>CM062293.1:98122050-99417943 GCA_031216915.1 Pictodentalium vernedei | reverse complement strand
CTTAACACCGGTGGTAAAAATATTAACATCTGTGGATCAAACTGCTTTAATTGATTAATCATTTTAAATACTCTTCACCACTGGCGTGAAGTAAATACGATTCTCTGGGCGATTCTCAGGAAAGGTCACCCAGAAGGAGAAAGTTTCACACTGCTAATGAATCTATGATAGATGTTATCATTTTAAGGTTTGAAAATGAGAGCCTTAATTTAATAAAAGTAAAATTTGTATATATAGATATATGGCCTTTTTATTTTACATATGATATATGAAGATTATTGATTAAACCATATGAATAATCTGCTCTTCCCTCGTTCACATTTTGACCCTGCAAACAAATCTTGTGCCCATGACAGTTTTCTTCTTATGTTTAAATTAATAGTAAATTGGAACAAGATGATCCCTTTTTCGGGAGGAAGGGGGGGGGGGGGGGTCGCAGTCAAATAAATCTAACGAGGCTATATTTAGTTTTGCACACCCCACCCCCTCATCATATGTGACCTATTTGATTGATGAATTTGTGTCATATTTTTTTTTTTTATCTATGAGACAATTCAACAAATAATATTTCAGCCCAGTGGGGAAACTTGTTAAGCTGTTATAGATGGGGACCAGAAATGTTCATTTTTTTCAATGTGGAAAGAGATGCATACTCTTGCGTTCCAAATAAAGGTACAGGGCGGAATAAAAGTACAGGGTGGAAAATCGGAGGAATACAAATAGAAGTACAGTGTTGAAATTCATGATAAAGCTACTACCATTTCTGAAATACACCTAACTCATACAAGACGGTTACGTGGGCTTTAGAGCCCAGGTAACAGACCTGTGTGAGTTAGGAGTCTGAAGCAGATTAAAGTACCCATAATATGTCTCCAATATGAGTCATTCACTTGACACTGATGGTATTTTTAATAAACATACGGGCCCAAATAAACTTCATATACAGGGTGGCAAATATTCCGAAAATTAATAAACAAATAGGTATGTTTATTTGGAACTCAAGCGTAGACTTAAACATAGCCTTGCTTGTTCATTGTATTCCTGCCATGCCACTAAGGAACATGCATATCAGCATGTGGGTATCATTCTATGACCCAACTCTACCAATTTCAAAACGCTTCATAGTATGCCCCTGGGATACAAAGACATATCAAATTCAAGCCAAGCCATCATTTATATTTTTGAATAACCAGCACTGGTATTTGGATGAATATTTTCGACTCATGACGTGCCCATCCTTATCCATTATGATAAAAATAATTAGTTATTAACCATTTACCTAACATGAAAAGCAGACGACACTTGCAAAAAAAAATCTTGATAACTAATTTTTTTCATTTTTTGTCTCAAAAACATAGGTTATGACCCCTCGTTGGAACGAGCTCGACGAGCTCGTTCCAACGAGGGGTCATAACCTATGTTTTAGAGACAAAAAATGAAAAAATAATGAAAATTAATTGGCGATTTTTGAGAATAGCGCTGGCCGGTTTTGGCCGTTACGTTGGGTAAAAGGTTAAAGAAGCTTGTTGTGGAAACAAAGCGTTAAAAGTAATAAAAAATCACACCGAAGATACCTTTACTAAGCATGAAGGTAGCAATCGAGCTATCTCGCTAACTTGTCAAAAACACACTGAGGTGGTGATTGAAGTCATGTCGCTAGGCTGTCTGTTTTGTTTTAATAGCGACATTTTTTTAATCGGGTCTGGTGTGATCCACTGATCTTTGTACAACTGGATTTCTGGAACGTCAACGAAAAATGTCGCCACTCAATTGCCACCGCCTGTCCCCGCCAGCATGGCGCCAAGTCAATCAGCTTGATAACTCCTAATCCATGAGGTTTAACCCTTTACCCAAAGTAACGGCCAAAACCGGCCAGCCCTATTGGCAAAAATCGACAATTACTTTTCATTATTTTTTTAATTTTTTGTCTCAAAAACATAGGTTATGACCCCTCGTTGGAACGACCTCGTTGAGCTCGTTCCATCGAGGGGTCATAACCTATGTTTTTGAGACAAAAAATGAAAAAAATTATTCAAGAATTTTTTTTGCAAGTGTCGTCTGCTTTTCTTGTTAGGAAAAGGGTTAATACTTACAGTTTTCACTTCATCAAACGCCATGTCGTTCACAACTTCACCTTGCACGAAAACTAATAACACTGTATCAAATTTTTAATCTCGACACTTGTTTTGATTCAGCAATAACAAGGAGCAATGCCACCTGCACCGGTACCCCCCCCCCCCCCCCCCTTACTAACCAGAAACCATAAAAATTGAAATTTTCTAAGTCGAAAAAGTCGAAAAAGGCCCTTAACTCAAGAAAAAATGATTGGACAAAACCCGTTACTTGTGAATAACCTTTCCCCCTTGATGGTCCATCGGCAAACCAGACATCATTCAAATCCGACATGCACTAACCATGATACAGAGGTCTAAAGTTGTTACAGACGGACGGACGGACGGACGGACGGACGGACGGAAGCCCCCCCCCACACACCCCCCCCCTCCCCCATTGCTAGATGCCCCGCAAACTTCGTTTTGGCGGGGATAACTGATACGCTGTAAATATGCAATTTGCATTGTCAGGAAAAATGAGCACATGATGAACTTGTTCATTTTTTACAGACCTCAAATTATTAGTTTGTATTTGTACATTATTAGACAAAGGTGATTCCCAGAACTATCTTTGCATACTTGTTTTTTTCCCTTTACCTTACACAACTAGATGACGAGTCCGGACAACAGATCTGAAAACGTTCTTGAATTACTGAAGAAACATTTTTCCTGTTTTGCCTTAAATGCAGAGCTTAGTATGACCACTCAGTAGAATAGGCTCGTTGGGGTAAAAATTGAAAATACAATAAAATTTGAATGTTGCTGTATGCAAAAAGCGCTGGATGGGCATGGCGGGTATATTATGTAATGATAAGCGCGTAGCCAGGAGTCTATAATAGGATGTGCCCTAGCCATTTTTTTGGTTGTGGGGTTGGGGAACTAAGATGATATTTGAAAGGCCGTTGTGTCGGGTTTCAGCCATACCCTCCCCCCCCCCCCAATATTCCTAACTAGGATTTCCGGTCGTTGCCCCTCCCACTTACCTTAAAGGCAGTGGGAGGAGAGGGACGACGAAGGGTCCTCTATAGGACTACTCCACCCCCACCCCCCTCACGCCCCGGAAAATTTTGCAAAATCTAGCGCTCTGAGAGCGAATCTGAGGCATTTGTAGCGTGTGTAGCCCCTATATTAGTGACCATTTCGGGGCTCTATGTTGTGTGAAACTTGCAATAGGCCAATGGTTTTGGAGAGGGGGGGGGGGGGAGGGAGTGCGGGGCAGCGAAAATATTACGCGGGGGAAGGCCCAAGCCCCCTCCCTCGTAGCTACGCCACTTTGTGAAGGGTTAAGAGAATAAAACAAAGTTGTAACTTAACCCTCTTCACACTGATGTCAAGCAGCAAATTGTTCTCAACAAGGAATTTAACCAATTCATTCTCAACTCTTGTGGAACAAAGCTCAAATATAAAGTTTGAAACAGCAAACGTTTCCCATAAAAAAGCAATGAGCTCTTGTCAAGGAGAAAGAACTGTTAAATTCCCAGTTGCATTATGGAAATAATTCAGATCGGCATTTTGACATCGGTGTGGAGAGGATCAGGATTTTCTGTGTGAGTAATGTTTAACTCTCTGCACACTGATGTCAAAATTGCGAAATTTCAAGCAGCAATTTTCCCCCATAATGCAACTAGGAATATAACCAATTCAATCTTGTTTGACAGAGCTCCACGAGCTCTGTCAAAGAAGATTGAATTTGTTAAATTCCTAGTTGTGACATGTTGAAAATTTGGAGGTTGAATTTTTATATTTCGCCATTAGTGCGCCAAGGTTCAAGTTCAGATGACTACTTTTGTCATGCATTTGCCTGTGTGATGAATGGTTTGAAAACTATTCTCTTCTCAGCCTGAAAGAATTATGCGACTTATTAACTGATGTTGTGTTTTTATTTTACCAGGGTGTGATGGTTGGCATGGGACAGAAGGACAGTTATGTTGGAGATGAGGCTCAGAGTAAAAGAGGTATCTTGACACTGAAATATCCCATCGAACACGGTATTGTTACCAACTGGGATGATATGGAGAAGATCTGGCATCACACCTTCTACAATGAATTGAGAGTTGCTCCAGAAGAACACCCTGTACTCCTTACTGAGGCCCCACTCAACCCTAAAGCTAACAGAGAAAAGATGACACAAATCATGTTTGAAACCTTCAATTCACCAGCTATGTATGTAGCTATCCAGGCTGTATTGTCACTGTACGCTTCTGGTCGTACTACTGGTATTGTATTGGATTCGGGAGACGGTGTCACTCACACAGTGCCGATCTACGAAGGGTACGCTCTTCCACACGCGATCATGAGGTTAGATTTAGCAGGGCGAGACCTTACCGACTACTTAATGAAAATTTTGACGGAGCGTGGGTACTCATTTACAACAACCGCCGAGAGGGAAATTGTACGCGATATCAAAGAGAAACTTTGTTATGTTGCACTAGATTTTGAACAGGAAATGGGTACCGCCGCTCAGAGCTCCTCCCTAGAGAAGAGCTACGAATTACCAGACGGGCAGGTGATAACAATTGGGAACGAGAGATTCCGGTGCCCAGAGGCGATGTTCCAGCCTTCTTTCTTAGGCATGGAGTCTGCAGGCATCCATGAGACAACGTATAATTCGATTATGAAATGTGATGTGGACATTCGTAAAGATTTGTATGCCAACACAGTTCTGTCTGGTGGTTCTACTATGTATCCTGGTATTGCTGATAGAATGCAAAAAGAAATTGTCTCTCTGGCCCCGAGTACCATGAAGATCAAAATCATTGCTCCACCTGAACGTAAATACTCAGTATGGATTGGTGGATCTATTTTGGCTTCCCTGTCTACCTTCCAACAGATGTGGATAAGCAAACAAGAATATGATGAATCTGGTCCATCTATTGTCCACAGAAAGTGCTTCTAACTTGACTAGCTTTGACTGCTAAAAATAAAGAAATGTTGGAGAACGTGTACTTTACACATATTTGACAATCTTGCCACAAAAGAATTGTGTTCAAAGTATTATAAATTGTCGCTTCCTAAACATTTTGGCCTGAATAGGCAATTGTCCAAGTGAGACTGCCGACTGTTTGTGTTTTTGTTTTTGAGCTATTAGATTTTGTGATTGAATCATATCAGAAGGGATTCAGATGTGAAGGACCTTCCAACATAATTAAGATGTATAGAAATAGAATTTAACCCTTTGAACCCGAGCGGCCGTTTTTTCGTTCAGGAACATGATTCGCCATTATTTCATTAAATAGGACGGATGCCAAGTGCATGAGTGTGGTAGACCAATTAATATTTTCAGGCCTCACGGCTGCACGTTGAAAATTTTAATTGGTCTACCCCCAAATAATGAATATGGACGCTTCCAATCGTTTTCATTGAACTGAAATGGAAGAAACCGCCAGGGTTCAAAGAGTTAAACTAAGTCGTAATTTAGTCAGCAAAATGATATTGATGTGTTATTCCATTCATCGTGGTCACTGATGCAAGCAGATCAGTGTGTGTGTGTATTTGTGTGCGTGTGGTGGTGATGTGCGTAGGAGGGTAGGTGGAGGTGTGATATGGTGAAGTAAACGCCCTAAATAGAAAGCGAAATTGTACAGACCTGGAAATAACACGTGAACGATCGATTAGGTTACGATGGGGTTACGTCTATTGAAAAATACGCAAACGCAGTCAAGCCAGAAAACAAGCAGACTGTCATCTGCAAAATGAGGTCCCCAGGGGGTGAATTTAGTGATGCTACTCTGCATAGCAGGGTAACATCCCTAAATTTACCCTCTGTGAACCTCAATCTGAATCAGAATCTCAAAACTAAACAGAAAGAGGTACCCGGAGGATAAATTGGCCCACTGTATGGGATAGCACCATCAAATTCACCCTCTGGGGACCTCATTTTGTAAATGTCAGACTGCTTATTTTCAGGCCTGAACGCAGTACAGATTACGTCATTACGATAAAACAACACTGGATAATTTTACTTCCTAATCCCTCGTGTTTTGCCAGTCAGATATGAGAATCGTTTGGAACAAATTCGACTCAAAGGTTGCGCTTTGCATCCACAAATGACTAGAGTGACACACCGTTTACATAATAACAAAATTTCCGCCAAAATGAATAGCAAGAACTAACGCGCGATCTTGCGTGAGTTGTTGCTATTTATTTTGGCGGAAATTCTGTCGAGATGTAAACAACATGACTCGAATAATACAAAGACTGCGGAAAAGCAGACGACACCCTTTTCCTACAAATTACCACCATGTTATAAAGACTGACCTGCTTTCCCACAATTTGAGTTGCAATCAATTGCAATTGTAGAAAGAACATTTAAACATTAACACCAATTATTGAACACTTGTCTTCCTTGTTAAGTGAACGGTGGAGAAAATGTATGCAGAAAAAGACCAGAATAATCAGTGTGTACAATTAATTACCTTGCAGTTTTTTCAGTATTTATTAAAAATCCCGCCTCATTTAATCCGATTCAACCCTTTACCGAACACGACTGACTCGAAGACCCCCCCCCCCAAGTCATTGACATAAACTGAATCTATTTTTATTTTTGCCACAAAAACATAGCTCAAGGCACCTGAGTGGTCCGAGGTTGACGAGCCTGTACCAATGAGGGTTCATGACTATGTCTTGCTGACAAACATTGGTTTTTCCATGCTTTTTTTTAAAATCCATTTTCATCAGAAAAGAAAACTTAACTCACTCTTTTCGGCGTTAATCGGCGAATCGATAAAGAGGCATATTTTATAAGATCTAGACACTTTCAATTTTTCCATCAATTGGTTGAACCGTAGCCGTTCCATTTTATCTTATCTGTGCCCAAATTAGACAAATCTAAATCAAAAGGTCTGTAAAAAACCTGGTGTTTGATGACCAGTAGATTTGCTTTTGAGATCTAACGTTTCTGCTTGTCTCGCAATTAAGAGTACAGGTAATGTCCACCCGTTAGGTGACCCGAATATCAAATAGCAATTTGCATACTGTTATCCAAGGAGGCTCAGTCATTGTACAATATCTACCTCTGCCCTCACTATTTGTTATCGGTTGTTGCCTTAGAAATTTGGGTTATCAAAAGCAGTTCTGGACAAAATTAGCTAAATAACTTGACGCAAAATGCTGTAGGATGATACGATAGCAGTTAAATGGTTTCCTGTGGATTGTATCCAGGAAAAGTATTTAGTGTTCCAGTTAACGTTTTACCTAGTCCAAACATGGACTGAAAGACCTATTTGCATTGTTTGGTTTTGTACGACCTTTCAAAGGACGCACAAAACCAAAAAACTTAAAATACGATCTTCCCTGTTCTTTCAAGTCATGTTTGGACTACCTCTTACCTAACTTCAGTAATTACGGTAAAATTCGTCAATGGCTGTTCACACGAAATTCATGAATGATCAACCGATTTTCAATTTTCATCATTTATACAACGTATCTGTCTCCAATCATAGCTTGTAGCCCTCTATTGAAATGAGCTCGTTGAGGGGGTGGGGTGGGGGTGGGGGGGTGGGGTGGGAGGAGGGGTGGTCTTAAGTTAGTTTGTGTTTCTTTTTTATGACTGCACTCGTGATTTTACCGAACTGAGAAGACCCTGTCTGATTTTCAGGCACATCAAGGGAAATAACTGGTGGAGGAATAAACAGTCTCGTTGCAGGTGAGCTGAAAACTTGATGCACTGAGATATCACAATGGTGCCCATCCCCCACCCTTCCAAAGCGCATAAAAGAGTATATTTTTCTCATGAACGAGAGTTAACCCTTCCAGCGACCCACCACCTTCTTATATGATTTTCTTATTTTATCTGATTTTTACCTAGTCTCTCAATACCATTCACACAAGAAAATTCGTTTTCCTTTGAAAGTTCGAATGGAAACACTGCATTCTAATGGGAGCAGCAGTGTATTCGTATTTTCACGCGACCATCACCCCCCCCCCCCCTCCCCGGTTTATTAAGTTATATCGGGTCAAGACCATGAGAACTGTCATTTTTACGAGCCAATTCATTTTGGATACGGCAAATCGTCGCCAGTCATTCAAATACTTAAGGACAGAGGCAACGAACGCTTAGTGAAGGTGAAGGTGTGTATGTGTGTGTGTGTGGGGGGTGTGTGTTTAGGGGGCAGACAAATGTCAAAAGATGCGTCTACCATATTCAGTCCCGGAGGGCGATAATTTAAGAAATGAGTCCACAGATATGTTATCTGCTTAATTCTTCAGATTTTGTCGTGGGCAATACTAGGTGCTAAAGAGTATATACGTTTATATGTGAGTCGAGCGGGACTGGGGTGGGTGCTAGTAGCCTGTATATATACCATGTTATTACGAAAGTACAGATACCCACTAGGCCATCATAGTCTCTCTTTTTGGTGCAGCATGTAACAGTCTGGTAATTATTTGGCTTATTTCTTTTTCTGCACCCATTTTTCAGCTCGAAGGCTAGCCTTCGGGTTGGCAAGTGGTTGAAGTAGAAGAAATAGACGTTAACTGATCGAGGATGGAAGTCACCGGCAAAGGAGTTCTGTATTTGTTTACTTTTGCAGCTGAATTGTGGTAATGTCTGTGTTTTGACACATCTGCAAACTCTCAATGTTTTAACTCCTACCGAACGTAACGACCATATACGGCCAGCGCTTTTCACAAAAATCGCCATACAAACTTTCTTTTCTTTTCATTTTTTGTCTCAAAACATAGCTTGTGACCAGTACTAGGTGCTAAAGAGTATATACGTAAAGAGGGGTCATAACCTATGTTTTTGAGAAACAATTAAAAAATTATTTAAGAGAATTATTACGAGAAGACAAACTGGGTTGAAATTTGCCATCCAGATTTGATGAACCTGACTAATACAGTCCTTGAAAATAATTGAAAACTACTCGAAAACTCCTTAAAGTGCTCAAATTTCATTTTTGAGTACTTGTATGAAAACCTAACGCATTATGAGTGCTCTCTTACTCATTATGCACAATAATCATTTATCATACTAAGTCAAATATTAACTATTCTGTAATAAGGTGAAGGTACCAGTCTCAAGCCCTTTTCTATTTAACTCTTGCCCTTGAGTATATTTTCAGAATTTTTTCATAAAATCATGCGATGGCTGCTGTAAGTAACCATCACTTGATTTTATGAAAAATGCAATACAGTCTTGCATCAAGAAATCATTGATAAAGTGTACTTTTCCTGTTATGGGAGTATAGTTTGATAAATGTCGGAATTGTACCTCTGTTAAGCGATAGGGCACTTTTGAACAGGGAAGGAAAATCCACCTACGCAGGCAAAAGGCAAGAAACTTAAGCCATAAATGTCATGTAACTTTCAATAAATATAGTATTTCAGGCATACAATTTTATATTTTCCAGTTGCGGAATAATCATATATATCTGTTACCTTATGGTAAAATGGGGTTTGCCCATCCCCATTATATATAACGTCTAGATGGTAGAACAATGCCACAATCTTCTTTGAAAAGGTATGAAAGGAAGTTGTCACAGGTGCGCAAAGTTGGAATGAATCTGTTTGTTGTCAAAGTATGTTTTGAAATTCTTATAAGATTGTTTACTTGTTTCTGTTCAGATGTTCCGTTAGAAATTTCATTGTGCGTACATGGCATGAGATTGGTTAATAAACTAAAGTTGAATTATTTCATCTTGAGTCTTTTGGGGGGATTTTTTTTCTATCTTTTTTAGTATGTTGTCGAGAAAATTGTTAACGGAAATCCCCATCACCAACACCACCTCTTATTCCCACCTACACACTTTACACACATTTGTCCAATGTTCATTGACTTGTGGATTTCTGAAATGCAACAATTGAAATCTGTTCTTGGCGTGATTTGACGACTGTTGTTCAAGTATGACTAATCCGGCAGAACTACATTTCCGACAGCATCCTGGGTGGTGGTGGTTGGGTGATGATGGTCAAACTCCGACTCTGTGGCATATAGTCGAGGTCTCCATCTGTACGTCCGTACTTCTGTTCCAACATTTTGTATTGCATTGTAAGTCAAGTACCGGTTTTCGGACTTTAGTGTCCTTTGCTCTGGTGAGAGACCAGTATGGGGGAAAGGACAGCCACGCATTATGAGTTTTGTCCATACATTCTTACCAGAGTCATGACCCTTGTTAGACTTGGAAAAGTGTCCGTATGGACGTTTTATATTAGAACTTGAGCACCGGTTGTCGGATTTTGATATCATTTGGTATGGTGAGTGACCATCATGTGTGAAAGGATAGACATGCGCATTTTGGTTTTTGTCAACGCATTCTTACCAGAGTTATGGCCCTCAATAGACGTAGAAAAGTGTCCGTACGAGCGTTTTGCATTATAACTTTAGTACCGGTTGTCGGATTTTAATGTGACGAGGGACCTGCTTGTTGAAAAGGATATTCACATATTGCGGGTTTTGTCCAACTGTTCTAAGCACAGCTATTCTGGTCCTTTTTAAATATTATTATAGATGCATGTATTTACTTGCACACGTATTTTAATTTATTTTTTTTGGCGGGGGTGGGAGGGGGGGAGGGTGGGTGCTGGGAGTCGCAGAATATGATATTTGTGGTACTGCAGGAGTGGACATATGCAACGCTTGGCGTTGCTTTTTTTCTTGTTATTTTTGGAAGCTGGTACAGTACCAGCATACTGACAGTTTTTGAGTGTCAAGCACCCAGAATTGAGATTATCAACGCTTGCATCCATCTGTAATTGAAATATAACATGATAAAGCAAATTTGGATTCCTCTTTCTTTTTCTTGACGTGTTCACTCATTGATCTCTATGTAACTCAATTGCTGGGGCGTCAGCGATAAAACTCATTCTATTTAACTCCGTGAAAAACGTCGCAACTCAATCTCCCCCCCCCCCCAACAAGATGGCGTCAAGTCAATCAACACGATAACTCAAGCCCCCCCCCCCCCCCCCCCAATCGATGATGATGTCTGATGACGTTAGGGCTGTTACGCTGTAACTGAAGCGTGGCTTCTTTCGCGTCATCAAACGTCATTGATGTTTCCCGAGCACGAAAACTAGTCACAATATCAACTTTCCAATCTAGGCACTTGTTTTTGTTTATCAATATTAACTAAAATATGTTGTTCAACCGATTACCAAAAATGGCTGCAGACCGATTACTGGTTATTTGAGCTCACAATCGGCCGATTCCGATGCTGATTCCGATTGTAATACCGTGTACTACTAGACAAGTTGTGAACAAGAACTACATTAACTTGAGCATAATTTACAATGTTTACAGACCGTTCACTTCGAGATAAGTCGAGACTCGAAAGAACTACATTAAATGGAACATATTTCACAGTGTTAAACTCCGTTGACTCAGGTCCAGTAAAATTACCAGTCGCGCACACTTGGGCGGTAAACGTGGCTCTCAGAGCAGAGCCACGTTTACCACCCAAGTGCACGAAACTGGTAATTTTTACTGCGACCTTAGTCAATGGAGTGCAACCTTCACTTTTCCGGTATGAACTGGCGATTTCCACAAGTACGCTCAATTGTAAGCTTTACATGTCGTTTAACTTGCATATCCCATAAAGAGGCGTCTTGAGAGATTAAGAAAACACATTGTGGTTGTTTCTCAACTTTATTGAATGGTATCATTGACATCATTTTACATTAACAACTGAACAATTGCAGAAGATAACTAGAAAATTGTAATTTGTTGCCCAAATTACAGGCTTTCCCAACTTATTGATGTGAAAAAGAAGGCGGTTTTGTGTACACTTGAAACTATTAGCCATATTAATTATTTAACCCGATTTTTCTGTACATTAATCATGAATCGTCAGGGTTTACTTTGTGTGTACACGCAAGTGTTTTTAAAATCTAGTCAGTCCCACCCACACTCCCTCGCCTTCCACTACACGAGAGGAGCGAGGAATTCATTACCTGTTACTCAATGTAAATGAAGAAGTCTTGCAAACAAAATTATCGAATAATGTTTCATTTTGTTGGCATCAAAAACGTAGCTTACAGGCTACATATAACAAAGCAAAGTGTTTGAAATTAACCATTTCCAAAATGATAGACAAAAAGCATCCAAAGTTGACTAATTTTGGTACCGTAACGGTACTCTTATTCAGGCCCTCATTGTGCTTGGGGGTTAAATCTTGAGATTAAAAAGTAAACAGTAACTTTCTTCTGCAATCATTGTTGCATCTATCCATACCAAAATAATTGCTACAACAACCTTGCAATTAGAGGAAATGAGTACAGATGTTTGCAAAATTCACTGAAAATCAATTTTTCTTCTGACAGTACTATTTTCTTTACGTGGCCAAAGCATATGTTGGGTTAAGCCCCAAAGCATAACTTACTGCAGAGAATGTGTTCATTAAGCATCTCTACCTATAGCAAAACAAAGTGTTTACAATTAACCCTTTCCAAAATGACAGGAAACTACATCCACAGTTAGCTAGTTTTGGCATTTTCGGGTGGTGCTCTTACCCTTATTTGCTCGAGGGTTAAAGTCGAGATTAAAAACTAAGCAGTAATTTTCTTCTGCAAGCATTGTTGCATCTATGCATACAAAAATAATTGTTACAACAACCTCGCAATTAGTGAAATTTGCCCTTGAAGTTAGTCATTCTTGAAAATAAAATGCTATATTCATATCATTTGTGGCCAATAGGGGTTAGTTTTGAAATATTTGTATGGTGATTTGAGTGTATCATATTATGCTCTAAATATGTGAACATCAATCACAGACTGAGTGTCTGAAAAGAAACATGGACTAATCTTGAATCTTGGTATTTGAATGAACATGCACACTAAAAACTAAAGTGTTAAAACTGACACTATGAAGGTGTTAAACAATCGTCAGACATCTGAAACTTGAATGGATGGCACTTCCCATGTGTCTAGCATTGGCGGTTCTTCCAGAATAGTCCATAATTTGATTTGCGCTTGATGGGTACATAATTAAAAGGACACAACGCAGATGACGCGAATCAGGCTCGAGAGTTCGAGCCTGATCCGCGTCATCTGCGTTGTTTCCTTTTAAGTGTCGCGACATTACACTTGTCAAGTGGTATTATTGTAACACCTGTCAAGTTCTGGGATATCTACACTTGAACAAAGTGCTAGTTCAGCACTTAGTAAGTGTTAAATACAGCACTTCAAATGTAGTTTTTAACACTTTAGTTTTTGGCGTGTGTACAAGTTGAAGGTACTCCAATTCAAGGCCTGACAACTGGGTGGGGGTTAAAACTTGGAATAAAACATATAACAGTAAAATTGTTCTTGGATGAATGCCCTATCTTCTCATGGAAAAGGTTTTGAGAAAATATGACTCCAGTGCTGAGAAATTGCATGTAAAAGTTGGCGAAAATAACAATTATTCCGACAGTACCTTTATGGGAAGTCTCAGATCTGCCAAGGGTTAAACTTTTAATAATAATATATAAAACAAAATTTGTCATACTTTGACTGCTGCATGCAGCTATAGAAAACATTCAGAGCTCAGTCAATTAAAAATGGAGTAAATCGTCACCTAAACTTACCACATTCTGAAAAAATTGGAGTTTGTTTGGACGGTACCTACTTTTATGCAACCAGAATGGGATGGGGTTGAACTTTACAACCAAACTTACAACAGCAATAGGCTCGATAGTCAATTGTGAATACGTACATGAAAAGTGTTTGAAATTAACCCTTTCCAAAATGATAGAAAAAGCAACCAAAGATGGCTAATTTTGGCATTTTCAAACGGTGCTCTTATTCTCGCCCTCATTGTGCTTGAGGGTTAAATCTGAGATTAAAAAGTAAACAGTAACTTTCTTCCAAAATCATTGTTGCATCTAGCCACACCAAAATAATTGTTACAACTACCTTGTAATTAGAGAAATTTCCCCTTGAAGTTGGTCAATTTTGAAGAAAAAAGCCATATTCATGTCATTTTTGGCCAATGGGGGGTTAATATTGGAAGATTTGAGTGTTGATTGTGGTATATCATATTATGCTCTAAATGTGTGGAAAATTTGAGCTAAATAACTTTAAACTGTTTTGAGACTTTCGAAAAATGTTAAAATTTTGAAAGTTTTGGCAGTATATTTTGAAAATACGCGTTTTCACACACATGGCAAATGGGATTTCGCGAGTTCCCATGGTGCTACATTAGTGTTGGGAAAGCCTAATAAAATGCGGTTTATAAAGCATCACAAAATACTTGGCAGCAATCGGTTGAACCGATGTTCCAGGAGCCGTTGTCTTCCGCTTGCCCACAATCGGCCGATTGTGGTGGCCGGTTCCGATCATCGGTTGACCACTAATGTTGTAAATATTCGATTTGTTTTACCGCGGAAAATGTGCTCATCATTAACATATTCATTTTTCACAGACATCAAAGATATTCCTGAAAATGCTTTACGAGGCGCCAGAAACTTGAAAACCTTCGAGAATTTTGTTGGTGTTGAGAATAGTTTATAGCAACATCCGCCCGCCCCTTCCCCCTCCCGAAATGACGACGATTGAGACACCTTTCTGTATATGATCAATGATCGTTCCAATGTTTTGAGATTTGTGAGCTCACTCCATCGCATTGAACAGATGTCAGCTTGTGAAATTCTTTTCAACCAGAGGCTTGGCCGTATCTTCACCGGGAAATTTCACTGTGGATCCCCTAGAGGGGGCCCCCGTGGCCCCCAAAATTGATACATCGAATTTCGTGAAATTGACCAAAAGGCGAAATGGATCTGAATGAAAATGATGGATATATTTGAAATACCCATTTCGATTTACCTGCAGTCTAGTCGGCCGTTGATCGCTCAGATGCAAAGAAAATGCATTCTTTCAGTTCAAAAAATCAAAATGGTCTCCCATTGGTCCGAACTGTGGTCTGCCTTATGAATCTCACACCCCCTCTCCCCCACGTCGTAACCATCTTTGCCGAATGAGCGATGCAGATGATACAAAGGTGCCATCACAAATGCCCTCTATGTGGACTGCCACTGATCGACCAGAGGGAGGAAGGCAGCGTTCATTCAGTTTGAAAAATCAAAATTTTCTCTGCCCCCCTCCCCCCCCCCCCCCAGGCCCTTTTTTCTTCGGGTCCGCCCCTCCGGTGCATTTTCCGGTAGCATTTTTTTGGCCAGTCTGCCCCTGTTTTCAACCTGATGAATATTTTGTTGTGAAAGAGCCAGAAGGTTCCAAACAAAGCGTATTATTTTCACACCTGCCTGAATCTGAGCCACTGCTTGAGGACTCTGTCTATACAGTTGTCTCCCTTAGACCCACCTCATTAGATGAATGAGACCAATTGTTTGTCAAGTGTTTTGTCTGGCAGTCACTCGTTGACGGCGACGACAACTTGTCGTAACCTTTCAAAAGATGAGCACAGATCTGAGATGATGTCAGGTAGTCAAGTTCTATGTATGTTTATTCCTCAAACAGCCCGTCTCTATTCATAAATCAGACCTTCCTGTCCTTGCCCACACTCTTCACTTCACGTGTCAGGTCTAGTGCGTTGGTACGTCAGATCACGTGCAGTCGAATGTCCACATCTCAACTTCTGTCAGACGATTGGCCGCACGGGTCAACCAAATGAGACCGGCTTAGCTGAACAAAATGTATTACTCCATTGAACGACCATATGTTTAGCGCGAGCGAAGTTCACTACATATGATTTCAAAATCGGTCCTGGAATATTTACTCGGACCAGCCTCCTTTTGTAGAACCATGCACAATTTGCGCCACGAGGGGTGCCTTTCTATGGTATGGTCGAGGACCTTACTTACTCCTACTACTTGCCTAATAATAGTGCCGGCACCATTATTACTTGTGGAGAAAAAAATCCCAGCAATGACTGTTATTTGGCAGTGAGGAATAAAGGTATAATGCCACCACTATTTTTATTTCCAGTAAAATATTCTGACCATCATATATTATTCAACCATCACTATTATTGGGCAGGTAAGAGTACATGGAGTGTATTAACCCTTTACCTAACACGTAAAGCATGCGACCTTGCAAACAAAATTCTTGAATAACTAAGTTTTTTATTTATTGCATCAAAAACATAGCTTATGACGTTTCATTGGAACGAGCTCAACGAACTCATTTCAATGAGAGGCCATAAGCCATATTTTTGTGACAAAAAATGAGAAAGTAATAAAAATTTAATGGTGATATTTGTGAATAGCGTTTTGGCCGGTTTTGACCTTTGCGTTGGGTAAAGAGTGAACTGGACAATTTTGAAAAACTACATTCAACTCTCCACCCATCCCCTACAGGGCTGAGATAACACCCCACCTTCGCCGGCAATTTTCCTCAAGGGCCATTTTGTAAAGAAAAACCTTGCCTGAACAAAACTTGCGGGCCCTTTTGAGCTGGAGGCCCCCAGACCCCAGACGAATTGGCCTGGTTAACCAATTGGAAATTCCACCACTGCATCCAACACGATTATATGACAGTCGCATGCAAAAAACATTTTTTGGAAGAAAAAACATTTCTTGAATATACAGTGGAATACCTGAAACTTAGCCATTCAGTTTTTATTATTTGATTATGTTTTTCACTTTTGTCACTAAAAGATAGCCTTTGACCCCTCATTGGAACACTAGTTCCAATGAGGGGTCATAGGTTATCTTTCAGAAACAATGTGAGCTTACACCAACACTGTAGCAGATTCTTTCTTAAATTCTGAACTGCGAATGTCTTAGGAAATTCCTTTCAATGTCCTGAAGTGACGTTTCGATGATACTCTCACAGAGTCACAGTGATAGCCATGTGGAATTGTTAGTACTTTTATACCATACACACGCATCACAATGCACCTTCATGCAACCTTTTAGACCATGAAAATGTCATAGATCATTATTAGAAAGTGTTCACTGCATGTGTAGTAAGTTGCTGGTTTGAAACTTCCTCCGTATTAGTCGTTTTTGTTGTTCAATGTATCCGAACTAATTTACAAGTGGTATAGAAGTCGATGTATGTTTACTCCCAGAAATCAACCCTGACGTGAGGTTGGTGTTGGTGCAACCATGTAGGTGTCTCTCTGTGGTTAGTCTGAACTATAGAAACTGCTTGCAATCGCCGTTCAGTTATGACAGTATTTTGTTCAAAATCAGGTTGATGTGATTATGAGGCTGAAGTAAGAAACAGTGGGCAGGCAGTCTTCTGACATAATAAAATCCATTTTAATGCTGACCACCAAGTCAAAGTATCAGCTGGATCCCAACTCTGGCAACAGTACTCAATCATAAAAACATACGTAGGCCTGCACCGTAGTCCACTTGGCCACTACTGAACTCTACGGTATAATTTGGAAATAAAGAGTTAAAATAAACCTCCAGATAATACAGATTACCCAGAGTGGTTATTTTCTGATATTTTCTGCATACAAAAATATTCCTTTCATTCAAATACAAGGCCATGGAAAATTGGGGAAAATGAGATTGTTGTATCTCCATAGGCCTACCCAATCTCGAAACTTTTACCGTGATGCGCAGTTTGAAACTCTGCATCTTCCCAGCTGTTGTTCTTTTCAGTCATGCCAATATGTGTACAGATATTTTTTTGTATTCTGCAATCTCCGATGCTTCTCTATGTGAGATTGTGCGCCAGTCTATTGTATTCTGCTTAAAAATTGTGAATTTTAACCCTTTAACCCTTTACCTAACCTGAAAAACAGACGACACTTGCAAAAATAATTCTTGAATAACTAATTTTTTTCATTTTTTTGTCTCAAAAACATAGGTTATGACCCCTCGTTGGAACGAGCTCGACGAGCTCGTTCCAACGAGGTGTCATAACCTATGTTTTTGAGACAAAAAATGAAAAAAATAATGAAAATTAATTGGCGATTTTTGAGAATAGCGCTGGCCGGTTTTGGCCGTTACGTTGGGTAAAAGGTTAACAACGTACCGTGAAAAACAGCCAGCGTTTTTTACAAAAATCACCATTCAGTTTTCATTATTTTTTCACTTTTGTCTCAAAAGCATAGCTTTTGACCCTCATTGGAATGAGCTAGTTAAAAGGAGAGGTTATAAGCTAAGTTTTTTGCGCAAGAAATGAAAAATTTAGTTATTCAAGAATATTGTTTGCAAGTGTCGTCTTCCTTTCCTGTTAGTGCTAGGTAAAGGATGGGAACGCGGTGGCTCAGTGGTAGACTGTTGGACTTCTATGCTAGAAGTCCCGAGTTCGATCCCCGTCCGGGACGACCCGCGTTGTGTCCTTGGGCAAGGCACTTTATCCCGATTGCCTACATGGGGGCACGATGACGCCGTGTACTAAAGCGTACTGCACGGTCTTCAACCGCTGTAACCCTGCTTGAGCGGAGTTTGAACAGAGTTAGAATGTTGAGGAGCTGACAGTTGCTCGTCGATGCTCGGTGGTTCTCTCCGAGCACTCCGGCTTCCTCCACCCATAAAACTGTCCCGGTCACGATTAGCCATTGTGCATAAGTATGTGACCTTAAACATCAATAAATAAATAAATAAATAATACTACTCAAAGTTTGCTAAGCACCAAGTATATCCAACTACTTTTTTTACGTTTTAGTTGAAATATTGCAATGAACAGTGTATGTATTTTGTATTTAATTATATCTTTAATGATTTAAAGACAAGAAATTAGGATTTTATTTGTGTTTGACATTATTTTTTAACTTTTGAATACGATAACCATGGAAAATGGATAGTATTGGTAAAAGAGGAAATTTTTCAATTTATCAAAAAGTTGACGGAGCGAACTGGTATGGGTTCAGTATCGAGAATGAGACCCATTACTGTTAATTACAGCTCGATAACGCCCTCTTATGCTCCCAATCAGGCTCCTGGTGGTCCTTTGTGGGATGTTGTTCCATTCTTGGACCAGCAAGGCACCAAGCTCCTGGACACTTCTTGGGTGGACTGGGCAGGCTGAAATTGCAAGCTGCAACTCATTCCAGATATGTTCGATTGGATTGAGGTAAGGGGATCTTGCTGGCCAGTCCATACGCTCAATCCCCTCCCTCTGTCGGTACTTCCCAACAGCATGGTCAACATGAGGACGGCATTATCATCCATCAGAATGAATCTATCACCCACTGCACCTGCATACGATTGGATTGAGGTAAGGGGATCTTGCTGGCTAGTCCATACGCTCAATCCCCTCCCTCTGTCGGTACTTCCCAACAGCATGGTCAACATGAGGACGGCATTATCATCCATCAGAATGAATCTATCACCCACTGCACCTGCATACAATCTGACATGGACATCCAGGATCTCATCAATATACCGCTGTGCAGTCAATGCACCACGTTCAAGAGCACAGAGCTCTGTACGTCCATCCCAGCTAATGCCGCCCCAGACCATGATTGACCCTCCACCACAGCGGTCATGCTCATGCAGCAATGTTGGCTGCATGAAATCGCTCTCCAGTCCTGGTCTTCCCCATACCCTAGAACGCCTATCCGTGTGGTCTAGGCAGTACCTTGACTCATCTGTAAAAAGGACAGGTCGCCAATCTTCTCTGGATCATCCAACGTGGTCCATGGCCCATTCATATCGTGCCTGGCGGTGGTTTTGGGACAGTGGAATGCGAATACATTGTTTTCCCGATCGGAGACCACCTTCGTGCAACCTTGCCCGGATAGTCTGCGTCGAAACATTTACCCCGGATGCATTCTGAAGGTCACTGCATGCGAAGCTGGGGTGCTGTGGCAAAGCGGTTCCTACGGGCCTGAATGATCAAAAACCGGTCTTCAGCTGCAGATGTTGCCCTGTCTCTGCCACCACCATGCCGTCTTACTGATGTGCCATACTGCTGAAATACTACCAAGGCTCTGGTGATCACCGTATGGTGCACACCAAGGGCTTCACCAACCTGACGATGGGTAGCCCCTTGCTCCACCATCCGTACAGCCCGCCACATTTCTGCTTCAGACAAATGTATTCTTACATTTGCATTTGCCATATTCAATTATTAAATCACAAGGGTTTGTGTTGAAATGAAGATTGAATATCCTACACATATCATGTACATGTAGACAGTACACGAAAACATCATGAAAATCAAGGGGTACTTGCTTTCCACGACTGTCACGAAAACTCTGCCTGTCAAGAGAGGTAAGGTAAACACTGGGGACCATCTCAATACATTCCTCAATCGTATCCACCAAAAATATCGCAAATATGTGAGAAGCAAATTTCACAATGATGTGTCCAATATTTGGTGCTTAGCAAACTTTGAGTAGTCATTTTAACTCTTTATATAAAGTAAAGACAACAAACGATCAATGCTGTTCCAAAGATTGTTTTTTCTGGTCAATTTTTACTTTTTCAAAACCAGCAATTAGTATTTGTTTAGGAAAGCACAAGGCACGAGTCCCCCCCCCCCCCCCCCCTCCAAATCACAGTTGTGCCCCCGGTATGTGAATGACACGTCTTTATTCAACATCAAAATCAAACAACCCTAAAGAAAGAAGATTCCCCTTGGTAAATCGTAAAACACGAAAATGTAATACAGGCAATGTAGGGTACTGGTTTTAACTTTGAAGTATCTTCCCACACAAGAAGTGGAAGGGCCATGCACAGTGGCGACGCTACGATGACAGTGGCGTTAGTAAACGAAAAATAGAATGGAGACCCCTGGAAATACACCAAGACACCAAGACAGTCTTGGAAACACGTTAAATTGACTTTTCATTCAAGTGCCGGGACCTCGCTGGACTTCGTTCATATTCCACTGGAAGTGAGTTATCCTTTGTATGGAATTTGTTGTTACCATTCACTGAACCAAATCGGAAACATTGAGCAATAAGTTGTTGTAAGATATATTTATTGTTGGATATTGTCTGATTCTTACACTCTTCCGGCATGTGATGATAGCTTCCCAGTGAGCTAAATTGTTTTACTTTTCAATGGCTCGAGGGAATTTACCAGCAATCTTGACTGGCTAAATTCAACTCTGTTCTTGATGTAGTCTTCGTGCTGAAAAAGACAGTACAAATCAATGGACACATACTCTACATTCGATATAGTCTTAGATGATGAAAGCGACAGTAAGCACCAATAAACATAGTCTCTACACCTGATATAGCCGTAGGTGCTGAACGCGTCAGTATACACCAATAAACATAATGTTTGCGACTTTGTCAGACAAATGAGGCCAGGCGCGTAGCCAGGATACCAAAATTAGGGGAACAAGAGTAATATCTAGGGGGGCTTGTTCAGCGATCTGAACGTAGCGCCCCCACCCCCCCCCCCCCACACCGAACTATTAGAGGGGATACAGAATAAATGCACAGCATCATTCGAGCCACGTAGCGGCGAGATGAGGGCGATCACAAGAGGGAAAGAGAGGACCTATCGCTGGAGAGAGAGAGAGAGAGAGGGGGGGGGGGGGGAGGGGGGCTCCCTCGGGAAACTTTTTGAAATTCGAAACAAAAAACGCCATTTTCTTGACACTGAGTCCGTTTGTGTCCATAATTTATAAGTTGTGAGAGGCATAAATAATTAGGCCACATCACCTGGGGGTGGGGATGGGGGCATGACTGAAATGTGGGGGATCAAGCTCGCTGCTCCCCCCCCCCCACCCCCCCATGACTACGCCACTGAATAAGGCACTGGAAGTTATTTTATGTGTGTGTTAATCCAACTGGCTAAAATTTCATATTTTGTTAGGAATAACGGTGGAAAAGTAGCCAATATTAAGAAGTTCGGAATAACAGTAATTGTTATTTATGCCAATCAAGGCTGAATATTTGTCATTTTAGATGCATGGCGATAGTACTGTGCAGTAACTGAGGCTCCTTAATGAACGCATTGAGTTATAATCTGATCAGACATTACATAGAATCAACGATATACTTCTCTGTCAGACTTCTATTCATTTATTCTTTTAGTAAGGTTGGGCGTAATGGGCTGTTGATTGAACGGCTTTCGTCCAATGCAGATCAAAGCTGATCAAAGAACCATTTCTTTCCCCCAACAACCTTATCGAGCTCAGTTTTGCTGGCATGGACAAATCGGCTTCTTTTTTAATTGAGGAGTTATCTCCCTGTAGACGCAACTAATCAACGCTCCAAATAAACAGCGATTTATTTATTTTGGGGGGTTTAACGACAGCCATGGTCACCTCGTGTCGGACAGTTTTACGGGTGCAGGAAACCGAAGTACCTGGAGAGAACCACCGAACAACAGAAGGCAACTGTCAGACTCCCCAACGTACTGACTCCACACAAGTAGGGTTGGCATTAGTTGATGAAAAGTGTTCCGTCGACATGCAGTACGCCTTAGTACGCAACGCCACCATGCCCCCACGCGGGCAATTGGAATTAAGTGTAAGTAGTTATGGCCCTTGTTACACTTGGAACATTTTTCGTACTAACATTTTGCACTTTAACTCAATTATAGGTGGGCAGATTTCGATGTCCTTTGGTATGGTGAGAGACCAGCATGGGGAAAGGACATCCATGTATTGTGGTTTTCATCCATTCATACAAACCAGAGTTAGGGCCCATGATACACTTAAAGAACTTCTCGTACGAACATTTTGTTTCATAACTCCAGCATCAGTTTTGAGATTTTGTGTCATTTGGTATGGTGAAAGACCGGCATGTGAGAAAGGATAGCCAACTGTTGCGGCCTTCGCACACGCACACGTACCATAGCTATGGTTGAATTGTTTGATTTGATTTATTTCTACTTTTCATCTCCGATGAGGTACACAAAGTAACATACTTTTTACATTAACCCTTTACCTAACATGAAAAGCAGACGACACTTGCAAACAAAATTCTTGAATAACTAATTTTTTTCATTTTTTGTCTCAAAAACATAGGTTATGACCCCTCATTGGAACGAGCTCATCGAGCTCGTTCCAATGAGGGGTCATAACCTATGTTTTTGAGACAAAAAATGAAAAAAATAATGAAAATTAATTGGCGATTTTTGTGAATAGCGCTGGCCGGTTATGGCCGTTACGCTGGGTAAAGGGTTAAATAAGATACATGCAGATGACACTTGCAAACAAAATTCTTGAATAACTAATTTTTTTCATTTTTTTTCTCAAAAACATAGGTTATGACCCCTCATTGGAACGAGCTCATCGAGCTCGTTCCAATGAGGGGTCATAACCTATGTTTTTGAGACAAAAAATGAAAAAAATAATGAAAATTAATTGGCGATTTTTGTGAATAGCGCTGGCCGGTTTTGGCCGTTACGTTGGGTAAAGGATTAAATAAGATACATGTCTGTGGTAGTCATAAAATATACATATAAGAGTAATACGTCTCTCTCTCCCTCTCGTGGGTGTTAACATTATTATAACCAATTACAGTAACAGGGTTGATAGCCAGAGGTGGGTGGTGTGGGGGTAGAGTGGGGTGGGTAAGTATAGTCTGAGTATTAAAGCGAATTCCACCAAAAAACTTATTGGGATAAAATAAATCACAAGTATTTTCCCCTCAACATTGGACCTAATTAAGCTTGTGTGGCTTGATTTTAGTACACGATGAACTTGCAGGCACACGAAGGGAACCCATCTGAATATAAATAATCTTGGGTAATTTCAAAGGGCATCTAGTACTAAAAGTTACATTGTGTGTTCCTTTGTTCCAACCACATATAGTATTCACCCGAGGTACTTTCCTTCCTTGCATCACACGAAATTTCGACAGAGAGGGACTAGACCTACTCGCTACGTCCTTGTTACACTTGCAAGACATTTTGTACGAACGTTTTACATTATTTCTGAAGTAATGGTTGTATTTTGATGTGCTTTGATTTGGTGATAGACTAGTATCGGGGAAAGGATATCCACACATTGAGGGTTTCATCTACGTATACTTACCAAAGTTATGCCCCTTGTTAGACTCAAACACTGTCCCTTTGGACTTTTTTTGCATTGGTTTTTTTGTCTGTGGGAATAATTTTTATTGAATGACAGCAGAAAATTGAATAACTTGTTGAATGGATATGCAGGAGAAGTTTAACATGTGTGTTCAATTATTAGTTCAAAATTTAAGCCATTGGTGACATCATGAGAAATGTCGCTACACGCTATCCATTGTACTGCAGGACAAGGGATAACAACGCTCTTTTTTCTCGTTTTCTCAAAATAGTTTTCTTTCAATTTCTCAAAATAGTTTTCTTTCAATTTATAGGGGCGTGACTACAGTACAGTCGCCGTAGACTGGTCATAACCCATGCGTGGGCGGTAATGTCCCACGTTTGTGTTCACCAGGTAATAAAAATCATCATAAGCTAAATTTTAATTAACTGGTTGCGTGCTGGAAGCCCAAATCTGGGCTTTAGTCTGAACTGTGGGTGCCGCAAGTGAAAGGCTTCAAATTCTGTGGATACTCTTCATATCATCTTAGAAGTGAAATAATTTGATCCTTAAGTATTTGCCCTGTTGCAATTTATGGGAGAGTGCCTATGGGCACTCTCCCATAAATTGTTACAAGGCAAAGACATGTGACCAAATTTTGCTGACCAAAATTAATTTAGCACTCTACCAGTTAATGAAGCACCGCGTTATACCCGGTGCTTCATTAAATAATATTTTGACAACTATTTCTATAATAAGTGTTTGCAATCTAATATTATTGCCTCCGTGGAAATACTACCCACCTCGTGAAAATACTACTCACCTCGTGGAAATACTACCCACCTCGTGGAAATACTACCCACCTCGTGGAAAGTGAACAGTCCACGGCGACCGTACTGTGTATAAAAATAAGGATAGATAGTTGGATAGTCCGGCAGATGGATGTATGGATAGGCGGAGGGTGGTAGGTATGCATATTGTCAAGGGATAGATAGTTGGATAGTCTGATGGATAATCCGGCAGATGGATGTATGGATAGGCGGAGGGTGGTAGGTATGCATATTGTCAAGGGATGTGGATCGAAGATCAAATGAGGACAACAACAACAAAAACAACAACAAGAACAACAACACCAGCAGCAGCAGCAGCAGCAACAACAACAACAAAACCTACATCATTCCATTGCTAAAGGATAGATGTCAACGGATAATACCCGAACGATACATATATGCATCATCCGCATGTGTATGGGTCGGGTTTTACCCTGATTCATTGATTTGTTGCACAGCAGTTTTGGCGTATACGATTACTGGCAAATTTAGTCCTCATAAACAATATTTGGTATTATATGCATGTCATTAACGAAAGCAAATTACCAACCCACAGGTGGTCATGCTTCTGACCAGGTCCAGGTGAATGTAATATTTCATTCATATAATTAAAAGTGTCATGAGTTCAACATAGATAACAAACTTGCCTCAAGGCAAATAATATGCACGAAGTTGTTATAAAAATTGACCCGTCGATTTCAACGTCGGTGGGTGTATTTTTGCGATATATAAAAGACAGTATGATAACTAGATGGTTTTGAAATTGCAGTCCGTCGCCTTAATTTACCCAACGCAGACGATATCAAAATTTATTATTTTGAATAACATTTTTTAAATTTTTAAAAAAAATTTCAACAAAACCATATCATGTGACCCCTCGTTGGAACGAGCTCGATGAGCTTAATTTTTTTTTCAAATCTAGTCATGGCTGCTTCACAGCAGCCATGACAAGATTTGAGTAACAAATATTTTGAAAATACTCAGCTGTTTAAAGAACAGCTGATCCTAACTGTGCAGGGACAGCTCGAATCTCCTCTGCTCTTTCATTTTTAACTGTGCACATAAACTTTCTTTAACCCTTTACCTAACGAATCGTCCGCGTAAAATGCAAATTGAGCAGTTGAAAAAATTAATTTTTTCAAAATATTTCAACAAAATCATATCATGTGACCCCGCATTGGAACGAGCTCATTGAGCTCGTTCCAACGAGGGGTCACATGATATGGTTTTGTTGAAATTTTTTGAAAAATAATATTTTTTGAACTGCTGAATTTGCATATTACGCGGGCGGATGCGACCGATTCGTTGGGTCAAGGGTTAAAACGCACCAAGTAGCCCGCTAGGAGGAAATTTTAGAGTATGGTCTTTTTCTAGCTAGTGCGAAACGGCGAATTGACGGAAAATTCAAAGTTCTATTCCTGCCTTTAATATGGTGTTGAAATGTCAGGCAATAATAAACCCAGATCCCCGGGACATGTTCGGAGCCACAAGCATGTCGTGGTTGAAGCGTAGGGCGGGTGATCGCCTCCGACTTAGTTCCATAAACCTTCTAACTGACTTATTGCTCTTCGTGCAGAAGGACACAGCAGATCTCTTGTTTAGGTTCTTGGTGTATCGAACTTTGTGGGTGGATGTATAACTTATCGTTCTCATCTTCGTCTTCCTGGTTTGTCAATAACTGTTCTGTACGACCAAGAGTTTGACGTGCCTCAAAATAAACACACCACTGACAATTCTGTCGCTAATGGGGTTCCCCTCCGCTATGACATTCGCGGTTTGTCTGTTAATCATGATTGCGACTCCTACCAGATGGTCATCATCATCTTTTTTCTGAGTATATGGTCAGCCTACAGCTGATGTTGATCCCACCCCCCCCCCCCCCCCACCAACGCTGTGTACCTGCATTCACGTATTATTAACATACTGATATTGTTGTGCTGCATTGCCCTTGAAGTATGTGCTGCTGTGCTCACCTCGTACACGGTCCTTACGTTCTAGACTTCAATTTTGATGTTTTCCGAAACTCAGTTCAATAGAAAAATTCTTTTCGGTTTTAACTCCGGGATGCCATACATCTGTATTGGATAAGCTACCAGCTTCCGACTTGGGTAATTGTTATCAATGTGTATTGGTTCACGTAGCTAATTGTAACCACGGAGGTGGTGACTAGCCCTCCGCTGTGGGTATAGCCTCGTGAGCTGACAATAGGCGTTTCAGCCTCTTGCGACCTAGTCGTGAAGCATCGACTTTATAGGAGACTACGCGGGGGGGGGGGGGGGGGGGGTGGGGGGGGGCACCAAAAATTTGCAAGACGTGACGTGGGGGTGGGTGGGTCTCTTGCGAGCGCCAAAAATGTGCACTTCCAACTAGTGCAATTTTTTGAATTTTTTAAAAATATATCAGTATATCAGCTAATATATACCATCATTTGTGTTTCAAACCTTAAAGATGATGTTGTACATCACACTCTTAACATAAATACAACATCAGGAGGCTTTATATGTGAGAATATTGGGCTTAATCTGGAAAAATGTCACACGTTAGTAGGGGGTAGGTGTCTTGTTCGAAATGTAGAAAATGTGCAGACAATATTTTGGGACAATTCTCTCTGATGCACCAAATTCAACCCAAGTTATTTATTTATTAATTGGTTTATTTATTTATTGGTGTTTAACGACACTTTAACAACCAGGGTCATATCGTGTCGGTGACAGGTTTACGGGTTGAGGAAGCCAGAGTACCCGGAGAAAACCACCGAGCAATGACGAGCAGCTATCAGCTCTTCAACATCATAACCCACGACTGTACTACACACTGCACAGTGGTACTGCGTACTACACAGCACAGACAGGGTTAGATTGGCTGAAGACATGTGCACCTCGGCGTGCAGTACGTCTCAGCACACAGTGTCATCGTGCCCCCACGTGGGCAATTGGGATAAGTTTATTTTGGATTTTAATGGGAGAGTGGGGGGGGGGGGGGTGTCTGGGAACGGTAGTAGAAACTTTGCACGTAGGGGGTGGGTGGGTGTAAAAAGGAGCCGAATAAAAAATTAGGACGTCACGTCTTGCAAATTTTTAGTGCCCCCTCCCCCCCGGTCTACGGCCATAAAACGTGCTTGAATTTGTGAATGCCCATGTTTGAATTCTGATTAATGTTATGTAACTTGTTCCTACCTTCTTAAACCAGTATTAGTCGATTTTGGTAATGTTCTGCCGAAAGTTCAACGCAACTAGGGATTTAACCAATCTGGTCTTGTCTGACAGCAGCTCAAGGATCCCTGTCAAATAAGATTGAATTGGTTAAATTTACAGGCTGAAAGTTTGATATTTCGGCCTCATTGTGCAGGAGGTTAAGGTGGACCAATTAATATTTTTTAAGACTGGTCGGAATTTGGTCCCATTTCTTGGCAAGTTTATGAATTTATTCAAACTTTCTCACAGACACTGACAGCCAGTGTATACATGGGTAATCAGGAGAGTATATGGCATTCTACCTGAACAGTATTAAGACATGTAACTGGAGTGGTTAGTAAGCTTTGGTTGATTCATCTTAGCAAATCAGATAATAAAGTGCGAAAGAAATGATGACCACGTTGAGTTGAAAAGGTCTACCACATTTCTCCAAATTTGGTCAGGATGCATTTTGGAAATTTTGGGGCTGTGATGTGTCGAGTGACGCCCCTGTGATTTATATATTACCTTTTACGCAATGAATGTCAGTGTTATCCTACAATAAATTGGGGGCTGTTCATTCAGCTCAGAGGCTTGAAACCTATTTGCTCAACGAAGTGGTTGTTACAATATTCAGCTTGATCTCACTGAAATATATTACCGGTGATACATATGCGTATCCTTTCTGACTCAGATGATCCCAACACACTTTATTCTATGATTAAATGTTATTCTTTGTTACAGCAGGTTGCTATAGTTTATTTTAAAAGAAGTTAATTTTATTTCTTTTATAAGATAACCCAGCCAGGAGTCTTATATGTGTTTGCAAAGTTTCAGATCTCATATTCCAGGTTTCTCTCCAGACATCCAGTATCCTCCTCAGCGTATGCTATACACTATGGTGCAGGGGGGGGGGGGGGGGGGGGGGTAAATGGCCGATCTTCATATCAACTCAACTGATTCCCTATTGGCAAACTGTTTCAGTTTCCCTGTTGATAAACTCTCTATCCATAAGATATGATGTCCTGACTATTTGATGGTTCAGCCTTTCCTGATGAAGAGAATTGGTTTGAAGGCTACCCACTGAGCCCAAGGCTTGAATGATCAATAACAATCCTACATTTTGCTCATACATGAATATGACTGAAATTCATAATTACAAAATGAGAATCCGTGAAAGTAGTCAACTGCATTGGGAAATGGCAATATGCCTCTGTATGATGTCTACTATTCATGGTGAGAAGAGTACTTTCATTGTCACATCTGGTTAGATTACATTTATGTTAGATTTCATAAATGATAATTCGTTTAACCCTTTACCTAACATGAAAAGCAGCAAAAATAATTCTTGAATAACTAATTTTTTCATTTTTTGTCTCAAAAACATATGTTATGACCCCTCATTGGAACGAGCTCGTTCCAATGAGGGGTCATAACCTATGTTTTTGAGACAAAAAATGAAAAAATAATGAAAATTAATTGGCGATTTTTTAGAATAGCGCTGGCCGGTTTTGGCCGTTACGTTGGGTAAAGGGTTAAATTGCTTTAACTTTTTTTCAATATCGTGAACCATTGACGGTGTGATGGGAAATGGTGAATGTTTGACAACATCCCCATGCTGCTAGCACCTATCCTGTATTACTAATCACCCCCTGTTAACCCAGAGGAGATGGAGGGGTGGTAAAAAGCCTACAACGGCTTCCCTGATCAATATGCATCACTTATTTGAAAGATAAGAGTTCACAGGAAAAAAATTCAAGGCATGGAAAAAAACGTGTTTTCAGAGCCGCTGACCTACCCACCCACCCTCGCTTTGTGTCCGGAAAAAAATTGATGACCCCCCCCCCCCAGGCTTGCCCCAACATTAATTGCTGTATGAAGACATACTTTCCGAACCCCTCTTCTATAACAGCCATGTTAAAATCAACAACAAATTATTTTTCGATAAACGCTGGTGCGAGAGTAGTATCTATTTTATTTTATGGGGGCGCGGTGGCTCAGTAGGTAGAGGTACAGGCTGCAAGTCGAGAGGTCCCGGTTCGAATCCCACCTGCGGCAATCGCGTTGTGTCCTTGGGCAAGACACTTCACCCCCCATTGCCCACGTGGGGGAACGGTGACGCTGTGTACTACGGCGTACTGCACGTCGATGGTGCACCTGTCTTCAACCAATGCTAACCCTGCTTGTGTGGAGTTAGTATGTTGGGGAGCTGACAGTTGCTCGCCGTTGCTCGGTGGTTCTCTCCGGGTACACCGGATTCCTCCACCCGTAAAACTGTCGAGGTCATGATTAGCCATTGTGCAGAAATATGTGACCTTAAAAACCAATAAATAAATAAATAAATAAATAAATAAATAAGTATCTATTTTATAAATGATCTCCTGACAGGGACACAGCTCTTAACTTTTACAGATTTCTCTGAGCAATATAACCTCAAAACACCATTTACGGTCTATCAGGAAGTGATACATGCAATTCCCAAATTATGGAAAATAATACTCCAGCAGCACAAAAAAAAAAAAAATAAATAAATCCCACGGATAAGAAACAATGATATCGAAAAATTGAAACAGTCTAAGAAAGAATGCCAAACCTTCTAGCCCATATTCCTGAAACTTTCGGCCGTTGCCCATTAGAAACGCAGAGAAAATGGAGTGAAACTTTAAATTTACCCCCACAGTCCCGCGACTGGCATGAGATATCTAAAAGTGCAATCATAATCACCGACGATTCATATTTACAAAGTCTACAACTTAAATTTTTACACAGGATATTATACACAAATTCCAAACTTCACAAAATCAAACTATCGGAAACAAAACTATGTACTTTCTGTAACAACACAAAGGAAATTGTACTTTACATATTTTTCGAATGCTCCTGCTCTAAAACGTTAACCTTTCTAGACGATCTAAGGGGGATAGTGCGGAATTACCTTCCCACCTCCTGGGCTACAGAAATAACGCGACAACAGAACCCATAATTGGTTTATGCACTCTCATCTTTAACCCTTTACCCAACGTAACGGCCAAAACCGGCCAGCGCTATTCTCAAAAATCGCCAATAAATTTTCATTATATTTTCATTTTTTGTCTCAAAAACATAGGTTATGACCCCTCGTTGGAACGAGCTCGTCGAGCTCGTTCCAACGAGGGGTCATAACCTATGTTTTTGAGACAAAAAATGAAAAAAATTAGTTATTCAAGAAGTTTGTTTGCAAGTGTCGTCTGCTTTTCATGTTAGGCAAAGGGTTTTAAGAAATATATTTATTCCTGCAAAGTGAGAAATTGTCTGCCATGCAACACAAGCTATATTCAGCAACTAAAAGGCTATAAAGATATAGAACTGTCCTCAGTATATTGTCACTCACAGAAAAAAAGCTCCTTTGTTCCGAACAAGATGGGCCATCCTATCACCTCTTGAGTGACTCTTTAAACCGTAAAAGCCGGAAACAATACCATGAGAACCTCTATTTAAGTATATGTCTGATTCGAAGAACTTTCCAAAATGTCAGTTTGTCTCAACCGAGACCCCAAATCTGTTTGAGCAACATTTTCGATAAAAAGCCAAATTTATCTACACGGTATTTTTTCGTTTTTAATAACAACTGTTCATTATTTCCAGCTGTTAAAAACTGTTACTGAATTGTATGTTTTATCATGTCAACTTTATTTATACACTGCCATCTATATCTGAATAGGGGAGCAAGGTGGCTCCGTGGTAGACTGTTGGACTTCTATGCTAGAGGTCCCGAGTTCGATTGCCGTCCGGGACGGCACTTTATCCCGGTTGCCTACATGGGGGCACGATGACGCCGTGAAGTAAGGCGTACTGCACATCGATGGTGCTCATGACTTCAACCGCTGTAACCCTGCTTGAGCGGAGCTTCAAGAGTAAGAATGTTGAGGAACTGATAGTTGCTCGTCGATTCTCGTACTCCGGCTTCCTCAGTCCATCCGTAAAACTGTCACGGTCACGATTAGCCATTGTGCATAAGTATATGACCTTAAACACAAATAAATAAATAAATAAATAAATAAATAAATAAATAAATAACTATATCTGAATAAAAAAATATGAAAAAAATTAATTGCTGTAAGTAAAGCAGCAGAGTTTTATTTATTTATTTATTTATTTATTTATTTATTTATTTATTTATTTATTTATTTATTTATTTATTTATTTATTTATTTATTTATTCGGGGTGAGGATATGGGAGCGTCACTGTTGCACCACTTGTACCTTGTCAGTCAGAGTACTAATACTTTTCAGCCAGTCTTTCACAATGTCTGGCTGTCCGTCCTCATGTATTCCATTTCACCAAACTGCTTTGGGATTTTATGTATAGTGTTATGATCAAGTGAGTATATAGAGGGGGCCTGTGAGCCACCGCCCCTCACCATTAAGCGTTTTGTTGGAAGATTTGGTGGCTTGTCTGAAGATGACTTGGGCCCATAACCCCACTCGATACGTGCAGACTTTAAACGCATGGAAACATGAGACATTATTACACGCCTGTTCTATGAAATCCCCATCTACAGCAACACTGAACCCTGCGGAAAGTGAAAATCTGTTCCGCACACAGGTGGGAATCGTTGACGGACTATTTTTAAATAGAAGCGAAACTTCAATGAAATTTTCTTCAAATCGTGGACTGCAATTACTATTTGAATCGCTAGCGATAGCTAAAAATAGCAAAACGGGTTCCCCTCGCAAATTTTGTTAACGATAGAATGTGTTCTCTTTGTTGGTGGTCCGTCGACTGCGTTCACATTGGAACTCGGGGGACGAGTTGGCAAATGAATTGTCCTTCTAATAATTGCTTTAAGGACGTGAAGGCGTGTAATAAACACAGAACGACACACGCGTATGAATGGGTTAATCGATATGGCACTTGTGTCATTGCGGAAGGATAAAACTCGAGACGTTTTATCCTTCCGCTCTAGCACTCGTGCCATATCGATTTTTTTATCCTTCCGCGATGGCACAAGTGCCATATCGATTAACCCATTCGCACGCGTGTGTCGTTCTGTGTAGTAGTAGTAGTAGTAGTAGTAGTGGTAGTAGTAGTAGTAGTAGTAGTAGTAATGTAGTAGTAGTAGTAATGTAGTAGTAATAGTAGTAGCAGTAGTAGTAGTAGTAATGTATTATTATTATCATTATTATTATTAGTAGTAGTAGTGGTAGTAGTAGTAGTAGTAATGTAGTAGTAGTAGTAGTAGTAGTAGTATCAGTAGTAGTAGTAGTTAGTAGTAGTAATGTAATAGCAGTAATAGAAGTAGTAGTAGTAGTAGTAGTAGTAGTAATAGTAGTAGTTAGTAGTAGTAGTAGTAGTAGTAGAAGTAGTAGTAGTAGTAGTAGTAGTTATAGTAGTATAGTAGTTGTTGTAGTAGTATAGTAGTATAGTAGCAGTGTAGTAGTAGTAGTAGTAATAATAGTAGTAGTAGTAGTAGTAGTAGGAGTAGCAGTAGTAATGTAGTAGTAGTAGTAGTAGTAACGTGGAGCACGGTAGCGCTGTGTACTAAAACGTACTGCATGTCGATGGTGCACCTGTCTTGTGTGGAGTCAGTACGTTGGGGAGTCTGACAGTTGCTCACTGTTGCTCGGTGGTTCTCTCCGGGTACTCCGGCTTCCTCCACCCGTAAAAATGTCCGACAAGAGGTGACCCTGGCTGTCGAAAGTGTCGTTAAACTCCAATAACTTAATAAGTAAATAAGTAATAGTATAGTAAACGGTATTAGTGGTGGTCGACAAAAATTTAAAGAAAAACATTCTTTGTTCTAAAGAAATAATTTCTCTGATTCAGTAGATTATCATACAGTTTGCATGTTTACACTGTTGCTTTTTAAAGATTGAACGTATTCTTTTTGAGTAGGTGTATTGTCGTGTGACAGCACGTGTGCCTCGAGAAAAGACTGTAATAATTCAGCAGCCCTGTAGCCAATTCGTTAGAGTACGAAAACATAAAACAACAATCCTAAACTCTTAAATCAAGGCCCTCCAAAGATGTTGTGAAAACAGAATTCTTTCCCACGGATAATGCCTTGCGGTTTCATTATAATTAATAATAAAGGTGGGAAAATACTTCTTTGATTTCCAAGCCTTGAAGATCTTAGAGTTGTACGCGTGCACTGGTCATAATTATCGCCTGTAGTTAGAAGGAACGACACCATGAGCAATTAAATGCATTAATTATTGCTGTGAACTATTGTTTCTCCTCCAAAAGTCATCATTGGACATTTTCTATCAGACACATATTTTCCATCGTTTTATTTTATATTCTATTTATCCGACTTATATACTTTTCCCCGTTGTTAAAAGGCTAAGAAGCACACTTTCACACCTGTATTATTTATTAGATGATCTTTTCAGTTTGTGGGAAAGTTGAGAATTATGTTTTCGCACGCAATGTCATTGCCAACGTTGTTTCACCTGTCGTCCGCTGTTATGATTGAACTTAGCGTTTATACCATGTAGTCTGCTGAGAATTGGCAATTGTGTCGTTATTCTTCCTTCTTTTACTGTATCCACAAGCAGGGGCGTAACCACATGAACGTAACCAAAGGATCAGCAGTGGGGAATGGGGTGTGATCAGTTATATTTCTAACTGAGGTTGGATTCCTAGCACGACATGTACCCATGTCCCGAAGGCCTGTTTTTGGAGAGAGAATCACCCTGTCGATGGTGGGAGTCCGAGGGGGGGGGGGGGGGGGGGGTCCCCCGGGGAAAATGTTTAATTTTTTAGGCCTCCCTCTAGCTCAAATATATAGTAATTTTATCCACAACAAAAATGCATTTCCCCAGGTAGGTCCTTGAGTTTTCTCTTACACTGATCAGGAGGCTACACAAGGACTGTAGCGTATAGACTGACAGCTATTCAATAATACCTGCTCCTTCCAACTGACTGCCAGTTGGAAGGAGTGGGTACTGGCCGTCAGTCTAAAGCCCTTGTGTAGCATCCTCTGTAAGAGAAACTGAACGATGAATTCGAAAAACCGGACCGGTCACAGATTCGATTTTGTCAAGTGATTGGAAATTGTAGAATTTGATCGAAAACTGTGATCACAGATAGAAAATTCAAATCGACTGGTTGGGAAAGTTTGAAAAGTTGAGAAAATGAAGGAAAGTGATTTCTTTGAACTTCCAATTATTGGAATTTGTACCTTCAAATTTCCAACTATTGAAAATTATGATGGTTATTTGTGGGAGCGGGGGTGGGGGCACCTCCTCCTGTTGCTACGTGCCCGCGCTGCCAGGCTAAATGAAGTTGAAGTGGGGGAAACAAAATATTCCACTTCTTTTAACATCGTGTTAGTTAAGGAGTATGTACCCCCGCAAGTGAAGGTCTGTGGTCTTCCCCGGGGTAAAAAATTGACTCTTTATACCAAGGCTTAAGTACCCAGAAAGTGTATAGGTTTAATTGATAGCGTCCTTGAAACCCATATTTGGGCTAGTAGTTTACACCTCGTTATTATTTAGTAGTAGCAGCAGCAGTAGTAGTAGTAGCAGTAGTAGTAGTAGTAGTAGTAGTAGTAGTATAGTAGTAGTAGTAGTAGTAGTAGTAGTAGTAGTAGTAGTAGTAGTAGTAGTAGTAGATTACACCTCGTTATTTTTTATTAGTAGTAGTAGTATAGTAGTAGTAGTAGTATAGTAATAGTAGTAGTAGTAGTTTGCACCTTGTTATTTTTAGTAGTTGTAGTAGTAGTAGTAGTAGTAGTAGTAGTAGTAGTAGTAGTAGTAGTAGTAGTAGAATTAGTAGAAGTAGTTTACACCTCATTATTTTTTTTACCAAACCCAAATAGAAGACCAACCACACATTTCTTGAATAATTAAATATTTTCTTTTGTTTGCCTAAAAAATTGCTAATGACCACATCCTTGGAACGAGCCCGCTGAGCTCGTTCCATTGAGAGGACGTAAGCTATGTTTTTGAGATAAAATAGTGAAAGAAAAAAAATTTGCATGGCTGATTTTATGAATAACGGACTCCATCTATTCTCCTTGTCGGTACGAAACAACATCGATCACCCCTTTGCAAAAATTCCCTGACTCCTAAACATTTCAAGCAAGGCATCTCCTCCTAAAATTTTCTCTGGCCCCAAAAAGATTGGCCCAATGCAACCTTCACACAACATAGAGCCCCAAAGTGGTCTCCAATATAGAGGCTATACACACGCTACAAATGCCCCAGATTCGCTCTTAGAGCAGTAACTTTTTCTCGGAGGTGGCAGGAGGCAAGTCCTAACTATGACCCTCCGGTCGTTGCCCCTCCTCCTCCTTCCTTTCAGGACAACGAACGGGGGATCCTAGTTAGGAATAGACCAGTCTCTCCAAACCCCACACAATGGCCTTTCAAGTATCACTTCCCCCCTCCCCCATTAAAAAAAAAAATACAGGCTAGGGCACCCCTATTATTGAATCCAGGCTACGCGCTTGCTCTTTATCAGAGACCGAATAGCAGGATGAGACCTTGAATTACGATCCCATTCTTTGCCTCATAAACATAGCTTTTGACCCCCCCCCCTTCCCACCCCCTCAGTGTGAGAATAGCTATGATTTTGAAAAATGAAAAAGTGATAAAATTTCAATAGCAATTTTTGTGAATAGCGATAAGCGGGTTTCCATGGGACTTTGGGAAGAGTGCTAAAATCGGCCCCAAACTAACTTTCAATGAGTCGTAGGATCACTGATGAACTGCTGCGACTCTCTCAGACATTTGAAGGTTGGCATCTTCATCTATATCACCGGACGGCTTTTCAACCCCAGAAGATTTGGGAAAAGGTGTCCTAAATGATAATTTCAACCTATATGATTGATATTGTAATGTACATCTTTTTAATTTTGGATAAAACTTAGAATGCATCAAACCCAAATATACTTATTTATTCTTCTGCGATTTCTTTCACCGACAGAATGTGTCTCCACCCACGGAACACCCTGGACTTGGATGCTAATTCATCACTAATATATACTTATTTTAAACCACAAACGGCAATGATATACGTGTTTTCAAGCCAGTCGTCACAGCATAAAGATCAAACGTTTCGGACATAGTTGGCAATAATCATTCTGTTCCGACGCCAACTGGTACAAGACTGTCCCGCGTGATCGGTACAACATTGGTGAGATAAAATCGCAGATGGTGTTTTTAACACATTTAGAGTTAAGTTTAATAGCGACTTTTGACATTCCCATGACAATGTTACACTTACGACTTTTACCGTGTCCTATTGCCATGTCCGTAAATATGCTAAGGTATTTCCAGAGACTTTCCACATGACAACAGTTTCTCTTGTGGGCACACCAGTAAATGCGATACTAAACATTTAAAAATCCTTCCTTACTTACAATGAGTCGACCAGATTGAGCCATGAATTCAGTGGAAGACATCTTTTACGGAAAATTTCTTTCATTTTACATCAAAAGGAGTTAAAATCCGTAAATGATAAATTATTTTTTTGCCTCAGTTGTTGATTGTTGTGTGAAATTCATCATACTAATGCTCTCTAATTAATCCATAAAGTGTCTGCAGTTTTTCGATCTACCCGACATATCACAGGAATAAAATTACTCAAGTGTCGCCATACTACTTAGCGTGCGTTGTTGCTTTCAAATGTACATTTTGAATTTGTTTTAACATCTGTAATGCAAATGAATAGGTGTCACCGAGGTGCAACTCTTCTTCAGACCTGCACACTCATACGTGCACTCGGTAACCTGCAGATGTGTAGTGCCGCCACATATCGATTAACCCCCGCAAAATGATGTCAAAATACCAAACATTCAGCAGCAAATTTCTCCCATGTTGCAACTGGGGATTTAACTAATTCAATGATTCAGTGGAGTAACAGTAATATTGGGAGCCCTTAGGTCACATACTGTAATTATTAAGTATATTATAATATTATATTCTAGCACTGAATATACCGATACTCCTAAACACTGGATATCAAAATTTATTATTTTAAATATCATTTTTTAAAATTTTGGGTACAGACATTCTATTCAGTATAATATCCACTCGTTCTTGATTAGCTTAACCCTTTATCCAACGCAGCCGATATCAAAAGTATGCCTGTTGTGGGCTGGTCACATTACCCGGTGGGCAATATTACTGGGTACAAACATTCTATTCAGTATAATATTCACTCGGTCTTGATTAGCTTAACCCTTTACCCAACGCAGACGATATCAAAATTTATTATTTTAAATATCATTTTTTAAAAATTTTCAAAAAATTTCAACAAAACCATATCATGTGACCCCTCGTTGGAACGAGCTCGACGAGATCGTTCCAACGAGGGGTCACATGATATGGTTTTGTTGAAATATTTTGAAAAATAATATTTTTTCAACTGCTGAATTTGCATATTGCGTGGGCGGTTGCGGGCGATTCGTTAGGTAAAGGGTTAAGAAGTTCTAGTGATGGTTAGTGGTTAAAGTATGGCTGTCGTGGACTGGTCACATTCCACGGGTGGGCAATATTTCCGCAGACGCAAAAATATAAGATTCCAAACACTAATCATAGGAGTAATAGCCAAAAATTGAATTATTGAAGCACCACATTGTACAAAAACCTGATGCTTCATTAATTAAAATTTTCCTGATTGCGATTTTCGTTCGTTCTTTCCTTCGTTTCTGTGTTCGTTCCCTCGTTAGTTGGTCAGCACCTTAACCGAGAAGGAATCATGTTGGCATTGGTTGGTTTCGGATACTGCTTTGACGGTTTGGTGTAACAACTTGTACAGAATGCATCCACATTTGTAAATGAATTAAAATTATTATCACTTTATAGGGCACTCCCTGGCGAATATTTTCATTTTCGGGGGCTGCACAAAACTCATATGTTTCCATCCACATCCGGGTTCCCGGGCAATAATGAAAAATTCGTTTCAATATGGCCCGGCGGCCCGCACATCCCCGGATGTAGGCGAGGTAACACTGCTTTGAGTTTGAATATTTGGAGAAGAGAGATGTGATGGCGGAATTTTGTGATCTTTGGCGTGAAAGAATTAAGATATACATTCGCATTTAAGGCAGGAGTTAGTTGCTGACAATGATTGTGTGGGAATTTCACACATCTACTACATTGAAAAATGATAATAATATATGAACGATGAAAAAATAGCAATCTTGATTTTTCTTGGTTTAACATGTAACCTCTTTGAAATGTGATAATAATACAAATAACATTATTTTGTACGGGCGTTATGGTTCATTATTACCACTTTTGCGGGCGTTCCTAGCACATTAACGATGTTTTGTCGGGCGTTGAAACCTCGTAATGCTCAACAAGTACAAGTCATTCGACGTGTTGGGCCGTTATTGACTATAACAGCCCAACACGTCAATAACAGCCCGACACGTCTAAATATAGACAATGACGTCACATCTCTCAGCCGATCAACAATATTTTTCCCAGATTTCCATTTGGATCGAAATTCAGTTCAATTCGGATTTTTTTAATTTGTAAACACAATTAACACATTTGTTTCAAGTGTTTCCCTTTGTGTCACGGATAGATAATGTATCAAATATAGGAAGCGATACACACAAAGTGGTGACATCTTTGATGAATAAACTCCTTGCCTAAAGTTCGCATTTCGAAGATGTATTTCATCATCTAACTTCCCAAATTTCGCCGTACACTGATCAGACGATAGTCATGTTACCCGGTTTGTTTGTCAACAAATCAGACGATAGTGTCGCTGTTTTTTTTTAATTCTAAAACGTCAAACTTCATTTATTTATCTTATTTCCCATATAATTTAATTGTAATGTCCCCGATGTACGAAAGTGGCAATAATAGAAATAACATGACTTTGTCGGGCATTACAGTGCATCAACGGCTCAACAGAAATGGTTAACAGCCCTTGAGCTTATTAGCGGCCCTCGACTTCGTCGCGGGCCGTTAATAAACTCTTGGGCTGTTAACCATTTCTGTTGAGCCGTTAATACACTGTAAAACCCTTCAAAATCATGTTATTGTTATATTAACGGCCCTACGAAAATGATTAACAACCCTTGGGCCTATTAGTGGCCCCCGGCTTCGTCTCGGGCCACTAATAGACCCTTGGGCTGTTAATCATTTTCGTAGGGCCGTTAATGAACCATAACGCCCTCAAAAATAATGTTATTGTATAATTATTACCACTTTTGCGGGCGTTCCTAGCGCATTAACGATGTTTTGTCGGGCATTGAAACCTCGTAATGCTCAACAAGTACAAGTCATGTGACGTGTTGGGCCGTTATTGAGTATAACAGCCCAACACGTCAATAACAGCCCGACACGTCTAAATATAGACAATGACGTCACATCTCTCAGCCGATCAACAATATTTTTCCCGATTTCCCTTCGGATTGTTTTACTTTGTAAACACAATTAACACATTTGTTTCAAGTGTTTCCCTTTGTGTTACGGATAGATAATGTATCAAATATAGGAAGCGATACACGCAAAGTAAGTGATGACATGTTTGATGAATAAACTCCTTGCCTAATGTTCGCATTTCGAAGATATTTTTCATCATCTAACTTCCCAAATTTCGCAGTCGACTGATCAGACGCTAGTCATGTTACCCGGTTTGTTTGTCAACAAATCAGACGATAGTGTCGTTGTTTTTTTTAATTCTACAACGTCAAACTTCATGTATTTATCTTATTTCCCATATAATTTAATTGTAATGCCCCCGATGTACGAAAGTGGCAATAATAGAAATAACATGACTTTGTCGGGCATTACAGTGTATCAATGGCTAAACAGAAATGGTTAACAGCCCTTGAGCTTATTAGCGGCCCTCGACTTCGTCGCGGACCGCTAATAAACTCTTGGGCTGTTAACCATTTCTGTTGAGCCGTTAATACACTGTAAAGCCCTTCAAAATCATGTTATTGTTATATTAAAACTGTTTCGTCATTTGAACTACTGTCTCATGTTGTCATGTGCCACGTACACAACCCAGTAATTGGTTTCAGAGAAAATCACCTGTATTCTTTTTGCAAACGGGTATTGAAGCATCCAACCTCAATGCTTCCACTACAACACTGTTTTAGAGACCCTTAATAATGATTTTTCCCAAAATGTTGGAATTGTTGTCGCCCCCCCCCCCAAAAAAAACGATCAATTGTTGGAGGCCCTTAGGAGGCGTCCTAACTTCGTTGAATGGGCGTTACGCCACTGAATTCAATCTTGTTTGACAGAGCTCTGTCACACAAGATCGAATTGGTAAAATTCCTAGTTGCATTCAGGGGAAAACTGGCAAATTGAAATTTTTTGACCCCTTTTTATATTGTAATTTGCATATCACTGTACACGTTTTTGCTCTTAACCCTTTGCGCACCGCATTCCTATCTTATCAACCAGCACTGTATTGTTTTAAACAAATGGTCGAATCTATTTTGCATTCTTAGGTTAGTTCAGTAATATTTCAACCCTGCATGCTACTGATTGCATCGCGAGGGGAGACTACACAACCGTCGAATGACATTCGAAAAAAATGATTTACATATAGAATTTTGTGGCATACAGTTCTAGCTGAAATAAGTTGTAGGGCACACAGGCAGTGTTTCATTCAATTTTCCTCTGTTCACAATTCCGAGCCTTGATGTAATTTCTAGCTCCCAAGAGATGATGTCAGGGTTAGTAATTACCATAAAAAAATGTAACAAATATGTTCTTGTGGTTATTGTGTAACTTCTTTCTGTCACATGACCTTAGCTCGAAGACAGTGAACATTTCCAAAGTGCTCTACAAAATTGAGAGAAATAGAAGGACAGGATAGCTCCACATAGGGCTACATGTAATTATGCCGGATTTTACCAAATTTCATTGTGGAAACGCATCCCCTACCAATGAAAGTCACACTCTGCCCTCAAAACCAACGTTTTGCACTTCTTTTCACGCCCACGAAATCCTATGTTAGTACTTCTAACGGAAAATTTCCCCTCCGTGCCCCTGAGTATCGGATGTCTTAGCTTCGGCTCTGGGTTGAAGCATAAAGAAAAAAAAAGTAACAAGAAAAAGTATCCTCTCACTCTACAATCTCGCGGATTGTAACAAGTATGTTTGCACCTCGTAGAATTCTCTAAACAGTTTGCTTTTTCCGGAAGAAGCAACATCTTCTGGTTTGGTCGAAGTGTACGCGTATCGATTTGATTGGTATTCTTTTCACATGGGGAATTATATAGCCCGTGTGTTGACTTCATTATACTGATGTATCAAGTTTTGTAATCTATTCACAACCAGACCGATCCGGATTCAAATGCTCAGTTTTGAACTGTAAATTACTGGTGGGTGATGCTTTTTAGTGCGCATGGTTGAAATTTCTCCTTGAAACTGCTGGAAGGATACAAAACGTCTCTGGCACGATGCTCGATTTGGCCCATCTTCTCAAGTATCAGGAACATAAATATATGGATAAATATATTAGTACTTTGATAGAACCCAGATGCAAACTGCATTTGCCAACAGTAGAACGTCGTCAAACATTCACTTAATGTTGTCATTGAAATTCATGAGTTCTCCGTGTTTAGACAAAGTCTGTTTCAAAAACAATTATCACAGGTCTTTATATCATACAGGGACGATGCCCGATTCTTATCTGCACGTGCCCGACTATTAATGTGCGTACTACTATACACACTTCTGTATTCGCTGGAATGTGAGTACTCGCCAATAAATAGTAGCACATGAATAGAGGCGGTGACCACTTGACAGTTTCACAGAGTTCTCAGAAAAAAGATAAAATAAGTATTGGTTGTTTGGCAGACACGAAAAACAAAATGAAACTTGATGATCTGATCGAAAAGGAAGAAAGTTGAAGCTGTTTCGAGCATTCGGGGATTTCAGCTGATCATCTGATACAAATGTTTTCTCCCACGAAATACAGCGATTAAAATATAACATAATTAGCCATTTTTCCGGGTGGGGGTTGTAAAATATTATTCAAAAATAACACACCGAACACCCCTTGTCAAAACAAATGTTTGAGCCCGAAATACTAGTTTTTTTCCCCAATAGCTGGAACCCTTTATTTTTCTTCCAAGACAAAGCATGCTCCCATCAATGCAACGGGCCAAGTTCTCAAGCCACCTGTCTAATTTTGTAAGGAGTTTGACACTGTTGTAGCATAGAACCATCGCCTATTAAATAATTCTTCTCTTATGTTAGATTCAATCGTCTGGAATGTTTCAGTTAGACAGAAAAGGGAACCTACCTATATATTCCAGATGATTGAATCTTAACCCTTTACCCAACGCAGACGATTTCAAAATTTATTATTTTAAATATCATTTTTAAAATTTTTTCGAAAAATTTCAACAAAACCATAACATGTGACCCATCTTTGGAACGAGCTCGACGAGCTCGTTCCAAAGATGGGTCACATGATATGGTTTTGTTGAAATTTTTCGAAAAATAATATTTTTTCAGCTGCTGAATTTGCATATTACGCGGGCGGATGCAAGCGATCGTTGGGTAAATGGTTAAAAAAACAAAACAAAAACAACCCCCCCCCCCCAAAAAAAAAACAAAAAAACAAACAGACCATACACATTCTTATGTGTTTATATCGTGAATGTTTCAAGGCCAGTAACATGCTTATTGACTAAAATAACTATAACTGGAGAAGAAAAGAAAAAAATCTGTATATATTTGTGAGTAAAAGGACATCACATTACATCAACGGTAGTCTGCGCGCAAATTTCTGTATTTATTTGTGAGTAAAAGGACATCACATGTCATCGACGGTAGTCTGCGCGCAAATTTCCACAAAAAGTGGATGAACAACTAGCCCACAACAGAGACGTATTCCTAACGGAATTAGACTGGTGCCCTAACAGGTTAGGAATGAGCCAGGTGAGCTCTCTTTCGCCGAGGAGCCTCGAGTTATGTTTCCGGTCGGAAAAGCTAGGAAAAATAAAAGGTTAAAGATGATTATTACTTCATTATGATTCACTGAGTGGTAATTCTTATTCAAGGTTTTTTTTTTAAAAACGAGTTATCTCCCCTTCAAGCTGATGATCAAATAAATCAAAGAAAATCCTAAACTGTGGCCCGGGAGAAAACTGAAACTCGAGAAAATGTTAAGAGATAAATCCATCAGTGATAAACATAGTAACTCATTGTTGTCCCACCACCCCCGGGCTTACGATGAGATGATATCGTTGTTTATCAAACGACTAACACGCGATGTACCAGTATTAGCTTTTCATATCACTTATTTCATGATTCACCACATCACTATTAAAATCATTAAACGGCTATTTTATTTTGTTAATTGTCATTTTAAAAAGTATCGCATCACAATGACAAGTAACACAGTCGCTACTGTCATTGAAATGGCCGACTACTGTATTTCTCACTTGTTGATGATAATGATGGGAGCATACGCGGGCCTCTGTTTCTTTGCTATTGCCAATGCCTATTTACCCTTAGTCTTCAGAAGTTAATGAAGTGAATGCCAAACTCAACAACTCAACATTCTAACTGAAAAGATGCGCTTTGCGGAGGAGAAGGGGAGAATTTACATTTCTTTTATACAAGTGAATTTAGAAAGTAAACTTATAGAGTGATAAACACATTGAAAACGAAGACAAATTGTTTGGAGAAGAAACGTTCTCGTTTGTATTTATTTCACCCACCGTTCGTGCAAAAACTCGCATTAACGTATTAATATTTTCATTTTTATCTTTTTTATCTATCTTGGAGTAAGAGGTCAGAAGCTATGTTTTTGAGACAAAAAAAATGAAAAAGAATAATGAAAATTGAATGGTGATTTTTGTAAATAGCGCTGGCCAGTTTTGGCCGTAGTTACGTTAGGTAAAGGATTAAACAAAATATGCAATGAACACTGCAAAGTAACACAAATGCCCGTAGAGGGTTATTGCTACTAAAACATCAACAGTGTGGAGTTTCACCAATATAATAAAGTCAATTTAGTGAAGAAGAAAAGTTTCAGAGAATGTATATCAGGGCCCGTGCAGATAATCCATTGGATGATATTTATTTATTTATTGGTGTTTAAGGTCACATATTTCTGCACAAGGGCTAATCATGACCACGACAGTTTTACGGGTGGAGGAAGCCGGAGTACCCGGAAAGAACCACCGAACAACGGCGAGCAACTGTCAGCTCCCCAACATACTAACTCCACACAAACAGGGTTAGCATTGGTTGAAGACAGGTGCACCATCGACGTGCAGTACGCCGTAGTACACAGCGTCACCGCGCCCCACGTGGGCAATGGGGATGAAGTGTCTTGCCCATTGACACAACACGGTTGCCGCAGGTGGGATTCGAACCGAGGACCTCTCGGCTTGCAGCCTGCACCTCTACCAACTGAGCCACCGCGCCCCAGATCCATTGGATGAAACGTTGCTTGTGCACTGGATGTTTTTTTTCAAAACTCAAGTTATCAGAGTTATTGACTGTATGAGAACTCTATATCGTACATCTTTTAGTGATAATCCGCTCTTTGGGAACTGTACTTCATATGATCATCAGTACAGTGCCTTAGCAAGTCTTGTTGGCGCTCTCGGCAGAGCCTTCATGAATTCTTCCCACCCATCGTCCCCCAGCCGGTAAATGGGAACTTACCAATGATGAATAATTACGCTCGTTCTGAATATATAGTCCCCTGAGTGCAACAAGGTGCCATCTGCAATGCTTTAGCATTGCAGATGGCGCCTTGTTGTATTCAAGGGGCAAATTATATCTGCAATGCTTTAGCATTGCAGATGGCGAATTGTTGCATTCAAGGGGTAAATTATGTCATAATCAGGAAGTCTCACGTGCCTGTGGATAAAGGGGATTCGTCATGAAGCCTTGATTTCTTTAATATTCTCTGTTTCGACTTCTGTGGGTTTTAATCGGCCTCAGAATACAGCCGTAGATTGAAAGTAAAAGAATGAAGCTTTATACAAGAAATTCTGAACTGCAGTTCTGCCACCTCATCTCTGTTACGGTTAAGGTGTCGGTTCCTTCTATCTTCCTATTTTAATGCGACTGGATCGTGATCTGCTCAAAATGTTCTACCCACTCTCCTTCCCACGTCTATGAAGAATCTCACCATGAAAAATACAAAATGCGAGAACAGTGAAGCTCAGATGTTATTGTATTCTGTTTTTTCCTGGCTTAGTATTAATTAACCCTTTAAACACGAGAGATCGCTTTTCTTTTCCAGTAACATGATGTTTCATACTTTCATTAAGTACAGCATAGCTTCTAATTTAAAATGTGGGGTAGATCCACCAATATTTTCAACGTGCAGCCCCATGACTGCACGCTGAAAATATTAATTGGATTACCCCCAGATAATAATACAGACTCTTCCAATAGCTTCCATTGAACGGACATGGAAGATACCACTAGGGTTCGAAGAGATAATTTCGTGATATTTTATTTAGGAAGTCTCGAATGACTGGTGTATGGGTGTCCAACCACATCGCGATCTGACCGAGAAAAAGACCGGTTTTGCGATCACAGTACAAACTTTAACGACAGAATTGGCCAGCGTTATTCGCAAAAATCACAATTCATTTTTCAGTATTTTTTCTTTTTCTCTTTTCTTTGTCGCCAAAACATAGCTTATGAACCGTCATTGGAACGAGCTCGTTGAGTTCGATCCAATTATAAACTATGTTTTTGACGCAAAAGGTGAAAAGAATTGAAGAATTTTGTTTTCAAGTGTCGTCTGCCTTTGTGGTAGGTCTGCCCTTTGTCTAAAAAACATAGCTTTTGACCCCTCATTTGAACGAGCTCGTTGATCTCGTTCCTATTATAGGTTATGTTTTTGACGTAAAAAGATGAAATGAATTAGTTGTTAAAGAATTTTGTTTTTTAAGTGTCGTCTGCTTTTTGTGGTAGTTAAAGGGTTAAGAGGAGAAGTTTTCTTCTGCCACACTTTGTAGTAAATCTCAACCTGGGGCCAATACAATAGAACTTTTACAATGGTATTTTCTAGTATTGTATTTTCTAGTCATGACTATAAATGGATTGAAATGAACCATTAGCATTTTCAAGATGTGGTAATTTGCCAGTTGGCAAACTGTCATATCTTTTAACCCTTTACCCAACGTAACGGCCAAAACCGGCCAGCGCTATTCTCAAATATCGCCAATTAATTTTCAAAATATTTTCATTTTTTGTCTCAAAAACATAGGTTATGACCCCTCGTTGGAACGAGCTCGTCGAGCTCGTTCCAACGAGGGGTCATAACCTATGTTTTTGAGACAAAAAATGAAAAAAATTAGTTATTCAAGAATTTTGTTTGCAAGTGTCGTCTGCTTTTCATGTTAGGTAAAGGGTTAAAATGCCAATGATTTATTTTAGTTAGTTATATGAATAGGTAGCAAATAAAATTCTAGAAAATAAAACTGTAAAAATTTTATAGTATTGGCTACTGGTGCTCAACACAAAGATCCTTGGGTGGAAGCGTAACTGGTCGCGCATCGCATTTATACCCCACTGATATTGGGTTTCACGGTTTGATTTGCACTTTGAATAGTTGCGATTTTCTATGCCTTATTGTTTCTTACATGTTTTGTGTTGTTATTTTCTCTTGGTAGTGAGTTTTTAAAGTTCTTAGTTTAAGTATACCACGCCAGATCGCAAGAATCTCCAAGATTCTACCAGTCCACGTGGGAGGTTTATGGCGGTACATTTTGCCGTTATAATGTGTCGTCGTGATCTGCACATCCTTCTCAATAGATGAAATTACCGTTTTACTGATCATGCGGGTCCAAGTTACTGGTAATGAATCTAGAAATACATACAACAAAATTGATTAATGTCATAACCCAAGCCAACCCCTTTGGCAATGTTCATCTCCAGTAAATGTAGTTGCGTTGAGATTCGGTAGAGAACAGCTTGACTATAGTCCATCAAAGGTCTATCACATCGTTTAATTTCTATGCTAATCGTCTGCCATTAGGCTATATGAAGACATTAAATCTAACGACAAAAGTAATTATTAATAATAGCTTGATAACTACGTTCTTTATTAGCTTCAGTTCACTATCCTTCATTGACAAGGAGTGACGCAAAAATACAACCACAGCGGAACCTATAGTTCTATGTTTTAGGTTGTTCATCATAGTATTTTGACTTTGTTCCGAATTTCGCAGTTAGTCACTTCATATGAACTCTCAATCAGAGCTTTCCACCTGTAAACTGAAGACGATTGGCCTATCTGTGTGGTGAATATAATCGAGGCAAAAGTTAGTGTTACTCATAACAAATCAACATCCAGCACAAGAGTCCACAAATTTCTTTCTGTTATTCCAATTCATACTGCAACCTCCCGGAAATCTATAAATATGGATATCACTTGAACGAGCTCTCTGAGCTTGTTCCAGTAACATCCACATTTATTTGTTTGAGTCGACCACAGCCGAATTAGCATTGTTTTTTTTTCTGATGGCAAAGGTCCGTATACGGGATAGACGCTCGTGGGATTATACATCAGCCACCGTCGTTTGCGACCCCGTTCCTTGTACATGTTTCACGGTTGTCATGAAAGGAGTCTGAGAATGTTGAGAAGGTCGTTGCGTTCCAGAAGGATCTTTTGTCTTTCATGGCACACATGGTTCTGGTATCAGTGGTTGGTGGTTGTCGTTGGACATCTTATTTCTCTTCGTGTAAACCAATGTGAGGGAAAGAAAACTTATCACATAAATGGTACTCAAAAATGTTATCCATCGCAAATGGTCCTCCGAAATGATGCAGTCTCGACATTGAAATATTAACTTTTTTGTTTTTAAATTTCGCAAAGGGGTAATATCTCGGACTGTAATTGACAACCGGTCGTGTTTTTAAGAAGACCGCCCCGGAATTAAAACATTCCAACAAAACTCAATTTTTCGACGAGTCAGTAGAAAATTCATATAATTTGGTACTCCGGAATAAAATGGCCTGCACTATTTATTTGTTTCTTTAAAGTCACATCTTTCTGCAAAATGGCTAATCGTGGCTTGCAGTAAAGCATTAAATGCTTTTTCAGTGACACGAAATATGTTAATAGATTTCAAACTGTTATAATTATAGTTGTGCACTCATGCATTATATGTATAAATCATAATAGTGCAACAATTTGAATGTACTGACCATCCGGTAGATGGTCACTGCACGCAGATCGCTAAACTATTATATACAAGTTTGAGCATTAGTGACATCCTCTTGCTGTGCATATCTGAAAAATATTGAACATATTTCATGCTCAAGTGAACTAAAATGAATTTTCTTGAGAAATATGTGGTACTGGCAAAAGTTCTCACTGTCTTCGGTGACATAGCACCCCGTGTTAGCATTACTCTATTACCCACCGTTTCAGCACAGCCACCCTTCCCGACGAAGTCAAAAATGACTGTTTATCCCTCACACCTCAATAGTTATGCCACTTGTCACGCGGTATACACATCAGATGTTATTATGTATATCAAATGAGTTAACGAACCACATCAGTGGACACCTATCCCATTCTTAACGTCATGTAGGTCTCACCCAGTAAGCTTAAATGCAGATCCCGGAAGTGTTAATAATTATGTATTCCATGTCGACTAATTGGCGTTGTTCTTCAATAAGCGTAGCATGCTTCATAACGCTGAGTCACAAACAGCCTGCACACCTACTTTGCCACATCCGTATAATTCACTGGTTAAGGGTCCCACACTCTGTTTCCACTAAGGTTATTTCTGGCGAAAAAATACCGAATCAACTCGCAAATGTCAACTAATGGGCCATCAGGTGGAAAAAAGTGGCGGTGGAAACAAGGGTAGGATCTAGGGGGTACGGTGCTATGCCCCCACTTTTTTAGATCATATATTTTTTCCTCCAACACTTTTGATGAATAAAGAGTTGCCATGGCTGTTTTTTAACCCTTTACCCAACGTAACCTTCAAAACCCTCCAGCGCTATTCGCAAAAATCATCGTTCAATTTTCATTATTTTTTCATTTTTCTGTCTCAAAAACATAGCTTATGATCCCTCAACGGAACATGCTCATTGGGCTCGTTCCAATGAGGGGTCATAAGTTATGTTTTTGATGCAAAAATGATAAAAAATGAGGTATTCAAGAATTTTGTTTGCAAGTGCCGTCTGCATTTCGTGCTTGGTAAAGGGTTAAATCGACATTCAAGTATTATTACTTAAACCCTTTGCCTTACACGGATACCTGACAATAACTGTCCAAAAAATTCTGGAATAACTAAAAATATATATCTGTTCACCTTAAAAACGTTGCATATGAACCCCCATTGGAACCAGCTCACCTAACTCATTCCGATAAGGAGGTCATACTCTATGCTTTTGAGGCAAACATTGAAGAAATAATTAGTGTCATCACCCTACAATATACACAGATGCGCACTTTGAATTTAGTTCCACACCGCAACTGAATGCTACCCGATGGTCAGTAACCTGGAATTTGTTGTTTGCTGAATATCTCATGTAGCCCCAAAGTAAACATGCCGACGAATGCTATCCAATGAGCAACTGAACAAAAATCATTCTCGTTTTATATTTTTGTCCATGATAGATGTCTGGACTTTTTAATGAAAATAATTTCTTCGTGCTACTAAACTTTATTTATATGTCGATCATCCTACGTGTATTTATCACCACCCTCTCCAACCTCTATACCCCGCTTTCCTATTCTGTAGCTGACCAGGACTGTGAGTACCTGTGATATTCTGTAGCCAAATTTGTTAACCTTCTAGTAGTTCTCAAGCAGTGCGCAGAAATATATACTCTCCCAAAAAAGAAAGTGTGCATGCTAAAAAATGACACTAAAAAAAGATATATATCATTTTCATTCATGGAAATTTTATTCAATCACAGATGAATCAATTTGTGGTCAACACGAGAAATTTCATTACGCTACGACGAATACTCTTGGTGCCATGGAGTGTCAAAGACACCAAGGGTCCAACACAAAAGTCACACCCTCAATATCTGGTATGACCTCCGTCTGCATCAACTACTGCGTGCATCTACGCCTCATGGAAGCGAACAAGTTAGCATGGAAGTGTTGTGGGATATAGTTCCATATTCTGATAAGCTGTCTTTGGAGTTCCACAAGCGTTGACGGTGCATGGGGAAGCCGGCGTAGCTGGCGTTTCATTTCGTCCCATACGTGCTCAATGGGTGAGATATCGGGCGAATTTGCGGGCCAGGGAAGAACATCCACTTGTTGTTGCTGCAGATACTGTTGAACAACACGAGCTGCGTGGGATCGGGCGTCGTCCTGCTGTAAAATGACGCCGGGGCCGTGACGTTGCAGAAATGGGACAACAACAGGTGTAAGCACTTCATCACAATATCTGGCTGCTTTGAGATTGCCATCAATAATGACCAGCTCAGTTCTGTTACGGGCAGTGATGCCACCCCACACCATGAGAGACCCTCCCCCATAACGGTTTCGTTCCACAACACATGGATCTGCGTAGCGTTCGTTTTGACGTCTTTGCACTCTCTGGCGGCCATCTGATGATGAAAGATGGAAACGACATTCATCTGTGAATAAAACACGTCGCCACCAGTGTAAGGGATGCCTGAGATGTTGTCTACACCACTGCAGTCGAGCACGACGATGACGTAACTTCAAAATCGGACGAATTGCAGGTCTTCGAGGACGTAAGCCGTATTCTCTCAGCCGGTTGATTACTGTTTGAGGATGTATCCGTCTCAGGTTAGGGATGTTCCTGGCTGTCGTCGTTGCTGTTTGTTGCCGGTTCCGGATATGGACGACACGGATATATCGATCTTGTGCAGGGGTGATAACTCGGGGTCTCCCGGAGCGGGGTCGGTCTCGAACGTCATCATGTTGTGCATGTCGATAGACTAGCCTGTCTACAGTGTTACGGTGGCAGTTCAAATGCTGGGCAACCTCTCTGTGTGTTCTGCCAGCTCTAATCATACCCAGGGCAAGGAGACGTTGATTCATTGTCAAACTTGGCATGCTAATGTGGAGTCGTTTAACAGCAGCGCAAGTTGGAATGTGAACGATAGGAAGGCCTTACCGTAGTGTTTAAATACCCAAGGATTCACACTGCTGCGTGAATTTTCAGACTCTCCACGTGCAAAACATGCCTTTTCACAAACGTGCAGCACGTCATTTAACGTTAATGCAATTTTAACGGGGAGAGCTGTTTTTGTGTTCAATATAACTTATTCATGAACAGGTTAACACTCTTTACACCTACAAAATTATTTTTTTGGAGTTTGATCAATTTCCGCAATGCACACTTTCTTTTTTGGGCGAGTATATGATGAGTAAACATGAAAAGTAATCTATACGCACAAATGGGCAAACATTTAACACTTACGTTGTCGAAAGCGTCTTTTGTCACCTATTTTATAACGATTATCTGTTGGTTCTGGTATGTGCAGATCAAACCTACCATCTGATTAATTGTTACAAAGGTCTCCGAGATAGAAACCATGTATAGACATTATCATTAAGTACAATTTGAACAGCATGAAGGGTGAAGAGGGCCGAATTGAACGCTGCTTTCATCACTTAATAGTGTACTTACAATCAAAATCTGAGAGTCGATATTTTTCAAATTAGCGGCTTATTGTCCCTTTAATAGACACGCCTGGAATTAAATAACACACAATAACCTGCAATAACATCAACATACAAAAAACGCTCAATATTAATATAGCTTCTCAACCTCCAATTGCGAGAGCCTGATCCCGTTTTTGTCAAAACTAAGCCTTTTTACAAATTTAACCTAAATCATACACTTCACTGTTCATTCGCATATTGGAGTTTGAAAGAATGTCGTAAATAAGAAGAGAAGCGTTTCGAAAGTGAGACATCCCGAATTCACTCTCCTTTTTATTCTTCCACTGAAACGTATCATACTGTGTCGAAACTGAAAACTAAGAAGAAAAAATTGTCATTTGTCACTGTATCACATAGCTCTCGGTGTGTGAAAGCCTTTAGTTTCCATAGTTCACTCCACAAGATGCCCCTCCGCCTATCCGCATGTAGACCTGTCTGACACAATATAACACTGGGTGCTGAAAGTATTGTTAAAACCCAACAAATAAACAAGGCATCCTTTTAACTCGTTGCCCGCTGAGTATTTTCTTGTTTTTTCATAAAATGAAGTCATGGCTGCCATAAAGCAGCCATGACTTCATTTGAAAATCAAATTTAATTGAGTCTGACATTAAAATATCACAGATAGCGGGATTAGTCCTTTCTGCGTGGAAAATATATTTTTGACAAGACTCAGGATTACACCTCAACTGGGTTAAAGATATGATTTGTTCTACACAGGAATGTCCGCCTGTAGCAGGCAAATCGTCAAAGTCGTATCGAGTAGCATTATTTAGTATACAAGCGGGTATGTCATTTAACCCTTTGCCCAACGTTACGACAATATCCTGCTATCGGTATTCATGAAAATGTCCATTCAAATGTTATTATTGTATTATTTTTTATAATAACGGCGATTTTGAGACCAAAAAAGAAACTTTTCAGTTATTAATGTTTGTTTTGAAATTGTAGTCTTCTAATGGTGTTATGTAATGGGTTAATAAAATACAAAAGATATAATAAATATTAACAGTCACACAAATAATAATAATTTATTTTGGCAATAAAACAGTTAAGTTCAATCTCATTGATTTGACAAGGATTCGGGGATGAAGCTTGCATCTAACGCTCAGCATTGGTTCCATTGTGCAGATTTTGAGAGGTGATCTCTGAAACAGGCAACCCCAAAACCCTCAGGGACGATGTACGGAATGTGTGCGGACCTTTCTCTGTGTGCACAGGACAGAAAGCAGTGGCAGGATGAACCCCAAATTGATGGTATCACTTTGGTAGAGTTTGAAACATTTCTGCAATAACATTTCAATAACTTATTTCTCTCGCGATGAGGAAACACAAAATGACATGTAAATTATGTTGTGTTAACCGGTTACCCAACGTAACGGCCAAAACCGGCTAGCGCTATTCTAAAAAATCGCCAATTAATTTTCATTATTTTTTCATTTTTTGTCTCAAAAACATAGGTTATGACCCCTCGTTGGAACGAGCTCGACGAGCTCGTTCCAATGAGGGGTCATAACCTATGTTTTTAAGACAAAAAATGAAAAAAATGAGTTATTCAAAAAAATGTTTTGCAAGTGTCGTCTGCTTTTCATATTAGGTAAAGGGTTAATGTACCCTGGCGAATAAAATATATATCAATATATCGATAATATCAATAATTTGTTTCTCACTACAGAATGCAGTTTTGATGCCTGATTCTTCTTGTGAGAGACAGTTTAACACATAAGGATACATGTAGTTTCACATTTAGACGGTAAGTTCACAATCAGGACGCTTGGCCAAACTAAAGTGGACCGGTCGCTATACAATTTTCGCGGGGCGGTCTTTGCAGCCACTTCGTCTCTGCTTTTTGAGAATATTCAGACACCTTAGATTCATTCGCAGCCATCTGTGAAGCGATTACGGATCTCTAGCTTGAAAGCGCAGTCGTGCACCACTCTCACCAATACAATTAATGCATTATCACGTGGAGGATGTTAACGTTTCTAACCCCAACCGTAAGAAGGACACGATGAAATAATGTTAATAAACTCAAGTCCTCGAAATATGTATTTTCGGTAATGAAGTACATATGAATGAATGTGGACCACAGCCTATATGATTGTTTTCAACTTATTTTTGAATTTTGAAATCCCAGCTGTGAGTTATTATTCAAGTATAAGGTGTAGGGTTTAGATGGTTAACTAACGGGGCGAAGCGGATATATTGTGCATATTCGACAAAAATTTGATTTTAATATTTGTGTTTATCTGGAACAATATATCCGGTTTGATGAACTGTTTCACTGATAATTATAGAAAAACATGATAACGTACCCATCTTGATTGTTATAAAGCAGCGTATCCTGGTGAAAATCGTGGTTGAGGTGTTTGGTAAAAATATAGTGTATGTCCTTCACTATCACATCCACCCACATACGTACACACACGCACCCGCGTGCGAAGAAAATTCTAAGAAAGTACGAATCTGTTTCTTTTGTTGAAATCTGTATGTCTCTCTGTCTGTGTGTCTGTATGTCCATAGACGTAACCAGAGGGGGTATCAGGAACACACACTCCCCATCCTCGTGAAATTATCTCGATATCAAATAACTGCGTCTCGTGAGATAACGTAGTGATAAACATAGGTTAGAAACTTGGTTGAGCTGTTTTTGATTGTTCAAATATGTTTTAGTCTTTCAAGAGACTTAACGGTTGCATATTGACCTCCACAGGCCCTGCGCAGTAAAGTCACAATACAAAACACTTTGCGCAAGTAAATGGTACGTACCAAGTGGTCAACTGCCAGTGCATCTCTGGAAATTTCCTATCAGTCACGCATTGACCAAAGTTTGGTCTCTCCCATGAAGGGTTCACCATAAGCGTAACTGTTGGAGTGCAGAGCACCTATATTTAGGTTTTATTCTGAAGAGCAAGGCCCGTACTTAAATGCTTGCCATTAAGCGCATGTGTGTGCTTCATTTTTATCTTTGTAGTAATATTATTTTGCCTGTGTGTGTTTGCCTACCTCCAATTACTGGAGAGTGCCTTTATACTTTCCCTTAAATTGTAACGAGGTAAAAACATATGAACAAATTAAGATTGTAACGAGGCAAAAACATGTGAACAAATTAAGATGACTAAAAATAAGGTGACACTCTGCCAGTTAGTCTTTGAATATCATGATGCGTCCAAATAGCTGTCTCTCTTCACGTACCAGTGTCCACATGCGTGTCTTGTTTTGGTGTAGCGTGTGTCCATGTACCTGTGCGTGTTGAGATATACGTATGTAAATGCAATGTTTATATATTTGTTTGAAAACAGCGACCTTTCAATCATACCTGCATACAAATTTGAAATAATTAGAATTAGACCCCGACCAACTCTTTTCCCATTTTATTCGACTGAAGGGTTTTAAACCGTTTATACCGATGATCAACGCACCCCTGCTACTACGACAATTGAACAAGCTTTTCGATCTCAACATGATGTCTTTCAACTATTGACTAATTTCTCTTCTTTGTGTTCTTTCTTTTCATGTCTTCTCTCATTATCTGGATACCTACCTGTTTTTGCTGCAAAGAATCTATTACACAAACAACCACTTCAATATCGATGTAAAATAATACAAGTTCACCTTTCAAGGCTTCATCATGTTCCCTCTAATTAAAATATGGCATTGCGTTACAGTTTGTTTTGCTGGATTGTCTTCAGCACTATTTAGATATTAGTAAGAATTGTATACAAACATGCAGGACATCGGTTTCTCACGGTTGTCTGAGAATTGTGTCACTTCGCTTGCATCGTTCAACCTTTTAAGACATTTACACAACAAATGCGATGCCAGCCTTCCGAACGTTGTGACAGAGTAATATATATCAAATGTAAATGTTATTTCACAATATCTACATGTCCTGGTGCCTCTAACATTAGCCTCGCTGTACAACAAAGACAAATATTAACTAAAATGAGACAAACGCGCAGACTGAAATATTAAATCACTGAAATTCATTTTAACGCTACGAATCGTTGCGTCAAAATTAAATTAAGAGATTTTTATCATATGTCGTTGGTAAAAGCTCAGATGATTGTTGTCTTTGTAGTTTAGGAAATCAAAAATTAAGGCTAAAACATAATGAAGAAATATCAAATTGAGAAGAAAAAAGCCTTATTTATTACTCTATCATGACGTTCAAACGACTCGCATTGCATCTAGTGCGCATAAGCCTTAACACGTTACAGGCGCGCCGCCATGTATCTATATTAGGGGGTGGGGGGGGGGGGGGAACTTGGAGATGGTGTCCCCTTTGCGTTCTTTCGGACGAACTGCATATTTTTCAAACATGAAAATATGCCACAAATGGCACTATTTGGAGACATTTTGAGAATGTCAATTTTCACCAAAAGTGGTATGTGACCTCTACGTTCATAAGTTGAAGCCCTTTGCAAATGGTAGAATTCAAGAGTTTTAGGGGGCCTGTAGGGAATTGGCGGAGGGCATGGTTCCCCCACCAAAGATATCATTGGAAAACGTGCGCTCTGTGGGATTCTTTTACTTACACGATCTCCATATAGCCTCCGTATCGACGATTACATAGTATCGCTCTCCATAAATACTATGTAGGGGTCTTTAGCCTACACGGTGTATGCCGTTCCCTCTCAAAACACATATACGACCCCCGCCTGATAAGATGGTTTGCTATTACAGCATTAATCAGAGAGTTTGTGAACATATCGAAACTGTATCCGATCTTACAATTTTTTACTTGAGCATCCAACATAATATAATAATAAATCTTCGGCCTTTCACTGGCTTGTCTCTCTAACGCGGAGGCCTACATTAACCCACTGCCCCGCCGGGATATACCTCCCTACTCTCCCTCCTAATCTCCCAGCATTCAATCAAAAACTGTTTCATAATTCCTCACATTGGCGCCTTCTCGATCTCCCCAACTATAAAATTGATCCTTTTCCTCATGTCATTCCTCATCCAATTATCATTCATGTTTCTATCCCATTTTTCAATTAGTTCCACAAGGAGTCTTGTTCTCCTAGGCAAATATTTGGGGCATTCTAAAATGAAATGTCCCAAGGTCTCTGTTACACCTAAGTTACACATTTGACACACTCTTTCCTCGCCTTTCCCGATTCTCCCCTTCAACTCCAGTGGCTTGGATCTCACTTGAAACAACAATGACCCCCCATACGAGCCACCCAGGTACTCCTCAAAAGATGGCGCATCCTTTTTATATAACCTGTCTAAGGAACTCTTGCTCCTAATTCTAGCTATCCAGTTTCTATTACAATCCTCAAGCACCCTTTCCCTTATAAATCACCTCCCCTGCTGGTGCCTCCTTCTAGATCTTCAGTTTCTATAGAGTAGTTCCCCATTAGATCCCTCTCCTGCTTTATCCATCCTGTCTGAATGTTATAGTACCATACATGGTTGAATGTCATTTTACACCATCTGCTGTTTAGGAGGTTTACAAGGTAATTTAGGTAGCATAATTTTCCCATATCTATTCTATCTTTAACCGGCATCCACACGAGTTCCCCTCTGCCCGCTTCTAGTGCGGCTGCATTACTTGATCCGGTTATCCACCGGCCCTCGTCATTTTGTAGAATCTCCAAATTTCTTAGTAACATTTGGTTTAGAGGGACCACATCTGTTCCATATGTTATACACCATTATTTACTGAGCGACCACTCACCGAATGACGCCTGTCTCCACTAAACTAATAACGGATTACACAGACGTTTTAACCCTTTGAACACTGGTGGTATCTTCCAGGTCATTTCAATGACAGCAATTGGAAGAGTCCATATTCATTATCTGGGATACACTCTAAAATCAGTTGGGTTAAAAATCAACCCAAATCAACTGGGTTGAGTGAATATGAACCCAAATTGGGTTCATATTCACTCAACCCAGTTGATTTGGGTTGATTTTTAACCCAACTGATTTTAGAGTGTAGACACATTATTTTCAACGTGCAGTCTTGAGACTGCGCGTTGAAAATATTGATAGGTATATCCTACATATTCACTTAGCAGCCATCTTCATTAATGAAAGTATGACGTATCATGCTGATGGGCCGGAAAAACGGCCTCTCGGTTTAAAGGGTTAAGTCAAACACGGTGCCTTCATTCCCTCTTTACATAACGTCAAGAAATGTACCATTTGATAATCGACCACTTGATAAATCATAATTCGCTATCAAATCCTAAGAATACTTGACGCTTATTAAGTTTATCTTGACGATAAACGGTAGTCAGATCTGAGGAATTCCGACCTTCACGTACAACAATCTACCCGTAATTGGACAAGAATGCCAGCAATTCTTAGTCACTGATACGAGATGGGTGGTCGGACTTCTCTAAACTCAATCACTACGCGTGTAACAATATACTGCTAGCGACATTGAGTGAGATGAAGTTTTTGAAATAGGAGATTATGTTTCATGTTTTAATACGCTCTGCTTGTTCGTCAACTCTTTACGTTGCTTAATACATTGTTGAAGTCACTTCTGGTGTAATTCTCTTCCACGTGCAAGACAAGAACGCATAAGAATTAGCAGATAATTTTCTTCTTTCTCTGTCGAGTCTGAATTAACGTACTAAAATTCGTGCTCACTGATAAATTACAACATAACAAAAGGTCGAGCGGTTGGTATTATCTCCCATTTATGTATATCATTCCATTGCCAATATAAGCAGTGGTGGATACATCGGGCCATTCTTGTAGTTTCTGTCATTAAGCAAATAATTAATATGCTGTTACAGTACAGGCGCCATGAACAGGTCGTAATCCACGCGTGGGCAGTGATGTCCACGCATGCGTTTACCAGAGAATAAAAATCATCATCAGCAAAATTTGAATATACTTGGTGCTTCAGTAATTAAATGTTTGATGATTTTTCCTTTAATTAGTATTTGGAATCTAATATTATTGAGTGGAAAGTGACCAGTCCACGGCGGCTGTACTGTACAACGTAAAGTGTTGGCTTACGATTAAAAATTGTCAGAGAGATCTTTGTAATACTTTGCTGAATCAAAGCTTTTCATCAGCAATAACATCATCACAGAAAGTTTATACCATCATTATAAAGCAAATCCCAGCACTGCAGCAGATAACAAATAAATTCAGAAATCTTTACACAATACTACCGTGGTCATGATAGCTCTAATAATAAAGGTGAAAAACGAGAATTCTGAAACTTTTGATCATGGTGTCCAGCAATGTTTTGTATCAGCTTTTTGTGTTGCACATTTGGATGCAGTGTCATCATATCCGAATCGTACTCTTGAAATTAGTCCTCAATTTACGTTACATCTAACACTGGCAGTTCTAAAAAAAGCGCCTGCAAAAAAAACACTGTTAAATTTTACATTACAAGGTAGACGATATAAAATAGCTACACATCGACACGTGTTTCGACCATAATACTACTATGGTTCCACTGCCTCATTAGAAGTCACCTTCAGGATTCTACGGAAAGTGATGAAAGTCTCAATAATGGTTTTACGTGTCATTATATTCTTGATTTTGATCAAACAATTAAAATACACTCTAAAATCAGTTGGGTTAAACACCAATCCAAATCAACTGGGTTGAGTGAATATGAACCCAAATGGGTTCATATTCAGTCAACACACCTGATTTGGGTTAATTTATTACTCAACTACTTTTAGAGTGTATGCAGCCACTTTCAGAGTCCTTCACAAACCATAGGCGGATTTTGTTACTCTGTTACGTTGTAGAGATATCTTACTGCCTCGTGTTGACAACATATCCACCCTTAGACTGGATATGTTCTTTCATTCTTTTCCACAAAGTAACGAACAAATATAACCAGCTCTATACCTAAAGATCAAATTTTATTATTTTTTGAATATCTGCCTTCAAAATAGATGTTCGATCTCATTCCACTGATGGTCATAAGCCCTGTTCTGAAGAAACACAATTGAAGGTTTAATTATTAAAAGATCGTTTCCAAATGTCGTTTTCCAGTCGTGTTAACCAAATGTTAAAATGATTTCTGGATGTCGGATCCAATTGAATTCTTCACCAAATAAAGTAATGGCTGCTGAACAGTAACCACGAGGTGGGAATAGGAGAAATTCAAGTAAATACTTGGCAGGCTAAGGGTTAAGCATGTCCAAACACGGGCATAGGTAGATGGGGTATGGAGGGGTATCTCATTCCTCCAGTATAGCCTGAAATTTCAAAAATGGGTAATTCATTGTTGTAAATTCCAAAAGCTGGAAATTCAGCAATATCAATTAAATTTGCTCTTGTCATACATATTTTGGTTAGAGCCAGTGATTTTCAAATTTTCGATCAAATTCTCTTCGACTTATCCAGTCAGCTGACAAAATATTCCGAAATTTCGACTCGAATCTGTGACCGGTCCGATTCTGCGAATTTATCGTTCTGTTTCCCTTTCGATGACCAGGCTACACAAGGACTAAAGACTGAGAGCTGTTCAACCAATACCTACTCCTTCGAACTATCTACCGATGAAACGACTAAATTTAAGCCATAGGAAGGTCTCAGATTCCATCTCAGACGTTCAAAAATTAAAAGAATTCCCCGAGGGAGCCCCCCGGACCCCGCCATTGAGAGGGAGATACCCCCACTCGAACTCTCCCTTAACACGGGTCAGTGGCCCGAGGTACATGTCTACGGCGTGTCGTGTTAGAACTTCAAACCCAGGTTAGAAATCCAACTCATCACACCCCTATTGACGACCTTTTAGATACATCCATGTGTTCAGATCCTCGCAAACAGTCATCGTAAACAGAGTTTAAAATGAAAACAGATGCCATTTGATATTCGCAACAAATTTAGCAACACATTGTCTCAAGTTTTTTGTTTTTCAAGAAAGAAAACAATAGAACTACTGACATATATAAATATAATTTACTTTATTATATAACTAACACAAATAGCCACAGAGGTCATCTCACATACCGGAGCCATTGGGCCATGGAGAGGCGTCTATCTAGATTGTATGACTAGTTTGTCAAAGCTTTAAAAATAATTAAATTAATAATTTACTCTTTAAACCCGAAAGGCCGTTTCTTGTCCAGGAACATGAGATGTCATAATTGCATTAAGTAAGTTGGGTCCCAAGTGCATGTGTGAGGTAGACCAATTAACATTTTCAAAGTACATCCCCAAGGCAGCACGTTGAAAATAATAATTTGTCTTTCCCTACATAATGAATATGGGCTCTTCCAATTTCTGTCATTCATATGACATGGAAGATGCTACCAGTGTTCAACGGGTTAAAACACAGCATACAGCTCATTAATACCTGTTAAGTTTGCGCAGTTCTGGCTCTCCCCGATCTCAACTTTTCCAAATGCACATCATGTCTATCTCAAACGAGACTCGCGTGACTCTGGACAAATATTCCGTAAATTATATTCCGTCTACATTTCAGTTGTTGTATTCAATTTTAAATAGACACTGTCATTTAATAAATAAATTATTACAAAAGTTAATTAATCTGGGTTGTCGCATTCCATCTCGTTCACGACACCAGATTAGCCAGATCAAACACGGCGCCTACGGCGTCATGTTTGATCTGGCTGATGTGGACCTGTCAACTCGACGGAACATGCAAACCAGATCAATTGACTGTTGCAAAATATGATGGTAAAAGAGATAGATTTTCAACTCTGATCTCACAACGTCTTGAACAGTTTCAACTACGACCGTGCTGAAAAAAACAAAAGCGTTGCTGGACGGGATTAAAAATAGTAACTCTGTAAATTTTGAAAGAGAAAAGTAAGTCGAAAAGAGAAAATAAATATGTTCGATGGCACGCAAAATGATAAGCTACAAACTACGTGTGAATTAGAAGTTGTACAAGGCACGTGTAAAGTGTCGCGATTTTGAACTAAAACTTCCATATCTCTGATTCCGGTTCAGCATGTTTCGTTCTATTTAAAGCACTACAGACTTTGCCCATCTAGATACATGTTCGAAATTGGGAAGTCCATTGCTGTAAATATATTTTCAGTTTAGACAAAGTTTATTTCTTGTTAAAAACTGCATCCAACCAACGGACGTGGCTGAGAAATCGGGAAACTTTATCCATATACATTTGTTCGGGTACAACCTACAGACTTTCTCCGGTAAACTGTGACAGAAACTAAGTCTTGTCATTGCTATAAATTCGGTTGAACTACCAATACCCAACGATGTTTTCCGAAATTTAGAAGCAGAAGAACGGATGCTTATCATTACAGTGATGGTCACGATATGGGTTCTTGGGCACCCCTCTCTGGGTGTTGGGTGTGTGGTAAAATTTTGGAATTTATTACTGAAAGCCCACATCCTCTTTGATGTTCTACGGTGAAGTTCATTAGTTTGTTTGGCTGATAATTAGGATGCTTCGCCCTCTGTCTGTTTTATTGAGAAAAAATAGAAATGCTGTGTTGAGACATGTCCAAAACAAACGCGCGCGCAAACTTATCAAGGATGTCACTTTTGTGGAGTCATTCTATGTATTTATATCCCTCTGTAAAAGTATATAATTTTATAACTTGGAAAGCAAGTAACTTACATATAACTAAAATGCGTTTAACCTAGCTAGCAAGACGAAGGAGTACTCGCTGTGTTGAACACGACGAGCACTTCTTTGTCTCGCTACCTGCACAATATGTTGGATATTCGTCAACATCAACCCATTCCAGGTCTTGAAATTGTGAGGAAACGGCGTTCCCTCAAAGAAAAAATGTAGGAGACCTGCATTTCCCAACGTTCCCCACAGGAAAGCATCACTGCCAATACCGACGCTGACTTAATGCCATCTTCAGTGAGAAAAATAAATACGTTTTATCCTACCACTCAAAAAAGGATTTTGTCCACAGATACAGTTCACTGTAAAATGTACTAAAACTGATGCTAATGTTTAGTGGCATCAGATCAGCAAGTGTCATTGTTAAAACTCACCTCCTCGAGATCGTCTAATATTAAATATAAAAACTTGTTTGAAGCGCATTCCAAGGTGGATGAGTCATTCCTACATACTCCAAACGATTAGGTGTAGGACAATTTGAAAGTGTCTGTGTAAGTATGTTGTTGAGATTTTAACAATACATCAAGAGGGGGATTTTATGATTGTGTCTACTACCTGTCTCAAATGTGTAAAGTCAATGAAGTCATTCACGCTGTTGAGACTATATTGTTATTATACAAGGTGAGCGTAGCGGAAACCTTGACCGACTCTACATCAGACACTTCGTCCGCTGAGTTCCAATGTGTTCTATGTGCCTACTGGCACATAGAACACATTGGAACTCAGGGGACGACTTTCTAAACTGACTTTAAAAAAATAAAATTATAAAATAATAAAAAAAAAACGTTCTCGGATTTATGAAAAAAATATAGGTCAAGTGAGGTGTAAACCTCTTGTCATGAGCGGCACAGCAGTAAATGGTAATGTTTCTGTGTACGCCTTTCTAGTGGTACAAATATGTAGTATTTATACAAGAAATAGATCAAGTTAAATACGAAGAAGATGGAATGCTATTTCAATAGCATTTACAACGTTGCTTTTATTTTCGCACCGGTCTTTCATATTTATTAGGGTGTTGTAAGTGGGGTACTGCGTAGCTTCAAAATTGGGTTAGAATCGAAATCGTTTCCGTTATTTGGTTCGATTCGATAAGAGTCAGGCTGATTCGAACATTTTCGAATCGTCGAGATGTTACTAAAATCTTACCAAGTTTCTACTCTTGAACATTTCTATCATTAGGAGCCAATACTACAAAACTTTCACAATTGTATTTTCTGGAATTGTATTTTCTACCTACTAATATAACTAACTAAAATGAATCATTAGCATTTTAAAAGACACGGTAATTTACCAATTGACAAATTGTCATATCTTTTTTAAAATGCGAATGGTTTATTTCAACCCATTTAAAGTCATAACAAGAAAATACAATTCTAGAAAATACAATTGTAAAAGTTTTATAGTATTGGTTCCAGGTCTTCTCTAGAGGAGATAGAATTCAAGGATGTTCCCCTTCCGAAACTGCTGTGATTCCGTTCTGGAATATTCCACGTTTTGATACTGATTTAATCAAACAGTCGAGTCATCGTTAAATATTATATTTGAGGGGAGACTGACAGTATTTATGGTTGCAAAAATTAGCAATATCTACAACATGAAGTGCGGTGAGATTCAATTCGAAATTTGATTCGATTTAAAATCCTTTACTTGATTCGATTCTGAATTAGCAGCGATCCGAAATCACGGTGAGATTCTCAGGGTCCAAGGAGATAGCATTTTACCCGAAATGTTATTACAACCGGTGTCGCGGATGGAAATATCTGGTGAGGGCGACGTCATAAAATCTTCCAGCCACATGAGAGGCGGAAGCGGGATGGGCGACTGCGTGACGGAGGGCGGTTTGGGCTTTAGCCACTCTTAGATTTTTCTCCTAACCGAAGACAAAGACAAATATGAAAAGTTTTAAGATGTACATTGCATTTAAAATTTTGGTGGTCCATTACTGAAGGATGAACTTCATGCTTACAAGCAGATGGTTAAATAAATTTGCTTGACTTGCATCAGCAAATTTGTAGTTTTAAGATGCGTATGCATCCTGAAATATAAAACAAATGGCGGATAACCGTAAATCACTAATGGGTTTATTCAGTAAGACCTAGTTGGTAAAGTTAATAGAAGGATTGTTTCCTTCGACTCGAATCGAATAAGGTAAAAGGTTCGAAACCTAATCGAATCTTGGATCGAATCTACTTCCCAATTGTTACGATACTACGACTGTCTTACTGGTGCTGTCTATCTCCCATGTAAACCACTTTCAACATACGTACTGGACTATTTCTTACCACTGAATCGCAAGTACAAGTAAATAGACTTATCACTTTTTCTGGGGGGGGGGGGGGGGGGGGGGGTGGCGTTGCGGTAATCGGTTCTCGTCAGATCACCGAAGTTAAGCAACGTCGATCCCGGTTAGTCCTCGGATGGGTGACCGTCTGAGAGATCGATTCGGACTCCCGCGTTGTGTCCTTGGGCAAGGCACTTAACCCCGATTGTCCTCATGGGGGCACGATGACGCCGTGTACTACGGCGTACTGCATGTGCGCATGTCTTCAACCAATCTAACCTTACATGTGCTGCAGCGAGGAGTTACGATGTTGGGGAGCTGGCAGCTGCTCGTCGTTGCTCGGTGGTTCTCTCCGGGTACCCGGTGCTTCATTAATTAAATTTTTGATGATTATTCCTGTAATTAGTGTTTGAATCTAATATTATTACGTCAGTAGAAATATTGACCACCCGTCGAAAGTGACCAGTCCACGGTGGCCGTAGTGTGATTAGATTGGACGCAGTCAGTCTTGTTCCTCACAAAACTACAGGATGAAATGTTATCTTCAAAAAGTCGACAATAAAAAAATGTATGAAATCCAAAACACTCGGCGATTCGGCTTGTTTTTGAATAATCTAGATGGTTTTGAATCGAATCGAATCATTGACGAGATTCGAAACCAAATCGACCCTCAAACATTCGCCAGGCCATAGTTAATAGTTAACTTTTGAGCCTCTGTAAATTGAATATATAACAGGACGCTAAAGTCTATCAGAATGATAAACGGAACATTCACTGATGCGCCTAGCAATTTGAAACATGCTGCTAAACAAACCTACAGGCCGACCCCAAAATAAAGTGGATTTTCACCATAAAATGCTCCAGATACCCAACATAACCCCTTGAATGTTGATATGACAAGATATGGCTGCCACGTGGGGAAAAGGGATTAAAACTCGATGTCTTAAATACGCAATCTTCTTAGCTCTATCTCACCACTGGTTACTATTGAAGTGAAAATGTGTTTTTAAGAGTTTAGCTATCATAACCTCACAGAACGGAGTCCAAAATTGATAATTCTAGGGGCTTGGAAGTTCGTTCCGCACAATGAATTGCGTTTTCTTTGGCACAAAGATATGACAATTTTAAGTTTCATTTTGGATTGCTAATTAAAAGAAAAGTTTAGCTTTAAGATTATGAGTTCTACATTGGTTTTGCAAAGACTGTGTTATTTTCAAAATTCTGCATTCTAACTTAAGTTTCGTTTGGAAGAAGAATTTGAAAGTTTGAAGTGTCTTGTATGATTACAAAACAAAGGCCAAATTCGATATCTGGATTTCTAACGTAAGTTATTTGATAGCTATAGATTTGCTTATGCAAAACAATCGTTATTGTTTGCCTTGCGCATAACTTTTTTGAGTTAAGTTGTAAAATGTTAAGATCTCTCTTACAGTTACAAAATGAGAACCGAGTTCAATGTTTGGATGTTAGTACGACTAATACTTAGTTACGGTCCTTGATTGTGCAAACACGTCGTTGTTCTGAGGTTTCCGCACAACAACTTTCTGTTGTTTTTGCAATTATGTGGAATTTTCAAGTTCTCCTATAATTTCAGTGCGATAGGCAGGTTTCATTTCAACTATAAAGATAGCAATAGGTATGTCCTTGGTTTTTCCAAGAAGTACTTGTTTTATTTCTATTTTCAAGTTTGTGAATAATAGCATTCGTTTTCTTTGGCTGAATCACTTGAAATTGTAAAGTTTCCCCTATGTTCCCAGAAGAAAGGCGACGTTCCATTTTTAGGTTTTTAGTGACCATAATGTTACAGTTAGCACCCTTGTTTGTGTAGTTACTTTTTATTTTTTTCACTGTAGTTATATAAACGATATTTATTTTTCGAGCTATTATAGAGGAGGGTGGGCATTTGTGTCCTCGGGCCACTTTCTTTAAAATCTGTTACGAAAGGGAAAAGTTCCATCACAGTATAGAGAAAAGTATACAGAGGCGGACTGGCCGTATGATCATCGAGAAAATTCCCGATGCCCCCCTCCCCCTCTCTAAGGATGACCCATGGGGTCCCCAAAACTGATGCAGCCCAACATCTATTGGTGCTTGAAATTTCGTGAAAACACCCAACATTCGAAATGGATCTGATTGCAAAGAATGCCGGTATATTGAAATGTTCTCTATGTGGACTGTCAATAACAGTCCACATAGAGAACATGTCGATATACCAGAAGTCATGTCCTCCAATGATCTTTCAGATGCAAGGAAACAGCATTCTATTTGAAACATCAACATTTTCTCTCATTGGGCCGTACTATGGTCGGCCCGATGAGTCCCCGCGCCCCTGTTAACATGCCATCGAAATGTCCTTTGTGTAAACTGCCATTGATCACCCAGATGTGAGGAAGCAGCGTTTGTTCAGTTCGAAAAATAAAAATTTTCTCTGGGTCTGGGGTCCGCCTTGGATCATTTCCAGGTACCTTTTCTTGCCCCAGTCCGTCCCTGAATGCATATTATTAGTTATATACGCTGTTAGTGGCCTAATGTGGCATGTACAGTGTCAGTTGATTCAATAATGGGCGAGAGCAATCACTGACTGTTAGCCATATATACTTTTCGACAGACTGTACCATCTATTGGGAACTGTTAAACATCAGAGTTCTTTATCCGACATTATGGTCTCCAAACAGTACTTCAACATATAATCGGGATGATGCCATGCGGACAAGAGCCAAACTACCTCGGCAGTAGTTTATTGTCAGGTTCTGGCTGCCTATCGAGTCCAGACATTCAAGGTGTAGTGTGCACTAAAATTTGATTCAGGATTAAAAGAGACACGGAATGTTATCATTATATTTATTGTGCGAATACCGATTTTGGAATCCCTTAGTTTATTATGTTTAGCTAGGTAGACATTAGCTGCTCTCCTTATTTTCAAATCGGGTGGGCTTCAGAGGACGAGGACGATAGCTCACCTCAAAACCCCAGACCTGATGGTCGTCTAAAAATACCATGTTGTGTGAGATCACAGAATAATAATGGTACAGCTCGACAAGGTCTGGCTATTTTAAAGTTAACCATTTTTGTTTTGCTTCGTTCTCACGACGTATGCACTTCCCAAGTTGACCATTCACCAAACTCGACTGGAAGACAATGCTTGCAAACATAGTTTCTTCAATAACTAAACATTTGTAATATTCGCGCCTAAAACAAAGTCTTTAATATAAATTGGAGATGCCTTATGCACTGAGAGCAGAAAAACTTTATTACGTAGATACTGAAAGATATATTTGTTATATAGTGCTGATTCCATTCTGTACTAATAAACAACTTTTAAATAACAGTTAAAAGAATGCGCATCGCAATTATGTCATTTACAACACGGAGAGAGTGGATCACTACTAAAATAATCGCAGGGTGGAGTTTCTGCCCGGAAAAACGTATTGTTTATGAACAAGCATAAGAACAAGGAAAGTGTCAGTCAGTTAGCGCCCTGCGAAGCTTCGAGATTCGATTTGATTTCGAATCTTAAGTTAGTATTCGGTTCGATTCGAAATTGGCTGTCCAGTTCGTTTTCCTTCGAATTTGTTCAATGGAATTTCGCTTTGTATCAGCCATCTTAGTCGTCTCACAAAACGTATAGCTGAGATAGAAATTGAACATATATAATGTTGAAAGTAAAGACTGGGTGTAACATAAAAATCATCTGTACCCATCCTTACTAATTCAAGTTTGACTAGTCACTATCACTGCTGAAAACAAATGTAAAGTTACCACGCAATATAGACAATGAGTATGACGGTTGCTGGCAGCTATCCCCGTACAGCGCCCAGTACAGAAATTCTCGCACCCGTTTCTATTTTTTTTTAAAAATCCTTACTGGGTAATATTCCAACTATATCATCAAGGCATGCCTTCGACGAAGGCATGCCTTGATGATGTAGCTGAAATATTTTATCAGTTGGGACTTCATGACGTCTGTATTGGATTCGAGGTTCGATTCGATTTCGAATAAAAGACTCGATTCGATTCGAATCGAAAATACGTGATTCGCAGGGTCCTACAACTAATGGACCCCCAGGTAACCAAATTGTTCATCGGCAAAAACTTTGCTTTTCCTTATGCATTATCACTGAAACATTGACACTAATTGTCCAAGTAGGAACTTTAATTTGCGAGTGTTTAGTGCTTATACGATATAAACTATACGGAGCGTTTCCCCTAGGAAATAACTCCTATTCCTGACACATGTAATGTTTCAGCCAATGGTCCACCAATTTAAAAGTAACCCTAACCATTTCTAGAAAAGCATGGGAAACAGGTGTAATGTTTCAGCCGATGGATCACCAGTTTAAAAGTAACCACAACCCCAACAAACGAAAAATCCAGAAATCCATGTTGAATGATTCGAATTGCAAAAAGTATTCAAGTATTCAAAAATGAATTCATGAATACATTTCAAAGTATTCGTATTTGTATTCGATTACATTTACAAAGTATTCACCCAAGCCTGACGCTCTTTAACCTCTACCCAATGTAACAGTGAAATACGGCTATCGCTATGCACAGAAACCACCATTCAAATTTATTACTATTTCAATTTTTGTCTCAAAAACATAGCTTATAACCCCCTCATTGAAAAAAAGCTCGGTGGTCTAATTCCAATGCGGACTCATAAGCTTTGCTTTGGAGGCAAAAATTGAAAAAAAAAATGAATGACGATTTTTTTTTGTCAATAGCGCTGACCGAATATGGCGTTACACTACAGAATCGTTAATTGCAAAATCGATGCCTCACCAAATATATCGCGAAGTAGGGGGCTGAAAATGAATTGACGAATTTGATGTATCCCGGAAAATAAACTGGATTTGACCATTTTATTTTTTTAAACGCAGGGTTAAAAAGACACACCCAAACTGGACGAATATTTCTTGTGTGTACTTTGCCAACAAACAAACTAGGGGGAGATAACTTCTTTCACAAAATGGCAAATGCTGATTGATCTTACTTGTTGTCAATAATATGAAGATGAAGCTCTCTATTCACATGGACTAGCATAGCACAGCATGAAAGAAAGATATATAGAATATACCCATAGTAGTTTAGTGTACCAAAGGTTCACCACGAGTGGTGAAGTGGTGTTAACCGCGAGCCAAAGGCTCGCGGTTAACACCACTTCTCCACGAGTGGGGAACATTTGGTACACCAAGCTACGATGGGTATGTTTTATTTATACCATGATCGTCAGATTATTGAGAGTCGCTATTATTTTTTCTCGATTTTACTGAGCAGCAGCCGTACATACGTGCGAATCGATTTTTGTTTACATGAGCATCGGTGGGCGGTACTTAAGCTGTCAATGTTGTCGCCGAAACGAAATGGAAAAAGAAACGGGGGCTTTTTTTCATTTTAATAACATACTATTTCGAGTTATGGATGCTTTATTAACATGAGACAATGCATGTTTCTTAATTTTTGGTGTCGTATGGGGTAAACTCATTTAGAAACGTAATATATAATTGCCACTTTCATTTCACTCTTCACGAGGCGACGTGCGATAAATTTAGACAAGTTCGCATTCAGGTCGACGTCACCAAAGGTCAACTTGGATGTAGTTCGACTGTAGGTGTATTTTTTTTTCTACTGAAATCCCATTGCTGGTGTGTTCATCACGGTTGGTGTATAAAGCTAAAATTTATGTCATAGGCTTTTCATATATAGTAGAATAGGAAATCATGGTATAAAGTCACATACAGACTTAAAACGGTTTATCTATTGCGAGAAGTATCCACTTCCATTTTAAAATTAACACCGCAAGTAACAAAGGTAATATATAACAAAACTATAAAAAAAAGTGTCCGCTCCACTCCCACGCTAATCTTATGCCAATCTGATTGACAAAGAATATTAGAACTAGAACTGGCCAAGGTTATGGCATAACAGAACTAAATATTTGAATTATAGTTACTCGCCTTGAAACGCTGCACGCTGTGAATTATGCAATCCCCGAAACAAAGCTGGTTTGGAAATTATTGTTTTAATAAAGTTTGGAAGCATTATGCCGACATCTTGCATAATTGCGGAATATTCCAGAGAAATAAAAAGAATGATATGATGAATTTTTGGGGCCTAAAAATACAATTGACTATTGATATGTTGTTGATGGGAATTTCCATGAAAAATTGTGCACGTGACTGGGACTTTCTTTCTTATCATGTCTTCTCTCGTATTTGTTTCGTGATTCCCTGTTTTCAGGACAGACAAAATTGTCTTAATATAGATATTTGAATGTCGAAATTAAAGTGATAGGATCGTATATTTTTTTTCACACAAACGTTATAATGGTCACCTATGGGGAAATATTTAGTACTGCTATACTTTATTGTACGGAAACGCCAGTACAACCAATGGCCATAACTTTGCTATTACACGCGTTAAAAATCTAAAAATTCCTTCAGTAACTTTCGCATTATTCACATCAGAACTCGATCTTTAGCTTTAGCTTTATTTTGTAAGTTCAAGTGAAACTTTAAAATTCCAGATCATCCCACCAAAATGTTTCGCCAAAGAAACCAAAAGTTATTGTACAGAAACCGGAATATTTTATGAAGCCCTTACACATTCAAGGACTGTAACTGTTGAGTTTCTTGTACTGAAAAATTGTGCGATGTATTCATGTTGTATTCGTATGACAAAATATCAAATTTGAAACAACACCACCTAAAGAAACCCAAGTTATGGTGTGGAAACGTCAATCTTACGGACATGAGGGTGGACAATGGTAAGGTAGATAGATAGGTTTATTGCTCTTTCGCCCCAATGCCGGACATAAAGACATGCTTGTTTCAGGTCGGTCGATCGACCCTAATTTTGACAGCCACACCTAAACTGTTATGTTTTTAATATAAAAATCTCAACTTTTTTCACCTCAGTAATATTTATGTTATAAAACATACATTTGTGAACTGGTATAACCGCTTTGTGATGGTTTGTTCGAATGTTGTATTCCATTGAATATTGCAGAAAGTTTCTGTCGTGTCCATATCAAGTTTGTTAACTCGTAACATATGACGCAAAGCTGGAAGGGCCTGAGCGAGTCATTTTATCAACGATATCAGTTCAAAACAATATCTCTCAAGCAAAACATGATAGTTATCTTCAAATGTTCATTCGCTTCAATCATGTGCTCACACAAATGGATATACTACTGTTTGGCTACAGTATGGCCGCCGTGGAATAATCACTTTCCAGGGCACGGACGAAATAATATCACATTCCAAACACTAATAATAGGATTAATCATCAAAAAATTAATTAATGAAGCACCAGGTACAACGCGGTGCTTCATTAATTAAAATTTTGCTGCTGATGTTTTTTTATTACCTGGTAAACGCATGCGTGGACACCACTGCCCACGCGTGGATTACGACCAGCCTACGGCGACTGTACTTTTTATTCATATCGTAAAAAATATACGTTAGATTCATCTTCCCTGATTTTGAAAGCAATAAAACCACAGACAAATTTGTTTTCTTTGGCATCCAGTAATCTGATTGGGGGGTCTTTTTCGCAATCAGGTCGCAATTTGATCGCCACCAGTGGGTCGATAGTTCCTAAATAAAATCCTGCGAAATCAAGACTGCATAAAAAGACCACAAACGAAAATAACATCATAGATTCTATATTTTTATATTTCAACAGATGAGTTTCTACAGTACAGTCGCTGTGGACTGGTAGTAATCCACGCGTGGAACGTGATGTCCACGCATGTGTTTACCAAGTAATAAAAATCATCATCAGCAAAATTTTAATCAATGAAGCACCGAGTTGTACACAATGCTTCATTAATTAAATCTTTAATGATTATGCCAATAATTAGTGTTTGCAAACTAATATTATCTCCTTCGTGGAAATACTGCCCACCCCGTGGAAAGTGATCAGTCCATGGCGGCCGCACTGTATACTGTTTTGCGCGGTGGGGGGGGGGGGGGGGGGGGCGGAGAGTTTCAACCGTATCGCGACCCACTCGCGATCCGGTCGAAGTTCTTTTCCCGCTTTGTGATCACATTTCTGTATGTGCTGATGCACACCGAACCCTTTTGTTAGGATCGATTTTTGTTTATGTTCATGTGTTTATAATCATTTGCAACCTCCACTACACAACACAAGCAGTGGATTGGACACCCATGAGACTGGGTGATTCAACTCTCCCCTTCACAAATACACATTTCCTGTAAAATTTCACCTTAAAATACCAATCGGAAATCAGAGAAGCTGGTATATCTCCTCACACCCTTCCAACACGAGGTTATCCTGGCTGTCGAAAGTGTCGTCAAACCCCAAATAAATAAATAAATAAATAAATAAATAAATAAATAAATAAATAAATAAATAAATAAATCCCCTTGATATATCTAAAATCAATTTTATTATCGTTAAGCCTTCTTTTTCTTAGGCTTTAAGCCTTAGAGAAAATTTACCAGGGAAAGACCACGAACCCTCAACTTATGGGAATACACCTGTCAATTCAGCCCCTGACAAAGCGAAGTGGGGAAATATTTTTCTGTTTCCACATCCGCAAGAAGATATTTTGTTCCATCTCAACTTCATTTAGTTTGGTTACTTCAGTGAATACAAGTACAAAATCAAGTTCTATCCGTTCTATTCCGTTCACTTAAGAGAGCTTAGTTCACCGGTGTTGGTAACCGTGTCCTATTAACCTTTACCTGCCGCATAGGATATCAAAATTTATTATTTTTATTTTTATTTTTTAATTAAACAAATATTTTTTAAGAAAAGCGTATTATGTGACCCCTCATTGGAACGAACTCAACGATCTCGTTCCAATGAAGGGCCAAATGATACGGTTTTCGTGAAATTTTTTGAAAAATTTTATTTTATTTCAGTTGCTTTATTTGTAAATTACGCAGGCGCATGCCCAAAATTCGTTAGGCAAAGAGTTAAATATTTAAGACAGACCTTGTTTTCCATATTTAGATTAGATTAAACTTATTTTATTTGTTATAATTAATTAGGATTGGATGACAAGTGCCCAGAACTTAGATTTATCCTTTCCTTAAAATACAGTTGAAAATTATAAAGTATGCTTACATGATTAACCCTTTACCCAACGCAGACGATATCAAAATTTATTATTTTAAATATCATATTTAAATTTTTCAAAAAAATTCAACAAAACCATATCATGTGACCCCTCGTTGGAACGAGCTCGACGAGCTCGTTCCAACGAGGGGTCACATGATATGGTTTTGTTGAAATTTTTTGAAAAATAATATTTTTTCTGCTGCTGAATTTCCATATTACGCGGACGGATGCGGGCGATTCGTTGGGTAAAGGGTTAAAAACAGTTACAAGTATGTGTGTGTAATGGTGAAACAAACGTATATATATATCGAAACAATGTTGTGTATATACACGGCCCACAACAAAGCTGATGACTGATCAGCTTTGAAAGAGTCAGAACGGAAGAGTGAGAGGAGATAGAGAGGAAAAGTAAAATGCCTGACTGCCTGTTCGGATTTGCAAGTCTATCCTGGTGATACTTCAGTTGAACACCACCGCGACTCCGACGGAATCCCACACCACTTCTAGAGTCAGGACTGACAGGACAAGCAGCACGCCATGTGTGAAGTTTTCCATATTAATCAAACATTGCTTAACTTCTGGATGTTCTCATGGGAAGATTGTATTCGGTAGAAGCTTGTGGGATTAAGAGTGTAAAACGTACTATTGATACTCTTACAGTAGAGCATTGTGGGTAAGAAATCCATTAAGCTTGATATTTCATCTTGAAATGTAGAAACTCGTCGGAGCCCACAGGGGTACAAAAACATAAATTCAATCGAAGGGTCAGGTCGATCTGCTAAAACAGCGGTTTCCGCCCAGTTGTACTGCAAATAAAGTCGGAATAGAATAAATACATTAATTAAAATACACTGTTAGATGGAGTTTGATAAACTGTTTAATTAATAATTAAGACTGTTGAAATTTGTGTTATATTATACCAGCCTTGCACCCGCAGCCACGGCTTCTGGCAAGCTATCTGTTGATGTTGAAGACAAATATTTATCAAAACACGTCGAGGGTGTTTGGAGGGAAGGAACGCTGCTACATACTCCAATCAATACGTTTCTCTGTTTATAATCTTTGCGAATTATATGAACATCAAAGAAACTGATTTCACAACGATGCCTGGACGAAAGTTTCTATGTGTGTGTTAGTGATGAAATTAAAAGCCTCTTTTAATTGTCTGCTTCGCCTTAGGCGTTGGTGGAAGAGAATTGAAGGAACTGTCGAAAATCTAGTTTCTGTTGAATTTCCGACGATCAAAGCATGTTGAAAAGAGAAAATATTCTCAGTTTGTGCTGAGGTTCTCTAGCTGAAGTACTAATGTGTAAACATTGCCGCTAGATAGAGATCAACTTTGACGCGGAAAACTTACAATTCTTTGAATCAAAGTAATAAGCGGGGGGACTAAAACTTTGTGTCAACATGCCATAACAGACATTGGTGTTTCTGAGTTATTGGAAGATATTCACGAGTATTTGGGTAACCAAGAAAGTGAAGAAGTCATCCAATGATTGCTTCCTTCATTTCTGTTCGTTAAACATTACAGTCAAATAAAAGAAACTTGTCGTATTTGTACAATCGTAACACTATGCTCTCTGTCTGTATTTTCTATAGGTTATAAACATCCCACTACAATATACACTAATATAGGGTTGTACAAAGATGCATTTTTTTTCTCTTGTTGGGTGGTACACTTACCGTACGTATAATGAGATCATTTGTATTGCATTCCCACGTCTATCAAATGTGTCTATTACCATACTCGGGCAGTATATAGGAACAGAGAGAAGATGTGGAGATAATTTTCTCAACTAGGCCCTGCGAATATTCAATTGTTCGAGTCGAATTCGAGTCGATCAACAAATTCGAGTCGAAATAAAATCACGAATATAAAAATCGAATATGAAATTTTTTTTAATAAATGTCTGGGTATACGAACATTCGTACATTTAATACTGGTTAAATTGTCAAAACAGCGCGAACAGCAAGCACACATCGTCAATATGGAACTTACAGTGTATTACTAATGTCGTTTGGAATCAAGCGTGTCGCGTGATTCCAAATGACATAGGTAATACACTCATATTTTACAGTGGATAGAGCCACAGCTCCATACACCTGTAATACATGAAATACTTCGTACAAAACCCAAGCGACTACATCTCACCTCTGGTACACATCAGTAAGAAGCATCGGGCGATGCCAGGCTTGAAGACAAGAAGGGAGCGAAGCAATCACAGGTACATACAGTTTCTTTGTCTCATTTTCAACCATGCATTCAAGTGTGCTGCATTGTAAACATACGAACTGCTGAATGTTAGCCTGAATATGTGGATAAATCATCAGTACTATGCCAAAACAATCCTAATGTGGCTATTTTAAACTGGAAATGTCGCGTACGAACCGCACTTGGACACCTGGTTTCGGCTCACTTGGTTCTAATTCGATGTTCGGTCGACTCAAACAATTTTTGGCAAGTTCGAGTCGAAAAAAATCCATATTCGCAGGGACCTGTTCTAAACACTTCTCACTTGATTCAGTCTCGAAATATGTTCGAGTTATTTCTTTCGATACGAATCTTGACACATTTGGACCACTTTCTAACATACTAAAATTTCAAAATACCCCGTAAGAGTGACCGTGACATCAATTTTTCATCTTTGGCAAATGTATGCAAAAAGTCCATAACTGGGACACAAGCGGTTCCTCAAATATTCGGTCCAAGACTTTACACACGCTAAAAACTAAAGTGTTAAAAACTACACTTGAAGTGCTGTATTTAACACTTACTAAGTGCTGAACTAGCACTTTGTTCAAGTGCAGATATCCCAGAACTTGACAGGTGTTACAATAATACCACTTGACAAGTGTAATGTCGCGACACTTAAAAGGAAACAACGCAGATGACGCGGATCAGGCTCGAACTCTCGAGTGTCCTTTTAATTATGTACCCACCAAGTGCAAATCAAATTATGGACGATTCTGGAAGAACCACCAATGCTAGACACATGGGAAGAGCCATCCATTCAAGTTTCAGATGTCTGACGATTGTAATGTCTAAGTGCTTAAAGCATTGCACTTTGAGTGTTAAAATCAAACCCTAAGAGTTTGAATGGGTTTAACACCTTGAAAGTGTCAGTTTTAATACTTTAGTTTTTAGTGTGCAGAATGACGGACAGTATTCCAAGTTCAAACGCTACATGGACTCGACAGGGAATTATATTGCAGTGTCATAATATTTTTTGAGTTCTTCAATCAGAATTCTGTTTAAAATGTCACGCTTACAAATTTAATACTGCCCAAAATTGGAAACATCAACGGCCATGGCAGTTTTATTTATGCATCAGCAGAATGACGTTCTTTCTATTACCTCTCCATGAATTGCCAGAGACAGACTAAACTTGCCAATGATGGCCCTAGAAACAAAGACAAGTGGCAGATTATACTGCCTGAAAACCCTACCCCATCACCCCGGGGAGATGTAGCACCTTTTTCGAGAGGACCCCCTCTCACACTGGTCCTCACCCGAGAGAAGATAACCTCAACTAGAACATTAAGAAAAACGCCAAAGCCTTCTCCCTCAGCCTGTCCTCCTCTGCTGTCTCCCGCCGTGGTCGTGATCTGCGGTAAACTTCAATCCAAAACGTCAAAGAAGGGTCGCGAAACCATTCATTCACCTCGTTCTTTCTATTATAGCGAGAATTGGCGTGAGCTACAGATGTAAACCACATTGAGCCATAAACAAAAACAGGAAAATAAATTCCCGATTGATAAGGCGTTAACCTTTCAGGAAACGAATTGCCCCGAACTCTCTGGTGCTTTGCACACGAATTTCCGTTCGAATTTTATTACTTTCTCTTCAAACCAAAGCATTACCTCGCGTTGTAAAGAGCTTGTCAAACTTGTGGAAAGGGTTTGGCGTGAGGTATAAACCACTTTTTGAAAGACAAGGGAATGTTTTGAAAATACATAAGGAAACAAATGACCACTATCGTCTGCGCCTTCTGGTTGGTAAAGTCACTTTGTTGGCAATGTTTTATGAAGACCATTTCATAGTGATCAAAATAAAAAAGAAATACAATAAGTGTCCTTCAAATTATACACCCAAACACACGCTGATATACTCTATAAGTTTACAACATGGTTTGAATTTCGTTTTAGGCTCTGGTGCGTTCTTATTGAATTTCAGTATTTCATATATTCATTAAAACATCCTCAAAGTAAGAAGCCTGCGTTTTTTTTTGTGGCTTTAGCCCTTTGAACGCCGGTGGTATATTCCATGCAGTTAAGAAGCATCAGTTCGGTATTTGGGGCTAGTCCAGTTAGTATTTTCAACGCGCAGTCTTGGGGCTGCACGTTGAAAATATTGATTTTTCTGCCATACAAATTCACGAAGCAACAACCATCTACGTTATTAAGAATACCATGTTTCTCCGAATCGTATTAAGTGGCAGCGCATTAAAATTTCGTCCCTGCGACTCTATTCAGAAATAAGAGATGACACCTCTCTTTCCCCCCAGGAACCCTGCACTCGGTGGCTTCCTGTTCATGTTAACATCTATTCTGTTCTCCATCATGTATAATATTACATCCTTCTCTCAATTCTTAGAAAACTATCTGAGACGCCACGGGTGGATATTAGCCACGAAAGGGTATTGGTATACTTTAGATAATTTCTGTTGGATGTTATTTCCTGTCATAAACTTTGTTCTGTTCACCTTTTCAGGCCTGGATTCGGGGGCACGATGGTTCAGTGATTACGGCTCTAAACTTCAACCGAAAGGTTCAAGGTCCAATCTCCATCAGGAGTGACTGTGCTGTGTCCTTGGGCAAGGCATTTAATCCAGATTGCCCCAATTGGGGTACGGTGACGCTGTGTACTATTGCAATTTTCGAATGTGCACTTATCTCCAACCAGTGCTAACTCTACTTGAGTTAGTACGTTGGGGAGTCTGACAGTTGCGCGCCGTTGCTCGGTGGTTCTCTCCGGGTACACCGGCTTCCTTCACCTGTAAAACTGTTCGACACGAGGCGACCCTGACTGTCAAAAGTTTCGTTAAACCCCAATAAATAAATAAATAAATAAATAAATAAATAAATAAATAAATAAATAAATAAATAAATAAATCTGGATTCTCGAATCGTGTACTATAGTACAAATGAGCTGATATTCAGCATTTGAAGAAAGAATAAGTAATAATTTTATCCTACGGCCCAAAAAGGCGGTAAGAAAAATTATTTCTTCTTTTCATTTTTTCTTCCCAGTTTACTGTGCATTTGTCTCCCCATTGACTTCAAAACTTTCCTATATATGGTTATAGGGAAAAGCAACGACGGTGAGCAGACACGAACAGACAAGAGTAATTGTCGTGAGTACCTAATATCATGATTTTGTTGGCAAATACAGGCTTTAATCTTCCGAAGTAAAGTCCATGTCAGATTTCCGGAAAAGGGACAGTTAATGAATGTTCCAATTCTGGGGACCGATTTTGGTAGTGACCAAGCCGTTTGCGGACAGATTACAGTGTATGGAGCCCCGGAGTATCTTTCCAACAAGTTAAAGAAGATTGTTGTACGGAAATTGTTGTTCGGTTAAACTATACTGGGACAGACAGAATGATGAAACAAAGTTTAATTAACAGCTCTCATCAATTTTTATGGTTTTGACAGAAAACATTTTGGTTGTTGAAGCTCAGGGCAAATGCATCACCTTCTCGGTTCCATGTCATAAACCAGGTATGTTTACTTCCAACAGAACCCTTTATTGACAATTTCTAATCACTGCAACACATTGACTAATGACTGCATGAATTTAATTACTAGTTTTCTCTGTGTTTAATTTACACAGTAATTATTTAATTAATCATCAACAGTACATAAATGTTTACCGATGGACTGACAATTATCATTCAACTGATAAACAACAGCACGTGTTTCTACAACGTATAAATCATGTTTGTTTTTGCCGCTCTCGAGAGACATGTGCTGCCCGTGATATTTATTTTATGGACAGGTGTTTTGAAAAATATTGATGCCTGATCAAGGGATTGTGTTTTGGTAATCGAAAAAAGAACTGCAATACCATTAGACGTTACGTGTTCTAAAACTAGATTTCCTGTTTAACCCTTTACATAACCTGAAAAGCAGACGACACTTGCAAAAAGAATTCTTGAATAACTATTTTTTTTGGCGATTTTTGAGAATAGCGCTGGCCGGTTTGGCCGTTACGTTGGGTAAAGGGTTAACCCTGGAACGTCATAATCCAGTTTTACAGTTAAAAAGTCTGATGTGTTCAGCACCCTTCGAAAACACTCACTCAGAACCTACGGAGGCGTAACTAAAATAAAAATGAAGGTGTTGGGGTGGGGCAGTGATTATCTTTTCCAATTTTTGCACAAAAGAAATAGCTTATGATCCTTCATTGGAAGGGGGCGCGGTGGCTCAGTTGGTAGAGGTGCAGGCTGCAAGCCGAGAGGTCCTCGGTTCGAATCCCACCTGCGGCAGCCGCGTTGTGTTCTTGGGCAAGACACTTCACCCCCATTGCCCATGTGGGGGCACGGTGACGCTGTGCACTAAGGCGTACTGCACGTCGATGGTGCACCTGTCTTCAACCAATGCTAACCCTGCTTGTGTGGAGTTGGTATGTTGGGGAGATGACAGTTGCTCGCCGTTGCTCGGTGGTTCTCTCCGGGTACTCCGGCTTCCTCCACCCGTAAAACTGTCACGGTCATGATTAGCCCTTCTGCAGAAATATGTGACCTTAAACACCAATAACTAAATAAATAAATAAATAAATAAATAAATAAATAAATAAATCCTTCATTGGAACGAGCTCGTTGAGCCAAGTCATAAGCTAGTTTTTTTTAGTCAAAAGAATTAGTTATTCCAGAATTATCTTGAAAGTTTTATCTATTGGCGTTTTCGGTCACATTTAACATCTACAGTACGCGGAGAGTGGATTGTAACTAAATCACCAGCAGAGTGGAGTTATCACCCAAACTGTAACTTTCACATTTTGTACATGTGGACAAAAAATACAAGCAATGTTTCAGCCAATGGACCTCCGGGTTTAACCCGGAGGTCCATTGGTTGAAACTTTGCCTGTGCTTGTTATGCTTTGCAACAAATTTGCAATTCTTCCTTGGGTGGAATATCCACTCTGCGGGTGATTTAGTGATAATACACTCTCCACGTACTGTATGGCTACATCATGATTGCAACACAGGTATTAAGTTAGGTTTAGCCAATCGATCATACCCATTCTGCCAAATTTAGGGGAAATCCACCCAGGCACTGATTATTGAGTCCTATGTTATAGGAGTAAACAAGCGATGCTCCACTTCCAGGGTTCATATGGGGATTTGAAAGTGTTAGACAAACGATAATAATAATAATAATAAAAGTACATAAATGTTGATTAAATAACATCCCTGCGTAATTTCCCAGTCATCAAAAGTGGATGGGGGAGCAAAATATATGATCTGGAAAAGTATGGGGAGGCCCCGATCCACCCCCGGTTTCGGCCGCCACTGCTCGGAAACCCGAAAATTGTGTATGACAATATAACTTATTCACACCTTTTCCGGCTCCAAATCTACACCTAACACGACCCACAGACAACACTTGTAAAACAAATTCTTGACTAACTCAGGTGATTAACCCTTTGAACTCGGGTGATTTATTCCATATCAGTCCAATGGGGCAGTTGGAAGAGTCCATTTTCATTTTTGAGGGGTAGGCCAGTTAATATTTTAAACGTGCATAGGCTGCACGTTGAAAATATTGTTTGGTCTACCTCACACATACCCTTACCAGATTTCCTACTTAAAGAAATTATAAAGTTTCATTTTCCTGGCCGGGAAATAGACCCCTCGGGTTTAAAGGTTTAACTAAAGGTTTAAATTTTTTATCTCATTCAAGTGATGTTCATAAGCTGTGCCTTGGAGACAAAAATTTGAAAACATAATAAAATTTGAAAAACACGACTCCTGTGAACAACGCTGTGTATGACCGTAACGTAAGATTAAGGACTAAGGACTGACAAATATATGAACGTGGAAGTAGTGACACTGAATAACACACGAAACGCTATTACAGGGCACCATTTTGCACCTGATTTTAAAAATTTCTTTTGGTGGACAACTCTCGATCCTCCTACTTTCCTATACCCATCCCCATCTCAGCATTCTGGGGGTAATCTAAGTATCGGACGATCCGTGAAGGATATTGTGAATTGACTATCAATTCCAACACACCATATTAGCTTCCTTTCAAACTGGTAGTTTTTACAACAAAAACGTAACACTACAAGGAGATCCGCCGTTCATCCAGTTCACCCAATATAGACCCTATCGACAAAGACCGTGTCGTGGAGAAACACAAAATTGCTAACAGTAAATCATTTCCAACTTCAAATTATTGTCAAAATATCTTTTAAAAACAGAAACCCCAAACAAAAATTGTTGACATTTGATTATGTAATTTTGAAAATGTTGGAGTACTCTAAAAGAGAAACCAGAAATTTCAGCCTATAGGATAACGTCGAGAGTGTTTATTTTTTAATATTTCTTTTCATAAAAGATAATTTCAATCCCCTCAAAAGAAATGGCATGAATGATTTATCGTTCGCCTAAAATACTAGCTATTTGGCAAATAACAAAGACGTTCACTCAAATAGTTTTTTTATCGATATAAACCCATGAATCCCATTTCATATTGACAGTAAAACATAGTTTGTTTGACGTAAGCGATATAGTACTCTAATGTAACACGCTGTTGGAAAGATCTCTATAAGATCTCATATTATAGGCTAAATGAAACAACTCATGAAATAAACTTGTGTACACTCTAAAATCAGTTGGGTTAAAAATTAACCCAAATCAGCTGGGTTGAATGAATACAAAACCAATTGGGTTCATATTCACCCAACCCAGTTGATTTGAGTTGATTTTAACTCACCCCCAGTTGATGTGTGTTGATTTCTAACTCAATTGATTTTAGAGTGTATTCTTAGTTTCTCATCTCGGCTGTTGGATAACTTCGCTTTTCTCTGTCTGGAAACATGTTTGTTTGTGTCTTATTGGGGTTTAACGACACCTTCAACAGCCAGAGTAACAGTTTTGCGAGTGAGGGAGACCCAGAGAACCCGGGAGAACCACCAAGCAACGTCGAGCAACTGTCAGAATCTCCAACTCACTGACTCTGCACAAGCAGAGTTAATACCGGTTGAAGGCAAATGTACCATCGACTTGCAATACCCTTTAGAACACAGCGCAACCGTGACCCCCAAGTAGGCAATCGGAATTAAACGTCTTACTCAAGAACACGACGCAGTTACCGCTCGTTATGATCGAACAGTCGATCTTTATGTGTAAAGTCCAAGGCTTTAACCATTGAGCTACCGTACTCCCTTGCAGGAAAATCACCAGACTAGAGGATTGCCTAAAAAGGGTCAAGGTGACCCATTTCAGGTTGTCTTAATTTTTAATTATCCCCACCACGTCGTGTGAGGGAGATTTCGGAATCGTTTTCGCTCGTCCTTCCTCTCCCGTCAGTCTGTTTTTCCCACTTCTTGTCATCACATTTTTTTTTAAAAAAGACTTTAAAATTATTTTTCTCATATTTAATATATAGCATTTTAGGGATAATGTAATGAATGGGATTACGAGCTAGTTGTTGTCCAAGCAGTTTTGAGAGTTATTAACCTTGTTCGGCTTAGAATTTCTTGTCATAACATCACCATTTCGTACATCACATTTTAAAGAAAAACGTTCAAGATGATTCTTTCCAGATTAACCCTTTACCTAACATGAAAAGCAGACGACACTTGCAAAAATAATTCTTGAATAACTAATTTTTTTAATTTTTTGTCTCAAAAACATAGGTTATGACCCCTCGTTGGAACGAGCTCGACGAGCTCGTTCCAACGAGTGGTCATAACCTATGTTTTTGAGACAAAAAATAAAAAAAATAGTGAAAATTAATTGGCGTTTTTTGAGAATAGCGCTGGCCGGTTTTGACGTTACGTTAGGTAAAGGGTTAAAACAAAATAATATAGAGTTGTTTGGTGATAATAACACGAATGGGATAGCACTCCAACTGTGTCCAAGTATTTCGTCAAGAGTTATAGCCCTTGTTCGATTTAGGCGATGCGGGGTGGTCATGCCATACCGTTGTGCTTGTTTGTACTGTACGGCATAGTGAATTTTCAGTACCCCACGTTTATGACCATCTTTGTAGATTGCACAAAAACACGCGTTCTGCTGTCAACTGATGTAAGACCGACAAGACAAATCAGTAAGCAGGGATTTCGCGGGTGTTGTGACAATTAACACCCCATCTGACTAAACATTTTGACGTTGCATTTTAATTTTTTAATGAAAAACTATACATTCTCAACACTTCCATCATTGAATTGTCATTTATATTTTTCAAGGAAGTTTATAGAAAACAGTATCCTCATATAAGCTGACAATAATAAGTTGGTTTTAAAAATGTCTATTAATACATTAAAAGTTGAGATCAGATTCCATCTTGAGTTTTCGTCCATTTCGTATAAATTCAATCAAAAGCATAATGCTTGAGTCTCATAAACTGTACTTGACTGCATTATCACAGCCTTTGTGAAATATTAAACCTAAACCACGTGGCCTTATTATATAACGTTTCTACGAAGGGAGTAGTAGCAGACCTGGAAATAAAGGGTCTATATTGTAAGCCGTTTGCGGGTTACGCTATATAGTATGGTGGTAACCAATAGGAAAAAGATGATGCGATGCTTCTCCGCTTCTCTGTTTTTATTACGCCAGTCATGCAGCTTTAAGTCTTAACAGGAATTCAACCAAAATAAATAGCAGCAACTAATGCACGATCTCGCCAAAGCGAGATCGAGCGAAAGTTGTTGCTATTCATTATGTCGGAAATTCTTTCAAAATGAAAATTCCAATGTGCATGCAATACTCAACCTTTGAGTCGAGATAGTGCCAAAAGACGGTAAAGTCTTTCTGGCAAATCATGAAAGATTAGCATTTTTTTCATGTTATGTTCATTGCTTTGTCGTAACCTGTATTTCGTTCGCGAATTTTACAATTGACGTAACCTCCACGTAACCCAAACGATCGTTCGCGGTTTATTTCCTGTAGATCTCGGGCTGTGGGATATATCTCATTCTACTTTGTTCAATAACATCCGTTGAGAACATTTTTTCATTAAATATTTAAGTTTATTAAAATATGTCAGCATTTACAAAACGTTATTCTTGAAGGTTTTGTTTGAACAACAAGCAAATCACCGCGAATTATTTTTGTAAAGGCCTTTGAATCTGAGACATTCCTTTGAAAAAAATATTTCAGAAAAATCAAGTTCCCACATTGAAGTTTTATCATCACATTATTTAAATCTCACTCTACGAGGGCCCATTGTTACGAGCATGTTGTTCATAAGCTATGAATGAATGAATGTGTGCTACAAACTTGAAATTACGTTTGTAACACAAATCAGTTCATTGTGTGCGACCTTCACGTTAATACAACTTTACACAGCCCATAAGGGAGCATAATAAACTTGAATAAAAGAGGGAAAAGTGTAGCCGGTCGCTAATGGCTATTTTTAGTCATTAGCGCCCGCGGACCAATAAGCACACTCGCTGGCGTTCTGCGTATGACGTCATCACACTCCCTGGCGTTCTGCGTATGACGCCATTTCGTCATCTTGAAAATCTGTTTACATTTACATAACGAGTTTACTTTTCATTGTTGTTGATTCAGATAAATATAAAGTATTCGGCCGTAAATTGCTTCACAAATGGTGTTTCACATTTATTCTTTTCCCGAAATAATATAAATTCAAAAGGGTCAAAATCGTTCTCATAATTTCCAAGTATTGATAATAATAATAACATGATTTTCCCAGGCGTCGTTTGGCTCCATTACTGGACCTCCATCTGTGATTAGCAGTCCCACACCCATTAGCGGCCCTCGGCTATCGCCTCGGGCCGCTAATGACTGCTGGGCTGTTAATCACAGATGGTAGTTCAGTAATGGAGCTCAACGCCCTCGAAAATCATGTTATTGTATAATTCATTCATAGCTTGTGATCAACGGACAAAATGATTTGCATGAACCAGATTCGAATTTCGACGATTTATGGCGAAGAATGTGATTTATTTGTTTGTTTTATTAGAGTTTAACGACACTTTCAAGAGGCAGGGTCACGTCGGAGGAAGAGCGGGGTAACATGCTCCTACATTGTTATGACTTTACCTTACAAATGTCGGGGGCGGTAACCGGTTCCCGTCAGATCACCGAAGTTAAGCAACGTCGAGCCCGGTTAGTCCTTGGATGGGTGACCGTCTGAGCGATCGATTCGGACTCCCGCGTTGTGTCCTTGGGCAAGGCAGTTAACCCTGATTGTCCACATGGGGGCACAATGACGCCGTGCACTAAGGCGTACTGCACGTCGATGGTGCGCATGTCTTCAACGAATCTAACCCTGCCTGTGCTGCAGTGCGGAGTTTCGATGTTGGGGTGCTGGCAGCCTCTCGTCGTTGCTCGGTGGTTCTCTCCAGGTACTCATGTCTTCCTCCACTCGTTAAACTGTCACCGACACGATGACCTTGGCTGTTAAACCGTAATAAATAAATAAATAGAAAAATAAATAAATAAATAAAAAAATAAATAAATAAATACCTGACAGAAGTTGCAGACGATAGTTCTAGTACCTATCCCTAAATCAGCACTCCTATTCTTCCCCCAAGACATAACCCATTTTCAACTATTTTTTCATTCGCATTTGTAAATGTGTAAGTTGTCTCCCCTTAATTTGCTTCATTTTTCGCTCCATTTATCGTTTGCAAACAGGAATTTCGAGCCTTACCTTTTCCCAGATTATGATTCAAATCTTTCACTTTTGAAGGATTTTGTCCAGATTTTAAAATCGAGTTCTCACCACAAGAAGAGATTGAAATGAACGTCGTTCCTTTGGTGATAAAGTTAAAAATTTTCTGAAGCAAATTTCGCTTGTTCTAGTTTGGTAATGCAAAACATTTTGATAAAGTAAAATAACCGTTTCTAATATATCCTACCAGTTTGGTTTGCTGAAATTGCGCAAACAATTTTGGAAAAGATCATCTTCCAGTTGCTGTATATGTTTTTCCCCTTTGTTTGTGAAGTACGCATGAACCTGTTCTTTGGTATATCAGATAAATCATATCTTGAGATTTCTGTTTTTATCCGATGAGTTATTTTGTTTTATTCACATACAGAAAATATATCGTTTATTTTGTAATGGCCCTCTTGGGTTATCCATCCTCTCTCGTCTTTTATATGTAAATTTCTTTCCGGACGTATTCTTCCGATGTTACTTTCCACATATATATATAAACCCCTGCAGATTGTCTGTCCGTCGGACATATCTTCTATGAATGTCTGAAATGAGCATAACCAAAACTAGAGACCATTTTACCGTACCCGTCGCAACACTCCCTCGCACATTTTCATGTTTTCTCCAAATACATACACACGAACCTTAGCGAGTATTTTGATACTGTTCATGTAAAATGCGTAACCACAATATAAACTTAACATTTATTTTAGCCCTACTGGCTTCAATGTTACCCCAAGTACGAAGAAATGACCCTGTAATCTTCCAAAGCCCAATCATAAAGCACGATGCACCGCGAATTGCCTTAAAATACCCAGGTATACCAGACTGATAGCTTGGCATTTAAATGTGTTTTTGGATAATACCATGGCTACAATAATACTTTTCTATGACTGGCTCGAAGAACCATCCATCTTAACAGCATCAGTCCAGCCCTTGTAATCGCAAACCAAGCCAAGCATATTAGTATTCTTTTCATTGCGGAAACACAAGGCATGAGGTATTTTACAGCTGTTTTGCAACTGACCGAATTTATTCTGCTTATTCCGTTTAGTAAGTTAAATATCTTGCTTCTCGTTTGAAATTCTTCCTGCCAACAAAATGATATGAAGTCTGATATAGTCACAGATTGTACAATACAAACGCTGTGGATTGGACTTAATCTTTTAATTAATGAAGCACCGGGCTGTACCCGATGCATCATTAATTAAATTTTGGATGATTATTCCTATAATTTGTGTTTGGAATGTAATATTATTGCGTCCGTGGAAATATTGCCCACCCGTGGAAAGTGACCAGTCTACGGCGGCCGTACTGTACTTCTGGTTAGAGAAATGTATTTCGTTTATGAGTCCACTCAAATATATTTATTTATTGGTGTTTAAGGTCACATACTTATGCACAATGGCTAATCGTGACCGTGACAGTTTTACGGGTGGAGGAAGCCGGAGTACCCGGAGAGAACCACCGAGCAACGGCGAGCAGCTGTCAGCTCCCCAACATCGTAACTCTGAACTCTGCACCGCAGCACAGGCAGGGTTAGATTGGTTGAAGACATGCGCACCATCGACGTGCAGTACGCCTCTGTACACAGCGTCATCGTACCCCCATGTAGGCAATCGGGGTGAAGTGTCTTGCCCAAGGACACAACGCGGTTGCCGCAGGTGGGATTCGAACCGAGGACCTCTCGGCTTGCAGCCTGCACCTCTACCAACTGAGCCACCGCGCCCCAGTCCACTCAAATGAAGAATGGAATTGAAAAGCTATTTCTGCTTGCGTCAAGTGATCTGACGCCATCAGAAATAGTTTTCCAGTTTCATTCATCCAGGGATGATGAGTATGATGTTGCCTCTCTTGGGAAAGACTGAAACAATAAAACACTCTCGTTGAAGGCTCCCATAGGTCGTTGACGCTTGGCAGTACCTACATCAAGTTATGCCACTGGACATGGTTTTTTTAGGCTGACTAGAAAAAATGGTCACCTTATTTTTTGAGAGCGAAATTAAATATTTGGTATTGGAATCCGCATATCGCAGTTCACCAGATCCAGTAAGGAAAGGCTGTCTCTCACCTATAAACACTCTAATAATTTTTTTTCTGCTTCCAAAGCTGCACCCAGTTAGAAGTCGTCCAAGTAGCGTAGGGATTGTAGGTTATGCCACGAACATGATAAAAATCTGCCACACTTAATACAGTTAATAAGGGATAACCATATATTTGTAGTTCCTATAGAGGAAAATATTGTTCAACCCCTTTACCTAACGTAACGGTCAAAACCGGCCAGAGCTATTCTAAAAAATCGCCAATTAATTTTCATTATTTTTTTCATTTTTTGTCTCAAAAACATAGGTTATGACCCCTCGTTGGAACGAGCTCGTCGAGCTCGTTCCAACGAGGGGTCATAACCTATGTTTTTGAGACAAAAAATGAAAAAAAATAGTTATTCAAGAATTTTTTTTGCAAGTGTCGTCTGCTTTTCATGTTAGGTAAAGGGTTAACATCGGTAAAGATTTCCATTTGAAGAAACTTTCGTGATCAAGAACTCTACACGTCTTCGTCAATATGACGTCTTCTGGCAGAATTAGGTGAACAAGCCTTCCAGACATATCTGCACATACTAGTGAGAATTTTAACACGTCTACGGCGCTTCGAACTATTATAAATTTCTAAATTCTTATATAATAAGAAAATATATTATGAGGGCGCTTAAAAATCGGAGGTTTAGAACACGTTTTTCAGTGGAAATAAATGGTTGTGTTTCATGACATCGGGAGCGTGGTGGCTCAGTAGTTAGAGTATTAAAAGTCAAACCGAAAGGTTCACGGGTCGATCCTGGGCAGCGGTAGCTGCATTGTGTCCCTGGGAAAGACACTTAACCCCGATTGCCTACGTGGGCCAGTGGCTCTGTGTACTAAAACATACTGGACGTCGATGACACACTTGCCTTCAACCAATGTTAGCCCTGCTTGTGCGGAGTTAATAGGTTAGGGAGTCTGACAGTTGCTCGCCGCGGCTCGACGGTTGTCTCCGAGCATTCCGGCTCCCTCAACACTTAAAGGAGTCCGACACGAGGTGATCTTGGCTGTCGAAAGTGACGTTAAACCAAATAAATAAATAAATACATGCATTAGTAAATTAATAAATAAATTAATAAATAATAAATAAATAATAAATTAATGAATAAATTAATTAAAATCAACCTAAATCAAATGGGTTGAGTGAATATGAATCCAAGTGGGTTCATATTCACTCAACCCACTTGATTTGTGTTAATTTTTAACCCAATTGATTTTAGAGTGTACCTATGGTGATGGTGCAGTCATGATATAGCCAAAGATGCTGAAAGTGACCCTAAACATCAATAAATAAATAAAATAAATTAACGTGTGAGGGGACTGTTTGACCTCACTCCGAACTACCGCAGCTACTTAAGAAAAAATGATGCTAATGTATATCGACGCCCCTCCACCCCTCCATACATCTTTACAAAAAATCGAACCAAAGATTCAGGCCCACCACTTTGAAAACATTTCTGCTCTCCCTGTAACTAAATGATAATTTCGTAGGATTTTCTTTAAAGGATGAAAGGAGAATATTCGGATAAGAGCGATATAGTGTCGAAGGGAAGGAATATGAACGTTCAGTATATTCTACTATGAAGTTCAGTGTTTTCTGGAAAATTTTATAACCTTGGTTTTATGGTTTCATATCGTTACTAATTAAATACTAAAGTATGTTCTCATTTAAATCAAAACAAACGAATGGTAACAGCGATATGAAATTCTTTCCCGAAGGCAAGTCCACATCAATTGGTGAATGTTTGTTGATAAATTTTAGATAAACAATAATGCGACAGAACCTTAGGCAATGGCGTCCAAGCGCGACATTCCCTGAAGTTACCAAGTCATTTTTTGTTTATACACTGGTGGTTCCCATTGCACGCGATCCCAACATAAAACACCACCCTTTTATGCACTGTGTGAATGTCGAAGGCAACTTTCCTTAACTAACAAAAAGCCTATTTGTCAGTAAATGTTATCATTTCGATATTTTGTCTGTTTTTTCTCGCGGGAACAAAAGTCTGGCTGTGTAATATGTTTTGGTGACTTCTTTAACAAGCGGATGATCTGGTAAAAATCAACTTTCGTTGGGCGATTATTAAATTTTTATTGACATTAAAAGTTACAACAAGATTTCCATTGTAATTTTGCTGAAAGCCTGTAGTCGTGAAAATGAGTTTTGGATTAAAATCAAGATGACAGCGTGTTAAAGGGCTAACGATATTATTTTTGTCCAAATAATAAAAAACTTCGACACTTGAATGTTGGCGGCACACGACCTTAACAGGAAAATAACACGCCCGGGGACTTGGAAAAAAATTTCAGTGTGGAGATCAAGAGAAAACACGGTAGAAACTTGAATGTTCCAAATCAAACTGAGCCTTAAGGGACATTCAGTGAAAAGACTCGATATGTAGATAAATTCCTTGACAGTAATTGTTCGCTTTCAACTTCATAAGAGATTTCGTGGATAGCTGTTCAATGAGATTTTGTCACCTGTCATTTCTTGACTCCGTGTTGCTGAATATTTTATTTTGCACACTTTAATTGTAAACCCTTTACCCAACGCACAAGATATAGAAATTTATTATTATTTTAACAAAATGTCAGCCAAACCATATCATGGGATCCTTCATTGAAACGAGCTCGACAAACACGTTCCAGTGAGGGGGACAAATGATATGGTTTTGTTGAATGTGTTGAAAACAATTATTCTTTAACAGGTCAGTCTGTAAATTACGCGGCGCAGGTTGCAGATACATTAGGTAAAGGGCTGTACGTTTGTTTTATCATGTCTATCATTATCGCCTCTCCTGAAAATACAAAGTTTGTGGCCAATAAATCAAAGGTTCAAAGGTGAACACGGTGAACTAAATCATCTTCAAATAGTCGGAAATATGCACGAAAAGAAAGTCCCTCCAAATAAAAACTTGCAAACCAGAAGACAATAACCCCTTTGAACCCGGGCGGCCGGTTTTTTTCGTCCAGGACGATGATACGTCATAATTTATATAAATAGGATGGATGCTAAGTGCATGTGTGTGGTAGACCAATCAATATTTTCAACGTGCAGCCTTTGGGCTGCACGTTGAAAATAAAAATTGGTCTACCCTTAAATAATGAATATGGGCTCTTCCAGTTGCTGTCATTGTACTGATAAGGAAGATACCACCAGGGTTCAAAGGGTTAAGAAATAATACGGTGCATGTTAAGAAGCGTCCGGTTGAAAAAAATAGACAACAATTAAAACAAAATGTAATAAAAAGGTAAAGTTGCACAGGTATTATTCCCTGTATACTGTTTGTCTGGCATTTTCCGTTCAAATTTAATAGAATGGAAATGGAATCGGAAGTGATTTTACGTGACAATGTCTGTACATTTGACTTTCAAAGTGACCAGTGGTAAAAAATATTGTCATTTTCAAATTCGTTTATAAACCTCTAGAGTACTAGAGCCGCAGGCGAAGGATACAAAAAACTTTAACAGAGTAGATGGGGCCGTGTGCTCTGCTAAAGACCTATGCAACGAATTTGTCATACTAGAGCCAATACTTTAAAACTTTCAGAATTGTATTTTCTAGAATTGTATTTTCTACACATTAATATAACTGACGAAATGAATCATTAGCATTTTGAAGGATCTGGCAATTTTCCAAATGGCTAATTACCAGATCTTTGAAAATGTTAATGGTTCGTTTTCATCCATTTAAAGTCATAACTAGAAAATATAATTCTAGAAAATACAGTTGTAAAAGTTTTATAGTATTGGCCTCTGGACAGCTATTGTAAAATGGCCCGAATGCCGTGATTTTCTTATCTCATTCCTTGTATCCAGGGGGAAATAGTAATGTAATTCTACATATCACGTCGCTCTGTTGAATAACTTTCAAAGATGATGTCTGGCATTTTTATCACTCTAATAGTCACGAAGCGGTTCAGCAGTTGGGTTATAAAATTCTATTCTTTGTGTCAGTTATCACTGATTTCAGGTTGTATGGTTCGCAAATCTGTCCATGTTTACTCGATTTTGCACATTTCAAACTTTATTTCTAGACGGAATCATCGTATCGATTCAATTGTCAAGCGAGATTTATCTCCCTTGACTGCGTAGACCGTTGCGTGATCACATGGACCCCGACAAAATACCGAACAAAGCTGGTTGCAACACGGCGAAGTAACCAACCAAAATGCGACAGTTTTCTTTACAGTATTTCAGAGTATATTATTAAATAAACTGTAATTAAACATTCCAAAGTAACAAAAATGACACTTTTAAAACAAGCTATTAGTTGAAAATAGAATATGTTTTCATTTTTGGAATTCACTGAAAAAACTTTTCACAATCCAGTGATGGACCATAAGCTGAGTTTGCACGCTTTTTGAGAATAGTTCTGGCTGGTTTCGCCAATTACATTATTTCAAGAGTTGATTCTGACGAGATTTACACTAAAGCTGTACAGTGCACATGGTTAGTTACTCTGTTAATAATGAAAACTTTTCATAACCAGAAACTGTGACTAACCCTGTGCAATGCACATGGCTAGTCACACTTTCTGGTTATAAAAAATGGTAACTGGCATATCACACAATACATGAAAATATACATTGATTAGCACTGTAAAGTGCACAGGGTTAATTGGTTACATGTTATATAGGGTGCGAAATTCAAGGAACTAATGGAAATACTTACTCCGAAGTGTGTAAATGTTTTTGAAGTGAATTCCAAAAATGAAAACATATTATATTTTGAAATAATAGCTTGTCTTACTGATAGATGAATATCAAACGAAGACTTGCTAAGATTATGCGAACATTACCTTGACATCCACATTGTTTATTGAAACACATGTCGCCTAGTACTGTATAAATTACCCCCCCCCCCCCCCCACACGAATACTGATGTCAAAATACCAAAGTTTCAGTTATCAATATTTTTGTTTCTGTAATGCAACTAGAAATGCAACCAATTCAATCTTGTTTGACAAAAATCAAAGTGTTCTGTTAAACCAGATTAAATTTCTACTTGCATTGTTGGAAATATTTGCAGATTGAAATGTTGATATTTCGCCTTCGTTTTGTTTCGTTTATTTAAACTTTTCACCATTGTTTTGGTAATAAAGTTACAATACAGTGAAAAAGAAATGGATATATATACATGTCTGTGGTGTGTTTAAAATACAGTTACATTAATCGCCTGTTGCGATGGATCATTTCTTACTCTCCTCAGTACCCGGCATCCAACACATACACGCATACCTGGACACACACACACACCCATCAGCTCCACGTTCTCACACACTTTCATTACATAGGCACATATCCTCAAACCCTTACATCCTCGCACAGGCAGACAGACAGACACATAAACACGCACGCACGGGTTAAAAATGAAAAAAAATGCGACAGAACAATTTTATTTCACCTTTTTGGAGCAATCGTTTCAGTTTACCTATTCTACAAACTCTTTTTAGTCCGAGAGCAAAAGGTAATGCTTTAATGACTACCCGTGTCCAGCCAGCGACTAAGAGCAGCAGCACAGTATACTGCTGCTTTTTTTCCTGATATTTTTCAATTTAGCTACAGTTTGTTTTGGCACTATAATCTGTTAGACAAGGACCACGCAGTGTGTTTAACACCATTATTAAATATATCATGGTTGAGGGTAATGCTAGCAAATGCACTCGAATGATATGGTGTGCTATTTGACAAAAGTAGTTACAAAGATCGGCGAAAAATCAGTCCTCTATTTCTAGAGGCAAATAATAGACAAACAATAGACAATACGAGTTGGTTACCCACGACTGTTGTTTTGTCAACTCTCCCGGTTTGAAATTTTAAATTCACATTAGTCACCCACGGATTTTTGCTTTCATTGATGTAGATTAGAACCTTAATTTTCTTACAAGATATTTTTCTTAATAAAGATTCAGTGATGTGCATCAGTTGTCTATAAAGAAAAGTGAACTCCAAAATTCGTTTATTACACGGGTCTGTACGGTACACTTACATTTAAATCACATACAAAACATCTGCTGGGATTTTAGACTGGGTTCTACTGACAGTGAATTAATTACTATTTCTCTCCACGCTATATCTTCTTGTGCCGGACGAATGGATTATAAATTACCTAACCCGATACACTCTAAAATCAGTTGGGCTAAAAATCAACTCAAGTCAACTATGTCGAGTGAATATGAACCCAACTGGGTTCATATTCACTCAACCCAGCTGATTTGGATTGGGCCTTAACCCATCAGGTTTTAGAGTGTATCAATTTATCTATAGTAACGGTCATATTTGTCCAGTGATATTCACAAAAATCGGAAACTCCATTTTTGTAATATTTTTTGAATAAACATCAAGCAAAACATGAAATCGCGAATCATCAAATTAGATGCAAACTACCGACACACGAAAAATACGTAATTAATTTGTTCCGAATTTTTTTTTTCGTTTTCATGTTAAAATGTTCATAAACAACTGCTGCTAAACACGTTTCATTATATGATCATGACATGATTTGTACTTAAAATATCGAAAATGTTTTTAAAAATATGTACTGTAGACATTAGCAACGTGCTAAAATCTATGGCGTCAGATGTTCACGGTCGTGTTATAAGCCAATACGCGTTCTTCGTAGACCAATACGTGTTCAAGTCATAGTACATGATTTCGTGTCCTGATTGACCAATCGTTGAGATTGAAAATGGGTCGACATACGAATAGAAAACTGTTCTTTCCAATTCGCAAAAGTTATAAAAAACTCAATAAAAATTCTTTAGAACCGCCCAATTCTGTTTCTTGAAAATTTATCTCAGATTTGATATTAAGACCGATACTTTATACCACAATACAGACGTTGAGGAATGTGCTAGATACACCACGCGTGGAATCCGGCCTAAGAACGTTATGTACGATAACGTACCTGATTGGTCGTTACGCATCTCAGTGACGTTATGAAGCGAATGAAATGCTTTGCCTCTCGTGGGAACCCAGGGAAGTGAAGCAATGCTTCTTTACTGTTGGAAACAAGCTCTGCTTTACTGTAAAAATAGCACCCAGCCACCAATGCTTGGGTATAAATCTTCTAAAATGGGCAGCATGGGTATGAACGATTGTCTAAAGTTCATTTTATCCCCATGTTGTGCAGAAATATGTGACACAAATGAATAAATAAATAAAATAAAGAAATAATAAATAAAATAAATAAATAAATAAATAAATAAATAAATAAATAAAAACAGCATCATGCAAGAATTTAAGCAGACCACCGAAGGTGATATTTCTCTTTAACCCTTTACCTAACATGAAAAGCAGACGACACTTGCAAAAAAAATATTGAATAACTATTTTTTTTCATTTTTTGTCTCAAAAACATAGGTTATGACCCCTCGTTGGAACGAGCTCGACGAGCTCGTTCCAACGATGGGTCATAACCTATGTTTTTGAGACAAAAAATGAAAATATTTTGAAAATTAATTGGCGATTTTTTGAGAATAGCGCTGGCCGGTTTTGGCCGTTACGTTGGGTAAAGGGTTAAAATATCAACTTCATTCACTCAGTCCAAGTTGAGTCGTGTATAAATAATAATAATAATAATAATAATTATTTGGCTTTCCGATGATTTGACGTGGTCCTCTAACGAGGACTCCTTCTACATCAACCTTATCACCCGCCTATTCTCCACTTCCCTACTATCCCTCATAATCTCCCAACGTTCTGATACAAACTGTTTTATTATTTTCCCTATTGGAGCTTTCTCAATTTACCCAACTATGATATTGACTCTTTCCCTCATATCATCATTCATCCAGTTAACTCTCTTCTTTACACCCAATTCTTCAATTTATTTTTCAAGGAATCTATTCTTCTAGGCAAATGTCTATGGCGTTCTAAAATGAAATGGTCTAGGGTCTCCGCTACCCATAAGCCGCACATTTGGCAGACCCTTTCCTCGCCCTTCCCCATTTTCCGTCAATTCAAGTGACTTTGATCTCACTTTGAACAACAAAGACACCCCCAAGGATCCATCGAGGTACTCCTCAAAAGCTGGTGCATATTTTTGTATAACCCGTCCAAAGAACCCTTGGCCCTAACTCCAGCTCGACAATTTCTATGGCAATCACCGAGAACCCCCACCCCCCACCCTGATAAAACTGCACCCCTGCTTCACCCCCTTTTCTACATCTCCAGTCTTAATGGAATAATACTCCATTAACCCCCTAGTCTGCCTTATCTATCCTGTCTGAATGTTGGAATCCCATGCATAGTGACATGTCGTGTTACACAACCAACTGCTTTGGAAGGTTTACCAGATAATTTAAGTAACATAGTTTTCCCCATATCTATTCTATCTTTAACAGGCATCCAACCAAGTTTCCCTCTGACCGCTTCCAATGCGGCTGCGTTACTTGACACGGTTATCCTCCAACCTGCATTATTTTGCAGAATCTCCAAGTTCCTCACTGCCGCCTGGTTCAAAGGGATCGCGTCCGTTCTATAAGTTATACTGGGGGACACAGCCCTGACCCAAATAGTTTTTCTAACGAACACCTTGTTAAAGCTGCTCCTTCCCAGAAGTTTTAACTGATTGAGTATTCTTTTCCCCTTTGTGTTAAGTTTGTTGGTGTGGCTTCTGTATATACCTGTACTTACGGCACATAACGTCACCCCAAGTATTCATATTCTCCCGTATCCCACAGTGTCATATCCCCTTCGCCAATAGAAAACTCACCCATCCTCAAATTTCGGGACTCATCTACCCTGCGGCCCACGAGTGTTACATTTCTCTTGTTTTCGTTCAAGTCAAGTCGCCGTTTGTCACCGCACTTTACTAAAATGGTCAATATACAATTATGGACTTTTGTAGTGGTGAATATGATGTGATATGAACCTAAAAAACGTATATTGCTCGAGGCATTAGCCGAGGTCAATATAAGATTTAGGTTCATATCACATCATATTTGTCGCTACAAAAGTCCAGAACTGTTTTATTATATACACCATCCTGAAAAAAAACACTTCTATTTGTCAATTAAAAGTTCAGTTATGTCAACCAGAAATACATTTATTTAACAATAAAATAGTTACCATCTGTAGAATAACATAAAAATAAACAATGCAAAAGAGATTACGTCGATTGAAATAGAACTAGAGAGGGGATTTCCAAAAGCTATATTTAGAAAGTTGATATTCACTGGATGTTTGAGTACCAGTCACGTGTATAAGATCCAGCCAATAGAAATGTGGTTACTTATAAAGTATATAATAACATTGGTTAACTCTCGGCTAATAGAACGATATCAACTACAAAGAATAACCCTAAGATTTTTGTTTCACCAACTGTACCTCCTTTCTTCCACACCCCCCTCCATACTCTGTCGTACACTTTTTTCACATCTAGGAAGGCTATAAACATCTTTTTCTTATTGCCTTTTGTTGATTCTATTAGTTGCCAAAGAGTAAGTAAGTGGTCATAGCCCTTAGTCCTGTTTTGAATTCCTAGCTTTGGTCTTGGATACATGGAGCATATTTGGCCACGAGTCGTTCTCATGAAATATTATTTTATTATCAGTCCTTGTTCGAATACGGTCGCAGATTTTCAGGAAACGTGAAGGTATGCTATCAACCATGTGAGCTGCACACACATATTTTTCGTGTTCTACACAGCACATACTTCATTTTGATGCATAATTTGTCTATATTTGTTTAGAATTGATGGAGTTTCAGACCCGAAAATTTCATAGTAAATTGTTCCCCTTACCTAAAACACATTAAAGTAACGCGATGGTCGCATGTTTAACTGACAGAGTGCTAAATTATTTTTGGTCTTTAAAGTTTGTTCACGTGTCTTTGCCTTGTTACAATTTATGGGAAAGGCACTCTCCCATAAATTGTAACAAGACAGATTCCAAGTAGTTAAACCAGATGGTGTCATTTGTGTCCAAAGCACACAATAGTATATACCGGCATTTGCATTATTGGTTAATGCTTGATACAGACGGAAATGAAAAGGTATTATATAAAATTTGAAACCTGTATGCACATCTACAGACCCTATCTGAATGTATGAACACACTTTCAATGTTTTGAATTAACCCCCCTAGGAGCCTTTCGCAGAAAACTGATTCTCTGACGACAAATGTTTCGCTATGGGTGACACATGGTGCCGAATCAAAAATCTAAAACCTTTATGCGCATCTAGAGACCCCAATTGAACATATTAACACACCTTCAACGTTTCGAATTGAAACCCCTAGGAGTCTTCCACCGGAAACTGATTCTCTAACGACATAAGTGGCGCTACATGTGCCACACGGGGCCGAATAAAAAATATGAAACCTTTATGCACATCTAGAGACCTTACTTGAACATACTAACACACTTTCAATGTTTCGAATTAAGACCCATATGAGTCTTTCGCCACAAACGGATTCTCTAACGACAAAAGTGGGGCCACGGGTGCCCCATAGGGCCGAATCAAAAATCCAAAACCTTTACGCACATCTAGAGACTCTACTGGAACATATTAACATACTTTCAACATTTCGAATAAAACTCCTAGATGCCTTTCACCACTAACGACAATATTGGCGCTGCGGGTGCCCTACGGGACCAAATCAAAAATCCAAAACCTTTATACACATCTAGAGACCCTACTGGAACATATTAACACACTGTCAATGTTTCGAATTAAAACCCCCAGGAGCCTTCTCGCCACAAACCGATTTTCTAACGACAAAAGAGGCGCTACGGGTGCCTCAGGGGGTCGAAACAAAAATCCAAAAACTTTATGTACATCTAGAGACACCACTGGAACATATTAACACACTTTCAATGTTCCGAATTAAAACCCCTAGAAGCCTTCAACTGTAAACTGGTTTTCTAACAATAACAACAAAAGTGGCTCTACGGGCGCCAAACGGGGCCGAATCAAAATTGCGAAACCTTTATGCACATCTACAGATGCTACTTGAACACCTCAGCATAGTTCAAATGTTTCGAATTACCTACTCTTGGTGATATGACGTACGGACGAGACGGACGGACAGATGGGACGGACGAGGCGGACGGGGCGTACGGGAAGGGTGGACAGGACGGGACGGACGGATGGACGAAGATCACCACAATATCCCCGTTTTTTTAGCTCACCTGAGCGAAGCTCAAGGGGAGCTTTACTAATCACTTTCTGTCCGTCGTCCGTCGTCCGGCGTCCGTCGTCCGTCGTCCGTCGTCGTCCGTCCGGCGTTAACTTTACATTATCGACTTCTCCTCCTAAACCACTAGCCCAATTTTATTCAAATGTTGGCTAAATGTTTATTACCTAATGCCAATTCAGATTTGTTCAAATGAAGTTGCCCCTTCTCCTGGGTGGTGCCACGCCCCCAAGGGGCACCAAAATCTTTGTAAATCTTCTTCTCATGAACCAGCAGTAGCAGAGACTTGATATTTGGTGTGCAGCTTCCTTTTGAGGTGTAGACACAGATTTGTCCAAGAGAAGTTTGTTGGGCTATACTTGGCGTCGTTATGGGAGGGGCAAAATGTTTTGCCCCGCCCAAAATTTCTATTTTCCAAACCGAGAGGCTGATTTGAACCAAATTTTATGTGAGGGCTTTTGGGTCATGAGTACTTGATTTATGCAAAAAAAAATTTTCCCGCAGCCCCGTGGGAACCACAGGAGCTAAAAATAGAAAAAATTTAAAACGCCCATATCTCCAAAACTGCACGGCACTGAGAATTTTTATATGGTGTGCAGCTTCCTTAGGACCAACAGAAAGGATTGGTAAAAAAAAATTGCCATCGGTTTTATCATAGGGTACAGTTTCGGGACTTTGAAAAAGTGCTGAGTCAGCACTTTTTAACACTGTAGGCAATGGGAAAAACATTAAAAAATCTTCTTCTCCAGATCCAGCAGGCAGAATCTTTTGATATTTGGTATGCAACATTGTAGGGTGGATCTGATTCAAGTTTGTTCAAATCGGCCCCCTGGGTTCATATTTGGGCTCAGTATAGGAGCCCGATTTCGAACTTAGTGCATTTCAGGCAAATTTCTTCAAAAATCTTCTTCTCCAGATCCAGCAGGCAGAATCTTTTGATATTTGGTATGCAACATTGTGGGGTGGATCTGATTCAAGTTTGTTCAAATCGGCCCTCTGGGTTTATATTTGGGCTCAGTATAGGAGCCCAAATTTGAACTTACTGCATTTCAGGCAAATTTCTTTGAAAATCTTCTTCTCCAGATCCAGCAGGCAGAATCTTTTCATATTTGGTAAGCAACATTGTGGGGTGGATCTGATTCAAGTTTGTTCAAATCGGATCCCTGGGTTAATATTTGGGCTCAGTATAGGAGCCCAATTTCGAACTTAGTGCATTTCAGGCAAATTTCTTAAAAAATCTTCTTCTCCAGATCCAGCAGGCAGAATCTTTTGATATTTGGTATGCAACATTGTAGGGTGGATCTGATTCAAGTTTGTTCAAATCGGCCCCCTGGGTTCATATTTGGGCTCAGTATAGAAGCCCGATTTCGAACTTAGTGCATTTAGGCAAATTTCTTAAAAAATCTTCTTCTCCAGATCCAGCAGGCAGAATCTTTTGATAATTGGTATGCAACATTGTGGGGTGGATCTGATTCAAGTTTGTTCAAATCGGCTTCCTAGATTCATATTTGGGCTCACTATAGAAGCTCGAATGTGAACTTAGTGCATTTCATGCAAATTTCTTAAAAAATCTTCTTCTCCAGATCCAGCAGGCAGAATCTTTTCATATTTGGTAAGCAACATTGTGGGGTGGATCTGATTCAAGTTTGTTCAAATCGGTCCCCTGGGTTTATATTTGGGCTCAGTATAGGAGCCCAAATTTGAACTTAGTGCATTTCAAGTAAATTTATTAAAAAATCTTCTTCTCCAGATCCAGCAGGCAGAATCTTTTGATATTTGGTATGCAACATTGTGGGATGGATCTGATGCAAATTTGTTCAAATCGGCTCCCTAGATTCATATTTGGGCTTACTATAGAAGCTCGAATTCGAACTTAGTGCATTTCAGGCAAATTTCTTAAAAAATCATCTTCTCCAGATCCAGCAGGCAGAATCTTTTGATATTTGGTATGCAACATTGTGGGATGGATCTGATGCAAATTTGTTCAAATCGGCTCCCTAGATTCATATTTGGGCTTACTATAGAAGCTCGAATTCGAACTTAGTGCATTTCAGGCAAATTTCTTAAAAAATCATCTTCTCCAGATCCAGCAGGCAGAATCTTTTGATATTTGGTATGCAGCATTGCGGGGTGGATCTGATTCAAGTTTGTTCAAATCGGCCCCCTGGATTCATATTTGGGCTCACTATAGAAGCTCGAATTCAAACTTAGTGCATTTCAGGCAAATTTCTTCAAAAATCTTCTTCTCCAGATCCAGCAGGCAGAATCTTTTGATATTTGGTATGCAACATTGCGGGGTGGATCTGATTCAAGTTTGTTCAAATCGGCCCCCTGGATTCATATTTGGGCTTAATATAGAAGCCTGAATTCGCACTTAGTGCATTTCGGGCAAATTTATTAAAAAATCTTCTTCTCCAGATCCAGCAGGCAGAATCTTTTGATATTTGGTATGCAACATTGTGGGGTGGATCTGATTCCAGTTTGTTCAAATCGGCTTCCTAGTTTCATATTTGGGCTCACTATAGAAGCTCGAATTCGAACTTAGTGCATTTCAGGCAAATTTCTTAAAAAATCTTCTTCTCCAGATCCAGCTTCAGAATCTTTTCATATTTGGTAAGCAACATTGTGGGGTGGATCTGATTCAAGTTTGTTCAAATCGGCCCCCTGGGTTTATATTTGGGCTCCGTATAGGAGCTCAAATTTTAACTTAGTGCATTTCAGGCATATTTCTTAAAAAATCTTCTTCTCCAGATCCAGCAGGCAGAATCTTTTGATATTTGGTATGCAACATTGTGGGGTGGATCTGATTGTGATTCATGAACGTATTTATTTGTAAAGTTGATAGAATCTGAGACAAAATTTGCAGAAAAGATCTACTATAGAAGGGGTGGTATCCAGGGTGAACCGTTTACCCAAATCTAGCAGTACTAATGCATTATTCACACAAATCTCCGTTCAAATTTTATGACCCCTCATTGGAACACACGCATTCAGCTCATTCCAACAAATGTCATATGCCATGTTTTCGAGACAAAAGAATAAAAATTTTAGTTATTCATGAAATTTTTAGGCAACTGTTGTCTGTTATTCACATTGCTTCATGAAATTTCAGTACTTTTAGAAGTTACCTCAGTAATCAAGGGTTAATTCCCCTTAATTAAATGTCGCCTCTAAAAAACAACCACTTTGTGTATCTTACCTTTTTACCAGCATAACTGCCAAAACTTGTCAGCATTCTTCGCAAAAATCGCTATTCAAATTTTAATTTTTGTCTCTTAAACATACATGTACTTATCGCTTGTAAATACCCCATTGGAATGAGCTTTTTGAGCTCATTCCAATGAGAGGTCGCACACCATGCTTTTTGAGTCAAAAAAGCAATTTTTTAGTTATTCCAGAATTTCGTACGTAAAACACAGCTTTATGACTTCACATTAAAATGAGCTCTCTAAGCTTGTTCCAATCAACATTCACGCACTATGTCTTTCACACAAAAAATAAAATTTTCCATTTATTCAGGAATTTTGTTTGCAAGAACACTCTTACCCCCCCCCCCCCCCCCCCCCCCCCACACACACACACAAACACAGACACACACATCTAAAAGTTCGGCAGCAAAAAAACAGTTACTTCAATTTTTAAATGCATTATAGGAACAACTTGCCTAATCAAATTTAAATACTTTTGCATCATTCTGTACCTAGAACAAACCATTTACCATATCTTTACGCAAAATTCTCCAGCATCATTCACAAAAAACACCATTATTTATATATTCACATTTCTGTCTCAAAAATATACCTGATCTTCCCATACCCCTATTGGAATAAGCTGTTTGAGCTTGTTCCAATGATGATAAAAAAACTAATATTTTGGAAAATTTGTGAAAATTTTTGTTTTCTTGCATGCAAATATGTACATGTAGCACATGGAAGATATCCACAGTTGGGGAGAGATGTCCAAGGCTATCTCTTCACATTCCTTGTTTGTGCTTCATGCTAAACCAGTTTGTCTGCAGAGATAAATTTGCTTTATTAAAAATCATTGGAGATTGGCCACACACCAATGATTTTAAATAAAACTAATTTTAGGTAACAAATGTTGAACTTCAAACAAAATCTATCACTCAACCAGTTAATGTTGATGAGGCATGACATGGTGAAGGTGACCTAAAATACTTCTTAGAGTCACTTTGTCAGGTGAGCGATTAAGGCCACGTGGGGCCTCTTGTTTCAAAAGTGCGCGGATAATAATTTAATTGAAAGAATAATATGAATAACGTACACAGAATATGAAGCCTTCTAATTTCAAAACCTGCTCTTCGGATAAAGCCCAGATATGGGCTTCCGGCACTGTACCAGTTAAAAATATTTCCTACGATTTATAGATTTAATAGCAACGGGACAACACAATTGCTTTAAACCTTTATCTAACCTGAAAAGCAGACGACACTTGCAAAAATAATTCTTGAATAACTCATTTTTTTCATTTTTTGTCTCAAAAACATAGGTTATGACCCCTCGTTGGAACGAGCTCGACGAGCTCGTTCCAACGAGGGGTCATAACCTATGTTTTTGAGACAAAAAATGAAAAAAATAATGAAAATTAATTGACGATTTTTGAGAATAGCGCTGGTCGGTTTTGGCCGTTACGTTAGGTAAAGGGTTAAACATTCCACTCGGACGTTAATTCAAATGGACGGCTTCTCTGGAAGTGCGCGGTGAAGCAAAATATTAAGTGGACATTAAGACACGAGAAGCGGCAAGCAAACTGGACGGATACCAAGATCATCCAGAACATTTTGCTTTCTTTGTGACATTATTGTGAAAGTTTAAATTTTGAAAATTTCCACGAGAACCTTGGGAACTGGACCAATGTTTATTTTCTGCAGTGGTAAAATGGGATCAGGAACCAATTCCTGGGGTGAAAGTCATCTAAGGTGGGCAACATAGATATAAACGATTGGCTAAACTTGACTTCATCCATCTGTTGATGTCATGCGATAGCCAAAGATGCTGAAAGTGACCTTCAACACCAATAAAAAGTATTAAATAAATATTTTTTTTTGAAAAAAAGTGCTAGGAGAAAAACTTCCTTGGACCCCACATTGCAAAAAATATAGGTTCTCTTTAGAACCAAAACTGGTTCTAATCTTGTCCCTGAGATGGAACCAGTTCTGTTTAAACAGTATTTATTTCAAATCAAATAAATTTACCAAGATTAGTATTCAATTTTAACAGAATATTACATGAACTGAAGTAGATTCAGCAGTAAACTTGGAGCTTATTCAACGCAGTCGCCAAACATTTTGAAACAAAGGAGATATGAACAGTTGGCATATCGAACCAGTTTTGGTTCTGTACAGAACCAAAACTGGTTCGATATGCCAACTGTTCATATCTCCTTTGCTTAATAATGATTTGAGACAACCTCGAATAAGCTCTAAATTTACGACTGAAACCCCCTCAATTTATGTTTAATTCTGTTAATATTTAATGTTAATCTTTATAAATTTATTTGATTTGAAATAAATACTGTTTAAACAGAACTGGTTCCATCTCAGGGACAAGATTAGAACCAGTTTTGGTTCTAAAGAGAACCTATATTTTTTGCAGTTCAGACTCCACAATGCCCGATCTTCATAGAGGTTTGGTCAAAGTTCAACGTTATCAAAATTATCGCATTTGGTTTGAAACATGGAAGTGGCCGATTTTCCAAGTATGTAGACCTATGTGGAAAAAGTCTGGTCATAAAAAGAAATTCACATTGCTCCCCGTTGACCATGGAAGCAACTATTCTATAATCTGACTGATATATAACTATTCTTAACACAATAATCTAAGGTTCAGACACAATTAACGGGTGATAAATGATTTTTACCTACGTGTGATACAGATTCGTAACTCGGTGGTGATTAGCTTTACAAGTGGTACCTTTATTCAGCCGTATGTAGAATGCAAAGGAATTCTTGATAACTGAGGCAATAACAAATTAATACCTAAATTATCGTCGATTTTTTTATAAGGGGTGGGGGACTTTATTTGTTATTATTGATTGCAAGGAATCAAACATTAGCGAAAAACGCAGCAACTCTGTCTGGCTCGCCCTGAGATGGAATCAAATCAATCAACGCGGTAACTCATCCCGTCCATGACGTGGAAACTGTTACAGTCACATCGTAATAACTTTCACTTATAAAACAGTGGGCGTGCCACATAAGGTTTAAAGGAATTTTCCCTTCCTCTTTAAACTCTTCTTCCATAATTGTTATCTCTAGTCCTGCACCATCCACCACCTGTACCCACGGTATATCTGTTTATTTGTCCACCAAACTCTCGATAAGCAACTGGATTCATCTTTGTTAACCCTTTACCCAACGTAACGACCAAAATCGGCTAGTTCTATTCACAAAAATTGCCATTCAATTTTCATTATTTTTTCATGTTTTGCCTCAAAACATAAATCATGATCTCTTATTGGAACGAGCTCGTTGAGCTCGTTTCAATGAGGGGTCATAAGCTATCTTTTTGACGCAAAAAATGAAAAAAATAGTTATTCAATAATTTTGTTTGCAAGTATCGTCTGCTTTTCATGTTAGGTAAAGGGCTAAAAAAACGCATAGCTCCCACATGTACTGAGAATCGGTGTACAGATCTAACTTAGTCTTGGCTCAATACCCAGAAGATAATTAGCACAGGCGATATTATCCTTTTCGCAGTTTATTTGGTCTTCACGGTGAGACAAACTGTACCTCTGTTCAGCAGTCTCAAGTAAACTTTTTTGTTGCAAATAGTGTTGATTACAGGTTTCCATATCGGCATTGTTTACGATATCTACGGAAGATTCTGGCTGCAGTGTTCAAAAACACATGCCAAGCTTCAACATGAGATTGTGGCAAAACTGCAACGTATTGATTTATTTGGACCTCTTTCGTGGATTGTTGATATTCCTTGGGAAAATATTAAACCATTGCTTAATCTGCAGTAATTTTGCCTGTTTTGTGGAGTAGTTGATGAATTTTTATACCATGATTACCTAACCTATTCTACTATATATATAAACCCTATGACATAAATTTTAGCTTTAGACATCAACCGTGGTAAACACGTGGTAAACACCCCCAGCAATGGGATTTCAGTAGTTAAAATTTACACCTACAGTGGAACTACATCCAAATTGACCTTTGGTGACTTCGACCTGAATGCAAACTTGTCTAAATTTATCGTTTGTCGCCTCGCGAAGAGTAAAATGAAAGCGGCAAATATTTATTACACTTTAAATGAGTTTACCTCAGAAGATACCAAAAATTAACAAACATGCGTGGTCTCATGTTAATAAAGCATCCATAACTCGAAATAGTATATTATTAAAATGACAAAAGGCCCCGTTTCTTTTTTCATTTCGTTTCGGCGATAAAATTGACAGCGGAAGTACTGCCCACCGGTGCTCTTGTAAACAAAAACAGATTCTCACGTATGTACGTCCGCTGCTCAGTAAAATCGGGAGGAAATAATAGCGACTCTTAATAATCTGACGATCATGGTATAAATAAAACATACCCATCATAGCTTGGTGTACCAAATGTTCCCCACTCGTGGAGAAGTGGTGTTAACCGCGAGCCTTTGGCTCGCGGTTAACACCACTTCACCACTCGTGGTGAACATTTGGTACACCAAACTACTATGGGAATATTCTATATATCTTTCTTTCATGCTGTGCTATGCTAGTCCATGTGAATTGAGAGCTTCATCTTCATATTATTGACAATAAGTAAGATCAATCAGCAATTGCCATTTTGTGAAAGAAGTTATCTCCTAATAGCGACTCTTAATAATCTGACGCTCATGATATAAATAAAATATACCTAAAGTAGCTTGGTGTACCAAATGTGCACCACTCGTGGTGAAGTAGTGTTAACCGTTCGCCGAAGGCTCAACATTAGTGGTGAACATTTTGTACACCAATCTGCTATGGGTAGAGTCTATATTTCTCTATTATCATGATATGTTTTCTCAGTATGTATTTTCTTTGAAAGTGTATCCCAATCCCAGTAGAGGTAACCTTCATATTTCTCATTTATGGCCAGTCAGCAGTTTTCTCTTAACTGATAGAGTGCTTTGGCTATTATAATTGATTTATATGAAGTTGCTTTGTAACTATTAATTGGAGAGTACCTTGATTGGAGAGTGTCATTAGGCCCTCTCCAATACTGAGTGAAAAGACGAATCTATGCGAACAAAAATGTGTTTCTTTTAGGAGATTATAAAGCACGTGCACGGAATGAAAGCTATTTAGCCGAGCTCTCAGCACTCAGCCAGCTTCTGCTTCGTTTCATCTACTTTTTGCGAACCGCTTCATCACCATTTTCCTTTACACAATGACCAACAATATAATGCTTGCTGGCTCGATATTCAATCAGAGCGTGGCGGTAAGTAAAAATCCATGGCAAGTAAGCGATTGCTCTTTACCATTCCTGTATATCAACCATCTAGTTTGTCAGCACTGATGTGATTTTATACTCAGGTGATTGTTAGAAGGTGATTGATACACAACGTCAAATGTCAAAGTCTTCAATTCGAATCGATGCATGTCTGCCAGCGGCGTACCATGCGCTAGATGGTTGAAGAATTGTTGCTGGAAGTTTTTTCCATTTCCGTTGATACTTTTGATCAAACGTTATGGTCTGGTTTCGGAGATTGCACAAGTGTCTTTACATTCTATACTGGACATGAAGTGTGTGTGAAAGATCCGATTAATTGACAGACCACTGCAGTGCAGTAATTTTATGTCGCACAAAGAAGTGCGTTTGGGCTTTGTAGCGACACAGAGTGCATATATGGAGAGACAGTATCTAACCACTCGCTGTGTGGACATTTGCTGATAACTTGACCACTCTGGTACCTAAGACATCTGAAGGCCCAACAACGAATATACAATTTCATCTGATGAATCACGTGGCCAGCTATTAACTGCAAACGTTGCTGGATCCTCAGTTATCTAATAGACAAGCATATGAGGGCATGACTGAATGTCTATACACCATGTGGCCAAGTTCCGAATCATTCTTTGCAAAATATTTGTGATATGAGTATCGTGGAGTTCGGCTCAGCAGAGTCAACGGATTTGCTCGTATTCACACTGTTAGAAATTAACGGTAAATTTACGATAAGCAACTGGCACCAGTTTCTTCTCAAATCGTGATCACAGCAACAGAGAAGTGTTCATGTTTAGTGAAGATTGTGTTTTCAGTACGAAGACATTTAATTCTTTAATTACAACTTTTGCGTAACATCCAGGCCGGCTTCTCTGGAAAGAGTCCATTCTCAAGGTAGACCAATTAATATTTTTAACCTGCAGCCAATTGGTCTACTTTTGATGATGATTGAACAAGCGTATGGTGTTGTGAATTGTGAAGCTATATATACATATCAGATCTTTGGTTTTGGTTATGCTTCTAGGTAGAACAAAATGTATTCATAGCAAAAATACGAATTTTTACCTTTAAACTTTATGGTAGTATACCGTCAGCTCCTTGTCAGTACCTTAGCGTATTTTCAACAGTAACTCTTTACATTGCACGTTTTGGAATTTTGCGAAAACAAAACTTCCTTGCGGCAACATAATATTATATGTTCATGGAAATCTATAGGCTCTTATATCTTTAAGACATTTCACTCTCGTTAATTGTACTGCTCACGCTAATTAACTCATTCCTACATTGTTTTGCGTTGTCTGTGACTGTCGGCTATGTTGATTCATCAGTATATTTGAGGTTAGTTTGGGTGAAAGCTCGCCGACCTCTGAAATGTATCTATTTACGAGTCTCTTGTCAGATTTCTCTCATTAGTTTACTTATGTGGGATTTCGCTATGACTTTATCGTTAAGGGCAATGCGACGGAACAAAGTAACCGAAAGCCCGTGAACTGTCCGTTAAGGTTACATGGTCAAGAACCATTTTCGAATTGTGTGTTACCGTGATTGTCATCCTCATCATTTAACCCGTTTGGCTCTAGACGGATACGGACATATTCTATCTAATTACAATCCTGAAGGCAAAACAAAGTCTATAATTACCTGTACCTTAGTATCTTTCGTTTTTTTATACGCCCGTCATTTTTTGACGGACGTATTATGTTATGGCTCTATCTGTCTGTCTCTCTCTCTCTCTCTCTGTCAGTCCCTCTGTCTGTCTGTCTGTCTGTCTGTCTGTCTGTCTGTCTGTCTGTCTGTCCGTCCGTCCGTCCGTCCGTCCGTCCGTCCGTCCGTAAACAATTTTTGTGTCGCCTACTCCCCCAAAGGTTTACATGCTATATTGTTCAAACTTTAAAAACATGTTGATCAGTAATTGCCGTTGTGCGTGTGACAAGAGCAGGTAACTCCATTTTGTATTTCCAGAGTTATGCCCTCCTTTAGAACCTGAAACATCACAGTATTGTGTCACCTACTCCTTCAACAGTTTACATGCTATATTGTTCAAACTTTGCACACATGGTGATCACCATTTGCCTTTGTGCACATGACGAGGGCAGGTAATTCCATTTTGTATTTCCAGAGTTATGTCCCTTTTAGTACTTAAAACATTACAGTATTGTGCCGCCTTCTCCTTCAACATTTTACATGAATATTGTTCAAACTTTGCACACATGTTGATCACCAATTGCCGTTGTGCATTTAACAAGAGCAGGTAACTCTGTTTTGTATTTCCAGAGTTATGTCCCCCCATTTAGTACTTAAACATTACAGTATTGTGTCGCCTACTCCTTCAACATTTTACATGCTATATTGTTCAAACTTTGCACACATGTTGATCACTAATTGCCATTGTGCATGTGACAAGAGCAGGTAACTCTGTTTTGTATTTCCAAAGTTATCCCCCCCCTTTTAGTACTTAAAACATTACAGTACTGTGTCGCCTACTTCTTCAACATTTTGCATGCTGTATTGTTCAAACTTTGCACACATGTTGATCGCTAATTGTTGTTGTGCATGTGTCAAGAGCAGGTAACTCTGTTTTGTATTTCCAGAGTTATGCCCCTTTTAATACTTAAAACATCATAGTATTGTGTTGCCTACTCCTTCAACATTTTACATGCTATATTGTTCAAACTTTGCACACATGTTGATCACCAATTGCCGTTGTGCATGTAACAAGAGCAGGCAACTCTGTTTTGTATTTCCAGAGTTATGTCCCCCATTTAGTACTTACAACATTACAGTATTGTGTCGCCTACTCCTTCAACATTTTACATACTCTTTTGTTCAAACTTTGCACACATGTTGATCACCAATTGTCGTTGTGCATGTGTCAAGAGCAGGTAATTCCGGTTTGTATTTCCAGAGTTATGCCCCCGTTTATTACTTGAAACATCACAGTATTGTGTCGCGTACTCCTTCAACATTTTACATGCTACACTGTTCAAACTTTGCACACATGGTGATCACCATTTGCCGTTGTGCATGTGACAAGAGCAGGTAACCCCATTTTGTATTTCCAGAGTTATGCCCCTTTAGCACTTGAAACATTACAGTATTTTGTCGCCTTCTTCTTCAACATTTTACATGCTACATTGTTCAAACTTTGCACACATGTTGATCACCAATTGTGCATGTAACAAGAGCAGGTAACTCTGTTTTGTATTTCCAGAGTTATGCCCCCTTTTAGTACTTGAAACATTACACTGTTGTGTCGCCTACTCCTTCAACATTTTACTTGCCTTGTTGTTCAAACTTTGCACCCATGTTGATCATCAATTGCCGTTGTGCATGTGACAGGAGCAGATAACTCAATTTTATTTTTAAACCAGGAGAATCCTCGACGTTTATAGCTGTTAGGATCCTCAAAATGTCCCTTTCCTTGGCGCCACCTATCGTCAATCGTTATGAATGAAGTTAACCTGTCAATGAATGGACGCTACCATTGTAAATGGCGAGGAGAATCTTCTACACCTAAAAATTGTTTGCATTTCCATTCTGCATACTAAAATTTCACAAAAACAATATGAAATGTGTTCAAACACGCATACAATTTGAAACCCTTTACCCAAGACAGGGTAGGGGAATGGGCAATGATTGGAAGGGGGGGGGGATAGTCGAGTCAACAAAAATTTCAAACTTTACTCCAGAGAAACTTGTGCATGTTCCAATTTTGACGGGCGTATGTTGCCCCGCTAGGCTGTGCTCTTGTTACACTGGCTCTAAAAATTGACGTTTTTCGTGTGAGTATTCCCGTGTTGCGGATGTCATTAGTGATGATAAAGCTTGAGAACATTTTTTATTGCTCAAATGCCATTGCGGTATATTTGTGCTACGGACATTTTTAGTCTAACAAATTTTCGAACTAGCACGTTACATCGACAAGCAGTCGAGAGTTTGTCATTCATTGCTACAGATCCACTATCGCCACAAAATACAGAATCTTGATCATAAAAAGGTGACTTTTTCGATCTGATCGTAATCATGTTGCGATACACTTATACGCTGTGTATGAATAAAATATTGGGACACCAAAACCAAGTAATGAAAAACAAAGGAAAAATTGAATCTCAGATTTAACCCTTTACCTAACACGAAAGGCAGACAACACCTGCAAGCAAAATCCTTGAATAACTTTTTTTTCCATTTTTTGCATCAAAATGAAACTTTCACGGAGAAGATGACACAATCATTAGATGTTTTCTAAAGCGAGGTTCTCACTTTAACGGTCGGGGTGCCGGAAGCCCACTCTTTTAAACCGTGGTTTCCCTGGTATATCCGTTCCGGGCCCGTAGACATAACCGTGTGCTCCCGGACAAATCCAAGGCTTCCGCCGCCATGTCTTCTCCGTGGAGCGATTTTCAAATTCCGTCGCCATCTGTAAGTGACCGAAGAAAACCATATACACCGGGACACAACCGTAGCATATCCGTAGCTGATCCGGCATTAACCATGGTCTGAAATGGTGTCCCGTTGGCCATGGAAAGTGCCGGATAGACTACGGATATGCTATGGTTGTGCCCCGGTGAGAGAAGTTGGTCTGGTGGGCCAAATATTTAGTTTTGACCGAGCAAACCGTGAGAGACCGTGACATGATCGTGACATAACCGTAGAGACCGTAGAAGAACCGTCGCAGAACCGTAGCATATCCATAACACCGTGGCATGACCGTGGCTAACCGGGACAAATCGTAGGACAACTTGTCCGTAGCGCTTCCGGTGGTTCCGTAGCATAACCGGAGGAAAACCGTCACATAACCGTAATAATCCTTCGCGAATCCTTGGTACTTCCTTAGAACAACCTTAGAACATCCCTAGCGCTTCCTTAGATCTTCCGTATGCGTCGTAGCCACATCCGTGTGCCACGGTAGAAATTGTCTACCGTGGCCTCAACACGCCGGCCTTACCACGGTTCAAAACCGTAGCAATCCGGGGCCCAAACCGTGACAGTAAGAACCCTGCATAAGCCTTTTTTCTCTCTTAATTTACACACATTCAGCTGACCCAACTCACTTAAATTTTAATTAACCCAACAGACGATGCGATCTCTCCTCCAGATGTTTCCCCTACTGCACAGTTCGTGGCACCTCGACCGAGCGAATCGAGTCGCACTCATTCAGTCGAGTAGTCACAGACCATGACCTAATTAAGAACAATAAAGATATCATCTCCCAAATCTGTTTCATTACGCTTTATACTTTAAGTAAGAAGGTTTTCGAAAGTGATGGACGACGGGCAACGGAGACGAAGTAAAAAGTGTATGGCGGCGGCGTCAAGAAGGGCGAGGCTGTGCTTGGTATTTCCAACGATTCCGGGAAGCAAGTACCGAAGACCCGGAAGAGTTTTCTTAACTACAATCTTTCGGTCGTTGCATCTACTTTTCAAGTCTTTTCGGGGGGAGTGGCAGTTGGGCGTTGGGTTAACAATCGGATGATCTTAGTAAGGACAATTGAGAATTGTTTTCTCCACAAATGTGTTTGGAATGTAGTGCCCGAGTTATCTTAAATACATTATAGCACATTGTTGCAAATTTAGTATCGCTGACTACACACCTCACCTGCCCCATGGAAACCCTGAAAAGCACTGATGAAAAGAAACGTTCTGTTTTATTTATATATAAGAACTCTGTACCCTTGAGTATTATCAAAAGTGCACAACGTCATTACCAAAGCTGAACGTGACTTTATTTTTGTGTTACATGGCGATAGAGCGTACGATTCTGAAGGTGTCTTTAACCCTTTGAACCCTGGTGGTATCTTCCATGTCCATATTCATTATCTGGGGATAGAGCTATTAATATTTTAAACGTGCAGCCCCAAGGCTGCACGTTGAAAATAATCATTGGTCTTCTCCGCACATTAACCCTTTACCTAACGTAACGACCAAAACCGGCCAGCGCTATTCTCAAAAATCGACAATTAATTTTCATTATTTTTTTCATTTTTTGTCTCAAAAACATAGGTTATGACCCCTCGTTGGAACGAGCTCGTCGAGCTCGTTCCAACGAGGGGTCATAACCTATGTTTTTGAGACAAAAAATGAAAAAAATTAGTTATTCACGAATTATTTTTGCAAGTGTCGTCTGCTTTTCAGGTTAGGTAAAGGGTTAACTTAGCAGTCATCCTACTTAATGAAATTATGAAGTATCATGTTTTTGGAACGGACAAAGAGGCCTCGCGGGTTCAAAGAGTAAAACCCTGAAAACAAAGAAAGAATGATTGAAGATAAGGTAGAAATTAACAAAAAAACCTGTACCATGCTATTCGTCCCCAATCTCCAGTACTTACTCCTGGCACCAGTCTTCCTACGAAACTCTGTCGTGTACATTATTGTAAATTCTGAATTATTTTCTTCATTGCTTATTTTGTAAAGAGAGAGGGCGTTCAAAATGGCCCCTACCACACAAGTTTGAAATGCCAATTGTCAGATGGCAATTACTTTTTAAGAGATACAGTTTTCTACCGGGGTGTTCGACTTAAAGCGGAAAGGTAGTATGCCGCTCGTAGCAAGATTGCCCTCCGTAGAGCTCACCAAACTGGGGTCGGAATTGTGGTATTTTCAAGCATTCTATTATAGATTCGTTTCCTTGAGGCACCGTTCTCCGACAGTTTGATCTTAATGGCTTCAGACTGGGTAATGACACACCTATGCAAAGAGAGAATTATAGCAGAAACATAATTTATTTAATACCCAAATTACACAATAGGCAATAATTCTATAATACCGCGAATATCAAAATTTCAGTTTAGTAAATATCAGTGCTGTCGTGGAAGCTGGATGAAATCGACTTGTCGACCCCGTGGCCTTCGTGACTGATTACGGGTCCGCTTTGACTTCTGGCTGAACACTTTCTCCACGGTTAATTTTACTTTCAGTTCGGATGTACGTCTCCCCATTGAAAGAGGTTTACAGTTTCTTCCATATGGCGGTGCTAGGAGCATATCTGTGAACGTATGCGCTTAGGCCAGTCCACCTCAGAATTATAACTTTAAAGTATTTTGATATCCACACTATTATGCGTACACTGTAAAAATTTACCGTATTTTTTACGGTCATATGACCGGCAGCTAGTTTCCAGGCATATGACCGTAAGCATTACGACAAACCGTCAAAATTTTTTAACTGTCATTTGCCGCATATTCCCGTATTTTTTTTTGACGGATTGCCGTTATTTGTACGGACATATGCCAGCAAACTAGCTGCCGGTCATATGACCGTAAAAAATTTCAACCACCGTTTGCCTTATTTTCCTGTAAAAATTACCATCAACATAATTACAGTCAAAATGACCGGAGGCAGAGTTTCAGCCATATGGCCCTTAATCAACTGAAAACCATAATTTAATTCCAACCATCATTAACCGCATTTTACCTTGAACCAATAAAAGCATATGGGTATCCCGGCCTTAGCGGAGATCCGTGGCCACAAGCCATAAGATCCATCGAATATCGTTGACGCAGTAAGCATTACGACAAACCGTCAAAATTTTTTAACTGTCATTTGCCGTATATTCCCGTATTTTTTCACCGTTTGCCGTTATTTGTACGGACATATGCCTGCAAACTAGCTGCCGGTCATATGACCGTAAAAAATTTCAACCATCATTTGCCTTATTTTCCCGTAAAAATTACCATCAAAATAATTACGGTCAAAATGACCGGAGGCAGAGTTCCAGCCATATGGCCCTTAATCAACTGAAAACCATAATTCAATTCCAACCATCATTAACCGCATTTTACATTGAACCAATAAAAGCATATGTGTATCGCGACCTTAGCGGAGATCCGTGGCCACAAGCCATAAGATCCATCGAATATCGGTGACGCAGTACGAACAGTCTGCTATTCTGCATGATTACCGAAACAATTATACGCATAAAAAAATGACGCTATTTGATTTTCATGTCCAAGACTGCAATGAACATGATTCACTTGGCCACAAACTTACAAATTGATAGTAATATACTACTCAAAGTTTGCTAAGCACCAAGTATATCCAACTACCTGTTTTACCTTTCAGTTCAAATATTGTAATGAAAAGTGCATATAGTTTTTATTTATTTTTATTTAATTATATCTGTAATGATTTAAGTACAGAAATTAAGATTTTGTTTGTGTTTGACATTATTTTTTAGCTTTTAAATACGATAACCATGGAAAATGGAAATTATTGGTAAAAGAGGACATTTCTCAATTTGCCAAAAAGTTGACGGAGCGAACTGGTATGGGTTCAATATCGAATATGAGACCCATTACTGTTATTTACAGCTTGACATCGCCTTCTCATGCTCCCAATCAGGTTCCTGGTGTTCCTTTGTGTGATGTTGTTCCATTCTTGGACCAGCATGGCGCCAAGCTCCTGGACACTTCTTGGGTGGACTGGACGGGCTGAAATTGCAAGCTGCAACTCATTCCAGACAGGTTCAATTGGATTGAGGTCAAGGGATCTTGCTGGCCAGTCCATACGCCCAATCCCCCCCCCCCAGTCGGTACTCTCCGACAACATGGGAAACATGGGGACGGGCATTATCGTCCATTAGAATGAATCTATCACCCACTGCACCTGCGTACAATCTGACGTGAACATCCAGGATCTCATCAATATACCGTTGTGCAGTCAATATACCATGTTCAAGGACACAGAGCTCTCTACGTCCATCCCAGTCGATGCCGCCCCAGACCATGATTGACCCTCCACCATAGCGGTCATGCTCAGCAATGTTGGCTGCATTTAATCGCTCTACTGGTCTTCCCCATACCATAGAACGCCTATCTGTGTGGTCTAGGCAGTACCTTGACTCATCTGTAAAAAGGACAGGTCACCAATCTTCTCTGATCCATCCAACGTGGCCCATGGACCATTCACATCGTGCCTGGCGGTGGCCCTGGGACAGCGGAATGCGAATACATGTTCCTCTCGATCGGAGACCACCTTCGTGCAACCTTGTTCGGATAGTCTGCTTCGAAATATTTACCCCGGATGCATTCTGAAGGTCACTGCGAAGCTGGGTTCTGTGGCAAAGCGGTTCCTTCGGGCCTGAATGATCAAAAACCGGACTTCAGCTGCAGATGTTGCCCTGCCTCTGCCACCACCATGCCGTCTTACTGGTGTTCCATACTGCTGAAATCTTTCCCAGGTTCTGGTGACCACCGTGTGGTGCACACCAAGGGCTTCACCAATCTGACGAGGGGTAGCTCCTTGCTCCACATTCCCTACAGTCGGCCACATTTCTGCTTCAGACAAATGTCTTCTTACATTATCATTTGCTGTATTCAATCATTAAATCACAAGGGTTTGCGTTAAAATGAGATTGAATACCCTACACATGCCATGCACATGTAGACAGTACACGAAAACATCATGAAAATCAAGGGGTACATGCTTTCCATGACTGTCACGAAAAGCCTGCCTGTGAAGAGAGCTAATGGCTAATGTAAACACTTGGGACCATCTCAATACATTCCTCAATCATATCCACCCAAAATATCGCAAATATGTCACGAGCAAACTTCACAATGATGTGTCAAATGTTTGGTGCTTAGCAAACTTTGAGCAGTGTACGTTGTTGTTCGTCTTCAAAAGCATCGTGCGTTCTTCTTGGAAATGGCGACTTCCAGAGTGGCATATGGAAAGGCTGGTCCCATAATTCACCATTTTTACCGCCCTGTGACGTAATTGGACAGTGTGGCGGGAGAAATACGTTCATTGGATCAAATGCGCGAGGTTTTCTGCGGTAGCACCGTTAAAATTAATTTACGGCCTCAAGACCGTTGTATTTGAGTCATCTGCCAATAGTCAACCGTAGAATTACGGTAATTTTTATAGTGTACTGAATGCTTTCTCCTTTCACTCTTCACTGATGAACCGACCTAACTCTATAACTCGAGTCACACTTCTGTCCAAATCCTACCGCGCCTATTTTCTCTTGACAATCATCCAAGTAGACTGCGCTTATTGTGTCTCAAACTTGTATCCACGTAGACTTTGCACTCTAGGCGCGCCTCCGTCATTCATATTCTTAATTCTATGCGACACTTCTTCGCATGGGACCTATTGCCCTCATTTCGTCGCTATTAACCGATTCCAAACATCACACCTCCCTCTCAACGAGTGCGATTCTCTGATCCTTTTCTAAACTAAACTCTCTTTTTAAACACGAAGGGAGTACTAGTCATCAACCCCATATTCCTCTCTTGAGTGTGGCCTGTTTCTCGTAAGAACACATTTCGTTAACAGTATATGAAAAACTTACTTGACCGAAGAAATGAACTGAAATGTCAAGAGATTATCCACCGGTTCTCGTATATCCTGGGGACACTCTCTTCTAATACATTTCTCAGTTATACATATGAATTGTCTCACACGCAGTCAATCTCGAATATTTAACTCTGTTGTTGTCACCACTCCCCCATGGTACCATGTATATTTTGTGGGTAGAGACATGAGCTGAGTTAGGATTCAGTTCACAACCATGCCAATGATAATAAAAATCGATCTATACTGCTATGACATTCCAAATGTGCTATCTAAGTATGCTAACCTGACACTGGAGATACAGGTGAGATTTTCGTTTAATTCTGAAATTGATGTTTGTGTCAAATATTACACTGAATACCTCAGATAATCTTTTCTGTTTTGCTAATCAACAAACGACCAGATTTTTGGAATATAAATTGCCCTATGTTGTAAATGGGCTTATTCCTTTCTAAGAAATCTTGTTTTCCACGAATATCCAGGACACAACCAGCATCGTGATATGGATAGAGTATTTTCCCCATAATTTTCTTCCAGATGTGCCATTCGTGCTTTTTTTTTTTACAATTTCCCCATAGGGCATCGGGAAGTGGAGCAGTGCTTTCTTATTTACTGCGGTGCATAAGTTCTACTTTACTGGTAAAATAGGACCCGACCCGGAACCAACACCTGAGGTGGAAGCCCCTACAGTGAGCAGAATAGGATTGGACAATTGGCTAAACATGACTTCATCCCCGTGTTGCCGAAAGCGACAATAAACACTGATAAATAAATAAATAAATAAATAAATAAATAAATAAATAAATAAATAAATAAATAAATAAATAAATAATATTTATTCGCATGTGCCATCTAGTTGCGTTAGATGGAGTTTCGATGGGTGTTTTTGGATAAATGTGTTTGGTGAGATCTGTAGTCTCCATGACATAACACGTCTACTTAAGGTGTCCAACTGCTTGAACTCCTTTCTTGTTCACTCCACAACCATTTTACTATTTTTATAGGGAAGAGCTTATCAATTACACTTCTAAGCTGAGTACCAAACGCATATCCATCATATAAATGCTCCGCAAAATAATAAGCCGTCTCTGATAAAAGGAATTTCTTCAGGCTATATCGCTTCCGTCTTGCAGGTTTAATTGAATGTCCCCATGAATTTGATGAACAAAATAGTACAACACTCATTTAGCGGAGCAATTTTCTCTCAGTATGCATATTGAAATTGGGGGTAGTTCTGGTTTAATATCACGGTGCAAATGAAGTGCTCAATCATAGAGACACGTCTAAAAGCTTGTGAACCAAATAGTTCTCAACTCGTCGAAATGAAATGTCACCACATGTCCATACACAGAATGTGCCAAATGCACTGTTTTTTCCATGTTGACTCCGTGAACGGATTTCGCCCAGTCCATTCCTCTTTTTAACATAAGGTGCAGGGGGAGTATCACCCCCCCCCCTCAATATTGAATAATTAGAAGGCAAAGATATGTCATGAGTGGGTACGGTGAATTTATATTTCCACTGGTGATAATACATAATTTCTTTTTATTATGCCTGCTTCAGAGAAATTATTGGCCTATTCAAAAGAGTCACCAACGAATCATTCAGAACACAAATCATTAGATTTTTGTCCAACCATGCTAAGTTTTTAACAGACGAAAAAACTTGTAATTCTCTAGTATTTCCTACAAAACATTCATAAATAAGTCGGAAGTGGTTTAAAAGAAGAATTTAATAAGGAAACGCAAGAGTTTTATTAAATTATCATAGACAACAGTTTCTACAATTTGACGTCAAACTTCACGCTGGAGTGAAACGGATTCCTTGTATCACATGTCTGAGAGCGATCGAGTTTTACATTTTTACCATTTTTATCTATAATTTCCAAGTGAGCGTATAAGATAAATAGAGGATATGGAATGAGTGTTTTTCTCATATAATATATATGAAACGAGTCTAAGAATTTTCCGTTTTGGCGAGCCTCTGGCGAGCCCGAACGGAAAATTCGGACGAGTTTTATAAACATTATATGAGAAAAATACTCATTTAATATTCTATTTATCATATGACACACACACGCACAAATTAGCCACTTAGTATGACTTTTTAACCCATCACCTAACTTGAGTTGCAGACGGCACTTGGAAAAAAACATCCTCGTATAACTAAACATTTTCATTTTTTGCTTCCAAAACATAGGTTATGACCCCTCATTGAAACGAGCTCATCGAGCTCGTTCCAATGAGGGGTCATAACCTACGTTTTGGAAGCAAAAAGTGAAAATATATAAAAAAAAATGAATAGCGTTTTTCTTGTTGGTAAAAGATTAATAGAATAAAACCCACCTTCAATAGGACAGATAACGTAAATTCTCCCTACTGAAATTATGCAAATGTGACCCACTTGTGTTTTGTTTAGCGAATCAAATTGTCCAGTTTTGAAATTGTCCAATGAAAGCTCCCAACTCTAATTATGCAAATTATGAAAATGTGGCTCAGTTGTGTTTTGTTCAGCCAATCAAATTATCTAGTTTTGAAATTGACCAATGAAATTGACGGATGGCTTTATTTATCACTGATTAATATGAAAACAAAATATCAAATGTTTTAAAGTGAACAAAACGGACGAGTTATATGATAAAAGGTTTTATCTACCATTGACCTAAAAACACAATCGCAAACCACAGTATCAGTAACGATAAAATCGGCGATATGAGATCTTGTGTCACTATTGCCGTAGCGATAGAAGTCACATGACGTCGCAAGAAAAACGAACACACGGGCGCCTGACGGACTATTTCAGTAATACTGGCAGTACTCGTAATCAAAAGTCATTCCCTTGAAAATGTATAATGTTGCAATGAACGATGCATTAAGTTTGCCTCAACATATTCCATGTTGGAGGGAATTGAACGAGCCAGTTACATATATAATATACCCATAGTAACTTGGTGTACCAAATGTTCACCGCGAGTGGTGAAGTCGTGTTAACCCTTTACCTAACATGAAAAGCAGACGACACTTGCAAATAAAATTCTTGAACAACCATTTTTTTCATTTTTTGTCTCAAAAACATAGGTTATGACCCCTCATTGGAACGAGCTTGACGAGCTCGTTCCAATGAGGGGTCATAACCTATGTTTTTGAGACAAAAAATGAAAAAAAATAATGAAAATTAATTGGCGATTTTTGAGAATAGCGCTGGCCGGTTTTGGCCGTTACGTTAGGTAAACACTACTTCACCACGAGCATATACCATGATCGTGAAATTATTAAGAGTCGCTATTATTTTCTCTCGATTTACTGAGCAGAAGACGTACATACGTGCGAATCTATTTTTGTTTATATGAGCATCAGTGGGCGGTACTTCTGCTGTCAATTTTATCGCAGAAACGAAATGGAAAGAGAAACACATAGATCACTTTTTCATTTTAATAACATAATAACATACTATTTGGAGTTATGGATGCTTTATTAACATGAGACAACGCATGTTTGTTAATTTTTGGTATCTTCTGGGGTAAACTCATTTAAAACGTAATAAATTAATTGCCGCTTTCAGTTCCATCTTTGCGAGGCGACGAGAGATAAATTTAGACAAGTTTACATTCAGGTCGAGGTCACCAAAGGTCACCTTGGATGTGGTTCCAATGTACGTGAAAATTTTAACTACTGAAATCCCATAGCTAGCGTGTTCACCACGGTTGGTGTGTGAAGCTAAAAATTATGTCATAGGCTTTTTATACAGTAGAATAGGTAATCATGGTAAAAATAAACAATCCACCATGCAAAACGCTGAAACAAAAAAGGTGAAGGTGAATCACAAAAATTTAAAGTGACAACGAGAAAATTCTAAAAAAGTATGAATGAAGTGACCTCATGTATTTAAAGCGACTCTTGAGCAGTACAAAAATATAATTCCCTATTGTTTTAGCAAACCATGTACCTATCCATTGGGTGGTCTTATGGAGTGAATTAAATTTGGTTCCGAATATCATTACCCAAGAGAATAAGCATATTTGTCCTTAGTTTGATTACATTTTATGACCATGTACAATTTCATTCCTGTTGAAGGAATGTCCTCGCGTTCCATTGGGTTGGGGCATATGAAAATGGAGACCCATTGTTTTGATGAGTTGAGTGTTGCTTTATTGTTTGTCAACGACTATTTTCGAGTAGTAATGTTTATAGGTTTTGTTGGCTGGATGGTAGATAAACATGTCATGTACTCATAGTGCTTCTATACAATCTTTTATCGCTTCTCAGACGTTTTTTGAGGAGATATAGCTACTAATGGCGCAAGCGCGCCTCGTGGCTGTACATCCCAAAATCGAGTCTCGTCGCGATAAAAGATTCTGTACAAGCACAAAGGGCACATAACGCTAATGGATTCAAATTGCTGTTTGTCAAGGATACATGAGACATTTCAGTAAACGCATATGGATGATACTATTTAATTCGTCAGTGCTGATTTACTGCTACATACCATTTATCATACCACGATCGTTGTGTATATTCAACGTTACCCGGTATAATACAGACATTGGGAAATGCGCTAGTTACACCACGCGAGGAATCTGTTAGAACGTCATGTAAGAACGCATGTGATTGGTCGTTGTGCATCTAAGTGACGTTGTGACCTGAATGAAATGGTTCGACACAATTACAGTGTCAAGCAAATAAGTAAACAGACCGCGGAAGGTATTCTTTTCCTTTTTACCTTTATTCACTTAATTCAAGTTTAATCGTGGTATAAATGCAGAACACAATTCGGGTAGAGTACGGTTGAAAGGAATCTTGCAGGCGTTTCTCGTGTATTTCACGGCACTTTCGGCGTTCATGCTTTACTGGAAACACTCCGATCCGGGTCATTGATTGCTGTCTCCCGTACTCCACCCTCGTTATGTTCTGTCTTAATACTTCCTCTCTTTTCTTGTCCTTTTAAGAAAGGATAAACAATTCCCACGCAAAAATTAAAAATAAACACACTGAGCTGATTCGAATGAGCATGACAACATTTGTGTTTCTAAAAATGAAAATACCGCATACGCGTACGAAACGTTGAATACTAGAAAACATCTGGAAGTCTAGAAAAAAAATCAGTTATTGTTGCTTGATTGCCGCTTCTTTTACAGACAACATAATGGAAAAAAGAAAACTTAGAAGTACTTCCGTATACTTTAACAATGAAGGCAAATAGTTGTATTCGTGTCCGAGTGTTCTTTTGGTTATTGTGTCCGAGCATTCTTTTGGTTATTTTTGTTAATTTAATATCAGTCTACAAAGGGTGAATACTCTCGATGGTAACAACAGTCATAAAATGAAGGAAGCCCAAACATAAAAGTTTCTCAGTTTTGCTCCAAGACTGAACAAAAGAAAAGTTAAATGCGATATTTTTACCGCAACATTTCTTAGAAGTACCGGACGTTGGTGGGCCGTCTTTTACCATATAAGCACTCTAAAATCAGTTGGGTGAAAAATTAATCCAAATCAACTGGGTTTGGTGAATATGAACCCAATGTTCGCTCAACCCAGTTGATTTGGTCTAATTTTTAACCCAACTGATTTTACGAATGCAAATATGGTAAAAGGCTGGCAACCAATTGGGTTCATTTTCATTCAACCCTGTTGATTTGGGTTAGTTTTTTACCCAACTGATTTCAGAGTGCAAATATGGTAAAAGGCTGGGAACCAATTTCTGGTACTTCTAAGAAATGTTGGGTTCATATTCACTCGACCCTGTTGATTTGGGTAAATTTTTAACCCAGCTGATTTTAGAGTAAGTAAAGGAAATATTTAACCCTTTACCCAACGTTACGGCCAAGATCGGTCAACGCTCTTCTCAAAAATGGCCAGTTAATTATTTTTTTTCATTTTTGTCTCAAAAACATAGGTTATGACCCCTCATTGGAACGAGCTCGTCCAGCTCGTTCCAATGAGGGGTCATAACCTATGTTTTTGAGACAAAAAATGAAAAAAATTAGTTATTCAGGAATTTGTTTTGCAAGTCTCATCTGCTTTTCATGTTAGGCAAAGGGTTAACAGTAGATGCATTTCTCTTCTAAAATCCTTTTATTACTTTGTTTCAGATCAAACATGTTTAAACTAAGATTTTGTAGGACTTTCCGGCTTCTTGCCTTTATGTATTATGATTTATCGTTTCCGTCCATGATGTCTCAAACGTATTAAATCCTGCTAATCAATTATTAATAAATATGATATCTCTTTTATTTTTTGAACTTACTTTTAGAGATGAGAGCCTGTGCGTCGAAAGGGGTAAAAGGCATTGTAACCACGAAAAGAAATGAAAATCACCAAGGGTAAGTAAAATCTACAAGTTTATAATTATAATGTTTATTTTGTTGAGTATATCACTTAATATATATACAAAGTTCAACTGCATGGCTACAATATGTACTGTGACTACCGTCCAAGTGATTCACTCAAAAAGTTCGATTTTCTGCAACTTAACCCTCTAGAAGACGATACTTGCACTTTTTTCTCGAATAACTGAAAAAAATCATTTCTCCATTAAAACACAGCTTATGACTACTCAGTGGAAAGAACAGCTCGCTCTGATGAGTGTCAGAAGCAAGCCCTCAGGCACCCTGTCTTAATCTGTTAGGAATTCTACGTTGTTATGGTCTGTCTGTTTACCCAACTTTTGTGGCTGAAGACGACAGCTGATGTAATTTGATGTGCCTTTATTTACAAAAATATACAGGTATTCTTTTCTGCCGCAGTTATAGATATTCCAATCAATATGTATTTAATTCCCTTTGAAAATATCAAGATATTCACTGTACAGAGTAATCATAACACTACGGCTGTGGTGAGTCTGAATTGTAATGTCATCAAAATGTCGATCAAATCAAGTTACGTTTGAGCAACATTTCTAGCAATGATTCATAGAAAAAGAATCTTTATGAAATGTTTCAGATTCATTCACAAATTCACAATGCTACCATGGTTCGACCCATTGTGAAAAAGGTTACAATCGTATATCGGTAAATGTATCATGACTCGCCACAGTCTCTCGTTTAGATGAATATGCCGCTGTGTGGTCACTGTCCTATCGGTTTCTTCTACTTCAACCATCTTCCAACCCGAAGGCCAGCCTTCGGGTTGGAAGATAGTTGAAGTAGAAGCATTGGCTGGAGCGACCGAAAGTGGGATTTTTTGGCTAAATATTGTTTGGATTTGCAAATGGTGTTACAGGAATGCCTGTATATTGACACGTTTGCATGCGCCCATTTTAACTCGTCTTGTAACTGCGAAACATATCTGTGGAAAAAAGTGGAGGGACACGTGCCCCCTGTGCCCCCGACTCCTCCGCCTCTGATTATTGTTCGAAGGACTCCTTTGATTGTTTTAGTTCTAATGCCGACGATCTGATCATCCCAGTAGTGCCGTTATCATTTATGCAGAGGTTTGCCCCAATAATTAAGAGTGGATCTGCTACGTCGAGTGTTTACGGGGTTACCTGGACTATTCTTTACATTATCCTAGATAGTAATCTCACCAGGGGAAATGGTCATAACTAGAATCATAAACAGTTTTGTCAAGTATATCATTAATGTCTAGAAAGGGAATGGCATGGAGACAGTGTGTTAAGCTCAGCCACTTCCTTGCAGTGTATTAGTTTCGTAACTTCAATTTTCTTTTTATGTCTAGTGACTATAGTAAATACCTCTTACAATCGTATAAGGTAATGATTTATTCTTATTCAGATCTCATGAGAGTTAATAATTGTTTACAGTTTTGTCATGATGAATAGGAGATTATAGCTTTGTTTGATAGGAAATATAAGTCAAACGTCTTGGTATGCATATCATCTCACAAAATGCGGCCACTGACAAAGCCGTGGACTATTAATTATCCGATGAATACATCACGTTACACAGTCTTGCCTTGCTGAACTCCTCTCAAACTAAAAGATTGCGGTTGCCTTGACACCTAAGTGTTTCCACTATGGAGTGGGTAATAACAATTTGAAGTTGGAGGATCATTATTTTATAAAAAAAAAAATGATGCCACGGGATTTGGTTTTTAGATCTACGTGTGAGCAACGTGTTATGTTTTTAATGATTACATATTCCTTTTAAACTTCTCTCGGGTTGTAACGATGTATCGAAACGGGGTATTGTCATACAAACAAGACTCCTCTCCTATCAGCTGTCCTCTGGGTGTCCCCCTCCCCAATTGGTTATGTGGTAAGAAGATATCTCTGCATGGATTCAAATCTGTATTTATGTCTCAAATTACCTCAAATGGCTGCTTCTCGTGACCACCACTCGGGATACAGTATTATTCGTTGAATTCCAGTGGCATTTACAGTATAGAAGTACAGAAGTTACAATGGATAATGAATGTACCTAAAATTCTTAATATAATACACATGACTTCCCAGTGGAAAATCACGAAGCGATAAACAAAAGAATCTATTTATATTTACTCGCAACTGTCATTTTTCTCCTAAATCATTTTTACTTTTTTCCAATGCTAACACGTTTCTCCCTGGATCTGTTAGCCAATGTGCTGGGTGTATTAACATTTTAGGGCGCGCGGTGGCTCAGTGGATAGAGATGCAGTTTGTTAGCCGAGAGGTCCTCGGTTCGAATCCCATCTGTGGCGGCCGCCTTGTGTCCTTGGGCAAGACACTTAATCCCAATTGCCACCCACGTGGGGGAAAGGTGGCGGTGTGTTCTAAGGCGTACTGCACGTCGGTGGTGCACTTGTCTTCAACCAATGCTAACTCTGCTTGTATGGAGTTGGTACGTTGGGGAGTCTGATAGTTGCTCGCCGTTGCTCGGTGGTTCTCTCCGGGTACTACGGCTTCCTCCACCCGTAAAATTGTTCGACACGTGACCCTGGCTGCAGAAAGTGTCGTTAACTCCAATAACTAAATAAATAAATAAATTACCATTTTATTTCCGTACGTACACAATTAGTTTGCTCCTTACCAGACATGGCAAGCAGAAGACGCCTGCAAAAACTTTTTTTGATAACTGAATATTTTTATTTTTCATCTCAAAATACAGCAGCTCATGACACCTGAATATTTTTATTTTTCAACTCAAAATACAGTAGCTAATGAAACGTCATTGGACCGAGTTCGTTTCACTGAGGGGGTCGTATGCTACGTTTGGAGGCAAAAATTTGATAAATAATAGAAATTAAATAACATTTTTTGTGAACGGCCATTGTCGGAACAGACGTTACGTTATGTAAAGGGTTAGCTCTTTTGAGGTTGGATTGATATAGACATTCTGCTCGGCAACAACAAATAAATTTCTTCTGTGTTTTCCTTGTGTTTGTATTCATCAGCTACAAAAATGTACGTATAAATTCCATGGCCATGCCTATCCCCATGATGTCGGTGGAGCCGATAATGGTTGGAAACATTTTTTCTTGCTCGAAGTGTATGTCCCTGTATCTTACCCGCCAAGTATCTGAGAATTTCCTTTTTTAAACGTCAGAAACACGCTGCATATAATTGTTTTACAACCAGTTATATATTTTTAAGTTAAGAGTGATCTCCCCTATAATCATTGTTCATTTAAAAATGTCGGCAGACTATAACTGCTTCATCCGAAAAAAATAATTTATCATTAATTATGGTCGCAGTTGTTATTTCAGAGCCTAAAACGTAGCCTGTAAAATATTTTCGTTACACATTCTGTTAGTGACCTAATACATGTGTTGCATATACCGTGTCATTTAATTCCATATTTGGCTCGAGCTTCGCTCTCCTCGGTATCGAATTATCTGACACTGGTAGTATTAATATTGTAGACTAGGTTCACTTAAAATATAGAGTTGGTGTGCCACTTCGGTAGCTAGTCGCGAGGTTTGATCATACTGATGCGACAGTCGGACATAGGGAAGTTAACGTACTCTGTACTGTGGTAACAATTACATTTTATCAATACTTGTAACGCTGGTCGCGAATGCATATATACATATATATATATAGTATAATATGCAGATGTTATCAGTACAGTGAAGTATTCTGCCTTGAACCAAGCAGTGTCGCACGAGTCAGTGATACTGCTTGGTTGAAAGTCTTCAGCTCGATGCGATACAGCACAGAAATCATCACTGAACTGATCATCTTTTTATTATATACCTGACCCCAGGTAATAATGAAATAGTATGCCCACTGGGAGGATTTGATTTCGGAGTCTGTTAAATCCATTTCGGACGAAAGTAGATGACAAACCGTTTGTTGTAGTTGTTGGTACGGTACGTTTTTTATCTCCATTCCAAACTGAATGGACTCGGTCTACCTCATCATCTCGGTGTCTCGGGCAGAAATCTAATTTATGTTCGACAGCATTCGTTGAAGAATGAATTGAATTTGGAAAACACCAAAAATGTAAAAAATTAACCCTTTGAACCCGAGCGGCCGCTTTTACGTCCAGGAACATGGTACGTCATAATTTCATTAAATAGGATGGATGTTAAGTGCATGTGTGTGGTAGACCAAGCAATAGTTTCAACGTGTAGCCCCAAGGATGCACGTTGAAAATATTGATTGGTCTGCCCCTAAATAATGAACATGGACTCTTCCAGCTGCTACCATTTAACTGGTATGGAAAATACCATCAGGGCTCAAAGGTTTAATTATTTGATAGTTTGTGGATTTGAGGCACATTTTATAGCGCGAAGTGGAAGAAGAGGACACAATTCTCATGCAGTCTCGTTTTCGATTTTGCAGTATCACACTGTGTGTGTTTTGCCAGTATCAGCAGTATCATACACCATCTGATACCAGAGGAGAGATTTAATGACCGAACCGCATCCGTATCAATGCCAGGTATACAATAAAATGTAAAACACATCATGTATTGCCTACACCAATAATAGATGGAAAGTAATTTACTATAAGTTTCAACTTCCCTGGCCACCGCCCCACTCCTCGATAGAAAAAAAATCAGACAAGATGTCAGGTATATGGTTTAACCCAGTGGTTCATTAACTGAATCTCTGCATGTATTTGAGACTCAAGCAACAAATTTTGGTAAATAACTTGAGTGGGTAAATGCAGACGTCTTTCTGTCTACTTGCTGTTTTCACGTCCCAAAGGTATAATATTAGTTGGATAATACAAGGTTTCTCTTTCAATATTTTGCCATGAATGCCTTGTACTTCAAGAACATAAGATGTTGTTTCGTTGCATGCTGTGTTTGATGTGTCGAAAGGTCAAAGTTCTCACATACTAGAGTAAACAGTGAAGGTTTACAGTATTCTGTATACTCAGATGTTATTTTACGTATCTCGAGGCAATAGTCCATGTTTAATTAAATTAATTCCGCAAAACAATTTTAGCGTTGAGTGGCAGTCATCACAGAGAGCTGCTAACATCATTATTTTGTTGCTTTTGAATTAAAATTCGAAACCAATTATGTCAGACAAACAGTATAACCTTCAAGAGAGCGCGAGACCAGGTTTCGCAAGTCTGTCAAAGTGCTACAGAAAATAACTTCTTCTCTTGTCAAAAGTTTTTAATAATAAAATTGTCCACGTCTTCGCAGATTATCTCCGCCGAAACATTCAAGAGAGCCATCGAAACAGTGCTAGCGGCACCTGAGCCTCAAATTTCCGTTCACACACGAAATGAAACTCCACTATCAACGAGAAAACAGTTCTTTAAGAGCACCTTGGCAAGCCAAGTAAAAATAATCATAGACGACGCTACCTAAGGCGATAGAAAATAAAGAAAATTACAGAAAGAAAATTATACTTCGGGAAGCGAGCAGCGTGAAAAAAATAAAGCTTCGACTAATTAAATCTTGTGGTTTCATAATTAACAAAGAAAGAAAAATAAATAAATCAACATTTCGTGGGTTTAGAACGAATGAGAATATTATGCATTAAATTTTCTATATTGTGAACAACAATGTTCTTTCATTTTTTTTCAAACAACATTTTCTTTAAGTATTGTTAACATCGTTAATCCGATGTTTGAATATCTCAGAGATATTATATGTTAAAGAAAGTTATAGAGTTTTCGTTAAAACATCTGCACCTCCTATGAAGTAGTTTACTGTTCTGATCAATATAGGGATTGTTACCATATCAAGATGCCATTCATAGCATACACAAACCCAGACCATGGCGGAATTTCCACCGAAGACAAACGTTGGCCCGATATTCTTTTATATATGATCCGTGGTTCAATCTGAACCTCAAAACCCACAAGCACCCTTCGGTGGTATATGATAAGTATCCATCAGTATCTTCTCTTGTCTGACCAACAAACCTTTTGCACGGTCCCGTGATTCCAATCACTTGGGGCCAAATACCATGTCGAGCACAGTTTTCAATAAAAACTGTCGTTCATTCACTGTTCCAGACTTCACCTAATACTCAAAATCCTTCTCGGTGTTCCAGTGAAAAATATCTCTTTGCAAGCCGATTACCTTTTGAAGCTAAACCTGCACACATGACTGTTGTATCACTCAGTGGTATTGAGTGAGGGGGTATAGTCACTTTAAGGCCAAAGTGTTTCTTGGCTTCACATCTAGATAAGTAGATCAGAGCTATTTCTCTGCTCTAGGGTATCACACGGGATTTCCCCGACTTTGTATAGTTTTTATCAAGGCGCCTTATGCGTTTCTGCGCCAGTCTGCCAATCTCTGAAAATGGAAATCAAGTTGTTGACGAGCTGTTGACAAATATGCCGATACTTTCCATGCCGGATTTTTACCGTTTAATTTGCTAAACAACTAGAAGTTTCAACACCCGTGCTCAGTACAGAATGCTTTCCGGTGTGACAGGAATGATAGTCCGTAAGAACGTTAGTCCCTCTGGACTATTATTCCGCGGAATTATAGTCCTAGGTCTAACATTCCTAGGAATAGTAGTCCGCCGGCACATCGGCACATTGCTGGTAGATACCTGGCTTCGCACATGTTTGTAATTGAATTCTAGTAACAACTAAATAGTTGTAGAGGTCATTTCAATGCAATTTCATAAGATAAGTTATGAAGCCTAAAAATGAAAAAAAAACAACAAATTTTGAAAGGCTTATACAGGTGGATGATTTGCCCTGCGGTCAAGTTGAAATAATAAAAAAAAGACTGTGACGGTGCATGCACAAACACTTTATAGCTGAATATTATACTACTGCATACCTGAATAAAAAATCGCATTTGTTGCTGAGACTAAGATCGATAGAGGATATCTACGCTATTTTATTGCATATCGAAAATTATCTCACGGGTGTGGACATGAAAATGTTATTTTTCACGAGCGCCTGCGCGAGTGAAAAATAATACTTTCAGGTCCACACGAATGAGATAATTCCCAATATAGACTAAAATAGCGAAGATTATCCTTTTTTTATATGCTACGTTAAATTTTTGCTGCGCAATATTCAGCCTAATTCGATCGCAAATAGTTTGAAGACAATAACAAGAAGCTGCTGATCGTTCCTTCAAGGCGACGTGCAGGGTGACGTCATGCGCCGAAGCGTAACGTCATTTAGGAAGCTACTGAAAAAAAATCATCGTGTGGACCTGAAAATATTAATAAAAACTTTCAGGTCCACACTCATGAGATAATTCCAGATACTGACACTAATAGAGTAGATTTTCCTTTTTCTTATATGCTATAATTACACAATATTCAGTTCATTTCGACCCCAAATGCGTACGTTTAAAAAAAAAATAACAAAGATCAGCTGATCATTCCTTCAAGGCGACGTGATGCGGCGTAGCGTGATGTCATTTAAGAAGCTACTGAGGAATATTTCTCGATATCCATCGAGTCGATGGGTATCGAGAAACATCTTTTAGATAACTTGCGATAATAATTCACAGGCTCGCATATGATAAAAGATCATATACATCCTTCCTATGGAACGCATATTCTCACAATAACTTATGACAACAGGATGGGAATTCTTCGCATGATGAACCGTGGAACTCATTTATTCAAGGCAGTTTAACATTTTTCGTCTGAATGAATAATAATGAGCCTTACGGATTGTAAGTCGTAGGCCTTTACAGGACGTGTTATGGGACTAGCTACCTCGCAAAAGACCCCGGCCGCATTTCTATTTGTGGTGGACAGTTCGACGTGTGAGGACATTTATATGCCTGAAAGAACCACATGTCACTGGAAGCCTATTGTCAAATTTTCCTGCACAACTTAGGGATTGTGTTCTGTTCGTTTTGATTAAAAGAACGCTTCGCCACCACGCCACAACACCCCGTTAACGCAAGAGAGGTTACATGTTTTGCTCTTGGGTACGACGCAAGTGACACGGTCCAGTTCTGAATTCACTACCCCAATGCCAATATGAGAAATTGCTTTCCTTTATTGTGTAGATTCGGATAAGAACCTACACATATGTTACAATCCAGATGATAACAATGGTGAGAACACTCTAAAATCAGTTGGGTTATAAATCAACCCAAATACACTGGATTGAGTGAATATGAACCCAGTTGCGTTCATATTCACTCAGCCCAGTTGATGTAGGTTAATTTTTAACCCAACTGATTTTAGAGTGAAGGATTATTAAGCTGTGTAATACCTTCTTGCAATTATTTTGTTTTTGGGGAAAGAAAAAAGAAGAAAAATAGCAGATAAGACGTAAATTGTGTTTTTTTAGGAACCTTTTTGATATTTGTTGGCATTGTACATAAAAATAATGTAATGAAGCATTCTTCCATTTGCAGAGGAAATCTTTGTTATCAACAATGATTCTCCACGTGTGAACCCCGGGAAGAGAAGAAGTACCTGCTTATCGTGGTAAAAAGGCTATGTTTTACTGGTAAAATAGTACTCAGTCACCAATGCCTGGGGTGGAAGTCCTCTAAAATGGTCAACCTGGGTACAAACGATTGACTACACTTAACTTTGTCTCCATGTTGTTGTTACGATTAGCCATTGTGCAGAAATATATGACCTTAACCCTTTACGCAACGCAGACAATATCAAAATTTATTATTTTAAATATCATTTTTTAAATTTTTTCAAAACATTTCAACAAAACCATATCATGTGACCCCTCTTTGGAACGAGCTCGTCGAGCTCGTTCCAAAGAGGGGTCACATGATATGGTTTTGTTGAAATTTTTCGAAAAATAATATTTTTTCAGCTGCTGAATTTGCATATTACGCGGGCGAATGCGGGCGATTCGTTGGGTAAAGGATTTTAAACACCAATAAATAAATAAATTTAATAAATATCAAAAATGATTCAGAATACGTTTATGAGATGTAATTGTTAAAGACACGACATAAAGGGTATTAACTAAGGAAATGTAATATGTTCCCGATTTGCAGAAATATTACGTGCTGTTGTTTGAAATTTACAGATTATTGGGAAACTGGTGAATAGCAACGTTTGTAACTTTGTATATAATCAGAACATTGGCCTGACCTCAAAAACGATTGAGTAAATAATATGACACATTTTAGCTATCTACTTGACGTATCAGATGGAGGCACAGTTGCTGATTGGTGAGTGCGTGGCAGTTGCGTTGATATAAATGGGGTTGGATGGTCGGCCGCTGCTCGACCAAGATTTTCGTCCGGAAATTAAATCTTACATGTGTTTTTTCTTTTATATTATGGTTTGTTGAGGCTGCAATTATGGTCAAAGTCATGAACTATTCCCCTTTCTATCTCCATTTTTCGAAACAAATTCCAGACGGGGGTGGATGAACATGCTTAGTATTGGTGATAGAAGCCGGCGTTACAAAATATAAGTGAGAGCCTATTGTGGCGGCCTTGTTAGGTTTTTATAGTCTCGAATCCCACCAAGAAAATATATTTTCGTCAATGACAAAATTTGATTTCGAGATTCAATCCACCCAGGTTTCTCACTGGATCACCAGTCATCAGCAAGACACCTCTCAACCCTTTCTAGTGGTAGCAGGGGGCAGTAGCGCGACGTGTTGGTACTTTGGGTATATTGGTGGTTCAGTAGAATTCAAATAATACCACCTGATTGCAAGACCCACTGGTGTTAGGTTATTGAACCCCAGATAACAAATAGATGCTTTAAAAGCGTCAGTATTTCAAGAAATAGTGTCAAATTTTCGAGATGAAAAAAGACTGCAGTTCAAATAAGTTACAAGAAACTGGCAGTATTATATCCTGTCTATACTCTATAAAACCAGTTGGGTTAAAATCACCCCAAATCATCTGAGTTGAGTACATATGAATCCAACTGGATTCATATTCACCCAACCCAGTTGATTTGGGTTAACTTTTAACCAAACTGATTTTAGAGTGCACTAGCAGAGAACTTTAGCTTCTTTAAAGCTAAAAACCCGTAACTTTCAGATATTTTTGTCTGAATCTTCTGACACTAGCTCAAAGTGACTATGGGTGACACAAAATCAGATCAGGCGTTAATCTGACTTAATCAGATTAACTTCACTTAAAACTTTTGCCCAGATCGATCCAACCCCACGCACACAAATCTTTATGTAGTTTTTATTAATTTACAATTTTGACAACCAAATCTATTTTATCACATCTCCAGGTTGAAAAAAGGTATCATAGTATATGCTTTGGAAGGACATATTTCTTAAACGTTTTCAATGCGGTGTGCATAAATTTTTGCGTGCAAAATTTCACACCCCCGTGTGAATCCTGGGAGGTGAAACAGTGTTTATTTACTGTGCTGAACAAGTTCTGATTTACTGGTAAAGACCCGATAACCAATGTCTGGGGCGAAAGTCCTCTCACGTGGGTAACATCGATATAAACGATTGGCTAAACTTGACTCTATGCCTATGTTGCGGTTATCATATAGCTGACTTTGACCTTAAACCCGCCCCCCCCCCCCCATAAACAAATCATATACGAGCGAACGACACGGTGAACATTAAATCCGGGGTGGGAGTATGCAATAATTTAATCCTACTGCTCTACAGTGCTATATGATTACATTATTACGTAACATCCCAACAAATGAAGAATGGATTCGCCATTTGGATGTAAAAGTACTGTATGAGACGATACCATCCAGGGCGACAGTGATGAACGGGTTAAATCATTGAGGAATAGATATTAGTACTGCTTGCTTTAAGATGTGCAAGGTTAATATAAAGATTTACAGTTATCAGACAATATCCTCTCACGGCTATGACTTTCCCATGCAACAATTTGTTACTTTCAATTAGATTTACAACATCTTTAGCTAAACAATGTAACAGAATTTGCGAACCCTGGGGTTACTTTCAAACTTCATCTGCCTCCTAATCCGTCAAGAAAAGAAGCAATTTAAGTTCTATTGAGCGTCCGTATTACTAAATCAACAAAAGACCGAGTAAGTGCCATTATTAGTGAACTGTAGTGATGAGTTTACAGTCAGTCTCATTTTAAATGATCAAATGTCCATCGTATTGGGCCCAGTTCCAGATCTACCAAGATATAGTTCAGAAATAGAGTCAAATATTTAAACCAAGATAGCTACAATATTAACCTCAATTAAAACAATCCGAAATAAATGTTTTCGTAAAAAATTCTACTCCATTCCTTCCTTTGTAAAGGGCGACAATACACGGTTTATGTTTAATCGTAAAATAACATGTCAGTGCAACATGTTTTAAAAATTATAGTTGATACCATAAAAATACAACAGTTTACTGCATAAATCTGGGAACGATGTTGAACCAAACGTTCACAATTGGTAGGTCAATATTGAAAAGGACTATTAACTCAGGCCTGAAAATAACCCGCAATCGATCGTTCAGGTTACGTGGGATTTGCTTGAATTGTAAAATATGCTAACGAACTGCAGGTTACGACAAAAAAATGCAACATATATAGACAGAACGCGATGTGCGTTTGAATTGGTGAGTGTTTCACATAACGAGTTGGAATGGCGTAGTCATATTTCGCGAGAGCCTACGGATCTCGCGAAATATGATTACACCATTCCATCCAACGAGTTATGTAAAACAGCCACCGATTCAAACACACATCGCGTTATGTGTTTATTACACAACCCATGCATTAAAATTCATTTAAATTCATTTCATTTAAATAAACAAATTTTAATTCCGATGTTTTGACTGAAGCTGTACTGATCAAATGGATCGATAAAAAATCAAAACAACCTTTTCGGAACCAGTGTTTGTTGAAATTCGTATCGCTGTTTCTCTTCGGCTGGTGCCCATTCACGCCTAACCATTTGAATGAATAGATTTGGTTGTAAAATTATAAGTACAAATTTGTGCAGATTTGCATAACAGCTGGGAGAAACATTTTTAAAAGATGTTCGAAGCATATCAAGATGTACGAAGATTTAGCGAAATAAAGTTGACGAATTTAGATATAACGGATCCACAAAACGAGACGGCCACGGGACTGGGTTAATGTTCTGGTAGGAAATGATTGGGTAATTTTAAAAAATATTATCTCATTTTTAGTTAACTAATTTTTTGTGAACCGACTTTATTTTGCTTTGGACGTTTTCATTTTCACACTTTGCGACAGACTGTCGATAATTGTATCACGAAATTTGGAAACTTTTCGAAGCGTAACTAATGACTCGATGGGAAAGGAACTAGTATGAACGGTGCTGGGAAAAAAGTTCCGGCTTGTACATCCCCCATTGAATACAGAATCATTTATATGATAGTGGCTATTCCGTTAAATACAAAGGTTTAAAGTTGAAAGGATGTGTAATAAATACCTTTATTAAATTGATAATCTAGCATGTTTTGCCAGAAAGACTTGACAATCCTTCGAGACTATCTCGACTCGAAAGTGGAGCGTTACATCCACATTATGAATAAAGTAACACGCTGTTTCCATCTATAAGCATTTCCTCCTTAATAAAGCTTGATCGCGTGTTTGTGGTTGGTATTTATTTGGTGGGGGGGGGGGGGAATCCCCGTTAAACTGTACGCTAAAACAGCATGACTGCGAAGGAAAACAGAGAAGGTGGGAAAAGTATCAAAACACCCTTTTTCCTATGGTTACCGCCATGCTGTATAGCATGCCATTGCGTTACGATATAAGCCCTTTATTTTCAGGCCTGTTGCCTTTTGAGGTTTTCAAAAAAACATACTCCATTACTGTCAGCTGTACTGATGCGTTTGGGCAAAAAGTGAAAACATCAGCCTGATCAATCATCACCATTTACGTATGCAGGTCTGTAGCACATTTTTCCTCTCTCCAATTTTCTCATCTTAGAAAACAACCAACTTTATTTAATATTTATCGTCTGATAATATTTGTAATGAAGTCTACTATCAAGAATATTTTGTTTTATTTCCAAATGAAACAAAATACTGCATTTTGATTGGCTGAGAAGTACGGTATAACTTGCAATCCACAGTGTTTTTTTTTTACACTGTGTTTAACCGCGGTGTAAAAACAAGAATATACAAGAGCAAGCTATATGGCTACAAAATTACCCATTTTTAGCTCAACTTTGACGTGAGTCAAATTTGAGCTTATACCATGGCCAGTCGTCCGTCTGTCCGTCAACAATTCAATACGGCTCGGGCGAGAGGCCGTATTTATGAACCGATCTTTACGAAACTTCTTGGGTACCTTTGTTATCACAATGGGACGAGAACGAGTGTTTTGGGGTCCGGTCCGAAATTCAAGTTGGCCGCTGGCAGTCATTTTGTACAAAATTAGGTGCAATCAGATTTTTGCGCAGAACTTCCATATGGAAGCTCTGATTTGAAATTTCTTTTGTATGAATGTTTAGTACCATGGGATACATCACATATAATACGGGTTTTTTTCTCGTGCGTAAATTAATCAAATTAGACTAACTTTGATGTATTTAGTGTTACTTTCAGCACTGTAAGTGCAAATGCCAATACGGCTCGGACTAGAGGCCGTATTTATGAACCGATCTTTACAAAACTTCTTGAGTACCTTTGGTATCACCGTGGGACGAGAACGAGTGTTTTGGGGTCCGGTCCGAAATTCAAGATGGTCGATGGCAGCCATTTTGTTCAAAATTAGGTGCAATCAGATTTTTGCGCAGAACTTCCATATGAAATCGCTCATTTGAATAATTTTTTTGTGTTAATGTTCAGTACCATGGGATACATCACATATAATACGGGTTTTATTCTCGTGCAGAAATTATGCAAATTAGATGAACTTTGATTTTTTCAGTGCAGCTTACACTCAGTAAGTACACATGTCAATACGGCTCGGGCTAGGAGCTGTATTTATGAACCGATCTTCACGAAACGTCTTGGGTACCTTTGTTATCACCCTGGGACGAGAACAAGTGTTTCTGGGTGTGGTCCAGAATTCAAGATGGCTGCCAGTGGCCATTTTGTACCGAAATTTGGTCTAATCAGTTTTTTGTACACAACTTCTATACGGCTCAGGCTAGAGGCCGTATTTATGAACCGATCTTTACGAAACTTCTTGGGTACCTTTGTTATCACCGTGGCATGAGAACGATTGTTTTTGGGTGTGGTCCGAAATTCAAGGTGGCCACCAGCAGCCATTTTGTACCAAAATTAGTGCAAACAGTTTTTTGTACAAAACTTCTGTATGAAAGTTCTGATTTGAATAAATTTTTGTATGAATGTTTAGTAACATGGAATACAACACATATAATACGGGTGTTTTTCTCGTGCAGAAATTATGCAAATTAGATGAATTTTGATTTATTTAGTGCTACTTATACACAGTAAGTGCACATGTCAATACGGCTCGGGCTAGAGGCTGTATTTATGAACCGATCTTCACAAAACTTCTTGGGTACCTTTGTTATCACCTTGGGACGAGAACGAGTGTTTCTGGGTGCGGTCCAAAATTCAACAAGACTGCCAGTGGCCATTTTGTACCGACATTAGGTCCAATCAGTGTTTTGTCAACTTCTATACGGCTCGTATTTATGAACTGATCTTCATGAAACTTCTTGGGTACCTTTGTTATCACCTTGGGACAGGAACAAGTGTTGTTGGGTGCCTTTGTTAACACTATGTTATGAGAACACATATTCTGGGGTTCAGTCAGACCCACTCTGGGACTCAAAGATTTCTTTTCTAGTTTAGCATCTGACTGTCGCCTACCTTTACAATACTTTACCGATACATTTGTTACAGGCTACGGTCAGTATTTATGTACAGACCATTACAATACTTTATATGTACCTTTGTTATCAGGTCATTACCTAGATGTTTGTCATTGCTGTGTCACATACTATACATGTACATGTCTTAACAAGTTGAGCTACAGTGTCATTGACACTTTCATTAATTATTAATTCATACCTTCTACTTAGTTTTGCTAGAACAAAAATAAAAATACAGGAAATTTAATATTTATGTGCAATAAAATATTACAGATATGGATGTCAATGGAACTGGCTCATAGAGCCAGTTCCAGTGACATCCATATTTGTCTGCTTTTATTTAAGAAACTTGCAGAGTACAAATTTTCTGTCAGTTTTTTCCCACAATGTAGGTTAAAGTATTAAGTACACCAAAATTCTTGGAAATAAATCCGTTATCCTTGTGTTTTCCAGGGTGTATGGGAATTCACACCGGTTTGGGAACTCATACAACCTTCGGCTTCGCCTCAGAGTGTATGAGTTCCCAAACCGGTGTGAATTCCCATACACCCCGGAAAACACAAGGATAACTAATATTATTTTGTTCGGGTATACTGTATTTTGATATGTTGCGATATTGTTATAATACTGGACACATTTTAAAAAACTCATTACTTTATTCTACCAATACGCAAAAGATGTTCTATTTATAGTCTGTCCACCCGGGCTTACATTTACTCAGTTAGGTGGTCTGCCAGTGGACACATTCGGATTGCGTTTTGTGGACGTGATTGGCCTGCGGACACAATCAGCTTGGGTTTTACGGCCATAATCGGCCCGAGGTCTTCCTGCAGACAGAATTGGAACGTTTGTGGGCACGTTTTGTGGGTGTTATCTACGGACACAATCTGTCTTACAGACATATCCGGTCGAAACACACGTCTATCTCAACATCAACTCAACATCCTGAAGGGGCAATGATTATTCCTCGAAAAGCATAAATCAACAGTGGTTCACTGGAAACAACGATTTTAATACATATATATATAATAATGAATATGGTAATTTGTGACTTACATTAAATCCAATGAATCAGAAAACAAAAAGTCAATCACCCCCTCCCCACACAGTTTTTGAGTCACTTGCGGGCCAGCATTCTCTGTTGTCGCTGTCTTTTCCTCCTTCTCGCTGGTGTTTGTTCCTTGGTCGCCTCTTCACTTCACTCGTTCACCAACGTATATTGTCACTTCACCGGGCGCCTTTGCTCTAACATGTGACTGTACCACTGTCGTCGCACGGCCACTAACGTATTGTCACTTCACTATATCGCATTCCCTCCAACAAGTGACGGAATGTCACTCCATCACTGCCGTCGCACGGCCATTAGCTTATTGTCACTTTACTGTACGCTTTTAACTCAAGCAGTCGCCACCAATGGGGTTAAACGCTCCCCTCCATTTATCTCAGAAAAATTTTCATACAGGCAAAGCCTACTCTGCCTACGTATGGCTTGCCTTCTAAAACATGTAATGCCGTTTACCTAAATGCAAATAGCTCCCTGAGCTCGCACTTCGTGTTTCTGATCCTATTCTCATATATGGCCACCGACTTGGCCCGCGACTGCTCCTATTCTAATTATGAGCTCTGTGGCACACCTACATCACAACGTACCTATACTTTCGCACCGATGCGGCACCTCCTCTAACCTATAGCACGGGACATCCCCATCTACTCGCAGTGACCCTCAGCCGTACACACCTTCAGACTAGAATGAATTTATCGAGAAATTCCCCGATTTTTATTTCGATAGCCAGAACATCAATTCTCAGTTTAATCGCTTCTATTGAACTTGGCCGCTTAGATCTATCTTAATTTAATATTCGCTTTAAAGTTCCTTTGAAAGACTCACATTTCGGTATTTCCTGACATTCGTGACAGACCAGATGCATAATATGGGTGTGTGTCCAGAACATGTGCGATGTATTGTTTTTCCAACAATTACCTATTAACTGGCCCTAATTACACAGATGATGACTACAGGAGAGCACTGGCTTCCACTAATCACTTACCACATATCCCATTATAGCGTTAAACAGAAACGCGGTAATGGACATAAAATTTCTTAGTTAATTACCAGCACTTGAATTATTGCTGGTCCGTTTAAATGACGAATCGGTTTTCGGGATCCTTCTTATACCTCTCTTTACGTTTAATGTTTAACCCAGTCAGAAAGATTATCGAAAATATTTACACTTTTAAACAAGAAAATCGCAACTTTAAGCTATCACCTTGACAATATCCACGGGATTTCACCGGTTTTAAACATACTTATGGACCTTTCATGCCATTTGTCCATCCATATGTACACCAAATTGGGGCGATAATCAAATATGATTTGATTCTTTCAAAGTCGGCATGATATGTATTTGATATGTGCAATATTCACTTTATTTCGAAAATGGTTGACAGAGTTATGCCCCTTTTCGTGAAAATAGTACACTAAAAATTTTCTTCAACATGTTTGGTACAATTGCTCAACCACTTCTGATCCGACTCTTATAAAATCCCATTTTTATGTTAAAGATATGGCATGCTTGCTCAAGTTCAATATCAGTCGGATTTCAATAATCTTTAACAGAGTTACGGCGCTTTTCATACTCTGCATCTATTCACTTATGATCACTTCCGTATGGGTTTATCATTTCAGTATTCACTGGAATTAAATGATTTTTAACAGAGTTATGTCCCTTTCCATTCCATGGGTTCGTTCTGTCAGATTATCTTGTCAGCGCGATAACCCGTACAAATATGATTGGATTCCTTTGAAATTTGTTTCGTATGTATTTGATATATATTTTAGCTAAAGTTCGATATTCATACTTGTGACGTCTTTTACAAAGTCAAGCTCGGTTGTATTATACTACTAAAGTTAAAACTATGATACGATTTATCAAAATTTAGTGTGTTCAAGATATGAACCTCCAGTTTTGTATAACCTTTTTTCACAACACGAATAGCAGACGGCACTTGAAAGCAAAATTTTGGACTAATTATAATAATGTTTTTATGCCAAAATACATAACTTATGACATTTCATTCGAACGAGCCCTTCCAGCTTGTTACAATGAGGTTTCATAAGCTATGTTTTGAGGAAAAAATAATAATATTTAAATGCAGTAATTGAAGACTTTTTGTAAATAGCGCCTGTAGGTTTTTGGTGCTACGTTAGGTAATGGGTTGAATAATTTACTTTAAACTTATATTCAATGGCGGGCGTGAAAAATTGACGGTTGTATCTTCTTGTTTTATGTAAAAATAGTCCAGTGCTCTAAATATTTAATGCTTATAGTCAGATACATCAAAGTTCAAATGAAAATACGTATGCCCGAGTAGCAAGATGCTTTGTTACACGCCTGTTCTATATAATCCCATCTACAGCAACACTAAACCACACGGAAAATGAAAATCTGTTCCGCACATATGTGCGGAACGGAAATCTTTGACGGACTATTTTTAAATAGAAGCGAAATTTCACTAGAATTTTCTGCAAATAGTGCAACGCAATTACAATTTGAATCCCTAGCGATTTCCGAAAATCATTCCTTGAGTTCCAATGCGTTCTATGTGCCAGTAGGCACATAGAACACATAATACACATTGGAACTCAGGGGACGAAATAGTAACACGGGTTCCCCTCGCAAATTTGGTTGGCGATAAAATGTGTTGTTTTTGTTGATAGTTGTCAAATGAATTGCTGAGTGATCTTCTAATAATTGTTTTTTTATCGACGTGTAGGTGTGCAATAAACACAGAACGACACACGTGTGTGAATGGGTTAATCGATATGGCACTTGTGCCATCGCAGAAGGATAAAACTCGAGGCCTGTAGCCTTTCGTTTCATCCATCCGCGCTGGTGCTCGTGATATATCGATTAACCCATTCACACGCGTGTGTCTTTCTGTGTATGTCTGTCCTTTTGTCTACACTTTAGTTTGCTGTTTTCGTCTCATATAACTCAGCGTTCAGAACATTACAACGCAAATAAACATAGTGTGAAGGCATGCACCCAATTCTTGAAACAAAATCAATTGATAAGGGGACCATTCATCAAAGATCATCAGCATTTTAATTATATGCAACGTGAAAGGAGTATTGGCATGTACGAATAATAATAAGTTACAAAATAGAAGTAAAATACGTCGTATTGAATGTAATAAGAGGAGTACCTTTCTCATTTTACGAACAGTGATTTATGATCTACCTGAATATGGTTTGCTAAGAGACTTCGTCAAATGTTTTGGCCTGATCGGGAAATTTGTTACACAAGGAGCCCAAAACATTTCTCGACTTCCTAAAAGAAAAAGTTATTATTTATTTATTGGTGTTTAAGGTCACATACTTATGCACAATGGCTAATCGTGACCGTGACAGTTTTACGGGTGGAGGAAGCCGGAGTACCCGGAGAGAACCACCAAGCAACGACGAGCAGCTGTCAGCTCTCCAACATCGTAACTCTGAACTCTGCACCGCAGCACAGGCAGGGTTAGATTGGTTGAAGACATGCGCACCATCGACGTGCATTACGCCTCAGTACACAGCGTCATCGTGCCCCCATGTAGGCAATCGGGGTGAAGTGTCTTGCCCAAGGACACAACGCGGTTGCCGCAGGTGGGATTCGAACCGAGGACCTCTCGGCTTGAAGCCTGCACCTCTACCAACTGAGCCACCGCGCTCCCAAAAGAAAAAGTTTTAGGTGACTGAATTTGTGCCGCAAGGCCATTCACATCCCACGTTGATTATCTTATGGTGGTGGTTATATTATGATGTAAACATATACTAGCAAAGATATTATTGAACTATTCCCGCTCTCTCTCTCCCTGTCTCTCCTTCTCTCTCTCTCTCTCTCTCTCTCTCTCTCTCTCTCTCTCTCTCTCCAGTCTCTTTTAATTATTTCTGAAAAAGGTCTCCCTCCTATCGCGGATCCTACGCCCCTACTTGAGTCTAATTTTAAATATCACAGTTACTTGTGACTCCATATACTCCGCAAATCGCAAATGTATTTCCACAACTGACAAGCTGTTTCAGCAAAAGCTGTATTGTTTCCCCGATTCTATTCAGAAACTTGGCTTTTATAAAAATCTTGAGGATAAACATTGGAACCACTGCTGTTGCCGAAACACGCATTGTGTTCTATTGACCATCGTCAGGCCTTTGTTTCCAACACAAATATTATTACATCAAACAGCCTGCATCATGTGTGGAAAATTAGCTATTAATAAAGCATATTGTAGCAGTTCATAACCATCTTAGGAAAAATTAGTTTAATAATATTGACACTATTTGTAACGAATGGTTCATTCTACAGGGTATAGATTTATTCTAAATACAATACCGCCGCCGTGGATTGGTCACTTTCCACGGGTGGGCAATATTTTCACGAACGCAGTAATATTGGATTCCAAACACTCTTGGAATAATCGTCACAAATTTAATTTATAAAGCGCTGGGTACAGTCCGATGCTTCATTATTTAAAATTTTGCTGAATATGATTTTTATTACCTGGTAAACGCATGTGCGGACATCACTGCCCACGCGTGAATTATGAACAGTCCAAGGCGACTGTACTGTATTTTACTTGAAATGAGCCTGACGAGTTTATTCCAGTCAAGATCCAAAAGCTTAAATAGCAGAACCTGAGTAATAATTGTAATATTTTGATTGCAACAAGGTCCCATCTGCAGTGCTTAAGCATCGTAGATGGCGCCCTGCTGCACTCGAGGGACGATTTGTTCTATATAACTGAAAATTTCCATTTATAGCTTCAAAAACATATACCGTCATTTCAAAACCGAAGAGAATTTCTGGGAGGAAATGCTCTGTCCACTCTCGTACCCACAACACTGTAAAATGTAACTTTTCGAAAAAAATAACGCGAAAATATTGTTCTTCAAAGATTATTTTCATTTATTTTCCTTGATAGTTTTGATTTCGCACTATTTTATATGTGATGTCTCAACGGTATTTAAAGCATGAAAACCCAAAAGTAAAATTAAATGGCGACTTTTATGTACGGCCTTGGGCGACTTTTGCCATTTCCATATCCAAAGGGTTAAGCTTAATCTGTATTGCGATTTCGTTACTTTGCGCAAGATTGATTTACTCAACGGGTTAGGAATAGAGTTTCAGGCATCATAGACATAAGATTGAGATTTCAGCAGTCCTTTGTGAACTTAGTTTTCCTTTGTATAGATTTTATGTGAACAAAGTTATCCTTTGCATAGATGTTATGTGAACAAAGTTATCCTTTGCATAGATGTTATGTGAACAAAGTTATCCTTTGCATAGATGTTATGTGAACAAAGTTTTCCTTTGCATAGATATTATGTGAACAAAGTTTTCCTTTGTACATATATATTGTGTGAACAAAGTTCTCCTTGTTTATGCTTCTCATCTTTTTACCATTTTCAACGGGTAAAGAACACATGCAATATATAATTTGAAATTTGCACAAAATAGTATTTACAGCACATGTCTGTGATGGATAAAAACATGCAGATACATCCATTAAAACCCCTCTATCCATCTCCCTATCTCTCTCGCAGTTTTTGGTGACTCAAATCACTGGAAGTAACAGAGTATCTGCCCGGTGGGTCACTGTTGTTGTACAGAGTACGAGGTGGATGTCCCTCGTGCGTTTTGTCCCGGAACGTGTCTTTGAACACGGCGTTTAGTGACAGCATCGTGCAGTTTGAATACCCGCGTCCATTACAAAATCCCAACTTGTACTTTAATAATTGTTGGAGACACTGCCTCGACTGAATATACTCCAATTTTACACGCTAAAATCATTGGGGTTTAATGACACTTTCGACAGCCAAGTCTTCCCCTGACAGTTTTACGGGTGGAGGAAGCCGGAGTATCCGGAGAGAACCACCGAGCAACGGCGAGCAACTTTCAGACACCTTCAACGTATTGACTCCGTGCAAGCAGGATTAGCATTGGTTGAAGACAAGTGGACCACCGACGTGCAGTACGCCTTAGTACACGCCACTTCCGTGCCCCCACGTAGGCAGTCGGGATGAAGTGCCTTGCCCACGGACACAACGCAATTACCCCTGGCGGGTATCAAACGGTGGACCTTTCAGTTTGAAGTTCAATGCCTTAAACACTGAGCCGCTGCGCTCCCAATAAGTTCGGTTAAAAATCAACCCAAATCAACTGGGTTGAGTGAATATGAACCCAAATGGGTTCATATTCACCCAACCTAGTCGATTTGGATTGATTTTAAACCCAACTTCTTATTTTAGAGTGTACTTTGGAAGCGCATCCGATTATATACAAGTCCATACAACGTTTTCGCATACCGGTTGAGTAGTGTTTAATAACTGTAATGAGCAGGTTTGGTTGCGCTGGTGGAACAGAACCCGGTTAAACCAACCCGTAGAATGTGAGTACTATAACGTGGGTAGCATAGTTTCAAACGATTGACTCAATTTCATTGTATGAATAGCATGATAATGACTTAGATGCTGAAAATGACCTCAAACACCAATACACAAATAAATGGAGGATGTATGTGTTCTGTTTCGCGTATGTGGGAACAATCATGCAAACTGAATTTTGAAATAATTTTTATGTCACAAATCTCGGGATAACTTTAAAAGAACTGGGTTTCAAATTTCCAAACCGAAGTATTCATTTGTTAGGATGAAAGTTCCCCATAAATAGAATATTTTTAATTGTCTGTGTCAAACCACATCACCAAATTCATGGCAATCCATGAGCATTTTACTCAGAATAATCTGCAAAAATCTTCAATTTGAAAATTTATTCTGGAAAACCGTCGAATTTAACATGAAAGGTGCATGAACATCCCGTAATGTGTAACGCCTAGAGCAATGAAGTATCGATTTTTGTCGGCAAATCTTTGTCTAAAATTCGGTTTAAAGTAATCTCATTTGAAACGGTGGACAGAGTTGGATAAAAAACTGACACAAAATGAAGAGCTCGAATGTTTTATGTCACTCAAATCGTTTTGTGATAGTCATCTCTTTCCAGAAAATTTCAAAAGAGGGTGGCTCGAGTTGTCTAGCACGAGCTCGTCCTGGAAGAGTTGTGTCCCCTTCTTTTGGATTACCTTCCGCCATCACTCAATAAAATATTACCATAATAACGGCGCGGGAATCTTAAAGGCACCAAGAGCCATAAAAATAAGATAAGGAACAAGATTGATTAGATAGATCGCCATAAACTCCCCCTGAGGATTGTAAAAAAAGTGTGATGTGAAACTGCTATTATTACTCCTAACTATTGAAATGAAAGCGAGTAAAAGAGGCCGTGGATTTCTTTAATGTTTGTATACCTTAAAACCGTTGTCGCTCACAATACAATAAGCCATGACTGTTAAACTGAAATGTTTATCAAAGCGAATTTAAAATCGAAGACTTTGTTTAATCTTCAGACATATTTTAATTTTCTAATTATCAGAAAGAAATTCACGCCTTTCGGTTAATAATTGTCGCCATTCATCCCCTCTTATCAAACACGGGTTTTTCTGTTATTTAAACTCCGGAATATCGTCCCTTTGATGTTTCTAAAGATAATGAAAAAATACCATAACCGGTACAGTCTGTTTAAAGGCTAGCATATGAAAAATATAAATTACTGGAGGCGACATGTAATACATGCTGAAATCAATCTTAAACAGATAGAAAATTACAAACGTATTCGACATCTCCAAATGAAAATGTTCATTATAAAAACATATTTAAAATTATTTCAATTTTTGTCAATAGACAAACAAATGCCGAAAGTTTACAGAGTACACTAAAAAGTTAATCGGTGCTGGTCGGTTTTGAAATTAAATAATATTTCAGAATTATCATTTTATCAGCAAAATTGGCAGTGATGCTCCAAATCGCTGAGATGGATGATCTTTTCAACATGTATTGTGGATTCTCGTGGAATAGGCCGCATCCCGTAAGTATTTTAAACCTTTGAAGGCAAATACTTTGGTAATCTGTAAAAAGACCCAAATCGCTCGATTTTGCCGTATTAACCATTTCAAACCGGCATCCAGTACGGCTGCCGTGGACTGGTCACTTTCCATGGGTGGGCAATATTTCCAAAGACGCAATAATATTAGATTCCAAACACTAATTATAGGAATAATCATCAAAAATTTAATCATTGAGGCACTGGGTATAACCCGGTGCTTCATTAATTAAAATTGGCTGCTGATGATTTTTTTACCTTGTAAACGCATGCGTGGACATCACTACCCACTGTAAATTTTTGCGTAAAGAAAAAAATAGGCAGTGAACAAACATATGACACCATAAACAATACATCGGTAGTGTGGATCAATAATTTAATCTTGCAGCTCTATAGTTCAATGGAATTAAAATTTTACTAACACCCCCTACAAGTGAAAAATGGATTCACCCTTTCGATGAAATGAAATGAGGCGATCCCAGCCAGGGTGGTGGAGGGGGGGGGGGGAGGGTTAATAACTCGACACTTTTCTGTTCTCTAAACTCATTCAAGAGACTGGATGGTCACTCTTTTGGGCTACGTGGCAGTTTCATAGGAGACGTACTTTTAACTAGTACAACCTGTTTTCAAGCGTCGGTTGCATTCGGAATTCAAAATTGGAAAATGTGGCTATTAAGTGTCTCTGCCGAGTGATTCGTTGCCGTACCCAGTCTTCTGCTATTCATTAAATGTTTTAAGTGTTGTAAACTCCTGTAAATCACCACCACCGCGACCACTCATAACTATATTAATTATAAGCAACAAAATATACATAATAAATGTTTAATAAAACAATAATAGAATATACACAAAATGAATGAATTGAGAGACAGTCTTCCTGGAACAAATACTATAAATTTTTACAACTGTGTTTTCTAAAATTTTATTTTCTAGTTATGTCTTTAAATGTGTTGAAATGACCCATTGGCATTTTCAAAGATATAGTAATTTGCCAACTGGCAAATTGTCATATCTTTTAAAATGCTAATGATTCATTTCAGTCAGTCATATTAATAGGTATGAAATACAATTCCAGAAAATACAATCGTAAAAGTATTATATAATTGACTCCTGATATCCCCATTCAGATAATAATGAAAGGTTTCCTGTCGGAAGAGAAACTCAAGATCACAAGAAAGTTATTATTGATATACCACACAAACACATGTTCACTTTTCGAGAGTTAAAAAATTGTCCAAAAATATTTTATAAGTGCCTCTATGTAAATGCCATGCTCTCGGGCCTAAACATAAACGCGCATGACCAACATCACTAATTGATCTGACATGTAGTCGTAAAATACCAGAAACATTATGGGCTAATATCTGGGAAGGTTATATTATTGCAGGGTTCTTGAGTGAACGGCCGTTTAAAAAGCTTTCGGTGACATACTTCCATATCCCTTTTACTGATATAACGATTATGTATTCCCAACGTTATTCACAAACAAACTTCCTTCAAATTTTATTATTTTTACCTTTTTGATTAAAAAAATATCGACTAATTCGTTCCAGTGAGGAGTCACAACCTGTGTTTATGAGGCAAACGATATGAAAATTTTCGTTGTTCAGAATTTTTTTGCAAGTGTTGTCTTAGGGTCGAGAGTTCAGAAAGAACTTGCACAAAAAATATTCATCAGATACCCGTGAAATAATCTTGATATATCAGTATTCAAGTAACAGAAACTTTACACACCATACTACTTCCAAACTAATTTCCGTGCGAAAATACACGATGTTATGAACGGAAACTAAGCAAACCTCATCTGACACAAAACATTGTCAAACTGCGTAGTGTTACAAAACGTTGGCCGTTATGACGCACACCTGCGAAAGCGATCGAACGGCCAATGTGTTTAGCTATGCCATAACACATCATTGCTCTACTAGGGGTCTTTAAAAAACAAATTCCACCAACAACTTTCACGTTTAACTATGACCAGCTACAAACAATCGACCTTCACTCTGAATTTCATCTTATAATAATATCGAAACCTTCGTACTTGGCTGTTCCTTTCGAAATTTTGTTACATTAAATCTTGGCTTTTACCAGACACGACACCAGGGGCACACTGTGCTGTGCGCTAAGGCATGCTGTACGTCGATGGTGCACTTGCCTTCCGCAAATTCTAATCTGCGTGTGCGGAGTTAGTGCGGTGGTTCTCTCCGGGTTCTCTGGATTCTTCTACCCTGCAAAACTGTCCGACACGAGGAGACCATGGTTGTCAAAAGAATCGTTAAAAACCCCAATAAAATAAAAACAGAACAAAAAAGAAAAAATCACTTCGTGCAAAAATAAATTATCATTGCATTGAGCCACTTGATCATGCAATGAACGAAAACGAAAACGGACAACAACCATTCGATTTAACCTTAATAGACAACCGACTACTGTCAGTGAATCACTGACCTTTATTTATTTATTTATTTATTGATGTTTAAGGTCACATATTTATGCACAATGGCTAATCATGACCGTGAGAGTTTTACGGGTGGAGGAAGCTGGAGTACCCGGAGAGAACCACAGAGCAACGACGAGCAGCTGCCAGCTCCCCAACATCGTAACTCGCATTAGATTGGTTGGAGACATGCGCACCATCGACGTGCAGTACGCCATGGTACACGGCGTCATCGTGCCCCCACGCGGGCAATGAAGATGAAGTGTCTTGCTCAAGGACACAACGCGGTTGCCGCAGGTGGGATTCGAACCGAGGAGCTCTCGGTTTGCAGCTTGCACCTCTACCTACTGAGCCACCGCGCTCCCACTGACCTTTATACATCTCGATTACAGGAACGTCAGTGAAAGACGCTGATACTCAACCCCATGTCTTCGACGCATTAACCCTTTGAGACTTTAATTTTTATCCTGACGTTCAAACGTCACTGGGATTATGTTTCTTCAACGTTTTTCAACGTTTTTCAAAATGCGGCGTCAATCGACGGAAAGTACAAATAACAAGATATTTTTCACATTAGTGATTAACTGGTTGAGAGCTAGATTATTTTTGGTCGTCTGAATTTGTTATTCGAAACTTGTTTTGTTACAAATTATTGGAGAGTGCCCACAGGCACTCTCCAATAATTTGTAATAAAACAAATTCATATAAACAAAATATTATTTGTGTTTGACTGAATATGAAATATAAGCAAGGAGAGTGTTGGCTTTTGCTCTGGTATCCTCATTTTTTGAAAGCCCTGATAGTGGCTTCTAGCACTACACCAGATAAGAAGTATTGACAGCAGGATTATATTAGTATTTTAAGCTGCGATAACATTTGGCTCAACGGTTTTCACTGAGCACTATTCAGGAGAAAATAGGAATTGAGGTTAAAACTTTAAAAAATCGAAAACTTATATAACAAAACAAACGACCACAAAGTATCAACGCGCTGTTTGATTTCGTACGTAATCAGACGTACAAAAGTATCAAAGGGTTAACTTCTCCCAATCTATGACGTTTGATGACGTGCAAGTGCGTACTCTGAGCTTTCACTTCATCAAACGCCATTGTGTCTGTGTAGCACGAAAACCAATTACACTGTATCAACTATCCAATCACGGCACTTGTTTTTGTCAAATATATTGTATATGCTTCTGAGTTGAGATATGCAATGGCATAACATCATTGCTCTACTGAGGGTCTTTAAATGACAAATTTCGCATCAACCTCCGCGTTTAACCATGATCAGCTGGAAATTTAATTGTATATGATTAAGCGTCGAAACCTTCGTGTTTGGATGTTCCTTTCGAAATTCTGTAACGTGGAACTTTGGTATTTACCACACAGAATACCGCGGAGCACCCAGGCGCTGTGTTCTATAAGGCGTACTACACGTTAATGATGCACTTGCCTTCAAGCAATGCTAACCCTAAGTATGCGGAATTAGTAGGAACTCTGGCAGTTGCCCGCCGCTGCTCAGTGGTTCTCTCCGAGTACTCCGACATCCTCCACCCATAAAACTCTGACAAGAAGTGGCCCTGGTTGTCGAAAGTATCGTTAAACTTCAATATGCGATATTATCGAGAAAGAGTCAGCTTTTGCGATGTCTGCGCAAGGAATGGCGACTTTCAAGAGTTGTATACAACGTCGGCTTACAAGAGATACATACTTACCAGATTAATGAAATGACCATGTAAATTGCATGTTAACTTCTTTTCCAGAGGGAAATAGGTAGCAAGAATATTCTGTTAAACAGGTTCCAGTTAGTTTGATAAACTGTACGTGTACCTACCTTGTTTAATAAGACTGTTTTAGATCTGTCAAATAAAATATATATTAAACGCTTACCTTGAAACTTCCAGGCCAAAACAATCTGTAAAGCAGATAAATTGTGTAGTCTTCTACGCAAATTTCTGAATAATCACAACATTTTGCGCCGTTACCTGACACGACTAGCAGACGAGACTTACATTTATTTTCCTCAATAAATAAAAAGTTTCGTTTTTGCTAAAAAAAGGCACATGGTCCTTCACTGGAAGCTGGGCGAATCTTCCCTTCTCAATACGGGGACCTAACTTATATTTTGAATGCAAAAAATGAAAAAAATAACCAACCTTGAAAAACATTTTTTTTTGTGAAAAGCGATCGGAAGATTTGGGCGACATGCCAGATAGAGTCAATCATTAAATGAGATTCACTTTGTGTCTTAATTGTCATTTTTTCAATTAACAGACGGGTACTAATGATAAAGTAAATGGTTTGGTGTTTAACAAACATATGCTTTTAACATGGTTATTCTTTTCGTATGTATTCAGGCACGATATGACTGGCTGTTAAAAGTAAGGTTAAACCAAGTAAATAAATAAATAAATAAATAAATAAATAAATAAATAAATAAATAAATAAATAAATAAATACTTTATTTTACTTGACGGATACATTGACAGATTAAATAAATCTCGTGTTTTATTTTACTATATTGTTTTTGTCGAAAACAACACTGACCGCATATGTCCATTTCGTTGGTAAGGAACAAAACAATATCTATTTCAAATTACAACAGAATACTTACTTAGCACCGGTGGTTGTGCATTCAACAAAGAACAGTTGGCTCAGAACAGTGTCGTTTCCATGTTGTATATATGTACATACCTATAAAGTAAGAAAAGAGAAAATAGTTATTATTTTCTAAAATAAGAAAGCTTCTTGGATTTCGGTTCCATTGTGTTATGTGCTACCCTAAACGAGTTTTATAACAATTATAATGTCCGGCATTGCTTGACGGTTATACGACAAAATGCTCAGTAGGTAACTTGAACTTTAATAATATTTAATATTTCTATACTTGTTGGCAATGCCATATTGTTTCAAAATGGTTATATGGTGTTCGTTTATTGCATATCTTCCCACCAAGCGATTACAAATTAGTAGTTTAATGAAACGTAATTGTAAAGTATAAGGGGTGAAAGTATTTATTTTCTGAGATAAAGAAAACAAGTAGTCTGAAAAATACAATGTGAACAATGTCCGTTGATATCTTTGCATTATTTTTATTTTATTTCAAATCGAATCAAATCTCGACGCTTCGTCTGGGCCCGAAGCATTGCCAAAAACACGTTTTGCCGGTTGTTAACCCTTTGCCTAACCTGAAAAGCAGACGACACTTGCAAAAATAATTCTTGAATAACTAATTTTTTTCATTTTTGTCTCAAAAACATAGGTTATGACCCCTCGTTGGAACGAGCTCGACGAGCTCGTTCCAACGAGGGGTCATAACCTATCTTTTTGAGACAAAAAATGAAAAAAATAATGAAAATTAATTGGCGATTTTTGAAAATAGCGCTGGTCGGTTTTGGCCGTTACGTTAGGTAAAGGGTTAATTTTAATTATCAGTATTTTTTACAATATCATTACCGCTAGTTTCTCACAATGTGATGTATGAAGTCATGTGATATGCTTTTAGACAGTTTCCTCTGCATCCTAACCAACAAGTTAGCACTTGGCATCATCTAATTGGTTTGACAGAGATGCTCATGAAAAAATGATCAGAGCTGGGGTTTTTTCTAAGTGGCAGTTACACTAAAGCATCAAGTGTGATTAGCACAAATAATGAAATCTTTATTTACCCTCGGCCTTGTATTTATCCCCCTCAATGAGCTCTGTCAAACAAGATATAATTTTTTGAATCCTCAGTTGCATTGTGGGAAAAATGTGCTGCTGAAAACTTTGGTATTTTGACATCAGAGTGCAGAGAGTTAAGCTCCTACTGACTTTCAGTCAGATGAGCTAAAAACATTCAAACTCAACTTACGATCATTTATGCATGCAATGCATATTTTAGAGGAGTTTCGCTACATTATTCTTAAAAAGCAAGTTTGTGAGTATCATCTGCTACCCGCTTTGGGTAAAGGGTTAAGAGTGACCATAATCCATTTCCAGCTCCCCTGTGGGAACCCCCAGAAGTGAGGCAGTGCTTGTTTACTGTGGCAAGCAAGCTCTGTTTTACTGGTAAAATAGGACCCAGTCACTTTTGAGGGTGCAAGTGCTCTAAAATTAACTTTATCTCCATGTTGTGGTCACGATTAGCCATTGTGCAGAAGTATGCGACCTTAAACTCTAATGAATAAATAATAAATTTACCCTCGGCATTTTTTTACTAATATCACTTGCAGACGACCTTTGCAATACTTTCGATTCCAAAACATCGCCTATAACTCCTCACTGAAACGGAAGAGCCGAGAGCAGACTGGACTCAAAACACTTTTTTTGAATCTGACGTTTTTTCCAGAGTTATGGCCCTTACAATTTGCCTGGTAACTTCTGCATTTTCATTTGTATTTTCATACAACCTTGTGAGAAATAAAAATAAAGATTGTCCATGCACATATTTGGCCGATTTTTTGTAGTCCTTTTTCCACTGTGTTCCTTTATCGAGTTTGACTCACCACGTGAGATGCTTAACTCCTTCAACATTTTCCAAACAGTGTTCTTGAAATTTGGTCAGAATACGACGAAATAGGTATCCATCGGAATACACCTGGAAATTTCACACTCAAACGTTTTTTTTTCACAGTTGTGGATCTTAAATAATTTAATATTACAAAAAACATCATGCCTCATGTGATGCCACTCATAATTGCACTTACATTTATTTATTATACACGCTTTCAGTTTTGAAGTGTTTATGGGAACTCTTGTTGGTCTTGTTCGCGCTTCGTTGTTCTGCGACATCTGGCGATAAATTAATAATAAGCCTGTCTGAAAGATTTTTGTTTTTCGTACTATAATTATCCGTATGTTATGATGTTCTCTCATGAAGACGTAAATTAGTTGACAGGTAAATATGATCCATGATAAAAGCATTAGTCAAACAATGACAATGATTAGTTTCGGAGTGAGCCAGGCTCCCAGGCCAACTGTTGAATTCTGTTCGGAATACTCGCTGTTATGGCTTGTTTGCTTACCCAGTTTTCGTGAAGTTTGCGTGCATGCAACCCTTGACACAATTTGATGTCCTTTCACGCACAAAGATGTACAGATATTCTTTCGTGCTCCAGTGATAGATGTTCCAATCAACAGGTATTTAATTCGCCGTACAGACATCAAAATATTAACACAATTAGTTGAACAATGCGGCGTAATCATAGAATTACTGCTGTAGTGCGTCTTCATTCATAAGAATAGTGTCATCGAAGATTCGGTAAATCACGTCTCGATTGAGAAACATTTCTTGTGCTGATTCAAAGAAGATGGTTGCTTACGATATGTTATGTTATGATATGTTATGCGGTGGCTCAGTAGGTAGAGGTGCAGGCTGCAAGCCGAGAGGTCCTCGGTTCGAATCCCACCTGCGGCAACCGCGTTGTGTCCTTGGGCAAGACACTTCATCTCCATTGCCCGCGTGGGGGGCACGATGACGCCGTGTACTAAGGCGTACTGCACGTCGATGGTACGCATGTCTTCAACCAATCTAACCCTGCCTGTGCTGCAGTGCGGAGTTACGATGTTGGGGAGCTGGCAGCTGCTCGTCGTTGCTCGGGGGTTCTCTCCGGGTACTCGTAAAACTGTCACGGTCATGATTAACCATTGTGCATAAGTATGTGACCTTAAACATTAATAAATAAATAAATAAATAACGATATGTTGTAGATTCGGTCGTCTTGAATAATTCTGTTGGTTGGAAAAGCGAACCATACGTTCGCTTTTCCGACCAACTGAAATATTCAAGACGATTTGAATCAAAAACAAAGGCGATTGACTATTTAAGGGCTAGACTGGTTCTAGGCCATAACAGCATCGAATTTCTAACATAATTGATTAGACTGGTGGTTTGAGAGATTAGGTGTGAGTTTAATTGCTTGAAAAACATTGGCCACACTGTTTTAAAACGTGTATAAATACGACCTTTATCTGTTGCAATGATTATACGATATGACCTCATTGCAGTTAATTTCGAGACCTCTCTCATCCCCAAAACTACGTTGGAATTTCAAATCTTCATGAAGGGTGTTTCCACGAACGAGGGACACATATTTTCATACCACTGAATATGGATACGCAATAAGCGGTGCTTTTACCGTAAAATGTTACGATGAAAATGCAGGATTTAACTGTTTTTGGAAATGCTGGCTTTCTGCCTTCGACCTTGATGGAAATCCGAGGAACAGATATATAGTTTCTCTTCAATACACCAAAAGGATATGCAGTTATCAGAAAAAGCAGACAAATAAATATTGTTTATCTACAGTTGTGGGGGCGCGGTGGCTCAGTAGGTAGAGGTGCAGGCTGCAAGCCGAGAGGTCCTCGGTGCGAATCCCACCTGTGGCAACCGCGTTGTGTCCTTGGGCAAGACACTTCACCCCGCTTGCCTACATGGGGGGACGATGACGCTGTGTACTAAGGCGTACTGCACGTCGATGGTGCACATGTCTTCAACCAATCTAACCCTGCCTGTGCCGCGGTGCAGAGTTCAGAGTTACGATGTTGGGGAGCTGACAGCTGCTCGTCGTTGCTCGGTGGTTCTCTCCGGGTACTCCGGCTTCCTCCACCCGTAAAACTGTCACCGACATGATATGACCCTGGCTGTTAATGTGTCGCTAAACCCAAATAACAACAAATCTACAGTTGTAATGCTACAAGTCAAAGATATTAATGAGTGAGTCTGCCTATGTTATTGATAACCAAAGCAACATTTGACATGGACGAAGCCGTTTTGCAAAAGTGTTTAACCATGAGTTCCTGAATGAGATTGTCGAAGACGATACTAATCATAACAATCTGGGTGAATCCATTTGGCACTTGAGGGGGGGGGGGGGGGGGTCAGTCATGATTCAATCCAACAGCCCAACAGAGCTGAAGGATTAAATTATTACTGAACCCGTTTAACTATTTGCTATCCATTATGTTGTGTCCATACCGACCATCGAATTTGGTTTTACATCAAGAGTGATGCGTACGTTTGCGTTTGTTTGTTTATTGTGAGTTAACGACGTTTTCAACTGTCAGGTCATATCGTGTCGATCAGGTTTACGGGTGTGGGAAGCCGAAGAACCATAAAAGAACCATCGAGTAACGACGAGTAATTGTCGGTCTCTCCAAGTTACTATTTATTCATTTATTTATTGGTGTTTAAGGTCACATACTTATGCACAATGCCTAATCATGGCCGTGACAGTTTTACGGGTGGAGGAAGCCAGAGTACCTAGAGAGAACCACCGAGCATTGACGAGCAATTGTCAGCTCCTCAACATTCTAACTCTGTTCAAGCTCCGCTCAAGCAGGGTTACAGCGGTTGAAGACATTTGCACCATCGACGTGCAGTACGCCTTAGTACACTGCGTCATCGTGCCCCCATGTAGGCAAAAGGATAAAGTTCCCAAGGACACAACACGGGTCGTCCCGGACGGGGATCGAATTCGGGACCTCTAGCATAGAAGTCCAACAGTCTACCACTGAGCCACCGCGCTCCCTCTCCAGGTTACTAAACCAACACAAACAATGTTATCATCAATGGCATGGCGGGGGTTCGAACCCACGCCAGAGAGAGTTTCCTACGGCACCAACCGCCTAGCAAAACTACACTGAACCACGCACCCCACTCGGCCACCGACAGGGGTCTGTCGGTGGCCGAGTGGCGTGCGTGGTTCAGTGCAGTTTCGCTAGGCGGTTGGTGCCGTAGGGGGTCTGTCGGTGTCCGAGTGGTGTGCGTCGTTCAGTGCAGTTTCGCTAGGCGGTTGGTGCCGTGGGAATCTCTCTCGGTGTGGGTTCGAACCCCCACCATGCCATTGTAAACAAAACCAGCGTTCTTGATTCTATGGCAAGCGGAAATTTGATAGAGAAGTTCTCACTGATTTCCTGGCAGTGCAGCATGTAGAATTGATACAATTACTTGATAAATAACTTTAAAGTTGAAGGAAAATGTTCCGTCGTTGTTCCTCACGCCTTAGTACACAATGCCACCATGCTCCCACTTGGACAATTGAGATGAATTGTCTTCCCCAAGGTCACGTCACAGATGGCGCGGGTCTGAATCCATCTTTCGATCTTTAGTCTAATCCATTAACCCATGAGCCACCGCAATCCCCGTTGCACTGTTCATGAAGACTCCTCTATTAATATTTAGTATGAGTAAACTTCTATCAGTAACAGTTATTTTCGTAAAGTGTATTTGGAATTACTGGCATTACCAACAAAAGAGACAAGGTCACTTATCTGATCGACCATAGCCCCTGCGAATCTCAAATTTCGGGTCAAATCGAATTCGGAATCTAATCAGGCAGTATATTTGGAATCGAATCGAATCTCGCAGAAGTTTCGGAAATGGAAGCGCCTTGAACCCTTCTTCTGTTATCAGATCTCATGTACAGGAAACCTGGTTATAGAAGAAGAGTATAAGAGGAAACACTTTGTAGACTTTTTAGAACATCTCGACGATTCAAACATTTCTCAAAGCGCTCGACTCGAATCGCGAAAGACGATTTCGAATCGAACAGAATTTCGAAACTCAAGTCAACCACCATTAACCCTTTACCCAACGTAACGGCCAAAACCGGCCAGCGCTATTCTCAAAAATCGCCAATTACTTTTCAAAATATTTTCATTTTTGTCTCAAAAATATAGGTTTGACCCCTCGTTGGAACGAGCTCGTCGAGCTCGTTCCAACAAGGGGTCATACCCTATGTTTTTGAGACAAAAAATGAAAAAAATTAGTTATTCAAGAATTTTTTTGGAAGTGTCGTCTGCTTTTCATGTTAGGTAAAGGGTTAAAAATGACCTTGGTATTCTAACGCTGAAAGTCAGCAAAACGACATGTGAGGTTAAAAAGTATGAATTCTTATAGATGTTATAACGAGGTATAAAAGCTTTACATCGATGAGTTTGAATAACATGAATCCCAAAAATATTCCTAAGTAATCTTTATCAGGGCATCTGTCTAAACTAATTTTGTTGGCTGCACATGTTGAACGTGTTTTGTTATCTCTTACTTTACTTTTTTATGAAAAGGTTTTCTCTAGTCTACTCGTCAGATCAAATCTCTTTGTTTTTCTTAAATAGAGTCGGATTTCGTGACGACTTTATTATCTCGCAGCACAAATTTTATTGAATTAATTTTCTCTGAAAACTGACAAATGTTTAATGCGGTATAAGCGGTGAAAATCAAACGTGGCTCATTACTTTGCGTCACTCATGGGACGACAGACTATTTGTCTCTTTTATTAGCCACTCAACCTAACTGCGATTATCTGTGTTATCGTCTTGAAAGCACACCTATTAATTTGATGAGTCTCCGGTGATAGCAATCATGAAAATTACCACCGACAAGTGGCGTACTAGGATGTTTCAGAGTGCATGAATGATCATGTTGTATTCCACAGCCCTCCAAGACAACTTACCTTTTGAGCAGCATGTTGAGAAAAATGAAACGCACGATAGATATGAAATACAATCTTGGTGCATGGCTATTCACTTAATAGGTGAACATCTACACATATCCCCACTTTCGTAGGGAATTTAGGGACACAGGGGCTGGAAATCTTTATCAAAATCTTCTTGCATCAGGGCGAGTGACACTATAAAGTCTCAATTAAGACCAAGGGTGTCGCTAATATGACCGACTGTGGAGTAGGTGGGTGTGAAAACCTGATTGGTCCGACTGTGATAACTCAAGTTCCGACTGTTAACCCTTTACCCAACGAATCGCCCGCATCCGCCCGCGTAATATGCAAAAATTCAGCAGTTGAAAAAATAGTATTTTTCAAAAAAATTTCAACAAAACCATATCATGTGACCCCGTGTTGGAACGAGCTCGTCGAGCTCGTTCCAACGAGGGGTCACATGATATGGTTTTGTGGAAATTGTTTGAAAAACATTAAAAAATGATATTTAAAATAATAAATTTTGATATCGTCTGCGTTGGGTAAAGGGTTAAAATATCCTAGCTACATCACCAGGGCATGCCATCGTAGAAGGCATGCTTTGATGATGTAACTGGAATTTTAGTTAGTCGAGATTATAGACTTCTTCGAATTTTTTTGTGCATAAATGAAATGCATGTGCAGTAGTCTTGTTGTAGGAACTACTCATCAAGTTTACACGTATACCGTGCGATATTGCTTGCCTTAACATCCGAAAGGTGTATTACCGACCTCCAATTTGTTGTACCGACCTTGTCTCTGATAACAATTCGTCCCTTGATTTCCAATGTTTCTTTGTGCCAGTAGGCACATAGAAAACATTGGAACTCAGGGGACGAATTTCATGTATCAAATCCAGCTAATAATATAAAAACTCCCGATATGCTCTCTCTCTCTCTCCCTCTCTCTCTCTGTCTCCCCTATATATAGTTACTTCGTGCACCAAAGTCTGATAAGAAAGTACATGATTACTAGCAAGAGCGAATCAATATCCAGACAAGAACGTCCACAATGGAAAATTATTGGCGGAGGTGGTTTTTGTGATAAAAAATGAAAAAAGTAGTTATTCAAGTATTATTATTAATTGCAAGTGTCGTTTGCTTTTCGTATTAGGTAAAGAGTTAAAGAATGAACTATTTATCAATGAGAATGGATAAATAGATACAAGAATGGAAAGTCGGTGCAATACATACTACAGTTAATCAGCTCATGACCAGCATTCGTAATAAAGTTGAAAAAATCCAACGATTTCCTCGCTTATAACCCCTTCGTCAATTATTGCAACAAGAGCAGAAACTAAAGTCGTGTACTTTCTTGAAACCCACTGCACACTGACGTCAAATTTCAACCAGCAAATTATCCCCCAATGCAACTATGAATTTAACAAATTAAACCGCTTTTGACGTAGCCCAATGAGCTTTGTCAAACAAGATTGAATTGGTTAAAATCTTAGTTGCATTATGGGGAAAGTTTGTAACTCGAAATATTGATATTACAACATCAGTATGCATGGCGTTAACTTCAAACTCTGAATGAATAGGATACATTGTTTCATTATCCAACTTATTGAAATACGCCTCGAATACTACAGCACATACTGCTGTGCTTGGTAAGCGAAGGACGAACTGAATATGGCACCCTCTATACTAGAACTTAAGGTTTTGTAGACTGTTCTCGAAACCTTTAAGTCTATCCACGATGTTTACATTGTTGACATGATGGACAAAACAATTCTATGGAAATTCAAAATGTGGTAAAAGTCAAACGATCAAACTGACTGGACAAAATTTAAAAAGCAGCTTCTATTTTTTACATACTCCGCAAGACAATACCTTTAGAATATTAAATGATTGCGCACTTTGAGGAGAAAATTTCTCCAACATTTCAAAATTTCAAGTCTTCTTTTCGACACAACACATTTGTGTTAAATATACGGAGTCAAACAAGAAAGTATAAGAGAAACAAATGTGAAAAAATAGCATAAAGGATGAAATATAATAGTTCTAATGTTGCATGTTTGTGGACAAGAAGTCGTGCAAAGAGTTTAATGACATGTTGTTGTTGTCCACCCAACCGAATAAATTTTGCTACGGATTTCAAAATAGCACGTGCTACCCGAGAATGTCAAATTGAATTGGTGATCGACGATTTTCTTTGTGTTATCTTATGCTAGATAGCCTGGGTTATTGAGAAAACACGCTAGTTTTTGTCTGCCGTCATTTTAAAAAATGCCAAGGTGAACCGAAAATCAGAGGTTGCGTGCAATTGGTGTGCATGAGGCTGGGATACCTCCAGGTGAGCTCGCTGCTGAGTTCGGAGTCACTGTGGCCATTGTTTACTGTCTCATTGGAAGGTATAGAACCACTAGATCTACCGCCGACTGACCGCGTTCAGGTCGACCAAGAGTTATGACCACTGCACAAGACCGACACATCAGGACGTCTCACTTGCGGGATCGCTTCCTCCCGGCGACGAGTACAGCCGCAATTACTCCTGGTAGAACTAACAATAGAATCAGTGCACAAACTGCCCGCAACAGACTCGCTGAACACGGCATCCGAAGTAGGCGTCCATACCACGGACCAAACCTAACCCAACGCCATCGTACCGTCAGAATGGAATGGGTACGTCAGCGTGTTCGCTGGACTCAGCAGCGTTGGAGCACAGTTCTTTTTAGTGATGAATCACGATTTTGTTTACGGCGCGCTGATGGTAGGGCAAGAGTGTATCGCCGACGAGAAGAACGGTTTTCTGATGCTTGCCTGCCGGAATGCGACCGTTTCGGCGGGGGTAGTGTAATGGTTTGGGCAGGAATTTCCTTGCACCATCGAACGCAGTTGATCTCCATCGATTGTAATCTGAATGGGCAGCGATATAACGACGAAATTCTTAACGCTGTTGTTGTCCCGTTGTTCAAGGCTAACGTCGGATTGCAGTTATTCCAGCAAGACAATGCCCGATGCTACGTGGCGCATATCTGTCGTGACTTTCTTGAGGAGCAGAGCATCGAACTTCTTCCCTGGCCCCCACTTTCGCCAGATTTGTCGCCAATCGAGCATCTTTGGAATCAATTGGATCGTCGGGTACGACTTCATGATCTTCAGACGTTAGGCGATTTACGTAATGTTCTAAGGCAGGAGTGGAATACCACAGGGTGACACCCAGAGACTTATCAGGTCCATGCGCCGTCGATGTCTTGCCATCCAAGAGGCAAACGGTGGACATACACGCTGTTGACTGCATGTGTGAACTTTTCATTTCACCCTATGTCTGAATTGCGACGTTCTGTCGTGACGCTGGCAACAGTAAGAACCTGAAATTATGCAAATTCATACAGCTAGACTCGAAATATGAATTTACAAAAGTTTGTTTGGGTTTAAAGTTGATAATACTAAAAAAATGCTCCTCAAAGTGTATTATACTTTCTTTTTGGAAATTAAGGGGCAGATAACTTCCGAAAATAACTTGGCAAAACATATACCACCTCCCGAAGTTTCTTGCAAAAAAAAAATTGGCAACAAAAGAACATACATCGTCATATTTATGGAGTACAGCCTACTCTCAAAATGACATAACTCGCTTCGAATATTAAATTTCATTCTCTAGCAGTTGGTAATTATTGCAAACTTCCGCCCCAACTTCAGTAAACATTTAGAAGAAGTAAATGATCAAAATAGCACAATAAGGAAGAATTAATTTATATTATTGTTGAAACGATGGAGCGATTAGTTTGTTATGAACCGGTTGCAAGCTTCTCCCGGTCATGATTGTCGCTACATTTAACCGCTCTCTCATCAGAGTGAATGTAACTACTTAACCCTTTGAACCCTGGTGGTATCTTCCATATCAGTTCAATAACAGCAACTGGAAGAGTCCATATTCATTATTTAGGGGTAGACCAATTAATATTTTCAACATGCAGCCTTGTGGCTGCACGTTGAAAATATTAATGGGTCTACCATACGCATGCACTTAGCATCCATCCTATTTAATAAAGTTATGACGTAGCATGTTCCTGGAAGAAAAAGCGATCGCTCGGGTTCAAAGGATTAAGGAAGTCTTACCTAAAATACTCTGGCTCTAGTGTTGAGGCCCAAGTATTTTATGCGAGATCTGCACAAGTTACATTCAGACGAGAAAGATGCTGAAGGATAAAATAATTCTGGCAAGACTGAAAATACTTAGGCCTCAGTTATAAGGCACAAATATTTTATTAGAGATATGCATAAACTACATTTTCTCAGGCCCGAGTATCTTATGTAAGATTTGCAAAATTTATTTTCAGATTTTTTCTCGTTGTCTGAGCCCACTAATAGAAAATATTTCCATATAGATTCTGACAACATTATCGCTGTTCAACATCCTGGCATATGCATATTATTTGCTTCAGATTAACAAGCAGTTAATCGGTGACACAGCGTTAACCAATACAAGATTTCATAACCGTGTCAGCAAAAAAGCATACTTAATTACTTCGAAGAATCAGCGCAAGAGCTCCCTCTTTTTCCCCAGTATACTGAACTCTCATGGCGATGATTCTAAGAGACCTCCCATTCCCCCAAAGAATCTCCCAACAGCCAACGTTGTGGTTCGTATTATCAGCCAAGAAACGGGAGTAGATAAAGTTTCATGAAGTTATCTTATAGTTTATTTCGACGGGTATTGCAAATGCAAAATGACTCAGCTGAACCGCACTAAAAAATATCATTAAACTGCGATAAATGTCTGGACAATTAACTGCCGGTATGTTTACCGGACACGGCTGTTTCTGCTTTTTTCACACGAAATACTCGCAGAGAACGTTTCAGAACGAATGCAATCAACACTGTATTTCCCGCTTTTTCAAACGGGATCGCCATTTTCTAAAGTTACCTCATTTTGGAGGAGCTAATTATGATGTTAAGCCGTATGGCTGTAAGTAAAAAATATTGCCATACACTAATGACAAAATATCCAAATTTCACCCTGGAAATTTTTTCAATAATGCAACTAGGAATGTAACCAATTAAATCATGTTTGAAAGAGCTCCTTGAGCTTGGTTAACCCTTTATCTAATGAATCAACTGCATTCGTCCGCGTAATATACAAATTGAGCAGTTGGAAAAATATTATTTTTCGAATATTTTCAACAAAACCATATCATGTGACCCTTCATTGGAACGAGAACATCGAGCGCGTTCCAATGAGGGGTCACATGATATGGTATTGTTGAAGTTTCTTGAAAAGTTTCAAAAAATAATATTTAAAATAATAATCAACGGCATTCTATGAGTATTTATCACGCCTTTGTGTCGTCAAAAAGTCATTCGTCAGTTTTCATTATTTTGCGATGTGAAACAATACTTAGATCCAAAGGTATTTGATGTTAATGTCTTTCTAGCACAAATGTCTGGTGCTTTCAAAAGCATACTCGAAAATGTTAACAGCGACGATTAGTTCTTTACAGAATTCGACGGTAGCTTGAGAGCTCGTGTCCTAAAATGGGCGGTAGAGACTGACGTAAAGTTTTGCGCTTTGCAAGTGTTTGTTGGAAGTATAGTCTCAAACACACCAAAATAAATTTAAGCTATGCTTGACACTGTTTCTAAATCGGCGCCTCTAATGACAGCCTAGCGTGGAACAAAAACACACATGAATCACACATCAGCCCAAAGACTAAAGAGAAACTAACAAGCATTGCTTATAATTTTCACACTGGTAGCATTCCTCATCTTGAGAAATGCACTAAAACTTCAGTTGAATTATATAAATATTCGTAGACACGATGGTTTGAGATACCTGTTAAAATTTCCGGAATAACGAAATAGCCGAAAGGAGAAAATGATTTAATCTCAAGGGAGTCGTCGGAGCACCGAGTGCAAATTCTCATACAAAGAAACTCTATCTCGATGTTTAGGTTCATCACAAACTTTAATGTTTAGATTTATTTGGAAAGTATTGTTTTAAATAATTCAAGCCTTGGGTTGTTAATGATAATTGATAAATTTCCTTTCTTCCGGATTTATAAGGCTATTCATATCAAAATTGACCTCGAATCATGCTAGCTTAACCCTATGAACCCCAATGGTCTATTCCATGCCAGTTCATTGACAGCAATTGGAAGAGTCTATATTTATTAGCTGGGGGTAGACCATTCAATATTTGCAACGTGCAGCCTTCCGGCTGCACGTTGAAAATATTGATTGGTCACCCCACACATTCATAGAGATGTCATCATACTTGGTGAAAATATGACGTATCATATTCCTCGTCAGGAAAATCGGTATTTAGGGCCAAAACGGTTAAATGGCCGTATAATAGGTCCTAAATGCAAAATGACCTAGCTGTACCGCACAAAACTGTTATCATTAAAATACGGTAAACGTCTTGGTAAATAGCTGCCGGTATGTCTATCGGACACGACTGTTACTGCTTTAACTTTCTTTACACGAAATACGTACAGAGAACGTTTACAGAACGAATGGAATCAACACTAATTCGTGCTTTTTCAAAACGGTATCGCCATTTTCCGAAAGTTACCTCATTTTCGAGGAGTGAATTTTGATGTTAAGCCGTTGGGCTGTAAGTTAAAGATATTGCCATACGCTGATGGGTCCCATGATATGGTTTTGTTGAAATGTTTGGAAAAGTTTAACAAAATAATATTTAAAATAATAATCAACGTCATTCTGTGAGTTTTTAACACGCCTTTGGGTCGTCAAGACGTCAATTTTCATTATTTTGCGATGTGAAACAATATTTAGATCCAAAGGTGTTTGATGTTAATGTCTTTCTAGCACGAATGTCTGGTGCCCTTCTAAATCATATTCGAAAAAGTGCAATATGCGTTGATTTCGGGCAGAACCTCAGATAGCAATTTGTCATGCGTCTTCTAGGGTAGATACTGCTTGCGAACCCAAACACGTGCATTCGCCCACTATCTCTCGGCTGAGGAGCAAGCGTTCATTGTGAGGTGTTTATTTAAACAAAATTAACAAAAGAATACCAAAACAGCAAAATGCCCCATATAACTAACAAAAAATAGTTGTAAACAAAGACGTTACAATACTTTTCTTCCACGTTGTTGGTTACTGTAGGAATTGTTCTGTAGTCTTAACAGTTTCGAGTTTCATTTCAGCTTTCAGATATTTGATATATATTTGATATATATTTTATTCACCAGCATACAAATTTACAAAAGACTAAACATAAAGTACTTGAAATCAGAACATTTACAATATATAAATACAGTTGACACTATATTACAAATCCGTCAGTACTTCATTCGTATACTGGTAGGGTAAGGCATAGCCAGATTGGCTGTCTTCCTGCCTTCCCTCATGTACGAAAGAGATAGAGCATTGAGATATGAAAGAGAAAAATAGAGTGAAATAGAAAGACTAAGGGGGTAGAAAAAATGAAGAAGTTCTAATGCAACATGGTAAATTCCCATTATCTTCTTTTAAGAATAGCTCGAATAAATCATGTGTTGGTGATGCGAGTGGTGGTCGGAGCCCAGTTGAGCTAGGCACATGAAACGGACTTCACCATTCCTTTATTTATGCGTATACAGAGTGAGAGGCAAACTGCTAATAAAAAAAAAATAAATAAAAAAAAAAAAAAAATAAAAATAAAATATGGGGAAGACCGAATCAAAAGCCAGCTGGGACGAGAATACCAGACAAATTACGTTGAGAATGAGTTTCCAATACATCCTGAGAGCTTGTTAATCCAGGTAGTATCCTGGTGAAAAGTTGACGAAAGTCGGTATAAACTAGTGAGAGGCGGTACAAAACCGGGGATGCAACTAGATAGCACAATCTGGGCAGTAGGGATTAGAACAGGAGATATTGTTTGAGTATGTCGAAAGCAACCTTGTAATTAGCGTTTTTTTGAACTTCTTCCTGTTTTTTATTGCCCTGATATCCCTTTCTAGTTCGTTCCATAGTTTAGGAAATGCAAAAACAGGCAGCTTATCTAATGTTTTTGTTCTAGTTCTGTGTATATATAAAAGGTCCGTTTGGCGTGTGCTAACATTGTTTTGGTTATTTACAGAAGGAAAAAAATTCGCAAATGATGCCTGGAGATTTCCATTTTGCCAGTCAAACATAAACAGATAGACATGCAAATTATACAAATCCTTTATCTTTAAAATTCCGTCTTTAGTAAACAGTGGGTCAGTATGAGCATTATATTTCTTATTATTTATGATTCGTAATGATCGTTTTTGTAGTTTAAACAGTCGATTACAAGCTTTAGAGCCTCCCCATAATGGAATTCCGTATATAAAGTGACTTTGTATTAAGGTAAAATATAAAGTTTTCATAACTCTGTGAGGAAGAATTTTTTTCACTTTACTTAGAATGAGATTGGCAAAGGCAACTTTCGAGCAGATTTGGGATATGTGTCCATTGTAGGTTAGATTTTCGTCGATATTTATGCCCAGGAATTTTACTGATTTTTCGTTCTGCCTGTTGCCAACTTTGTCGATAATCTGATTATTAATACATATATTCTCATGGGAAGTATTTTTTTTGTGGGATGGATTGATAATTATATATTTCGTTTTCTTCGGGTTCAAAACTAAGTGGTTGGCGGAGCACCAATTGAATATTTTTTGCAGTTCCTCGTTGAATTCTTCGATCAGCGGGTTTATCTCTACTCCAGACTTGTATCCCGAGGTATCATCTGCAAACGATAGAACATTTAATGTTGTTGAATTATTTATATCGTTTATGTAAACAAGAAAGAGGATGGGGCCTAATATTGAACCTTGTGGTACCCCACATGTTATTTCGGCTAAGTTCGATTTACTGTCACCAAGGAAGACATACTGTGTCCTGTTCTGAAGGTAGCTTTTGAACCAGTGATTAGCATTGCCTCTTATTCCATAATGTTCTAATTTTTGAAGTAATATCTCGTGGCTTATGGTATCAAAGGCCTTAGAGAGATCCAAGAATAAGGCTAGTGTACTGTCTTTACTAACTTTGTTATTTTCTGTGGCTATATGTTTTAACAAATGCATAACAGGATGCACTGTACTGTGATGTTTCCTAAAGCCGTATTGGTGAGGATAGAGAATGTCGAATTTGTTTAAAAAATTTGTGAGTCTTATAAACATAATTTTTTCTAGGATTTTTGAAAAAACAGGCAAAATGCTGATTGGTCTATAGTTCGTGAAATTGTTTTCATCACCTGCTTTAATAATTGGGGTAACCTTAGCAATTTTCATCCTGTCAGGAACTGTACCCTGGTTGAATGAATTGTTCATTATATGCGCGAGTGGGGTGGCAATGAAGTTTATTGAGTGTTTGAGGATACTCGTCGATACATTTTCACAGTCTTGGCTTAATTTAGGTTTCATTGAATTTACGATATTCGTTATTTCAGAAGGCGACGTCGGTGTAATAAATATGTTTTGGGGTTGTCTAGTATTCAGGTATTCGTCAATTGACTTTTGGGGGTTGGATATCAGTTGTGAAGTCTGATTGCCTATGTTTGCAAAGAAGTTATTAAATTCCTGTGCAATGTCCTTTGGCGTATCTATTTTTTTGTCACCAAGATTGAAGAAAGAAGGTAGGGATTTCTTATTTTTGTTCCTATTTAATGCATTATTCAAAACTTGCCACGTTTTACGCATGTTGTTCTTGTTTTCGATGAAGATTTGTTCATAATACATAGCTTTGCTCTGTTTTCGAATTCTGTTAAATACCCGGCAGTAATTCTTGTAATTCCTAACATTAAATTCTGAGGGAGATCGCAACTTCTTGTTGAAAAATTTATTTTTGTTATTGGATGAAACTAAAAGACCTTTGGTCATCCACGGCTGTCGTTTTATGAATTTCTTATTTGGTTTGAGGCTTTTTAAAGGGAAGGCTGATTCGAAGGCATTCAAGTAGATATTCAAGAAGTTATCATAAGCTATATTGGGACAGTCTGCCTCCATAACTGAAGAAAAGTCGCTTTGAGACAGCAACGACTTAAAAAGTTCTATACTTCTGTAATTTATTTTCCTGGAGAGAAGGGGTTTTAAACATTCAGGTTTTGTATGGGCTAATTCAATATAAAAAATTCCAAAGTGGTCTGAAACATCGGTTAGGAATATTCCAGATTTGAATTGATTAGAAATAGAGTTGGTAAAGATGTGGTCTATCAGCGTTGCTGAACGGTCTGTTACTCTGGTTGGTTTGGTGATAACAGGTGTGAAGCCTTCACTAAACATCATGTCAATAAATAAGTCTGTTTTAAGATGAGAAGCTACTTTTAAAAGGTCAATATTGAAGTCGCCCATAATCAGGGCTGTTTTCTTTTCCTTATTAATTATATCTGTTAAATAGTACATTTTTGAATGGAATAAGTCTATATTTGCTTTTGGTGCCGTATTTGGTCTGTATATTACGCCAATTATTTTTGTCGAAAGTTTTGACTTTAATTCAACAAAGATAGACTCAAATACATGAGGTATAAAAACGGACAGATCTTTACGAACACTGAATGAAATTTCATTTTTTATGAACAGCCCAACACCCCCACGCCTGTCGTCGTCACTAGGCCTTGTGTTTGTTAATAAGGGGTGATATCCTTCTAGATTGTAAGAAACATTTGAGGGGACTTGAAAGATTTCTGTAAGTCCAATGACATCGAATGTGTTTTCTTCATTATTCAGGTCGGAGAGTAGGTGATGTAGTGGATCCCAATGGGCATTTAGACTTTGGCAATTGATGTGAAATGCCGAGAAAGATCCACGCACCCCACCAAGTTCACTAACCAATTCACTAGGGAGGAGGTACTTACATTCTGTATTGTTAAAAATGGACGTACAGTCATTGTCTTCGGGAGACCTCCCAATTTTATCATTCAGTAGGAGACCAAAGTCATATTCGGGATTAGTCTGGATCTCGTCCAAATTGATACTACCCGCCATGATATCCAAACCGACCACTAACAACACGAACGCACGAGCAAAAGAGAGGGGTTAGTACAGATGCAACTTCATCGAGCACAATGTATTTAGTACCTTGTCTAGAGAAGATAATGTGAGTCAATATTTCATCAGTACTGTTAAATGATAATAACCGTTGACACAATGTTGCATAATATAGAGCAAGGAAAAATATAAATAAAAAATATGTACAAGAGGTAATTTCTAGCATTCAAGGATGGTGTCCTGAATATGAATGTTCTCTGGTTTTTATTATTCGAGTCAACAATGTGGCCACTAGGATAACACCTGATTACTGATTTCCGTTTCACATTTTCTATTTGTGCCAATGTCAGTTCTCGTATAAGCCAATTTCGAAACCGCCATCCCGGCCCTCAATCCATGCAAGGTCACAGGTCGCGAGGTATAAACATTCCAAGAAAACGCGTTATTAGCAATGAAATCGCACTGTTAACACCTCGCGACCCGCGACCCCGCACAGATCAAAGTCCAAAGATGGCAGTCTCGAAATTGGCTTATTGGTGTCATCCTAGTGGCTGCTGAACGGTTATTGCATTGACTATCGTGGAATGAGGATTGCAAAAAAGTCGTCACTTCTCCTTATAGAGGTGTTTTGTACATCCTTTTAATTACAGTGTCTTGGAGAGTGCCACACAGTTTGTTGGGGAGGGGGTAGTGACATCACACATTATCCACCAGACATCTTAACAGAAAACTTTTTATGCAAAATAGTATGGTTACAATTTATTTCGGGGGGAGGGGGGCATCACACATTATCCACCAGGTTGAAGAAAATGATATCAGTTCTCCATATAGGGGCGATAGATTGTGTTGAAGAGTACAACAAAATACTCTCCACCACAATGGCACAGAACAAGTTACATAGCATATCATAAGCAATGACGTACTTGTTGATATTTTGCATAATTTTTTTTTTTTTTTTTTTTTTTTTATGTAAAAGTGATAGAATATAATTTATTGGGCACATCACCCAGTATCCGCCAGATTAAAACAGTGACATCAGTTCTCCACATGGATTTTTTTTTTTTTTTTTTTTTTTTTTTTTTAAATATGATTGTTCACATACAGTGCATTGGAGACTGCCACAAGACACTCTCCACTGCACTGGAACAGAACAATTTGCACAGCATATCAGCCACAATGACATACCCGTAGATTCTTTACATAGTTTTGGGTTTTTTGTAGAAATATTTTCTTACAATTCTTTTTTTTCAAGCGGGGAGTGGGGGGGGGGGGGGGGGGGCATCACACATTATCTACCAGGTTTGTTGGAGAAGTTGGTTACAATTTATATTATCCACCAGGTTGCACAATTTACTTGGTGGGGGGGGGGGGGGGGGGGGACATCACGCAGTATCTTCTTGGTTGCAAAAATGACATCAGTTCTCCATATAATGGTGTGTTTTTTGTTTTCTTCAGTTGGAGTGCATTGGAGAGTACAACAAGACACTCCCATCCACAGCGGAACAAAACAATCTGCACAAAATAAAAAAAACCCAGTGAAATACCTGTAGATTCTTTGCAAAACACTCCCTTTTTCACTTGCGAAAACTGCTCCGCTCCACCGCAGACGAGAATGTCCCGTTGCACTCTCCAATGCTCCAATGTTTTATTGGGGGGGGGGGGGAGGGGGTGTGGCACACATTATTGACCAGATTTTATCAATAACATCAGTTGGATCAGAAACGAAATAAAAAAAAAACCCCAAAAAACCAGTGAAATACCTGTAGATTCTTTACAAAACACTTCCTTTTTTATTTGCGAAATTGCTCCGTTCAACCGCAGACGAGAATGTCCCGCTGCACTCTCCAATGCTTCAATGTTTTATTGTGGGGGGGGGGGGGGGGGGGGAATATGGCACGCATTATCGACCAGATTTTATCAATAACATCAGTTGGATCAGAAACAATATAATACCAGTACATTCTTTTCACATAACCCTTTTATGTAGAATTGTTTGGTTACAATTTATAGTGGGGAGAGGGGTGCTGGCATCACACATTATCCACTAGTTTGCAACAGTGACTTCAGTTATCCACAGAAAAGGTTACATTTGTTTTGAGGTGGGGGGGGGGGGTATCTTCGGTTATCAAGCAGGTTGCAACAATGACATCAGTTCACCCAATAGTGATGTTATGTGCATAATTGTTCAGTTCCATTGCCCCGAAGAGTACAACAAGACACTCTCCACTACATTGGAACAAAACAATTTTCACAGCATATCAGAAACAATGATATACCAGTACATTCTTTATATGAGACTTGTTTATGTAGAAATGACAGTTACAATGTATTTTTCATGGGGGGGGGGGGGGCATCACATACCAGTACATTCTTTATATAAAACTTTTTTTTATGTAGAATTGCTTGGTTACAATGTATTGGGTGTGGGGGCATCACACAGTATTCGCCTGGTTCAAAAATGACATCAGTTCTCCATGTAGTAGTGTTTTGTATGTCTGTTCAGTTATAGTAGTGTATTTGAGAATACAACAAGACACTCTCCACTACAATGGAACAAGACAATCTACACTGAATATCAAATGCAATGACAAAATTGTTTACATAACCTTTTTTGTAGACTTTGAGACGGGGGAGGGCATCACATATTATCCATCAGGATAATTATTACTTGTCAGGTATTTTGTAGAATTTGGGAGGGGGAGGGGGGGGGGGCGGGGCTTCACATATTATCCATCAGGATAATTATTACCTATCAGGTTGCAGAAATGGCATCAGTTCTCCATGTAGGGTGTTTTTGTATGTTTGTTCAGTTACAGTGTCTTGGAGAGTGCCATAAGGCACTCTCCACTACGTTGGAACAAAACAATTTGTACAGCATATCAGAAACAATGACATGTCTGTTGATTCTTTACATAATTTTTGTTTTATGTAAAACTGTATGGTTCCAGTTTTTATTATTTTTTTTTTTGGGGGGGGGGGGGGATGGAACATCACACACCATCCACCAGGTTGCAGCAATGACAAAGACATCAGGTCTCCATGATTAATTATAATTTTTGAAAAAGAGATGAAAAGTCCGTAAAAACATTTATTTTATTTTCATTCGTTGTTCTTCCTCAAAACAAATCGTATTCCCACTCCCACTTGCCGAAAATAATATTCTTCTCCCAACATCCGTATTCCAGTTTTAGCGATGACGAACGTTTTCATTGTTTATAAATCGGTTGAGTTGAATAAATTATAAAGGGTTATTTGAGGAAAACAAATAAGGAGACAATAAAATAAATACAAAAGTTCGAGTACGATTTTATCCTCTTTTTGGCCTCTCGGATTATTTGACTCGGCTAACGCCTGGTGAAATAATCCTCCGCGCGGCACACTCGAGGATAAAAATACTCGAAATCCGTGATGTGTCCTATTGTATGTTTATTTTGTCAACAAGCAATAAAAACCTGGGTATTTACTTGCTGCTTCAGACAGCTACACTAGTATGGTTCTTAACCGCAGATCTATTACATTAAAATCATCTTTAAAATTACGGACCCTTCTCAAGTTTGTGCCAAATGATAATTTGAGAACTCGTGAAAAAATATTTGACACTCTGGTAAGGTCCATGAGTCTTTACTGTTGCGAGGCATGGGGTAATCAAATTCCATATAATGCCTTGAAAATGATAATGTTATAGTTATACAAAAGATTCTACAAGTACATTCGAGTGCGTGCAACTCAGCAGTTTTATAAGCTGGTCTTAGTGCACTTCGGGCGCTGTCCATTGAAATCCAATGCATATACTGAGTTGCAAACATGACTATTGATAGGATAGAAAATACTTTACGACGGTGGATTCTACCAAGTGCGGACAATATTTTGTCGTCGCCTTCAAAATATTTATACCAGGAGTGGAAGGATTGTTGCGTCAAGCTTGGAATAAACACAGTCAAGAAAATGAAGCTTCAGTTTCAGAGGGATACATAGATAAACTCTCAAAAAGCCGACGGAAGCTTGTTACGAAGTTTAGAATCGGTGTACATAATATGGAAATCGAGTGTGGGCTTTCTTCTAAGTCCAGCTCCTCCAATCAACGGTATTGTAAGCAATGTGTAGGTAACCATTTTAAAGATGTGCCGCATGTTGTTGCTTTTTTTGCTTCAAGTTCAGACGGCTGCCTCAGGTATAACAATACTAAATAATTGAATTGGAGTTGTTACTCGCCTTGAAAAGTGGCATTGCGTAATGATGCAGTCACCGAAATTAAGAAGCCTTGGATAAAATATATTGATTCAAAAAACGTTTGAAGCGCTGTACTGAAATCTCACAGCTTTGCCGAATATTCGAGAGAGAAATGGAGCTTATCTGATGAATTGTGAGGCAAAAATACAATTGATTATCGGTGTGATTTTGTTAGGAAAGACCAGAAAAATATGCACTTGACCGGTAGTTTCCTTCCTGTCAACCTTTCATTCACGCATACTATCAACGGTTCTAAACATTATAACGTCCTGACAGACACATTTGTACACTGGTTGAGTACGAAGAAAGTGTTCGGAGTCGCAGAATATGTTTTGAATGTTTGGAATGTTATAACTCATGCCTGATGTTATCTGTGTATCTAAAACAACATATGTTGTCATCTGATCGGCCAGCAGCGTAACTATGGGGGAATTGGGAGGGTGGGGGGGGGGGGGGGGGACGCCCACACATACTGATCATGAAAAATGTCCACAGTAATGCATTCATGCCTAATTTCCCACAAACCAGTTCATATATTCTTGTCCTTAATTTTGCTTTTGCGAAATCTCCACTTTATGGCTCCTGAAGTCTTAACTGGTTGAGTGCTGGAAGCCCATATGTGGGCTTTAATCTGAAGTGCAGGTACCAGAACTTAAAGGCTTCATATTCTGTGGATGTGTTTCATATTTAGTTTGAAGTAAAATTATTAAGTCTGTGTGGATTTGCCTTGTTGCAATTTATGGGAGAGTGCCTCTAGGCACTCTCCCATAAATTGTAACAAGGCAAACACAGGTGAGCAAATTTTGATGACAAAAATTAATTCAGCACTCTACCATTTAAAAACCTGATTAGGGTGCTCCAATTGGAAGAAGTTATTTTTATTGATGATGGTCCCGGACCCGCAGCTGTGGTGGATACACACGCTTCACCCAAAACGAATTGAAATGAAGTGGGGGAATGAAATATTTTTTTGCTGCCGCATGAAAAGAAGAGGGGATTGGACCTGCACCTGTGGTGGGTACACACGATTTACTCAAAATGAGATGAAATAAGGTGGGGAGAGTGAAATACTTTTTCTACTGCCAATCCAAAAAACATTACTCCACCTACCCTCACCACCCCCATTTCATTTAGCCTGGCTATGCCCCTGAGGTTGGTGAAGTGGGACAACTGTCGTCTCTCCTCTTTGAAAGCTACGACCCCGTTCGTGGCAAAAATCACATATCATTGATTAGGTTTTGTGACATCTTTCATTTTATTATACCATTAACCCTTTACCCAACGTAACGGCCAAAACCGGTCAGCGCTATTCTTAAAAATCGCCAATTAATTTTCATTATGTTTTCATTTTTTGTCTCAAAACCATAGGTTATGACCCCTCATTGGAACGAGCTCGTCGAGCTCGTTCCAATGAGGGGTCATAACCTATGTTTTTGAGACAAAAAATGAAAAAAATTAGTTATTCAAGAATTTTTTTTGCAAGTGTCGTCTGCTTTTCATGTTAGTAAAGGGTTAACATGATTCTGATTTGTAACGTTATTCTATCATATAATTTTATACACACTAATACGGCATTTGTTTCCATGCGCGTTATTTCTTTTACTCACTGGTCTGTTTAATGACTTCAAATAGTACAGCCCTTTGTCACATGAAATAAAACAAAATAAATATTTTTAAAAAAAATTCGCCGGAGGGGTAGATAATTAACTTTCAAATTTTAAAACAAAAAAATATCAAAATGCATTGATGGGTGACGTTATTTCCCGTTTGTGCCACGCAGTAAAGCAATAAACGCGAAATGTGCCGGAGGTACTTACTTTATGAAAGTCCAAATTATCGAACGTCTTCATGAATTGCTTCGCTCTCGTGAATATACAAGTAGTTATTGCGATTGTTCTAGTACCCTTCCTTGTGATTTCTATAATTCAATATCCAGCGTGAATTTCCTCGTCAAATGAACTGTAAAATGTCCACATGTTTACTGGAAGAGTCATCTCAGAAACATCTCAGGAACGAGACGATATTGCTAATTCTTTCGATGTTTTCGAACTTGCATGCTGTGATTAATACTATCAGGTTAATTACAGCACTGGTTTTTCCATTAGATTTGATTCCGTCCTGAACATCGTGGAAACAGCTTTGGTCCTTAACGTTGTGGACACTCTTTGTTAGACCTCTCCGAAGCTTCGAAATTCGAAGGGGGTGGTGTCCGAAAAGATAAGTGCGCTGTTCTCTCATGACAGAGGTCCCGGGATCGTTACTATTCTCGAGGTGTGTCCGAACACGCTCTGTCAGCATCAATTGTCTGGTTAATTTAATTTAATCTTATTTGTTTTACAAGGATTGGCGAACAAGTTATGCAACTTATATTAACGCCTCTCCTTGGCCCAATGGCGTAGGTGTGTGGGATGACCTTCATAGCGGCAACTTCGTGGCCTAGCTCTTCTCGAATACACGAAGGGATCTTTAGCCTGCACGGAGTGTGTCTCTCTCCGCACAGAGGACAGCCATTTTACGTCCCCACCCGATAGGACGATACGCTGTGACAGCATCAACCCCACAATTGATGCTGACAGAGAGTGTTCGGACACCTCGAGATTTTTCCCCGACCAGGGATCGATCCCGGGACCTCTGGCATGAGAGACCAGCGCACTTATCCACTCGGCCACCACTCTCTGGTTGATGCTCTCACAGTGTACCGTCCTATCGGGTGGGGATGTAAAATGACTGTCCTCTGTGCGGTGGGAGACACACTCCGTGCAGGCTAAAGATCTCTTAGTAGTACTCGAGAAGGTCATCCCACACGCCTGCGTCATTGGGCCAAGGGGAGGCGATAATGTTAGTTGCATAACTTGTTCTCCAATCCTTGTAAAACAAATAGGATTAAATTCAATAAAAAAAATTCGATTCGATCTGAAATCTTCCCAAAGATTCCATTCGATTCGATTCGAGTCGCGTTGATTCGGAAATTTTCGAATAGTCGAGATATTCTCAAACGTCTACCATGTGTCTCCTCTCGAAGGTTTTCTGTGCAGGAGACTTGATGAGAGAGGATGAGAACAATGAGGTTTTCCGCTGTTGAAACTACATCGATTCCGTCCTGGAATATTCCGATTTTTTATTGACTTGCATAAAAATAGGAGTCACCGTTGAATATAATTCTTGAATGGAGACCGGCCATATTTACGCCCCCCCCCCCCCCCCCACCACCACCAGTTGGGAACCCCGTAAAGCGGAGCGGTGTTTGTCGCTGCCCCCACCCCCAAACATAGGCCTAATGCAACTTTCACATAGTGTTTTGGAAGAGCATCAGTAGAATACCGAGAGCAATTAGAGTAAAGTTTATGACTATTTATCTCGGGTCTTTCGGCGCAAACCGCAAGGGAACGAAAGTATCGTTTGTGCAATTTGTACAGAGCTTCTTTTATTCTTATTTCACGCCCTATACACACTGATGTCAAAATACCAAAATTTCAAGTAGAAACGAGGCATTTAGCCAGGTTTGACGGGCCTCACTGAGCTTTGTCATACAATATTGAAATGATTATATTCCAAGCTGAATTACTGTGCATTATGGGAAAAACATGTACCTTGAAGTTTTGATATTTCGACATCACTGTGTGTTGGGTAAAGTATACTAGCTTGTTAACCCTTTGAATCCGAGTGGCCCATTTTTTGGCCCAGTAACATAATACGTCATAATTTCATTCAGTATGGTGGCTGTTAAGTGAATGCTGTTAAGTGAACGCGTTGTAATCAATATTTACAACTTGCAGCCCCGAAAAAAACATTCATTTTTTTATTCAGATAAATATGCGTGTATATATATACAATAATTCAGAAAAAATTTACAAACAACAATCAGTACTGTTTCATTATAAAATATTACTCGATAACAAAAAGGTGTAGTTGGTGTTGCTGATACGCTATAAAAATAATTAACCCTTTACCCAACGTAACGAACAAAAACAGCCAGCGCTATTCTCAAAAATCGCCAATTAATTTTCATTATTTTTTTTCATTTTTTGTCGCAAAAACATAGGTTATGACCCCTCGTTGGAACGAGCTCATCGAGCTCGTTCCAACGAGGGGTCATAACCTATGTTTTTGAGACAAAAAATGAAAAAAATTAGTTATTCAAGAATTATTTTTGCAAGTGTCGTCTGCTTTTCAGGTAAGGTAAAGGGTTAAATGATATATCTTATGGGGAGTGCTAAGTGTTGTCGTTGGCTTGTTTGATGGAGTATACGAGGCCAGGACAACTTTATATTTATACATTACTGTGACCTGTCCCTGGACTTAATAGATCTTGTGCTCTGTTCCATCTTCTTTTTTATAGCAGTTGCTTTTTTATCATGCTACATGTAAGTGGACATTAGTTCAAGTGTTCTATACATCTTTAGCGGCTTAATAAAACTTCTGAATTCTGGCAGGCTTCCTCTAACTTTGCAGGAGTATATACATTTCTTGTACAGGAGTATTAATAATTCCGTTATCCCTGCTTGCCCTTCCTGTATCTGGGTACAGAGAAATAGATACTGGGGTGTCAGAGGAAAGGGCACAACACATGAATGATCCAACTTATCGCAGAGATTGAGCAGAGTTGGTTTAGAGTAAGAACATTTATAGAATAGATGTGACACCGTCTCTTTATACTAGTACTACTGAAAGTACATTACTCCGTTTCCGATAATCCACTTTTGTACAGCTTTGAGTTGGTGTAGATTGATTGATTTTATTTAACAGTATACAAATACTGATTATCATTACCAGCAATGATAATCAAAATAATTTTGACACGAAAGAACAATATTCTGTTTTAGTACTACCTTCATTTTAAACATAGCACATGGGTTATATACCACAGGGAGACAACATAGCTCTGTGTAAAATTTTATATTGGATACTCTTAAAGTATGAATCATCACTTACTGTGAAAGGATTTTTGTATATCAACTCCAGTGTTTCGGTCTTTAAGTTGATATCCAAATATTCTTCCCATTTTTTCCAGAGATTTGGTTGGGGTAACAGCTGATAAGTGTAAAAATATTGGGTAAAACGTGTTGCATGCTTTATTTGTGAATTTTAGTTTTTCAAGATAATCATGTTTGATTATTAGATGTTTGGGGGTTTGTTTTATTATGTCTTTCCATGACTGGGGAATCGCATTGATGACCCCTTGGTAGATTGTGAAAGGTGTCCTGAGAATGTACCTTCTGGAGAAGTAAATGAAAGACGGAAAGGTCCTTTGTTCTGTTGATAAGTCACTTATAAAATAAAATATCGCTTTCCCGCCATCTTTTATCCAAAACATCATATTATTAACTTTAATTTGTGTGTTGCAAATATTTGTTCTGGGGTTGTGGTGACATTTAAATGTGGTAAAGACCATACAAACAGTACGTTTATCCAAAATATATTTGTACATTTCGCAACTTTCAAAGCCCTTCTTTGTGTAAGTGTCAAATTGTGTCGCATCCGTCGTATTCAAAATCATCCAAAACTAACGTTTTCCAGGAGGCCAGTAGGTTTGGGTCAATAGGTTTTTTGATCCTAGAAAGTTTTAAGGAATAGCAGTATGTTTTAATATCAGGAAATTTTAAGCCGCCGTCTTTTATTGAATTCATAACTGTTGTTTGTTTATTTTTTCATTTTTGCCTGACCAAAGAAAGTTATAAAACAAAGTTTGTATCTTCCGGAAAATATTTTCTGTTGGATCTGGGAGGACAGTCAAACAGCCTATTAGCATTGTTAGTGCGAGTGAATTAATCACAGTTGTCTTTCCGACGAGGGTAAAATTTCCAAAAGACCAATCACGTAACAATCTCTCGATCTTTTGTATCTGGTCTTCGTAGTTTTTTATAATATAATTTTCGCTGAACAGATTATACTGGATACTTAATATTCTGAATAAATTACTGTAATTCCAGTTCACCCTTTGTTGTTTGCTTAATGCGTCATCACAACCCCTTTGGGCCCCAATCCATATGATTTCCGAAAATATTAATTGGTCTATCCCCAAATAAAGAATATGAACTCTGCCAATTGCTGCCATTGAACAGATATGGAGTGTACCATCAGGATTCAAAGGGTTAATGTTGCCAAGGTGAATCCCCGATGTAATATTATATTTCGTACTCGTAACATTCAGTGTAATATGGCGTATTCACAATACGTCAAGGGCAAACCAAATACTATTAAATTATTTTTTGCACTTTTGTACTTTTTTACTACAGTTTATTGATGTTTCGTAAAAAGATTGATCCTAGATTTTCAGTTGATATTTATTGCATTTATTATATAATAAATAAACCGAATCTAAGCCATACAAAAAGAGTACCATATACATCAGTCAGTATACTGTCGTAAATTATCAATGCGGCCAAAACAATTTCAAGATTTTCCAATGAAGTTTTTATTGAATTAAAGATGTCTTAGAATGTTTCTGCGATGTGGCGCAAAGATGATACGCATAAAGCTTTCTCGCGCATGCCGAATGATTTTGCATCGCTGAGTGATGATGATGCGAAAAAGAGAGTGCGGGAGTCTTGAATGACGTTTCATTGCTTTCAATATGCTTTTGTAATGCAGTGCCTGGATGGTGCACACATTCCAGTCTTGTATTATTGCGTTGCGGCTGGGGTGGGGATGGGGGATGAGGGATGGGGGAGGGAAGCAGGGGGTTTCTCTGTAGACCGACCCAAGGCTTTAAAATCTTAATTAATCTTCCTCGTCTGATTTATAATGCATTGATAATGCATTGATAATGCGATTCAAGACAAGACTGGCGTCATCAAATGAGGTTTTCTCGCAACCGTGGAGCTTTCTCGTTGTGATACATCAACGTTGCGTTCAACACAAATTTATTTATTTAGAGTCTTTCTCAAAAATAAAAAATGTGCGCAGGCAAAGCAAGCACGCCTGACTTCAAATGCTTCATTGGCTGACAACCCCCGTAGGAATGACGGGAAGTGAATAATTGCTTGTTTACAATGTTAAACAAGCTCTGTTTTATTCGTAAAATAGTACCAAGTTACCTTGGCGTGGAAGTCCTCTAAAATGGGCAACATGGATATAAACATTTGACTAAACTTGACTTTATCTTCATGTTGTGGTCATGATTTGCCATTGTGCAGAAATATGTGACCTTAAATACCAATAAATAAATAAATTAAGAGAGTGGTACATATATTTTTGTTGTTAGAAATGGTTCATACGGATTTGTCTTGTAACAATTTATTGGAGAGACCTATAGGCACTTAGTATGGCCATGGGAGCCGATTGGGGTGTGGGGGGGGGGGGGGAGGGGTCAACTTAGAATAAATTGTTAAATAGTTAAATGCGATGTCATTTGTTAAGAAATGTCCGAGACATAACATAAGCAAGATACCATTAAATCCCCCTTGGACAAAATGTTTTCCAACAGTTTGAACATAGCGCATTATCGGATGGCTGTTCTCGTAGTGTGGCCGTTCCAGGATTACACCTTGTAGAAATTACTATCAAGTTAATTCTGGCGTCATTCCGTGTAGACATGTCCCGCGAACAACATACATAAAATCCGGAAAAATCCGCTTCGCGGGAAACTTCAGAATTCAAGATGGCGACCAAGATAGCATCCAAAATATTAACATTTCATCATATGCCTAAGTAAAATACCAATAATTGGTAACTTTGCGTATCGCGGACCTAAAACGCGACTGTATCCAGCGATCACGTGCCAAGCGAGTCATTTCGAGTATTTTTGATATTTAACGAACCAAGATAGCCGTTAAAATGGACGCCAGAAATGAGAATAAGTGGTATTATCTATCAAAGTAGTACACATACAATGAAGTTTCATTTTTGCTGAACGAAATGCATGTTTTAAGACAACAAACAGTCGGGCTGTCCAAAAGCGTATACAATTTGTTCATGCTGATGTCATTCCTCTTAAGGAACGGGGAAAATCCACATGCAATTCTTCTGTTTTAACCCTGCTCATTTTCGCATGCGTTTCCTTCTGCCCTTTCAAATACGACCTCTTCCGACTTTTTATGGCCTTCTCCACCACAGTATCGACAAGCCACAACACATTTCAATCCATTTTTGCGGCATAAAATACACTTACAATTACTGTTAAAAAGCTGGCAACTAGCTTCCGGTTCTTCAACTGTGAAATGTTACGGTGAAAAATCTGTACTAACTTAATTTTGTTCGATCTTGGAGCAAAACTTAAAAAGTGATGTTTGGTTTCTCTCCACACCAGACGGATGTTCAGTTGTCATGAAGACTAGACCAATTAATATATTTAACCTACATCCATGCATGAGTGCTGAAGATGTTAATTACACTCTAAAATCAATTGGGTTAACAATTAACCCAAACAATCCCTCAGAATGGACTCCACAAAACAAGACATCTTTCGATCGACCTGGACGATGTCAGCATACAAAACCAGAAACGGAAGGGTTACATGTGTTTGTTCCAAAGAAAGCCCCCCCCCCCCCCTACTATACATGAGCTCTCCTGCATTACTTTCGTATGATTAACTGGTAGAGTGTTGGAAGCCCATATCTGAGCTTTATTCTGAATTAAAGGTACTGCAACTTAACACTTTACCTAACATGAAAAGCAGACGACACTTGCAAAAAAATTCTTGAATAACTATTTTTTTCATTTTTTGTCTCAAAAACATAGGTTATGACCCCTCATTGGAACGAGCTCGACGAGCTCGTTCCAATGAGGGGTCATAATCTATGTTTTTGAGACAAAAAATGAAAAAATAATTAAAATTAATAGGCGATTTTTGAGAATAGCACTGGCCGCTTTTGGCCGTTACGTTGGGTAAAGGGTTAAAGGTACTGCAACTTAAAGGCTTCATATTCAGTGGAAGCGCTTCATGTTACCTTTGAAGTGATATCATTTAGTCTATAAAGGATTTGACTTGTTGTAATTGATGAGTGAGTGCCGTTTGGCACTTTCCAATAAATTGTAACAAAGCAAAGACAAGTGAACAAACTTTGATGACCAAAGTAATTTAGCTCTCTACCAGTTAAAATTGAAGAAGTAACAGTCTTTACCGAGACAGTTACAGTAGAAATGCCGGCAGCTGGTGACCAGTACTCTGTGGTTCATGTCAGAAATTTCATGTTCTCGATGCCGAAGCATTAAAAACTCTCCGCGCCTCTGTTCTGCGGGTCGGTTTCCTTTTTGCTACGTTGTGATAATGAGTCAACACGGGTCGGTGATTGAAATAAAAAAAAAGTTGTAAAAGGTGGATCACAGAATGGTCCGTTCAGAATAATTTGAAACCAGTTTTTACTCTCCCCTTTCCATTCGGTATGTCCCGATACGCCCCCTTGAGGGAAGTAAAGATACAAACAGAATGTGTTTTCTGTATTGTTGTTCGTCATTTCTTATTATTCTTCCATACAACTCGCCTGTGACAACCAAATAGCTCAGAAAATACAATAATTGTCTGAAGACACCTGCGCGTAGTGTCGATTAAACTGTCGTATGGAATTAAGTCAGTAATTGTCGCACGAGTTAATTTCTCGTCTTGTTTCCGTTCTCTGACTTTTCCCGTCTATTATCGGAGATCTAAGATTCTGAATATTTAATTTGTAATATAATTTGTCATCTCCCTCGAAGCCATCTAAAATTACAGAATTGAAAGTTTGACACAAAATCGGACGGCCTTTTGACTGAGAATGTTGAATTGAAGCCGGCAGCAACGACGGAATTCCTACTTTATCGTAGAGGATAATCCATTTAGTGAATAAAATCGTAAAAAATTGCCGTGCATGGGCTGGAAATTAGGCAACAATCATATTCAGACAATTACTAAATATAATTTACACACACCCAGAGGTAGAAACTAACAGCGTAGTGTTGTTATAACACATATTACCTTTAAATTAGATTTGATATTCTGTCTATTTCACAGTCCATGCTCTCACGATGTCTGGAAGCATTATTTTCCAGACTGCTCTTCTAGTTGGTTGAGAAATGTGATAATAGATATACTGCTATGAATGAGACACTGTTAAAACAATTCTGTCCAATTTAAAGTATCTTCCGAACATTAAGTCGCACTTAACCCACCTCAAAAAAAGAAGATATTTACATGTTGTTTTAACGATACTCGTGTTTGCTGCTGCACTCAGTCGGGCTGGTCTAGACTACATCTCATACCATTATAGACTAATCGCGTATTCTATGTCCTATTCGTCCCTCTGTGCTCCCCACCCAAACTCCCGCTACTCGCCCATTTCCGACAATAATATAAGCCTCCCGGAGAAAAAAATATTTTTGGCAATAAATATTCGCTCAGCGAAATATTTATTCTGAGAAGACACAACTGAAATATAACTGTATTCTCATAAGTATTGTCAACGGCGTAGCCACTAGAGATGTGTTGGGGGGGGGGGGGGGGACTTGCCTCCTTCTACGTTTCCTGAAAAATGTCAACCTTATATACATTTATGCCAGAAATCCACAAAAGTGGTTCGTGTACTCTCATCCGGATATTTCTTGGATCATTTTGCTACAGTCATGCCTCCCAACTTCAACAAGCTCGCTGGCGCCCTTAGTGGTTACCAACTGTCGCATGATTACAGGGGTTAAATTGATGTTCGAAATGATGGAGGAAAATTTATGTTCTTATCAGTGCTCAGTCGACAGCCAGTGACTGTCGTCTGAACCCCAGTTCGAACGTAAACCTTACCACCTTATCAATGCCCTATCCGCTTGGGACTTTTGGGATTCCTGAAGGTGCCTGTGGCTTACAACGCGAAAGGGTGATCAACGATAATTCACTGAAAGATTATATATTTACATGTACGAAGAAATAAAATATGAAACAAATTACTCACAAAATTATCCATAAGAATACACTAATTACGCGGATAAAAGTTTATTATTTAGGGCCCTCGACGTCTCTCACAGCTAGCTGTGTCCACTGGATCAACCTCACATCATTTTCATTTTCTCACAGTTTGTGATATATACCAAGTGTCTCTTCACTTCTCGTTGCCTCCTCCTCGCAGGGTTAACTTCACAGTCACATATAATGTTCTGCTTATGTGACTCTATCAGAGTTCTCACAGTTCAATCACAATTCAATCGGCGTCTACCACAGTTCACGATCACTTTGCGCCTTGCCTGGCTCATACGGGGTTAAGTTATTCTTCGCCTTCAGATATATACTTAACAAAGCTTACATAATAATATTCTGCAAAGTTTCCTCAATATCACCAATTCTCGCACCGCCTAAAACTATCTTATCTCGCGAGCTATTCAAGCGCTTACTCAAGTTCTTAATACGGTTTCTAAACCTCAGCGTTACAGCTTTTACTTCTTTGGCTATTATGCCACTACGGTTCGCAACCGTTAACAAACTACTATTGGTTCCTTACAACCCTCACAGGCTTACGACAATACGCGGACTTTCAATTTCGGTGCCTATAACCCTCGACGGCCAAGGTTAAACACGGACCTTCTCTGAGTGCCCTCAGGCCAACTGCCCCTCAAAATTCTGCTTCACTCTTTATACAGTCGGAACTCAAAGATTAAACATATTAATTCTGACTTAACGAGTGCTTTGTAATTCAATATGGATAGAGATATAAATGCGTATTTTGTTTGAGGTAAACTCTTTTGACATTTCGGAGACAGGATAGATGCGTAATATGGGTGCGTGTCCAAAACATGTGTGATGCACTGGTTTCCAACAATTAGATTTTAACTGGCTTTAATTACCCAGATAACGATAACCGGAGAGAATATTGTCTCTCTTACTATTGATCTGTTATCAGATAGACCATGTGGCGTTCAACAAGTGCGCCATAATGGACATTAAACTTTCATACTAAATTACAAGAGTTCGTGTGACAAATCGGTTTTCGGGATCCGTTATATACCCATATTTACGTTTCATGTTTAACCCATTCGAAAAGATTATCGAAAATATTTACACTTTTAAACAAGAAAACCGCAACTTTTAGCTATCACCTTGACACCGTCTACTACTTTTAGTATTTACCTGGATAATGTAACCAACTTACCGGTAATAGCTTTCAACTGTACAGTTTGCTATTCAGGAATCTGTGGTGTATGCATTCTTTCAACTGATACTTTCAGCATTAATTCTTTCTCAGATACATATAATCGTACAGGGAGAAATATAGAGGATATTCACGAAAATTTGATGAATACCGAAAATATCTCGTGAGTGGCTACAAAGAAATATGAGGATCTTCACGAGCGACGCAGTCGCTCGTGAAGATCCTCATATTTCTTTGTAGCCACTCACGAGATATTTTTGGTATTCATCAAATTTTCGTGAATTTTCTTTTTATTTAATGCTCTACGACTACAAACTCTCCAATTTGTGGCCTTTATTTGCCATTAAGGCGCAAAATTTATGTGCCGAACCGGCGTCCATACAAAAATTACAACAACCAAACTCCAACCATTGGAATGTGTGAATATCCGCACAAAAAGTAGTCCCGTCTTATTTCTCCCCTAACTTTACGATTTACCAAGGCTGGCGAATTGAAATAATCGCAATGTGTTTCGAAGAAATAGAACAATAACAAAAAACACCACTTTCTTATTTTCAATAACAAGACACGTCATTTTATTTTTTTTGAACTCAATGCACTGAAGACGTGTGAAGTTGAACTGAAGAAATTTGAAAGTGATTTCGGCTTTTCGCTGGAAGGTGAATGAGAAAGTCAAACTTTGAAACCGCTGATTTAATGAATTGATTTAGTCACTGTCACTATCAATTATTCGAATTCGTTTGTATTTGGGACTCTGGAATTCATTACTGATGTGCTGACTCTGTGATGATTGCATGTAAATGTTTATCGGCCCATTAAACGTGCTGCCACTGAACATCGAAGACAGTGGAAATGAACCTACGATGAAATATCGATTTCTAAAAATCATTTTGATATTTCGTTTTGCCGACCGACAGGGGAATATGACTTAATTTTTCAGCGTGAATTGATGCCTGAGCATTAAATAAAAAAAGAATCTTTTGAGGTGCTTATCAACTCGGAAAGTAGTGTGCGAGGAATGGATCTTTTTGCAGGATCTTATGCGGGACCTCATACCTGACGTCATGCCGCGGTGCATTGAGAGTAGCACGTGCGATGTCATGGAGGCCTGCTTGAGCGGCCATATGGCGTCATTACCATGTTGATACATGATGTGAATTCGATGCGCAATTCGAGTTGTTGGGATGACGAGTGATTCCGTAGGCTATTTTCTTTAAGACTACTGCCATCTTGGTTTCTATAGTGGAACGTGGTTGGTTACTATGACCCGAGAAGGATAGCGTGGTATTAGGTGTGTGTTCAAGCTCACATTTAATAATCAGCAGACTTTGTTGATAGTCAACACCAAAGGGATCTACACACAAAGACTCTCGTGATGGATTTGCAGCTCCGGGAGAACACAGTTTTTCTTCCTCATTACAGGAACTGTGTGTGGAGTGGTTATGTGTGCATGTGGGTATCCTTATGGTGAAGTGTGTATGACTGGAATGGTGTGTTTAGGTGTCTTGAGGTGTGTGTATGTGTGCAAGGTGTGTTTGCTTGCTGGAACATTTACGATTGCGTGGGTGCACGTGTGTGTATAGTACGATCGCCGTGGACTGGTCACATTACACGAAGGCAATATTTCCACGGACGCAATAATATTAGATTCCAAACACTATTTATAGGAATAATCATCAAAAATTTAATTAATGAAGCACCGGGTTGTACCCGGTGCTTCATTAATTAAAATTTTGATTATTATGATTTTTATTACTTGGTAAACGCATGCGTGGACATCACCGCCCACACGTGAATTATGACCAGTCCACGGCGAATGTACTGTACATGTGGGGTGCACATTTTTTAATAAAAGATATCTTACTGTGACTACAGATCGTTTATGCTGTTGAGAAAAATTTGTTCAATCAAAACTGTTTACTCGATGACCTAACACATCACACCAGGCGGTTTTATTCAGCTTCAAAGTCCCCCTAACGTTGAAAGATTTGCCACAAACTATTTCAAGCAAACATTATGTATTCTCGGTTCTTATTGAAACAAAAGGTTCTTAAATAACCACCCACACGGAAGTCTGTATTTTAATACAATATTTTCAAGAAATGCCGCCGGTTCACCAGTTTTCAAGTTTTGTTGACATTTACTATGTTTACATTTCAAGAATTGATTATTCTTTGATACTTGTTCCCACACACTGCTCACAGATATATGGAATTCCAGAACATTCATTCTTGGTTGGTGACGTCATGGAACATTATACGGTCGACAACTTCACGCCAAATGTTAAAATGTTCAATATGAATGTGCGAGTTTTTTTGTGAAATTCATAAAATCGTCTCTAAGTTGACATTAATTCATCCGTCCTTCCCGGCCCACCTTTCCTATGCACTCGCCGCATATAATGCATTCGAATGTGATCTTTCTTACCAATTTATATTTATCGGTTCAGAGAAAACTTTCAAGTGGGGACAGACACAACTTTGTGGGCATCGAACAAAAGGGACAAAACAGGAACAGGAAAAGGAACAAAGGGGACGGCGTTGTTAGAAACAAACACCACCAACATGTTTATATTGCAGAGCAAAATGTAGTTTTGTGTGATTTTATGAGAACCTCGACAATAGTGTTTGAGTTTCCACAAAGAATTCCTTTGTTTCCTTCGAGTCGTCGAAAAGAAAATAGGTTGTGGGTTGTCTTCATGATATACATGTTTGTCTTTGGGAACAAGAGAAGTAGAGAGAGAGAGAGAGAGAGAGAGAGAGAGAGAGAGAGAGAGAGGGCATTCTATTTTGAAAACATAACACACTTCGTTTCTCAGAAAGGTTGGCTCACGCATCAGTGAAAAAACTGGCTGGCGGATCAGTAAAGAAAAGTTGGCAAGTATAACAACTAAAGAGTACATTGACAGCAACAAAAGCGCGTTCCAAAAAATAAAACAATAAAATTCTCAAGTCTTTTATGTTTTATAAATATCCATTGATTAGAACATTATAGACTATCTACACTATAAAACAAAGACAATTTATTCATCACCAGTCAAGTAATTAGTACATTTAGCCAGCAGCATGTCCACAAGGCGTTATTGAAAATTACTGATAGACACGGTTCGACGATACATTGTGATTTTATATATCAATAAAGATATATTCAGCTTATACGCATGAACTGAACACAGTATAATGTGTGGGCATTCTTTTCTGATTGTCTCATAATCGTGACGTACAGACTTCAGCTTTTATTTATGCTTATATTATTTTCTTAAATGACTAAATTATTTACATCTGTTCGTCAACTTTTTGACAAGTTGATTTATTCCCTTTAAAACCCATTATTGAATTATTAGTCATAATTTAGTTCACCGTGTTCTGAGCTCATCTGCGTATTCTTTGTGAGATTTTAAGTTTATCTTTATCCAACATAGTTTGAGGACAGCAACCGCAATATATTCGTAAACATAATTTTTGTTTCGTAGAAAATATGCAGCTTGCTTGTCCAACCAGTATGAACTCGGGCTCCTGTTCAATTCAGATGACTTATCCGATATCTTGAGGAAAAGCCACGCAGAACAGGTTTATGTGGTGTATCTGCCTATTCGCACGCCTTTCCCTCTCAAATACAAACACATGCATATACAATGCAACATCGCAATCACAACACAGCCGTAACCAAGTGTAACTCGACATTTGCGGGGGGGGGGGGGGGGGGGGTGGGGGTGGGTGGGGAATAATTTTGCCTGACGAGATTTGGCACCCCAATGTTACATAAAAAGACTTCTGTTGTCTGGTAGTGTGCTAAGTTGATCTTGAAAATTAGAACTGACTTACATTCATTTGGCTTGTAGAAATTTATTCGAGAATGCTAGTGGGCGCTCTCCAATAATTGTAACAAGACAAATGGATATGAACAAGATATTATGCTTCTAAAAGAATACGGCGCACATTCACAGCAAATGAAGCATTTTAACTGGTTGAGGGCTAGATTATTTTTGGTGGTCTGAATTTGTTATTCAAAATTTGTTGTATTACAAACTATTGGAGAGTGCCTGTAGGCACTCTCCAATAATTTGTAATAAAACAAATGTATAGAAGCAAACTATTATTTGCGTTTAACTGAATTTGAAACATGAGCAAGGAAAACATTGGCTTATGCTCTGGTACCCTCATTTTTTGGAAAGCCCTGATAGTGGCTTCTAGCACTCGACCAGTTAATAATGGTATCATCAACTGTCAACAACACTATGAGGATCCCAGCAAGTGGAGCAGTTCGTGTTTACAGCGGTAAACTAGTTCTGCTTTACTCTCAAAATAGAACTCGGAACCAACGCCTGTGCCTGTGGAGGAAGTCTACTAAAAGGGTATGGCAGTGGTATAAACGACTGGCTAAACTTGACTTTACCCCTATATGTTGCGGTCATGAAATAGTCAAAGAGCTGAAAGTGACATCGATAACCAATAAATAAATAAATAAATAAACTTCCAGCAGAGCCCAAACACGGGGCTTTGGGCACTCAGTGAGTCTTTGATATCTTTTTGAATTAACCACGTGACAAGGGGGCGCGGTGGCGTTGCGGTAACTGGTTTTCGTCAGATCACCGACGTTAAGCAACGTCGAGCCCGGTTCGTCCTTGGATGTGTGGCCGTCTGGGCGATCGATTCGGACTCCCGCGTTGTGTCCTTGGGCAAGGCACTTAACCCCGATTGTCCACATGGGGGCACTAAGACGTACTGCACGTCGATGGTGCGCATGTCTTCAACCAATCTAACCCTGCTTGTGCTGCAGTGCGGAGTTACGATGTTGGAGAGCTGGCCGTTGCTCGTCGTTGCTCGGTGGTTCTCTCCGGGTACTCCGGCTTCCTCCACCCGTAAAACTGTCACTGACACGATATGGCTTTGGCTGTTAAAGTGTCGTTAAACCCAAATAAATAAATAAATAACCACGTGACAGAATATATTTAAATATCATCAAACAGGCTTAATTTTTTTGTTAAAATATGCACAGCAGTGCTTAATAAACGGTCTGCATAGGGCGAGTCGAGGTGATACTGGCTGCTCTGTCCATACCATTACTTGCTAGATCAGTGGGAACATCTGACTTTAATGCGTAAACTTATAGATAGCTCATCGAGGGCTGTGTGGTCTATCCAGGGGCTAATACTAAAAAAAAAACTTATACGATTTGTATTTTCTAGTTAAGACCTTAAATGTGTTGAAATAAACAATTGCCATATCTTTTAAAATGTTAATTATTCATTTTAGTCAATTATACTAATAGGCTGAAAATACAATTCTGGAAAATACAATTGTAAACGTTTTATAGTATTGGCTCCAGTTCTCCATGAAATAGAGATTTACCTGTTGGATTATGAGATACAAATTTACTTGTTGGGTCATCAAATTTCTAGTGTCTTGGAATTGTGCGTATACAGGGCGATGTACATTTTGCATGGCGGTCGAGTATAGAGCAAATCATCCATTCTGGTTCGTCGAAAACGAGAGTCTTAACAATAAAATTAATTATTCATATCATGCTTTCTCAAACGAGTCGCAGGTGACGCCACTCATGTGCAAACGTTTCCAGGAAGACTATTTTACAAATGTACATTGTAAACTCGAGTTCTTTTGAGGTGAATACTCGGGAGAAACACCTAATAATTTCTTTTTTGTTTACATTTCAGGAGCCGCACTAAATTACTAAATATCCATTGTCATATAATAAACAATTTATTACAACAATCAATCGGTCTGAGTAGTCATATTCCGGCTCGTTGACGAGACCAGATCAGCCATATGGCTGATCTGGTCTCGTCAACGAGCCGGATTACGACAACCCTGATCGGGTAACTTTTGTAATAATCTGCTTGTATTTACGATAGAGTGGATTACTACCAGAACAAATTTTTCCACCCGATAATCAATTACGACTTCTAAGAAAAGGAAAAAGAAATACTGAGAATCTTTAGCTCATGGATCCGATGGTCTTATACCAATTCTAAAAAAAACTGTTAACCCTTTACCTAACCTGAAAAGCAGACGACACTTGCAAAAATAATTCTTGAATAACTGATTTTTTTCATTTTTTGTCTCAAAAACATAGGTTATGACCCCTCGTTGGAACGAGCTCGACGAGCTCGTTCCAACGAGGGGTCATAACCTATGTTTTTGAGACAAAAAATGAAAAAAATAATGAAAATTAATTGGCGATTTTTGAGAATAGCGCTGGTCGGTTTTGGCCGTTGCGTTAGGTAAAGGGTTAAGGTGTATTGAAAATCTATTATTCGCCTTTTTTTTAAAAAGAATTTAAGCTCTCCATACTGCAAATTCAAACTGATCTTTGTGTTCTTATTTTTATATCGAAGTACTAATCTAAAGAGAAAAAAGGTTGGTCAGAGGTTTCAAAGAATCAAATCAAAGTTTTTATCACACACCTATTAATGTAAAACACGGAATTTCCACTATCGCACATGTTGTGATACAAACCACGTTCGATTTGATTTCCAACGTAAACAGAGAAAGAACTCGTCTGAATAAATCACGTCATAATTGGTCGAATGCACCTGAGTCGAGATCGCATGGAAATTCAAAGTTCCTCACTTACATTCCTTTATCCGGGATATTTAAACAATCAGATTCGAGTCAAAATCTACAAAATAAAAATATCATTCTGACTGCTTGTTCCCTGATAAATACTTTCCACAACTGGTCATATAATGATGGAGTGTGATAAACTTATTAGTTATTTAAAAAGGTTTTGTTGTGTTATTTTCTGCAGTTTCGTAAATATTTGAAGTTCGATCATCGTGACAGTGACACTGATAGGCGTCAATTGGTTTCGACCAATTGAATGTCGTAAACATTAAAAAGCAAATTAGGGTTGGTACTCTGCCATCTAACATTGAGGTCTCGTTGGCAACGAAGGAAACGGAAAAATTATCCAGTTGAAAAGTGCTTTTAGTTCAATTTTCGTGTAGACTGGTTGTTACATGGGAGGTGTGTGATAAATACAGAACCGCACATACGTTTGAAAGGGTTAAGAATTAGCACACGAGATTGCTTTGACCCAGGATATCACGAGAGCCGAAGGATCGAGTGATATCCTGAACCAAAGCAATCGAGTGCGCTAATTCTTAACCCATTCAAACGTATGTGCGGTTCTGTATATGTACGTAGAGGGGTAACTATAATTGTATGGACTTAACTCGTTAGATTGTTAGCCACATTTACCTTTTTTTCCCAAAATAACTAAAACGTTTTTATGTTTGCTTCCGACATATTGCTTATGACTCCACCCATCACACCCCACTGTTCCATTGAAGGACAATGAGGTATACTTTGGAAGCAGTGATTGCAAAAAATCACACAATTTGATTGGTGATTTTGTGTATAGCGCTGGAAGAATTCTGCTAATATATTTGGTACAGGTTCAGGATTTATACAGATGGTATCCTGAGCGTGGAAAATTTTAACTTTTGGAAACCCAGAGACAATTCTTAAGAGCATTTGAAGAGAGCTTGTAAACAGTGCTCAATGGCTGAATGTGGATCATTCTAAATTGGGAAAGGGTGGTACGACCTGTTCGGCGTACCCTAATTCGTTACACTCTTGACGTGGATCGAATGGATGCAGAGACATGTGACAAGGGTGCGATGAGATTTCCTACATATTAAATTGTAAGCTGATCGTGACATCTCAGTTCTCGTCTGACCGCCATTGCCGGTAAACATCCGTTCGTTCACAAAACGAACATAATTGCAGAGATTTAATCTGTTGCATAACTATAAATTTACAAGTCACTTTCATTTTGCCTGAAGAAGTCGATGTAAATTCTTTCCTGCGCTCGGTCGGCACGGAAGCACGCGCCTAACCTGTGGGGGTATTTAAAAAGGTAAACTGTGAAATTCTGGCTCCCAGCACCTGCCATTATAAGAAAATGCCCTAAACACAGATAATAGAAATGTATAAATATTGCTCCATGAAATAAACCGATTAGATCTCAGTATTTTCATTAAAGGTGGTAGCTGAAGCACGATATGCACAAAGTGTGAGAAAACAATGAGATTGTTCTTGAAATACATAAGTGAAATAAATTTGGATTGAATTTAAGAAGAAGTGTTAGAAACAGTTTTCGTTAAACACATAAAAGCGGGACATTATAAAAATTGGATGGAATAAAGTTTTTTTGGATGTTAAGTCATAGGAATTCGTGTTCATTTCTTTAATTCTGTGAAGTGTGATCCAGGATTATATTGTTTGCCTCCTCATCATGATTTGTTTGAACCACAAAACAAGGTTAACCCAACAGCAAAACGAATCTCAAATTTCGATTTTAACTCTTAACCCGCTGAGAATTTTCAAGATATTTTCCATCAAATCTAGTCATGGCTGCTGTTAAGCAGCCATGACTAGATTTAATGAACAATTCATCGAAATTTAACTTCAGAAATCGGTGGTGAAAACATCCATTTAGTTTACAAGGGGAAAATCTAGTTAAAGTGCTCAATTGATACTTATTTCAGTGGCAAGAGATATCCTGTCCTTGGTAGGAATATCCGTCAGCAGCATGCAAGGAGTTAATCGAATCCCAAATCAAGCTAGCCAGAGGATTCGAATCGAATCGAATCGAACTTCGAATCGAATCGAATTTCAAATCAAATCTCCCGACTCTTCAAACTGCATATAATGTACATTCATACAACCGTAAATATTGCCAATCTCCACTCAAGAATTGTATTGAATGGCGACTCGTCTGTTTGTACAAGTCAGTCAAACAAGCGGAATATTCCAGAATGGCATTCAAAGTGTTTAGAAACCGGAACCTTCTTGAAATCCTCTATCATCAGGCAGCCCTACATGTGACAGAAGGGGAATTAGTGAGGAGAACACTTTGTATATGATTTTGAGAACATCTTCAAGATTTGAATCTTTCCAAATCTGAGTCCAATCAAATCAAACGATCTTGATCGAATCGAATTTCGAAACTTCGCATGACCCTAGTTAACCATCACCAAAGACAATGTTCAAATCACGATAATAAAAACTCTATGTTAAACCCCCAACAACTCTATGTCTCCTTCCCAAACATTGCTTTTGCTTCCTCATTGGGAGGCTGTCGTTCTTCCAAGATGTCAAAAGTTGTGCTTTTAGTTAAAAACAATGAAATTCAAATGTTTTGTTACTTATATGGGTTTTGAAACTGTAATCTTGGTATATAATTGTTTTTGCTGACGTAATGCTTTTGACTCCCCAAACGCTTTCCAATAATGTGTTACATAACAACAACCAGCTAAGTCAAGAAAATCACCGGAATGAAATATCATACCCCAGCTTTTCGAGCTGGAATAGTCATCAGAACGGAGGGCTGTAACAAATTCAACCATTCAGGTTTGTTCCCCTGTTGAGAGAATATTCTTATATCCACAGGTTGCATCTAATTTTAATTTCTGCAGAAATGTCTAACTCATTGTCATGTTCGGTGTGCCTATTGGGGACGGGTTTCGAAAATAACATACACGCACACACACACTTATCCACACACACATATGTACACATCCATCCTCACCCCCTCCACACCACACAACCATCATACCTACCTCACACGCAAACTCACACATTATTCGTCACACAAATATGAAAACAAGCACAAAACTCAAACTACAAGCACCAAACAATGAATGTACAGTGACCTGTCAGGTCGTCAAATTACCAGTTTAATTTCACTCTAAAAACTGAGACTATTGAGAAATGTTAACCCCATGAACACCGATGTCACAATACCGTCATTTCAAACAGCAAACATTTCCTGTAAAATAACTACATAAACATTTAACCAATTCGATCAGGGACGCGGTGGCGTTGTGGTAACCGGTTCTCGTCCGATCACCGAAGTTGATCAACGTCGATCCCGGTTAGTCCTTGGATGACCGTCTGATCGATCGATTCGGACTCCCGCTTTGTGTCCTTGGGCAAGGCACTTAACCCCGATTGTCCACATGGGGGCACTAAGACGTACTGCACGTCGATGGTGCGCATGTCTTCAACCAATCTAACCCTGCTTGTGCTGCAGTGCGGAGTTACGATGTTGGAGAGCTGGCCGTTGCTCGTCGTTGCACGGTGGTTCTCTCCGGGTACTCCGGCTTCCTCCACCCGTAAAACTGTCACCGGCACGATGTGACCCTGGCTGTTAAAGTGTCGTTACACTTTAATAAAATAAAATAAAATAAACTAATTCGATCTTGTTTGACAGGGCTCGAAGAACTCTGTCAGAAAAGACTGAATTTGCAAAATTGCTATTTGCATTATGCATGGAAGAGATTTGCCGTTCGAAATGTTGATATTTTGACTTCAGTGAACAGGCAGATAATAGAGGATGCTCATGTCTCCGGAGAAAAATTGTTTTGTTCGTGACAAATTTAACTCCCTGATCCATTCTTTTTCAGAATGGTATCGTCCATGTCGAAAGATGACTTTTCTTAGAAGCGTCCATTCTTAACTGGCAAAGTGCCGAAATAGTCATCAAAATTTGTTCACGAATATTTGCCTTGTTACAATTTATGGGATAGTGCCACTAGGCACTCTCCCATAAATTGTAACAAGGCAAACCCGAACAGACTAAATAATTTCACTCCAAAGGTGATATGTAGAACATCCACTGAATATAAAGCCTTTAAGTTTTTTTTAAACAATATTTTTATTTTCTCAATGAAATGGGGTTTGGCGAACAGGCAATGCCTATATTAACGCCGTACCCTACAGAGAAATACAATACAATACAATGGTGTAGGTGCAACTGTACATAAAATAGAAACTGATCCAATGAATTGGAAAGAAAGAGAAAGTACCATACTATATCCCACCATCTCCTTCAAATAATTTACCTATCTATTGGGTGTGGAGGCAATCTACTTTCATTTATATGATAGGCCCACTAAAATCTCTCTCACCCAATACAGCAAAGGTCATTGTCAGGATTCTTTTCCACTGGAAATAAACCATTCACTGGAATCTCATTGTTTCCCTAATATATCCTTGAACCGCACTAAATATACTGACGTTTTCCAAGGCAGTTTTCTCCGTATCCCCATATAGCATAAGAGTGATATTAGTGTTGTGGCCCAATTTTATTAGAAGCGAATTTCTTAAGCCTTTAAGTTGTGATACCGACACTTCAGATTAAAGCCCAAATATGGGCTTCCAGCTCCCCACCAGTTAAAGTTAATTAATTAACATTTTAACCCGCAGTCTTAGGTTTACAACTCAGAAATATTCATCAGTGTAATCTTCATGAGATTGGGGACGCCTTCTGCCTGGTGCAAAAAAGCGACGCCAGTAATATTTACTTGAATGACGTATCAGTCCAATCGAACAGGTTACATATAAACTTGCGAAATAGTTTTCAGCAACAGACACAGCTCTCGGTTGTTGCAGAAAAGGCATATATTAGAAGCAAAAAGTGTAATTACTCTGAGCCTTCTTTTTGTGAAATCTGTCACATTTATGAAGGGACGTGCCTGAAAGTAAAAACTCCCATGATGCTTTTTTATGTTCCAAGAAAATATTCTCAGTCTTACATAGTGAATACCCTGACTTACATTCTGCCATTTCTTCAATGCTGATGTTTAATTATATTACCCCCATTTTGAGGCACGTCTCTCTTTTTCAACTCTTTGGGAAAAACTTTGCCCCCTGTGAATAAATGACTTTAATTTGAAAACAACTTGAATATCGAAGACCGATTATAAACTGTAATATTCTGAATTCACAACAACATTTGCGAAAATATTATCGAAGTTCTTTCTACAGACTTCGAATATTTTTACAAAACTTAATTCGAGCGGTCAAGTATGTTCTACAGTTTTTTAAGCGCTTTGATCTTATATGTATACGCTCACATAACTGAATACAGAAAAATGGCATTCAATAATCATCTTTTCAGACTTCTGAAAATTAGTTATTGTGGAGATAACACCTAACTGTATACAATAAATAGTTTATTTAATCAAACAAGAAAAAACCTAGAATATTTTTCCAATACCATTATACCTTTCTGCTTATTTTCCTTTTATTTTGTTACTGATAGATTTACCGACCCGTCACTTTAAAAATGCTCTAGTTTTCTACAGAATATGTAACAATGTCTGAATTTTACATTGAACAAATTTTTCAAATTATTCTCAAAATAACTTCTTCGTTTATTTAGTTTGTTAAAATATTATTTTATTTATATATTATTTATATATATTATTTTCCTTTCGAAAAGTCATTCATTTGTCGGACTGTTTACTGGGTTTATTCGTTTATTTTACGGTGTCGTTTACTCGGGAAGAATCTCAAAATTTTCCGACATGGTTGTGCAAGAGTTGAAATTTTCCTACAGTGTTCTCGGTTCTTTGAACGTCAGAACGACCTTGAGACCTTATTCTTTGGAACAATAAAGGGAAACAAGCTCGAAAAGTTCGTTTATTATTGTTTTAAAAATTGCTGTCGTTTAACGAAAAGGATTCTTAAAAATACTAAACATGCACTTTCATACAGTCGATTTTGGAAAATTTTGCAAAAAGAAAATTGTGGTTTCTTCAAATGGTCATTGCTTTTTACCAAATTAACGGCTTTCAGAGTAAATTTTGACGTTAAGCTGCTTACAATTTTCCCGACAGACAGCAAATATTTCCGACAGACAGGGTCACGGGAGGACGGTGTGCACCGCCCCCTGCTAGCTTCGGACCTGCATTTACTTTTGTTCTAGTTTTTAAATTTTTAAAAAAATAATGTAATTTCTTTGTTTTTAATCCTTTTTATTTTAAATATGAGAATGTTCCTTTGTTTATATTTATGTGGGTGGACCAATTCAATTATTTCATAGTGTTATGAAGTGATCGCTTAAATATTTTTGGTTTCTTGTATTCTCGCTCACCATACGTACATAATATGCTTTAATTACAATATGTCGTGTGCTTTAATTACAACATGCTGTAGCATAGCTGCCAGAACGCTGCAAAGCCATAAAACCCTGCCACAAATCAGCTTGATAATCTTGTGGTGCATGCGCTAACAACTTTTATAGAATCACGTCAAGATTTCCAAGATATATCTAAAAACTATTCGGGTTCTATTTGTTTTTCTTCTGTTTTTAAGTTTAACACAATTCCGTGCAGCTTGTACGTCAATTATAACTGGTAGAGTGCTAAATTATTTTTGGTCACCACAATTTGTTCACATGTTTTTACCTTGTTTTATTTATGGGAGAGTGCCTAAAAGCACTTCTTCATAAAATATAACAAGGCACGTCCATACAGACTAAACAATTTCAGTTCAAGGATAATATGAAGGATATGCAGTAAACGTGAAAGCTTTACATTACAGTACCTACTCTTCAGAGTATATCATAAATATAGGTTTCCAGCACCCTACCAGCTGAAGATAATTTTCTGTTGTGCAGATAACTTTGTCCTTTGTCTATTTGGGGTTGGATTCAATTAAACTTACGACAGACAACAGCGATGCAAAACACTGCACCGTACATTAAGTGGCATTCAGCGATGCTATACGCCGCTAATTCCTGTCGGGAATGAGAGAGTCTTGATCCGTCACGGTAAGAGGATTGCACCTCCTGTTGTCATCATGGAAAAGTTTTGAAAATCAAAAAGGTGTAGTCTCCTTAAAAACTGAAAATATTCTTACCGTGAATATGCTACCTCCACTGGAAACCCAGGGGAGTGGCGCACTGCTTGTTTACTGTGGTAAATAAGTTCTGCTTTATTACTAAAATAGGATCAGGAACCAGCGCCTGGAGTGGAAGTCCTCTAAAGTGGGCAATGTGGGTATAAACGATTGACGTCTTACCTATGTTGCGGTCATGATAAAACCAAAGATGCTGAAAATGACATTAAACATCATTAAATAAATAAGTATAAATAAATACATTATCGTGTGAGTAAAAATTATCCTACAGAATTGTAATTTTTCGGCGAATTCAAGGATACGGTATCTCAGCGTGACCAGACTAAATGAAGTGGGGCACAAAATATTCCTTCACTTCTCTTCACTTCCTGCTGGGTGAAAAGTATGTATCCCACATTGATGAAGGTCTATAGGGTCTTCTTCAGTAGAAAAAAAATAACATTTCACGGAAATTGGTGCACTCTGAGTACTTTTTGAAGGCTCAAGTATCCAGGAAGCGAAGGAATAACTATAGCAAAATGACCCAGGAAACATCAGGGTTAGAACCAGTTTTGGGGATTTCAGACATGAATGTAAATACGGTTGGTATTTTTCAGGAAAAAGTCCCCCAGTGCCCCATGGATTTATACCACTGCCTCGCGCATATTTACTCCACTAGATTTTTTTTTATCTTTCGTCAACATACCGGGCACTTCTTGCTTCAGATCTGGAAGGAAATTGTCTGAAGTAAACTTTTGCCTTGGTAACGGGAGAAAAAAGAATGTGACATCCACATTTACTGTTCATTTAAATTGCTAGGTGTCCTTGAGCAAGGCACTTACTCCGGATTGCCCACGTGGGGACATGGCTGTGATATGTACTAAGGCAGTCTGCACGTCGATGGTGCATTTGGTTCAAACCAATGCTAATAGTTCATGTGCGGAGTTAGTACGTTGTGAAGTCTGGCAGCTTCTTGCTGCTGCTCGGTGGTTGTCTTCGGGTACCCCGGCTTCCTCCACCCGTAAAACTGTCCGACCTTGGCTGTCGAAAGTGTCTTTAAACCCCAATAAATAAAAAAATTGAATTGTTAGACCGGTTTAGCAACTTGAGGATATACATCCAACATGTATGTTTATTTATTTATTTATTTATTTATTGAAGTTTAACCCTTTACCCAACGCAGACGATATCAAAATTTATTATTTTAAATATCATTTTTTTTAAATTTTTCAAAAAATTTCAACAAAACCATATCATGTGACCCCTCGTTGGAACGAGCTCGTTCCAACGAGGGGTCACATGATATGGTTTTGTTGAATTTTTTGGAAAAATAATATTATTTCAAAGGCTGAATTTGCATATTACGCGGTCGGATACGGCCGATTCGTTGGGTAAAGGGTTAACGACAATTTCAACCACCAGGGACATATCGTGCCCGACACTTTTGCGAGTGGAGGAAGCCGCTGTATCATACGAGAACCACTGCACAGCGGCTAGTAACTGTACAGCTCTCCAACTTACTATCTCAACACAAGCAAGGTTGTCATTGGTTGGAGGCAAGAGTATATCATCGTGCTGTACGCCTTAGTACAGAGTACGACCGAGCTCCTATCTGGTTAAGCGGGGTTAGGTGTCTCGCTCACAGATGGCGCGAGTCAGGAGCGAATCGTCGATTTTCGATCTGCAGTCCAATGCGTTGACAAATGAGCTGGCGAGCCCCCACGTCCAATAGGTATTCAAATAAGTTTGCTGTTTCTGCGTTAGAGTTCAAATTGATTGTTGTGTCTACAAGTTTCTGCTGGTCTGGCAAGTAAGAGTGTGGGAGTACGGTGGCCGAGTGGTTACGGCATTGGACTTCAAAACGAAAGGTTCAGGTTCGATCCCCGCCAGGGGTAGCTGCCTTGTGTCCTTGGGCGAAGCACCTGATCCTAATTGCCCATGTGGGGGCATGGTCGCGCTGTGCACTAAGGCGTACTGCACATCGATGGTGAACTTGTCTTCAACCAATGCTAACCCAGCCTGTGTGCAGTTAATACGTTGGGGAGTCTGACAGTTGCACGCCGTTGCTCGGTTGTTCTCTCCGGATACTCCGGTTTCCTCCACCCGCAAAACTGTCCGACAAGATGTGATCCTGGCTGCCGAAAGTGTCGTTAAACTCCAGTAAATAAATAAATAAAAAAATAAAAATAAGAGTGTTGACAGATATCGACCGCCGTGTACCAAACACGAATAAAAGACGATACTTGCATAAAAAATATTCCAGAATAACCAAACATTTTCATTTTTTTCGCCTAAAATATAGCTTATGCTCTCTCATTGGAACGAGCTCAACGAGCTCGTTCCAATGCGGTGTCATAAGCTATCTTTTCGAGGCAAAAATTTGTAAAAAATGTGAACATTTTAATGTCGATTTTGGTGAATAGTACTGGACATCTGTACTGTTATGAAAGGTAAAGGGTTACACTTTTTCTTGGCGTTGGTATTTACGGGATTATAAACCAGATTTGTGATTATTTGTTTCCCTGCACGTGACTTTGACTCTTTGCCAAAGGTAATGGCCAAACCCGTTCATCACTATTTTCAAAAAATCGCATTAAAAGGTTATCTTTTCAACATTTACCTGAAAAACCTCCCCACCGGGGGTTCAGGAGCTATGTGTTAGGGGTAAAAATTAAAACAATTCTATTATTCAAAAAATATATTAACTATACACTTTTCTAGTCTTGTTTGGCAAAAGTTTATGTGTAATTGTCTAACAAAAACTACAGACACCATTTCCAAATTTACAACTGCACACTGCAAAAAATATAAGTTCTCTGTAGAACCCAAACTGGTTCTAATCTTGTCCCTGAGATGGAACCAGTTCTGTTTAAACAGTATTTATTAGCTCACCTGAGCGAAGCTCAAGGGGAGCTTTACTGATCACTTTCTGTCCGTCGTCTGTCGTCCGGCGTCCGTCGTCCGTCGTCCGTCGTCGTCCGTCCGGCGTTAACTTTACATTATCGGCTTCTCCTCCTAAACCACTAGCCCAATTTTATTCAAATGTTGGCTAAATGTTTATTACCTAATGCCAATTCAGATTTGTTCAAATGAAGTTGCCCCTCCTCCTGGGTGGTGCCACGCCCCCAAGGGGCACCAAAATCTTTGTAAATCTTCTTCTCATGAACCAGCAGTAGCAGAGACTTGATATTTGGTGTGCAGCTTCCTTTTGAGGTGTAGACTCAGATTTGTTCAAGAGAAGTTTGTGGGGCTATACTTGGCGTCGTTATGGGAGGGGCAAAATTTTTTGCCCCGCCCAAAATTTCTATTTTCCAAACCGAGAGGCTGATTTGAACCAAATTTTATGTGAGGGCTTATTGGGTCATGAGTACTTGATTTATGCAAAAAAAAAATTTTTCCCGCAGCCCCGTGGGAACCGCAGGAGCTAAAAATAGAAAAAATTTAAAACGCCCATATCTCCAAAACTGCACGGCACTGAGAATTTTTATTTGGTGTGCAGCTTCCTTAGGACCAACAGAAAGGATTGGTAAAAAAAAATTGCCATCGGTTTTATCATAGGGTACAGTTTCGGGACTTTGAAAAAGTGCTGAGTCAGCACTTTTTAACACTGTAGGCAATGGGAAAAACATTAAAAAATCTTCTTCTCCAGATCCAGCAGGCAGAATCTTTTGATATTTGGTATGCAACATTGTAGGGTGGATTTGATTCAAGTTTGTTCAAATCGGCCCCCTGGGTTCATATTTGGGCTCAGTATAGGAGCCCGATTTCGAACTTAGTGCATTTCAGGCAAATTTCTTAAAAAATCTTCTTCTCCAGATCCAGCAGGCAGAATCTTTTGATATTTGGTATGCAACATTGTGGGGTGGATCTGATTCAAGTTTGTTCAAATCGGCCCTCTGGGTTTATATTTGGGCTCAGTATAGGAGCCCAAATTTCAACTTACTGCATTTCAGGCAAATTTCTTTGAAAATCTTCTTCTCCAGATCCAGCAGGCAGAATCTTTTGATATTTGGCATGCAACATTGTAGGGTGGATCTGATTCAAGTTTGTTCAAATCGGCCCCCTGGATTCATATTTGGGCTTACTATAGAAGCCTGAATTCGAACTTAGTGCATTTCAGGCAAATTTCTTAAAAAATCTTCTTCTCCAGATCCAGCAGGCAGAATCTTTTCATATTTGGTAAGCAACATTGTGGGGTGGATCTGATTCAAGTTTGTTCAAATCGGATCCCTGGTTTAATATTTGGGCTCAGTATAGGAGCCCAATTTTGAACTTAGTGCATTTCAGGCAAATTTCTTAAAAAATCTTCTTCTCCAGATCCAGCAGGCAGAATCTTTTGATATTTGGTATGCAACATTGTAGGGTGGATCTGATTCAAGTTTGTTCAAATCGGCCCCCTGGGTTCATATTTGGGCTCAGTATAGAAGCCCGATTTCGAACTTAGTGCATTTAGGCAAATTTCTTAAAAAATCTTCTTGTCCAGATCCAGCAGGCAGAATCTTTTGATATTTGGTATGCAACATTGTGGGGTGGATCTGATTCAAGTTTGTTCAAATGGGCTTCCTAGATTCATATTTGGGCTCACTATAGAAGCACGAATTTGAACTTAGTGCATTTCATGCAAATTTCTTAAAAAATCTTCTTCTCCAGATCCAGCAGGCAGAATCTTTTCATATTTGGTAAGCAACATTGCGGGGTGGATCTGATTCAAGTTTGTTCAAATCGGCCCCCTGGGTTTATATTTGGGCTCAGTATAGGAGCCCAAATTTGAACTTAGTGCATTTCAAGCAAATTTATTAAAAAATCTTCTTCTCCAGATCCAGCAGGCAGAATCTTTTGATATTTGGTATGCAACATTGTGGGATGGATCTGATTCAAGTTTGTTCAAATCGGCTTCCTAGATTCATATTTGGGCTCACTATAGAAGCTCGAATTCGAACTTAGTGCATTTCAGGCAAATTTCTTAAAAAATTCTCTTCTCCAGATCCAGCAGGCAGAATCTTTTGATATTTGGTATGCAACATTGTGGGATGGATCTGATGCAAATTTGTTCAAATCGGCTCCTTAGATTCATATTTGGGCTTACTATAGAAGCTCGAATTCGAACTTAGTGCATTTCAGGCAAATTTCTTAAAAAATCATCTTCTCCAGATCCAGCAGGCAGAATCTTTTGATATTTGGAATGCAACATTGCGGGGTGGATCTGATTCAAGTTTGTTCAAATCGGCCCCCTGGATTCATATTTGGGCTCACTATAGAAGCTCGAATTCAAACTTAGTGCATTTCGGGCAAATTTCTTCAAAAATCTTCTTCTCCAGATCCAGCAGGCAGAATCGTTTGATATTTGGTATGCAACATTGCGGGGTGGATCTGATTCAAGTTTGTTCAAATCGGCCCCCTGGATTCATATTTGGGCTTAATATAGAAGCCTGAATTCGCACTTAGTGCATTTCGGGAAAATTTATTAAAAAATCTTCTTCTCCAGATCCAGCAGGCAGAATCTTTTGATATTTGGTATGCAACATTGTGGGGTGGATCTGATTCAAGTTTGTTCAAATCGGCTTCCTAGTTTCATATTTGGGCTCACTATAGAAGCTCGAATTCTAACTTAGTGCATTTCAGGCAAATTTCTTAAAAAATCTTCTTCTCCAGATCCAGCTTCAGAATCTTTTCTTATTTGGTAAGCAACATTGTGAGGTGGATCTGATTCAAGTTTGTTCAAATCGGCCCCCTGGGTTTATATTTGGTCTCCGTATAGGAGCCCAAATTTTAACTTAGTGCATTTCAGGCATATTTCTTAAAAAATCTTCTTCTCCAGATCCAGCAGGCAGAATCTTTTGATATTTGGTATGCAACATTGTGGGGTGGATCTGATTGTGATTCATGAACGTATTTATTTGTAAAGTTGATAGAATCTTAGACAAAATTTGCAGAAAAGATCTACTATAGAAGGGGTGGTATCCAGGGTGAACCGTTTACCCAAATCTAGCAGTACTAATGCATTATTCACACAAATCTCCGTTCAAATTTTATGACCCCTCATTGGAACACACGCATTCAGCTCATTCCAACAAAGGTCATATGCCATGTTTTCGAGACAAAAGAATAAAAATTTTAGTTATTCATGAAATTTTTAGGCAACTGTTGTCTGTTATTCACATTGCTTCATGAAATTTCAGTACTTTTAGAAGTTACCTCAGTAATCAAGGGTTAATTCCCCTTAATTAAATGTCGCCTCTAAAAAAACAACCACTTTGCATATCTTACCTTTTTACCAGCATAACTGCCAAAACTTGTCAGCATTCTTCGCAAAAATCGCTATTCAAATTTTAATTTTTGTCTCTTAAACATACATGTACTTATCGCTTGTAAATACCCCATTGGAATGAGCTTTTTGAGCTCATTCCAATGAGAGGTCGCACACCATGCTTTTTGAGTCAAAAAAGCAATTTTTTAGTTATTCCAGAATTTCGTACGTAAAACACAGCTTTATGACTTCACATTAAAATGAGCTCTCTAAGCTTGTTCCAATCAACATTCACGCACTATGTCTTTCACACAAAAAATAAAATTTTCCATTTATTGAGGAATTTTGTTTGCAAGAACACTCTTACCCCCCCCCCCCCCCCCAACACACACACACACACACAAACACAGACACACACATCTAAAAGTTCGGCAGCAAAAAAACAGTTACTTCAATTTTTAAATGCATTATAGGAACAACTTGCCTAATCAAATTTAAATACTTTTGCATCATTTTTCTGTATCTAGAACAAACCATCTACCATATCTTTACGCAAAATTCTCCAGCATCATTCACAAAAAACACCATTATTTATATATTCACATTTCTGTCTCAAAAATATACCTGATCTTCCCATACCCCTATTGGAATAAGCTGTTTGAGCTTGTTCCAATGATGATAAAAAAAACTAATATTTTGGAAAATTTGTGAAAATTTTTGTTTTCTTGCATGCAAATATGTACATGTAGCACATGGAAGATATCCACAGTTGGGGAGAGATGTCCAAGACTATCTCTTCACATTCCTTGTTTGTGCTTCATGCTAAACCAGTTTGTCTGCAGAGATAAATTTGCTTTATTAAAAATCATTGGAGATTGGCCACACACCAATGATTTTAAATAAAACTAATTTTAGGTAACAAATGTTGAACTTCAAACAAAATCTATCACTCAACCAGTTAATGTTGATGAGGCATGACATGGTGAAGGTGACCTAAAATACTTCTTAGAGTCACTTTGTCAGGTGAGCGATTAAGGCCACGTGGGGCCTCTTGTTTCAAATCAAATAAATTTATCAAGATTAACATGAAATATTAACAGAATTAAAGATAAATTAAGGGGGTTTCAGCCGTAAGTTTAGAGCTCATACGAAGTTGTCTCAAATCATTATTAAGCAAAGGAAATATGAACAATTGGCATATCGAACCAGTTTTGGTTCTATACAGAACCAAAACTGGTTCGATATGCCAACTGTTCATATCTCCTTTCTTTCAAAATGTTTGGCGACTGAGTTGAATAAGCTCCAAGTTTACAGCTGAATCTACTTCAGTTCATGTAATATTCTGTTAAAATTGAACGCTAATCTTCCTAAATTTATTAGATTTGAAATAAATACAGTTTAAACAGAACTGGTTCCATCTCAGGGACAAGATTAGAACCAGTTTTGGTTCTAAAGAGAACCTATATTTTTTGCTGTGTACATCTATACAAGTAAAACATCGTTATTTAAAAATACAAATTTGGATCTGCGAATTTGATGAGTCGTTAAAAAAGGAAACAAAACATCGAAAAAGTAAAATGAACACAATTCGTGGGCTCTTTGAAATGTACGTGTTAATATGTTATCCGCACATAAAGGTGCATCATGTTATGGTCATTTGCATCCAGCTTGACACGCAATGTGCTTTAAAACTTATTTGACAAATTTAATTCAATTGTCGTGTATTGTTGATATAAAAACTGACGTCTTTAACCCTTTACCTAACATGAAAAGCAGACGACACTTGCAAAAAAAATTCTTGAATAACTAATTTTTTGTCTCAAAAACATAGGTTATGACCCCTCGTTGGAACGAGCTCGACGAGCTCGACGAGCTCGTTCCAACGAGGGGTCATAACCTATGTTTTTGAGACAAAAAATGAAAAAAATAAAAAAATTAATTGGCGATTTTTGAGAATAGCGCTGGCTGGTTTTGGCCGTTACGTTGGGTAAAGGGTTAAAGGCCTTGTGTTTGGCGAAAAACGTAATCTTTTTTCCGCAAGTTATTTTATTATTTTCGTCTCAGTCTTCCATTGATAATTACCATCGTTTAATTTCCATTTGCAAATGGAATGAGATATCACGGTGCATTTCCTAATTAGTAATGACATCGGGCCCTGGAGACAGAAATTACAGGAGTAAAATTCAACCTGTACCATCGTTACAATAATTGAGGAAATGGTTAATGTTTTTCACCGCGGAAATTCCCAATTTTCAGAATTTGATCAGTTTACCGCTCACAGACAAGAACTCAACTCATAAGAACAAATTCATTCACGATAGTCTTAAGCTTACAATATATATATATAAAGATATGAACAGTTGAGAAACAAACTGTTTGCTGGGTTTGAGTATGTGATCTTGTTATCAGAGCCATGGTAGTATTTTTAGCTGCGACTAGCAGCTCTATAAGTGGCAATGTCGTTCTGTCGGTCTGTCTGTCGGTCTGTCTGTCGATCGGTCTGTCGGTCGGTCCGTCCGTCTGTGACCAACGAGTTTGTCTGTGACCAACGAGTTTCAAAACTCAATAACTTTCGAAATACTTGATGGAATGACTTTATATTTGGCATGTAAGTGTATCTTATTGATGTCTAGCAATTGTTTAATGCATGTGTTGTTCCAAATATTTTTCTTGGAGTTATAGCCCTTGATGAACTTACAATTTTGTGAGATTGCACCCCCGTCGCAGCTACGGCGTCGATGTCGCGATTTTTTTCTGGTTGGGTGGGAGTGTACGAATATCATACAGTTTGCGACAGAAAAAATAAATTATATCGCTCTTCCTCTTTCTATTATGGCAGGGAGCTCTCGCATCTTAACTGGTAGAGTGCTAAAAGCCCATATTTGGGATTTATTTCGAATTGTCGGTACCACAACTTAAAGGTTTCATATTCAGTGGATGTTCTACCTATCACCTTTGAAGTGACATTATTTAGTCTGTTAGGATTTGCCTTGTTACAAGTTATGGGAGAGTGCCTATTGGCACTCTCCCATAACTTATAACAAGGCAAAGATATGTGCAAAAAATTTGATGACGATAAATAATTCCGCACACTACCAGTTAACCCTTTGAAAACTGATAGCTTCAGTCATGCCAATTCAAACTCATCAGTTGGAAAAGTCCATTTTCATTATGTGGAGGTAGACAAATCAATATTATCAATGCAAAGCTCTGTGGGCAGCAGGGTGAAAGTATTGATCGGTATACTCCACAAATTCACTGGTCGGCTGTTTACGTTATGAAATATCAAAAGTCTCTGTCCAGAACCAATTTACTGAACTTTCTTTCGAAAATTTCACCGGAAACTTTGTTTGTTTGTTGGTGTTTAACTACACGTTCAACAACCAGGGTCATATCGTCTCGGACAGTTTTACGAGTGGAGGAATCCGAAGTACACGGACAGAACTAAAGAGCAACGGCGAGTAACTGTCTGACTCACCAACTTACTCGTTCGGCATAATCAGTGTTAGCAGCGGTTGAAGGCGAGTGTATCTGTACCGTCGTCGTGTCCTACGCCTTAGTACACAGCGCCACCGTGCCCCCACTTTGACAGTGGAGATCAAGTGTCTTGCCCAAGGATGCAAATCAGAAGACAGGCGTCAGGAATTGACCATCGACCATTTGATCCCATGTGTAATGCACTAACAATAACTTACCGCGTTATCCCACCAGAAATTGAAGAAATGTTGAAGAATCTTTCTTTATCACACAATCGCCATCAAGTAGCTCATTACGGAAAATATCGTTCATAACACGCCGAATACGGGAGTGACGTCAGAAGTCAATATCTACGCTGTAACGTTTTGAGTGAGTTGCCATCGGACGTTGAGTTGAATTTATCGTCTCTTATATTTCGTAACTGTTTGCCTAATACAAATAGCAGACGACAATTTCAAGAAAACAACAGTGAAAACAACAGTGAGACGGCTATCAAAAGCTCCTAGGCTTACTGTAGAATCCCATCCTCACCATCTGTGTCTATGTCCGCTGTACTTGTTACGTTGTACACAATTAATATAGATCGTTTTTATTTTTCCGCGTATTTGTGCCATATGATGTGTCCATGTAACATGTTTGTTTGAAATAAAAATATTGTTTAAACTAAAAAACAACATTCCCTGAATAACTAAATATTTTCCTTTTTTATCTCGAAATCGTAGCTTATGACCCTCGTTGAGACGAGATCAACTTGCTCGTTCCAGTGAGAGACATAAGTTATCTTTTTTGAGGCAAAATAGATAAAATACTAAAATTTGGATGGCGATTTTAGTGAACAGCGCTGGCCATCTTTAGTCATTGCGTCAGCTAAAAGTTTAAATGACACATGCAATAAAAGTAATATCAAATTCATCGCGATTTGGCGTGAACTTTCCGAACCACGTTCACTAAAATCGATTTGAGACTCGGTAAACCTCATCTTAGATCGATTTTAGTGAACTCAGTACTGAAATTTCATATGAAATCGCAATTAACCCTTCACCCAACGCAGACGATATCAAAATTTATTATTTTAAATATCATTTTTAATTTTTTTTCAAAAAATTTCAACAAAACCATATCATGTGACCCCTTGTTGGAACGAGCTCGACGAGCTCGTTCCAACGAGGGGTCACATGATATGGTTTTGTTGAAATTTTTTGAAAAATAATACTTTTTCAACTGCTGAAGTTGCATATTGCGTGGGCGGATGTGGGCGATTCATTGGGTAAAGGGTTAATTAGAGATCCTCTATACTTATTCACTGAGAAGTATCTTTCACTATTGGATATCAGGATTTTGCTACTAAACATCAGGGGCCAATACTAGAAAACTTTTATAGCTGTATTTTCAAGAATTGCATTTTCTAATTACGATTTTAAATGGGTTGAAGTGAACCATAAGCATTTACAAAGATGAGGCTGCCAATTGGAAAATTCCCATATCTTTTAAAATGCTAATGATTTATTTTAGACAGTTATATTAATAGGTAGAAAATACACTTCTAAAAAATACAATTGTAAACGTTTTATAGTACTGGCTCTAGGTTTAATAGTCAACAATACCTAAAATATAAGAAATCATGCTTGACGTATTTAACGTTCTTTACTGGTGTATTCCATTCCTCAGTGTGTGTTGAAACAAAATATTTCGCATCCATGTTCGATTTCAGCCCTAGTACTGTTTCCTTTTGGTCAGTGTCTGCATATATTTCAATATTATTATTGGTGCTTTTACAACGAATGTGTATCTGTTCACCTATTTAAGCAATTCGTTCGTTTCTAGAATTGGAATAACATTTATATGGAATTTTTGTTGTCGTTGGCGAAGTACTGTATAATACCCGTTAGAAATGGCGCTAAAATTCTGAATGCTTTCCAACAGCATGGCTTGTAGCAGTCTATTGTAAACCCGATAAAGGAGTCTCCAAAATGATCTGCATTTGATGTTCTCTGCTAATATGATCTATTCAACAAATAATTAACAAGGATAGTGGAAAGAAATTGTTTTGGCGTGTTCCAAAATCTGCCTCTGAAGAATTGAAATAATCATAATATTATCAATCATAGTTCAATTTTACAGTTTTTGACACATCAATCCATTCCAATGGCTTTTAAGAGAGATATTTTAAAGATATCTCCAAATGAACTTGCGACAATGAATCACTTGTCACAAAATAATTTTATGTAATGTTTTTTTGAGAGAAGCCTCAGAAAATCTCGACTAAACTGTTACCGATACTTTATACAAATGTTTTGTGGATTGTGTCGTCTGCTCATCCGAAGTTACTTGTAGGCATTTCATGTTAAAAAGATTGGGCTGCTGATATGCACTGCGTCACGTACTATTCAGCGAACTCTTTTCAACAATATTTGAAATTGTTAATTAGATACCAAGATTTTGTCTGGAATTTTATAATATCTGCCTTCCTTTATACAAAGATGAACCTCGGCTGACATACCCTCCTAACACGGCTGATATACCACCGAACTGGGCTGATACACGTTACCTGGGTAATTATCGAACGTGCTTCTTCTTCTACCAAGAACAATCACCAATACATGAGCGTTTTGCTTGCCAATGAAATTGTTAACGCCTCGCTCTGTTTCTTTATATCTCGAAGCGGTAAATCTTTAACGAATTCACAGTTTAAAACTATTATTCTTTAACCCTTTACCTAACGTAACGGTCAAAACCGGCTAGCGCTATTCTCAAAAACCGCCAATTAATTTTCATTATTTTTTTCATTTTTTGTCTCAAAAACATAGGTTATGACCTCTCGTTGGTACGAGCTCGTCGAGCTCGTTCCAACGAGGGGTCATAACCTATGTTTTTGAAACAAAAAATGAAAAAAATTAGTTATTCAAGAATTATTTTTGCAAGTGTCGTCTGATTTTTAGGTTAGGTAAAGGGTTAAACAAATAGATGCAATAGAGTATTCTCAGTGTAGTCAACTGCGGAGGTGATAAAGAATAAACAATGTGAATATATAAAACGACAGGGATAAGGGAGGGTATGGCTAAACTTAATCTGACCAAATTAACAGGGTTTTTTGCCTTCACGCTCATTGTGTTTTCGAATAAGCCTAACTCTATAACGCAGGCCTGTCGGTGACTTGTGATTAATATGCCACATAGTCTCAGCTTGAATGGCACTAAAGTCTTGTAACAGTTGAGTAGCTCTGCACTTTAACCCTTTACCCAACGGTTCGCCCGCATCCGCCCGCGTAATACGCAAATTCCGCAGCTGAAAAAATATTATTTTTCGATAAATTTCAACAAAACCATATCATGCGACCCCTCTTTGGAACGAGCTCGTCGAGCTCGTTCCAAAGACGGGTCACATGATATGGTTTTCTTGAAATTTTTAAAAAAAATTTAAAAACTGATATTTAAAATAATAAATTTTGAAATCGTCTGCGTTGGGTAAAGGGTTAATCAACTAGTTAATAAACATGATATAACGTAGTTGATTTTATATCAGCCTTGATATCAGACATCGGTCTCAGGCTGATAACATGTTACTTCGAGCTGATATCAAGACTGGTATACAATCAACCAAGTAATAAGCTCTAATAACTATCTGTGAAAAGCAAAGATACACCAAACTCTGGCTTTATTTCCAAAGCCATAGCGGGCGTTCGAACTCACACCGAGAGAGTTTCCTTCGGCACCAACCACCTAGCGAAACTATACTAGACCACGCACACCACTTGGCCACCGACAGACCCTTACCCTAAGGTTCTGTCGATGGCCGAGTGGTGTGCGTGGTTTACTATAGTTTCGCTAAGCTGTTGGTGCCTAGGTCTGTCCATTCCCGAGTGGTGTGCGTGGTTTAGTGTAATTTCGCTAGGCGGTTGGTGCCGAAGGAAACTCTCTCGGCGTGGTTTCCAATTCCCTGCTTGCCATTGTAAATAAAGCCAGTGTTTCATTTGGCGTATCTTTGCTTTTCACAGACCCTTAAAGTAAGGCTCTGTCGGTGGCCAAGTGGTGTGCGTAGTTTAGTATGGTTTCGCTGGACGGTTGGTGCCGAAGGAAACTCTCTCAGCGTTGGTTTGAACTTCTGCTATGCCATTGTAAATAAAACCTGCGTCCCTTCCTGAATTCTGTGGCACGCGGGGAAAGTTCTCGCTGATTTCCATTGTGGTGCAGTATGTAGAATTAACTAGTGATGCAATTATATGAGAAATACACAAACATGCTTCGCCATAAAGCCTTCAACAAGCGTAATGGTAATAGCGCTCATACAATTAATCAGCAGAGAAACAGGAATCAAGCTGTGGCTTCAAGTCCGCAAAGAAATAGAAACAATCTGTTGTTTTTTTTGTAGCTACCTGAGCCACCCATGACAGTGGGCGCATAGTTCAGCCGTTCTATATGTGGGTTAACATGATGCTAATACTAATGTGGTTTTTAAGTATTTTGGTAGATCACAATCTGATGGAACACACTGCTATTTACAAGCTTATTCCAGACAAACGTGTGAATTCGAGTTTTATAACACCAATCAGCCTCTGCATTCTCTAAGAGCTGACTCGAGTTACTTGTGTCTGAAGACCGATTTACAGGTTTTTCATGGAATCGTGTATCTATAGATAATATGAAAACGTGGTGTATTTTGTTTATAACAAAGAGGTCCTGTATACATGCGAAAAATAGCTTAGTAGTTGTTAGGTTTTTTACACCAGCAACCAAATTTAGCCAAAACAGAACACAATGTTTTGCCGGTTCGTTTGTCGGAATAATTTGAAAATTACCATAGCGTCAGTAGAAACGCCGCTTTTGGTCGAGAGCAAGGTTAAGCGTGACACATTCTTCATACTTCGATTTTTACAAATTGGACCCACATCAATGACTTTATCAGACTTTGGGCGGGCAAGACTGTTCATCTTACAAGTTCTAAAATGAGTTCGATGGAGCAGAGCGCCGGTGCATTTGACATCTCGATTGTTCGCGGTTCTTCATCCATGTCGGTTCAAGTCTGCTTCCACTTGATTATTAGATTGAGAAATCTATGAGTTGCTTACCTGTCGACGTTTACGTTGTTCAATACCTGTTATCTCATATCCCATCTCATGTATCTGTTACTTGAATTGTCTCAGGTTGACCATGTACTACTTCACAAGGCAATCGACAGGAGATGAACAAACAAAAGCATAACATGAATATTTCGTCATTAGCTCAATAAAGGGTGTGTTATTTTGCTTGGGAAATTTCTCAGAGCAGTAAATAGATAGAAAAGTCACATTCCGCGTCTGATTTCTGTTAAAAAACGCTAGTTCACCAGGGGCCAATACTATAAAACTTTTACAATTGTATTTTCTAGAATTGCATTTTCTAGTTATAACTTTAAAATTAAATAGGTTGAAATGAAACATTAACATTTTCAAAGATGTGGCACTTTGCCAGTTAGCAAATTGCCATATCTTTTAACCCTTTACCTAACCTGAAAAGCAGACGACACTTGCAAACAAAAATAAGTTGAGTAACTAATTTTTTTTTTCATTTTTTGTCTCAAAAACATAGGTTATGACCCCTCATTGGAACGAGCTCGACGAGCTCGTTCCAATGAGGGGTCATAACCTATGTTTTTGAGACAAAAAATGAAAATATAATGAAAATTAGTTGGCGATATTTCTGAATAGCGCTGGCCGGTTTTGGTCGTTACGTTGGGTAAAGGGTTACAATGCTAATGATTCATTTCAGTCTTTTATATTAAAAGATTGAAAATACAATTCTAAAAAATATAAAGTTTTATAGTATTGGCTCTGGGCCAGCAGGATTTACAAATCACTCAACTTGAACTTTGTCTGTCTCTTGAGAAGGTGGAGCTCCTATGGAGGTGGCAGAATTCTTTTTGTTGAAATCAGCTGCGATGGTAGAGCTTATATGGAATGCGATTAATACCTCCCACGCACACAGACATGAACATAAACTAAGCCGTCAGTACCAACAAATGTCTATAACGAATTGTACGATGTGTGTTTTCTTCAGAAACACAGCTTAATATGTTTTCTGATTGGAAGGGTTCCTCGTAATCGTTCAGATGAAGAGTCTTAGGCTATGTTTTATGAAAATCACGAAAAGCTTTATTTGATAATATGTTTACTGAAATTACTGGAGATCGTCGCATGAGGGAATCAAGGCTCTTTATGCAACTCTTTAGCACGAGGTGATATACTCAACATGTTGAGTAGTGACGTGGCATTTCCACGCCGTGGAAAACCCGGTAAGCGGGGCAGTGTTTGTTGACTGCACTGAAAAGGATATGCTTTTTCCGGTATAATCGGACATGTTAACTAACGTTTGTGGTGAGAATCTTCTAGAATTCTCCGCGGAAACCCTGGGAAGTGGAGCAGTGCGTGTTTACTGGGAGTAGTGCGGTTGCTAATGATGGTCCCGTGACTCAGATTTCACCTCACGAGTTCATGGTAAACGTTCAAAACAACAACAACAACAACAACAACAACAACAACAACAACAACAACAACAACTGTAACCAGCATTAACAGCAGCATGCAAGCGATTCTTGTAAATAAAGTCTTACTGTACGTCAAAGTTTCAAAATGTCGATACTGACATCATACACTCACGTACGTCTGACGTACTTTCTTGTCAAAGAGCGAAGAGAAATATGTATGAATATGTCAAGTTTTCACACTGGGAAAACTGTGGGGTTCTCATTCATCATTATTCTAGACTCAAATCTGGAAGCAATTTGTGGATTTGTTTTACTCCAGATACGCATATTATCATAACAGTGTGTTGATCCGTGTCGTAGTATCACGTCGAGTTGAGGTGGCCAGATTGTCGGATCACACGAACTGCCGCAGGCAATCTGGTCACCCCAAAGAGACGTGATACTACAACACAGATCAACACTCTGTTATGATGATAGGTTTATTATACGACTGACACACTAACAGGAACTTAATTTGCTTACTTCGATTTACATATTCCCTTGAAAGCCGAACATAAAAATATCAGACGAAACATTGTAAACAATGACAACGGCTTCCCCAGTTACGAAGTCTATTTTTAACGGATAAATAGTCCGACGTTATTCATACGGAAATTCTCGGCAATTTCCGTAGGAGTGTGATATGGATTTTTGATCCGGGAAAATCTCACCTGGTGTGATCCGACAGTATGGATAAATCGTCACACAGTAGTGGTATTTAGGGTAAAAATGTCATAGTCATATAATAAAATAAGTGTCCATACACTTTTATGAAACATCCGGACTCTTGCATCCTTCTGCGATGACTCACGACGAAACAACAGAAAAAAAATAAAAGGAGATTTCACAATGGGTGTCTTTCTTCCCAACATTTTTTAGGACAATGGGCATAGAGTCCATAACCTCTACATATAATGCACATGGAGTAGGACATTTGAATCGACAAGAGTACACTGTATTTGTTCGTGCTTTCGGCCCCTTGGTCTCTACTTGCAACTTTGCACTGCGTGATCACATTAACTAAACATTACATTCGCAATAAATAGCTTCAGCGTCACAGCGTTATGACGCTGTGCCGTTGCAGCTTTTTACTACGAATGTCATGTTAAGGTGATCGCACAAAGTATAGCTGGAGGCATTCATAAGTTGTTGATAAAGACCAAATGATCCAAATCTCCAATAAATATAAAGTGTATTATTGTCGACATTTTGTGTATATTTATGACATTTATCGCTCAATAAACAAGGAAAAGCGCGAATTCACTTTAGCTACTACAACGTTGGAAATGATACACTGGTTCCTTATAGCTGCAATTTGGTTCCTGGTCATACATTTTCTGTTGGTCCTACAAGTATACATTCTGATTTTGTTCAGCTGACACTCTTGAGTACTAAATCAGCATGTGTACACCATTTTACACAAATGTTTGTAATATTCAGAAGCAACAGAACAAGGGGGGGGGGGGGGGGGGGGGTTAGATTACTACAACTAAAACACAACTGTGTTTTTATTAACCTTATCTCTGTCACCTCGGCCGATTCGAGCCCTTTCTATCTACGTCTCAGAGACAGAGATATAGAGACAGAGGTGGAGAGATAATTCCAAACAAATCAAAGTCAGGATTTTCTATAGACTCGGATACCAAGTTCGGTATCAAAAGGTATGGATGTGTTTCTCTAAGGTGTTTTACACACACACCCATGTATACATACCGCGAAGCACCACACACACCCACAGGTACATTTGACAGAAAACTCCAACCATGCTCAGTCTTTAACTGTTTTAAATAATAAACTGCGTGTTCTAGTTTTGTTTTAGAAAGAACAAATGCGATCTTTCAGATGCCACATGTTCCGTTCTCCTTTCTGTTCGAATCCGAATTGACGTCCGGATGCTTTACTCGAATATTTTTATTTGGTATTTTATGTGAAACAGTGAAATATAGACTTATTAAATTACCTTGGGTCGACTTCCACCCTAAATTTATATATAATTTGTGAGAAAAAGCATAAGAAACTCTAGTAAATTTCAGCCAGTGAACCACCGGGTAACACCCGGTGGTCCACTGGCTGAGAATTTGCTGGAGTGTTTTGCTCATTTACTAAAAAAATAAATTTCCGTCGCACAGTAAATCCACCCGCTTTATTTTAGTAGCAACAAATCCTCTCCCCAATGTGACTGGTCAGTGGAAATATTTCCAGTGTATTTACGGTTGTACGATTATGTCTATAAGTTCGATGGGCGTTAACCAACACTCTTTCATCGGGATGTAAATTACATCGGTTTATATTAAACTATTATTCATAGCAATGGAAGAATGCTCAATATTTCCAATAACAGCGCTGTACATCGCAAAATTCATTCACAAAACGCTTATAATTTTCGCGTATTCTGCCCAATTTTGTCGTCAAGTCTGCAAGCATATAATGATAAAAACTATGCTTTTCCATCTCAATCAAACAAGTAATTGGGCATACCACAATAACCTATCATTTAGCGAGGGAATTTTTACACCATTATTGTCCAAGTGTATAATTATGCGAAATGCGGGCTGTTATCGACGGCCCGGTGGAAGCGAGTGTCAGGAAAGGACTTTTCTCATTGTCTCATGTGTAGCTATGGATCGAAGACACAACAGAATCTTCACATTAAATTAGGAGATTAAAATCAGATCAGCCGTGCTTTTTACTCAACGCGAGCTTCAATTTTAATGTTCTCTATTTCACTTCCCGGCATGGCGCTGTGTCGAACCTTTTGCTCCGACGTGTTCTAATTTGGGGGTAAAACAAAATTGTAAACTAGATCCACTTCGGTCAGCAGTCGCGCACATTTGTAAACTTTCAAAAGATTAAACGGGGCAGAAAATTATTTGCTTTCAAAGATAAAATGAAGATTTTGTAGTCGGCATTTTTCTTTTTCAGTCGAAAAATACGACAAAGGATTCTAACGTTACATCCTCAACTCGGCGCAAAATTTAATTACGATGGATCAGACAGAAAACCATTGTTGATGGTATATTTCATACCACTCGTCTTAGAGTCTACTTAACCCCATGCCTGACACAAGTTTCTTCCTATTTTCAAACATGGTTTATGATTCCCGATTGGAACGAGATCCTTCCAATATTGATTATAAGCTATGTTTTCGGGACAGGTTTATTTAGAATCATGTGTCGATTTTCATGCAAACGCTTGGTAGGTGTGTTTGGTTGGATGTCGACATGGTTAATTGCTCGGAATTCACATTTCTGTTCAGTTTCACAGAGCATGCCAAATGCTTCTGCACATTTTCTCCATGCCAATGGATTGTCGACATGTATGATGCTTCGTGTAAGTAAGGTTTGGCGGGGGGGGGGGGGGGGGAGGGGGAGAAAGAGTATCTTTAAAACAGACATTACTTCATTTTTTCAGCTGCTTTAAATGAGTGTCCAAATAAAGGCCCTCATCTTTGTCAATAAGAAGTACTTCAGAAATTGCTTGAGGAAAAAGTAGAAACACAAGATGCTGACAGTTTTGAACACGAAGAATGCAGTCATAATTTTAACTGCAGAAATTGGAGCCACACTCAAAATACATATTCATTTTTTTCGGTAATTTGTTGCGCAGAGTATCACCTGGGAAACTGGTTTAAGCCTTTCGAAACTGACCTGCGTAAATTTTTGCATAACGCAAAAATTGACAGTCTAAGCACCAGACAGGATAGCAATGTTCAATGCCTGTTATATCTCACAAACTAATCAGCATGATGGCGGATGTGATAGAAGACGCTCCTGTTAATTGCCATGGTTATATAATATCATACATGTTTGTTAAAATTTACTGGAAAGGTCCTATTGTCACTATCCAGTAAATTATAACAAAACAAGCCCATAATAACAAAGTATTATTTGCGTTCATCTGAACATGAATGGATTGGTCTAAAAACATCAAACATTCGTTGGTTACACTTACACTTTCTAAGAAAGCCTGAATATGGGCGTTTGTCTCTGAATCAGAGCATCGTATTGTTAGTCCTCAATGAACTAAGGGAACTCTCATTGCGCAGTTTGTCCAGTCCATTTAACAGTCCCCGATTGCATTCCTATATCATTTCAGAGAATGCTATTGTGAATAATTCCTTAACCCTGCTATAACGTTATGTACCGTGGAAAACAAGTTCTGCTTCACTGGTAAAACATGACTCGGTAACCAACGCCTAAGGCAGACCATGGTAATCCTCCGAAGTGGGCAACAGAGGAATACACGAATGGCCAAACTTGACTTCATAATTATGGTGCGGACATGATATAGGCATAGACGCTAATAGTGACCTTTAAATAAATAAATAAATAAATAAATAAATAAATAAATAAATAAATAAATAAATAAATAAATAAATGCAACACATTATTATATTTTTTGCATAAAGCAAAAAGTACCATTTGATCACAAGATGGCGCAATACACAACAAATTAGCAAGGAGAATCAGCAAAAAAATTAATCCTTTACGTTACGAATCGGCCGCAAGTGCCAGCGTAATATAAAAATTAAGCAGTTGAAAAAAATATATTTTCAAAACACTTCAACAAAATCATATACATGTGATCAGTAATTGGAACGAGCTCGACGAGCTCGTTGCAATGAGGGATCACATGATATGGTTTTGTTGAATGTTTTGGAAAAAATTGAAAAATTAAAATCAATAGTTTTGATATCGTCTGCATTGGGTAAAAGGATAATCCTACAGCCTTGGGCAGCTGTAGGTTTACATTATTCTTGAACCTCCCAACTAATACAAAATAAATCCGTCCACTTCGGGGTAAATTAAATCTGGGACGATACCACGTACGTTAGGATTTGAGTTATTATTAGAAAAATAGCATTAGTATTTTCGTACGGTTGACTTTTTCCATATTTCGACCAGTGCTAAAAAACGTCATTGGCAAAAACAAATCATTTCTTCAGATCGTGTGGCTAAATTAATTTTAGACTACTTTTGGGACAATTTCGCAGTTGGTTTCTCTCGTAACACACCACAAGAAAAATCGAGGTGTGGGTGGAATAAAAAAGGCTTACTTATAACTAAAAGATGCCACAATACGTTTTAATATTTTTGTGTTTTGTTTTAGCATTATCTTTAACCCTTTACCTAACATGATAAGCAGACGACACTTGCAAAAAAAAATTCTTGAATAACTAATTTTTTCATTTTTTGTCTCAAAAACATAGATTATGACCCCTTGTTGGAACGAGCTCGTTCCAACGCGGGGCCATAGCCTATGTTTTTTAGACAAAAAATGAAAAAATAATGAAAATTAATTGGAGATTTTTGAGAATAGCGCTGGCCAGCTTTAACCGTTATGTTGGGTAAAGGGTTAACATGCTGTTTTTCTTACGTCTCCATAAATCACCCGCAACAATAAACTTTACGCCAATGTGAGAGTGGAAAGGGAAAGTAGCTGAAACTTTGTTAGAGATTAGACAAAACTTATCAATTGTTCAGTTTTATTTTTTATGATATTGGCAAAACATTTGATGATAGAAATATGTTATCGTAAGTAGCTGATCATTTCGAGAATAATTTACTGAATTCAGTCCTGGCTGCTTCACAACAGCCGCTGTTACATTTGATAATAGATCAAGAAAAAAATAGAGTTCACAGGGAATCATTCTTCGAAAGATTTAATAAGGTTGAAGATTGAATACATCTCTAACCCTTTACCCAACGTAACGGCCAAAACCGGCCAGCGCTATTCTCAAAAATCGCCAATTAATTTTCAAAATATTTTCATTTTTTGTCTCAAAAACATAGGTTATGACCCCTCGTTGGAACGAGCTCGTCGAGCTCGTTCCAACGATGGGTAATAACCTATGTTTTTGAGACAAAAAATGAAAAAAATTAGTTATTCAAGAATTTTTTTGCAAGTGTCGTCTGCTTTTCATGTAAGGTAAAGGGCTAAAAGATAAATTCTGCAATGATGGAGGAAAAGGCGGAACACTTTTTTTAAATAGATACGTTCCAATGTAGTCTGTGAGTGAGTGCTTCCATATGTGCATTTTGTGGAAACCATTTGTCTGCCATACAGTATTTTTTCTCGTTGAAACCCTGTCGAATACTCTTCCTACTCTTAATGCAGGATTACTTGAGCTAGCAAAGCTGTTTCATCAACAGTTAAAATTATACGCTCAAGAATGTTGAGATGCTAGAAAAGCGATTTGGGTTTTGAACTAAAATTCTTGGCACACCATATCAACTTTGTGTCTGAGCATGGAACAATCAAACTAGAGCAGCGGTAGCCACCTCGAACAGAGTTCCAATTATAAAATAAAAATCAACGTCTTGGAAACATTTATCAATTATTAATACCAAAAATAAAACTAACTAACTAACTAACTAACTAAATAAATAAATAAATAAATAAATAAATAAATAAATAAATAAATAAATAAATAAATAAATAAATAAATAAATAAATATATTTTTTTTCTATTGTTTTATTCTTTTTTCCCGTAAAGACGAATATGAGACCGTTAACATGATAGCATATATTAAGGAGATTTACTTTTTAAAATTGTTTTTAGTTACAGTGGCAGTCAAAATGATTTGTGAGTAACTTAGAAATCATCTCTTAATTTCTCGCGCAAAGATAATATCCCCAACACTGATTCTTGGAAACTTTCTAAAAGGTATTATCAACGAAGAAGGCTTTGTGCAGGTATCTAGGCTATCTTTCGACTTAGTCGAAGGATAGCCTAGATGACCGCACAAAACAGCAATCTTACTTTAGGCATGTCCTTTGTACTGATCGTATTTCATTAGAATACATTATGCTATTTTTGACAGTGGAAATTATAAACTGGGCTTTTATTTTGATACATGTTGCGGTCCATTGTGGGAACGAGCTCTCCGAGCTCGCCACATTTTTTTCACCAAAATAAGCTTTATAAAAGAAGCGAATTTAGAAGAAAATAAAAAGTAAAATTGAACGCTTTTAAAATATTGAATTGAATATCAGTTGGAGTCAATCGATAAATTGGCCTTAAGTCCATGGTGTAGAAATTAAGGGTAATTTGCAATGGTGTGTCGTTACTTACTAAAAATATTGAATGTACTTTTACTTTCAAATATCCAATTGGATCAGGAAGGGGTGTGTTCGGTTAAGCACAAAAGTGAAAATGTATTTCAATTAGGAATCCTTTCTGTCAAAATACACAAACGAAAAAAGAAAAAATACGAACACACAACAGAGAAACTATCACATAAATTCTCTCGTGGTTTATAGGCCCCTCCTCCTCTGTTGTATATATAGTGATTCTCGTCCAATCAAAATCCGCCGGGGGTCACAACAAAAACTAATCTTTGAATCGGACTCAATGTGCATTACGCTGATGCATTAAATTAGTTTATATTCTATGGAACACAATACCAAATAGAAAATATTCAAACTTGTCTAACAGCGGACCAGCTCACCGCAAGGAGTAGATTCGGCGATTTTCGTTAAAAAAGTCCTCGGAGCAAAATAAAAACTTTGCTTCTGTGGAGCTGTTACCAAATCGAGTCATCATCCCCCATAGGTGTTTTGCCCCTGAGTTAATGTAATATAAAACTAGTCTTTAAAAGAAACTTCATCAACCAGAAATTATGTCGTTTCTAGCTCTGGATTCCAACACCTGGCAGGTAAGAATTAATTTTTTCAATCTTTTAAGCCCATGGCGAACCAATTTTATAGAGAATAATTTTACTCTGGACAGATAAGAGCATATTACAGCTCAGATCGAAAAGTGTGAATGACTAGCCATTATAGCATTTCAGTGTAAGAATTTCCTCGTCTCTTCATTGGTACTGGTACTTGTTTTTATTTCACGGAAAGCAACGAGAAAATAATTACTCAAAATAATAATAGAAATATCAGTTCTTGAGATTACTTTTGTGAAAAAAAACAATATGCGATACTATCGGCTATTGAGATATTTAGTAGCAGGAATGTGCAATTAAGATAACCATAAATGACATGATTATTTCAAAACAAAATGCATAATATTACAAAAATACAGTGATTTTTTTTAGATTGCTCTGTTATTATATTCAAATCATTGCCTGGCGGTTTAAAATTGCTAAGAGTTTAGCAATGCGCACTGGCTTTCATGTTAACCCTTTACGCAACGTAACGGCCAAAACCGGCCAGCGCTATTCTAAAAAATCGCCAATTAATTTTCATTATTTTTTCATTTTTTGTCTCAAAAACATAGGTTATGACCCCTCGTTGGAACGAGCTCAACGAGCTCGTTCCAACGAGGGGTCATAACCTATGTTTTTGAGACAAAAAATGAAAAAAATTAGTCATTCAAGAATTTTTTTGGCAAGTGTCGTCTGCTTTTCATGTTAGGTAAGTTTACAACCGATACAAAAGTATAGTTGTGATAATTAACATTCTTAACACAATTTGAGGACAATACTCTCAAAGGATTTCCCTAATTAGCTGAACATTTTCATTTTTTTAAATTTCAGAATACAGCATTTGAATCATCATTCGCACGAGCTCGACGAGCTCGTGCCAACGATGATTCATGAGCTATATTTTAGAAACAACATTGAGTATTATAATCTGACTTATGTATTTTAAAAAATAATAATTCCCCTTGGGTCCCCAGGGAAATGAAGCAGTGCTTCACTACTGTGGTACATAAGTTTTGTTATACTGGCATATAATAGGACCCGGTAACCAAAACCCGCGGCGTGAATCCCCTGAAGACATCACCATAGCTATAGACGATTGGCTAAACTTTGTTTTACACTTGAGTTGTAGACATAATATTGCCATAGATGCTGAAAGTAACCCTACACACTCAAACTCTAAACTTGTTTATAGTAATGGCCGTTTTTGGTTCATTTGTTCAGTAAAGAATCAAAAAAAGTCTGCGTATTTTTTTTCAATCCAGTACACCGATTTTGCGAGACCGCACCCTGAAAGGTGTTGAATTTGCACAGCTAAATGAATTCGTTGGATAAACCTATTAATATAATCAACCTATAGGCGCAAGGCTTCAGGCTTAACATATTGACAGAACTGTCCTATTTATTGAATGCGGAGTTCTTTAAAGATGCGGGTTGAAAGTATTAATTTATCTACCCCAGATCTGATTTATGATATATTTAATCACCGCAATTGAATTAACGTGAAGGGTATCGAAAAAAAAAATTCAAATAGCAGAAATAGACAAGATCAAAGAATGTTTTGTATGTAACGATTTTTTCCAAAGGCCAGCTGAGTGTCTGAAAATCGTCAAAGATCTACCCTGAGCAAATACAAAACGTCACCTTTCAAGTTTGACTATTCTTTTCTAAGACACAGCGTATGACACCCTCATTAGAACGTGCTCGATGTGCCCGTTCCAACTGATGTAACAATCTGAATCTTTTGTGGGTGGGGGTGGGGGGGGGGGGGGTAGAGGAGGGGGCGAGAGGGTTAATTTTAAATAAAATGTATTCACTCCCATTGTTATGGTCCAATTATGTGAGGGAGATGATATGAAAAACAGAATTTGTGTGATGTCTGTATTTCCATTAAATGTTTAAAATGATGAGGGATATATTAAACATATCTCGGGAGGATCTTCCAACGCAACCGTGGTGTTCTACATGTTGGTGCCTACTCCAAACAGCACCAGCTTACCCTTCTGCTATAGTGACTGAATGGCAGTGATGGGAGCTGCCTCGATGCCCCATCCCCGAGCCGGAACCCTGCTGGTACAGGAAGACCTATCTTTTAAATCGTTTTAAAGGGGCTAAAGGAGCTTACTTACCCTTCGACGATCGCTTCAATTTGCTTTTGACAGATCATATTCATTAACTATTTTCGTAACACAAAAGGCAGACGCCACTTGCAAATAAACTTCTTGAATAACTAATTTTTAATTTTTTGGCGTCAAAACCATGCCTTCTGCCCCCCTCATTGGAACGAGCTCGTTCCAATGAAGGGTCATAAGCTATGTTTTTGAGAAAAAAAAATGAATAAAACAAATGAAAATTGAATGGTGATTTTCGTGAATAGCGCTGGTCGGTTTTGACCGTTACGTTGGGTAAAGGGTTAATTGTTTGCCTAACACGAGTAGCAGACGACACTTGCAAATAAGTTCTTGAATGAAGAAAAGTTTCATTTTTTATCTAAAAATATAGCTTATGAACCCCCTTTGGAACGAGCGCGTTGAGGGGCCAAAAGTGATGTTCTTAAGACAGAAAACGAGGGGAAAAAAATTGAAGTCAGTTTTTGTGAATAGCTCGAAAGGTTTTGGCCTTACGTTCGTTAAAGGGTTAACTCGACTTTATATTTAGTTTGATTGGAAATAATGATTTCACAGACAATAAAACTAATATTTGAAGAAACTATAGAGAAACATAGAAAACGCATTAGAAACACTGGGAAAAAATAGGGCTTAGTATAACATTTTAAACATTGTTTGCGACACAACTAAAATCAATTATGCTGAATTTTCCTCTAATTTTTAATTTGCAAGTCGCAGATTTTCAAATTTAACGTACCTTCTGTTGCTCTTACTGGGACTGGCAATTTCGTTTATTATATTATTTTACTAAAGTTTTCCACCATGAATTCAATTTGGTGCAGAAATTAAGTTTTATGCATCATTTAGTTTAGGTTTCAAAAACTTAAAAAACGGTGTCTGATGTGCGTTGATTAAATGTGAATGAATCTTTCAAGAAAATGTATCAGTACCGACCCTAATTTTATTAACCGAAATCATACGTAAAATCTTAGCAACTCTTTTTGGTTTCCCTCAACGAAGCGAAAGTTTAATAAAGCAGACGGACAACGCTGGGACTTACGATACGAGTAATTTCCCTTTCTACCTCAGCGGAGTGAATTTGCCAGTACAAACAGATGGCTAATTTCAGTAGAGTTATACATAGCCAGACCAAGTAGAACTAAACGCCTGATTGAATAACTAAAACGCCCAATTTCTTCCTTTAACCCATTATCAAGCGTAACAACCATGCATGACCTGACATATTCACACAAATCGTCATTAAAATGCTATTAATTTTTAAATATTTCCTTCCGAAACATAGCTTATAACAACGCATTGGCGCAAGCTCGTCGAGCTCGTTCCAATTAGGTATCATAAGCTATGTTTTGAAGGCAAAAATGTCAAAGTTTAGCTATTTAAAAATGTTTTGTAAAGTGTCGTCTGTAACCGCCGAGTACCATATTCAGAATAACAATATGATGCCACCTCGAAAAATCAGGAAGGATTAAAAGAGGAAAGAAATCTAAAGTGCTGATTTTCGAATGCTTGTAAAGATTCTATGTGCTATTTTTTATATTGAATTCTTAAACATTGGAATCGTGGGTCTGTCCTGATATAATATCTACTTTAACCCTTTACCTAACATGAAAAGCAGACGACACTTGCAAAAAAAATTCTTGAATAACTAATTATTTTCATTTTTTGTCTCAAAAACATAGGTTATGACCCCTCGTTGGAACGAGCTCGACGAGCTCGTTCCAACGAGGGGTCATAACCTATGTTTTTGAGACAAAAAATGAAAATATTTTGAAAATTAATTGGCGATTTTTGAGAATAGTGCTGGCCGGTTTTGGCCGTTACGTTGGGTAAAGGGTTAACTGTTAAGTCACTTCAATCTGGGTACAGTGAAGTAAGATATTATGGATTTCCACTCAACCCTCACCTTGCAGTGCGAAAGTAAGGAGATCAGAACCTCGTCTGTAAGGCTTAAACTAGACATAGGCCTGCGTGGTGTTGTTTCATCCCAGACTTACGTTTTGGAAAGTGGATTACCATAAAAAGCACAAAACGGATATTCCACCTAACAGATTTCTGTACTCTGAAAAAAAAACACAAGGAGCTTTGGCAATATTTCTGCTCATGGACCACCTGCATTCCTGTTGAACCATGAGCTAAAAAGGTTCTTGATGCTTTTCGCGTTTTTCTCCACAGAAATCGTAAATAGTGGCCGGGTGGAAAATTTGTGGAGCTCTGTCAAACAAGATTGAATTGGTTGAATTCCCAGTTGCAATATGGGAAATATTTGCTGCTTAAAATGTCAGTATTTAAACATCAGCTGAGAGACGATTAATAAAGGCTACCAAGGATTATAGTTTGACAAGTGATCCCTTACAAGCCATATTTTGTGGGAAACGTTTACTGTATTATAATTACTATATAGCTCTGCATGCAGCACCAAGCCGTGCCAATTCACACAAATGGTGCAATTTTTGTCACGTACCATTTGAACAATCTCATTTATGGCAAAACTGAGTGAAGTATACAGCCCTTCGCGTGATTGTTGGTGGGCCTGAAGGTCCTGTTTTAAAAAGGAGGATCACCTGCAAATTTCCAAGCAACAAGGTCAGTCCATCTCTGTTGTAATTGATAATTTTAAATTGTTTGAGGAATTTCCCAGGTAACTAGTCATGTATGAGTGTAATTTTTCCACGAAACTCGTACAACATCACAAAAATAATTGTTTCACCCTTCAACGCTTCAAAGTTTAAAAAAAAATGTGAAAGGTTTTCAGGTTATTTTGCGGTCCTCAGAGAAGGGTTTTATACTATTTTAGATGAATCGTATGACTTGCAGTACGCGGTAAATTGCTACTAAAACTTTACAAGAACGGGTTTCAACAATATAAATACTTATAATTTCTAAAAGAAAAACACAACCGGCACAAGGTAACATAACTTTCAGTTAATGGACCAGTAGGTTACACCATAGGACCGTGAGCTGAATGTTTGGTTATCTTTGTGTTTTGGTCTCGAAAAAAGTAAATATTATTGGGTGGAAAATATTTCGGCAGATCGCAAAAGATGGCCAAGGTTAGAAAATAATATTATTAGATCTTGATTTTGTGCGCCACCAAACACATCACTCACTATTTAATAAGCAGGTAAACATCTATTCTTTGCGTCTGAATATTGTACGAGCTGTCGGCTTACTGTGTTTTTGTGGTCTTAGTTAATTTTCGAAGAAATGAATTATCAAAATAGTGAAGGGTTCACTGACGATATCAAAGGGTCTTAGTTAATTTTCCAAGAAATGAATGATCAAAATAGTGACAGAAATGAATGATCAAAATAGTGAAGGGTTCACTGATAATGTCAAAGACTCTAGTAACAGACCAAGGCAGCAACTGCAATCCAAACTTCGTCTACGAACTGAAATTACTTTGAATTTCGTAACTGGAATTTGCAAATTTCAAAATGACTCAAAATCTATCCTCTCTCTATATAACTGGATAGTTTACGTCATAAACATTACAGTAGGACAACTACATCTTAGCGTAGCAATGGAATTCCTACCGAACAAATATGTACCATCTCTGAGAAAAACAAAAAATAAAAAACGATAAAAGTGTTAGCAAACAACCAACTCATGGCCGAGTGGGTGTAACTCCACTGTCCATAAACAGCTTCTTAATATTTTCCCTACAAAAGTATTTGTCTAGTGAAAAACATTCCTGTGGGGTTTTCAGTCATAAAACCCTCCCTTGTAGGATACATTCTTGCACCATATATTGGGGTATAGCATTTAAACAGTCTCAGCTCTATTGTGAGCTTTTGAATACTGTTTTTAAATTTGAATATGTTTGTTATAGTGTTAGTGGGCGATGATGTTGCGTCGAGCATAAATAAATAAATAAATAAATAAATAAATAAATAAATAAATAAATAAATAAATTTGGTTTAACAGAGTCCACTATATACAGTAAACACAAATAACTTCTTGTACCATATTTCGAAGAAACATGATTGTGGCTGATGCTATCTAGAGGCTCTGGTGAAGGTGACTGTTTGGTTGAAACAGTCATGTTCTACGCTAGTCGCTGATAATGGTAATACTAAATGTTGATCACTGATCAGAAACTGAACATATCATGGGGTGGGAATCATCGAAACTCCACAGCAAACGAGCCAAAGTCATATTGTGTTAGGCTACACATTTCCCTCGCTCTACATTAACTTCTAGATTGCTAAATTATTTTGTGGTGAGCAAAGTTTGTTCACGTATCTTTGCTTTGTTACAATTTATGGGAGAGTGCCCATGTGCACTCTCCCATAACTTGCAACAAGGCAATTCCTTACAGACTAATAATTTCACTTCAGAAATGATCTGAAGTACATCTACAGAATATGAAGCCTTTGACTTATGTCGTACCCACACTTCAGAACAAAGCCCAAATTTGGGCTCCCAGTGCTCGACCAGTTAAAAAGAAAAAAGTATTCTTTCATGCTACTGTGTATGTACATATTAAATTCACTCGCAATATTAAATACTTCATTGACATTATCCACCTGAAATTTTATTTACCGGGATCATCCCTTTTGTGTGGTGCCATCTGTACTAAACAATTTCTTTTCTGCAAAAGACGGTTTTCTAAACTTTACACAAATTAGAATTTCCAGAGCGCTCTCAGAACATTGATATATTTGGATGATAGCAAGAAGCTGTGTAAAATATATGAATACATTCAAACAAGCAATTCAGAAATGACGTACGGTTCCATCTTGTGACTTGTGTGCGTCGACCTTTGCAAAACGCACACGAGTCACGTCGTGGTGTTAAGGCTTTACCCAACGAATATCTCGCATCCGCCCGCGTTATAATGCAAATTCACCAGTTGAAAAAATATTATTTTTAAAAAAATTTCAACAAAACCATATCATGTGACCCCTCGTTGGAACGAGCCCGTCGAGCTCGTTCCAACAAGGGGTCACATTATATGGTTTTGTTGAAATTTTTTGAAAAATTTAAAAAAATGATATTTAAAATAATAAATTTTATAATCGTCTGCGTTGGGTAAAGGGATAAGGCTGTGTTGTATAGTATATAATACAGTCTCCGTGGACTGGTCATAATCCACGCGTGGGCAGTGATTTCTACGCATGCGTTTACCAAGTAATAATAATAATAATAATCAAAATTTTAATTAATGAAGCACCGGGTTGAACCCGGTGCTTCATTAATTAAATTTTTGATGATTGTTCTTATAAATAGTGTTTGGAATCTAATATTATTGCGTCCGTGGAAATATTGCCCACCCGTGGAAAGTGTCCAGTCCACGGCGATCGTACTGTATATGCGTCTAGAAATAGTTGTATGCGCAGTGCTTTTGCCACAATTTTCAGTGCATTGACTAAATGGTTTGCGCTGGTACTGTTGAGATTTGGTCGTGACTTTGATTCTAGAACGAGGCAATGTGTTTTGTACCTCGAAAGGTTACTTCATCTTACTTTCATGGGATAGCGGTGGTCTGGCCCCACTATCGCCCTATGTGCCTTCGGACGGAAAACTAGAAAAATGTAGTTAAGAACTTAATACAAATCATAACATGCAGGTATGACGCACTGGCAGTCCCCATCTCACTTTCGCACTCACACCTCTCCTTGATCGCTTTTAATGGTGCATCAACAAAATACTGTTGTTGAAGTTAAGAGAGTTAAATTTTCAAGCAAAATTTTGCTGTCCGTTTCTTTTAGGTGTAGAAAACAATTCCAGAAAATGGGACAAACAGAATAATTTCCAGTTCGTCGTTTGTTGTGGTAAATGAATATAATTTTGAAATCCATTCAGAAAACACATAATACGAGAAAATATAATAGAGATGTGTAAAACCATAATCGTTTGAAAAATAAAATAAAATAAAATTAAAAACGAGACAAAGACAACGTAACATATCTGATATTTTTGCTAGAGATCGGAATTTTTTATCCTTTATTTTTACACCTCGCCACTTTTGATTCTATTCAAAACTATATGATAAAAAGATCTTTTATAGCATGTCAGTTAATAGTTTTAGTAATCAGCTGAATATAAAGTTATAGGTTAGTGATAAGTATTATTGTTATTTGTCATCTAACATTGGCAAATCTGTTGTATAAAATCAGATCGAATGAGAATTCCTTCAGGTTTCGACTATCTTTCCTTATACCTACAAGCACAGTTTTTACGAACTTGGAATATTTCCCGAATTTCGTTCAGTAAGACAGAACAGAGACATCCCATATCTAAAATTAACAACAGTTCTTTTTTATTAAACGAATCATTTTGCCCTTTCGTATAACAGGTTAACCCCCCCCCCCTCCCAAAAAAAGAAAAGAAAAAGAAAACCCAAACGAGCAGCACAGTGAACAAGGCACGAGAGACGATATAGCCGTTCCCTCTCCTATAGGGTTTCGTTCGCAATTTTATCGGATTTTTTTCCTTACACAAGGCTCAGTCCATGCTAAATGAATAAATTTATTTATTTATTTATTTATTTATTTATTTATTTATTTATTTATTTATTTATTTATTTAAAACAAAAGAAAAAACTCAGAGTTGTAATAAAATAAAACAAATAATAAAAAATAAAAATTAATGAAATAAAATAAAAAAATAAGGAATTAAATAGAAACAATTATTCAGGGTAAGTGATTGTTATTTCTCATTTCAGAGGTAAATCCCTGTAATAATTGTACAAAACATTCCGTTTATATGAACTATGCTTCCAACTCGAGATGTGTCGACCAATAATATATTTAAGAATTGAAAATAAAACGACTGAATGTAAAAGACATACACCTGGTGTAGTGCGTTTGAAAACGTAGAATGTGTTTGGTCAAGAATGTGTTAAAAGTGGGAAATAATTGATATGAAACATTTCTGTATTTTCATTTTTATAAAGACCACGAATAAAAGGTTTGAAATGGGGTATATGTTGGTGAAATTGACAGGATAAGCGGGAATAGATAAATTCAGCAGGAATTCTGCGGCTCTATATGTTTAGCTGATGCGGCTCCATGCATATGTTTAGCTGATGATGCGTTTTATGGAAATTGTTCAATATGTCTTCGCATAAGTGCAACAAGGCGCCATCTACAGTGCCTTTAGCATTGCAGATGACGCCTTGTTGCCCTCAAGGGACGATATATCCCAGTAAGATGAATACCCCACCAGACTGCGAGAAATGTTGACTCGCAAGCAAATAGACAGAGACTTAGCCCCACAGAAACGCGCACTCACACCATTGCATACATTTGACAACAGAATACCACACACACAGAGACACTCTCTAACACACAAATAATTTTGTTACACACACATACACACCACCACACATTCCCGAACACAAACTCAATTCTGTCAAAACAGCTGAACATTCAATCATACCGACTTCACGAAAAAACCCCATTTCTCCTTAATGTTTTACCTTGTACGGGTTTAGGTTGGCCATACTTCACATTTTTTTCCCAACTAACTGCAAAATGTTTCTTACAAACATCATCGTATGATCTCCCATTGTAACGGGTTCGTTTCTACGATGGGTTATGGGCTGTGCTTTGGGACAGATACAGGGGCGTTACCAGACTAAATGAAGACAAATAATTTCCCCCATTTCATTTCACCCCGTTATGGGTTGAGAGTTTGTATCCCCATAGTTGAAAGTCCAGGGTCTTCCCCGGTGACAATAATTTACTTTTCATGTCAATTGAAGCGCACTGAGTACCCTTTCAAGGCTTTAGAGCCCAGAAACCAAAGGAATAACTGTTGAAAAATTCCCCACATAAATATCAGGGAGAGAGTATATGAACTAGTTTTAGGAATTTCATAGGACCCTGCGAAGCTTCGAAATTCGATTCGAAATAGTCCCCATGATTCGATTCAATTCGATTTAACCCTTTACCCAACGCAGACGATATCAAAATTTATTATTTTAAATAGCATTTTTCAAATTTTTCAAAAAAATTCAACAAAACCATATCATGTGACCTCTCGTTGGAACGAGCTCGACGAGCTCGTTCCAACGAGGGGTCACATGATATGGTTTTGTTGAAATTTTTTGAAAAATAATATTTTTTCAACTGCTGAATTTGCATATTACGCGGGCGGATGCGGGCGATTCGTTGGGTAAAGGGTTAATTAAATCGCACCGATTCGAAAAGTTTCGAACCGTCGAGATGTTCTCAAAACCCTACAAAGTGTCTCCTTTTGAACTCTTCTTCTAACATCTGGTCTCCTGTACAGGAGGGGGTAGGGGATTGTCCTGTACAGGAGGGGGTAGGAGATTGTCCTATACAGGAGACTTGATGATAGAAGAAGAGTTATAGGTTCTGCATATGAAAATACATTGATTCCGTTCCAGAATAGTCCGATTTTTGGTTGATTTGAACGAATCGCCGTTGCTCACAATATTTGAGCGGAGACTGATAATATTTCCGGCTGTAAGAAGGTGAGATATCCACAAATTGAAAAGCGGTGAGATTCGACTCGAGCTTCGATTCGATTCGAAATCTGATGGCTGATTCGATTCGATATTCGACCTGAAATTTGAGATTTGCTGAGCCCTAGAATTTCAGGCATAAATGTACATAAGGTTGACTTTTTTCTTGAAAAGCGTGCCCCATGTCATGCCACTGGATAGATATATGAACAGCATATGAACGTGAATCGCGATTTTCATGTATAACAGTGGAATCCTCCAATTCATATAGTGAAGACTGGAAATAGCGAGTTAACCCCTTTTTAGGATGAGCTCAAAGAGCTTTGTTTCGTTTGATCTATTGATGGGTTGACTCAGTGCAGTGAACTATTTTCTGTGAACTGTTGTATTGCTTAGTCATTCGAATGTATTTTGTCGCCAGGTGTACACTCCATTATACATAAGTTTTTCATAATCTATCAAATGTTCACAACACAGCCTGTCAAATAGTCGAAACCTTTTCGAATTACAGGTCAAACGCTATGGATTTTGTAATCCGACGAGAAAATATTTGACATAGAAATTTGTTAAGATATTTGTAACATCCCTTCTAACTTCTCTCATTGTACGAAAATATGAGAGCGTCGCATGTGTCCGTTTACACAGGTGCTCTTAGTTATAATATTTTCTCTGTTCGGCGTTATTCATTTCCAAATCTCACAAATTTTCTTCTTTTTTGTCTCTCCGCGACAATAATTTAGTCCCACTCAAGGGCTTGACAATAATGAGTATTCACACACTTGACAACGCAAAATAAATATACAATTCATTGGGATCTAGTTTGTTGTGATCGTATGCAGGAACAACACTTCAATATCGATATGACTGTAATGGAAATAAGTTCTCCCAAAGTTATTGCTTTAGTGGTAGTAGTAGTAATAAGAGGAATAGCCCCTACAAAAGGTACCATCGTACACCGATGCACCATGCTTTAGTAGTAGTAGTAGTATTAGTAGTGATTTTAGTAATAGAGATAGTAGTAGCAGTAGTGTCTTTAGTAATTGGAGTAACTGTAGTTGGTAGTAGTAGTAGTAGTAGTAGTAGTAGTAGTAGTAGTAGTAGTAGTAGCAGCAACAGCAGTAGTAGCAGCAGCAGCAGCAGCAGTAGCTGCAGCAGCAGCAGCAGCAGCAGCAGTAGTAGTAGTAGTAGTAGTAGTAGTAGTAGCAGCAGCAGTAGTATAGTAGTTATATTAGTAATACAAGCAGTAAACAAGTTCTGCCTTACAGGTAAAATAGTCCGGCGGACTACTATTCCTAGAAATGTTAGACCTAGGACTATAATTCCTCGGAATAATAGTCCAGAGGGACTAATTTTCCTACGGACTTCCCTTCCTGTTACACCGGAACCTACGACTAGAGTGGAAGTCTTGTAAAGCGCACAGAATAAGTATAAACGACTGGCTAAACTTGACGCCATACATATGGTGCGGTCATGATATATCCAGATATGTTGGAAGTTACCCTAAATATAAATAAATAGTGGCAATGGTAGCAGTATTGCATGGTGATGGGGGTTAGTAGTAGGATAGGACTATTAATCGTGATCATCTTTGTCCTCGTCGTTGTTGTCGTCGCAGTAGTAGTAGAGGCGACACTAGTGTTGCAGTTATTGTTTTGTTGTTATTATTGCTGCCGAAGACGATGTAGTTTGGATATACTGGACACCTTCAAAAGCCAACACGAGATTGATGCAATCTTGGCTGGGAAGAATATAGCAACGGAAATGCTGATGCTTTTTGATTCCGTGGTCTCGATTAGTAAATTTAACACCTCAAGTTGTCAAGCTCGTGTAATGAATTAAATACAAGTAACGCCACTACAATCTTGGTATTTAGATACATGTTCTTCAATATTGTATTGAGTACAGGAAACCGGCAGCTTTTCGTGTCATTGCTTTTGCGGGAATTAGCGACCTATATGTATCGAAATGCAGCATGGTGTAGTTACAAAATAGACCGAGTCTTTGTAAACTGAACACATGCCTGATCGAGTACACAACAAGACGAACTGTCTTTTACAATACGCACTCAATATTTCCCATCCAGGCCCGCATTTCTATTGACCAAATCCTGACGAGATTCATGTCAGTTCCATATCTGTGCTAACGTTTTGATTTAAACAAGTCGTTCGCACCCAATATGTATGGAACGCGAATACCATCTGACACATTTATTTTAGTTTTTTATTTTTGGTTAAAAAAGACAGCTAACTACTTCTCAGCGGAATTCGTTCCAATGAGGAGTTACATGTCGTGTCATAACTGTTCATAATTTGTATTAAGAAGCTACGCTTCTGATGTCACAGTATACAGGCCGAATATTAACCGTGCATACATAGTATACATAAGACAAGTTTTAAATAAAGACAAAAGCATAAATAATTTCGAATTGTCTGTGAAGGCGTTTCACCAGTGTTAACCACAGGTCGCCACAGATATTGGGTTAATGTCACACGCTTTTGTTTTTGTACAACATTTCTGAAGCCTATATTTATTTTTTCTCACAGCTACCGAACGAATGGTTATCATGAAATGTGGGGTTACAAAGCGGATCAGTTTTAGATTACCATACTTCTCAATATGTGAGCAATTTACCCCAAGCCGGTCTTCATTGGTTTACGCCGTTCCGATACATAGCCCGAAGCTGTACTGTCAAGTTGAAATGCTATGTTGCATGTGTGTTTGACAGGAGCTTCGACAAAGAGGTATTTTCTGGAAAAGTAACTTATTTCTTGATACTCCGCTGAATATTGTTTTGGAATGTGTAATGATGAGATATGTAGATAGCCAGCTGATGAGAATACAGAGTAAAAAATTCAATTTTAGTGATTCATTGATTTTTTGTGCTCTCAATTTCTAGCAAAAAGCTTTGGTCACAGTTCCACAATGTATGGGGCGATGTAAAACAAATTCCGTGTTTTAACAGCGAACAGGACGTCTGGAGAAGTTTATTTGATTTTCACGTATTGGGTCAGTGGAAATCCTCACAACGAATCAATAAAACCTTTGACAAGTTCAACAATAAAATAACCCATACAGATGGGTCAAAGTTAATTTGTTTCTGGTCCATTACTTCATCGTTTGTTTATAGACGCCTTTGAGGCACAGCTTACACGCTGACGAACTGCAAAGTTTGATGGGAAATAAGGGACGGAACTCAGTAAGCGAAACGCTTGGTCTCATTTTCCGACACTAAATCTGACCGATTCTGATTGTATCATTTCTGAGACTCTAATCACAACACCTCAGCCCTTGGCGTGACAATACACATTTAAATGTTTGAGGATACAGAGAAAGTCGCCACTCATATGTGGATATATAAAGGTTCTTGAGGTACCGAGTATGTACGTGTTGGGTTAGATTCAGGGAATGGTGTGGTGGATGGAAAATTCAAGAACTGTTATCAGTGTGGCCAATACTATAAATCTTGAATTGTATTTTCTACAATAATTGTATTTTCTAGTTATGACTTTAACCCTTTACCTAACACGAAAAGCAGACGACACTTGCAAAAAAAATTCTCGAATAACTAGTTTTTTTCATTATTTGTTTCAAAAACATAGGTTATGACCCCTTGTTGGAACGAGCTCGTCGAGCTCGTTCCAATGAGGGGTCAAAACCTATGTGTTTGAGACAAAAAATGAAAAAATGATGAAAATTAATTGGCAATTTTTGAGAATAGTGCTGGCCGGTTTTGGCCGTTACGTTGGGTAAGGGGTTAAATGGGTTGAAATGAACCAGTTGGCAAATTGCCATATCTTTTAAAATGCCGATGATTCTTTTTTCAGTTATATTAATAAATACAACATAAAATTCTAGAAAATACAATTGTAAAAGTTTTATAGTATTGGCTCCTAACGAAAGGGGACGTAAGAGTCCATCACAATTCGTCGAAGATACACGACTATTAAAATACTTAGTTCTAAGAACCCCTGACAGCAATGTATCATAATGCATCATGGTATTGTCCAAAAAAGTAGGACAAATTTAGTCCGTCACGAGGTGGCCATGGATGGCTAAAGTGTCGTTAAACCCCAATAAATAAATAAATAAATAAATAAATAAATAAATAAATAAATAAATAAATAAATAAATAAATAAAAAGGACAATTTTAGGACAATACATGCTCTACCTATTGATCTCTACTCACCTGGATTGCTGGAACGTTCATTATCACATATATAAAAGTGGCTCACCGGACACCATCTTGGAGGTGGGGATCGGAGAGGTGGGGGAGGGTTGTTATTAATAAACAATGCTCAACAGAAAAAAATTCTCGAAGGTTTTTAGTTACCCATCGCAGAGCAATCTCCGATCGTGTTTTAAATAATACACATTGAGTCGGCAAAAAGTGAATATGTTCAGGATTTGCACATTTTTTGTGGCAATGCAAAGTGAGTATTTATAACATACTTTATTTATTATAGACACGGTCACGATTAGCCATTGCGCATACGTATGTGACCTTAAACACCAATAAATAAATAAATAAATAAATACTAATTTATTGTAGACAAAAACAAGGCCCGAGGTTGAAAAGTTGATACAGCGTTATAAGTTTTAGTGCAAGGGAAACGACATGGCGTTTGATGAACGCTTCGGCGTAACAGCTTTCACGTGATCAAACGTCATGGATTTGGCGGAATTTCCGCGCTGATTGACTGGGCAACATCTTACTTACTGAAGCAGTTTGAATGGCAATGTGTTTCGCTTTCGTTCCAGCAATCCCGTTGTACAGATAACAGTGGCTGTACCTACCGCGGCGTTTTTCTTTTACAAAATTTCTCTGGTGCATGCACTCATACACAGTTATGTCGTCGTACGTGATGTCACATGTCCTCAAAGCTGTTTATGACTAAAATTTTGTTTGAAAACATCTCAACGTTATAAAATGATGACGCAGTTTACCGATGAAATAATAAAATACTCGATTCTGCCCAAACATATGCATTAGAATATCAAGAATATTTTAGTGGGGTCATTCGCCGGATTCGACCTCACCCGAATCCACCAAAGAAATTAGTGTTCGTTATATTTGGGAAAGTCAGTGGTTCCTACTCGGAATCGCACAACTGTCTTTATCAAGAATCGAAGTTTTGTGAGATAGGGTAAAATGGGCAATATGGGTATAAACGATTGACTGGACTTTACTTTATATCCATGTTGTGGTCACGATTAGCCATTGTGCTGAAGAATGTGATATTAAACACTAGTAAATAAACAAATAACAAGAACGATCGGTAGTCTGCGCGGAAACTCCATAAAGGCGGGCAAACAGCATAAAACAGCGTCAGATTGCTCACGGAATTAGACTGGTGCCCTGAGACCTTGTATCAAAGGCCCAATGTCTCGTAACAGAATTCACCCCGGGCATGAAATTTCTTTTACATTGGCCACTTGAAGTCTATGGGAACGGTCAGGGTAACAAACTGAACAACTTGAGTTGCAGGTGTGTGTGATGGGCTGTATTTTTTGGGTTTGACGAATGTCCAAATTGCACATAAGGGGCCTTGCAAGAAAATGTATTACAGTAAGGCTTCACACACGCAGAGTTTTTAATATGACTAGAATTATGGGGTTAAAATTTATTTTATTCCCGTGCATGACTCGTGCAGTGCTGAAATTATATTTTTAGGGGTGACTTGGTGTTTTTTGATTATATCCATAACAAACATAGCCGGAACAAAACCAAAAAATTGTCTTCATTCGGAAAGTCTCATCAAAACTGACAGAAATTCTTTATTTCACGCTTTTTGTTTACATCAAATGCGCACGATTAGCTGTAAGTCCTGATTTCTGTTTGGTGTTTTTCCGACAATACCAGATGGAACATCAAACTGCAGACAAGTTATCGCCCCTCCGTTCTAAATTACTGGAGCTGGATACGACAAATCAAAATCTGTTATCCTTCGTAAGGATAAAGTTACGGAAATGCACACTAAAATCAGTTGGGTTAAAAATCAACCCACATCGACTGGTTTGAATGAAGATGAACCCAAACGGGTTCATATTCACTCATCCCAGTCGATTTGGGTTGTTTTTTAACCCAGCTGATTTTAGAGTGAATGCATTATTGTGAAATATGTCAGGGTGTCATAATGTGTTGTTTCAATAGTTTCGCGAAAGCAAACGTTCAATCTGATGGACAACAGACGAGAGACCTGGTGATAGGAAGGTTAAACTTTTTGTCCGAGTCGACTTGTAAATAAAACCCGACTGGTAAATATTGTCAATGTGCGCTAAAGGTCAATCGAGTTCTTGGCGACAACCTACTGTGGATGACCAGCGGCAAGTCCTTCAAAACAGTGTAAAGTGATTATTATATTACTGTTAAATACAGTTACCTTGTAGTGTTGAACTAGTGATTCTATTAGAATAGTATACACAACATCGACTAAGATGGGTTGGATCATGCTCCCAGGTCACTAGTCTACTTTTCGATGCTGTTGTGTGCTGTTGGTTTATCTACTTTTCGTGGAGTTCGCACGCAGATTCCCGTTGATTTGTTGTAATGTCATTTACTTACGAATATATATATTCTTTCGTGCTCCAGTTACAGATAATCCAAGCAATGAATAGTTAACTCACCTTGTAGACATCAAGATTTTAACACAATTAGTGGAACTACGAGGCGAATTTATAAAACTTCGGTTGTGGCGAATGAATCTATACATATCTAATGGTAATGTTGTCAAATGTTCCGTTCAAATCAAGTCTCGCTTGGACAGCATTTCTAAAGTTGATTAAAAAAAAAAAAGAATTTTATGGTATTTTTAGATTTAATCTGCTCAAATATATCAGTTGGTCTGACCAACTGAAATATTCCAGGCGAGCGAATCTAAACATAGGCGATGGACTATTTAAGTGCAAGACAGATTCCAGACCACAACTGCGTCGAATTACACACAGAATTAGTCTAGTGGCCTGAGACCATGCCGTAGGATAGATTAGGTAAATATTGAACCATCACAAGTTCTTCAATCTTTCTCTCGGGATCAAAACTAGGACGCCGACATGAGGTGGTGGGAAGGTGGGGGTTTTCGATAGAAGTACCAAGATGACACGTGGAAAACATTTTGCGAAGTGCAACGCAGTGCGTCTTCCATTTGTTGGGGTTCAGGAGGAAGATTTTGCAGAAATCAATCGCGCATAATCCCCGTGGGGGTCCAGGGAAGTGGAGAAGTGCTCATTTACTGTGGTAAACTTTAATGGCTAATCAGATCCGGAACCAACGCCTGGAGTTGACGCCATCTGAAGTGAGCACCATTGGTATAAACGATTGGCTTACCATGACTTCATACCTATGTTGTGTTCATGCTACAGTCCAGTATGCTGAAAGTGACCATAAACACCAATAAATACATGAATTAATAATCCGGCATAAATAATGTTAGCAGGAATTTGTTTTCGTGTTGCGCTAAAGTACTGACTGAAATAACTTACAGAATAAACTCAAGGAAATTTCTGTCCTGTTTTTCTTTGTTGAAAATTCCAAGCCTTCACAACATTTCTTGGGAAGCTCTCAGAGAGCGCTCACAAGAAATGCCTAGGCTTCAAATGTTTTAGAGAGTATGATGTGATGGAAATCTGTTTATGGTATACCTACAACTTATTTTAGCTTGATCTACTGTATGGATGAAAATCCTATATGCCAAGCACAATTATTCAGAAAATAGTTTTTCGACGGGTGGTTTAACCCTTTACCCAACGGTACGGCCAAAACCGGCCAGCGCTATTCTCAAAAATCGACAATTAATTTTCAAAGTATTTTCATTTTTTGTCTCAAAAACATAGGTTATGACCCCTCGTTGGAACGAGCTCGTCGAGCTCGTTCCAACGAGGGGTCATAACCTATGTTTTTGAGACAAAAAATGAAAAAATTTAGTTATTCAAGAATTTTTTTTGCAAGTGTCGTCTGCTTTTCATGTTAGGTAAAGGGTTAAGAGGAGGCAAGTCGCCCCTTTCCCGACCAACTTCGGGTCTGTTCTCTCCATGACACACACACAACAAAAAATCAAAATCATGCAGTTGTTTTAGAATAAAGACAAATGAATGATACACAGGACCTTCTGATTTCACACAATATAAATTGGTTCAATTTGGTTAGCTTGTGGATGTTTGCCAAAACATCATGATCAAATACGTAAGCGACTCGTTCGTTTCATTGTTCTAACAAGGAATGCAGTTTCCTAGTAAAGGACAACAGATTAAATGTGAAATCAAACATTTATTCGCGTGTCTACACCTCGTAACATTGAGGAAGACCTTTGAGGTGGACAAAATCAACATTTTCAACCTACAGTACAGTCGCCGTGGACTGGTCTCAATCCAAGCGTGGGCAGTGATGTCTAAACATTCTTTTACCAGGAAATAAAAGTCATTATCAGCAAAATTTTAATTAATGAAACACTTCAATTAGTGTTTGGAATCTAATATTATTATGTCCATGGAAATATTGTCCACGGCAGCTGTACTGTAAGCCTTTGCCTGTAGGTTGAATACATTAATTTATCTTACAATCAACACTTATTTTGTCTGTATTAACTCCGCAACTGTCGTGTATCTGACCCCCTGATACAGATGTTTGTATCAGGGGGTCGGATACAAGCACTTTCCTTTCGCGTGGGTTCCATTTTTTTCTTTTTGTTCATCCGTACGAATAAATAGTTCGTTATATATTCGTCTACATTCTTGACTTATCCCCAATATATTGTAAGATAAAATGATTATTACCATTATGTGGATGTACAAAATATGTGACCGAGTCTCGCTCCGGGTTCTAAAGGTAGATCACGACTCGTCTTCGACTCGTCGTGATCTGCCCTTAGAACCCGGAGCTCGACTCGGATACATATTTTGTACATCCACATAATGGTAATAATCTCTATATACTATAAATGGAAATTGGAGATCTCGGGTCTATAGTATTGGTTATATTTTGTATATGGTTCAGGCTGCCTTGGAATATCAAAGTTCAAATACGTAACGTTTAAAACGCGGAGGTTTTGGTGCAATCATTCTATTTCTCTCAGCGCCAGAAAATAGTATAATAACAAAAAACAAGAGAACTGTTATTAGTGTTATCATACAAGTGATTAACAAATATACTGTGCTGTTCACATTATTAACCTTTAACCCTTTCACAAATGAGTTGTATTCGTGTAAGCTCTGCTGGATCTTGACAATTCAAATTATAAAATTGCGGCTGTTTTTTACGGAAGCCCATTGGGACCAACAGGTGTAGCGGGTGGATCGAGCATTGCGAATATTCGCAATGCATTGCGATTATTCGCATTCAACATTGCGAATATTCGCAATGCAGTGCAAATATCAGCAATGCATGGCAAATATTCGCAATGCATTGCAAATATTCGCATTCACATTGCGAATATTCGCATTCAACATTGCGAATAAGGTTGAATGCTGTGATGTAGGGCACTGTTGGAAAGCGTAACACATTCCAGTATTGTCACCGACTTGAAGACAAACTCGTGAAATAAGCCTCATGGTTTTCCAGATTGCACTAACATTGGTAAACGAATCAATCAAGCTCTCAAGCACCAATCCAATTCTGTAAGAAAATCGACTCTGTCATGTCTTGGAACCAGTCTGCCCCTCAAATAGGTCATTGCCAATATGTTCAGATTCAAAACCTGCGATTCGCTTTTCCTAACAACTGGCATATTCCAGACAATTGAATCTGAACAATTTTATGAAGAAATTTCAAAGTCAGAAATGTTCCTTAATCGAGACTTGATTTGATCGACAATACAGTCAGAATTGAAAACTCACTACAAAGTTTGTTAACCCTTTATCCAACGAATCTGCCGCATCCACCGGCGTAATTTGCAGATTCAGCAGTTGAAAAAATAATAGTTTTCAAAAGATTTCAACAAAACCATATCATGTGACCCCTCGTTGGAACGAGCTCGTCGAGCTCGTTCCAACGGGGGGTCACATGATATGGTTTTGTTGAAATTTTTTGAAAACTTTGAAAAAATGATATTTAAAATAATAAATTTTGATATCGTCTGCGTTGGGTTAAAGGTTAATATCTTAGTGTTTTTTCTATGGGAATTAAATACGTAGTGATGGAAATAACCGGGATAGTAAAGAATTTCGGTATATCGTTGTAAGTAAAGGCACATCATATATTTTATCATGTAGTCTGCGCGCAAATCGCAGCAAAAAGTGGGTAAAGAATTAGCCCATAACAGCGTGGAATTCCCAAAAGAATTAAACTGAGAGCTTGCGAATCGGCATCACACTTTTCTCTCGCTGCCAATTCTGAATAAGGTTCAGTGAACGGAAGGTTACCTTAATACATTAGGGTAAACTTTTTTCAGACTGCCCAAAATTCCAATTTGTACTGCCCTGTAAGTTTCTAATTCAACCCATAATTGATATCGGAAGGCAAGCCTAAAATTAGAAGATCTAAAAGTAGATGATATTGCATTATCAATATAACAATTTACGAGCGGGTACAGAGAAAATGACGTTTCGGATCGTCCGGGTCATCTCATCAAATCGTCGTAAAAGAGAACACGACCTGATAAGAATTTACTATATTCATTTAATAAACAACAGAACAGCACCACGTTTGCCGACTTTATAAATCACAATCGTTTGATTTTATGGCTCAGCAGATAAATTAACCATTTCTGGAATCGATTTTTACCGGATGTATTACAAATTTTACAATAAAACAATGAATTAGATATAAATTTTGTCAAAGGAACAATTATGCTTCTACGGGGAATTTGATTTATGACCACTATACACGAGCCTGGGATTGTCTCGTGAAAAGTCATTTTACTCAATCCACGCGCTTCCTGACGTAACGTCAATTTTCCTGCCATATGTCGTTAGCTAGCAGGTGTTTACTGCTAATTACCCAAATCCATTATCAAAGTAATCCATCACAATTTTCTTCCAGCTTTTTGTGAAACTTTTATACATTTCCGAACTACCAACACCAGTTCATCACCGAAGGTCAAAAATAAAAAAAAGTTGACGATATTTCTTTTACCAGCATCTTTACGAGCATGTTTTCCTCCTGTGCTGAACACAAAAAGAGAAAAAATGGGATCGGTTGAAAAGAGCAGGTGTAAACGTCACACAAGAGTCACCGAACAAATCATGTATAGACAGGATTTTGGAAAACTGAAAAAAGTTAGTGTATACCTACACTACGGCCGCTGTGGTCTGGTCACTTTCCACAGGTGGGCAATATTTCCACAGACGCAATAATATTAGATACCAAACACCAATTACAGGAATAATTATCAACAATTTAATTAATGAATCACCGGGTTCTACCGGTGCTTCATTAAGTAACATTTTACTGATGATGAATTTTATTACCTGGTAAAAGCGCGCGTGAACATCACTCTCTACGCGTGGAATATGAACAAGATACGTCGACTGTACTATAGGCATGTTCTAGTTAGAAAAACGAACAATGGTTTTATTTTTTACGTTATCTGAATTCGAGGCACCTAACCCCAAAAAGGGCATCAACACCGCATATATATTATTTAGTGGACGAATGATTATTGTGATTCAACTCAAACCTTGCAAAACTAACTGACTTTTCATATTTTGAAATCTGCTAATTTTGAAACCTTAAGTGGAAATTTTCAGCAACCCGTACCAACAACTTCCTTTTGCGGGCATTTTGTACCAGTACTTGAAATAATTGCTTCTTTCTTAACCCTTTACCTAACCTGAAAAGCAGACGACACTTGCAAAAATAATTCTTGAATAACTATTTTGTTTCATTTTTTGTCTCAAAAACATAGGTTATGACCCCTCGTTGGAACGAGCTCGTCGAGCTCGTTCCAACGAGGGGTCACAACCTATGTTTTTGAGACAAAAAAAATGAAAAAAAATAATGAAAATTAATTGGCGATTTTTGAGAATAGCGCTGGCCGGTTTGGGCCGTTACGTTAGGTAAAGGGTTAATTGTGTGAGATCAGGTATCTGAGAAAAGATCAGATAATGCTAGAGTACCCTCTTTATGTACTCGATCTCACTTTTAAGCCACGAGAGAAATGGCAGGAGCGTTGTTTAAATATTGAAGGGAGAACACGCAACTCCCCGAAAACATGAATCTGTTGTTGTTTGAACACCAATTATCTGGATGCCCTTTATTGTGTTGGTCAATAAATATTGTAGCAGCAAATGACATCTCCGCTAGTTGGGTATATTTCTTTGGAACGTACGATTCTCAATACAATACAGAAATTGGGAAATGTGGAATCTGGATTATGCGCAAGAACGTCACGTAAGAACGCACCTGATTGGCCATTGCGCGCATGAGTGACGTTATGACGTGAAAGAAATGATTCGACAAAAAGGGCGCCAAATACGAAAGTTATCAGATCGCCGATGGTAATATATTTTTCTTTACAAATATCTGCTTCATTCAGTTAATTCAAGTGTAATCATGGTAAAAATACAGGACACAACCCGGATAGAGTAACGTGTGCAGGAATCAACGACCGTTTGTGCAGTTTCTCCTTCGGTGCTCGAGAAATACATCAACAGCTCCACCTCGAGTCGCTGATTCCAGTCCTAATACCCCCACTCTCGATGTATTCCATTTTAATATGAACAAGTTCTTTAGTACGAACATCAACCCACCGTGATATTCTCCATCAGCCGTATTATCCACATACATCGGTGTTTTTTTTTTAGGGGGAGGGGAAGATGCTCAAGATATGTAATTCATGATTCGTCATCCGTTTTAACTGGATAATTGTCCGAGTCTTCAAAATGTTGGATTAGAAACTAATGGAAAAATCTCTCCTTATATCTATCGGCTTTTGGCAGCTAGATTTTTCTTCACTCTTGACAGCCTGATCTGAAGAAAACGAAACCTCTTCAACAAAACTAAAGAGCTAAACACCAATTATCTTGCACCTACATGGTTTGGACTTTAGCTTGTGCAAGGTTTTGGGTAAGTCTCGGCAATAAAGTGAGGACAAAAAACCGAATAAAGTTACCGTGTAAACGCAGTTTACATATATATATATATAGGGGTTACACCGTGCAGGTAGTTTGTCATCTTGCATGTACATTTCTCCGGAGCTGTCAGCGAGCATGTATATTTCCTGTAACATCAATGGAAGTTGTGACATGTCATCCATTTCTCTATCTCGACGTGGTTTTCATTTGAAGCCATCGTTGAAACACACGGTGTACACTGGATTTCCTCTTCTATGTATAGTGTTGTCGCATTCGTGAAACACCCTGGATAATTGAGGGTTTTACCTTGAAGAATGGCTGATCAAAGTACATTTGAACAGGTAATTTAACTGAAAAGTTGTCACACGCTATTGCAATTTATTCTACTTGTAACAACCTCAGTGCTACGAGAAAGGAAGCATGCTCAAACATAAGCGTACTTCTGACAACTAGTCTCCAGCATTTTCCTTTCTTATTCTTTATTAACCCTTTACCCAACGTAACGGCCAAAACCGGCCAGCGCTATTCTCAAAAATCGCCAATTAATTTTCAAAATATTTTCATTTTTTGTCTCAAAAACATAGGTTATGACCCCTCGTTGGAACGAGATGATCCCCCAGATCCAGCCAAAAAATACAAACTGTCCAAATTGCTAAATCGGAAGGTTTAATGTAGATAATGTCCTTCAATGCAGAATGTAGGACATTCATTTTGTCACATATTCCTGACAAAATAGCCAGTTATATATGGTAATATCGCCCGTAACGCGTCCAATAAACCCGTAACGTCACAAGTCGAAGTGACGCCATAATATCGTAGAATTGATTTAATATTCTGTTTTTGAAGTCATTTGTTTCATTAACTGTTTACCTAACACGACTCGCACACGGCATTTGCAAATATATTTCCGGTTGAAACTAAAAAAATAATTTTCTGCCTCGAAACATGGCTGCTGACCCCTCATTGGAACGAGCGCGTTGAAATAAGGGTTCCTAAGTCATGTTTTCTAGGCAAAATGTGGTTGGGAACTTTTGTCAATACAGCTGGAGCCAGTACTATAAACGTTTGCAATTGTATTTTCTAAAATTGTATTTTCTACCTTTTAATATAGCTGACTAAAATGAATCATTAGCATTTTAAAAGATATGGCAATTTGCCAACTGGCAATTTGCCACATCTTTGAAAATGCTAATGGTTCATTAAAATTCATAACAAGAAAATACAATTCTAGAAAATACAATTGTAAAAGTTTTATAGTATTGTTCACTGGACGATTTTTTTATTATTGCGCAAGATAAAGGTTAAATTACATTTCATCTGATAAAAAAATCTAAAACTCGTCACGGTTTTATTTGAAATTCTGAATCTCGTTCACTAAAATCGATGTGAGGCTCGGCAAACCTCGGCAAACCTCGGATCTGATCGAGTTTAGTGAAGTCGGTTTCGAAATTTCTTATCATATCGGGACTCATGTGAGGTATTTATACAGGTTAACCAATGGCTGTGTTTCTAAATAAAATGTGCGGCCAAACATCTTTCGGTAAAATAGAGCAAGCGTATGACACCATATGCTGATCGAACTTCCATATACCTATTCTGAGACCCATGAGATAAACCACACCATCATCTGGATTGCCCAGTAAGCAATAAACATTTTAGAATGAGCAGTCATGTACCGCCAGCGGGCTCGCCGCGTGCGGTTTAGCCGCGAGTGGATGAACGAAATCCGAAAATACCGTAGAGTGGGACATACAAGCTTTTCGAGAAGGGATTTCTTCAAGCTCTCAGGCCACCAGTCTAATTCTGTAAGGAAGCTGTTATGGATGGGGACCAGTCTTGTCCTTAAATAGTCCATCGCCTATGCTTAGATTCACTCGTTTTGAATATTTCAGTAGTCGGAAAAGCGAACCCATTCCAGACAATTAAATAAAAAAAATATTAAACCTTTGAACCCGAGAGACCGCTTTTCGGACCAGGAACGTGATACGTAATAATTCCATGAAGTAAGATGGGTGTTAAGTGCATGTTTTGGGAAGACAATCAAAATTTTCAATGTGCAGCCCAAGGCTGCACGTTGAAAATATTAATTAGTCCATCCCCAATAATGAATATGGACTCTTCCAACTGCTGTTATTGAACTAACATGGAAGATGCCACCATGGTTCAAATTGTTAAAATTCATTTTATTTGAATCAAATGTTGGTATATCGAGACTTGATTTGGCTTGTTTTTTGATGACATTGCCACAGCCATGGTTTTATGATGAGGCTGCGTAGTTCCACTAATTTAGTTAATACCGTGATGCTTTAAAGGGAAATCTGATGCTAATTGACTGGAATATTTATAACTGGAACGCGAAATAATGTCTTTATAACTCTATGAGTGGAGGGACATAATACTACGTCAACGGCAGTCTGTGTGCAAACTCCACGAAAAGTAGATAAACAAACAGCACACACACAAACAAACAATTTCTTACAGAATTGGACTTATGGTCTTCTTGACTTGTATTCATTTCTTGTTGTGCGACTATTTGTCTACAGTTCTTCTGAAACTCTTTTGCTTGCATATTTTAAACTTTGTACTTATTATTTCTGATCTTAAAAATAATAAAGAATAGTGTATATTTTGTAATATGCGGCAGGCATGAACACACCCTCGGTCGATCCTCGTTTCAATCTCGTTTAATCTCCTGTCCTCCTGTGTGTTATTTGCGCCATAAGAAAAGTCAATTCCACACGAAGTGTTTGTCGCGTGTTCTCTCTTTTTAATGTGCGATTTCTACTCAAGCAGTTGGTATGGTAGCAGACACATACAGAGCAAGGTTCAGCCGCAATCCTGAGTTCGAAACCTCTCGATGCTGAATAAGAAAAACTTCGAAATCTTTAAACCTATTTCGGTAAGAGCACATATTTGATGGGAGTTTTCTTGATACATGGGGCACAAAATGAAATCTGCCCCGTGGGAACACCGGGAAGTGAAGCAGTGTTTGTTTACTGTGACAAACAAGCTCTGTTTTACTGGTAAAATAGGACCCGGTCACCAATGCCTGTGGTGGAAGTCCTCTAAAATGGGCAACATGTGTATAAATAATAGGGTGGACTTGACTTTACATCCATGCTGCAGTCACAATTAGCCATTGTGCATAAGTAAATTACCTTAAACATAACTAAATAAATAAATAAATAAATAAATAAATAAATAAATAAATAAATAAATAAATAAATAAATAAATAAATAAATAAATAACAATGAAATTTAGACATGTGCATCCTCCCGAGTCTTCCATCAAGTGAGATTTCTGTGTGGAAATTGAAAAAATCCATATCAACGTATCTTACATATCCTTCCCCAACAAGTTTAAAATTTGAAGCAATAAATGAGTTTATGAGACTCCCATTGGCTTCAAAAAGTCACATGCAAGTTGTCTATAAACTACATATGGGATCATTCGAAATCTTTTTCTCGCTACCAGACTGGGTGCTTCCTCTTTGTTTATTTATTTATTTATTTATTTATTTATTTATTTATTTATTTATTTATTTATTTATTTATTTATTTATTTATTCATTTATTGGTGTTTAAAGTCACATATTTATGCACAATGGCTAATCATGACTATGACAGTTTTACGGGTGGAGGAAGCCGGAGTACCCGGAGAGAAGCACCGAGCAACGGTGAGCAACTGTCAGCTCCCCAAAATACTAACTCCACACAGGAGTTAGCATTGGTTGAAGACAAGTGCACCATCGACGTGCAGTACGCCTTAGTACACAACGCCACCGTGCCCCCACGTGGGCAATGGAGATGAAGTGTCTTGCCCAAGGACACAACGCGGTTGCCGCAGGTGGGATTCGAACCGAGGACCTTTCGGCTTGCAGCCTGCACCTCTACCTACTGAGCCACCGCGCTCCCTCCCTCCCCCCTCTTTGTTTATTCATCGTTCAAAATGGACGCAGGCAATGCCCGCTACACAGTTGTACATATTCCAAACAATATGAATTTAAACAAGTAAAATTCTGCCATCTATCTTTTATTATTCATAGCAGTTTTCACTTCAGTCTTATGAAAGGTAGCCGAGAAGATATAATTGTCACACAGTTTCTTTGTCACCCAAGATGGTATACTTGAAACTCTATCACCTGATTAAATGTTGGAAAGGGCTCTCTGAGCCCTTTCCAACAATTAATCAGATGGTAGGTTTGATCTGCGCATACTAGAACGTACAAATGTCATCATAAAATTGGTGACAAAAGTCGCTTTCGGCAGCGTAAGTTTTAATCTTTTACGACGGTCTACGATACCAACGTATTCATTGTGTCAATTCAAAAAATATGAAATATTGGGAAAAATAATTTCCCGTCATTAAAAAACTAGTTAATGACCCTTTAAGTCTTATTAGTGAAGTTTGGTAACCTTTTCAGTAATTATAAGTAACCATAAACCGAAGATCATCTGCGCGAACCCTTCTTTCTTTTTAGAGCACTGATTATTGTAATAAGACAGAACACAACGAGGATGGGGTACGGGTACAGGAATCAACGACCATTGGTGGAGTTTTTCAGGTATTTCACGTGTGCCGAATGCGCGCGTGTAATACAGAAAAAAACTGCACCAGTAATCGTTGATTCCTGTCCTCGTACTCCACCCAAGTTGTTTTCTATATTTATACCACGATTAGAATTGAATAAAGAGAACGAAGCTGATATTTTAAAAGAAAAATATCACCTTCGGCGGTCTGATAACTTTCTTGCTTCACACTCTTTTGTGTCGAAGCATTTCATTCACGTCATAACGTCACATTTCCCAATGTCAGCATTGTATCGCGTAAAGTTGAATTCGCACAGGAATCGTGGTAAAAAAAGATCGCGGAAGCTTTTAAAGAACTAATTCCACGTGAGAATGGAAATGTGGCAGTGTTTATTTACTGGGGTAAACAATTTCTGATTGACTGGTAAAATTGGGCCCTATAATCGATGCCAGGGGTTGAAGTCCTCTAAAGTGGGCAGCAAAGATATGAATGATTAGATTATTTAAACTTGACTTCATAGTTGTGTTGTCGTCACATTATAGTTATCTACGCTGAAAATGGTTTTAAACAGCAATCAATGAATAAATGCATAACTAATGGTATATAAGGCTGTCATTAATCCTGAATGGAAATAAGAATGTGTGTTGCTACTTCGTCTACAAGATTTCACATGCTTGTATTTATCGCCTGTTCGGCTAGCTATTCTTTATCTCTAGTTGGGACGTGAGATATTAAATGTTGTGTCACTTCCATTGTTTTGTTTTATGGTTTTGATTAATGTGCGTTGATAAATAGTTCCTTTACGATATTTAAAGCCTCTGCATTTTGCATATTAAGTGACATGTATTATTTATTGCTATTATGTCTATGTACAAAAGTTGTATCAGAGTCTCATTTCTACTTGTCTGAGATCATTCCGAGTCACCAACTTCTGATATCTTCTAACAAAAAAGATCTCGGTTTCCATACTATCATGTAAAGGTTATCTACAGTACGTGGAGAGTGGATTGTAACTAAAACACCCGCGGAGTGGAGTATCACCCAGAGTATCAGTTTCAAATTATGTACATATGGACAAAAACACAAGCAAAGTTTCAGCCAATGGACCTCTGGGTTTAACCCGGAGGTCCATTGGCTGAAACTTTGCTTATAATGGTTATGTTCTGCAACAAATTTGCAATTATTGCTCGGGTGGAATCTCCACTCTGCGGGTGATTTAATGATAATGCACTCTCCACGTACTGTACCAAGTACTCAGAACTCAAACTTTTCGTCGAGGTTACGCACTGACCACCATTCATGTTATGTGATCTCTTTTGACTCACAAAGATATTCAGATATTCTTCCGTGCTACAGTTGTAGATATTCCAAACGATAAGAATTTAATTCACCTTGAAAACATCAGATATATACACAATCAGTGGAACTACGCGGCGTAACCGTAAAACTACAGCTGTGGTGAGTCTTTATTCATAATTATTTAATAAATAAATATATTTAGTAGTATTGGTAATATCATTCAAATGAAGTGTCTATTGAGAAACATTTCGTACGTTGATGATTCAAAGAAAATGAATGTTGATAGTATTTTCTGAATTCAATTGGATGGAATACTGCAGTTGGTCGGTAAAAATAAACCGTAGGCTCACTTTTCCGACCAACTGAAATATTCCATCCGATTGAGTCTAAAATAGGCGTTGGACTATTTACGGTCCAGACTGTCCAAGGCCATAACGGCGTCCGATTCGTTTTAAAGAATTAGACTGGTATCTTGAGAGCTTGAATATCTACATTTTGGAGTGGATATCGGTATTATTTCACGAGTTTGGATGAAAAATAACATTGACACGCTTGTGGAAGCCACACGTAAAATTATGTATTTTTCGTACTACATGTGATAAAATTTCCTTATCCTCCCAAAATTATGGACTGTTATTCTATTGCATACGTTGGAGATTTCTGGAGTATTACAAAAACGAAAATTAACTATAGTGAACCTGCAAAGGCCTTGACCTAACAATCTGAAAAAAAGACACAGCTATTAGTGCTTGTGTATTTGCACTGGCCTCGCAAACATATTGTAGATCTAGGGCCAATACTATAAAACTTCTACAATTGTATTTTCTAGAATTGTATTTTTTAGTTATGACGTTAAATGGGCTGAAATGAACCATTAGCATTTTCAAAAATATGGCAATCTTTTAAATGCTAATGATTCATTTTAGTCAATATTATTAAACTAGAAAATACATTACTAGAAAATACAATTGTAAAAATTTTATAGTATTGGCTCTTGGTGATAAAATACATGTCCTCTATAAGGAAATTAACTCTCTGCATAATGATGTCGAAAAATCAATCAAACTTTCAGATTTGAAATTTTCCAATAATGCAGTTAGAAATTTAACCATTTCATTTTTGTTTGACAGGGCTCATTGAGCTCTTTCATCGCAACTTGAACTTTAGGTATTCTGACATATATGTGTGTTGGTAGAGGGGTGAGTGTAGAGAGGGGGGGGGGGGGGAGGTGGTAAATGCCCTTTTGTGCGTTTAAAAGAAAACCAATACAAAACTTCTCCAAACAAGGTGTAACTTGAAACGCTAATATAGTAATGTAAGCCAATATTATCCGGAAGCTTTGTGTATCTTTCTCTAGTATAAATAAGTTCTTGTATCTTTAACTAGTGAAGATACGGTGTTTATCTCACTGATATTTCAATTTATTTTATAGCGTGATAGCAGTGATTAATGATATCATACGCTCAAGTACAGATTATTGAAATCATCGCGGTTAAATAATAATCGTATCTCTCACAGTGAAGATATGGGAATTTTCACTCCCACTGTTTGGAGAACATTACAGCTTCCGTGCTTCGATTTGAAGACTAATCAAGGTGAACGCTGCCGATTTGTCGCTGAAAACTAACAACTTCTTCTGAAACGCAATATTCATGAGCGCAACAAATGTTTATTTTTCGCTCAAGACAAGCCACTCACGAAAAATAAACATTTCTCTTGGCCACTCATGAGATGATTTTAGCATCCACTTAACCCTTTACCCAACACAGACGATTTCAAAATTTATTATTTTAAATATCATTTTTTTAATTTTTTTCACAAAATTTCAACAAAACCATATCATGTGACCCCTCTTTGGAACGAGCTCGACGAGCTCGTTCCAAAGAGGGGTCACATGATATGGTTTTGTTGAAATATTTCGAAAAATAATATTTTTTCAACTGCTGAATTTGTATTTTACGCGGGCGGATGCGGGCGATTCGTTGGGTAAAGGTTTAAAAACACCAGCTATCTTCTTTGTACATAATATTGCATGGGTACATACTTGGGATTCACAGGCGAAATGTACTAAACATACTGTGAATTTCTTAAGGAAATTAAGAAAATACAAATAGCATTTTTGATACAACAAGGGAGTAAGTTATACAGGAGGTTTGTCGATCTACCTTAATTCTTCCATTCCGGAAGGTCGCGTAACCACGTTTCGCGCAGATGGTTTCTGGGTAGATAAAAATTAAAATGACTTTGCAATTGTTCGCTAAATTGACTGTGACGATAACATTGTGTTTCCTTATTCCAGCGTATATGACATCGGCGATCTTAGCAATCATTTCATAATTAATTTGCAGTCCATAAAACACAATTATATAACAAACGTATTTTAATTAATATAAGCATAGATACGTTTTCTGTGTTATGGCGGACATGCCCTCGAGTTGTTTCCATCGTTTTGTTCCTTTGAGGGCTTTTTACTTTATCTGTTTCGAATTAGTCATGCATACAAATGAGCAAAGTCAAAGTTCTAAATCAAATAAAGACATTACTCCTCTTTTCTGTCAAAGATAAAACAACGCATACGATGAGAGACGTGGGCCTTTGATCTCTCGACGACACAGTCATTTTCCGATTAATGGTACAAAAAGCCATGCGTTGTAACATAATCTCAAATAATTGAAAACGACATAAGACAAAAGTGATGGAAAATTAGAATTATTTTAGAAATAACATTATCTGTTTATTTCCCCATAATGATAATAATTGACTTTACACAGAAGTCCAATTAAACGCTGTGACAATAATCTGGGTACCGCGTTGGCCATATTAAACTAGTTTCATAAACTTTATTTGCATTGAAATAAACCTGTTTTGGGGAATTTTGAGATTTTAGGTTTAAATACTATTTACTACACCACTCACACTCTCGTAATAATAGAATGGGGGAATGGGTCGGAGCTCAAAAACATCTATGTACTGAATGAATTAAAACACGGAAGATTTCTACTAAGTAACATACATTTGATAATGCCAAGGTACAAGATTAAAAGTAACACACGTATATAGAGGATATCTAGTGTTTTTGAGGGGATACCGGAAATTATCTCACTCGTGACCAGAGACAAATGATTATTTTCGCTCACGCTTCACTCAAAAGCACTAGATTTTCTTTTTACTATGCGCTTTTTATAAGAATCTGATCATTCCTATCGATAATTCCACTAGTTTCAACCTTGAACTGATGCATGAAAGTAAACAGCGCATTGATACGCGGAAGTGATTTGATCGATACTCGGAACAGGTTGCGTCTTGCGATCTGATTCAGCTGGCGGGTTTCATGCATCAATTCAAGGTGAATACGTGTTGAATATATTTCTGGAAATGATCGGTATCCACTCAAAAACACTAGATTTTCATTTCATTATACGTTTTTAGAACAAAGTGATCATTTCCAGTGATAATTTGACTCGTATTCTCTTTGAGTGATGCTTTGAAAGCAGCCATTTTGATTGATACCGTAAAAGTGAAAATCTCTATATCTCCACAGTGGGGGATACGATTTCTATCTTTCCGCAATTTTTTCGATAATCTACGTTTAGCGTATAATAAAACAATGTATGTTTTTGTATGAATGGATATGCGTGTTTGTATGTTTCAATCTCTTCACACATTATCGGACATTATATTAAATTTTAGGAATGGGGAAACATGAACAACTTTTTGGTGTCCATTCTGGACTTTAAACTGATTTGTCAAACTAATGTTTCAACCTGGAACCAGACACGAATCCAGAACTCCTGCTCGAATCCGTTTCTGTTAAAAATTTGGAAGTTTATTTTTGTTTAGCGCCTTTCCAGGACCAATTGTATTGCAAGTTATTGTATTAACTCTCTTTGAAACATTTTAGTCTATATTAGCGCCATCATATGATACCTTTAACGGGCCGAGAACCGGTGAAGTGGCACATAGCTTGATTAACGCTAGAAATAAATTTTACTTCTCAGGTATAATATGTCCCGGTGTAACAGGAATGGAAGTCCGTAGGGAAATTAGTCCCTCTGGACTATTATTCCGCGGAATTATAGTCCTAGGTCTAACATTTCTAGGAATAGTAGTCCGGCGGACTACTATTCCTAGAAATGTTAGACCTAGGACTATAATTCCGCGGAATAATAGTCCAGAGGGACTAACGTTTCTACGGACTTCCATTCCCTTTACACCGGCTTCGAATGCCTGAGTTGTTAGTCCCTGAAAGAGTATGAACGACTGGCTAGACTGAACTTTATACTTTTGTTGCGGTCACGATATAACCATCGATTCGGGGGAGGCGAGGTGCATTAAACATGATCATTGTCACTGTGTAAGTTGTGACATGTTACTGTCGGAATGACACATCTTTGATATTTGACTGAGGATCTATATATCGTCGCCTGAGTGCTAGAATGTTCTATGTCCCACAGGGGACATAGAACATTCTAGCACTCAGGCGACGATATATCATACCTCCTTTAACTTTCTTTTGTATTGCATTTTAAGACGTCACGTACATGCTGAGTATAACTCATACGCGATCTGTACGACTGTACACGTTTAGCAGAGTGATCTCCCTTTTGTTTTTTGTCTATCATAATGGCGGTAGACGATTGCCTCTTCGTATTTAACAAACTGGCTTATTCTTTTTGTATGAAAAATCATTAGGTAAGATATATTTGTTACACGATTTGTTCATGACCTAATATGACGTATTGTCAGAACAAAGTTCTCGCGCAGTATGGAATTCACTAACACCGCATATACTACACCAGGTCACTTACAAGCTGTTAAACTAATAATAGCACACCAAAAAATAATTTTGGTAGCAACATGTCAACTGTTCAAGTCCCAAGAACATTATGAGCAAGGCATGTCTTTGACAAGCTAGACGGACGTACCTTGTGCGCATTTTATATTCATTGAATTGCTTTTTTGCTTTCAACTAGTCAGGAAACGTTTTATCTGCTAAATTAGTGATCTTTTCGTTTTAGATGGCTTCTATCTCCCTGTCTGCAAGTTTCAACCTGACTTTGTTTACAATTTGTTGAATCTCAAAGCAGGCGGAATTGGTACTTCTGATACAGCTTTCGGTTTAGAATTATCTACATTACTACGCTAAATGGTGTGCGCCCTCTCATTTGGCAGATAAGCACCTTGTCCATTTGTTCACCTAACTCTTTACAAGACTCATGAACAGGGCATTAAAACTGTTGGAAATCAGAAATAGGTAGAAATAGTTCCATGCTGTTTTTTTGCGTTTAGCATTTTTCCTTGTTCAAAGTCAAATCTGTCTCGGCGTTTTTTAACATTGATTTTATTTTTCCCTTCTTTTTTAACCCTCTGCACATGCATGTCGAAATATCAAAATTCGAGCTGCAAATTCTTGTCATAATGCAGCCAGGAATTTAATCAATTCAATCTTGTCGTTGAGTTCTGCCAAACAAGACTGAATTGCTTAAATTCCTAGTTGCATTAAGCTAAAAAAGTGTTTTGATGCTAATGCAACCCCTCATTGAATTTGAACCCCCTCATTGGACATTTTTATTGGCTTTCAGTGTCTTCCAATATGAGTACAAACTCAGAGAGACCCGAAACCTTTTACATTTTTTGATTGATGCATATTTATTTTGTTGCGGCTCCAATATGTTTGCCTTGTTACAATTTAATATAATAACTCTTTGGCCAGCCGCTGATTTGTCGCGGTCCTCATAAGAGAAGGCCATCATTCCCCCTGCACCCCACCCCCTCTTCCCCTCCTCTCCTCCCAGCATTCAGATATAAACTGCTTAATAGTGTCCCTAACTTCCTCTTTTTCAATTTCTTCAATAAGCATTCCTACCCTACAATTTAAGGGAGAGATAATATGAAGAGCGTCGAAAGAATATGAAACCTTTGAACTGCAGTACCTACAGTTTGTTTTTAGAGGCATGTTTTATTTTTCGAATTAAAAATGAATTTATTTGAAATAATATGCACTTTCCATATTTCTGTGTGTAAAAATACAGCCGAAATCCTCTCCATGTTTGCTCACTTTTTTGCAAAAGAAAAATAAAAATTAAAAATACCCCCCCTCCCCCCTCACTGATTTAAAAAAAAAAATGCCTGAGAATTAATTAATGTATTTTGTGTGGCCTTACGAGGAAAATGTGCTGTATGAAAATTTGGTATTTTGACATCAGTATGCAGAGGGTTAATACCCCGTGATCTGGGTTGCTCATTCAGAGCTGAGATGGAGACGATTAACCTTGAGTTGTTTTCGTTTTTTGCAAATCTGTTTTGCATACATTTACATAAAATTTAGAATAAGTAATCTGTAAATTGTTTTCGCAAATCAGTGCATGCTATTTCCGTTGACATTCCATGTTTTCCTGATTCTTTTTTTTAACGAATAATAAAAAGCAAGAGGATTTTTGTTGACGCTCCATTTTGAATTATTTTTGTTCACGTCTGTAAAATATTTGGATATAGTTAATTCCATTTTTTTCCATACGAGTGGATTACAATTATTTTGAAGTAATTTGTCAGAAAATGGAAGCTCACTCCCCTCTCTATGGTTTTCAAAGACAATTATTTCAATCTTTTTATCGGAAATAAAAGAATCCCATTCAATAATTTCATTCTTGGAACGCGTTGGTACTCATTACGAATGCTTCCAGTTGAATGTGCAGAGATGGGATTCATTAATAAAATTAGACTGTATCGTTTTGCATGTAAAAATGTTCTTTTCAACCCCTCTCACCTTTCAAAAACCAAGTGCAATTTATGTCCAGATCACCAGCCTCCTGTACGTTGCCAACTGCCCATAAAAAGCCTCCGGATAAAAACTGCTATTGCGGTTAGTTATATTTTGACGGAGTTGGGACGCTTCCGTCACGAGACACTTCCGTTATAATTTTTTTGTGACCGTTAAAATATCAATTATACTCGAAGTAATGAGAAATATTTCAATTTATATTTTATATGAGTTGGTACAGCCAGCTCATTAGTGTCTGTCCAATTAGGTGTCGATGGTGAAAAGATGTGCCTTCCAGTGAAGATGGAAAATAATCCGTCTCCTATGTAGCAAACTCGAAAATAACAATGCCCCGGAGTGACAGAAATACTACGATTAGTTCTATAGGACAATCGCTGTGAACAAATCATTTATTCGTGCTTGGTTGTCTGGAAAACCCACACAAATTAATAGCGCGTTGTATTTATTTGTTTAGAAGAAGCCGTATTTTTGTTAGACCAGTAGGTAAGAACAAGTGACACGACTCTTTAACTGGTTTTCTGCCAGAATCCTTTATCAGAAATGTTTGAAATGCTGGGAACTGGAGCCACTTCGCTGGTGAACTTTGGTTCTTCACGCCAAAACTTTTATCCTCACTCGCGCCATAACTGTTGTGTCACGTGAAAGACACTTTACTTCTGAAGTGGTTGCACGATGACACAGTGCCATCGTGCAACCACTTCGGAAGTAAAGTAGACGTGGGTATGTCTACTTTACATTGATAGGACACTTGTGTTCTATGCTAAGTTTGCCTGTGCCTGCATGGTTAGTTAGTTCGATTCTGGACGCCAAAACTTTTATCCTCACTCGCGCCATAACTGTTGTGTCACGTGAAAGACACTTTACTTCTGAAGTGGTTGCACGATGGCACAGTGCCATCGTGCAACCACTTCAGAAGTAAAGTAGACGTGGTTATGTCTACTTTACATTGATAGGACACTTGTGTTCTATGCTAAGTTTGCCTATGCCTGCATGGTTAGTAAGTTGGTGAGTCCTATTGTTACTGTCCGCTGTTAGGTGGTTCCTTCCCGGAACCTCGGCTTCCTCCGCCGGAGAAATGTCCGACAGGATAAGACCATGACTGTTGGAAGAGCCATTAATGCATAAATAAACAAACAAACAAACAAATTAGAGAAACCTGTATTTTGATTTGAATGCACCATTCTTCAAATTGGTGATTAATCGAAAAAGAAATAATATAAGTTTCTTTTTAATCTTTTACCTTTCCATCGAAATCTCCGAGAAGTGTAATACTTGCTTACTGTGGTGGAATAAGTTATGCTTTACTGGTAAAATAGGACTTGATAACCGATGCCTCGGGTTGAAGTCCGGTATTGTAAAGTGGGAGGGAAGATACAGGAGGTAGACTAAACTTGACTTCATAACTATAACGTGGTCATGATATCGCCGTAGATGCTGACTATAACTATAAATAAATAAGTTCAAGTTTTATTATCTTTCCAACGTTTGCGTCCACGACATAGATCGAAAACTTTTAGTTAATCCGGAAATATTGTCGTCTTCTAGTCGCGTTAGTTCCTGTGGGAACCCCGGAAAAGAAGCAGAGCTTGTTTACTGTGGTAAACAAGCTCTGTTCTCTTGGTAAAATAGGACCTGGCAACCAATGCGGGTGAAAGTCCTGTAAAATGAGCAACATATCGTATAAGCGATTGGCTGGACTTGACTAAGTGTCCATGTTGTGGTCACGGTTAGCCATTGCGCAGAAATATGTCATCTGAAACATAAATAAAATAAATAAATAAATAAATAAATAAATAAATAAATAAATAAATAAATAAATAAATATTATTTGATCTTTGAACCCGTCAGAACTTACCCAGAAGGGTTTTCTGGCCCAGCGTTGTGCAGGTCTTAGTTAGCTGTATAATATCAAAACTACATTTCATTGGAATTGTTAGCTGGATCCACCCGTAGCCAAAAGCTGAGCAAATATTTTAGTGAAGTGAGAGACGCATTTCCTTATAGCAACTTGATGTAGCTGACCTGATACTTTATGCAAAATAAAGGATCGTAACTGCAGTGATGTCGATTTCACAATATCATTGTAGTCAATCAAAAAACCTAAGGGCCCAATGCATATCCTTGAGGAATCCCACATTTAATGTTCTCAATTCCCGTAACATATTCGTTGAGTTTGGTATTAAATTGTTTTAAACATTTCGTGTTAGTGCTTAAGTAACGCATGGCAGTTTTAGTATTAATTTAAACGAAACAGTCGAGAGGGCGATGAAATATTGTGTTAGGGCATTATACTACTTTTATTTGTAAGTAAATATCGAATTAGGAAGGAGGATCAGCTATACTTTAGTCCTACAGCCCTAAAGCATAGACTCGTCCCCAGTGGGAACCCCGGGAACTGAAGCGGTGCTTGTTTAATGTGATAAACACGCTCTGTTAACTATTAAAATAAGTCTCAGTCACCAATGCTTGGGTGGAAGTCCACTAAAATTGGCAACATGGGTATAAACAATTGACTAAACTTGACTTTATATCTCCACGTTGCCGCCACAATTAGCCAATGTGCTGAAATATGTGACCTTAAACAGCAATAAATAAATAACTTAGACTCACCCATTTCACTTTTAACAGTAGTACCATTTAGTTAAATGTTTCAAAAACTGTTCAGTTTTTGATTTTGCAGTTCGAAAATTAATCAACTTCTCTCGACGCTAGGTAGGTGCAAGATTTGCTACTAAACCGGCTCTGTGGATCCGAGGTCTTAAGGGACTGGAGCCCCCGCACTTTTTCATAAGGTATAATTTTTACACTAATACAATAAACTTGGTATTGTACTTTCACATCATTTCAACTTCATGGCAGCAACGGGTCGAAGCAAAGCAAAATGTTCGGTATTTCCAGCCATATATATTAACTAGATGTGGCCATACGTTTACTTGAAGCTTTTCACAATTCCGCTTTCCCTCGCCTTACACTGGGTAAATTCACCCACTTGAAGTAATGTGGGAGTGGAATGTTTAAAACAAGTGTGTTCTTGTGTTTCCTCTAATATAGCAACGATTTAACACAGTTGTTTTAAACATTTCACTTACTCGTTAGTTCATCTGAACGATTTAAAAAAGAATCCGCCCCCTCAATTTTCAAAATCAATCGGTGGTTTCCGTGAAAGTAGTTCCGATTTTCATTTTTTCCCAAATATTGCATAGAATGTCACTGAACTGGGTCTACGGGCTATACACCAATCATTATCACGGGAGAAGTGTTTCTCTTCCAAAGTATATATAAAGAATAGGCCCCTGCGAATATGGATTTTTTCTCGACTCGAATTTCGACTCGAACTTGTCAATAAAGATGTTCAAGTCGACCGAATATCGAATTCGAACCAAGTTAGCCGAAACGAGGTGCATAAGTAAGGTTTCGTGTGCGATATTTCCAGTTTAAAACGACCACATTAGGATTATTTAAGCTTTGTAATGATGATTTATCCACATTTTCAACAGTTCGTATGTTTAAATGCAGCACACTTGAACGCATGGTTGAATAGGAGACAAACATTCTGTGTGTACCTGTGATTGCTTCGCTCCTTTCTTGACTTTGGCATCGTCCAATCTTGCCTTTTCATGAAGCGATGTATTCTTCTCACTGAAGTGTACCAGAGGTGAGATGTAGTCCCCATCACTCGTGTTTTGTACGAAGTCTTGCATGTATTACACGTGTATGTAGCCGTGGCTTTAACCTCTTTACAGAAAGCGAAGGAGAGGGAATACCAAAGTGTCAAGCACTTGTCCTGAGATCAAATTTGCGTGACTTGAGACAAGTATTTAATATAATCTAATCGAATCTAGTATTCGCGCTTTAATTTATGTTAATAGCCTTCTAACATCAGCACAAATCAACAGAAAAAATCTCCATTTTGTGCCATGAAAATATAGATCCTTTGACTTCATGAGAATTAGCTCTTTGACCTCATTGAGTTAATTCGAACGTTAAAAACAGTCTTTGATTTCTTAAAAAAGTATTCATAATTTGTTCCGAATTTCATGATTTAATAGAAAAATTTAAAATAACTGTTCTCTGTATGTTTGTGTTAAGTAACCTTTTCAACATTTTACCAAACATAACGGCCATAATCAACCAGCGTTATTCACAAAAATAGGCTGTTTTTTTAATTTTCTTATTTTTTCCATTTTTGCCTCAAAAAACATAGCTTATGACTCCTCATTGGAACGAGCTCAGTCAGATCGTTCCAATGAGTAGTCATAAGCTATATTTTTTTAGAAGAAAAATTATTTTTTTTCAGTTATTCAATAATTTTTTCGAAGTGACGTCTGCTATTGTGTTCGGTAAAGGGTTAAAGTTGGTAAATATACGTGTGTGCGAAAGAATCTCCCCCCACCCCACACCACCTCAAAAAAAATTCTCTCTCATTCCTGGACGACAATAAACGAATAATATAGCGACTCAATAACCTATGAAGAGAGTATGAGGTTCGCATAAAAAAATCACTTACAATTTCTTTCAGCTTCATCAAAGACTGTTATAATGAGACAGTTAAACATGCATTAACCAAGACAGACAGATAGAATAAAAGTGAATACCACAAAATATTGTTTTATTAAAAATCTCCAGTTAGAATATGTTTTGAGAGATAAACGATCAGACTCTTCACAAGTTGCATTTTCAATATCTTTCTTCCAAAAAGAAAAAAGCTCCGTTTTTCTGTGAGTCCCCGTTTCTAACTCCCTATAGGTACGAACACGATGACATTCTTATCACCATTATGGCTTGGAAAAATTAAAATGATACAGTTTGAATGACCAATTTCGTACTTGAGACTAGCCTGATTCAGACACTTCGTTTAACCCTTTACCTAACATGAAAAGCAGACGACACTTGCAAAAAAAATTCTTGAATAACTAATTTTTTTCATTTTTTGTCTCAAAAACATAGGTTATGACCCCTCGTTGGAACGAGCTCGACGAGCTCGTTCCAACGAGGGGTCATACCCTATGTTTTTGAGACAAAAAATGAAAATATTTTGAAAATTAATTGGCGATTTTTGAGAATAGCGCTGACCGGTTTTGGCCGTTACGTTGGGTAAAGGGTTAATAAAGGGTTAATTAAATCTAATGACAAACAAATGTCATTTCAGCAGATGCAGAGAATAATAACAATATTTCTACTACTAATTGATGGATACTGAGACAATTTGTTTATATTGAAAACAAACAACATAATAGGTTACGTTTGATCTGTTTTTGAGGTTGCATCACAACCGTAATTGGGAGAAACAATCCTATCGAAGAACAGTCATGTGTCACGTGTGGGATGACTGATTTATGATGGGTGGTTTGTCAATGAAAAAAGAAGCCCTTAGAAATGCGGACATACAGTAGATGCTATCTTGTTCATCAGTGGACGATTTTTTTTCAAATACAGTCACGAACAAAAAAAACACACTGAATACAACGAAGCTACATTTGTTGGTTTTTTTTTGCTTTATCCAACGTAACTGACAAAAATGGGGTCAGTGTATTCCCAAAAATCGCCACTCAAACTTTATTATTTTTTTCTTTATTTTTTGTGTAAAAAACACAGTTTATATGAACCTAATTCAACGAGCTCGCCGAAATAAAAAAAAATAGGTTAATCAAGAAGAAAGTATCGTCTGCTATTAATGTTGGGCAAGGTATTAATAAGAGTTGTGGAAATATAAAAGTTGTATCCGTAAACTGTCACCGAAATGTTGTAAATGTATTCTCCCTAAATGAAAGTGAAGCGGAAATTTGCATGCCGTTAAGTTACAACTTATTTTGATTGGCGCTGTTATTATTCAATGCACAAACGATGGCCGACTGACAGGTAAATGGACATACAGTACACCGTCATTGCCTTACGTCACTGACTACAGGTTATCACCTGTCCAATCATATTAAAGTTCTGTCTGACACACACTTAGTAATTAACATCAGATCAAAGAATTCCTATTTTTGTTATCAAATTGTATATTAGATTTGACAGATTGAACTCGGGACACTTAATCACGTTTTGCACTTCATATGACCTGAATGGCTGTTCTGACTGAAGCTCCAAAAGCTGAAGTTCGTAAGGCCAAGATCTCCAACGCAGTGACGGGGACCATGAGAGATTGGGAGACTCGTCCTCCGTCCCACACTTTTCCTGAAAAATGTCAGCCTTATATACCACTCCCGCACAAAATCCCCGACATGTACTCCTGCGCTTATATTTCTTGATCCATTTTGTAATAGTCATGCATTCACTTTCTGGATACTTACGCCTTGACCCATATGGGGCCTAATTCCGACTTTGATTACTGTATACTGCAGGTGGCCCAACCTGCAGTCTCTGGGTAAATTTGACAGTTACATTTCACGCACCTTTGCAGTTGTTTCGAGGCAAGTCTTGGCTGCCTATATAGGCAGCCAATACAGGCTAGAAACAACGGCAAAGACACAGAATGATGGAGACTGTTAAAGTGTAGAGAAAAGTGTATAAAAACCTCCAGTCCTTTAAGGGCTAAAACAGTACTCAGGGTGCTTCAATTGGCAAGAAAAGTTTTTAATTTATCCCCGGGAAACACCATGGATTTTCACCTGTGGCGGATAAACACTCTTAAGCCCCATTAGGTAAAGCGGTGTGCAGAAAAAAGTCTTCGTCCCATCCCCCACTCCAATTAGCCTGGCTGCGCCACCGGTTCCAGTTGATTTTGTAATTTTCAGAAACAAAACTCTGTCTCCGCATATCCAAAACACCCTTCTCAAATCAGCAGACGCCTATGGCAAATTTCTTAGTGGAAATTGTTAGGAAACATCCAATAATTTCCAACTCTCCTGGAAATTTGCCACAGAAGTCGCAACGAACTGCGATTAAAGTTATTGCGGGTTGAGAAGGCTCACATTTGGGCGGCTTTTAACATAATTTGGGGCGGATTTAGACTATTTATAAGGTGAATGACTTATTATTGTGAAAGCAAAACATACCTTGGAGCTACGAGATTTTCATTTGGTTCCAACGTTTTGTTGCAGCTAAACCCTTTTCCTACAAATACTGCTCAGACTTGAGTTTCATTTAAATTTCAAACTCCCCACCTTATAGGATTGATTTTCCTATTCCCTTCCACGATGATTCTTCCATAAATGACAGTCATTGATGTGAAGTCTGAGGAGAAGGTGTACTCTCCAGTAGAAACAGAAAATTTGGCAGATCATTATATGGCATTGTAGTTTGCTGACTAATGCCCTACGGAATTATTTATTGGTGTTTAATGTCACATATTTCAGCACAATGGCTAATCATCACTACGCCCTACGAAATGCTATGGACTAACAGTATTTACAAATCCGATGTCAGAATACGTGGTCCTTGATGGGTACAAGGGAAGTCGCACTGCTACGTTAGGTATTCAACATTATCAAAAAACTCAGTTTGTCAAGAACTCCGATCAGGCATAAAAACTATCAACGGTGGTTAATACTCTGGTGATATGTGGTGTAGGGGGAGGGGGAGCGCTCTCCCACCCATTTGTCCTGGGAAATCTCAACCTTGTATACATTCATGCATGAAGTGCTAAAACTGGTTCATGTACTGGGACCCCACTATTTCTTGGGTCATTTTGCTTTAGTTTTACCTCCACTTTCTGGTCTTTGAAAAAGTTCTAGGAGTCCTCCAATGAAAAGCATTAAAAGCAAAAACTTTCATCAATTGGCGATACATAGTCATAAACACTTACCTGGTACTTAAGCCTTAACCCTTTACCTAACATGAAAAGCAGACGACACTTGCAAAAAAAATTCTTGAATAACTAATTTTTTTCATTTTTTGTCTCAAAAACATAGGTTATGACCCCTCGTTGGAACGAGCTCGACGAGCTCGTTCCAACGAGGGGTCATAACCTATGTTTTTGAGACAAAAAAATGAAAATATTTAAAAAATTAATTGGCGATTTTTGAGAATAGCGCTGGCCGGTTTTGGCCGTTACGTTGGGTAAAGGGTTAAACAAATACTCGTCGTTTTCCAATTGGCATGGCAGTTACTTTTTATGCCCCCGAAAGGGAGGCATCTTAAATCCGGGTTGTCCGTCCGCCCGTCCGTCCACCAGTCCGTCCGTTCGTCCATCCGTTCGTCCGACTATATTTGTCCGTCTATAATTTATGATGCGTTGGTGGATGTCCATGAAACTTTAAAAAGAGTAAAGACCAATGGAAGGTGTTTTGTACAGCAACGCCATGCTCTAGTATGAAAGGTCAAGATCACAGGAATGGAAAAACTCTATTATCTCACAGACTGTATTTGTCCGTCCGGAGCCGTAATTATATAATGCAGGCCTGGCATTCTGAAAAATGCAGGAGGGCAAAAAATCGCTCTCCTCAATCAGCTTAGGAGAGCAATTAGCTTTACACAGCATTTTAAGTATCCAATTGAATGAACTCATTGAAACTGAAACCAACAGACTACATCAGTGATTTTATTAACTTTACTAAGGTAAAGCGAAATCTCTTAGACATCTAGATGTCTCACTCAACAACCGAACACACACTTGACAAGACCTGTGTTTGTACACAGACCTGTTGTCCAAGAAAGTCATACGCCTACCACTACCACCTTCAACCCCCCAAGGGTTGAAGGTGGTAGTGGTAGGCGTATGACTTTCTTGGACAACAGGTCTGCTTGGATCTACAGTCACATCCTGGTGCAAGTGCTTCAAGTGACAGGATAGTAGTAATGGTAGTATATTATAGTGTTAATATTCCTTGAATAATTACCCCTCAAACTGTGATGTCAGTTGTTGAACTTAAAACCGACAGAAAAAAAATATTGCTGTGACCCATTTTGCTTCAAATGATTGCAACTGTGTTTGGGTATGGTTGCAGCCATTACCTTTTACCACTAAACCACTTTCAAAATGAAATTACGTGATGTTATGTGACTTCGAAGTTAAATTACATTTTTGCTTTACAACAAAAATTTAATGTGAGCATAATACATGTAATCTCAATCATTCCAGACCAAAATATTTAGGAGGGCAATTTTTCGCTCTCCTTAATTCTTTCAAGAGGGCAGTAAGGAGAGCTAAAAAATCGCTCTCCTGAAATTGCCAAGCCTGAATTAATGCTTGGCTGACAAAGTTGTCGTCTGCTAACACACTTTCGTCATTTACATCTAGGTGCAGGTTTTCATTGTTTAAAAGGTTAATATATATCAGTTAACCCTTTATCCAAGAAAGTTTAAAAAAAACACTAAATTCGACTCATAGTGAAAACATTTTATCTCCATTTTCCAATAAGACCATTTAGATGTTGTCAAAACAACTTGCACATTACAGTACAAGTCGAAATAAGTTGTAATATAACTACAATAAACGGAGTATACTACTGTTTTTGCACTGATAAGACCAGAATCTGACACCATTTTCTGGAAAGCTCTCTGTGAGAGCTTTCCATGAAATGATGTTAGTTTCTGGTCTTATCAGTGAAGGAAGAAAAAGATACACAGTTTATAGTGGTTATCCTACAACTTTATTTTGACTTGTACTGTATGCCAATTCAAGTGACATCCACACGTGTATGGTTCTGTTGAGAAGTTCCTTATGGACGAAAATGAATACCACATTCAACACAAGACTTTTCATTCCAGTATTATGGGCCATTTGGCCATAGTTCGGGGGCATCCTTGGCCGGGCGGTCACCATTAGTCTTGTGTCCTTTATTTGGGAATGATCATTCACCTTCAACCCAATGGCAACAGAAATGTTTTTCCCCACTTCATTTGGCCTGACTACGCCCCTGATAGCTACAGGTTTGGTGACAGCAAGTGTCGAGAAAAGATTTGATATCGATTTGCATCCATAAATGCACGGGTAGTTGGATACACGCTGCAGTGACTGTCTGGTCCCATGGAAATGGAAGTTGACAATTTTAAAATAATAAATATTAATTTTATTCTAGAAAACGTTTTAAATGCGAGAATCGTACCTGCTTGTGATGGTATTTAATAGCCACGTCATCTTCATTACTGCCGAACCTATTTGATTTATTATCCTTGCATATCACCAAAAAATCAAATCAAAGGAAGCTACAATAAATACACTCATTCGTCGTTAATTTATACCAATCGACAATGCTATTAGTTATAGGTGAGATATTTCGAGGAAAAAAAGTCATTCATAAAAAATATTGTATATGACTAATGTTTTTAACAGTTGGAAACAAAGAGTGGCGCTGAGATGAAATCGACTTTTTTGTATCCTTACAGAAACGTGTAGGAACTGGGGGAACCGTGGGGGGGGGGGGGGGGGGGGGGCAGGGGGCACGAGCCCCAACCTGTTTCACGAATAGTTGATAAGTACACTACTCGCATGCAGTCATCCGATTCTTGTATTTCCCTTTTGGGCTCCCGTCATTGCAATCTTATTTGTGGATTAGCATGAAGGAGGTGCATAGATGTTTCGCTGTTCAGATGTGACCGAAGGACCCCTCGTGTATTTTTCTCTTTTGTGGCCTTTGAAGACAAGAAAAATGTACATATTTTGGCCCCATATTCACTGCCATATTTTATAAATTTCTCAAAATGTTTATGCACGGTGGGGAAATTTGTTAACCCTTTACCCAACGTAACGGCCAAAACCGGCCAGCGCTATTCTCAAAACTCGCCAATTAATTTTCATTATTTTTTTTCATTTTTTGTCTCAAAAACATAGGTTATGACCCCTCATTGGAACGAGCTCGTCGAGCTCGTTCCAATGAGGGTTCATAACCTATGTTTTTGAGACAAAAAATGAAAAAAATTAGTTATTCAAGAATATTTTTTGCAAGTGTCGTCTGCTTTTCATGTTAGGTAAAGGGTTAACTATGGATTGTGGAGCCAATGTTTCTAAATGTAGGAGTGCGGTGGCCTCTAACAGAGCTTTGTGTATTGTATACCTACCATGTACCCGGTGTAGGGGTGTCTCTGTATGACTGTGCCACCCCGCCCTCAGTTTGAAAGTTCAAATGCTTTTCACACACATGTATATCTGTCAGCGCTTAGGTTATCTTTGTCTGCCAGTATTGGACGGCTGTCCTTTTCTGCATTTTTGAAGATATGGAACCTAAATGTGGCACCTACTGAGATATTCCGGCTTGTATTCATCCCCTCACCACATTTCGCCTCGCCCCTTATGATGAAAAGATAATACCCATCGAGGTTTCAATCAGCCTTTCTTTATTATTATGAACAAAAGACAACACTGGCAAAAACTGAAATTACAACAACAAAAAATTCGAATTTTCGCTCACAAACATAGCATATGATGTCACAAGAGGCAAAAATTGAAAATATGATCTAATTTGATTGGTAGTTTCTATGAATTGCGCCAGTCGGTTCTGGCTGTTGCAGTAGATAAAAACTTAGTAAACGTTTTTCTTCTTACACTTGAAAATTAATTAAAAAAAAAACTCACACTATTCATTTTTATTCCAGTAACGTGTTTTTTCATAAAATCTGTTTTACAATATTTTTTTTATTTGAAAAATTGGAATTTATATTAACCTAACGCAAGTTTCATTTAAAATAATAAGTACACAATTTTGTTAAGCTTTTGAGATGATCTGGTTGATTTAGAGCCCCCACAGAAGCGGACTGGCCGAATGGTCCGCCGGAAAAAATCCCGGTGGGCCCCCTGTTTGGTGGCCCTTGTGGCCCCCAAAATTGTTGCAGCCCAATACCTGTTGGTGCCTGAAATTTCTCGAAAACACCCAACAGGCGAAATGGATCTGATTGCATAGAATACCGGTATATTGAAAGGTTCTCTATGTGGACTGTCAATGGCAGTCCACACAGAGGCATTTCGATATACCAGCAGTCTAGTCTGCCACTGATCGCCCAGATGCAAGGAAATAGCTTTCTTTTAATTTGAAAAATAAAAATTTTCTCCCATTGGGCTGAATTATGGCCGGCCCGATTGGTCCGCGCACCCTCCACTCCCTGTTGATATCATTCTTTCCGAATGAGTGGTAGAGAAGAAAATGTCATCGAATTGTCCCCTGTTTGAACTGTCATCGATCGCTCAGATGCAACGAAGCAGCGTTCGTTCAGTTCGAAATATCAAATTTTTTCCGGGCCCCGCCTTGATGCCTTTCCCGGTTACTTTTCTTGGGCCTGTCCGCCCCTGAGCCCCCATCCTACACTTTGATTTTAGTTCCGCCGTCGCGGCTGTGATTATTTGACATTATAGTTGTTCTCTCGGATCTCTTTATCGGTGTACGTTGCACTTGATCGTTCATTTGAAAAGTACCGATATGAAAAACAAGTTGTTGATTTGGAACAGTGCTTTCTACCGGAAGTGGATTTTAGGCAAATGACACTGCAGTCGGCGTGCTCTATTTTTTTCTGTATAATTGTCATGTAGTGTCATGTGTTCAAAGGTATTTCACCGGTATCCATTTACGGGAAGAACAAATTACAAAACCACAAGTACAAAGAGAGAAAAATCAATGGACACGATGTAAATTTACAATTTTTAATGATACTTCGAGTGAGAAATAAATATTATCTGGCTGTGGCAGAATCGACAAAAAATGTTTTCTTTATTTCGGTTCTATCTGATCTCTGGTCTATCAAAATGAAATTAAGTTTTCGTGTTTCTCTTTGAAACTGATCATTTAATTGACAATTCAATGCTGAATCGATCCGGAAAATCTTTTGATCCGTCTAAAAGATTTCCATATTATATTTCTGTAACACGACAAATATCAACTATTCCGTCAACAAATCGCTAAAAGTGTCCGCACGCGCAATAATTTAGTCTTCACGGAGAATCACGTGTTGACGAGATCGCGTGCAGAACGAGCAGGTATAGTTCCTATCAGTGTTCTCTCTGCCATTAAGTAGACAACGCGTCAGTTATCAAACGTTTTATGCAAAATGGTACAGTACAAATGAATTTGCGAACATCCCGTTTTAACGTTTGATCTGCTGAGTTTGTACAATTGTATGGCCCATTCATGCACTAACTGAATATTGTAAACAGCTCTCACAGCTCCGATCCATGATAAGTAGTGATGTTCTATATTCAGTCTCAGCGCTCTGAATTAGCCGTGTACAGTGACGCAAAGAGCATGTACGCACCATCCCCATGTGCATATCACAAATTTTATGTTTGATAGTGGTTTAAGCTAGACATGTGGGTGTATTTCTTTTCACAACGACTTCCATCTCCCCAGCTCTAGACTATTCGTCCCCTGAGTACCAATGTGTTCTCTGTGCCAGTAGGCACAGAGAACACATTGGAACTCATGGGACGTATTATTAGCACGGCACCACCCGATTAGTCCAATTTCCACTAGATCAATTACCGTTTGATCAATTACCTCCAGATAATTCTCGTTAGACCAATTCCCGTAACATCAAATTCTACTTCAGAAACAGCCTTTCCTTACATTATGTCTTTGGATTTAAGCATAACATTTAATAAGGAATTTATTGATATTTGTAGGAAGATATTTAAAATTATTTACATTTAATTAACTGTGAAAAGATGGATATTAACAATTTGAGGGGGCGCGGTGGCGTTGCGGTAACCGGTTCTCGTCAGATCACCGAAGTTAAGCAACGTCGAGCCCGGTTAGTCCTTGGATGGGTGACCGTCTGAGTGATCGGACTCCCGCGTTGTGCCCTTGGGCAAGGCACTTAACTCCGATTGTCCACATGGGGGCACGATGACGCCGTGTACTAAGGCGTACTGCATGTCGATGGTGCGCATGTCTTCAACCAATCTAACCCTGCCTGTGCGGAGTTACAATGTTGGGGAGCTGGCGGTTGCTCGTCGTTGCTCGGTGGTTCACTCCGGGTACTCCGGCTTCCTCCACCCGTAAAACTGTCACGGTCATGATTAGCCATTGTGCATAAGTATGTGACCTTAAAACACCAATAAATAAATAAATAAATATTAACAATTTGCACCTTCCATCTGGAGTTGGCCTTCACTTCGAAATATCACAGTGATATAACACAGAGAATCTAAGTCCAAATATAATATTTAGTAGGTGCGGACTGGCCAGTTAAGGCTTTACTGGTCAGACCGAACTTACTCACAATTGGTATATATAATTCTTCAGTAGCCGCATGTGTCTTTTTGGATGGAAAAAAAAAAAATTGTAACACCATTTAAGACTCATCACATTTTTCTAAAAACGAGCTTTCGGCTTGCGCGTTAATCAAGTTACAGAGTTATATATTATATCAAAATGAACATTGACACATTTCGATGACGTCATATTATGAATTCTGCAATGTATTCGCATAACTTTTCGACTGGAATTTCGTGCAACTCTCTCCACTCATAATGGCATTCATCCCAAAATTCATAAAAAAGAAAGAGTCAAGTATCCTTTGGTTTGTGTTTTTGTTTCTATTTTCTTCGACAAACGGTCGTCTGCTAATATTTCCGAAACATGACACCATGTTGTTTGTTTACAGAAAAACGTGCGATGATTGAATAGTCCTGCGCTCATTAAATATGCAAATAAGCTAGTCACGATGGTCATGTGAGATAGATATCTATCTCGCGTGGCTTTCTCACACGAGACACGCACATCTTGCAGAGGAAGTGGGGGGGGGGGGGGGGGGGGGGTGGGAGGGGGGGGGGGAGAGCTTCGATGTTAAAGAAACGAGAGTCGTAGAGTTCGCCCTCAGTAAGTTAAAATGTGAACTTCCGGATAATTGACGATCCGAGAAAAAAACTGAATAATATATAACAATCTGTCAGTTGATCAAAGGGCTCAACTTATTTGTATAAATTTAAATATTTAAGCCGCATATGCAACTATTGCATGCATCGGCTAGTCGGATGCCAAATGTTCTGAATAACAGCTCAGCCTCTCGAGACCATGTGACTCCGGCACATATAAGTTACACCATGTCGCGCAGCCGGCCGACTCTCGGTTTTACACAAAAGATGTGAACCGCGCAATGAATTGTTCCAATTAGGAACTGTCGGTTTTATCGTTGTAATGTTTTACGTGTTTACATCAAATTGTGAGAGTTCCTGTTTTAATTCCATATTAGCGACGAAAAACAAACAACACTTTCCAATTGAGAACACTCTAAGCATTGAAACTCAAAGAACTCGCTCGCGAAACGCAAATATTTCACTGCGATACAAACAGTCGACGTATTCTTTCTGTTTTGCTTTGAAGCTTTAGACTGCGCTAAACTGTTCAATGATTTTTTTAAATTCAATTTTTTGTCTACTGTAGAGTTTTATCGATGTCCGACAATCACGTACTTTTCGACCTTCCTCTTGGTATTTTCGTTTATTTTTCTACCCATTACTTCACATAGACATTTTTGCTTTTAATCACTACCTTTTGAAAAATAGTTTAACATTCTCTCTCTTACAAGCGCTTTGACGAAGTGCGTAAATACAGACAAAACCATTCGCAACTTTGTGTTTTCTTTACAAGTAACAAAATAGCGGTAAACTTTGATGTAATTTTGTCAAAAAGTGTAATGTTATTTTTTCTACCACCCAATACACGTGAATATTGTGGGTTTTTGAAAGTGTCTATTTGAGGTTATCACCTCAATGTATTTAAATCATAAATAGATGCCCTCTAGGGATGGGAAAGGGGTGTTTCTAAAAGAGGGACAAACAAATCATATTACAAACGCTTTCTTGTCTAGCAGATTGACTTTTTGTGTATAATTTTAAACCTCTTTAACTCTGCCATCACCGAATCTGGATAATATTGAACTTATTGAACTTCTGCATCTCATAATACGTGATAGGGTCAGTTCTTTCAGTATTCACCTAGTGTTCCAGCTTATCAAACATTAACCCTTTACCCAACGAATCGGCCGCATCCGCCCGCGTAATATGGAAATTCAGCAGTTGAAAAAATATTATTTTCAGAAAATTTCGACAAAACCATATCATGTGACCACTCGTTGGAACGAGCTCGTCGAGCTCGTTCCAACGAGGGGTCACATCATATGGGTTTATTGAAAGTTTTTGAAAAATTTGAAAAAAATGATATTTAAAATAATAAATTTTGATATCGTCTGCGTTGGGTAAAGGGTTAAGATAGAATACAGCTAGGATAGAGTACGGGGGTCTGGAATCAATGACCCGACGGGGGTTTTTCTTGTGTTTCACGCGCACAGAAGGCGCGCGTGAAATACAGGAAAAACTCCACCAAGGGTCGTTGATTCCCGCCCCCACCCACCCGAACTCAACCCGAGTTGTGTTCTGTATTTATACCACGGTTAAACTTGAATCAAGTGAATGGAGCTGATTTTGTTTAAAAGAAAATATCGCCTTCGGCGGTCTGATAACTTTCTTGCTTATCTGTTTTGTGTCGAAACGTTTCGTCGACGCCCCATCAGATGCGCTCTTACGTGACGTTCTTATGCGCAATCCAGATTTTACGTGTTGTATATCTAGAACATTCCGTATTGTCCATATTGTATCGCGTAACTTTGAATACGCACCTCAATAAGCCTTTTTTCGAAACTGCCATTTTGGCTATTAATCTATGCATATATATAGGAGAACAGAGCGGGTGAGGTGCTCCGGACCCCAAAACGTTCATTAGCGCGAATTAAGAAAAACACATTTACCGAAGGTTACCGTCTGTTTAAGACTATGGCAATATTATATGAGAACTTTCATTATTTCGAAGTGAGTTCCTATCGACTTGAATGGTGTTTGAATGCCCTCTGTGTCATGACTCTGTGACCGTGGGCACTGTTTCGATAATTTTTGGGGATTCCCTCAAGCCGAGGAACTCAGTTCAACGAGTTTCCTTGTTGCCACTCTAAACAAGTCCTTGCCTCCGTAAAAAGTCTTTAAATCTGCGGTATCCCTTCGTTTAAAGTCGTTTAGGGTTGCCCATTCAGTTAATTCGAATGAAGACATCGGTTCTATGAATTTAAACTTGATATTTCACAAAACTAGTTGTCTTAGCTGACACAGAACTCAACCCGACGAACATGGAAATCGCTTTGTTTACACCCTGCGACCTTGCATAGATTAAAAGCCAAGATGGCAGTTTCGAAAAAATGCTTATAGTGGTATAAATATACTTGCTAACGCCCCCACCCCTCCCAGGGCAGGAATCCCCACATGCGGGACGGATAATTTTTAACTGCGTTGCATATTAGTGTAGGCATGTAAACATGTTTTTCAAAACGTACTGAGTATGTTGATTACACAAAGTTGTTCTAGTCCTTTTCGGAATATTTTGTTCAGTTTTATGAGATTTGTGAATATTCAGCTAACATCCCATCTATAGGGGCAGCAAATTAAATAAAAATACTGGAAATCAGGCGAATCATTTTTGTCTGCCAATCAATGAATGATTCAAAGGATACTTAGATAAATTAACTTAACGTAACAGCCATATCCGGCAAGCGCGACTCACAATTAATTCGCCAACCAAATTGTTTTATGTTTGCCTTCAAAACGTAGTTTATGATGCCTCATTGGGATGGACGCATGGAGCTCGTTTCATCGAGGGTGTCACAAGGTGTGTTTTTGCGGTCAAAAAATGAAATTTAATAGTTAATCAAGAATTCGTTTTACGACTGAAGGTAGTTAGTGGATGTATACAAGTTTTTCCCGTGATTTTTTGATAAACCATTGCTAGAAGACTTCCTTCATGTAATTATTGCCATTATTCTTATTAGAAAGATCATGGAGTGATTGAGTCGTTTGAAAAGATTGTAGGACAAAATCCCCTTGGACAGAATCCCCCAAGGAAATGACGCCCTAAAACGTCTCCTTAGGACTTATTTCCATCATTTTAATCTTCAGAGATGGACATATTCCCACTCAGTTTAGAAAACAATATAAAAAGTTACATTGCCTCCAAAACATAACGTATGACTCCTCATTAGAACGAGCTATTGAGAGCTTCTACCAATGAGGAGCCATAAGCTGTGTTTTCGAGGCAAAAAGTGAATATGCTTGGTTCATCAAGGGATATTTTTGCAAATATCGACACTAGTCTTGTAAGGTAAACAGGTTGCTCAGTGGTTAGTTAAGACATTGAAATTAAAACCGACAGGTCCACGGTTAATTCCCCGCGAGGGGTAATTGCGCTGTGTCCTTGGGCAAGGCACTTAATCCCGATTGCACGGCGGCGCTGTGTACCAAGGCGTACATGATGGTCACTTGTCTTCAACCAATGCTAATCCTGAACGTGCTGACTTACTGTGTTGGGCAGTCTGACAGTTGCTTGCCTTTGCTCGATGTTTTTCTCCGGGTACTCCGGTGTAAAAGGAATGGAAGTCCGTAGGAACGTTAGTCCCTCTGGACTATTATTCCGCGGAATTATAGTCCTAGGTCTAACATTTCTAGGAATAGTAGTCCGGCGGACTACTATTCCTAGCAATGTTAGACCTAGGACTATAATTCCGCGGAATAATAGTCCAGAGGGACTAATTTTCACGGACTATCATTCCGGTCACACCGGCTTCCTCCACCCAGTAAAAGTGTCCGACGCGATGTAACCATGGTTGTCGAAAGTGTCGTCAAGCCCCAGTAAATAAATAAATTAAGTCAATTAATAAATAAATAATAAATTAATTAATTAATAAATAAATAAATAAATAAATAAATAAATAAATAAATAAGGTAAACAGTTAATGAAATGAATATCTTCAAAAACAAATAAGATTAATTCAATTCTACATCACTTGTAATTGTATAACATTGAGCAATACTTATTTAACAATACATATGTAAAGTCTATGTAGAACTTCGTTATTGTTAAACCTTTGAACAATAATGAAGAATATCTTTTATAAATGATGATCGACTTCGTCAATTATAGATTTAGTCTTGGGGAGTATGTCCGCATCTGCAAATCAAAATTCGGGGATCACGTCCAAAGAGGATATTGGTCAAGGGGATTTCATCCTGAGGGATTTTTTCCAAGGGGATTTTGTCTGGATATCGTTTAAAAATGACAGCGAGAAGGTCTGATCTGACTGTCTGTCCGAACATTTCAAATACATCATCAATATTTTATTATTTATATGTTTCATTCACGCATCCTATCAATTGTTTTATATCTATTGCGTGGAAGTTGAACGAGTTGCATTAAAATACGTATCAGCAGAAGGTCTATAAAATTACAGCGTCGATAACTGGCTGCTAATATCCTTCAGAAAGGAGGGGTTCATCGCGTACACATTCGTGGCAAGTGTTTTCCCATGAATCGACAATTTATTTGAAGAGGAATATTTCATATATTATTTCAGTCTTTTGTTTCAACTTCTCACTCACCTAAGTGGTACCGTTTTATCTAGAGATCAGCAAATCGAACCACCCCTTTGTAATATAAACCGTCCCGAACGGATAGCTGGAAGCAAGCCATATGAGACTGTGGGTAAATCAACGAAATCTTCAAAAATAGCATATTTGACAATCTGTACAGACAAAATAATTTTACTGATTCAATGCTAGGCTCCACTGAAAAATGGTAACCACATCTGTGTGTTTCTTTGCTTTTTTGACGAAATGCTGTTAGTATTTTGTTGTTGGAAGTGGCTAGTAGAGCCCCTTCAAACAGTATATGGTCGCGTGAGAAACATAAGGTTCTATATTCCCCTCACGCGACGATATATCTTTACTCTTTACCCAACGCAGACGATATCAAAATTTATTATTTTAAATATCATTTTTTTCAAACTTTTCAAGAAATTTCAACAAAACCATATCATGTGACCCCTCGTTGGAACGAGCTCGACGAGCTCGTTCCAACGAGGGATCACATGATATGGTTTTGTTGAAATTTTTTGAACAACAATATTTTTTCAATTGCTGAATTTGCATATTACGCGGGCGGATGCGGGCGATTCGTTGGGTAAAGGGTTAACTCCATACCGCAATGCACCTTAATAGAAGGAAATCTAGAAGGTATATGTCTACTTGACATAGTCCGTGCCACCTCCACTGGCCTTGGCTGCAAAGAATTTGAAATATATGAGATTGTCTTCCGTGGTAGACAAAAGCCATGGATGACACTATTCCCACCATATCCCAGTTCAGTTTGAACTATGGGGCATAGTATTAGAGAAATTCTTCTATAGCTGTCTCTGCGTATTGTTATAAGCTATAATAGGCTGCTTGGAGGCTTTGAAACAGTCAGACCTATTTTCCAACACACGAGACGTCATCATTTCATTAAGTATAATGGCTGCAAAGTGAATGTGTGGAGTAAACCAATTAATATTCTCAACATGCAGCTCAAAGGCTGCACGTTGTAAAAATGAATTTGTCTACCCCCAAATAATGAATATGGACTCTTCCAATTGCTGCTATTGAACTGACATGATAGATACCACTGGGATGCAAACGGTTAAATACCTTTATACACGCCACAACGTTTTGTTCACCCATAAGGCGCTGAGACGTTTCCATGTAAAATTTTCTTGCGGGGTGGAGAACGCATGCGCTATACTTATTTGCATACATGTCATGACATCTAAAAAAATGACACGCGGAGAGATACAAACAAGACCCACAGCAATTGCAAGAGAGTCAGGGTTTCAACAGGCCATTCCACTCCAATATTTTTTTCAAAAATAAAGACATCAGAGACAATTTTGTGGTGATCAAAATTTATCTTCAACACGAGATTGGTGCGCAAAGACACAAGTTTGTGCCTTTTGGTAACAAAGATGTATCAATCCCACAAATGTCGATTGCCAACATGAACGGCATTAACGCAACTTCGGCTTAATAACCTGATATGCAAATAAGTGAAAAAATAAACCGGTCGATCACTTTCATACAAAGGCGACATTGGTAAATGCAGGGAAAAATCTAATAGCTGCGTTCGGAATGTTTTTGATGAAAATGGAATAAGCCGTTTTAAATTCTTCAAGCTAGAGTATTGTCAGTATTAGTTGTGAACAAAGCAAATAAATCACATTGATGAAACATTTCTTACAGGAACCTTAATACAATATAAATTTGGTGACTATTATTTTGTACTTGACAGTATACTTTTGAAACAAATAACTGCTTTTAACCCTTTACCTAACATGAAAAGCAGACGACACTTGCAAACAAAATTCTTGAATAACTATTTTTTTCAGATTTTATCTCAAAAATATAGGTTATGACCCCTTTTTGGAACGAGCTCGATGAGCTCGTTCCAAAAAGGGGTCATAACCTATGTTTTTGAGACAAAAAATAATGAAAATTAATTGGCGATTTTTGTGAATAGCGCTGGCCGGTTTTGACCGTTAGGTTGGGAAAGGGTTAAAAACGTTCATGTTATAAATGGACATGGCTGGGTTAGGACAAGAATCCTTCCATTTCGTATAACACATTACTAAAAGCTAAACTTCATTTTGTTTCAAGTGAAATTTTCGCCCAGATGTTAGTTCGTCGGTGCGGTTCGTATATAACGTCTGTTCCTGTTTATATTTGTATCTACAAGGCATAATAGCGGATCAAAATTGTCCAAAAATGTATTTTAGTCTAAGATGATCGGTCAGGCATAACGATTGTTTCTTCTTGGGCAATCAGTGGAGATGTTCCGAGTTACTTCCCCTATTGCGTTCTGCATTATCTTTGAAAACAGCACGCTTGAAGCTGACAGCTGTTTGGGAGAGGGTTAAACGTGATATTTGAAACCACTTGCTTCTTCATTCAGCCTGTGTTTAGAATATGTGACTTCTGCACAACCACGTTGGCTGTTGCAAATGCAGTGGGTGTTACCTATCTTAGTTTCTCTTCTTGCTCGTGTCTCCTCTGGTGCAGTTCGGTCTATCAAAAGACGATTCATTTCTTCCCTTAATTTCAACGGCCATTATGAAATACTCAAACACCTAGCCACTAAATTATAACCACTGACATTTTGTTTTGCCTTCGTATTTAACCCTTTACCCAACGCAGACGATATCAAAATTTATTATTTTAAATATCATTTTTTAATTTTTTTCAAACAACTTCAACAAAACCATATCATGTGACCCCTATTTGGAACGAGGTCGACGAGCTCGTTCCAACGAGGGTCACATAATATGGTTTTGTTGAAATGTTTTTGAAAAATAATATTTTTTCAACTGCTGAATTTGCATATTACGCGGGTGGATGCAGGCGATTCGTTGGGTAAAGGGTTAACTTGGGATAATTCACGTTTCTGTTGGTTTTCTTATCATACTATGAGGCATGAATTGTTGATATCACATTTCTCCAACTCCCAATCCAAAAATCACAATTGTTGGCCATGTCTCTATCTTTCCATCTACGTCGCTCGTGTCGTATACACCGCCAACGACTTTCAACCCTCTGCATCGTGATGGCTAAAGTCCAACCGATATTGTTCCCCTAATGTAACTTGGAATTTAATCAATTCAGTCTTGTTTGACAGAGCTCACCGAGCTCTGTCCAACAGCATTGAATTGGTTCAATTCCTAGTTGCGTTATGAGAAAAATGCTGCTTAACATAATGGTATTTTGACATCAGTGTGCAGAGTTAACACAAAATTGATACAGATATAGTCTGCCCAGTGACAATGCGCAAGCCAATTAAACTTCCATATTTACATTGGTGTTTTTCTTTTATTTGTATATACCAGCGACAAAGAATTACATAATTTTTACAGCCTTGATTGTGTTGGAGATATTGAAGCATATTGCCGTGTTTTCGTCGCGACCATTTTGTTTTCTAATGCACGATTCCACGGTTCACCTTACGTGGTATTGCAACGTCATTCCTCCAGGTAAGCCTCCGCGTAAAGAAAATATGCAAAAACTTTGCGAGGATGTGAACAACAGCAATTATTCGCAGGTAATGCTTTAAATAAAAGTGAACAAAAGGAAACAGTGCAGTTAGATCATTTGAGTGGACTTGGTTGGAATGAAAAATTGCTGGATGTAATTTATGTTGTTATCATTTCCGGTTTCTACTTCGTGATTTTAAATTAAAACACACTGAACTTGGGTTTGTTTACACCTGGTGACGTTTAAGCGTAATCGTATATGATCAAACTTGCACGTTACTTCGACGGTGAGCAATATATATAGGACCGATCATCGACACGTTATAGCTAGCACTCAAGTATCCGTGAATGCAATGTATCTAACAATCATATAGATTTTGGCCTGAAAACCACGAGAAACAGTACGTATCACATAATGTGTTCCCATTTCGTATCAAAGAGACGACTCATTCTGATTCCGTATCATATAGACAACTTGTTTCCGGTAGCGCTACGGGCTATCATAACAGGCACATGGATACATTCTATGTGCGTTTCAGTGATCGACTGAACATTATGTCCCAAAAATGTTCAAAAATAATTTAACCCTTTACCTAACTTGAAAAACAGACGACAGTTGCAAAAAAGATTTTGAATAACTAATTTTTTTCATTTTTTATCTCAAAAACATAGGTTATGACCCTCGTTGGAACGAGCTCGACGAGCTCATTCCAACGAGGGGTCATAACCTATGTTTTTGATACAAAAAATGAAAAAATAATGAAAATTAATTGGCGATTTTTTGAGAATAGCATTGGCCAGTTTTGGCCGTTACGTTGGGTAAAGAGTTAAGATTTAATCTATTTATGTGACAGAATTGTTAGATAAATGAATTATCATGATAATGTGCATGTCCTGTGATTTGTATCAGATTCTCGGTGGTGTCCAAAGATGGGATCCCATTCTGGACACTACCTAGAATCTGATACAAATCATAGGACATGCACATTATCATGATAATCTGTATGTATACTATAATAGCTATAATAGCTATCATAGCAATTTATTACCGACTATCCCTGTCATGCTGGGGAGCACTGGAGACCGGTTCTCGTTAGATCACCGAAGTTAAGCAATGTCGAGCCCGGTTAATCCTTGGATGGGTGACCATTCGGTAATTGATTCGAGTGCTTCCTGTAGATGTGGCTGGTGTGCGATCAGCGAAATTTGAATGTGTGCTTCTGCGACGTTGCATCACACGCAGCTGTGAACGTTGAGAATGTTCAAAAGTACTACGCAATCCCCACCGTACCTAGGTGTAAAATAGGGACCTGTTGAGGTGCTTGCCTTGTGTACCCGTCTGTGGAGAACCGGCAGTATGCTCCGTTGAGTTGAGCCGAGAATGTCATAGAATGAACAAAGGGTGTGAATACTTGTGATACGGGGTAATAATGTAAGTCAAAGAGCACTGCGGTGGATTCTAGACGTTAACATTGCATTATTATTATTAGTTGACTAACAAGAAGGTGTTTGCACGTCGGGATCAAATGCACTAACCGTTTCCTAACGTAACGGAAAAAGTGACCAGCTCTATTTCAGGAAATGACATTCGAATGTTATTTTTTTTTAAAATGTACATCAAAACTACAGCTTATGACCCCCTCATTGGAACGCGCTCGTTCTATTGAGGGGTCATAAGTTATGTTTTTGAGGACAAAAGTGAAAACTTTTACTTATTCAAGATTCTTTTTTACAATGTGATCCATCATTCCCTTTTGGTAAATGTCAAACTCTCAGGCAACCAGTACAATTCTGATAGGAATTATGTTACGGGATGTTTGTTTACAACTTTTCGTAGAGTTTGCGCGCAGATGACCGTTGATACAATGTGAGGTGGTAATCATTAAACTACAGCTGTGACTAGTTTTCGTTTAACCCTCTACCCAACGTAACGGCCAAAACCGGCCAGCGCTATTCAAAAAATCGCCAATTAATTTTCATTATTTTTTTCATTTTTTGTCTCAAAAACATAGGTTATGACCCCTCGTTGGAACGAGCTCGTCGAGCTCGTTCCAACATGGGGTCATAACCTATGTTTTTGAGACAAAAAATGAAAAAAAATAGTTATTCAAGAATTATTTTTGCAAGTGTCGTCTGCTTTTCAGGTTAGGTAAAGGGTTTTAATAGAAATGTCATCAACGAGCTAGTCAATTCAAGTCTCGACTGAGAAACATTTCTTGCGTTGATTCGAAGAAAATGAAAGTTTAATTGATTTTTTTTATTTTCTGTAGGGTGGAATATTTCAGTAGGGCGGAAAAGCGAACCGTAGGTTTTGCGACCAACTGGAATTTTGCAACCGATAGAATCTAAACATTATGGGCTTTTTCAGGGCTGCACTAGTTCTGGTCCATAACAACACTGAATTCCTTACAAAATTAGACTGGCGCCATGAGAGTTTGGGTAAATGATTAACTGCGGTGATAGAGACATTTCGTTACAGATAGCGCTTGTAAGACAACTGTGCCGAACGAGTTAAAGTTTTTGTCAATGGAGATGGTTCATCCACTCATTAAAACAACCATACAAGAATTGTTTTAAATTTATTCTTCTCATTACTTATTTTAACAATGTTTAACAAGGTCCTCGCGAAAGTTATCTGGGTGCATTCTCTTCTGTTATCTTTAACTGGTAGAGTGCTAAATTATTTTTGGTCATCGAAATTTGTTCACATATCTTTGCCTTGTTACAATTTATGGGAGAGTGCCTACAGGCACTCTCCCATAAATTGTAACAAGACATGTCCTTACAGACTAAATCATATTACTTCAAAGATAATACGAAGCACATCCACTAAGTATGAAGCCTTCAAGTTGCAGTACCTTCACATCGGAGTAAAGCCCAAATATGGGCTTCCAGCACTCTACCAGTTAAGAACATTCGAATAAAGTGTCCATAATGCATTTCTGTATTTGCCTTATGACGTCCAGATCTCCTTCCTCAATAACAAAAGGAAAACGCTCATCGGGATTCAAAACATACGACATTAACATAAACAACGGTTTTGGAAGTATAATAATGAAATCTGTTGGATTTTCAGCTGATGAGTTATGTGGTGTGTAAAGCTGTGAATTAGATTTATTTAACCCTTAAAGGCCTGGGAAATTGTTCTAAATTCCTACTGGGCTACCTAGGTGTTTTGTCTACAGTCAGCAGGATCTCCCTCCTTATGATGGCGTGTAAAGGACACATGCTCTGAGATAGCAAAAGCCTGATATCGGCCTTTAAAGATTAACAGATGTCCTTGGGCAAGACACTTCACCCCCATTGCCCACGTGGGGGCACGGTGGCGTTTTGTACTAAGGCGTACTGCACGTCGATGGTGCACTTGTCTTCAACCAATGCTAACACTGCTTGTGTGGAGTTAGTATGTTGGGGAGCCTGACAGTTGCTCGCCGTTGCTCGGTGGCTCTCTCCGGGTACTCCGGTTTCCTCCGTCTGTAAAACTGTCCGACACGAGGTGACCCTGGTTGTCGAAAGTGTCGCTAAACACAAATAAATAAATAAATAAATAAATGAATAAATAAATAAATAAATAAATATAAATAAATAAATAAATAAATAAATAAATAAATAAATAAATAAATAAATAAATAAATAAATAAATAAATAAAGGTTAACAGAAGAATTCGATACAACAGTGGTTTCGTGGGCCACAAACCACCTCCCAAAGATTTTCTGAAAATGCATAAACGCACATACAATCATGTCGAATTAAGTTATGACATTATAAGTTATTGTGATGAGTTGACGGTAACATGATCTGAGGTTTGCGGCTCGGAGCTTATGTTCAACCGAGACGTGAAGTTTATGTTCCAATAGGACACTATCCGTAGCCCAAAACCTACATCGTGAAACACGGGAGGCGAATTTACTAAACTTGTGATCGTTAAAAGTTGCCTTGTCCAAGGCAACTTTCAACAACACAGGTTCAGGAAATAAACCTCTCGTGTACCCCACGACGGCATTGGATAAATAATCAATAAACCAGATAAACTCATTGCACCTTGGTTCAAATCGTAAATCGGTTTGTAATTTAAACAACACTTTATCCGGAACACCATCTGCTGCACGTGTGAAAAAATCCAGAAAAAAATGAAGCGGCTTGCTAGTCACTACGTTGATGAAGTAATTACGAAACGGGCGACGTCATTTCAAATATTTTTCGTGGTGACGATGACATTTGCTACCAGAGCTGTAAACATAAAAGAAACTACGCCGGCTGTCATCCAATCAGAGGGCGAGGATTTTACCCTTATTGGAATATAACCGCAAAATATGTCTTACTTTTTCTTTACGATAATAGCAACGTCTGCCATTGATAGATTGAGTTGGGGATATGGCGATGGACATGGCTCATGTTCATCCGTCCGCCCCTCTATCTTTGTCCGAACCGAAATTTCAAATCACCAGAGCGTTTAAAAATTGTTATTCGGTAAACTGATGTTAATATCCAGATGCAAACTATAAAGTTGAAAGTAAATAAGTATTTTGGTAATTTTCAACGATTCATGTTAGAGTTATGGCAGTATTTTAAATAACATTGATTAAACTATCAGAAAAGAAGTTTATGCACAGCAGCTGTGAAAGACGGAACCTACTGCAATGAAATTTAGTGATTCAATGTAAATAATGAACTGATGGGCCGGGTTCACACTGTGATCATTTCTCTCATGCGAAAAGGAAGACGACACTGTGTGGAAGAGTTATGTCCCTTAATATTGAAAACTTACCCATCTTTAATGAGCTGTGTTTGGCACAAAATATCATTTGCAGGGGTTAAGGATAATGCTCGCCCCTGGTTTGGTAATTATGACGATGTTTGGAAATTGTCTGAATAACATTTACGGACCAACAAAATGATCGTTCTAATTTTTACTAATATTTAGTTACAGTCCATGAAGTAATATTTTCAACATGCTGCAATTTGGCAGAAGGCTGGAAATATTAAATGGTCGACTTTTCAAATTCATAGAAAATATTAATTTATCTAGCCGATATATTACAACAAAAATAGCATGATAGGGGATGTCACTCTTCAGTATCTGGGTGAATTGAAATCTGGGTGAAATCCACATCGTTGTGTCCCCACCGATACGTGTGTGTTTTCCTCGATAATCCATTCTCTACGTTGTGAAACTGTATACCCCGAGACATGTCGATACATTAACCCTTTATCTAACACGAATAGAAGACAGACGACATTCGCAAACTAAAATTCTTGAATAACATAAAATGTTCTTTTTTGCCTCACAAATTTTGCTTATGGCCAATCACTGGAATGAGCTCAACGAGCTCGTTCCAATTATGAGGGGCGATAAGCTAGGTTTTTGAGACAAAAAATGAAAACATAAAAAAATTGATTTCCATTTTTGAGAATAATGCTGCATGGTTGCCGTTGTTAAGTTGGATAAGGTATGACTGTACTAAATACATATATTTGATTTAGAGTTACCCGCCTTGAAAAGTTGCGCTCGGGATGATGCAATCTCCGAAACTAAGCAGCCTTGAGAAAATATATATTTTTAATCAACGTTTGAAGCATTCTATTGACATATTGCATTATTGTTGAATATTCCACATATTTAAAGAGGGTGATTTTATGGACCTAAAAATACAATTGACTATTGGTGTGTGTTTTTGTTGAGAATTCCCTGAAAAAATTGTGAACGTAACTGGTGCTTCCTTTCCTGTCAGTTTTTCTCTCTTATTTGTTGCTTAAACCCCTGATTTCGGGCCAGAAAATGTTGTCTGAAGGGCTTTCTGAAAGATATTTGAATGCCAAAATTAAAGTGATGTGATCATATTTTTAACTTTTCTACCGATACCATAAGAGGTGACACACGACGTCGCATCTGGAATTTTATGTTTTCTTCTATTTTCTACTTCAATTAAATTTTTCGCGATATCTTCAAAAATAATTAATATTGAGAATCATATCTAAATATGTACAACAATGCTCATCTTTATACCACTTGAACATCACGTCTTTGCAAAATTAGGTGCTAATAAGTGAAATGGGGATATGTATTTGCTACAGAAGAACTAGACTTTGATACTTCTTGCGTCTTGAAGTGGTCTTCATGGATACCTCCAGGTCTTGTTGAGAGCGCGTGTCATTTATTTATTTGTGTTATGCATGCAATTAGTGGCTAGTTATTTCAAAACAGACTACTGCTGTTAGTTTGTCACCTAAACACCACGCTAAATATAGGCAACAAATTCTCTATTGACGTTGAACGCTGTTTTGCCCTCAAGTCACATGTAACTCTTCAATGCCCAGCTGAAACCACTTAAACCTCGACTGAGAAATTTATTAAATAGTTTCAAGTGTGAACGGTAACATTTAAGAGGGTTGAGAAGTGAATTACAGTGACACCGGGATGGTATATCACAGATTTAAGAGACTCTAAATTTAGGTTTTGCACAAATGTGGGAAGCGACCATTGTCTGTAGACAACTTGGCTGGAAATTTGAAGGGATTTGTTCAAATCTCGCCATGCGGAAACGTGATTAGACGTAAATCGGCATTCCTTGAGATAGTGCAGGCGGTGGAGTTTGGTATCAATGAACAGGGCTTTTTTTGTTGTACGACATATATGGCATACAGGATAAAGAACGATGAATTATTTCTAATAGATACGAGACAAGACCATAACAATTAGGAACGCTTCTCCTTAACCCTTTCAACACTGGCAGACTGGATGGTATCGTCGCATACAACACTCTCTTCGGGGAGATGGGAGAATCCATTCTGTATTTTATGGAGATTCAGTAATAATTTAATCCTACAGCTCTACAAAGCTGTAGTCTTAAGTTATTAATGATCCTCACAGCCGACTTATTTTTTATTGTGTCCTCTGCGGTCACGAGTTTTCATTGTGCAGATATATGTGACCTTAAACACAAATAAATAAATAAATAAATAAATAAATAAATAAATAAATAAATAAATAAATAAATAAATAAATAAATAAATTGTGTCCTCTGTTCTTTCATCGACAATTTGTTCTTCATGTCAAGATATGCATACCGTTCTGAAAGGGTCAATACCACAGGCAGCCACAAACAGTCTAATTATTCTCTACGGTATACTCTGTATGGGAACCCAGGACGTGCAGCAATGTTTGTCTACTGTGGTAAACAAGCTTTGTTTTACTGGCAAATAGGACTCTATAACCAATTCCTGTGGCGGAAGACCTCTAAAAATTGGCAACATGGGTATCGTGTAACACAATATTTGGCATAAGTTGTGTGTTAAGCATAACTCGTTACGAGTTGCTTCTGCCGGGTTAGAAAGTTGGAGAATCTGACAGCTGCTGGCCGCTTATAGGTGGTTCTCTAATGGATATTCTGGCTTCCCACACTTTTAAAACTACCCGACACGATGTGGCCCTCGTTGTTGAAAGTGTCGTTGAACCACAATAAACAAACTGATTGCGAGTGATTGAGAACGTTTGTCGTGGGATACAATGGGCTTGAACTAAATATCTTCTTCCACTGAAAAGTCTTATCTGCGATCAAATGATAAAGACAGAAATCTTTAAAACATTCAGTTTCCACTTCGAAAATTGTTTCTGTTGAACTGTAAACTTTTGCACTGATGTCGAAGTAGCTTACCTCAACTACTACTACCACTACCACTGCTGATGTTGCGTTGACTTCTACAACTTGTACTTTAGCAGAACCAAGTTAATTGAATAGCCACCTTGTCTGCAGAAACTATTCAATTAACAGGAGTATTCAATTAACAGAGATCTGGCCACTTTCCTGTACTCTTGAGATAAACGAACATTTATTCTATCATATCTTGTTTGACAAAGCTCGTGGAGCTCTGCCAAACAACATATAATAGATTATAATGCTTGTATTAAATGCGTTGAGGTCAAATAGGTATGTATTTAAATAAGGGGAATTCGGTGGTTATCAGTTAAAGTAATTTCTCGATATATTACGAGATTTTTATGCAATTAACGGCAGCTTTCTTTATAATTAATAGGTCAAGTTTGTACAGAAGGTGTGGTAAATGGTTTGGTTTTTGGAAATTATATACAATTAACAGGGTTATACAATTAAGAAATATCCAACTAAGTGAACTCGACTGTACTACCACAACTACTATACTACTGCTGCTTTTATCGCTACTACTTCTATGAACGTAAATATCACTGCTACAAGTAATGACATTTCTACTACTCCATTAGGGTGCGCGGTGGCTCAGTGGTAGACTGTTGGACTTCTATGCTAGAGGTCCCAAGTTCGATCCCCGTACGGGACGACCCGCGTTGTGTCCTTGAGCAATGCACTTTATCCCGGTTGCCTGCATGGGGGCACGATGACGCCGTGTACTAAGGCGTACTGCGCGTCGAAGGTGCACATGTCTTCAACAGCTGTAACCCTGCTTGAACGGAGCTTGAACAGAGTTAGAATGTTGAGGAGCTGACAGTTGCTCGTCGATGCTAGGTGGATCTCTCCGGGTACTCCGGCTTCCTCCACCCGTAAAACTGTCACGGTCACGATTAGCCATTGTGCATAACTATGTGACCTTAAAACACCAATAAATAATAAATAATAATAAATTATACTACTCCCTTAACTGGCAGAGTGCTAAATTATTTTTGACCATCAAAATTTGTTCACATGTCTTTGCCTTGTTACATTTTATGGGAGAGTACCTAAAGGCACTCTCCCATAAATTGTAACAGGGCAAATCTATACAGACTAAATAATTTCACTTTGAAGATAATATGAAGCATATCTTCTGAACATGAGGCCTTTACATTACGGTCCCTGCATGTTAGAGTAAAGACCAAATATGGGGTTCCAGCACTCTACCAGTTAAAAAAGGATGCATTGTCCCATTGGGAACCACGATTTACCATGGTGTTTTGAAACAATACTATGGTTACCATAGTGTACCGCGGTATTTTTATAAGAGTTATTACTGTTACCACCACTAAAGCACAACACTGAGAACTTGTTTTCAGTTACAAGCACAACAATATGGAATTGTTTTGATACCGAGGTCAATCCAGATATGACTCTGAATATGTTCAGGGCGTCGTGGAAAAATGAGAATTTCAAACACTTGTGCCATCTTGACCCAGTAAACCTGATCTTGTCGTGTTTGACAAAATGGGTACAAATTTTGATTTTTGACTTCGATCTCCTTTTTGACTCGAACCATAGTGACAAAGTTCAGACGAAATACTCTCTGTATTCGGTTTCGACTTCAAATGATTCTCTTGCATCCCTAGTATATGGTGAATAGACACCTCGTTATCCTCAGTGAATTTGGTTTGGTTCCTTCTTACTTGTTAGGTCACATCTGATGAGTACCCTGACTTAAAGTGTTCACACTGGTTTGCTTATTCAGCTAATTTGTGTCAAATGGCGCAATCAGGTAAATTCAGAATCTGTTCCGTACCTTGCTTCGCATCCCTTGTTTTTGTTCAGAGATGCTAGCTTTCAGGCTTCGTAAAGTTATCGTGGATTTTGTCAATATATACAAATACAATGCGAATACAAACGTGTAATTTAAGACGTTAGACGGGCTGTTTTTTCTACACTGTAAACAGTTCTTCAGTCTTTCATATATTATACTATTTTCTATTTTTATGGCGATCCTATTCCAATAATGTGTCGCAATAATGTATTTAGTTCAAACTGCATATATGTTTCTCTAATCCCGTGGGACGACACCAAATGCGAGCTTGAAAACATAACTGGTCGATAAAACTGAACACTTTCCGAAAATTTGCATAAGAAAGAAAATCCGTGTATGATCTCCACGCTTTTTACTGGTTTGTCAGTATTATCTCTGTATGGTGGTTTCGGTACTGGTTTGTCAGTATTATCTCTGTATGGTGATTTCGGTACTGGTTTGTCAGTATTATCTCTGTATGGTGGTTTCGGTGACACTTGAAGTGCTACCCCTAACTGTGAGGAGTCTCGTTCACAGTCGGGCTTTGTGGGTAACCAGGATGGCTCATGATCCGACGATGAGACTCTGGCGAATACCTGCTCTCAAGTACTGACTGTGTCAAGACAAGTCCAATCTTTTCTACTGTTTTATATTTTTATGCGCATCATATCATAATGAAACAATCTCATTTCTCTGAAGTACCAGGTAGACATAGATGTTGAAATACACCCCAAAAATATGCTTTTTGACCCTCCCAACACCCCCTCTAAAGTGGGCCATCACCTCCCTGACTGTGGAGAACTAAGGCCTATGTGCTTGGCCCGGCAAATATGTTTTCCGCTAGATCAGAATGATAAATGAGGAATATTAACCCTTTACCCAACGTAACGGCCAAAACCGGCCAGCGCTATTCTCAAAAATCGCCAATTAATTTTCAAAATATTTTCATTTTTTGTCTCAAAAACATAGGTTATGACCCCTCGTTGGAACGAGCTCGTCGAGCTCGTTCCAACGAGGGGTCATAACCTATGTTTTTGAGACAAAAAATGAAAAAAAATTAGTTATTCAAGAATTTTTTTTGCAAGTGTCGTCTGCTTTTCATGTTAGGTAAAGGGTTAATAATAATAATATTAATAATAATAATAATAATAATAATAATAATAATAATAATAATAATAATAATAATAATAATAATTTAAAAATGTGTTTTTTCCCTTTCGCACAGACACACAAATGTTCTCTCGGAGTACTAATAAACATCGGAGTTTAAAATGAAATAAAATGCAATTTATTTCTTCTCCAGTTCACTTTAATACTCTATTTGAAAACGCATTGCAAATTACTTTTACTTAAAAACATATTAACGAGTTCCGTTCAGACGATTTTCGAATACAACTTGTTTTCTTTTCACTGCCACATATTTCCAATAAAGCTGGTGATGAGAAAGGCTCTGTGTTAATTTTTCAACAGCGTCTTCATGTCTGTGGCGTGATCAACACTATTGTTGTAATTTATAAGAAACTTTCATCTGTGTCGCTACAGCTGAAAAGTTGAAATGGTAGTAAGATTAACCCTTTTAGCAAATTGATTAAATATGTTAATACATTTTAACGTAACTCTCGAATGACTAATTCCATTTTTCCTATAATGCAACTAAAAATTTAACCAATTCAATCTTGTCTGACAGAGCTTATTGTGCTCTATCAAACAAGATTGAACTGGTTAACCCTTTACCCAACGAATCGTGCATCCGCCCGCGTAATATGCAAATTCGGCAGTTGAAAAAATAGTACTTTTCAAAAAATTTCAACAAAACCATATCATGTGACCCTTCGTTGGAAGAGCTCTACGAGCTCGTTCCAAAGAGGGGTCACATGATATGGTTTTGTTGAAATGTTTCGAAAAATAATATTTTTGCAGCTGCTGAATTTGTTTATTACGCGGGCGGATGCGGGCGAAAGGGTTAACTGGTTGGCTAAACTTGACTGCATTCCTATATTGAGATCATGAGATAGTCAAAGATTCTGAAAGTGACTTTAAACACAAAAATAAATAAATAAATAAATAAATAAATAAATAAATAAATAAATAAATAAATAAATAAATAAATAAATAAATAACATTTCATCTCACTCGGCTAGAGGACGACACTTACAAAAAAACCCTCATTTTTGCCTCAAAACATAGCTTTTGACCCTACATTGGAACGAGCGCGAGCTCGTTCCAATGAGGAGCCATAAGCTGTCGTAGCCCTAGAGGGTTATGACCGTTATGTTAGTTAAGGGTTAAGTAGTACACTGACAAAAATAAAGAGTTTGAATTATGCCGATGGCGCTGCAAGTGGCTGATGGCTATGTAGTGCGTTGAGAGTGAATTATCACGGAAATACCTGCACAGTGGAGTTTCCACGCGAATAATAACTCTTATATGGAAGAGGAACCAAAGGAAAAGTAAAGTTTCAGCCAATAAACCCCCGGGTATTGTTAAAATTTTGCTTATATTTTTCAGTTTTTTCGTGGTATTTGAGAATTATTGGAAGTTCCACTCTGTGAGGGTTCTACTGATAATCTACGCACCACACACAATAATAACAAGATCTGAAAACTTTCATTTTAGATATTGCGTTGAAGACAGGAGTCAGTATTGATCCAATAGTTTGGGGGTTGAGATATATAATCGTGTTTTGAGCTCTGAATTGTGAGGTCCCAACCAATGCTCTCAGGCCACCATTCTAATTCTGTTTGGAATTCGACGCTGTTATGGGCTGTTTATTTACCCACTTTTCGTGATGCTTACGTGCAGACTATCGTTGTTGAAAAGTGATGTCTCTTTATTCAAAAAAATTTACAAATATTCTTTCGTACCCTATTTATAGATATTCCAGTTAATAAGTATTGAATTCGCCAAGAAACCGTTTTTAAAATATCAGGACATTAATAACCTATTTTGTGGAACTACGCGGCGTGATCATAAAACTTTAGCTGTGATGCGTCTTTATTCGTAATGATAATATCAAAGAATCGTTCAAATCACGGATCGTTTGAGAAACCTTTCTTACTTTGATGCAAAGAATATGAATGTTTGTGGTATTTTTATATTCAGTCGTCTAGAATATTTCAATAGGTCAAAAAAGGGATCCTGTCGTTCGCTTTCCAGACCAACTGAAATATCCCATTTATTTATATTTATTTATTGGTGTTTAAGGTCACATATTTCTGCACAATGGCTAATCATGACCACGACAATTTTACGGGTGGGGGAAGCGAGAGTACCCGGAGAGAACCACCGAGCAACGTCGAGCAACTGTCAGCTCCCCAACATGCCAACTCCACACAAGCAGGGTTAGCATTGGTTGAAGACATGTGCTCCATCGACGTGCAGTACGCATTAGTACACAGCGCCACCGTGCCCCTACATGGAAAATGGGGGTGAAGTGTCTTGCCAAAGGACACAACGCGGTTGCTGCAGGTGTGATTCGAACCGAGGACCTCTCGGCTTGCAGCCTGCACCTCTACTTACTGAGCCACCGCGCCCCCGAAATACCCCATACGATTAACCCTTTACCCAACGTAACGGCAAAAACCGGCCAGCGCGATTCTCAAAAATCGCCTGTTAATTTTCATTATTTTTTTCATTTTTTGTCTCAAAAACATAGGTTATGACCCCTCGTTGGAACGAGCTCGTTCCAACGAGGGGTCATAACCTATGTTTTTGAGACAAAAAATGAAAAAAATTAGTTATTCAAGAATTATTTTTGCAAGTGTCGTCTGCTTTTCATGTTAGGTAAAGGGTTAAATCTAGATATGAGCGATGGACTATTTAAGGTATACATTGGTTCGAGACCATCCCTAGAGATGGTCGTACACCCCCTGGGGAGGCGAGCGTTGATCCTGCGTCCTGAATGTGGCTTTTTGTACACGTTCTCACAACGTATCAAAGTTTCGGCCAAATAGGATAAATAGCAGGCCTGTCCCCGAACCAAGGAAGTTCGGGTTGTTGGGACCCCGCAAGGGGCCGCTTTTAAACAGAAATAACAATGGCTGTGCCTTTTTGCAGCTTTTGCCTTATTGAAAACCATCATCATGACCACCTTCATCATCGTGATCACCATCATGCTTGTCTGGACTCAGTTGCCTTCTCTCCTCAATCGTATAAAATAAGGCCAGAAGCAGACTATACTTGCTTATGACGTCCCCTTACGAGTAGAGATAAGTGGCAGACTATACTTGCCTGAAGCTACCAGCTCCACACGTTGTGCCACCAATCAACAGGGTCGAAAGGGGCGGAACCACCCCACAACGTCACAGCGCGCCTTTGGGGCGCCGAAACCATTCTTCGGCAGGCCATTACATCGTCCAGTTCTTACAGAATTAGACTGGTTACTTGGGAGCAGTGTCCCAACCAAATAAATTTTGTCACACAACGTCAGAAAAAGAATAGGAAAATATTGTCACCATACTTGTAATGATATACAATCCAACACAGAAACAACTTAGAATAATCCAAGCAAAACTGCCACTTTAGAACATTATATAACTCTAGCATAATTCGCCAAACTAAAGTCCATTCGTCCAACGGTGAATGAATTTGAACAATTCTCTAGAATTCTGCTCCAACTCCGATTATTTTCATAAGGTAATTAAAAGGAAAACAATCGGAACGCCACCCGTTGTTGGTTGTCGAAGAGAAAATGAAAACATTGGTGGCATGTTTTCACGAATGCTGTTGGCATGCATCAACAATGTACGCCAGTGAAGTAACAGACAGGTATACAGTATGTACATACTATAGAATATCCTCTCAGATTTTACCGTTGTACATATTCAGAGTAAAAGAGATTAACGACTCGGTAGTGATTTTATTATGTAAACATGGCGTCACATTCATATCCATTAATGTCGACCAGTAAACATGTCCCCATTGCTTCATGCAAATTCACCGACCAATGTAAATAATTATCCTGATATATATCATGTTAACGGTATGTTGGGCTTCTTATGGTAGCTTTATTCATTTGACCGTATTTCTGCATAGTAAGTGAAACACGTGCCATTATGAGTATCAGAAAGATAATATATTTTCAAATGGCGTCATATTCAGCGATTCTGAAATTCAAACTCTCTAAAATCAAATGGGTTATAAATTAACCCAAATCAGTTGGGTTCATATTCACTCAACCCAGTTGATTTGGGTTGACTTTTAACTCAACGGATCTTGGAGTACGTTATACTTAATCTCGATTGCGCACGTGTGGGATGGGGGTGGGGTGGGGTGGGGTGAACGGGGGCGCCGTGTACTACGTGCAATGGTGCACCTGTCTTCAACCAATGCTAACCCTGCTTGAGTGGAGTTAGTACGTTGTGGAGTTAGTACGTTGTGGAGTGTGTTATATATTTGGACTGGGTGTTCAAGATATTCAATCCCCAATACTTACAAAACTATTAGGAAAAAGGTAATTTCGAGAAAGTCAGGGGCTTAGCGAGGAGGTAGAGGTTACGTTACTGGTAAGCCCAAACATACATGTTGATTTGCAAAGAAAATTAAGCCATACTTTAATCCCACAGTTCAATAAGACCATTGGATTAGACCAGTAACAAATGTCCGCACAAATATGTTGACATTGGACGTATAAAAATCAAGAAAAAAATATTGAGCAAGTAAAGAGTCAAACATACTTTATCATTCCATACAGAAAAGGTGTTACAACGATATTATACTTGTGTTTGTATTGGATGCATCGCTACTAACCAGCTTCCGTGTATTTGTTGTACACCTGATTAATTAATTCTCATCGGATTTAATACTTTTAAACACCACACGGGGGATTATTTTGTAGTGCTGTTGTGGTGTGATATTACCCTTCACGTCTACCAACATTAAAGCAGAGTCCCAAACGGTCAACTGCAGATTACCTCTCGAGGGGCGTTAATCCATTTGATCACCCGAGTAGCTATAAATTGGTTTTCAGAAACTTTTTTAACAAATTGTCTTTTAACAAATCCATTTATACTTATCACCGAACTTGCCGGGGGCTTTGTTGGAAAGCGCATCATTAGGTAGATGGTGAAAGTAGGAAAAAGAAAGGGATGACGCAATACATTTCAGGACTCTGGACTTTGTTTTTGTAGCAGGAGTAAGGCCTTAAATTTGTCCCGATTCGTATGAATCGGTTTCTATTCGAGCGAACTTCTACTGAGTGAATCAATTTTCTGTTCTTAAACTTAGAATTTCGGTGCACCGTTTATTTTCTAATGAGCGAAACCAGTGCATATTCCATAGTCAAAAACAATCCCCGTATTTATATTTACTGGTGTTGAACCCTTAAGGGCCTAGTTCCAATTTTGGGGGGTTTCTTGTCTTACATGTACATGTAGAGTTCGTGGTCTAACATCCAAAGTTCTGGTGGCCTTGCCGATGAAAGTTACAATACCTTGTAGTGGTTTCCAGTGAACACACAGTTACCTATATTTTCAGCGAAGACTTCACTAGACACCACTGTAAAGTGAAAGTGTTACTTTAGTATGAGGGGGGCGAAAATACGTAACTTCCACAGGCCGCGGAGGACACTTTTAGAATCAATGACAAGAATAAAATGAACATTTACATTTTTCGAGAATCAAAGTTTATTCTCACTGTTTTTTCCTAACAAGAATTATTTGCGATAATCGATTCTTTTTCTCGCATAAGATTTAAGCCCTGAGCCTAGTGGATATTATTTTCATTGCGATAGACGAAGGAAACCACAAGCAACCTTCATTAGACGAAAATAAATCAGAATTCATTTTTTTTTCAATTTCAAACCATTATGTCATAAAATGAAATGTGGAGGGTGATATTTATATATATATAGATCTGGAGCCAATACTATAAAACGTTTACAGTTGTATTCTCTAGAACTGTATTTCTCCATATTAACCCTTAACCTAACTCAGACGATATCAAAATGTCTCATTTTAAATATCATTTTTTCAAATTTTTCAAAATTTTTCAACAAAACCATATCATGTGACCCCTCGTTGGAACGAGCTCGTTCCAACGAGGGGTCACATGATATGATTTTGTTAGAATGTTTTGAAAAATAATATTTTTTCAACTGCCGAATTTGCATATTACGCGGGCGTATGCGGCCGATTCGTTGAATAAAGGGTTAATTCAAGCTGTTTGGCCATTTAAGGTAAATCACTCTTTTAAATGGAGAAAAAGAAATGTTTGGATGAAATATGTCACGATGTCTTATTTTAAATATCATTTTTTCACATTTTTCAAATTTTTTCAACAAAAACCATATCATGTGACCCCTCGTTGGAACGAGCTCGACGAGCTCGTTCCAACGAGGGGTCACATGATATGGTTTTGTTGAAATGTTTTGAAAAATAATATTTTTTCATCTGCAGAATTTTCATATTACGCGGGCGGTTGAGGCCGATTCGTTGGGTAAAGAGTTAATATAACTGACTAAAATGAATCATTAGCATTTTAAATGATACGGCAATTTATTTATTGGGGTATAACGACACTTTCTGCAGCCAGGGCCACCTCGTGTAGGACAGTTTTATGGGTGGAGGAAACGGGAGTACCCGTTGAGAACCATCGAGCAACGGCGAGCAACTGACAAACTCCCCAATTACTAACTCCACACAAGCAGGTTGGTTTAAAGTTAGTGCACTATCAACGTGAAGGACGTTTTAGTACATAACGCCACCGTGTTTTGAGCAGTAGTAATATTAATCGCACAGACGGTAACTACCTCAAAATGGACGTATTTGTTTTGTATTTGTAGAGAGGTTATGGGTTAATACCACCCCACTGCCTCCGTCTGCAGCAAGATAGGCGGGTCCATTTTGTATTTGTAGGCATATTTGGGAGGAATTTAATCCCACAGCCCCAGTGTGCAACAAAATCTGCATTGTATTTTTAGCAGGTGCAGTAATCATTTAATAGAACAGCCCTGTAGGGTTGCAGGATTAAATTACTTCTGCTTATCCCCCAACCCCCAATCAATTTCGTGCTTATGTTGTCGTCTGATCATGGAATGCCTCTTTTACTAAACACAAACAAGTATGCATACCGGGTGTCGAATATATTAAGTCGGTTTGCCCACACTGTCAACTACACTCAAATTCTGGCTGCTGATTTTTTTTAGGTGCGTGTGTGTGTGGACAGAGAAGCGAGTGAGGATGATGTCTTCTCAACACTACTATGGCCATAATGGTCAAATAAAACAAATTTAAAACGCAAAGGTGCTCCCGAACACCATCGAATCAAATAAAAAATCCTAATGTGTGAGAAATGGGGTAGTCAGAGAAAGGTGCGAATCGTGGATTCCTTTCAGCAAGTCGCTATCTCCGACCACGATCTTTTTCACGGGCGTTTTATTATTCTATTACTTTTTCAAGGTATCATAAATTTCTCAATTTGAATTTCTATGAGGTAACCACAATGCGAGAGACGGCTATAATAATTATGTGGGTCAGTACATGCATAGGTAGAATGTATGGTACACTGCCCTGTCAAACAATGTGTTATGATCCATCCTATAGCTTTGGCTATCATCAGACTGTTGCGAACTAAACAAACGTCCGAGACGTTTTGTGTGACCATTGAGATAATTCAGTAGCATCGCGAGTCACCCTTTAAAGATTTGTTTGAACGTTGACCATATCCCCACTTTGTGATTATGTTAAAGGATAAGGGGTGGGCATTGTGTGGTTTGCAGGTGACTTGTGTGTTTGTATACAGACACAAAACATGCAAGTCGGTAGAAATATATTGCGTGAGATGACGTGCCATGTATCTTGGTCGAAAAAACGTATCTGAACATGAGGTAGGGATAGCCACGGTCAACATCTCTATTAACCCATTACTTGTTGTAAATAGCAGACGACAACTGCCAAATATTCTGAACCATAATGTTTCGTCGATTGCATCAAAAACATAGCTTATAACCCCTAGTTTGAATGAGCTCAACGAGCTCGTTCCAACAAAGGGTCATAACCAAAGTTTTTGAGGTAAAAGTTGAACAAAACAAAAACGTGAAGGACGATTTTTATGAAACGCTCTGATAAATATTGGTCGTTATATCGGATGAAGGGTTAAATCTTTGCTTTGTCACCATTCTTGTTGTTTTTTTCTCATATATTGAGTTCACCAATCAGAAATGCCCAAGCCGCAACACATTAAGATTTTAAACCTGTTTGTAAACTTTTAACCAAATCAAACTGCCAAAGAAATCCCACCTGTGGCAGGATCAAAGACCATCGTCCAGTGCTTGCAAAATTTTCAATTTCGCTTCCAAATTATAATCTGTATCCATTCGATGCAACAATGTGGTACCCCTCGTTCCAGGAAAGGATTACTATATGTACTGAGCGACAATTATTTAGGTTTATATGTTGTTGTTGTTGTTTTTTATGATAATGGCGTTAGGGTAAAGGTTACTTAAGTTCGAAACTGGGTAAAAAGGCGTAAATTGTACTTATACGTTTAGACCACACTTTCCATCTTCTTATATATGGAGTGTTTTGGAGATTGTGTATTAACCCTTTACCCAACGCAGACGATATCAAAATTTATTATTTTAAATATCATTTTTTAAAATTTTTCAAAAAATTTCAACAAAACCATATCACGTGACCCCTCGTTGGAACGAGCTCGACGAGCTCGTTCCAACGAGGGGTCACATGATATGGTTTTGTTGAAATTTTTCGAAAAATAATATTTTTTCAACTGCCGAATTTGCATATTACGCGGGCGGATGCAGCCGATTCGTTGGATAAAGGGTTAATTCAAGCTGTTTGGCCATTTAAGGTAAATCACTCTTTTAAACGGAGAAAAGAAATGTTTGGATGAAATATGTCACGAAATATCTTATTTGTTCTGATACGGAGCGCATGGCTGAGCTGCCTCTACAGACAGCTCTATAAGAATATTCAAAGCAACACTATCGGGTGTGGGTGGAAGGGATCAATGATTACATTGAGTCTTCAACGCGAATGTCCAACATGAAATGCTAGATTACCTTTCCGCTGAATACCATGTAAAGACTAGTTCTTGCGAACTCAGAATACCTGTCTCTGGTTGTGTGTCCATACACGTTTGTACGGTGGCTGATTTAGGACATCGAAAAAGATTATTTTATCTCGAGATCTCGAGATAAAATAACTTTGTTCGATGTCCTAAATCAGCCACCGTACGTTTGCACACATAGGTCAACTCATTTTATGTACACAGATCCCGTACAGTGTTCAGTTGCAGGTATGTTTTCATTTTGATTTTAAATTTCACTGCCATCGTATTTTAACTCACTCAAACAAAAATGTTTCGTTGCGAAAACCCAGTCGGCGTATATCCAAGTCTTTATAATTCAAAGAAAGTTTCTGAATGAAAATATGTCATATTTGGCTCAATATTCCGAATACGCCTGGGTATACGTATGGTCCGTAAATGAAAGTACTCGCATATACGAATAACATGCGTATGTAGCCATGTGCTTTCAAGTCCTCCCCGGTTCTTATCTCGTATTGTTGGAACTAAAATTTTTTGCTGAAAGTTGGAACACGACTGTTTCCCAAGACAAATAGACGTGTTGTATTCAAGCTCCGCATACCAACAGATGACAAGGTCCAAGCGTAGTAGCTAGTTTTGTGAGAAATGCAGTTATATTTTCTTCACACCATCGAAACAAAAACATTGTGAAGCAGTGGAAGTTTGCAGTATCTTTGTACTGTGCCCATATTCCTATAAATTCGCATGGAACGTTGGAGAGTGCTAAAGCTTTTGTCTGTATATTCGTCGAAAAAACGAAAATGTGTTAAACATCATTCAGTACATAGGAAAGTAACCATAAACTGTTCGGGCGTTTTAAAGTCCCAGGCTCTGATTTGAAGAGGCGTACATTCAGTATATCCTTCACTAACCATGTTGTGCCTAAAAGAAACATAGTGTATATTTTTTATGATCTGCTGACAGTCATGTATTGCCCATGGAGTTGATCAAGGCGGGGCGCGGTGGCTCAGTAGGTAGAGGTGCAGGCTGCAAGCCGAGAGGTCCTCGGTTCGAATCCCACCTGCGGCAACCGCGTTGTGTCCTTGGGCAAGACACTTCACCCCCATTGCCCATGTGGGGGCACGATGACGCCGTGTACTAAGGGCGGTACGCATGTCTTCAACCAATCTAACCCTGCCTGTGCTGCAGTGCGGAGTTACGATGTTGGGGAGCTGGCAGCTGGCAGCTGCTCGTCGTTGCTCGATGGTTCTGTCCGGCTTCCTCCACCCGTACAACTGTCACGGTCATGATTAGCCATTGTGCATAAATATGTGACCTTAAACATCAATAAATAAATAGTTGATCAAGGTGACATGCGCAATGATTTAGCTTTGCAGATGGCGCCTTAATGCACTCAAGGGACGATATCCACACACACCTGTACCTGTAGTACTTTTTAAAAAATGGCAACCATGTCCGGACACGAAGGGAACACAAGGATGGAAGGGTTTCTGATATTCAGATGAATGCAACTCGCTGTTCAGTGGACTGACAGTTCGTCCCCTGAGTTCCAATGTGTTCTATGTGCCAGTAGGCACATAGAACACATTGGAAGTCGGGGACAAGTTTGCGAGCGATTCAAGTGACTTTTAGCAGAAAGTTTTTGGAGTTGTTATCTGTAAAATCAGCCCCACTCCTTGCGCCGTACATAATTCGTCACTGTCCTTGTAGCTAATCATAACTGCAAAGCAGCACCAACCCAGTTGCATTTTTCAGGAGAGAAAACGTATCGCGACGCTAGCCTGGTGAAAGTTTTAAAATGTATTCCGAATTGACAAACACATTATTCTTTCACCTAGTTTATTTTACGTGCACTGCGGTGCGCCATTTCTTCACTCAAATAGAAGCATCATTTTGTTAATAAGCTTTCTTACTCTCGTCTGTTGTTGACATGTTTCATTCCAATAGTAATGGGGGCCTGAGGCAAAGATTGAAACTCGCAGATGCAAAGTTGTAATTGTCGCGAGTCAGAGACATTAATTGCTAAAGAGAACATCTGAAAAAATGACAAAAACATGATGTACCTATATCATACAGTTATTCCGCCTTGCAGACATATTTGATTATATTTTACTCCATACGGTACTAGTTTTGATAACTAAATTTTGATTGTCTTCCAATGAATCGCAATTATACATCACGGCGAAATAAAGCACTAACTATATAGGCCAGAAGATGATCGGTGTTTGGGCACCTCGCCTCCTAGAAACCCACACGTGTGAAAATTGTCATTTGCCAGTTGACGCTCGTACAAGATTCATCCCATTTTCCTCAGTTAATAATTCAACATCTAAATAAGAGCTTCCCAAGAAATGATACCAAGAACTGTAATTGTCAGCGAAGAAAAAATGTAACGGATTATCCCATAGATGTCTTTTCCAACGGATGCTGTAGCTCGACTACACGAGAAATATCTGAAGTACATTGCAAAATTCTTTATTCGCATTTGTCTTTAACTCTAACATTGGTGTAAGACACCACAGTAAAATGGCAACATCCAGATCTAACACATGAGTTCCCACAGTGAATTGTTTCAATCTTACAACCAGTCCTAGTCTAATAATAGCGGTTCCCGAAACCCAGGATGATTAATTATCAGTGGCAAAAGATTTCGTCAGATGTCCTACCGTGGGGAGACCATGGGTCGTCAATAGACATGTAGATATTACATTACAGAGTGCATAAAAATACTCCCAAAGCAGTTTTTACTATTGGATCTAAAACGCTATAAACCTTTGAACCCACTCCAGGAACATGATATGTTATAACTGTATTTAGTAGGATGGCTGCTAAATGAATATGTGGGGTAGACGAATCAATATTTTCAACATGCAGCCCCAAGGCTGCACGTTGAATATATTAATGGGTCTACCTCCAAATAATGAATATGGATTCTTTCAGTTATTGTCGTTGAACTGACATGGCTGACGTGGAAGATACCACCAGGGTTCAAAGGGTTAATTTTAGAAACACACACACACATCTAGGCTGCACACCATCCACGCATATGCACGCTTGTTCTCGCACACATCCATATATATGCATAAATGTATGCATATACACGCACATACTTGCGTGCTTGAAAGTTTGCCCATGTGCATCGCATAAGACGCCCACACACATTTGGGCACAAGCACATATTGCATTTTGCAATAATGTATCTTGGGGATCATGGAAGTGAGAAGAATAGTTTATTTACATGACGGATGAACGTAGATATGTTACGTAATGTACGTTTCCAGTGTTTAAAATGGCGTCATCGTTTGCATCTTTGGCCTCTCGAAGTTCTAAATCTTAGTATAACATTGCCGTATTGTCTAAGACGGACACCAATGGAAGATACCACCAGACATCCACCAATGTCTTTTAATTCGCGTCGCGCATGTGACATGCCTTCTAGTACCCTTGTCGATAACGTTCATCTCTCCGACCTCATGTTAGGCGTTCTACCTTCTGCCGTGCATCTCTAATTAGGGTTCAGTCTTACTAATTATGACAAAATGGTTTACTGTTTAACTATGTTACCTAATTATTGTGGAAACATTGATTTTATGTGATACTTTCTAATCAGCCGTTCTTGAATGAAACGGTAACTCAAAGACTAAATTTACATGACATGGCCAGAAAAAATGAAATACGAGTTGGACACTGATTATTAAACTAAAGGTGGAACAAATATTACAAACGCGAACACTGTACTACAGATTTGAGCTATGTTTATTCCGAAACAAATGGCTTAGTAGGTAGAGGTGCATGATGCAAGCTGAGAGATCCTCGGTTCGAATCCCACCTGCGGCAACCGCGTTGAGTCCTTTGGCAAGACACTTCACCCACATTGCCCACGTGGAGGCAAGGTGGCGTTGTGTACTAAGGCGTACTGCATGTCGATTGTGCACTTGTCTTCAACGAATGCTAACCCTGTTTGTGTGGAGTTCGTATGTTGGGGAGACTGACAGTTGCTCGCCGGTAGTTCTCTCCGTGTATTCCGGCTTCCTCCACCCGAAAAACTGTCCGACACGAGGTGACCCTGGCTGTCGAAAGTGTCATTAAACCCCAATAAATAAATAAATAAATTCCGAAACAAATAAACTTGATTGGTCTGGCCTTTTTGGCCTACTCATAAGGAGCTGCGTGCGGAATAATCTTTCAGCTGCCAGGGCCAAATCTCTTCTGATGGTTTTACGGGTGAAGGAAACCCGAGAACGAGAGCTCGAGTAACTGTCACACACTTCGCTTATTTTAGTGACCCCCGTTCCTCTGACCGACCGTCTTGTCTTTGCATTTTGGATACAAAACAAAAGAGGCCAACTGCATCAAAGATCAAGATTTAGGTATTTCAGGGTCAAAGGCCAGCTTCACAGGATGAGTGAAAATTTAAGAAAACGCATATCGGTGTTTACACCCCATGGATACTTTTTAAATAGGGTTCAAGCTCTTTCTTCCTAAAAATTGCAATGAATATTCAGAATTTGTACCTGCGAAACCTGTCTGTCGAACCTTTACTTTGTGCAAAAACGAACTCACACGAATGAATGAAGTGGAATAAAGATAACCAATAACTGACTATCTCCAACATATTCCCATGCACCCGTAATGGGTGCTAAATATACATTCGCGATGTGTATTCCATAATGCGAACCTTGAATTTATAATCGGCAAATTATCACTTTTTCTTCTCAATATCTGTTCTACATTTAACGGGATCATTTTTGCATCCGTCATAGTTCACTATACGGCCATTAATTTTAACCTGACTTTTTCCCAAAATGTAACTAGAACTTTAGCCCTTTACATAACGAATCGGGAACATCCGCCGGCGCAATTTACAAATTGAACATATGAAAAAAAAAAATGATTAAAAAAATTTCAATAATACATATCATGTGTCTCCTTTGTCCCTTTACTGGAACGAGTTCGTCGAGCTAGTTCCTTTGAGGCGGTTGCATGATATAATTTTGTTGAAATTTTTAGAAAATTTGAATTTTTGTTTTTTAAGTAACAAATTTTTGTTAGTGTGTGCGTTGTGTAAATGATTTTATTATACCATAAACGATAGATTATCGAAAAAATTGCGGAAAGACAGAAATCGTATCCCCCACTCGGAAGATATAGAAATTTTCTCTTTCACGGTATCAATCAAAATGGTGACTTTCAAAGCATCAATTCAAGGTAAATATGAGTCAAATTATCACTGGAAATGATCAATGTGTTCTAAAAATGTATAATGTAAAGAAAAGCTAGTATTTTTGAGTGGATAGCGATCATTTACAGCAATAATTTAACACGTACAGTACGTGGAGAGTGGATTGTAACTAAATCACCCGCAGAGTGGACTTATCACCCAAGCTATAACTTTCAAATTTTGTACATATCGACAAAAGACGCAAGCAATGTTTCAGTCAATGGACCTCCGGGTTTAACCAGAGTCTCATTTCTACTTGTCTGAGATCATTCCGAGTCCCAAACTTCTGATATTTTCTAACAAAAAAGATCTCGGTTTCCATACTGATCATGTAGAGGTTATCTACAGTACGTGGAGAGTGGATTGTAACTAAAACACCCGCGGAGTGGAGTATCACCCAGAGTATCAGTTTCAAATTATGTACATATGGACAAAAACACAAGCAAAGTTTCAGCCAATGGACCTCCGGGTTTAACCCGGAGGTCCATTGGCTGAAACTTTGCTTGTAATGGTTATGCTTTGCAACAAATTTGCAATTATTCCTCGGGTGGAATCTCCACTCTGTGGGTGATTTAGTGATAATACACTATCCACGTACTGTATTCACCTTGAATGAAACCCGAAGCGGACTGAGAAAGATCACATCGCAGCGTGAATAGGCAGCGATCAGCTGTTTACTTTCATGCATCAATTCAAGGTTGAAACAAGTGGATTTATCGATAGGAATAATCAGATTCTTATAAAAAGAGTATAATAAAAAGAAAATTTGGTGTTTTTGAGTGGACCGTGAACGCTCGCAAAAAATAAACATTTTTCTCGGTCATTCATGAGATTATTTTCTGTATCCACGCAAAAACACTAGATATCCCCCTGTGAACCTGACTGATGTCGTCCAATTCAATTCTTTGAATCTATCACAAATAAGCGCATTATTGTGTCTGTGTATGGGGATTCGTAGTAGATAAATTTTTTGGAGGTGGCAAGAAACCTTTAAATTTTCGACAGAACTCAGCGATACAAAGAAGTGATATGTATCAGAATGGCTTACCCCCTTCTTTCTCCCTCCTTCTGCATGCCGAGATAAGTGTGTTCAGGTTAAATACCTTGTTGGGACAGGTGTTTCTCACCCACTAACGTAACACAACGTCACGTCATGTAAATGTCAACGCGATAAGCTCGGAAATAGTGCATTTCGCCATTTCCTATTGCTTCCACGCCTTCATCCTGTCTTCCCAACGAGTGCCGTTCGTTTTCCATGTATATATATATATATGCTTTGGTACATACCAAACCTTTTGTTGCTCTTCCGGAATATGTAAATTAGATTGTGTCCATTATTAAACCTCCTACAGGCAGATAAGGCAACAAATTATCATTCTTCAATCCTAGATGATGTCACGTTAGTATTAGGATGAAATAAAAGTTATCCACGGCGTGGTTTAGGTGTAGGCCAGGGGTTGGGACGCTCTCTCGGGGCAAGACGTGTGCTGGGCATCTCGTGTCTGGTTCATATATCTTGCCGCTGGGGTGACATTTCTCCATTCCATACCCATCGAGGATAATAATAAACATAAACAAAATTAACCCTTTACCCAACGGAGACGATATCAAAATTTATTATTTTAAATATCATTTTTTTTAAAATTTTTCAAAAAATTTCAACAAAACCATATCATGTGACCCCTCGTTGGAACGAGCTCGACGAGCTCGTTCCAACGAGGGGTCACATGATATGGTTTTGTTGAAATGTTTAGAAAAATAATATTTTTTCAACTGCTGAATTTGGATATTACGCGGGCGGATGCGGACGATTCGTTAGGTAAAGGATTAAATGGGTGTCTAAAAACGGTGTCATTTCCTTGATTCTGCATGACCTTTAGCAATCATAATTTTTTGTTTCCTAACAATGTTGATGGATTATAAGGGGATCAAACCATATCTACGTCACAATGTATGAAGAGTTAGTAACAATCCAATCTCACGGTTCTGTAGGTCTGTATGTTTGAATAATTAACCTCATGGGGCTGAATGGCCGGATTTCAACCCGACAGCGATGTGTCATTAAATTATCAGCTTCATAGAGCTGGAATGCTGAATTATTAGCTCCATATAGCCGGATGGATTAAATTATCACAAACCTTCTTTTCCAGCTTGTTACTCATGCACTGTGCCATCGACTGTCGTGTTTCAAAGGGTGCTTGGGAGTCGTGTCTTCAGTGGGGTCCAAACATGAGTTGGCCTATGCTCATATATAGTACAGTTAGCCCTCTACTTAATTTGAAGACACTTTGCCTTAACTCACTTTCACTTGGCCTAGAGCGAGTTCTAGAAAGTGGGCAATTGTGATTTTCAAAGGAGAGCCAAAGGATCCACATAAAACCATTATGCATGAACTCCTTAGAAATAAACGACCCGGTGCAATTGTACTGTTCCTGGTCTACAAAATGGTTCTTAACACACATACATTCTGGTTGTGTTGAAACGATTAATCGACTAACCAACAGCGGTTACAACTTGTTCTCGGATAGGCGTTTCGCTGTCGATTCACTCATGGCAGAGGTGTAAAAATATTATGTATTGGTGAATTCAGAACCCTGTGGGAACCATGGGAAGTGGAGAAGTGCTTGTTTACTGTGGCAAACAAGTTCTGCGTTATTGGTAAAATCGGTCCCCGAAGCCCTCACTTTTGCTGACAGTCCTCTAAAGTGGCCACATAGATATAAACGATGGGCTAAAGTTGTCTTCATACCTATGTTGCGGTCATGATATTATTCGTTACACAGTTTGTTGGTGGCCTAATATGGTATATATGGTGTCAGTTAATTTCATATTGGACGCGAGCGAAGCTCGAGTCCAATATGGAATTAACTGACATCATATATACCATATTAGGCCACCAACAAACTGTGTAACGAATATATCTTACCGACTGCTGCATCGATGCACAGAACTAATAACAACGGCGATCAAAATTAAATGAGAGAATTCTCACAATGTGTTCACGTGTCTTTGCCTTGTTACAATTTATGGGAGAGTGCCTGACAGAATGTAACTTATACAAGCCTGGCATAAAATTTTCGGGCCTGATAATCATTGCAAGTTACATTCTGTCAGACCCGAGTATTTTATGCAAGTCGCGGTGGCTTAGTAGTTACGGCAGTGAACTTCAAAACGAAAGGTCCGAGTTTCGATCCCCGCCAGGGGCAACTGCGTTGTGTCCATGGGCAAGGCACTTAATCCCAACTACCCACGTGGGGGCACGGTGGCGCTGCGTAATAAGATGTACTGCACGTCGATGGTGTACTTGTCTTCAACCAATGCTAACCCTGCTTGTGTGGAGTTAGTACGCTGGGGAATCTGACAGTTTCTCGCCGTTGCACAATGGTTCTTTCCGGGTACCCCAGCTTCCTCCATCCGTAAAACAACTGTCTGACACGAGGTGACCCTGGTTGTTGAAAGTGTCATTAAACTCCAATAAATAAATAATGTTCCAAGGTAACGGGTGGTTAATTAGTAACGGGGCGTTTGTAATTAAACGGGTAACCACTCAAGAACTACATTCCGGAACTCGTTTATTGAGGGTTTAAATCTCTGGTGAATTATCTTTATGCTCACTCAGTTCATACAAACTTTTACTTCAACTCAATTTAGTCTATTACATGAAGTTATTGACCCGAGCAGAATAATTAACTTGTGAAATGGGGAACAATTATCACTTTTTAAAATTTCCATGTACATCATCTTCGCTCAAATTGACGCGTCTTTGAAGAAAAGCTGAGGGATAAAAGTTTTTAGTCTGACATTTAATCTGCTTTTAGCCTTCGTAGACGTATTGTCAATGTAAAAAGTCCACGAGAAACCGATTGAAAGTATGATAAAAAACAAATGTACGGAGTGTTGTTTGTACACTGGGAATATGATTTTTCGCTGCCTTTTTTTCTCTCCCAGAACATTGTCTACAAAACATCTTCTCCATCATATTCCATAATATAATACTGTCAACTCCATTCGAAAGTCTTGTTTATCCACATTGAATGTGCAGAGTGGTGATTCTGCGGATCTATCAGACCTCTCAAATCACGACAATTTATCAGATTTTTGAGCCATTTGCAGGATTTTTAATAAGAGTGCTAATCACCAGAACACTGGGGCCATATATGTTGAACTATCATTCCATGTTCATATCCGCGTCGTTTAATTTTTTGAGTCTGGGGTTAAAAACGGGGATGTTTACACCCCCACCCCCCTCCCCTTTGCAATAACTGTTTAAGGGAGAACTGGATAGAAAGGCCGAAAATATACAAGTCTCTAAAAAGAAAAACCGCCAGTAATGACCCATCGAGCTTACAAATGCATCTACATTCCATAACAGCTATCACATTTGTTTTAAACTTCAGTTTATCCCTTTACCTAACATGAAAAGCAGACGACACTTGCAAATAAAATGATTGAATAACTATTTTTTTTTCATTTGTTGCGTCGAAAGCATAGTTTATGACCCCTCACTGGAACGAGCTCAATGAGCTCGTTCCAGTGAGGGGTCATAACCTATATTTATGAGGGAAATATGAAAAACAATAGTTATTCAATCATTTTATTTGCAAGATCGTCTGCTTTTCATGTCAGGTCAATGAAAATTGAATGGCATTTATTGTGAATAGCGCTGGTCGGTTTTTTACCGTTACGTTAGATAAAGGGTTATGACAAACATTTTTTACATTCTATTAGAGAATACCAACAGTCACTCTCCAATGCACTAAAAAGAAATTACTTTAAGAATATATAAACTCGTGTCTCTTTTTGTGGTAATTTATGACAAATTTGTTACTTCTAATATTAACAGGAACACGAGGAAGTACTTACTTTCTGTAAGTCGCGTTTGTCTCGGCCATGCATGCGCGTACCACCATGGGTCTTCGACAAAATACAATACCTCATATTTCCTGCCAAAATTCTAAATGACAAAGGTCGTTGCAAATGCCTTCGGCGATGAATCCTAGACATGGGGATTTGTCTTTGAATCTAGCAATTTCTACACAATGTGATACCAGAAATTCATGCTTTGCTGTAAAACGAAGACAACCCCGATTACACTGAGATAAAAGCGCAACCTATAATCATAGAATATGACCAGTGGGCGTCCATTGGTTTGTGCATTGAACTTCAGACTGGGAAGTTTCGCGCCACATAAGTAGAGTCCTTATAGAGGACACTTAATCCCACCCGATTGGACAAGTGTGAGCACGGTGGTGCAGGGTGCTAATGGCGTTCAAGACGTTCATGGTACACTTGTCTCCAACTGTTATACCAACACTGCTTGTGCGTTGTTAGTAAGATGAAGAGCCCAACAGTTAGTATTGGTTATCTATAGAGATTATTACCATTATGTGGATGTACAAAATACGTATCCGAGTCGAGCTCCGGGTTCTAAGGGCAGATCACGACGAGTCGCAGACGAGTCGTGATCTACCCTTAGAACCCGGAGCTGGACACGGATACATATTTTGTACATCCACATAATGGTGATAATCATTTTATCTTACAATATATTGGGGATAAGTCAAGAATGTAGACGAATATATAACGAACTATTTATTCGTACGGATGAACAAAAAGAAAAAAAAATGGAACTCACGCGATAGGAACGTGCTTGTATCCGACCCCCTGATACAAACATCTGTATCAGGGGGGCGGATACACGGCAGTTGCGGAGTTAATACAGACAAAATACATGTTGATTGTAAGATAAAATCCGATACCACAGCTATCTCCTCCACCCTTAAATCTGTCTGACGCGATGAAAGTATTATTAACGCCCAACACACAGTCACTGAATATAATTTAATAGTAACATCTCCTTGAGTAAAGAATCAGTGATATGTTTCACCCTGGTCACTGGCCTCAAGGTAATACCTTTGTGTCAAATTGCTAAGGCGAAGAGGAATTTTGTCAACAGTGTATTTATCGCAACGCTCTCATAGCTTACGCTTGGTGCGTTGTGCAACCACCTTCAGAATAAGTACATCACAAAGGGACTTTGGATTAAACTGTTCCGTCATACAGACAGCGACCAGGGGCGTAACTATGGAGGTGTGTAGGGGTATGTGACACCCCCCCCCCCCTTCCTAATAATTTTCGAGTCAGGACGTTATCTCTTATTGGTAATTATAAACTTTCTTAAAAGATTAGATTTGATACTTCAACTTTTGTCACACACACACAGTCGGTCATACAAAGGGGATCTGTGGTACACGATTCGACCTGTTGGGGTTCTCGGTATGACCAATTTGGGGTACCGGTGTAGTACGTGTTAACCGAATAAGAGTTGCGTTACGACTACTACATGAATATTTTATTTATTCGCTAATAAATGTCCAAGACGTCTTGAGAGTTTGTTAACTATAATCCAGACTGACTAATATTTTAACCACATCACCAAGGCATGCCTTCGAAAAAGGCATGCCTTGATGATGTAGTTGGAATATTAGCCATTTAGGAGTTGGGCCATCCCAGTCGGGACAACTCGGTTTTAGACACCCCCCCCCCCCCTCCCAAACACACACACACTCAATCGGTCGTCTTCACGACGCCCGTGATCGCGACTATCTTTTTATTCACATCTGAACGCTCGTCAGCTCTACTGACACTACACCTGAACCATCTAACAATTGCAGAGTGTTGATTATCCCCAAAAACACCCACGAAATGGAGTATCCACCCCATATAAAAACACTACCAAAAAGACAATAATCACTACCAAAAGTCTTGAGAACAACATGAGATTCACAAGCAAAGTTTTAGTTTAGTGCATCTTTGGAGTCAACCCGGAAGTCCAAGGGCTTAAATCTGTTTCTTGTTCACAGAATAAGTTATTGCCTGGGTGGAAACCCCCCCTCATTGAGTGGTTTGTGACAATCCACTCTCAAAGTTCTGTAAATGAATACTTAGAATGGACAGTTTTTAACGTTTCGTGCAGTTCCATACTTTGCATAGGCGTGTGCCGCCTCGCGATTTCTTAACCCTTTGTCTAACGAATCGTCCACATCCTTCTGCGTAATTTACATATTAACCCTTTACCCAACGAATCGGCCGCATCCGCCTGCGTAATATGCAAATTCAGCAGTTGAAAAATAATTATTTTTTAAAAAATTTCAACAAAACCATACCATGTGACCCCTCGTTGGAACGAGCTCGTCGAGCTCGTTCCAACGAGGGGTCACATGATAAGGTTTTGTTGAAATTTTTTGAAAAATTAAACAAAAATATATTTAAAATAATTAATTTTGGTATCGTCTGCGTTGGGTAAAGGGTTAAGCAGTTGAAAAACAATTATTTTAGAAATGTTCAACAAAACCATATCAGGTAACCCCATTTTGGAACGAGCTCGTCGAGATCGTTCCAATAAGGGCTCACAGGATATATTTTTGTCGTTGAAATATCTGAAAAAAAGATTATTTGAAATAAAAAAATTATATGTGTTGGGTAAAAGGTTGATGCCGATACAATTTTAAGAACAAATTTCTCGCTTCTGTGATGCTCGAGTTCCACTTTCCACACATGCTCCACGCATACATACACATATTCCAGATTTATTTATTGATTTATTGATGTTTAAGGTCACATATTTATGCACAATGGCTAATCATGGCCGTGACAGTTTTACGGGTGGAGGAAGCCGGAGTACCCGGAGAGAACCACCGAGCAACGACGAGCAGCTGCCAGCTCCCCAACATCGTAACTCCGCACTGCAGCACAGGCAGGGTTAGATTGGTTGAAGACATGCGTACCATCAACGTGCGGTACGCCTTAGTACACGGCGTCATCGTGCCCCCACATGGGCAATGGGGGTGAAGTGTCTTGCCCAAGGACACAACGCGGTCGCCGCAGGTGGGATTCGAACCGAGGACCTCTCGGCTTGCAGCCTGCACCTCTACCAACTGAGCCACCGCGCCCCCATATTCCAGATGATGACGTTTGTGGCATAAAGCGAAAACAAAGTTTTCTTGCCTATTTGACGACAACATAACATTAAGAACAGCTTAGAGAGAGGGGGGATGATATAGGGATGGAGGGTGGAGGGAGGTGGAGAAGGGAGAGACAGAGACAAAGACAGAGAAATATGTTGTTTATTCTTCGTTTTTTCTCGTCTCGTCATAGTTTGTATTAGTTCTGACCGTACATTGTATCAGACAAAGCAATCAGTCCTGTCATTTCAGTATTAAACAGATATCATCGATTTATCCCGTCACGTCAATAACATTAGGTCAACAGTCAACAGATTGGCATCTTGTAAAACTGACATCCTACCCTACCTATATTCCGTTTGTCATGCCGTAAAAGATACTATTTGAACTGTAACCCTCTCGGTATCTAGGACTGATATGACATACCTGTAATAATGGTCCACTCATGGGTTAGATCGATCAGCAACTCATAGTGAAAATTAGAGAAAATATCGTCAATCCCTCCCGTCCTCAATTTTACCCGCGACTGTACAGGCATTTGTTATAATTTGCATCCATGTATGAAAGCACGTGTAAGGGGAAACTCTACCTCTATCGCACCCGCGTTCTTATATGATTATAACATGCCTTATTTTGCAGCCGTGGTACACTTTTTCTCACGCTCCTAAAATATCAGCTAGAGAATAAATCTAACAATTTCCACGCCACGCCACGCCACGCCACGCCACGCCACGCCACGCCGCCACGCCGCGCGTCTGGGATGTGACGAAGAAATTATTAAAAATATCCCATACCCGATATTTTATTAGCAAGAGAACCGGTATAGGCCGGTGGTGAGACGTGTAGTGTAACAGAAATGATTTGTAAACACAAAACAGACGCAACAATTTTGCTTCCTGGAACTTCATTCATTAATTTCAACTTTCTGGCTCTGCCTGCCTAATCCTTAAATGCACGTACACCCTGGATTTGGTATCAAGTTTGCTGTGACAAGTTTAGCTCCCCTTAATAAATTTAGGTGCACTATTGTTTTACATAGCCTTATTTTGACTGAAAATGAGTACTCCAGGAAAAGCTAAGTCAAGCATCAACATCAAACTTTGATGGCAGGCCTGGCGCACTCAGACAAGGAACACTTGGAGCACGTGTCCCAGTGCACCCTGCTAGAAGTAACATTATATGTCAAGCGACACCAGCGGTTTGTAATACAAAACAGTTCCGATAAACATAAAACGGAGATGTGGTGATAAACTTACAGGTCGATTATACTGGCTATTGTTGAAGAATATTTTAAGCTTTGAGGAAGCTAACCTGGTGTGTATTTATTTCCCCAGCCCAATGTAAAGTAAACCATTAAATAACGGGTTGTGCAACTACATGGCATACGTATATACCACGTGTTAATACAGTGATTATCTGATTATGGTGTCTGCTGCTTCTGCGGTCTCGAACTTTCCCTACATTCAGTATTTGACCAATGTTTGGACACATTCAGGCTTCACCGTCTGCATAAAAGTGCTCCACGATTCTGGACCGCGTAGATACGTCTATGGAAGAGCGTTAACCATATGTATACTGATTTCAAAACACCAAAATTTCAAGTATAAACATTTCCCATAATGCAACAAGGAATTTAACCAATTCAATCTTGTTTGGAAAAGCTCGTTGCGGTCTATCAAACAAAATTAAATTTGTTGACAAGATGGAACTGGTTGAGTTCCCAATTGCATTTTGGGAAAAATATTTAAAAGCTTGAAATTTTATATTCGATATCAATATGGACACTATGATCATACAATCCAACTACTAAGCATTGACTTCCTGCCCAACTACGGATTATTTACCAAATTTGGATTTGGATCTTAAATGTACCCATGGCCTGACATTTAAGATCATGAAAGGTGTTTGGGCTCTACTGAATAAATTATGCTGCGCATGCCCTTTTCTAGATCTACGGTAGTGAATAATAAACTGGAATACCTTACCCACTCACATTCAAACATCATAAAACTTCAACCACTTTAACTTCCTTCACTCTGATGTCAAAATATCCAAATTTCAGGTAGCCATATTTCCCATAATACAACTGGGAATTTAACCAATTCAATCGTGTTTGACAGAGCTCAATGAGCTCTGTCAAACAAGATTGAATGCTAGTTGCATTATGGGAAAAATTTGGACTTTGAACTTTAGATATTTCGGCATCAGTGTGCAGGGGGTTAAAAAAGATTTTAGAATCTCAGCCTTTTAGAGAGGCTTTTTGGCAATTTATAACTACTTAAATGGAGTACTCCCTTCTGTTTGTATTTTATAAATTACTTTTATAGTTAGAAGCTCGCCAATGGCAATCCAGATGGAGGACAATTCGATATACCAGCAGTCCACTCTGTCATCGATCGCTCAAATGAAAGGGAACAGCGTTCCTTCAATTTCAAAAATCAAACTTTTCTCCAATTGGGCCGAACTATGGTCTTCCCACCGGCAGAACCATTTTTATCGAATGATCTATGGAGATGATACAAAAATGCCATCTAAATGTTCTCGGTGTGGACTGCCATTGTTCGCTCAAATACAAGGAAGGCTCATTCGTTCAGTTTACATAATCAAAATTTTCTCCTGGTCTGTCCCCCACCCCCCGGTGCATTCCCCCCGTAACTTTTCTTGGCGCAGTCCGCCCTTGGGCTGATTGACTTTACTGTGAAAATTGAGGCTTTGGTGTCAGCATATGTGCAACATCAGTGCAGAAAAGGTTAAAGTGGTGATATTTCTATGGAAATAGTCCATTTGGAAAAATCGAAAGGGGGACAAGAAGGGATATCATCACACAGGTTTTGAAAGGTGGGAGGTGAATTGAAGGTGGGGAGGATCAGCTGGTGATTTAGACATTCTCTTCTGAAAATCGCTGCAAATATGCGGCTGGCGAAAGTTGTAATATGTCTGTGCCGTTCATGTCAAGGGTCTCAATTTTCCTCTTACTCGTGTCTTTATACACGAGAATAAATTTAAATGTCCCACATTGTCAAATTTAATTATCTAATTGTCTTCATTTCCACAGAATGTAAATGATACAATATGGTCCAAACATCGCTGATCGGGTAATGCAATTCAAATTGATCATTCAAACGGCTGAATTGGTTTTATTTCACACAAATTTAATTATCAGGAAAAGTCTGAATTGATTAAATTAATGCAGTGATTTACGCCATTATCGTTTCAACTTATTTGGTCATTGTATAATTGACGAGACCTTTTATGCACTTAATTCTCGTCTCTGTAAGATTTTATCATATTTCATTGTGATAAAAATTACGATGAAGTGTGCGATATTTTTTTAATTTATGACACTAAAAGAAAGTGAGCGCGAAAGAAAGTATGATTGAAAAGATACAAAATAAAACATCACAGGAGTACATTACATAATGTTATTTAATACCTAAATATAGATAGGTTAAATTGTAGATCAAAAATAAAACTTTCCTTTATGTGTTCATTGTCTTTCTGATTTAAAATAAAAAAGTCTTAATCACTTTCATTTTTTGTTTATCAGTAAATCACTCTTTAACCCTTTACCCAACGCAAACGATATCAAAATTTATTATTTTAAATATCATTTTTTCAATTTTTTCAAAAGATTTCAACAAAACCATATCATGTGATCCCTCGTTGGAACGAGCTCGACGAGCTCGTTCCAACGAGGGGTCACATGGTATGGTTTTGTTGAAATTTTTTTGCAAAATAATCTTTTTTCAACTGCTGAATTTGCATATTACACGGGCGGATGCGGGCGATTCGTTGGGTAAAGGGTTAAAACCCTGAAAAATGCTTTATTAACTGATAAATTGAATAAATGAAAGAGTTTTTCCCTTTTTCACCATTATTACACAAAGAGTTGTTACCAATAGTCATTAGGGTCCTTTGCCAATCGCCGGCCAATGTAGTGGAGCCCCGTTGAGTGAATATGTGTATCTATGTTGTGTCCTGAGATAGCCATAGATGCTGAAAGTGACCTTGGAAATAAATAAATAAATAAATCATTCAATTTATTTATTGGGGTTAACGACACTTTCAACAGCCAGGGTCACCTCGTGTCGGACAGTTTTTCGGGTGGAGGAGGCCGGAGTAGCTGAAGAGAACCACAGAGCAACGGCGAGAAACTGCCAGCGTACTAACTCCACACAAGCAGGGTTAGCGTTGGTTGGAGATAAGTGCACCATCGACGTGCAGTACGCTTCACTACACAACGCTACCGTGCCCCCACGTGGGCAATTGGGATTAAGAGCCTTGACCAAGGACACAACGCGATTGCCGAGGAGGGGGGGGGGGGGGGGTTCGAACCGAGGACCTCTCGGCTTGCAGTCTGCATCTCTACCTACTGAGCAACCGCGCTCCCAAATAAATAAATAAATAAATAAATAAATAAATAAATAAATAAATAAAACTTTCTTATTATATTTTGTTTGGCAGAGTTCATTGAGTTCCGTTGGACAAGATGAAACAGATAAACCTTCTACACGCCGGTGTCAAAATACTGAAATTTCGAATATAAACCCTTTTACCATAATGCAAATAGGAATTTAATCATTTCAATCTTGTTTGACATTGAACTTTGAACTTTCTTTATTCACTCATTAAATCACGTTTGTGGTACTAGAGGTACATACAATAGATGCATACATTTTGAGTTAGTGTCTGTACTATATATATTTGTGAACAAAGAATGGTGGCGATGCTTCTGACATTTTCTAGAACGTGAGGTCATTATAATACAGGTATTTATGGTATGTATTTCAGTGCCAGCAAACGTTTTCTTAATGTCCTGAGAGAGAGAGAGAGAGAGAGAGAGAGAGAGAGAGAGAGAGAGAAGAAAAAATTATATACGTTACGTACATATACATATATACCCAACACACACGCATACACATACATTCATAGCGTAGGACGTAGTGTCATATCAGATACCCCTATACTTGCCCTGGTAGATCGAAAGTTTACCCAGCGATCCCGGATTAGCAGCAATGCTTTCATTGAGCTTTGTCAAACAAGTCTGAATTGGTTAACACAGTTGAATTGGTTGATTTCCTTGTTGCATTATGGGAAAATAATTAGACTGAAATTTTGATATTTCGGCCCTAGTATGCAGAGTTTTAATCCTTGTTAAGTTATGGACACCCAATGTTTCACCAAAGATAAAAGATCAAATTTTCTTTATGTACACTTTAATGTAAGAGCATGGTAGCCATTTTTATTAAAAGATCAAAGTCGTATAACCCAGGCCATGGTTACACCAATAAACTACATTAACAAGCATACCGAGCTTGGGTGTCGCCAACAATCTTATTGGTTAAGAAGATTACTCTTTCTTATCTGAAGTGCGTTTCTTAATTTCCAGGCAAGTTCATTTTTCTGTCAAATTCTTTTTTTTTTTCTTAATCGTTCGAACTGGCAAGTTACTTCGACACTCAGTGACGACTGGCGTCAAAATACCGAAATTTGAAGCAATCATTTTCCCACAATGCAACTGAGAATTTAACCAATTTAATTCAATTCTGGTTTGTTAGAGCTAAATTAGCTCTTTTAAGCTAGATTGAATTGGTTAAACCACCCCCCCCCCCCCCATATTCAAAGACACTCCACGGCCCCTGGTCAAGGCCCTCTCAGAGGACAATGCGTCCTCGGTCAGGGTACGGTTTGAGACACATTTCAATCACTGTCCCACAAGTTATTTTCAGCACAAACAAACATCTTTTACCATTCTCTCTCAGAACTAAAATGCAGTAACCGAGCACTGCTCGGGAGAGCAGTTCTCGATTACTACAAAAAAGTTACGCTTTATAAGTTTAATCGAACACGGTCACCAACGCCTGTGGTGGCGGGTCTACAAAGTCGAACCGCACAATAATGAACAACTGAAGCCAATAATATAAAACTTTTACAATTGTATTTTCTAGAATGGAATTCTCTACCTATTAATATAACTGATTGAAATGAATCATTAGAATTTTGAAAGATGTGGCAATTTGCCAACTGGCAAATTTCCACATCTTTGAAAATGCTAATTGTTCATTTCAACCCATTTAAAGTCATAACTATGAAAGACAATTCTAGAAAATACAATTGTAAAAGTTTTATAGTATTGACCCCTACTAGTTGAAATTGACTTTACTGTCGTATTGCGATCGCGATTTTTCAAAAGATGCAAAAAAAAGGGACCAGGCACCTCAATACATAAAGAAACATAAATCTATTTTATTATGTCTCCAGAACAGTTAGAACATTTCTTGAACGAGGGATTCCGGTGCATTTGTGTTGAACAATAATTTCAAAAAAGAGTATTGTTATAATACACTAAAAGATGAATAAATTACCCAAACCACATATAGTCGGGAATGAAATATTTTATCTTTCACCCAAGACTTGCTTCAGTGCCTGACACCCCCACCCACCCACAACCACTCTCCCACGTCTCTCAATCAATAAAGATGAGTTTTGTTGTGACTTGTAAGACATGAATTCCATTCAGTTCAACGTTTCCTTATTATTACATCTCAAAACAATCTCTGTGGTTGTCATCCTCATAAGCAGATGAAAATCACACCTTGGATACAGGTAATGACATTGAGGTGATACTATGATGGTGACGAAGAATACGGTGATGTTTTCACATCGGTCGTGCAATGTAAGCTATCGAGTGTAAATGTGAGAACGTGTGTGGCTCAGAGTTAGAATAATCAAATAATAGTTATGTATTTTATAAATCATATAATTAATTCCTACAAAAGTGATCTACACAATTTCAAAAAACATTTTGTTGAATAGTTCATAGAAGAATACCAATTAATAATAATCCGCTTTCACGAGAATTATATCTCGTTCTCTCTCTCTCTCTCTCTCTCTCTCTCTCTACCTATCTAATCTATCTATCTATCTATCTATCTATCTATCTATCTATCTATCTATCTATCTATCTATCTATCTATCTATCTATCTATCTATCTATCTATCTATCTATCTATCTATCTATCTATCCATCCATCCATCCATCCATCCATCCATCCATCCATCCATCCATCCATCCATCCATCCATCTCTCTCTCTCACACACTCTCTCTCTATCTATCTATCTCGATCTCTCTTTCTTTCTCGCTCTCGACAGGGTTCCTGTAATTGAATAGCTGGCGATTTCAAGGAGTTCCCAAGACCTTCCTGATATATTTTTAACTGGTAGAATGCTGGAAGCCCATATTTGGGCTTTATTCTAAAGTGCCGGTACCACAATTTATACACTTCATATTCTGTGGATCTGCTTCATATTATCTTTGAAGTGATATAATTTTATCTGTTAGGATTTGCCTTGTTACAATTTATGGGAGAGTGCCTACTGGCACTCTCCCATAAATTGTAACAAGGCAAAAATGCACAAAGAAAGCTTAAGGACCATAAATAATTTAGAACTCTAGCAGTTAACTGTTTTCAAGGAACAATAGAAGATAAATTCAATGGTATTCTGGCTCAAAAACAAGTGAGGCCTCTTTAAGATATACACATATAGCATGAATATGTAAACTTACAGAAGGGAGCGTGGTGTCTCATTAGTTTAAACAATATTTATTGGAACATATTACATTTGCTGTATACAAAATGGAATACTTGTTCAAAACTCAGTATTATACAATATTAGCATAAGAATAGAGAAGAAACATTTTAAAGGAGGGATTCGACATAAAACCGAAAGGTCGGTGGTTCGATCCTGACCGACGTCATTTGTGCTTTGTCCATGGGCAAGACGCTCTTATCTCCATTGTCTTGATGGAGGCCCAGTATCACCGTGTACTAAGACGTACTGTATGCCGATAATGCACTTGCTTTCAAACAGTGCTAACACTGCTTGTTCCGGGTTAGTAAATTGGAGAGCACGACAGTTCCTTCGGGCTGCTCGGTGGTTCTCTCCCAGTACTCCGGCTTGCTCCCTTCTTGATATTGCCCGATGCGATGTGGGCGTTAAAACTACAATAAACAATGGGCAAACTCAGAGAATTTATACTCATTATTTCCTATTTTAATATCCCATTATCATCATATCTGTAGTCCAGTGTAAGGTTCTCGAGAAGATTCATTTCAGTAATATTCTGCTCACCCCAGGGCGAGCTAAACATTTCTTAAATCGGTCTTAACAGATTGCCTGATATCTCATTTTTCAAGCGTTTTCAATGGAGGTTCCAACATTGAGGGACTAACTAGGTCTTTGGCAGGGGATTTATAAATTCCAGTGCATTCATGAAATTCAAAGAGCGGCATGAACCCTATACGAGTCTAACCTTCTCTCTATCCCCTTTCTCCCCATCGCTCACTCTGTCTCACTTGTGTTTGTGGAAATAAATTATGTTTAAACGAGAAAACAAAATCTCCTAACTTTTGTCTGCCCGAATCTCCAATTCAGGTCTGTCAACCACATTGCTGAGATGTATGGCACAATGGTTGTGGGAGCGTATGTACCGTATAGGTGTATCTATCATTGAGCAATGCCGCCGGATTCAAGTATCATTTGTGATTCCGTGTGAGGTTTGTAAACCTTATCCCTTCCTATGTTTATTCCATGCAGTAGATGTAAAATTATTTATTTATTGATGTTTAAGGTCACATACTTATGCACAATGGCTAATCATGACCGTGTCAGTTTTACGGGTGGAGGAAGCCGGAGTACCCGGAGAGAACCACCTAGCAACGACGAGCAGCTGCCAGCTCCCCAACATAGGAACTCCGCACTGCAGCACAGGCAGTGTTAGACTGGTTAAAGACATACGCACCATCGACGTGCACTACGCCTTAGAACACGGCGTCACCGCACCCCCATGTGGACAATCGGGGTTAAGTGCCTTGCCCAAGGACACAATGCAGGCTCAAGCGGTCACCCATCTGAGGACTAACCCGGGCTGATCTGACGAGAACCGGTTACCGCTACTCCACCGCGCCACCAGATGTAAAGTAAACTGACTGTTATTTGTTTCTATCTCTCTCGCAAAATTTTGAGTCCAATCGTGTTTTTTTTAGTATGTTCGTATGCACAGGGTAGTAGCAAAAGAGTCTTCAATAGGGAGTGTGCGGTGGGGGGGGGGGGCAGTTTCTAACTGGGGTTAGAGTCCCAGCACGACATGCCGTAGGCGTGTCCCAGGGGTTGCAGGCTTGTATTGGGGAAGAGTATCACTCTCTCACTAGTGGGGGGGGGGGGGGGGGTTAGGGGGCTCTCCAGGGGAAATGTTTTAATTTTTTAACCCCAGAGGTGGGTTATAAGGCCTCTCTCTGGTCTTAATACAGTCACTTAATCCACAAGAAAAATACATGTAGATTCACGAGGTTTCCTTTATACTCACCATGCTACAACGGACTATAGACTGCCAGCTATTCAGCCAATAGCTACTCCTTCCAACTGACTGTCAGTAAGTTGGAAGGAGTAAGTGTTGGCTGAATAGTTGTCAGTCTATAGTCTTTGTGTAGAGTCTTTTTTGTAGGGGAACATAATGATGAATTTGAAAAACCAGACCGATCAAAGATTCGAGTCGGAATTTCGGAACATTTTGTCATCCGATTGGAAATGCTGTAGAATTTGATTGACAATTGTGATCACGTGTTGAAAATTTAAATCGACCGGTCGGAAAAGTCTGAAAAGTTGAAAACATGAAAGAAATTGATTTCTTTGAATGTCCAACGTGGAATTTCAAACTTTTGAAAATTACGATGTTATTGGGGTGAGACTCCCCTCCTCCCTCCTCCCCGTCACTACATGCCTGTTCATAAAAAGTCCTGTGTGAGACAGCATATTTGTGTGATTGGTTATGGGGATGTGATATTGTTTGTTTGCTTGGAGGAAGCCACAAGTCTTTGTACGCATTCTGCGACTTGTTCATTCCCTCTTCATTACTACCGATGCCCTTTCAAAAAGTGTAATTATCATAGAATGAAGGTATGGTCAAGTCATTATCCCTCCATAAATTTAGCACGATATCAGATACTTTATCGATAAAGAACTTATAAGTGCACACTGAAAACGTGATATACAGTTCTCGATAAGTTTATAACGGCTGAAACATGATCAAAACGGTGATTAAAAGCATAAACAGCGTGATCGAAGTTCAGTTAATGGACCTCTCCCTGTACATAACCCGGATGAAACACTGTCCGTGCTTAAATTGTCTGTATACGCGATTTACGAGTTATTTGGGAGTTATGGACCCGTCGCTGATTTGAGAGTTATAAACATGTCCCCGACATAGCTCTTGAGTGCCATGGGCCCTGCCTACAGAAACACCAAATGTTCATACGTCAGGAATACGGGATAATTTACCCCTTCGACTCGGGTAACGGTCATATCCGCTTATCGATGCTCACAAAAATCGCTTTTCTAAGTTTTAGTCTGCTTATGATTTCAAAACATAGCTTTTGGTCTCTCCTTGAAACGAGCTGGTCGAACTTAATCCAATATTTGAAGACCAAAAACTAAAAACTGTTGGTTATTCAAGAAAATGTTTTGCAAGTGTAGTCTGCTAGTCTTTTAAGTAAAGGGGTTATAAAATGCTAATTTGTGACTGCGCAACAAACATCAAACAATAAATGTGAGCTTCGGAATTTTTTTTAATGTGTACAAATGTACAATGTGAGTTTTGTTTCGTTCACGCCCTGCAAAAGCAAAAGGCTTTCAGTAGAAATTCACTCTCCTGTACATAAATATTATTATACATACAATTATAGAGAGAGAAGAAATATAAACGTCATAAATCTTAAGTGCTAAAAAGAAATAATAAATCCTAAGGTAGACATGATGGCTGAACTGAGGAGAGTCCTATTCGTCACCCGACGTTGTGGTAAAACATAATTATCAAGTAAGAGATAAAACTCATTTAGAAGACAGGAGCTCAGAAAAGAAAAGTGAAAAGATTAAAAGTAAAACTCATCCGATGGTGTTAAAAGCTTTTAGGCAAATGGAGTTGAGATACACTGCATACATAATCTGATTGTATTTAATAGGCGCCAATCTAAAATATAATTCTCACAACAGAGAAAGTTGAGAAAGAGGAGGAGTTTATGTAGTGAGAAGGCGTTCTATGTGTCAAGTGGGATGTATTGACCAATCAGCATTGAGTTGAACGTGAAGAAGACTGAGAGTTGTCTTTTGTGAAAGGTGTCGATCTTGCTTAACATAAGTACACAAAAGGGGACCAAATCTAGCTATAGTCATTCTCATCCATCGTTGCTTACAGCCATACATTGCCTCTGGGCCTTCAAGGAATTTCTGGTTCACGTACACACACGCACTAACCGATTATTCATATGCATGTATTGTAGTGTGACAAGGACGAAGAAAAAATCAGCTGGAGTTGTTTTTTTTTATTGAGAAGTGATATAAATGACAGTACTGGAGAATGATCTCATAGTTGTATATTTATTTATATAAAAAGGAAATCTTCTTGTCAATGTGAAAGCCCTGCTTTATAAATAAGGCAATTCGAGTAATGACTGAAAGTGCTATAGTTGGAGTGACGAACCATCAAATTTCGCATCACGATACGGACGAATCCGAGAAAACTCTTCCTGAAAACTATAAATCGCAGACCGGATCTTACTACACGATGCCTTCCGCTTTTGGAATTGTTGACGGCGAGGTTAATTGTATTTTTTTATCTTCACCTACTTTTAACTGTTTCATCACAGAATCTCATTTTTGCACCCATCTCTATAAATATCTTTACATCTAAATTATTAGTATCGCTACTGTGTATTTTATTTCTAGGTATACATATATAACTAACTGGATTCCAATAATACTAAATTCAACTTGTAACTTCGACTTTAATTGTATAACAAAATGTATAACAAAATTTGTTTATTTTAAAACCCTACTCCATTCGTTTCTCTCTAAGTGTCAACATTTTGATATTAAAACGAATTAAAATGAAGGAGAGAAGAAAACCTAACTTCTAATTCTTTTGGAAACCTTATATTATAAATTTGATTATTTATTGTTATTATTATTTTCAAATTATTTTTTTCTATGGAAATGAGAATATCTATTATATTATTCCGTTAACACAGGAAAGAATACAAAATGTCTTAACGAAAGAAGAAATACTACAATAATAATAATAATAATAATAATAATAATAATAATAATAAAAATAATAATAATAATAATAATAATAATAATAATAGAAATATTTTCATAAAGAAATAAACAATATAAAGATTTCCAAATCAAACACAGTTTAGGTAATTCCTTAGTTCATTTTTTTCCTTCTATTTTCCAAAACAACTTTTTTCTAAAACACCAGATCAAAAGTAAACGCAGCGCATTTTTTTATATTAAAAATTCATTCTAGTTTTTACTTTTTTGGCAATGTATGGAATTTCTTATTTTCCCCCTTTTCTAAGAAATGATTTTCAAAACACATGATCCGGCGAAGGAATTACTAGTTCGAGTAAAACCACAAAAATCACGTAATATATTAAACCTATTCAACCCATTAGATAAGTCAAGAGTTGTAATATCTTTCAATCTTTTAATAATATCTTTCATATAATATTTCCACGGACGCAATAATATTAGATTCCAAACATTGGCAAACATTAGGAATAATCATCAAAAAATTAATTAATGACGCCCCGGGTACAACCCGGTGCGTTATTAATTACAAATTTGCTGCTGATGATTTTAATTACCCGATAAACACATGCGTGGCCGCCACTGCCCCCGCGTAGATTACGACCGTTCCACGGTATCTGTTCTGTTGTAAGCTATAGTCCCCCCCACCCCTCAAAACAAAAACAAAAACAAATGAACAGCAACAAAACAAAATTTCATTGGTGATTTTTGTGTTTTGGGCGAGTCGGCTTGAACTATTCGTCAGAAAGGGTTAATCAATTCTCTTATTCCTTCAAAAATTTCTCAAATTTATTTTGTAGTACATTCTTCATAAGTATTGAAACACAGTAATGTAATCGATTGTGCTGACCGTGCATCAAAGTTCATCAAAGAATCTGTTTTGTGTACGCACTTTTCATTCATAACAGAATGATATGTTTGCAAAGTATCTCGAAACCGTGAAAGTTGGCCCCGGGGCGGTAGTAAACTGTATTATCGAGCCGTTCTCCTGGAAGCCTGGGGCAGGAATTTCAACGAAAATAGAACGTCAAATACAATTACTGGATTGGCAAAGAACTTATTCAGTACTGTCGCGGCTTCTAGGAGAGATTTGTTAATATTTGCGGCCCATACTTTCAGTTACTAGTATTGTCCAGCAATGAGGTATTTGACTTTTAACATGAAGTCATTCTTTAGGAGTCGTGTTCAAATTTCTTCAAAGTTTAATGAGTGTATATAGGTTCGGTCGAAACCCAACCCAGCTATTCTTTTTTTTTTTCAACTTATTAGCGGAATATGTTTATCAACAAACACGAATCTGGCTTAATTTCTTTCATATATAAAGGAAAAACGTATCACACTTCGTTTATAATGGGGTTATTACTATTAGAGCGTTAAAAAATGTTCAAAGGATCGTTGAGATGGTATCAGCATTTAATGGGGGCTAGCGAATCTAAATCATCTCGTTTAAATGAAATTCTCTCAATATAAAATGAAAACGATTGGGGAATTATATTAATCAGCTTAAAGGAATGCATATTTTCACAAACAATACTCATTTCTGGTTTCAGGATCGACGTGATTTGGTGTCCGGCCATGGAGGAATTGGTGGAATCAGCTCTGTTGGAACAACGGGATTCAACAGTTTCAACACATCTACGCCAAAACTGTCTCATACGTCTAATACAGACTTCCAACCACCATATTTTCCCCCACCCTACAATTTACACCCACAACAGACAATGGAATTCCAGCACCCACATGTGAATGCCGATCCCTATTCTCATTTGAACAGTTTTCATCAAACACCACAGCAACATTATCCACAATTCCATCATTCCACGGACAGGACCCCATTCCATAGAGCAAGAGACGATGCATTGCATAATATACACGCTGGACTTCCAGTCGCATACGATTCCAGAAGATCAGACTTTGGTTCTATCCGCCGACCGGAGATGCTTATGCACGGCGGACCTCATGGACTCGGGATCACCGAACAGGACCCTTCTCTTCTTGGCTTACATGGGACGGGAATTCCAGGAATGGAAGATGGACAGGTAAGTGAATTTTTTATGAGATTTTGTTGAAATAAAAATCTTGTAATCTTGGCGACTGTGAAATCATCGGTTTTAAATTTTTGACTTTCTAAATACTATTTATTTAACCCTTTACCTAAACTGAAAAGCAGACGACACTTGAAAAAATAATTCTTGAATAACTAATTTTTTTCATTTGTTGTCTCAAAAACATAGGTTATGACCCCTCGTTGGAACGAGCTCGACGAGCTCGTTCCAACGAGGGGTCATAACCTATGTTTTTGAGACAAAAAATGAAAATTAATTGGCGATTTTTGAGAATAGCGCTTCCGGTTTTGGCCGTTACGTTGGGTAAAGGGTTAACCCTTTACCTAAAACGAAAAGCAGACAACACTTGCAAACAAAATCTTCAATATTTGCATCAAAAGCATGGCTTATGGCCCATTACTGGAACGGGCTCAACAAGCTCGTTCCGATGAGAGGTCGTAATCCATGTTTCGGAGACAAAAAAAAGAAGAAAAATAATGATAAATGAATGGTGATTTTTGTGACTAGCACAGGCCGGTTTCAGTCGTTAAGTTGGGTAAAGGGTTAAATAGTGTATATCTCTCCAAAAATCTCCCCGTACAATTTCACTTGTTTAAACCCTTCTATATTCTACGCCACTCCATATAATGAATTGCGGAAAACTTAAATTTTGAAAACGAAAGGTGAACAAACGTTTTTCTTTAATACACTTTTTTGCTGCGTCTTTCATTTCATCCTTTTAACCCGAATATCTGACGACTCTCTCAGAAAAAAAAATTCTTGAATCACTAAAGATATTAATATTTTGACTAAAAATGTAGCTTATGACACCTCATTGGAAGGGGTTCGTTACAATGAGAGGTCATCAGCTTAGCTTGTGAGGCAGAAAATATAAAAAAATTAAATGTCTGCTTTATGAATAGTGTTGGCCGGTTTTGGCCTTTATATTAGGCAAATGGCCACCCAAAAATACAAATTCACTTCTCAAGGCGATCTACGATCAGCATGTATTAAAACCCTCATTTGTATTGGTTGTTGCTGTTGGAAATGCTATGCCCCCACCCCATCCGCGGAGAAAAACGATCACTGTTGGTTTGACGTTCCATTCCATTTCTGAACTCTTTACCTGACACCACCAGAGGACGACGCTGGCCCAAACATTTCTTCAGTTAGTAAAGCATTTCATTTTTAGCCGTCCAAAAACACAGACCATAACCTCATCATTGGAATGTGCTGAACGAGGTCTTTCCAAAAAGAAACGATAAGCAATTTTTGGCAAGCAAGCAAGCATTAACCCTTTACCTAACATGAAAAGCAGGCGACACTTGCAAAAATAATTCTTGAATAACTAATTTTTTTCATTTTTTGTCTCAAAAACATAGGTTATGACCCCTCGTTGGAACGAGCTCGACGAGCTCGTTCCAACGAGGGGTCATAACCTATGTTTTTGAGACAAAAAATGAAAAAAAATAATGAAAATTAATTGGCGATTTTTGAGAATAGCGCTGGCCGATTTTGGCCGTTACGTTAGGTAAAGGGTTAAACACATAGTCAATTTAACGAATAGCGCTAGCCGGCTAAATCCCTTGTTTTAAGTAATAATTTAAAAATAATAAGCCGACTCCACGCGAAGCGATTCTGGTTTATAATATTTGTGGAAATACTTTTGGATTTTCCGAGTTTATTATCAATCAAGTCATCTTTATCTGTTTGAAAAAAAAATGAAACGATGGGGATGGCATTCGTAGACAGTAGTAACTATTCTGCATCTGAGAGTCATGTAGCTTCTGTGACAAAGGTCGTCTTTTCTGGTGGTGGGATGTTTCTACTTTAGCGGGATTAAGTATCGCTGTCTGATGCAGATCATCTGTAATTTATGTCAGAAATTTTATGTCGCTTTACCTAACATGGAAATATTTAAAAAAAAATATTAATGTATGTCCCTTCGTATAAAAATGAATGTCCGTATTTAATAAAAAGTCGTTGATAGGCTGCGAGTTGAAAAAAATAATGACACCACAAAAATATAAAGTACTTTGTTGTCAACAATTTTGACAATGAGAATCATACAATGCAGTGCAATAATTTTTATTTAATTAATTATTTTATTGTAAATATATAACAAGTTCTTTGCATATTGTACAGAGGTTACTCGAGTTGCAAGAGCTGAAAATGTATTGTTTTCTTCCAAAAAACGCTGGAAGGTAAACATGCAAATGGCCGCAGTGTAATAAATTATAATCAGGCCCTTGGGAGATAATAGTGATTATTGCAATGAACAAGTGGAAGTATTTAGCAATGAAAGGGATGTTTCCGTTTTATGAAGGTGAAACTGTCATATATTTAGGATTGCATTACGTGTGATATACATATATATAGTTTATGATAAAGAGATTGGAATTTAATACAGACAAATCTAATTGCGTTACCCAACGGTTCAACAAAAAAACCATTGTTACTTCTGTTAGAAAATTAGTTGTGTTAAAATCACCTCATATGATTTGGGTTAATTTTTAACCCAATTGATTTTAGAGTGTTTTGATTACCAACAAAACACTTAACCCTTTACCTAACCTGAAAAGCAGACGACACTTGCAAAAATAATTCTTGAATAACTAATTTTTTTCATTTTTTGTCTCAAAAACATAGGTTATGACCCCTCGAGCTCGTTCCAACGAGGGGTCATAACCTATGTTTTTGAGACAAAAAAATGAAAAAAATAATGAAAATTAATTGACGATTTTTGAGAATAGCGCTGAGCGGTATTGGTCGTTACGTTAGGTAAAGGGTTTAGTTGCAATCCCATACTTAAGTATCAATGCGCTTACACAGCCTCGCCGAGTACTATTTTTATTTTGAATAATTTTTCCAGATCTAGTTTCCTTTATACGAAATACTTTTAAAATACAAAGGAAGTTATTTAACAGTTATTGAAAATGCTCGAAGAATAATAAATAATCCATATATGTTTTCTGGCAAAAAAATATTTCCACTTGAAATAAGTCAAATAAAGAATTCGGCCCAAGCATGCCAACAATTACTGTGTATGCTTTTGTTTTTACCCAAGTTTGATATTCAGCGCCACGTTGAAATGCAGAATTAACAGAAAGCTATAACTTGCAAGTTTTGTCTTTTTACTTCATATCTCATTAGACCAATCCGTATATATCAAAATTATTTTGTGTGCCCCACATTTTCGAGTATATTTCAACAATTCATATTTTTTTTCTCACGACACCAAATGTTGCCAATTCAATGATTTTGTCGATATTTTAGTGTGCAAAAAATATTTATACAACAGTTTAGTCTAAATAGTAGACGATCACAATCAAATTTATAATCGGATTACACAGGTGGAACCAGTTTACCCTTAAACAGGACAAAAGCTTCTTTTCATAGAAAACATGAGATTATTCCCTTATAACTTGTAATACCAACTTGTCCTGCCCCAGTACTTTCTTTCCTTTCTATAACAAAGCTTATGGTGTCTGATCGGGATCCCAATTTACCGACTTTGGATGTTGTAATGATCCGGCGTTAGGTAATATCGACTACCCGATTTTCTGCTAGAGAACACTTCAATGTAAGTGTTGGAACCCAGGTGACACAACATATATTTGTAATCCCCTACTCATTATTTTCAAACAAAATAACTGAGAATATTTTTGTGACCGAGAATTAGGATCCGATTTGCATTTTTTTCTTTTTGTGACAAAAAAATACATTTTTATATAAATAAATATAAAATAAATAAATAAATAAATAAATAAATAAATAAATAAATAAATAAATAAATAAATAAATAAATAAATAAATAAATAAACATCCTCTCGATAGCGGCTGGTGTTACTTAAAAGTAGAAAATATTTCTCTTCTTCTTCAAAATAAAAGTGTAATGATATTTTATTCTATATTATTGAAATATATCATGTATTAATACAGAAGGAACATTTCTGTTGTGTTAAACACATTTTTTTCAGATAGTCCTTCTAGGAGGCGTCACTACATAATATCCAAAATTGCATGACTCTTTTGTTTTGGGGCGGTGGCAACTATTCCCTGTTTATGATAATTTTAATTTTAATTTTTGAAATATGCGAGTTATTAGGAGATTGTTCGACTGGCTATTGTATTGTGGTTAACCCCTTAACTAACACGAAAAACAGACGACACTTGCGAACAGAATTTTTGAATAACTAACTTTTTTCATTCTTTGTCTCAAAAACATAGGTTATGACCCCCTCATTGGAACGAGCTCGACTAGCTCGTTCCAAAGAGGGGTCATAACCTATGTTTTTGAGACAAAAAATGAAAAAATAAGGAAAATTAATTGACGACTTTTGTGAATAGCACTGAACGGTTTTTATCGTTACGTTGGGTAAAGGGTTAAATAAATGTGTGAGAATAAAACAATTTATTTCAGACAACCCCCTCCCCCCTCCCCATCCCAGGCATACCCCTTCCAAAACTCGAAGATATTAAGCCCTTCAACACATTACCTGAATAAGATTGCTGCAGACAATACTGACTATAGCAAAATGAGAGAATCAGTTTTGTATGTGTAAAACGATTCATAATTATTTAACCAAGAGCCCCGAGGGCGTCTTGGATTAAATTCTTACTGACCCTCCACGAATATAAGATGTTTGTTGACTGATCGCAGATTTTTTTGAGGCAAATCTTTGTGCGTATCGTGTGTTAATTTGTGTCAGTAAAAATCGACTGGAATACGGAAGGGTTAAACTTGATCATAAACGTTCTGATTTTTAGTAATGATGTTATTCATACTCAATTTTTTCATATTCTTTCATTCAAACAGATACGACATATTTCAATTCCCAGTTTACTTCAAAAAACAAAATTCTCAGAAAAATGTAATATTGACACAATAAATGTTCCATTGGATCTTGTGATGACTGGAGCTTTTACTCAGCACTCTGATCCATACACTGACACACAGTATCGACAAAACTCTGTTTATATTAAATATTGCACGAAACACAGAAAATATTGTGTAAATTCTGAGATCGCGTGCAAGGCTTCGAGGCTTTATCTGGCAGGATATTTCTCATTAACTAGTATTTCATGGCGCCGCGGCGTTCATATCTCCCAGTTCAATATTTTACCCTTTGCATGCCGAGAGCTGATCATCTTACTTGAACAACAGACGACCATTGGAAAACACCTAACACTTTTCATTTTTATCTCGAAATCCCAACTCATGATTCCTCATTGGAACTACACCGTTCCAATAAGGGGTCATAAGCCATGTTTTTGATACAAAAAAAAAGAATGACAATTTTTTTTTATGAATAGGGGCTGTCTGGTTTTTAGCCGTTATGACATGTAAACGCTTACAACGGTCACTTAACCCTTTACCCAACGTAACGGCCAAAGCCGGCCAGCGCTATTCTCAAAAATCGCCAATTAATTTTCATTATTTTTTTCATTTTTTGTCTCAAAAACATAGGTTATGACCCCTCATTGGAACGAGCTCGTCGAGCTCGTTCCAAAGAGGGGTCATAACCTATGTTTTTGAGACAAAAAATGAAAAAAATTAGTTATTCAAGAATATTTTTTGCAAGTGCCATCTGCTTTTCATGTTAGGTAAAGGGTTAACTGCACCAAAAGAGCACACAAATATACAAGATTTGAAGTATTTAACCCCATATACAATCAACGACACGTCCATATCATATATATAACCAGGGTATACTAAAATCTCCTTCATTGTTCTTGCTTTTTCTACGAAAGATAGTTTATAAAGTTACGTACATTTTAGTAGAAAAGTGCACTTGGCAAGCAAGAATTTTGCTTTTGGTTACTCTACTTCTGTCGGTAAACCAAGTGAGCCGTGATTGCTCAAAAAGTGTCGTGAAAACTCGAATCACCTGCAGCGACTGCCAAATCAACAACACTTCCGGGGCGCTGGAAGCACTTCATGGCAGGTGATCAGACCCTCGGGAAATGGCGTTTACTCACACTGCCTAAGCATGCATGTCTCGAAGGACAAGACCAGAGATGGGGGAGTTTGAGAGAAGGTTCCCCTCCCATCGGGGGACACCTCTTCACCCCACCCCACCCCACCCCACCCATTTGGGGTGTATTTTAGCTTTACTTCGAGAATAAATCATTGAAAAAAATGAGTGACGAACCTGGGAAGGGAATTGTCTACCCCTCTCGCCCTGTGGTCCGAAGGCAGGGAGAGCAGCTGCCCCGTGCTTCCGGCGTCCCGGAACTCACTCATGCATCTTTTAACTACTAAAATTATCGAAAACACATCCACTTGAGAGATATTGTCGTTTGCGTAAGAAATCAGTGGGAATATTAGGAATGGTGTTACATTTGCGGCGTCCTTTTCAGTTGCTCTCTAATTTGTGCCAAATTTCGCTAATTATCACTTTCCATAGTCCATGATACCACAACGATTTAACTTACATATAATACACATCACAATATCCCCGCATCAAAGACAAGGCTGTTTGTTTTTCTTTTTGTTCAGCTATTCTGAATAGAAGAACATTCTACGTAATAGTCCCTTATTTCACGACTAAATTCTCTTTCGCTCAGAATCTTATAAACAATGCGTTCGCTGCGGTAAAAGGATTTTGTTGATTTTTAATTAAGTCTTGCGGAAGAGATAATAGTGTGGGTTCCCCGTAAATTAATCCGGGCACAGATTTGAATGAAACCAGCCTTTCTGTCCCAAAATAGCTATTGTACGGTGGTCGGTGGGAGGAATTTTGCGATCTTGTGTTCGCGGCCATTTATTCAAAAGATTGAAGCTATTCTTGTACAAAAAGATGTTGCGTAAGGGGAGCAATGATAACTTGGAATCGATTAATGGGTAGTCATGTTATTATGTCATTGAAAACAGTTAGACACCGCGAATAATAATAAACGCGAAGAGCTGACCCGTCGTGCCACAAACATCTAAACTCAGTATACTGACAAATGTGTACATGGCAAAGAGAAGAGAATGCTGAATGACTGCTGAAACAAAATGTTCTATTTTTACTCTTTGTCCCTGTCTTACTTGACATAACAGTCAATTTGTCGTATGAAAGTTGACAGAAGTTTCTGCGCACCTGAGCTAACGGTTCAGCCCTCCTATCCAACATAAACTAATCTTTTGTTTTGTAAGTTTATGTCCTTTGAATAGATGTACCAATTCAAAAAATATAAGCACTTTTTGTTTAATATGGCTTCTAGTCAAGTCTTGGCTTCCCATACAGCAAACCGCCACTTCTGTGAAGACCATAAAGAAAGTACACAGTTTATTTGTATGCGCGTTTACAGCATAGAAAAAAATCCGCTTATGTCGCCCCTGGTTCAACCTGGAGTCCATCAGATGAATAATTTCTTATGTATTTGATTAATCATCCTTGTGGAAACTCCATTCCATTTGGATTTTAGTGATAATCCATTCTCACAGAAATACTTTAACACTCGGTAAATCAAATCAGTTCTTGTACCCTTCGAGTCTCAGTCTGGTTTTCGTTGTATTCATAACATGCCTTTATTTCAATGAAAATGCGAGAAAACATTAGCGGATTAGAAGCTGAGCATCGTCCTCTGGTTGAGTGCTGGAAACCACTGTCATGGCTCTACTGAAAGCCACTTTAGTGTCTTTTACAACGAATTCTTGTTTGCCCAGCAGCAGAAACACAGAACTGTCTGTGAAAAAATGCTTTATTACAATTTATTGGAGAGTGCCAGGTGGCACTCTCCAATAAATTGTAAGAAATGAATTGTTTATGAACAAATTCTTACTAAAATTGGGCTCCCTTTTTTGTTAAGATGGTATCCTTGAAAACCATAGTCATGCTACAAATCACATTTCACAAATAATTTAGAAGTCTTCCAGTTAAGTTGTTATTCATTCTGTAGAATGTTTAAACTAAATAAACAAAGAACTTTCACAAATATATATGGAAGAGAAAATTCGATCCCCCGTCTAAAAACATATTGCAAATAATGGAATTTTGTATTTGTTGTTAAATTAAAGTTAAAAAACTATATTTCAATGGAAGCTTTCGGTAATTGGAATTAGTCGGCACATCAAAGCTTTGTGATTATAATGTGAGTGTCACCTCCCCCGCGACTGGCTTTATGTTGTCCATGTATGGGGTGGATTTGTTCTCGACGAGTATTTGTATGTTTCGATGAACCGGAGGAACAGCCGGTGTGTGTTCAATGCGCGAATATTCCTCTCCTGACTTCTTTACCCCATTATTCACAGGTGTTAATCGTCCGTTTGCCCCGTAATTAGTCCAACAAAACTTAGATGTTCCTTATTTTGTTGAGACGAAGACTATGGCAAATAGTCATTAAGTCGGCTTGAAAATTCTGTAACTTTCTACAACAGAATGCTATCGCTGGAGGCATGACGCTACAGGGGTTCTTATATGAGAGTGTGTCCTCTATTCTCGTCTATTTTGTCGAGAATACTGACATTGATTCTACATATTTTGTGTAACTATTTTGTAGCAGGTTTACAAATATTCCATGTTTGGTGTTCAGATTACGAGCACCATCCTGCTGCAAAAAAACATACAACAACAAGATTTCTTTTGTTTTTGTCACAACATTTCAGTCAATGTACAGGGGAAATCACTTGAAAAACCTTTTACATCGGAAAAAGAGAGCCACATGTTTCTGAAGCAATTGAAAACTTTCCATTTCTCTTAGCAATCTGGATGTCACCCATATATCTATATTAGGAGGGACACAGGGTCCTTTGGGGGGGGGGGGCGTGGGTATATCACGAAAAAAATAATTCTTCAGTGGGGGAAATGGGGGTGATGTCCTTCCCGCGTTACTATGGCTGGGGGTATATTTGTATTTTATAATTTCTCCGTCGGAGATCCAATCCCGGAGAATTTCTTTTAAGAATATGCCTCAAAAGCATTTTGAAGTTCGGAAGAATGTCAGTTTCCATTTAGAATTGTATGTCTTCTGTCATTTCATTAATTGACGCCCCCTGAAGATCATATAATTCGGAATTGTCTTGAGGGGCAATGGGGATTTGGGAAGGCCCAGGCCCCCAGCACCCCCTCCCTAGCCACGACACTGATCCTACCACCCGAAACCTTTAAAATACTTACCTTTACTGATGACTATAATTGTCCTTTGTAATAAAAATGAAACCGTTGTGTTCAACTGTCCAGTCTTCATACTAAACACGCGCATGAAAACAGAATACGCATAATTATATTTTTTCCACGCTGCTCACAATACTTAGCACAGGCACTGGGAGATATCGTCCTTTGGGTGGATTAAGACGCCATCTGCAATAATTTAGCATTGCAGTATTTCGCCTTGTTCCACTCAAGAGATGGTATGAGTTACATCAACCAGGGGATTGGAGTTAAATTTGAAAACCGACAAAGTCTCATAATATGAGACTTTGTCGGTTTTCAAATTTAACTCCAAAGCCCTGGTTGGTGGAACACTGTGTGGCAACTACATGTTCAAAAGAATTAGAAAGTTCTACTAGTACTTTGGAAAGAGACCTGGATTATGGATGTGAATATGATAGTAACAGTTATTAAAAGCAAACCTGTCGCTTCTTTAAATGACTTGACGTATATCTCATAGTTTGAAATATGCGACCGCCAGTCTTGTTCTCTGTCACAGATAGATGCAGATGTAAGTAAATATTGGCTTACAACATTGCCTGAGGCAGATCGACTAGTTAACCCCCGTTAAGTTGAAATGTTCATCACCCATTTAACACTATCGTTCAGAGTTAATGAAATATTTGAAACTGGATATAACAATTGGGAAAAACGTCGCTGCAAAGCTCCCTGTAATTAGTCGAGATTCTGACCTTTGATTAAAAGATTGAAATTTAAACGGCTATAAAGGTTTTGGAAATGGGACTCGAGTTTCATTTTATCTTCTTTAGAATTAACAAAGTTAAGCGACCATGACACTTTCAGTGCTAATATGTTGCGTATTTTTTATTTAGTTGGGAGGAAAGGTGTGCTCTTTATGTTATGTTTCTTTTGTCTGAGCACCGAGTTGTCTTGATTAGATTCTTGGCCCTGTATGGAATAAGACAGTTATAATTATAAGAGCTCTGCACAAGCACGGATTTCCTCAACTCTGTCGCAATATGCAGCGTTGAGCCGAAGCCGCATTTTTTGAGAAGATCCAATGGGTTTTTTTTTATTAGCAGTACAATCGAACCTTAGAATCAGCCCCTCCTCTTTCAAAATCGTTTCGCGTTCCTGTATTACAGGTAAAGCCAAATTATATGTGTTCGTTTACAGCACGTAAAGGTTAGTCTTGTAATTAAACACCCACAGAGTGGAAATTCCACCCGTGGAAAACCCAAAACACAGACGTTTTCAGCAGCCGACCTCAGCGTTAAACCTGGAGATGTATTGACTTTAACGGCATTATGTTATTAATCCGTTTTAATGGAACTTGATATTTTGTATGAATGGAAACTCAATTCTATTGGTGTTTTAGTAATAATCCACTCCTCGGATACTAAAATTCAAATTGAAAAATAAACGGTGAATGTTTATTATTTCACAATACTGGGATTTACCCCCAAAACACCCATATAGGAGAGGTTCCACCCAGACAGGAAATTCGAGCAGAGAATTATCTCATGGGCCTATCAGTTCAACCCGAAGATTCGTGAGATGAGACTTTGCTTGTGTGTTTCATGCTCCCTCAAAAAGTGTGACAACTAACTTTGACTCCAACTGTGCTGTCAGAATGCAAAACGACGTCCACAGACAAATGTCCTTGCTCTTTTCCACACTGACGTGGTCTATTTCGCTGTCATTTAATAAAAATATAGCCCATAAAAGATGAAGAAATCCTTTGTTCGTGAATAAATACTAGATCTGAAAGCAATGTCGTCCACAATTTGTCGACTGCGTTCTTGGTTCCCACATGAAGCTATAAAACACTCACAAAACTACAACGACCCTCAAGTGGCATGCGTAACCATGGATTTGCTTCTGAAAGTTATAAAACTGAATTTTATTTGGGATTTTAATTACCAAGTATTTTTTTTTGACATAATTTCTACCCGCCTTGAAAGGATCGATGCACAATATTATACTGATTTACACTTATATGCGTCTAATATTTGCGACCAGTGGCAGTACAAACAATACATTGTAAAGAAATACCGTTAAAAATAAAGTAAAAATATTAGCAACTAGCTGCTGGTACCTGAATTGGAAATGGTGGGGGTAAAGTTATAGTATTAATCAATATTTTGGAAAATGACAACGCTTTTTGTTCGATCTTTGAGCAAAAATCTGGGAAGTGATATTTGTTTCTCATTATTACAATAGAAGACTTGTAAAAAAGAGTGGACCAATTGATACCATTAACCTACAGCCATGCGGCTGCAGGTTAATAGTATTAAATAGACTATGTTTATAACTGATTCTTCTAAAACAAGGAACATCTCGGCATACGCAGTATCATTTTGCAAAACTGGAATCCAATGAACTCGTTCTGAGTTTTCATCACTGTACAAGTTTTCATCGCTGTACAAGTTTTCATCACTGTACAAGAACACCTCTCTATTATGTCGTATAATAAAACTGTAAGCGGTAACACGCGTTACCATGAACTTTCCTGCAGAAATACCGACAGATAGTTGCCATTAATTTTATCGTATTTCATTTTTTACAGTGTAGAACGCTGCGTATCAAACTTTATGAAAACGCCCACTGGATCACTTTCACGTAACAATTCCCATTTGAATTGTGGGCCAAGAACACTTTTACGAGCCCCAAGTAACTGTACACATGAGTGTCAATAACGACAGTGTTTGATTACAAGTTGACTCTGGCGCGTGCCGAGCGAATTTGTCACCTTCTAGTTTGGTTGAGACTTGGTAATATTTGTCTTGAGATAACGCCGTGTTGTCACGAGACCTTTAAAGTTTGTCTTGCAATTAATCGGGACCGCCCTAATGCCATTAATCTTGTTTGAGGAACGTGTTCAATCCGCTCAGTATCACTGTCTTTATGTTTAACGAACGCATACCTTTGCCCAACATTTAGCTGCTGTACTGTTTTGTTTAGAGTCTCTTTGTAAACACATTGGAAGTATATTACCAAACAAAGATCAGCCGTGGTGTCGATTTGTCAAATGTTGGACACATTGCACTGTCCTTTTATTCCCATTCCCAGTCCGCCGATACCATTGGAGAAACAATTAAAACACATCAGAAGCATACAATCATATAGTATAGGTCTTTTGAACAACATAATAAAGTCTACTTCAGAAGTTTGTTTTCATTACTTGGAAAGCTATCTTTATGACTTTATTTTGAAAAGTTTGTTAAAATTTTGCCTGTTTTATACATTTTCATTGTCCCACTGAAGCTCTCGTGGCATTCTCTGCCTTTTACTGCTTTCTCGTGAGTCTTATTCATGTTTGCTATTTTTTATCTTTTAGGGCATGGATGACACGGCTGCATATATGTCACCAGAACACAGTTCCGTCATCAGAAAAGGTAAAAACTTATTAATTTTCTTAAACCTCTTCTTAGGCAAAAGAAAACAACACTTTCTGCGATGACTTAAACAGATACTCATGAGCCATTTTTAAAACTTAGATAATCTGAGTGCATAACATCTATATTCAAGCAACTAAGTATTGTTTATTATAGAATTCTCTTCTACTTTGTGAGCATTTTAAAAGGAAATGAGTTAATATATGCTAATAATAACCCATTAGAATGTATTGCTTCTAATTTGTGTTTAAAATATGAGACATTATCAAGAGTCAATTGAAGAGAGTTTGTCAACGTTCGCAAATATTTTCAAATCCGTTAGATAGTTTCTAAATGAAGCAACTAAAATTTTAAACCGTGTGTGTCAATATCCCAATTAGAGTCACACCGCACAATATGCCACTTGGATCGTCATGTAGAGCCTCTCGAACGCTGGCGATAACACGGAGTTTGTCGGCAAGTCAGTGGGCTGGAGATGATTGCGAGCTTCCTCTCAATAGAAAAGAATTGATCAGTATTGAGACTTTAATTCACGCGGCAATTGACTGTATATTTAGATAGTGGGTCCGAAAGCTCTCGACTCCCAACACAATAATGCATGGTTTATTATTGGAGTACCAGGTTGTTGTATTTGCCCGGTCAATGCTTTCAGAGCGATCTTTACATCATGCTCGCTCTGTCACTAAGACGACCGAGGTACTCAACATATTATACGACGTCATCTCTGTAAAATCATCTGATCATTCTAGACAGCACCGAAGATAAACACGACTAGATTCTCGCTTTCCCATAATGCATTTGCGCAAAGTATGAGAGGGTGTACATGTATGCACTGCCAATGTGGTCATGATTTCTGTTCTTCTAAACTAGATAACTGAGAATGCTGACAAAGACTTCCATACACAGTTCCTTATTTTGTGTTGGTTACAGATATTTTTGAACTACAAATATTTAACTAATATTTGTAGTATCGATTAAAACACATTAAAAAAGATATGTATGAAGTGATATGAAAAACCCATACACATTCAACAGTAATTGGCAGGGACGCCTGAAACACGGGGACAGAAGGGGCAGTTGCCCTTCCTGCCTTCGGACCATGGGGGCGAGAGTGGACAGACAATGCCCTTTCCCGGAGAGTTGAGGAAGTTTGATAGGAGGTGCCCCCTCCCGATGGGAGGGGAACCTTCTCTCAAACTCCCTCATCTCGAGCCTTCGAGACATGTATTCTTCGGCATGTCAAGGCGGGGCTGCTAGTGTGATTAAATGTCTTTTTCCCGGGTCTGATCGCCCTGTCCGGAAGTGCTTCTAGGAGGCGGGCTGGCTCAGTAGGTAGAGGTTCAGGCTGCAAGCCGAGATATCCTCGGTTCGAATCCCACCTGCGGCAACCGCGTTGTGTCCTTGGGCAAGACACTTAACCCCCATTGCTCACGTGGGGGCATTGTGGCGTTGTGTACTAAGGCGTACTGCTCGTCGATGGTGCACTTGTCTTGAACCATTGCTAACCCTGCTTGTGCGGTGTTAGTGTGTTGGGGAGCCTGACAGTTGCTCGCCGTTGCTCGGTGGTTCTCTCCGGGTACTCCGGCTTCCTCCACCCGTAAAACTGCCCGACACGAGGTGACCGTGGCTGTCGAAAGTGTCGTTAAACCCAAATAAATAAATAAATAAATAAATAAATAAATAAATAAATAAATAAATAAACTGGATGTCCTTATGTTGAATAACGTTCCAGCTTAAGCCCATCCTCGCGAAGTTATTTTATAGCGCACGTGATAGAGCATTTAATTTTATATATCATTTTGTTGATTAATTGAATAATTAATTTCAATAATTCATGGACTGATTTGTTCTAACAAAAGATTTGCTCATAGGATCAAAGAACATCGGGCTATATTTCACGCGATTAATACATTTATTTTAGCGTTGCACATAGAAATTTATTGGTAGGAAGCGATAGAATAAGAGATACGACCGGCAACTTCCAGAAATCTCTTCTTGTATCTGAACATCTAAAGATGTACGAAGCGACGGACGAAGGAACATATGAACGATTTTTATGCAATCATATCATGGCAGTAATTCATGAGGAAAATATCCGTATCTTTATTGGATCCATACTGGACCGCAAAAGTGTATTGCAAATACATCGCGTGTTCTCTGGAAAATAGAATTAATTTTCTTGGCTCGACTTTCATTTTTTTGTTTACGTGAAATTAATGCATCGATTATTTTTTTCAACAAAGGCACGTAAGGCTTTTCCATAAAAAATTGAACCTTGCGCTATAAGCTGTTAGAATTATGAGAAATATATATACTGTTGCAATCGGGATAAACCATCATTGGTAATCTAGGTGAAGATTGCCCATAATTTATCGTTTTTCCGATTTTATCCAAACTTTGCCAAACAACCATCCAAATATACCCAAAGTGAGTGTACCTATATCTCATATGATCGTGCCTATATATAGCAACCTTTCACATACTATCAGCTGATATTCTAGGAATATTCCACGCGTGGGCGGTGATGTCATCGCATGCATTTACCAGGTAATACAAATCATCAGCAGCAAAAAATTAATTAAGTTTTTGCTGATTATTCTTCTAATTAGTGTCTGCATTTTAATATTATTGAGAAAATCGTGCCCACCTCTGGAATGTAACCAGTCACGGCGGCCATACTGTAAAATAATAAATTGTTCTATAAAATAAGACCATAACTATGATTCCTTATTAACCCTTTACCCAACGATTCAGCCTAGAGGTCCTCGTTTCGAATCCCACTTGCGGCAACCACGTTGTGTCCTTGGGCAAGACACTTCATCTCCATTGCCCGCGTGGGGGCACGATGACTCTGTGTACTAAGGCGTACTGCACGTCGATGGTACGCATGTCTTCAACCAATCTAACCCTGCCTGTGCCGCAGTGCGGAGTTACGATGTTGGGGAGCTGGCAGCTGCTCGTCGTTGCTCGGTGGTTCTCTCCGGGTACTCCGGCTTCCTCCACCCGTAAAACTGTCACGGTCATGATCAGCCATTGTGCATAAATATGTGACCTTAAACATCAATAAATAAATAAATAAATACCCAACGAATTGCCCTCATCCGCTCGCGTAATATGCAAATTTAGCAGCTGAAAAAATATTATTTTTCGAAAAATTTCAACAAAACCATATCATGTGACCCCCCTCTTTGGAACGAGCTCGACGAGCTCGTTCCAAAGAGGGGTCACATGATATGGTTTTGTTGAAAGTTTTTGAAAAAATTTAAAAAATGATATTTAAAATAATAAATTTTGAAATCGTCTGCGTTGGGTAAAGGGTTAATAAGATAATATTTCAGTCATAATTTGTTTTCATTATTTGTGTTAATAAAAATGTAAAAAATGTTATCCCAATGTCAGTACTAGGTTGCCGGATTAGTATTTGACGTATTTGAATCAAGAATGTAGAGATATAAACTTAAATTGGCACATTTTTCAGTGCAATGAGTGTGTGGAAGCGTCTCAGAGACATTAGGCGGAATCCGAATATTCTTGTATGTATTCTTTGATAGCGCACTCCAATAATAGACAAATTATCGTATCAACTTCAATGCCAATTTACTAAAACTCCACAAAATGCTTCTTTAATTCTCGAGTAATGACAGCCAGCAAAATGTCTCTGCATTCAACCTCGTTCCTGAATCAATTCCAATATTTTAGAAATAATTCAACATCAGGCAATTTGGCTGTGAAGCAAACGAGATGAAGCAGTGGAGTTGAATTCCAGCGCGATTGCAATAGGATTATAGTTCTCTAGCGTGATTAAAACAAACCACATGGAAGAATGAGATTATTGCTCATTAGTGGCAAGTAATATCTTCAAATTGCATTAACTGGCTTCCATAGTTCACAGGCAGCTCGTTCTGCTTATTGATATAAACAGGGAAGCATCTGGATTTGATAGGATTGCTTGTCAACGTGAAAATATTAGGTTTCGAGTCGACTGTATATGCGAGCGACACATCAACATCGTCGTTGTCTTAGTAATAAATACTTTTATATTAATATTCAAAAACATTCAGGTCATTATAGGTTGAACAAATTTTATGTGTAACAAAAATTTACCGAGCTTTATAAACCTTTTAAATGGTTGCCAATGATCAACTCCGTGATCAAGGCTATGAATGCTCTCCAAATGGCCCCGGATACCCAAAAGGTTCAGACAGTACCCAAAGACACGGTGCTCTCTTCAGGTACTCAATTTGGGATGCTTTTTAATAGAACCGACAGTAGTTTCCAGTAGCAAAATTTGTCCATGATCGATAATGAACTTGATCATTTTAATGAATGGTTGAATTTTCTGCTGTACATGAACGTGGTACCAATCTACGGGATGTTAGCAATAAAAAATATTAATTGATCCAATCTCAAATAATGAATACTGACTGTTACAAGTGAAGCAATTAAATTTTACATGGAAGATGCCATCGGTGTTTAAAAGGGTTAAATTTTTTTGAATTCCCCCACATTCAGATTCCTTTAAGCTTACGGAATTTTTGGTTACACTGTCATTTATCAACTAAAGAGACGATGGTAGTTGATAAGGGTGGGCCTCTTTACTCTCTCCCCAATTTGATTGTCAGTTAACTGATTTGAGAGGTTGCAGAGTTAATAGAGTCTTGTGGTAAGCTTCAATTAGCAACGCTCCAGGAATAAGCTGCAATATAAGAGTTATCAAATACAAACGAAACGGCGACATCAGCTAAAATCTTGTATGCGGGTGTTTTATTTTTATTCAGTCTTCAAATTATTCGCTTTTATGATAATAATACACCTCCCTCGACCCCTGATCCTTTCTTTCAACTTCCATTCACGCGATAAAAATCACTAAAATGATTTTCAAATGATTACAAAACATCATCTCCTTTCTGTCGATGTGTTCACAAAAAGGTGCATCCTCCCTCGATAAAAGCTTCCGTCGTTCGACATTGATGTGCAATAATTTCAGCGGGAAGGAGCACGAGTCAGTACCAGTCATTTTGTAAGACCATCCTGTTTGAATCGTATAGCTGGTGTTAAATTAGCAATTTCATTATAAATGTCATCGCTTTGAAGTTTTAGTGGTGTTTTTGACTGTGCAATAATTTCCCATTCGACTCATTTTAATAGGCCACCTGGCGTCAAAAAGTAGTATGGCCGAAATTGCCTCCTTGTTTAAAAAACAGTGGGTGGACGTTTGAGTCACTTAATATTGTTATCCCAAATGAAGGGAATAAAATATGACGGGGTAACATATTTTACAGCACTTTGATAACTAATAATTGGGCATAAGTTAAGTTCTATTGTTGCTGAAATCGGAGAAGACAGTTATACCCTCTCAAGTTTATATATAATGCTTTTTTACTATATCAATCGACAGTTTTGAACATACTTCTGTGATTACTCATATACCGAAGTTACACACATTTGTTGTTCACGTAACGGGGGATCTCAAGGGCCTACTGACGGTTTAAATGATAGTTAGCTGGACACGCGGAACAACCTGAGCAGTTGTTTCTATCACGTGTCGTCTTCCCAAATTGACAGACGATATCTGATAAGAAACAACTACCGATGTATGCTGATGTTCATTCATTCTCGTTTCACCAAGTTGTTCGCCATTGTGTGGGCTGCTCATCAAATACAACAGGTTGCCATTACGTAAAAACAATTTAGTTCCTGTTGAAGCGAAACCCCATTATAACAACATACACCAACAGGCATTGACTGTTCAACGCACTGAGACAAAGTATATCCTAATTACAATACAACTCAAAACACGTCACATTCATAACTTTATTTTTTCGAACAGGTATGAGGCAGAAAAGCGGAGAAGGAAAAGATCTTATCATTTCAGGAATGGCAACACCAACCGACGTGTTCTGTTCTGTACCGGGTAGACTGTCTCTTCTCAGTTCAACATCCAAGTACAAAGTCACTGTCGCGGAAGTACAGAGGCGGTTGTCTCCCCCTGAATGTCTCAATGCTTCCTTACTTGGAGGTGTGTTGCGGAGGTATGTATATAAGTTCAAACTATTTTAATGTAGCTAACAATGTTTTAAAATACCGATCTTCGGGCGTAGTACTGAGAAGCCAGGCGATTAACTCAGATTTATATAAAGAATCACTAGAACCTTATACATAAACTCCAGTTTTGTGTAATTATTTTAAAAAATAACACAAACAAGAGTACTATTTAACTCTTTACAAAAGGTAAGGCTAAAATCGTTAGCGCCATTCACAAACAATGTCACCCAGTGTTTATTATGCTTTCACTTTTTGTAACAAAAATATATGACCCCTCATTTGAAGGAGTTTGTTAAACTTGTTCCAATGAGGGTCCAAGGTGCGTTTTCGAGGCAAAACCGAAAATGTTAACCCTTTACCCAACGTAACGGTAAACCGACCAGCACTATTCGCAAAAAAATCTTCATTTAATTTTCATTATTTTTTTTTAAATATTTTGTCTCAAAAACATGAACTCGTTCCAATGAGGGGTCATAACCTATGTTTTTGAAGCAAAAAATGGAAAAAAATAGTTATTCAAGAATTTTGTTTGTAAGTGTCGTCTGCCATTCGTGTTAGGTAAAGGGTTAAAACGTTTAGTTTTTCAAGAATGTTTCTTTGCAAGTGACGCCCTCTATTCGTGTTGGGTAAAGGGTTAAGAAAATTATTACCAAACAAATTCGTTTGAAAATTAGTAAAATGTAAGCCATCCACGATTTCTGCTAAAATATAAAATACGCTTTCACCTTCCATGAATTAGTTAATGTTATCAAGGATGTAGTGCACGACATATACATTATACCCGTTGACTTAAACCAAACTTTCCTGCTGAACCTTTCCGATTAAAGACCATTTTGCGATAGCGCGTATGTCAATACCAGTCATCCTTCACGTTTGCTAATTTAAAAATAATAAACTTTGATTTTCTATTCAAACACCGCGGAAGTGAGTGGCGCCGACATAATAGAAGAATTTCAAAGGATTGTCAATGTCGAGAAATCGACATCTTCACGGTTCACCTTTTTCAGATTCGTCTTCAATATATATATGTATTTGCTCACAAGAAGTTGTTTCGTTCGTTGTTGCAGTAGAAAAGATCCTTTTCTCAGAGAAACGTAGGCCTCCTTACAATGTTTACAATCAATAAATTATCTCCGTGTCGTCTCTGTCAAATGATTGTTGGTATCTCAAGGTTCTTAAGCAAATGTTTTAGGAGCAAAACATACATGTAGTGCTTCCTGAGAAAGTACTCGCGACTCGAAAAAGCTTAAATTCTACCATCCTCTCGGAGATTAGCTTTAACTTCAAAAATACCATACGTCCAAATTCTAGACAATTATCAGAACTACCGGTGCTGATCTCTCAGGTTCCACACATTGTCGCTTTGAGCTAGTCTTACTTCGTTCTTTCTTTTACAGAGCATACTGCGGATCAGAATTGTCGTGTGTACATAATTTCCGAATTATATAATTACTGTCAGTCTTGCTTTGTGCCTTGACAGTTTGTGCCCATATTTGGCCAAATACTGTCTGTAGGTTATTCGACTGATGTTAGTTTTGTGTTCAAGTCAATTGAAATACATTAGGAACTAATGTGAAAAGTAAGATGGAAATGTACTTTTCTTCTTTTGGTCTCGTCTACAAAAAGTGCAGAAGAGTCAAGAAATATAGATACTTAGTAAATTTTTAATCTTAAACCTTTGAACCCGAGCTGCCCCTTTTCCGTAAAGCAACATGATACGTCATAACGTCATTATATAGGATGGCTGTTCAGTAAATGTGTGGGGTAGACCAATCAATATTTTCAACGTGCAGCCCCAAGGCTGCACGTTTAAAATACTGATTGGTCTACTCCAAATAATAAAAATGGACTCTTCTAATTGCTTCCATTGAACTGGCATAGAAGATACCACTAGAGTTCAAAGGGTTAATGTTTTAAGGAATTCCAACTGCATTTTTAATGTCCACGAGGTAATTCTTAAAACATCGTAAAAATGGTTCCTAAAAAAAACACTCCACCCCCAACCACAGTTTAGTCGCCTCGCGAGAACTCCGGGATAATAGACGTTTGCGTTTCGGTTTATATTGGATCGTTCAGGAAACTCGCATTTATACTGTCTTGTCTGCTTGCGTGACGAACGCCATTTCAGTGATGATGAATGGCTTCCGTCTTTAAGAAGCGTTTATCACTCATCATGGCGGTAACCTGTCAAATTGTAATTGTAGAAATGTTTTGAACTGCAGTTATATTTCATGGGATAACAGTCATTTACATCTGACAACTATCGAATGGATTTACAGCAATGGAAACATGGAATGAATGTTTTTTTAACAGCGAATATGTTTCCGACAAATTTACCATAAGCAGCTTATCTTTGTAAATTATCATACGTTACAAATTTCGTTTGTTCATGTTTGACTTCTCTCATTATGGAGGGGAGGGGGTTGATTGTCTGGTGTGTAATGAAGATTTTGACTCATACAGCACTACACAGTAATGCATACTTTCGAGCAAGCGTTTCAGCAAAATTGTGTCCACATCCTCAGTCAAAAGTATTCAAAAGAAACGTCCGCCTGCAGTTAGTCTCTATCAAAGCCTTTTTAGTCGAGAAACTTGAGTGGTACCTTGTCATGGGACCTCCCTGTCTCGGGATGATCATCGGTCGGTCTGGAGATTATAGAATAGACGGATTTGCCAAGTATTTCACACGGTTAATTTTCAACATGGTCGCATTCACACAAAACCGTGTCGAATCGCTCTCACATACCCGGTGTACGTTGACAATTAGCGCCGTGTAAAATAAATAACCAGGCAGACGTGAATTCTTGTGAATTTTCCGCTCAAATTCACCGACTAATGAATAGACGTGATCTTTCTTGCCCCCTACAATAATTCTTTAGACTTCACGTAAAGGTGTCGTCTGCTTCAGTTAATCGGCTCTCCACTGACTATCACCTTATTAATAGCTCGTAAACGATGTCGATACAAAATCCATGCTTAAATTCTATTGGTTTTTCTTTTATGCTGTATTTGTAAATGACAATACTTCTCTCATGTTGCTTTCTGCTGCGCCTATAATTGATTTGTGAGAGTCTATTATATTTGGTGAGAGTTCATTCGTTGTGCGTAAAGTTTTCTATAGAAAGGTAAAGTGATGCAGTGTTCCGGTTGAAAGACTATATAAATACACGTATTGTCCCCTCTAGATGGGCATGTTAATTCATCATTATGAGATCCTTTACGAGTTGAAAACTACCCACAATCAAAACAAAATACACGAAACTAGATCCAAGTAGAGAACTTGGGTAAAAGTTTACTATTCGTTTCATTCTGACATTTTATTTAAAGCAAGTGAAAATGTATCCATACACATCTGTTCGAAGAGGAGATCGTCGTTGGTGGCGCCTACTCAAATATAAACACATATGTAATTCATCCATTTTTCCTGATTATAGACCCGGAAAACACTTTTACATACATCCACACAGGTAAAATATGCAAGTTACCAACATAACAATGTATCTACTCATGAATTTAAATTGCCGAAACAATATACCTGTTATTGTATGGTGCGTTATAGTGGATTCGATAAGATGTGAGACCGGCTTGGGATAAGGATACTTGGTATATAAAACCACGAGGGTTCAACAGTATGTCAGGATTAAACAGTTCTTGAATTTGTTAATTGAATGATATTTGCAAGCTAAAATTCATGCAAAATAGCTACCATTCATCGAACAAATTGGATTAGTACAAAAAGACCAACAGAAAGGAGTTAATGTACAAAATCCCACGCAATTTCATCTGAAGGAAACCCGGGTTAATCGCAGAGGTCTGTCAACAGAATCTTGCACAACTATTCTCACCAGATTCGAGTTATGGTCCGAGTGGAATCTCTTCAACCCGTTGGTGTTTCAGTAACCATTCAGAACCTGTAAGAAAAAACTTAGTATCTCCAAGCGGGCAACTTAACTCCAACACTATACGTCAGTTACCAAGACTGTCGCCCATAATTCAATTAAACCGTTGAATTTTAATTGAAAATATTGTTCTTTGGTGCTTCATTTTGTTAAATATTTATTCTAAAACAGTTTCGATCAATTTGTGAACGTTGTGTAGGCAAAACAGGGGAGTAAAATTTGCTGCGTCTGTTAACCACACGGCTGACAAATGGTCAGAGAACAACCAGATGATTCGTTGACACAAGAAATTCCGTGCTTCTTCTCGCGGAAAATACGAGCGCGAAAATGCACATTTCTCTTTCCCACTCATGATAATTGTCAATATTCACGCAAAGACACCAGATATACAGTATGACCCCAGTGGACTGGTCACTTTTCATGGGATGGTCAGTATTTCCACGGACGCAATAATATTAGATTGCAAACACTAATTACAGGAATAATCATCAAAAATTTAATTAATGAAGCACCGGGTATAACCCGGTGCTTCCTTAATTAAAATTTTGCTGATGATGATTCTTATTACCTCTTAAACGCATGCGTCGACATCACTACCCACGCGTGGATTACGACCAATCCACTGAGACTGTACTGTGCCCTCTATTGATCAGTGGGTGACTATACACATTTCTACATAGAAAGCAATTTGCGCCAATAAATATAGTAACACATGCGATTGGTTTACTGGCAGTTCGTGACGGATCAAACGATCACAGTTTCTCGATATGAAACTAACCGAGTAATAACCTCTATAAGTAAGTATCATTTTGAAGTTTAAAATTATATCAGGAGATATATGAGAGTAATATGTCGTTAAGGTGTCGTACAAAAATGATGAATTATTAATGATGGGGCCAAAAGTGATCAAAAGGCTGACAGATCCCGTTGCGCAATTTTTAACGACCTTTTCCAGTAACTCATTTGACGAAGCCATATTCTTTAAAACTGTGAAACCAGCACAGAAAATTAAAAGTGAATTTTGTTTTCATAAAATAATATACTTCATGTATTTTAGAAACATAAAAATGTACAGTGGGATTTATAAATGTACAATGATATAACGAAATCCGGAAACCAAACAGAAATATGGGCGAAGAGCGTTCTGATCCTAAAAGCGTCAGTACTTGAGATGGCTCAATCAGACTTTTCGACATTTTAGTTTGAAAAATTCAAAGTTTCAAACCGCGTGATCTCATTATTTACCGAAGAGCAATTTTTTGCTTGTTTAATTCGTGTTAACTCGTCGTTGTGTAAATACAAGATTGCTACGGAGGAGTTCCACAAGTACCCTAACCTTTGTGAGTAGAGTGAAAGAAGCGAGGTAATTCATTATCCCCTCGACAAATTTAATGAGAAAATTCTCTCCTAGTTCATATTGTGTGAACTAATTCCTGAGAAATGTACATATTTATTTGCGGGAGATGTTAAAAAGTGACTAAATTTGTGATTGTCCGTCAAGGACTCGCATTTTTCTTTACGCTATTCAAAAGTGAACAATATGCCATCCCTCTGTCGCCCATGAAACTTATTATTTGCGTCTTTATATTTTGCGACAAAGTGTCCTAGAACCGTGGGTGCGCCCACTTTAGAGAATAATCATCCTCTCAAAACGTACTCCACTTGAGATTTAGTCACTTATAAAATACTTATATTTCAACCCTCATTGTGTCAGAAGTAAATCAGTTAGATCAGTGGATTAGCCAAGTGTTACTTTTTTCTGCAGCATTATTGAACAAAAGCGAAAGCTTGTATTTTATTTTATCCGTCGAATGAAAAGCCACTTACTCAGAAAGTACTGCAAATAGTTGCCGACCTCACACATACGCATAGTGAAAGAATTTTTTTTTGCGGAAAATGAACTCTTGTAGTATCCTAGTTCTTTGCTATGAAATAGAAAACGCAGTAACTTCTGACGGAAATTAGTTATTTTCGGTGTCATTTTCCAACGTGCAAGGAAAAAAAATCATTTTGTGAAGAGATACTGCGGTACAGACCAGTCGCCATGGACTGGTCGCAATCCACGCGTGGGCACTGATGTTCGTGCATGCGTTTACCAGGTAATACAATTCATCATCAGCAAATTTTAACTAATGAAGCACCGGGTTTTACCCGGTGCTTCATTAATTAAATTTTTGATGATTTGTCCTATAATTAGATCTTGGAATCTAATATTATTGTGTCCGTAGAAATATAGCCCACCCGTGGAAAGTGACCAGTTCATGGCAACCGTACTGTATATAAGAAAATGATCTTAACTTTTTTTACATTTTTGGATTTTCGTTTACTCCAAATTTCAGCTCTTTGATGAGAACCACATTAGAGGAGCATATGTTGTGATATAAACACACAATTATATATAAATGTGGATATACATAAAATGAACCCCGCCTAGTGTTTGTGATGAGCCTAACAAGTTCGGTACACTAGTGCGTCTACAAAAAAGAAATATAAACTTTGAAAACATAGGTTGTCATACACCTTGTTTTCTGTCTATCTCTCACGCCACACCCTCGAATCAAAGCCGGCAATAAATATCACCGATTTATCACCAGACAACTCATAAATTTCGTACGATCGCCAAATCTAACCCATCAGTCAAATTTCCACATGAATGTCGTGGTATTGGCCGAGGTTTAGCATCAACTATCGAAAGACGAATCACAGTAATTTTCAGCAAGTGCTTTCAATTTCTGTCTCACAAAGGCGACTAATTCATCCCAGTAGAGTGGTATTTAATGCAGAATGTAATCCTAGAACCGCCCTCTCTATCAGTTAAACCGACAATCTAAATCTCAGAGGGAAAATGAGGCTGATCGATCATACGAGGTAAAACAAAAAATCGATTGTTGCTGTCTTGTGTCTTGAAGAGAAAATCTGCCGAAGACACATTTTTACACTGTTTGAAATTAGAAGCCGCACTGTTCCGTGGTAATTGGAAACGTTCTAGACGTTTCGTGTAAATACACCAGCAAAAATGCAATTACAGTGAAAATGGTTATGTATTTTAATGGTGGTTATAGTTTTTGAAAAAATCGAAATAATTGTCTTTGGAAGCCTAAAACTTTTAGGCGTATGTTTGCTTTGTTTCTTGGGCGGTAACGCATCGACAGATGCAAGCGGACCTTGGAAAATAGAACACTAACATTAGTAATATAGGTTAAACATTTCCTTTTTTCCCATTCTTGTAACCCTATGCAAGGATGGGGTTAAGAGTATTGGTACAGTAACATTTATTTATTTAGAAGAAAGGATATGAAATTTATGTAACTTTATATTTTCTTTCAGAGCCAAATCGAAAAATGGTGGAAGATCTCTCAGGGAAAAATTAGAAAAGATTGGTTTGAGTTTACCGGCTGGACGAAGGAAGGCAGCGACCGTAACATTACTGACGTCACTCGTCGAAGGTACGTTCTTGAAATTATTGATGCAAGGAGAAAATATCAAAAAGCCTTTTTTAATTCCTTTGTTTTCAAAATAACGACAGTAGTTGAACGCCTAACCACACGAGCAGAAAAAACACCACAAAGTTGGAACTTCGTCTGTAAAGACTTATTTTTTAAAACTTGCAACTGGTTGCACACTGCTTTACAACAACTCGTATCACACAGTTTAAATTGTTTCAATACAGTGGGGTTTTATTCGACGTGATAAAGTGATGGAGAAATGATGTTGAATTCGATGCTTCAGACCCTTGTACATGTGTGAAGCCTTTCCCGCGGAGCATGTGATTTAACGATACGTGATGGGCATAAGGGTATCATTTGAATCGGTGATATTTAAACGTTATATTATGACAGTCGAAGAACACCTCGTATCGATTAATATAGAAGTACCAACCCTGTGTTATTTCTGTGGAAAATTGCACTCATCATTGTATTTATAAATCCCAATATTTAAATTCTTTACTTACAGCGACCTCACCTTCACTGCCATTACATTGTTTACCCTCTCTGAATATCACAAGAATAATATACAGGGGAGGTAAACGCTTATGTACCTTAGTTTTACAAAGCTACTTGTGGGCGGTTCACTGAACTTAATCTCACTTCCCAATCTTTGTCCAAACTAAACTTTACTTTTATTAAAAATATTTTTCTTTATTGTGTCCATTTGTAGGTGAAGCAGTCAGATTAGCCAGAGATTTTGGTTATTTATGTGAGACAGAATTCCCATCAAGGCAATGTGGAGAATACCTCTCGAGGCAGTACACTGACCCAAACGAACAACACACAAGGAAAAATATGGTTTTGGCCACAAAGTAAGTTTTATTGGTTAAATTCATTTATAGTCCATTGAAATGCCACAGCTACAGTACGGCCGTCATGGAGTGGTCACTTTCCACGTGGTGGGCAATATTTCCACGGACGCAATACTAATTGTAGGAATACAACCCGGTGCTTCATTAATTAAAATTGTAATGATGATGATTTTTATTACCTGGTTAACGCATGCGTAGACATCACTGCCCACGCGTGGATTGCGACCAGTCCACTGCGACTGTACTGTAGATGAAAAATTCTAGTTCAACACATCGGATGACAATCCAGCATTCAGATCCATACTTGAGTAGGCACTCAACAGTTACGACCTTGGTCAACAACCAATAAATCTTTTTTGAATAGATTAACCCCTCTATACAACCCGAATAACAGACGTTAATTTGACAAAAAATCTCTGAATAACTGAGAACTTTCATTTTTTTTGTTTCAGAAACATAGCTTATGATCCCTCACCAGAACGAGTTAAATGAGCTTGCCCAATAAGGCTAAAAAACTATGTTTTTGAGACAAAAAAACAACAAAACAAAAACAAACACAAAATAATAATATTTGAATCGCGAGTTTTGTAAATAGCGTTGGCCAGTTTTTCCGAAACTTTGAATAAAGGTGAATACCCACGTAAGTGCAAGCTGGAAAAGTATCAAACAAATTCGCAGTTCATGGACGGCCTTTTTGATTGCTTGTCATTATATGATCTGTAAAGTTGGCCATAAAATTAGTTTCGTTTCGAATGAAAAGGTTAACCCTTTGAACCCTAGTGGTATCTTCCATATCAGTTCAATGGCAGCAACGGGTAGATTCCATATTCTGTATTTGGGGATAGACCAATTAATATTTTCAACGTGCAGCCTTGGGGCTGCACGTTGAAAATATTGATTGGGCTACACCACACCTTCACTCAAAAGTCAACCTACTTAATGAAATTATGAAGTATCATGTTACTGGTGCGGAAAAGCGGCCTATGGGATTCAAAGGGTCAAGTTCAAAGATGAAAAGTCAAAATGAATATAGCAAAGCTCACACAATGGAAAATAACACAAGCTTACCAAATTGGTCGAAAATGTAGAACGAAGCAGCACTAACTTGATTCGTGCAGTAGCGTGTTGATACCGGTTAACCATCTTTATCACAGAATGAAATTATCAAACATCATACTCACTTCTGCATGTGGGTAATTCTATTTCAGATTTGTGGATCAGCTGTCGGATTAAATTTTCACTGATCCTCATTCTCAGCTTGCTGATCATTTGGTCGTCTGCTCATCTACCGCCATATCTTTTACACAAAATGTGCACTCTGGGATGAAAGTCCTCCCCACCCCCGAAATCGTGTATCCTTCCACTGACTGGTTTTCATTTTACTTATAAAATGTTTTCTTTTTCTTTTCAGACAAGTTCTAAAAGAATTCATAGACCTTCTCAATCAAGACAGATCACCGTTAGGAAACACACGTCCAAACAGTATACTCGACCCGTCAATACAGAGACATTTAACGCATTTTAGTTTAATCACACACGGGTTTGGTTCACCGGCTGTAGTTGCGGCTTTAACATCAATTCAAAGTGCACTCAGTGAAATGGTGAAAATTATGGACAAAAACATGACAACAGACACGAATGTTAAAACAAAATCCGACAAAGATGAACCACGTCGAGAATAAAAAAGATGTTGCATTCTGCAGAACGGGTATGCATACTGCAACTTCAAGATCGTGATGCAATGTGAAAACTTGTGAATCGCGAAAATGAATCGAAGTGTCGTCTGTTGATTCGTCACACAGTTTGGTTCAAACACCATTCGGCGAGATGTTCTCACAAGTTAAGTGCTCAGGACGGACATCACGGATAGTTATCTCTGGTAGTTTTCCGAATACGATAGTCTCGCTTAACCGACCACCTAAGCACCATTTTGGCGTTTCCTGTAGTTAGAATAAACAGAGTACTTGAGCTCTCGATGGTGAACACCCACCCATACCTCTGTCTGCAAATTGTGATAGAAATCTAGAGACCCAACAATAAAATCCACAGGTCATAGACCACCGGATGTAATGTACCCGGTGATCCATGAGCTGCAGATTTGCTTATTGGATCCGGAACTTTCTGCCAGATTAGCAAATGAATGTAAGAGCAGGTGCAACATTTTGTGCCACTGGTATTAAATTAAAAAAGTTACAGTCGAGAACGGGTGATATAGTTTAGGACTAAGGTTTTGTACGGAACCGAATTGTTATCTCATTACATAAGACGACAAGGAAACGGCAATTGCAAACACATTTCTCGAATAACTGAACATTTTCATTTCTTGCCTCAAAACATAGCTCATGACACCCCAATGGGACTAGCTCAATAAGCCCGTCCCCGTGTGGGGGTCATAAGCTACGTTTTAGCACTATGATATATAATCACTTCTCGTTAAGTTTGGATGTCTGAGATTGATCAAATCTATCTACTAGTTTATCTAAAATTACACGGCATTTTTCTAAACATGGTTTATGATTCCTCACCGGAGCAAGCCTACCGATCTCCTACCAGTGGAATCTGTTCTTCACAACTAATCCACAGTTGCCTTGATGTTGCAACTAAGTGAGAGCAAATTGAGGACATAGACCGTTATGCAACTTCAAACTTGGTATATGATAGGACTTCGATATTACCGTTTGTTAGCTTTCTCCTTCTGCACGAAAACGTCAAACAAAGCACAGCACAAGCTACTCGGTGGTGAATTGTATAAGCGAGACTACGTGTGACGTCATACTGGTTTTATGATTAAACTTAACTTAAGTGCTAGGTATCGGATTTGATTAAATGGTGACCAGAACTTTGTTCGCGTTCTGGAAAGTAAAGACGGTGATCATTATAAATGCTCACTGATCGGCTTGGCGATTCAGAATCAAAACATAGGAATCACCATGGATATGGTCATAATTATTATTAATTTATTTATATCATAATTGTTGGAAAGACAATGTTGCATTCTTTCCTTTCCTTCCATTTGACGCAAAACTCATATTGCATACTCTACTGTAAAATGGTATCTTCGTATTTCTGAATCCCATTTGTACCTTTCTACAAAACGATCTATTTTGTATTTCCCGTCAAGGTAACAGCTTGTTGGTGCAGAATGGCAGAATAATTTTTAACCCTTTTACTTCCACGCTCACTTTAGACATATATGGAGGACCTCCATGTACGCCTGTATGCGAGGAAGTGTAATAAAATTTATGAGATACTTGAACCTCTATCATCTGATTAATTGTTGGAAAGGGCTCTCTGAGCCCTTTCCAACAATTAATCAGATGGTAGGTTTGATCTGCGCATACCAGAATGTACAGACAGTCAGAATAAAATAGGTGACAATAGTCGCTTTCGTCAGCGTAAGTGTTAAAACATCGGGATTCTTAGACAGATAATATTTAAGACTGTCTAATGGCGCAGAAAATGTAAACAATCGTCTCACTCTTGTGTGTTGTTGAGCGCATTGCTTGTTTCCCCAAAACTGGTTTAGCAAAATAATATATGAAGAATCTGTTCTTTAATCAGTATATAGGGAGGGTATACAATAACATTCCTCGTGTTGGTAATCATATTCAACTCTCGCCTTGTCCGTTTGGATATGAATTTCAGATATGTGGTAAGCTCGATAATTGCTTGCCAACTCTCCGAATAAAAGATCGCATTTTATATCTGTGGAATGCGTTTTGAAAAATAAAAATTAATCCTTCAACTGCTCAGCACTGTTACCTTTTGTGGGAATGGAAGCACACCTCTGTTGTCTCTGGTGAAATGGTGGTACATGGCACACTGATGGAAAGGTCTCCAATAGATCTTTCCAGTAGCGTGTCGTATACCTACATATAATCACTTGATAAAGAAAACTGCTGGGATGGCCTCGCTGTTCCTGATCGATCAGATATGTATTGTCACAAAATCAGTTGAAGTAAAACAATTCTCTATTCTGCCACAGTTCCGTTGACTACACGGACAGTCAGAGCATACTTATATTCTCTACAAAACCTAGTTTATATCTATAGATAAAAATTCTGTAAGATAAATATATGTTGTGTTATAAAGTTATGCTCTAGTCTTTTTATCTGCCTCAAATTCACCATCCTGTAAGTTATTGTCTCTTAACGTATGTTTTATACCGAAAATCCAAGTCGTCAGGTTCTAATCTGGACTGAGAATCGGGGTATCCTTTTACACATACCAGGTCTTACAATGTGTTTTATATTTTTTACATTTGCGTGAAATACCTTATTTTAAAAACCTAATCGACGTGTTATTTCGTACTTTGAGGACAGCAAGGCGCTATCCGCAATGCTTTAGCCCGAAGGGACGATTTGACTATCGTGCAATCTAACAATATGGAACTTATTGTCATTTACCTAATGTTTAAGCACTCGGTGTTTCAAGATCCGACCACCCTTCCAAATCCTCTGGAACCCTGTTATGATTCAAATGAGCCTCTGTTTATATATTTGGGCATAATAAATGGATTGTGTACAAAAATGTTCATTATTGGATCGATGATTCAATCAACTCATCACTAGATGAAGATTTGAATTCTGAATATAACTCCGGCTCTGGTGATTTGCTTGTTTATATTGATTTGTTCAGAAGTATGGATATTCTTAATGTCAATGTTAAGAATTTGAGGTTCGTTCAGGGGTTTTGTCCTACAAAAGTGTGATTTATGCCCCCCCCCCCCCCCCCCCCACAGCCTTATACCCGATTCTCCAAGCCAGATTAGACTCCGAAAGATGTTCGAAGAACGGAAATAATTGTGTACATTCATATATGAATTCATTCTTGTTAGTGCGCTATGTGTCTGCGTGTGTGGGTATGCATGAGATGAGCAATCTTGGATCTCAGGTATATTATTAATTTTGTATGCGAGAATAAATCGAACATCATTCGACATGCAGACCGAATGAATAACCCTTATTCTGCACATCGCATCTGATATTTCAGATTGCATACTCGGTGCATTTAACCCTTTACCTAACCTGAAAAGCAGACGACACTTGCAAAAATAATTCTTGAATAAATAATTTTTTTTCATTTTTGTCTCAAAAACATAGGTTATGACCCCTCGTTGGAACGAGCTCGACGAGCTCGTTCCAACGAGGGGTCATAACCTATGTTTGTGAGACAAAAATTGAAAAAATAATGAAAATTAATTGGCGATTTTTGAGAATAGCGCTGGCCGGTTTTGGCCGTTACGTTAGGTAAAGGGTTAATAGAAAATATAGTTTACTATACTTTGACGGAATCCGGCGTTTTGTTTGATTCCTTCAGTATATAATAAGTTATGATTTTTTAGCAAGAGTTTACAAAAAACGCACACTATGTCTGGAATGGCTGAACAGAATGGGGGTTTAATATAGAGCGCAAGAAAAAGAAAGAATGTCTGTTTTGTTGCATGATTTAATCTTTATCATTTTTGAATTATTTGATTTTATTAAGATAAAATTAATTAAAAAATAATATTATTTCAGTTAATGAGTTGTGTTGTTTATATAACATACATGTTGCATGTAGCAAAGATGATTGCATATGAGTTTCTGCTGGATAGCATCGGATGAATTCAATCGGGAATACCATTGAACAGTATCTTTATGCTGACTCGGTCTGATGGAAGATTGGTTCATTATACTTTCATGACGTCGACATGAGCCTGCTTGGATGTTTGCGATGTTTTTAAATTCTGGAATAGAATCAACTTTCATAAACACTTTTCTTAGACCTGGAAAAGTATGGAAAGATAAGCGTGGTCATTATGGTGGAGTAATATTTCGGTTTATGGGAGGGCAAGTGGGACACGTTCATCTCCATGGGGATGGGTGGGGCAGCTTTATAATTTATTTGGACCCTCCGACCCCACACAAATAGAATTGAATGCTTGTAACCCATTACCCATGTAACGGCCAAAACCGGCCAGCGCTATTCACAAAAATCACCATTCAGTTTTCAATATTTTTTCATTTTTTGTCTAAAAAACATAGTTTATGACCCCCTCATTGCAACGAACTCGTTGAGGGGTCATAAGCTATGATTTTGATGCAAAAAAATCAAAATATTAGTTCTTCAATCATTTGGTTTGCAAGTGTCGTCTGCTTTTCACCTTAGATAAAGGGTTAAACAAACAACAACAAAAATCGTGATTAGCTAAATATTTTCATCTTTTGCCCCAACAACATATCTCATCGACCCGACTGTATACAATCTTATAGGGGTCACAAGCTGCTATGTTTTCGATGCATTGAAAATTGAAAAACTTAATAAAATGTGAAAGGCGATTTTGTGAATAGTGCAAACAGCTTATAAGTTATTGTCCTTACGTTAGATAAAGGGTTAAAAGTCAAAAGAGCAATCGTACCGGGAGAGGCAGCCCACTATAGCATCGCTATTAGAGCACTGGAGTATTTAGTCCGGTCATTATCAGCTGTGCTAATGGAAACACGACAGTTGATGTCGGCGAATACACCTTCGCAGGGTGGAATTTCTACCCGACGTAGAATCACAACATTTGAAGAGCTTTAAAACCCCTAGCAAACCTTTAACTAATGGGTCGCCGGTATAATCACTGTGGCTCATTTGATGATAGTTTACGAATGTTTCACCACCTTTCTTGTAGTTAAGTATTGTGTAAAAATATTTCCCGCGTGCTTTTGAAGAGGCTTGAGGTGTGTTGGTCAAAAAAATGGGTCACTGTGTCTGAACAGCAAAATAAACCAAGGGAGACGACCCACGTTTGCAAGAGCAGTGTCTCTGAAAAGAAGTTATTTGATGGTACCCAACTTCAGCGGAAAAGGAGAGCGAAAACAGTGCGACTCCTTCGTAATGTGTAGCAGTGGTGTAATTAAGGCGTTGATGATCATTAGACTGCCATTATGCTTACAGTTACCCATGTTTCTATCTTCTAACACTAGTAATATTCATTGTCATTGTGTTTTTCCTGCAACCTCTCCACCGAAAGATTTTCTCCGTGTCTTTGGATGGGGGTCTGCTTGACTAATTGTAGGTCTGCAAAAATATCCCACAAATCTAAAAAAGGTTTGACAAGATGAGGAATAGGACTCCTGTTGGTGTCCTGTAAAGGGTACAACAGAATAAAACAAATATTAATGAAGAAACACTGACTACTTCATCTTTGAACATGACGAATTTCTCGAAATAGCTCTTTATTTTATTTCTGAACCCAAATTTTCAAATTATGTTTTACTGACGAAACACCGGTTAGCATCCCTTGCGTGAAAATCCCTCAAAATTAGCAGCAAAGGTATAAACGATTGGCTAAACTTGCATGATACTTGCATGATACTTGCAACTTGAGACACAAAATAAAGTCTTGTATAACTATGAATTTACATTTATTTGCATGCTTACAAAACAGCTCATGACCCATATTTCAACTGGTGCGTCGAGCTCGTTCCAAAAAGGGATCATAAGCTATGTTTTGGAGGCAAAAACCGAAAAATAATTAATTTGATTACACACTTGTTCTATGAAATCCCCATCTACAGCAACACTAAACCACGCGGAAAATGAAAATCTGTTCCACACACATGTGTGGAAAGGAAATCCTTGACAGACTATTTTTATAAAGAAGCGAAATTTCACTGGAATTTTCTACCAATCGTGCACCGCAAGTACAATTTGAATCGCTGGCAATAGCTAAAAATCGTTCCTTGAGTTCCAATGTGTTCTATGTGCCAGTAGGCACATACAGCACATTGGAACTCATGGGACGAAATAGTAACACGGGTTCCCCTCGCAAATTTGATTGTATAAATTTAAGAACTGGAAATAAATATTGTTTACACTAAACTAATAAAATATAACTGGCAGACACTCTAAATATATTCCATTCCTGCAGACACATTTTTCTGAAATTCACCTCAGAGTTCACGGATGATTCAGTGCAATTTGTTCCTGTTGACTCCCCCCCCCCCCCCCCCCTCCCTCCATTTCCGTCTTGCACGGTCCATTTCCCGTCGTTCGGATTCTCTCCGTTGTTTCTAGAAAGAACCCATGATAACACGCACTCAAATATAAATGTTGCTGACAAATCTCACCAAATTCTAAGTGCTACTTGTACCATAGTTATCAACCGTCACTACCCCTTGAAACATTTAGAAAACTTTCGAATTACTTACCACAAACTTTAAACATTAAATGGTGTTTTCAAGATTATTTTGACTTCAGCCATCACAAATGTTCGATCAAAAAATATTCAGATTGTGAGCCAGTTATACCAATTTTCATTCCCATGTGGCTGTAAAATGCAAGGCTATCTGGTCATCCCTATTCCTGGCCGTGCACTAATCCGTTTATGGAAGCTCATACACAAATTCGTTTCTAGGGTTTAGGGTTGAACAAGTTGTGTTGAAGTGTACTTGTATCTACAGATGTGTATTTGAACTCTCCTGCTTGTAAAGTAAAAGTTAATTATTGCTATATTTATTTTATGTGCAATTCTATCGGTGTCGCATATCAATAGATCCCTTGATCCCAACACAGTTATTTTCAGTCAGTGCACTAGGGAAAAAAATCGGAGAAAGCTGATTTTTTCAGGGAATGTCGAGTACATGTCACTGAACGATTAGACAAAAGTCCCCTAAAATCCCAGTTGAGCTTTTTTCTACAGCCTTTTTTCGAAAACGCGTTTCAAAAAAATCCAAAAAAAATCGCACGAACTTTGTAACCTCGAATTGATCCAACTGTATTTTTTGTTTACGCGTATTTCGAGCTACATAATGTCTAATATACATTTACCTAGAGGAAAATGTGCATTCTGTGACAATTTCTACGAAAAATTTTTGAAAATTCACAAAAAAGTATCGGATTTACGCAAAAAATGATGATTTTCCTAACGGATTTGCCCAAAGGGTCGTAATACAGAACGGGATGTTAGTTGGACAGACGATAAAAAATCCACCACCATTTGAAGACTTTTATCATTGCTTACAAAATAGACATTATGGAAGACCCCTCTGCTTCTGGCCGAGTTCCCCTTTTGGCATAAAATTCGTCAGCATGAGAACTCAACTATTTTCGGGCTTGGGACCGAACAGACACGTCTGTGTCTGGCAGCATTAGATCAATAAATAATATTTACAGAATGTACAAAAATCAATAAATAATATTTACAGAATGTACAAATCAACCAACATGGATTAAGTTACATTGACTATTATCAACGCTTTATACAGAAATGACATGACCTATATACATATTATTCATCGAAATTTCCGACAGGACAGTGTTTCTGTGGTTGTTACAAGAATCCGAACTGCAATTACACAAACCTGAGCAAGAGAGTCCTGCCTTCTTACACCCACACCTTTTTGTACAAGCACTCTTGCAACCACAACTGATCAGATTCAGTAGGTTATCGGGGGCACATGGCTTTGTGGCTGCAGTCGGTACAAGAAGTCCATTGTCTAGCGACCACCCCCAATCCGTCGGAGGAAGCGAAGTGCCCAGCCATTGTTGGACCTGGAGATAACATCTGTAGACATGTTGTTGTGCAGCATCGCTGCTTGGTGGGAGTGAGGCTAGGTCGATGGGTTTATTCAGTTTAGATTTTGCTACATAACGCTTGTAAGTGACATATCTATATTGGTCGAGAGAGGAAACAGTTTTACTCCCGTATAAGATCAGGAGAAGTTGTTCCCCGGCAGCGGCTACTGCACTTGGTGTACTGTCATCCGCCAAAATTGTGTTGACATACTGTTGTGAGTCGCTAGTAACATCGGAGACAATTGTACTGAATACTTTCTTCTTACCAACTCGAAAGAGTGCAGAAGTAGTGTCACAACCACTTATAGAATGAGCTACAAGGAGGTTGCTTCTATGGTCACCCATTTTGGTTGCTATTTCACTAACTGAAACTAGTAAGTTTGGGGTAATGGAATACATCATGTGAATATTACATCCCGGTTGAACTCGAGAGGTAAGAATGACTAACAAGTCTGTGTCTGTTCCCACAACGACAACATTGTTGTCATCTTGAGCGATGTCAAGTGCAGTCTCGGCTATCAGTACATCAGCATCAGCCTCGGCCTGCTTGGACTGAATATTGATAGCAGATAGCTCCTGCATTAGAAGATCGATCAGTTGGGTTTTGTTCTTGGCATTTGCAAGGAAATCGGATTGGGGTGTGGTGGCTGGTAACTCGGGTGAGATATTGATATCAATGGAATACCTGTCTTTAGATCTACGGGCTTGTTCCATGCCCTTTGTCGACATTGTACAAGCATAACCATCAAAAACAACCACGACGTTCGCGCCAAACTGTCTCACTAGATAATTGGAATATGATGTACATATGTCCTTATATGACGACTGTTTAGGCCATACAACTGCCCTCAATAAAAATCCACCATCTACAACAAACAGAGAATGTTCTGGGATTTTAGTTTGCTCGGAACCGTATGTTTTGAGGATCTTACCGAGCGTGCTTTTCTGTGTCTTCCTCATTCCAGCAGAATCAAACAATGCTGGTGGTTTCGGGGCGAGTTCATATTTGAGATACTCTTCCATCTCTGCTTGTGACTGAATAACACATGTGATGCGGTTGAACAGAATTGTGGGGTCAATCACTACCTTACTTCCACGGACTTTGATGCTATTTGCCATCGATGCGAAAGACTTCACAGTGTCAACACGTCGTAGTTTGATGCTGTTGAACGTTTTGCTTACAACATTCGATACGCAACATTCACCAATTTTGCGAACTTGGTCACAGTTCACAGTTTCGTCGGCCACAAGCCCGGTCGCTATAGAGACTAATTGTAGTGGATCTCTATTCTGAAAGGGGGAATGCACTCTGAGCCAGTTCAATAATTTGGTGATATCATTGGCATCAGTCAATTGTGAACTTTGACGGAGATCCCGATGTTGTTCGCCATGACCAGTGTGAACATGAACAAAATTTTCGAGAGCATTACATATCGGAAGGCAAAGAGGTAGTCCATGTACCCATTTCGCAACAGTGCTATCGGTTATTCCCCTGCCATGTGTGAGACCACCAGGGAGCTTGAACATTCTCATTAAACACTGCTCTATGGTCTGATCAGAATATATCCCGTCCCAGAATTTATCTGAGCGCCTTATGGTAAAGTAACCTTTCTCAGTGAACAACTTCAAATCATCCTGTTGCATTATTTCTGTTAGCTCATTCATCTGCTGCAAATAGAGATGAGAACTTTTTGCGTATGCAAAATGACCACATGCGTGAAATACTGGAATCATATTGCGAACACAATATGTGTGGAGTTCCCAGTCGCCTGTGCGCTCTGCTCTCAAGAACAACTGGAGAAGACCTATTTGCTCGTAGTATTGTACCCAATGCTTTCCTGTGCGTCCTACGGACGCATTCTGGAGCAGTTCGTGTAATTTTGACAGTAGATGGTTGACACTTTCTTGATTGACAGCGTCAGCTGTTGTACAGTCACCTCTGGCAAGTCCACAGAATATTTTATTGACTTCTGTGCAGTCTATGTTATCTAGTGTTCGGCTTTCTTCAAACACAAGTTTTGTAATGGCAATTTGTGTTAGCAAATGGGCACGAACTGCTCTTGAATATGCATGACCACTGATCAAATGATGGATTGACCCACCAGCATAAACAGTCCCCCAAAGTTCATCCAAGCCGCTACCAGCCATGATCGAACCAATTGCCCCTAAATATGACATAATCATATGGAAGCCGCCGAGTCTAACGAAAACTTTTGTCAACTTATCTGACGAAGACACAATCTCCACTGCTTTGATACAAATTTGTTTATGAGTACACATCAAGGGCGTGCACACATTACATGCCAATGCATCTTGAGTGTAGGCGAACACCACATTATGTGATTTAATCGAACATGGAAATTGAAACAATGATGCTATAATACGGTATTTGAATGAGAAAAGTCGATGCCGTTTGAATTTGAGTTTATGGGGTATGGTTAATATTTCACACGTTTCACCAGTTCATTATGGAATAAATGACTATTGTTATATATCATTATAAAGCCACTGCTTTTCTGCAATTTTTGATATATAATTTAACTCCCAAAGTAGTCGTAGATTTGATTTAATGGACGTTGTGTACCGTTGTGTGTATGAAAACAATAAATTTTTTTTTCGTAATTTTGTACATTTTCGTGAATATTTCACCATTGAGTGTGAGGATTGGTACAAAGTTGGCATTTTCTGTTGGGGATATGTATTCTCAATATAATTCAGCACGATATTTATGATTCTCACCCTACTAAGGCGAATAAGAATGAGAAATATGGAGCTGGGCCGAATTTAAAAAAAAAAAAAATTTTTCATCAAAAAAACGCTATAACTAAAAAAGCTCAACTCGGATTCGCGGGGACTTTTCACACTTTATCCGCAATGTGTGTCCCGGAAACATATAAAAAAATCAGCTTTCTCCGATTTTTTTCCTTACTTTCTCATTTTTATGTCTAATGTGCCTGGACTAAATATGGTAAATTACTGTTTGGCTGTTATGTTTAAACTCTGTATCCATAAAAGTACGAACATTGAATGCTTTCATTCCACATCACTCGTTCAAGAACCTTCTGTTGAATAATAGCAGTGATCGACCACAGTGGATGCCCCAAGTTTTCTAGGGAACTCAAAATACACAGGATTTCTGCACTTTTGGGTGAATATTGGAATTATTTCCCGAGTGAGGAAAACTTGTTCTACTGAACACAAAGAATACGTCGAAACTGTGATGTAATCGACAATTTAGAACAAGACTCTTTGGGAAGAATTTTCGGTTGTCATGAGTGAGTTAATACGATGGTTCCATAAGAGATATTGTTATAAACAAGAAATCAAGCAATTTTATCATGAACAGATTAAAGAATAATTGTAATTTATTCATAAAATAATACCAACTCTTCAAGGATAAATGACATCCCAATGAAAGATGAGAACTTGTCGTCACTTTATTAATCTCATCACGCGGTTCAAGGTGCCAAAGGCGATTGTCTCCCTTGTTGAAGCCGTTTACTCTGCAGATCGGTTTATGTTGCGACGTTCCCAGTCTCTTGCCCGACCACATGCCAATTTCTTTTCATTCCACTAACATATATTTCTTCATTTGATCATTACATATGTCCCCATTATTTTCTAACTTAGTGGGAAGAGAGAAAAAACTAACACCAAGTAAAAAAGCAGTTTAAAATAATTTCCTGCAGGCCTGTGGTTTTAGAAATAACAGAGGGCCTCGGGAAGGCGATTTGCTCCATAATTCTTCAGTCATATCAGTATGATGATAATCCTTGTCTTCCTTTAACCCTACGCATGGTGATGTCAAAATTACGAAGTTTCAAAGTGCAATTTCTCCCAGAATTCAACTAGGAATTTAACCAGTTCAGTCATGTTCCAAATTTCTTTTTTATTTTCACAACAGTAAAATATTAATTATCCAGCTGCACGCTAATATCGACACATCAAAATTCCAAACCGCAAATGTTTCCCATAATGCAACTACAAATTTAACCAATTCAGTCTTGTTTGACAGAGGTCACCGAGCTCTGTCAAACAAAACTGAATGGATTAACTTCCAATTTGCATTTTTGGGAGTGCGGTGGCTCAATGGTTACTGCATTGGACTTCAAACATACAGGTTCATTTCTCGATTCCCCTCCAGGAGTAACTGCGTTGTGTTCATGGGCAAGACACTAAATCCCGGTTGCCCACGTGGGGACGCAGTGGCGCTGTGCACTGAGGTGTACTGCACGATGGTGCACTTGTCTTCAACCGATGCTAACCCTGTTTGTATGGAGTTAGTACGTTTGGGAGTCTGACAGTTGCTCGCCACTGTTCGGAAGTTCTCTCTAGGTTCTCCGGCTTCCACCATCCGTTAAACTGTCAGACACGAGGTGAACCTGGTTGTCGAAAGTGTCGTTAAACTCAAATAAATAAATAAATAAATAAATAAATAAATAAATAAATAAATAAATAAATAAATAAATAAATAGTTGCATTTGGGGGGCAAAGTCAACTTTCTGATGATGGCAACTCATCCTATACATGCAGTGTCGCCAAGTTTGCACATATATCACCCCTTGAGATGGAACAAGGCGCCATCTGCAATGCTAAATCATTGCAGATGACGCTTTGTTCCGCCCAAGGGTTGAGTAAACCTTGGTGATACCTGGTAATTTCTCCTTTGAATATAGCTCCATTGCTAAGATAACTGCGGGTGTGAGTTGGCAGCACCAGAAAATTAAGATCAGAAAATGTCGAAACTCATTTTGGTAGTACTGCAGTCAATGCGATATATATAGCTTTGAGTAATTCAAAGTGTTAATGAAAGTACGGCGTACATCGGGTTCATGTACTCTTGTGTAATTTTTCACATCGGTATGGAAAGGGTTAACCACCAGTTAACCAGAAGTTACAAGTGCAAAAAACGTCCTATGAATGCATTTCGAGCTTCTTAGTGTTAAAATACCATCGTAACTACACTTACTTATCAAAATTTAGGACACTGCAGTATATGAAGACTGTGAAATTAAATATTGTTACTGCTATTGACCGATATCCCGATCAATAAGAAATAGGTTAGAAATGAAAAAAGAGCAAATATTGAGAAATAATATGATTAAACATGCACATATTTTACGTATCGATGATTTGTACACAAATTCTACAAGAGTGAACGATGAATAAAGATAAATTCATTGGCATGGCGGGGGTTCGAACCCACGCCGAGAGAGTTTCCTTCGGCACCAACCGCCTAGCGAAACTATACTGAACCACGCACACCACTCGGCCACCGACAGACGGGTCTGTCGGTGGCCGAGTGGTGTGCGTGGTTCAGTATAGTTTTGTCGGTGGCCGAGTGGTGTGCGTGGTTCAGTATAGTTTCGCTAGGCGGTTGGTGCCGAAGGAAACTCTCTCGGCGTGGGTTCGAACCCCCGCCATGCCAATGTGAACAAAACCAGCGTCCTTTCTTAATTCTATGGCATCCGAGAAATTTGAAAAAAGACAAGTACTGTCGCTGATTTCTTCTGAGGTGCAGTTCGTAGAATTAAGTGCTTAGATGCAACTATCTGATGAATAATTAAATAATTGAGTATTCCGTGTGTTCTGTACTGGCCTCGTATATACTTGGTTAACTAGAATTCCCCTTAAAATTTGGATCTGTCGGTGGCCGAGTGGTGTGCGTGATTCAGTATAGTTTCGCTAGGCGGTTGGTGCCGAAGGAAACTCTCTCGGTGTGGGTTCGAACCCCCGCCATGCAAATGTAAACAAAACCAGCGTCCTTTCTTAATTCTATGGCATCCGAGAAATTTGAAAAAAGACAAGTACTGTCGCTGATTTCTTCTGAGGTGCAGTTCGTAGAATTAAGTGCTTAGATGCAACTATCTGATGAAAGATAAATTCAGTTTGGGGTCTAACAAGCTGATACAAGAATCCGGTCTCCTTCATTTATATCTCTCCATTGATAGAAAAGGCTGCACCTCCATCGTCATTGACGAGATAGAAATCTGCCAAAAGAATTTCCTAAACCGTCCGACGTCCAAGTTCCTACGCCATTGTTGTCAATTCCTTTCGACAATGATGGACATGACAACCGTTACTTATTCCCAGTTCGTTATTCGACAATTGTTATCAACAGATTTTATCGGTTCATATCGAATGTCGAATAAGAAACTAGGAATAAGTAAACAGTTATCACGTCCCCTCCACAATGAGTATCTGTTATGACCGCTTAATCCTTAAAGAGTAATTCCAACTGTACTAAAATTTGACGCCTCAAGAAAGATGCGTCGACACGGAGTGGTGAGAAAGCCTTGTCGAAGGCTAAAATTACCCCTGACGTTGATTACTAGTCCAGCCTTGGTTGCCTGTACAGGCAATAAGGAATTTACTAGAAAACATTCCAATGACCTATATATTATGATATAACAGAATTCTTGAAATACATTTTCACCCAATTAATGGTTAACCCTTTACCCAACGAATCGCCCGCATCCGCACGCGTAATATCCAAATTCAGCAGTTGAAAAAATATTATTTTTCAAAAAATTTCAACAAAACCATATCATGTGACCCCTCGTTGGAACGAGCTCGTCGAGCTCGTTCCAACGAGGGGTCACATGATATGGTTTTGTTGAAATTTTTTGAAAAATTTAAAAAAATTATATTTAAAATAATAAATTTTGGTATCGTCTGCGTTGGGTAAAGGGTTAATATTCAATTTCGTGCTCGTTCCAACGAGGGGTCACATGATATGGTTTTGTTGAAATTTTTTGAAAAATTTAAAAAAATTATATTTAAAATAATAAATTTTGGTATCGTCTGCGTTGGGTAAAGGGTTAATATTCAATTTCAAGATTGTGAATTGGCGCCTGATAATTGAAAAAAATACACCAACTCGCATTGGGACTGGGTCCAAGAAGCAGACCCTGTGGATAGCAAGAAAAATCTCTTTCTGTTTTGTAATATTCAGTGCTCTCTGGCCACCAGTCTAATGCTATTCGGAATTCGACGCCGATATGGGCTATTTATTTAACCACTTTTCGTTGAGTTTGCGCGAAAACCGCCGTTCATTTATGTGACGTCCCTTTACTAACAACGATATACATATATTCTTTCGTGATCCAGTGATAGCTATTCCAGTCAATTAGTATTTAATTCCTATTGACACAATCGAGATATTAATACAGTTAGTGAAACTAATCGGTATAATCATAAAACTACAGTTGTGGTATGTCGTCTTCATTCACAATGATAGACTCATTAAAGATTCGGTCAAATCACGTCTCAACTCAAACAAATTTCTTGCACTGATTCAAAGAAAAATGAGTGTTTCCCGTATTTTTTATATTCAGTTGTCTGAAATATTTCGGTTGGTTGGAAAAGCGAACCATAGGTTAGCTTTTTCGATCAACTGAAATATTCTAAACGATTTAATTTAAACATAGACGGTGGACTAAATAATGACTAGACTGGTTCCATGCCATAACAGCGTGGAATTCCTTACTTTGTGGTATGATGCTTTACACAAGAATGTTTACATGGGTGAACTCAAAGAACAGTTTTTGGCTTTCGATGCATTTTGACCAGAACAATTTGTTGAGGGACTTAATCGACAATCTTACTCTAAAATAACCCAAACAGATTTGCAATGTGGTTTTTGTGGCCCTTACATATTCTTCTAGATATGTGGCATATGATTCTTGGTACGATTTTGTACTACCGACAAAACCGGATCAACTAAAATAACATTTAAAAAAAAAAAAATAGAAATTTGCATGACGGATTGGCACTTAAACTTGTCGTATGATAGAAAAGGACGGATTAATGGAATTTGTACATTTTAGTGTTCTTTTTCTTGCTTCCAAAAACTACAAACACTAACAAATATGGATACTTAAATTCTTGAAATACAGTTATTGCTAAGCTTATATTCACTTTTATAACCGAATCGTTGTGATCAGCTAGAGAACACGTTTTCTGGAAATAAAGTTTGTCGGTTGTCCTATATACATTTTTTAGAATCTTATAACCTAAGTTTGTTTAACACTAAGGCTTTTTCCGATGGGTTTTATCTACGATTCAATTTCTTCACATTGGATATCTTTGGCCCCACTTATTTGCAACAGAAGTTTTCTACTCTTGTTATTCTTTGTGAATTATGCCTATGTATTCTTGAGACAAAATGTTCATTTTCTTTATTTCCCACAGTTCGAAATCGCTTCGTGCAATCAAAATATCACACCAATAACAGAATGCATAGAACGGATAGATTGGATACGGGATTTGTTCATATATTTTCTGATTACCGATTAGTTTTATTTTTGCTAGCTATCAACTACAATGCAATTAGAATTATCGTGCTTATCCAATTAGCGATAGAGAAGTTATGCCCCTCAGAAAATAAACGTTCAGTTTTTTCCGTTTCAACAGAGTCGACGAACAGAAGGAAAAAAAGACTTCCTTTTACATCATCTGGTTCCTGATTCTTTTGTTCATTCTCCAAACAGCTTGTGCTTGTCTTGCGTCCTCTTTGTATAGTAAATACCATGTTCTCGTTCTCGATTCTCTAAAGTCCCCTGTCTGACGCTTTCAACATTTTGAAGCACCAGACAAGAATGACTGGTCGCATTGGTATCCATCGTACAAAGTACAGTGTATTACTGCAAGCGTAGACGTTTCACCTCATCAGTAGCAAACTAATGGGTATTCGTGTATTCCTGAAATCTCGGGATATGTCAATTTACTTGACTCTTTCAACACTAAACTCCTGAATAGTATCATCTTAACCCTCTGCACACTGATGCCGAAACACCGAAATTTCAATCTGCAAATGTTTCTCAGAATGCAACTGGGTATTCAACTATTATTTATTTATATTTATTTATTGGTGTTTAAGGTCACATATTTCCGCACAATGGCTAATCATGACCGTGACAGTTTTACGGGTGGAGGAAGCCGGAGTACCCGGAGAGAACCACGGAGCAACGGCTAGCAACTGTCAGCTCCCCAACATACCAACTAAACACAAGAGTAGTAGTGTATGTTCCCCTACAAGGATAGGTTGGGGGACCTCGGTGGGGGACCTTGGAAGTGACGTCATGTCACGTGACCCAGTGGCGCCATGTTGTGTTGTCATTGTAACCCGCGTGAGCGGCCATGTTGTGACGTCATCTCCATAGTGATACGTGGTGTGACTGCGCATGCGCAGCGCGTGTTGTTAGGGTGATACGTGTTTCCGTCGTCCATTTTGTATACTAGAGGCCGCCATTTTGGTTTCTATGGTAGCACGTGATTGCTATGTTACCCACGGCCTACAATAGGACAGGGGTATGTTCAGAGGGTATGTTCGATTGAATCGGAGTATTTTCTGGAACGACTTCCCTGGATAATTTCCACAAACAACCCGACAACTTGTATTATTTCGAATTCTTCCAGAATTCTATGCTTCTATCTATATATGCAATAGTTATCGTTTATCTGGCCATGTTCCTTTGTTCCGGAGTATACTCCAGTAGCGTAGAAGAGCCTATTAGTTGGAACAGTTTACCTTATTATTACTACATTTAGCAATTTCTGGTCTATTCTTGTTAGTTCTGACCCTATTCCAAGTACTCTTGTTGTTTCATTTATCTAGATCCTATTTATAGATCATAACTAACCAATCAGATTGCTTGGTTTCCCATAATCTGTATGCAGAGTTATCTCCCTTCTGTAAAATAAAAGCCTACATCCAATGGCCATATCCCATGGAATCCCATAATTTGGCAAAACACCCGTGGCTATGGAATCCCTTTTTGTCGTATGAGGCCCTGGGGCTATGTAAAAGCCCTCAATGAGTCCTCATTTATTATCCCTCATACCCTCATTGAATTTTGAGGTTATGAGGACCTTGAAAAATCCCTCAATGAGGCATAATTTACTACGACTCTTAGCCTCATTTCAGTATTTAACAGATATATCCTATGGAATCCCATTTTGGAAAACGCCTGTGACTGTGGAATCCCTTTTTTTGTCGTATGAGGCCATAAGGGCTATGTAAAAGCCCCCAATGAGTCCTCATTTATTATCCCTCATAGCCTCATTGAATTTTGAGGTTATGAGGACCATTAAAGATCCCTCAATGAGGCATAATTTACTACGACTCTTAGCCTCATCTCGGTATTTGAGAATACCCATGGCCTGGTATTGTATTATTCGAGGATACCTATCGAGGATACCTTTTATGGGATACTTATCTGAGGATACTATATAGGCTGTACATATTCATATAGGTCTCTTGCTGACCCTTAGTACTATTAATCCACCTGATACTTTATGTAATCGTATGAATGGTATAGGTAGTATGCAATGCTAGGCATAGGGGTATTGTGGGTAGGGGTACTGCCTGGTAGTTTAGAACGGTACTATAGTATGGCGGTATATACACCTATAGGCCCCTGTTAGAGCTTGGTACTATTAACCAACCGATTGCTTTGTTTTATTATATGGCTGGTATATGTAGTACGTTATGGTAGACCTAGTGATTTTGTGGGGGTGGGGGTAATGCTTGGTAGTTTAGAACGGTAGTATAGCATAGGCTGTACATATCCTTGTAGGTCTCTTGCTGGCCCTTGGTACTACTGATCCACCAGATGCTTCATATTATTGAGCGGTATTCTGGGGTGGGGTCAATGCCTGGTAATACAGAACAGCAGCAGAGTATGGTTGGTATATTCCCCTAGAGGTCCCATCCTAACCGTTCATAGTATTAACCTACCAAATGCTTTGTATCATCCTGTTACTGGTAAGGTGGTACGTGATACCAGTAGTTCCTACCTTATTCCGAGTACTCTTGTTGTTTCATTTATCTAGATCATTTATATAAATTATAATTAACCAATTAGATGGCTTGATTTCCCATAACCTGTATGCAGAGTCGTATTAAAAATCCCTCAATGAGGTCTAATTTACTACGACTCTTATCCTCATTTCAGAAAAAAGGGATTCTCCAGAAGGCACCCCATTTGCAGAATCCCTTTTTAGGAATCCCATTTGTGGAATCCCTTTTTTTCTGAAATGAGGATAAGAGTCGTATTAAAAATCCCTCAATGAGGAATTTTTAATACGACTCTTATCCTCATTTCAGAAAAAAGGGATTCCACAAATGGGATTCTTAAAAAAGGGGTGCCGAAATTGGGGTGCCTGTGAATATGGCCATTGATATAGGTTTTTATTATACAGAAGGGAGATAACTCTGCATACAGGTTATGGGAAATCAAGCCATCTAATTGGTTAATTATAATTTATATAAATGATCTAGATAAATGAAACAACAAGAGTACTCGGAATACGGTAGGAACTACTGGTATCACGTACCACCTTACCAGCAACAGGATGATACAAAGCATATGGTAGGTTAATACTATGAACGGTTAGGATGGGACCTATAGGGGAATATACCAACCATACTCTGCTGCTGTTCTGTATTACCAGGCATTGACCCCACCCCAGAATACCGCTCAATAATATGAAGCATCTGGTGGATCAGTAGTACCAAGGGCCAGCAAGAGACCTACAGGGATATGTACAGCCTATGCTATACTACCGTTCTAAACTACCAAGCATTACCCCCACCCCCACAAAATCACTAGGTCTACCATAACGTACTACATATACCAGCCATATAATAAAACAAAGCAATCGGTTGGTTAATAGTACCAAGCTCTAACAGGGGCCTATAGGTGTATATACCGCCATACTATAGTACCGTTCTAAACTACCAGGCAGTACCCCTACCCACAATACCCCTATGCCTAGCATTGCATACTACCTATACCAGTCATACGATAACATAAAGCATCAGGTGGATTAATAGTACTAAGGGCCAGCAAGAGACCTATATGAATATGTACAGCCTATATAGTATCCTCAGATAAGTATCCCATAAAAGGTATCCTCGATAGGTATCCTCGAATAATACAATACCAGGCCATGGGTATCCTCAAATACCGAGATGAGGCTAAGAGTCGTAGTAAATTATGCCTCATTGAGGGATTTTTAATGGTCCTCATAACCTCAAAATTCAATGAGGCTATGAGGGATAATAAATGAGGACTCATTGAGGGCTTTTACATAGCCCTCATGGCCTCATACGACAAAAAAGGGATTCCACAGTCACAGGCGTTTTCCAAAATGGGATTCCATAGGATATATCTGTTAAATACTGAAATGAGGCTAAGAGTCGTAGTAAATTATGCCTCATTGAGGGATTTTTCAAGGTCCTCATAACCTCAGAATTCAATGAGGGTATGAGGGATAATAAATGAGGACTCATTGAGGGCTTTTACATAGCCCTCATGGCCTCATACGACAAAAAAGGGATTCCATAGCCACGGGTGTTTTGCCAAATTATGGGATTCCATCGGATATGGCCATTGGATGTAGGCTTTTATTTTACAGAAGGGAGATAACTCTGCATACAGATTATGGGAAATCAAGCAATCTGATTGGTTAGTTATGATCTATAAATAGGATCTAGATAAATGAAACAACAAGAGTACTTGGAATAGGGTCAGAACTAACAAGAATAGACCAGAAATTGCTAAATATAGTAATAATAAGGTAAACCGTTCCAACTAATAGGCTCTTCTACGCTACTGGAGTATACTCCGGAACAAAGGAACATGGCCAGATAAACGATAACTATTGCATATATAGATAGAAGAAGAGAATTCTGGAAGAATTCGAAATAATACAAGTTGTCGGGTTGTTTGTGGTAATTATCCAGGGAAGTCGTTCCAGAAAATACTCCGATTCAATCGAACATACCCTCTGAACATACCCCTGTCCTATTGTAGGCCTTGGGTAACATAGCAATCACGTGCTACCATAGAAACCAAAATGGCGGCCTCTAGTATACAAAATGGACGACGGAAACACGTATCACCCTAACAACACGCGCTGCGCATGCGCAGTCACACAACGTATCACTATGGAGATGACGTCACAACATGGCCGCTCACGCGGGTTACCATAACAACACAACATGGCGCCACTAGGTCACGTGACATGACGTCACTTCCGAGGTCCCCCACCGATGTCCCCCAACCTATCCCTGTAGGGGAACATGACATACTACTCACAAGCAGGGTTAGCATTGGTTGAAGACAGGTGCACCATCGACGTTCAGTGCGCCTTAGTAGACAACGTCACCGTGCCCCCACGTGGGCAATGGGGTGAAGTGTCTTGCCCAAGGACACAACGCGGTTGCCGCAGGTGGGATTCGAACCGAGGACCTCTCGGCTTGCAGCCTGCGGGTATTTAACTCCTTGCATGCTGCTGGCAGATATTCCTGTCCAAGACAGGATTTCGCTTGCCACTGAAATAAGTATAATTTGAGCACATTTAATCAAACCTTTCCATTGCAAATTGAATAGATGTTTTCACAAAGATTTCTAGAGTAAATTGGGATGGATTTTTCATCAAATGCAGTCATGGCTGCTGTGCGGCAGACATGACTAGATTTGATGAAAAATATCTTGAAAATACTCAGCGGGTTAAGAGTTAATCAATTTAATCTTGTCTGATAGAGCTCAATGAGATTCATTTTATCATTGAATTGAAGCTGATTTTTTCATCGATTCGTTGTGTACTGGGTAATTTTGTCATCGAATGATGCTGTTTTCGAAAAAAAACATTTGCATAACATTGAAAGGGTTAATATTTTTCTAAAAAATGTAACATTTGTGGATCTTGTCGGATTATTTTTTGTATCGGTTTTTATTCAGATGAATTTTTGATTGGTTACTGCTATTTTCTAGTTTAGCACCGACACATGAGCTCTGCTTTTAACCCTTTGATCCCAAGAGACCCCTTTTCCGGTCAAGGAACACGACACGTCATAATTTCTTTAAGTATGATGGCTGCTAAGTAACGTGAGGGGTAGAACAATTAATATTTTCAACGTGCCGCCCTTGGGCTGCACGTTGAAAATATTAATTGCTCTACCCTCCATATAACGAATATGGACTCTTCCAATTACGGCCATTTAACTGACATGGAAGATGTCACCGAGGTTCAAAGGGTTAAGTCCTGAAAGTCTATTTTAGGTCCATGAATGCTTTATTTACTTGTTTGGAACTTCCCAGAATAAACACGAGCTTCTGAACATGAGATATTTTCTCATCAAACATTGGAGAATGTCTCCCTACATTGTCGAGCGAAATGTGAGAAAGTTATTTCATGACCAAATTATAACGGAACTTTAGAGAGTTGGAGAATGAATCATTTTAAAAAAGTTTTTAATGGTAAAGTTAGGCGTTACGGTCGCAGCTTGTTGTACTCATGGTCCGTGAAAACATCTGATCTATTCGATTGTCTTAGTTCGTGAGATCAATGGAACTGATGTTTTCAGAATGTTAGAGACATAGTGTGGACTTCTTGTGGTGAGGCACATACAATGCCACCACATTCATCGATGCAATCGGAAATTTAATTTCTGATGCGTGATAATACTATTTGATATCGTTTCAATGATCTGGAGGATATGCCAACTGTTCAATGGAGGATGCTGGAAATGTGCGCAGCTGGAAAAATCAAAATCCCGCAGGCATAGGGGTATACCCTCGACAATATTGGGGAGTTTTGAGAGGGTGTTCCCCAATACAAAATGAAAACACGACGACGGAAGACACAAGAAGGCTTTCTTGGCTTTATGTATGGTAAATACTAGTTTTCGGTTATAAATAAGAATCTCTGGTTTTTAATAAGGTTTGCTGTAATATTAAGATACCCTTGCACGTATGCATCAATTCTTATGGCTGATTTCAAACTCAAAGTATATGTTATTAGATGGTAGGCAATTATTTGCACGACATTTCGTCTTCCAAATCCAAGTCGTATAACCCTTTACCTAACATGAAAAGCAGACGACACTTGCAAAAAAAATTCTTGAATAACTATTTTTTTTCATTTTTTGTCTCAAAAACATAGGTTATGACCCCTCATTGGAACGAGCTCGACGAGCTCGTTCCAATGAGGGGTCATAACCTATGTTTTTGAGACAAAAAATGAAAAAATAATTAAAATTAATAGGCTTTTTTGAGAATAGCGCTGGCCGGTTTTGGCCGTTACGTTGGGTAAAGGGATAACTAAATGGATGGACCGTGATATATACATCTAAGAGGCGGTACTCGGTGGATTACAATGCACCTTCTGCACTCCCCTAGGTTCAATACTACCCTTGTCGAAAATATATAAAATCATTTCATGAAAAAATAAAGTACAGATAGTTATCCATTAAAAATCCACTTTGACTACAGTGTTTTCACAAATTTTGGATCTGTCTTATTTATTCACAGCAAAAAATTATTGAATTCGATAGAAAAACCCGAAAAAAGTATTTTTATATTAAAATAGCATTTAAGATATAGGTAATACGGTGCAATTAAACACATCAAAGAGACCGCCTCGATATAACCGGACGTTTTAAAGTACTGGGGAAAATTACAAACATTAAAATTGTAAAGCTCAGTATTGACTGATCCAACACGCACATGTTTACCTATATCTGAGGGTATTCATACAAGACGATAGAATACTAATAATATGATTTTCAAGATCGACGTGGCGTATTTATAATAGACGATGTGAATACTATAGTTTCACACATTGCCCTGTGATTTCCAATACTACAGTCACTTGCAAATATCATGTCCGTGGTAGAGATTTGTCAAGTGTCATGGTTTCACATGAACTGGTCCTCCATCTGGCGAGTAGATGTTTTGAACAGTAAATGTTGAAATCTTCTTGTTTGTTGTTTTGTCCTTCTGTAATGAGTGAATGAATACAGGTTATTACCAGCCTGAGAGGTTCTGAGATGGTGTGTTGAAGTCGAGACTCCTCATCTGGGCATATATCGGCGGGGCCGAATGGCGAGTCGATATGTATTGTAGCTGAGAGACGAGGTCTACACTTCAATAACCCACTCTGAACATCCATTTTTATTAGTTGATTTTCGCCCAGATACGGAATCTCGTTATCAATACACCACCCAGGAACCACTAGAGTGCTAATGACCAATTTATCTTACACTATCCCCGCCCCAACAGGTAACCAAACTGTGACTTAAATAAGCAACTATTTTACAAAACATAACGCTACTGTCATCATGAGTGATTCGTTTGATTATTTATGTTTATTTATTTATTGGTGTTTACGGCCACATACTTATGCACAATGGCTAACCGTGACAGTGACAGTTTTACGGGTGGAGGAAGCCGGAGTACCCGGAGAGAACCACCGAGCATCGACGAGCAACTGTCAGCTCTTCAACATTCTAACTCTGTTCAAGCTCCGCTCAAGCAGGGTTACATCGGTTGAAGACATGTGCACTATCGACGTGCAGTACGCCTTAGTACACGGCATCATCGTGCCCCCATGTAGGCAACCGGGATAAAGTGCTTTGCCCAAGGACACAACGCGGGTCCTCCCGGACGGGAATCGAACTCGGGACCTCTAGCATAGAAGTCCAACAGTCTACCACTGAGCGATTCGTTGGATTAAAAGCAACTTTATTTTCAACAGAGAGTCTGTTTCACTTGAGCGTAAGATATTTGATTTTCACGTTGGTTTTGACGGTGTTATTCATCAAATCAGTAACCACTTTTGATTTAATTGGTGTTAAACAACAGTGACATCAGCTAATGTACAGTACAGTCGCCGTGGACTGGCCGTAATCCCCGCGCAGGCAGTAATGTCCACGCATGCGTTTACATGCAATAAAAATCATTATCATCAAAATTTTAATTAAAGAAGCACCGGGTTGTACCCGGTGCTTCATTAATAAAATGTTTGATGATTATTCCTGTAATTAGTGTTTGGAATATAATATTTTTGCGTTCGTGGAAAAATTGCCCACCCGTTGAAAGTGACCAATCCACGGAGGCCGTACTGTACAAGTTGGAGTATTTGCTTATTTTTGTTGTCGAGTGCATGCTCGATATTTTTCCTTCATTGGTTCGCATGTGCGTAGTGTGTTGCTTATATAGAGTTGCATTTCAAGATGTTTTGCGCGCATTAAGGAAAGTATATGCTTGTTGTAAGATAAATCAAAACACAGAAAAGAACATGTTCAACACATGCTAAAAGATTATGATAAAACGTTTACTCAGCATCTCACAACAATTGATAGTAACGTGTCAGAAATATCATAAGGTATTGAGTGAAATTACAGCACAGAGAAATCTATTTTATTTTGATAGTGTCGGAAACCGGGCTTTGTCGCTGCTGGAAGAAATAGATTCTCCTGCATCACAACGTGCCTATACTTTCGCACCGATGCGGAACATCCTCTAACCTATAGCATGGGACATCCCCATCTACTCGCAACGACCCACAGCCTTACACACCTTCAGACTGGAAAATGAATTTTTCGAGAAATCCCCCAATTTTTATTTCGATGGACAGAACATTAATTCTCAGTTTAATTGCTTCTCTTGAACTTGACCGCTTAGATCTATCTTAATTTAATATTCTCTTTAAAGTTCCTTTGAAAGACTCGAATTTCGATATAGTTTGACATTCTGTGACAGGCTAGCTGCGTAATGTGGGTGTGTGTCCAGAACATGTGCGATGTACTGTTTTTCCAACAATTACCTATTAATTTGCCATAATTACACGGATCATGACTTCAGGAGGACACTGGCTTTTACTACCTTTAATCTTTTATCCAGACCGCCCATGTGGCTTTCAACAAATGCTCCATAATGGACATTAAATTCCATGCTTAATTAGCAGCGCTTGAATTATTGCTGGTCTGTTTAAATGACAAATCGGTTTTCGGGGTCCGTCGTATCCCTATCTTTACGCTTTACATTTAGCCCGAGTGAGAAAGATTATCAAAGATATATACACTTTTAAACAACAAAATCGAAAATTCACGCTATCGCCTTGACAGATAGCCCTCTCTTTGTAATGTTCTGGGATCATACTCCAAACTTGGATGGTAAATGCCGGAATTTAATTTTCGATGTTTAACTTTTATTCAACACAGTCACAACAACTGATAGTAACTTGTCAAAAATATCCTAAGATACTGAATGAAATCATATCATAGAGTATTCGGTTTTATTTTGATGGTACCATCCTTCTAATGACCCGATGCGACTACAATTCAAACCTAGATGGTAAAATCCGGAACTTAATATTTGGTGTGGTACGTCCTTATAGATGTACCACACCAAATATTTACCAACGGCCTTACCGTAATCACAGATTTATACTATTAAAAGCAGAATCGTCGGCTGCTCAAACAATTCTCAGAGGCATATAAATGTCTTTATCTCTACAAAACAGAGTTATATGACATAAAATCACAGGCGTGGCAGCGCCGAACAGAATTTGTAGGTTCAAGAGCCATCTGCCCGAAAAAATGGTGTGATGGTCAGAACTTGAGGTCAAAACTATAACAAGTTTAAAATTGTATTTCCAGAATTATATTTTCTATTTTATGGAAATAACTGATTGAAATGGGTCTTTTGAAACGCTAATGATATATTTCAGTGATCCATATTGACAAGAAGGAAATACAATTCTGAAAAAATACAATTGAAAAAGTTTTATAGTTTTGGCCTCTGGTCCAAATTTGAACGACAAGCATGCAAATTATATTTTATCGTGATATGTCTGTTTTCACTGAATAAGTCTGCAAGGCTAACTGTGTTTGCAATATGAGAACCGATTGTGTCCTCTGGCAGACCGGAAGCCGATTACGAACGCAAAATGCGTTTTGCGGATGTAACCGGCCTGCGTATATATTCGGCTTTGCTGATCTATTCGGCCCCAACATACTTCCTTACGGATGTACCACAACAAAATGTATTTTCGGCCTTTCCATCCAAGTTTAGTCTGTGTAGACCCCGATATACTAGCACTGCCAGTGGCCCAAAATGTCACGATTGCGGTTCTTCATCAGAGAAAAATTGAAGTGGTATGCTTTGTATTACGATATTCCGATATCTTTAGCAGTGGCTCGGAAATATATAACTGCCAACCCAGAGTCGCCTGGAAGTATGCATGCTCTGCCTGCGCCTTCGCACAAAGTCTGAAAGTGTTTATTACAATAACGCAAAAAGTTCCCGGTCGCATGGAAGGTGAACTAAGGTGTAAAATAAATGCCCGGTAGTTTAGGGTCTACTAGTATAGACTTCCCACGTTACTCCACCAGTGGCATTCGTCACTGTAAGAACTACTACGGAGATCTTGCAGGGCTCCAAACAACCTGATAAACAACTACTCTTGGAGTAAATGAGAATATTGTCTGAGGTTTGAAGCCATTGAGGGCCAAATTACCAAGACCTTTAGTCAGTTTCTCAATTCAAACGTCCCCGTCTATAGTATCTCTGGTTCGTGCAATATGTTTTGAATGAAGCTATATTTATAAACCAACAAACCTACTTTATAGACTTACCGATATTGTTTTTGTAGATGAAACCCTCTCTGCTGTCTCTTTAATTTCTTACACGCAAAGAGCATTAATAATACAGATGCCTCATCGAGTACCGTCTGTGCCTCCGCCCTGATCATATGTTCATTCTAGGCATCAATTCTTACTGGGACTTTCAGTGTTTAAAGTTACTTTAGAAAGGTAACTTGGCTGTTGAAAAAGTCTTAAAATGCAAACAAACAAGCGCTGGGAAGCCATTCTGCATCGTAATTAGTATTACTCATGTCGATCTTATCTATTCAGCTTTCCTTTTCCTTGATCATAAGCGCGAATGTGCTACGATAGTCCATGGTAGCAACAATCGTTTGACGCAATTATATTTGATGCTATCACCATGGTGATACTTGGTGTATGTGCGATAACTTTTATGCTATGGTTGTGCAGTTTGTGGATGCCGCAACTTCAGCCTTGTCATCGTGGCATGCACTGCCTTTAGTCTAATTAATTCCGCGGTGCAGTGGATTCCGCAAACTTTTAACTTCCTAACATTTTCAACCCTGCTGTTCTGGGTGGTATCGTGTTATGCATTGCTGTCGACAGGGAAATGGCCGAGTCTATTTGTATTTGTAGGGAGGCTCAGTGATAATTTAATCCTACAACCCGATATACGACTGTAGGATTAAATTATTACTGAGCCCCCATCCCAATTCAGTATTTACAATGTTGCCTGAATATGGCAGTCAACCTTTTCTTTGCCCGGAAAATTATGTATAACAGTTTGAAAGAGTAAAGTTCAAATGGTTTCTGAGTGTGCGATAGTTGATTTCAATAGATCTTATAGCACCATACAGAATAACATTGTGGGTTGGCGGATAACCACAGATCGTCAAATAATGAGACTAAAAACATCCAGATGAACTGTTATATCTTACGATGAATTTTAAAATTTTCTCCTATGTTAGGCAAATTTATTCCTGATACCTCATGTCGTGTAACTAACTCTACATACTTCATGTCTGAATCCCCCATTTCTTATACCCTGACCTCATTCCCCACTATTCATGTGGATTCAGTTTTCTTCCTTCATTTTACGATCTTCAAATCCTAATATCTTATCCCCCCCCCCCCCCAATCTCCATTCATCAAATTATCAAATCATACAATCAGAATTATTAATTCACAGAAAGCCTAACAAATACACCGCAAATCGAAAAAAAGATTGTTCTTGGTAAAGCTGATCACGGGGAATAAAGTTGTGTAGCTGGCGTTAACCTACAGATGAGTTAAGTCAGTACGGTGTGTCTATGCGCTTCGTTGACCTTCTGGCCAATCACAGTCCTGATTTTAAACAAGGATCTCAAATTGCTGTCTAGTAGCAATACATGATTTTACAACAAAGCCCTCTGTTTAAGCTAAAAGACATGACACAATATTATCTGTTCTAAAAATAAGCCAATAACATACCAAATTGACAATCAGTCTATCTAAGATGCTTCAATGACATGATCTACTTTGGTGAGAGAGCAACTTTGACAAGCTCTCGGGCCCCTATTCGTATTTCTGTGAGGAATCCGACACACTTATGAGCTATTTGTTTGCCTATTTTTCGTGGAGTTTGTGCGCAGACCGCCTTTGAATGAAGGTGATATCTCTTTACTCGGAAGGATATAAGATATTCCGTCGTGCTGCAGCTATAGGTACCTCATTCAGTACGTGTTTAATCCACTGAACCCGAGCGGCCGCTTTTCCGATCAGGAACATGATACGTCATAACGTCATTATTTTTGGATGGCTGTTCGGTAAATGTGTGGGGTAGACCAATCAATATTTTCAACGTGCAGCCTCGAGGCTGCACGTTGAAAATATTGTTTGGCCCAAATAATGAATATGCATTCTTCTAATTGCTGACATTGAACTGGCATGGACGATACCACTAGAATTCAAAGAGTTAATTCACTTTGAAACATCAAGATATTAACACAATTTGTGGAACAACGCAACGTAATAATAATACTACAGCTGTGATGAGTCTCCATTCATTATTATTTTGTAAAGAAACATATTTGATAGTATTGGTAAAGTCATTAAACATTCCGTCAAATTAAGTCTTGATCAAGAACTCTTTCTTGCGTTAATTCAAAGAAAATGAATGTTCACGGTATTTTTTAGATTCCATCATCTGGAACATTTCAGTTGGTCGGAAAGACGATTGAAACTAAACATAGGCAATGATGGTCTATTTATGGGCTTGATTGTTTCCTGGCTATACCAGCGTCGAATTCCTTACTGGGTTTCCCTGGTGGCTTGGGGGATTGCAACGTTGCTTGGGAAATTTTGGTATGTGACCAGCTGTTGGAAAGGGCTGTGGGCACGTACCAGCTGTATCACCTATTCAAATTTCATTAGCTTCAACACTCCTAACATTACCTGAGGCACAATGGGTCAATCATCTTTCCATTCAGTTGGGATGGGAGTTGATATAATGCTATGCCCAAGACTGTTTAACACAAATACACTTGGACCGATTTTGGTCGAGGTGCTTCAGACGAGAATATGTTTATATCATTGCGTGGTCTGACACCAGTGATTAGCTATGTGCAGAGCGAAGACATCTAACGTACAAAGAAATTTGAGTATTTCGGTGATTCGACTTCAAGAACAGTTACTACCAGTATAATTATCTAACAACCAACAGCCATTAATATATTTTTACAGCCTGTGTACGTTATATTGGAAACCCGACGTGTTATATATGCAACACATTTCTTTCTTCCGGTTCTTGGAGCCTAAAAAGTTTGCTTTTCCGGCACTTCTTAATCTAGGCGCATATTGATGCGGATGGCGGATGCGACAACGAATTGTTTCGGATCCGATCGCCGGATATATTTGCCGTCCGAAACCAATCACACATGCATGCGGTTTGGTTGCGTTATGGCCATACGAAAGTTATCCGAAAGTAGTGGTATGTGACCTTAAACACCAATAAATAAATACCAATAAATAGTGCCTCTCAGCCTTTACACAATGGATAGCGTGGAGGAAGGCTGTGATTTTTTTTTTATATTGGCCGTTTGTATATACTACCACAGAAAGGTCATGAAAGACAGAAAGAATAATAGAATGTGGGTCCTGAAGGTTAACATCTTTTTACCGCCGAATGTTTGATTTCCCATTTTTTCTGAGATTTCTTTTCACGCATTAAATGTTTGTTGGCTGCCGTGGTAGTCTATATGCTGGCTATTATACAAATAGGGCCAAGGCCTGACTAGCCCACACAGATCTTCAGGCTCTTGGGATGTTATTGTAATAGCACGAGGCATTGTGATCTCTAAAACTAGAGTGATATTCCCAGAATGACGTAAAAAGAATGAATTCTCCTGCTTGGGATTCGGAACGACGAATTTTGCCGGAGAGAAAATACCAACATTTTCTCTCCGATTCGATTCGGAGCGAGGATTGAGATTTGTACCGCATTCGTACCCATGTGCGGGTGTCAGTGCATTCCTTTCCTATATTGATTTTCTCTCCGACAATCGGATGTGGTAAAAACATCGCATTGGAGCCAAGATTCATCGCCGCAACCACATCAATGTGCACCAAGCTTTACAAGAAGCAACGATTGGGCCAAATAGTCACAAATCAGTTTGCTCACTGTGTCCATCAGCATTTCCCTACTAGAATTTACGAATAATGGATCCTCAATTTCTTTTCAGTAAATGTTTAAATAAAGTTGTAATCAACATTTGTTTGTGATTTTTGTCGTAATTGATAAAATATTATTTAACCCTTTACCTAACGTAACGGCCAAAACCGGCCAGCGCTATTCTCAAAAATCGCCAATTAATTTTCATTATTTTTTTCATTTTTTGTCTCAAAAACATAGGTTATAACCCCTCGTTGGAACGAGCTCGTCGAGCTCGTTCCAACGAGGGGTCATAACCTATGTTTTTGAGACAAAAAATGAAAAAAATTAGTTATTCAAGAATTATTTTTGCAAGTGTCGTCTGCTTTTCAGGTTAGGTAAAGCGTTAATTAAAAAAATATAAGAATGAAATCTGATGACTATATCAACAGCATTGTTCTAACCGCGCACCTCAATCCCTCTCACCTGTAAACATGTCTGACATTTTACAGGAAAATTAACCCTCTACCCACCACGAGTGGCAGAGACAACATTTGGAGAAAAAACATTTAACAACTGAACATGTTCATTTTAGCATGAAAAAACATAGCTTATAACCCTTCATTGTAAACGAGGTCATTCATAGGAGTGGGTCACAATGTATGTCTTTAAGACAATAATTTGAAAAACTAATAACTAAACTAATTTTAATTACGATTTGTTGTGTTGCTGGTGGGGCTATGGCTTTTCGTTCGGTAAAGGGTTAAACAGGGTTGGGTACAGGGCAAGTTGTGACCGTCGTGAGATGACAGAAATACACTTGCAACAAATCGTCGTTGGAATTGCGGAAATGTTTTCGAGTTAACTCGCTCTGTCCGTGGCGAACGTTTAATCACGAATAGATAAACTAGAGAAGTAACTCTAAGACTTCTTGAGCTTCTGACCTTTTGGTCTCAGCTCTACAAAAACTGTTCTTTCTTTGGTATGCATAATTACTCTTCGATTTTCATGCATGATTTCATGAACTTTTTAAAAAGGGTATTTATGAAGGGATCGCTACGAAAAATAATTTCTTGAATTGTTAAATATTCGCAGAAAGTGGTCGTGTCGCTTAATTTAAGGGAAATGAGAGTGAGGGACAAACATGCATGACCAATGGCAACAGTGTTGCTTTTAAATCTTTACTTAACTGAAATGATATCAAAATTTATTATTTAAATATAAGTTTTTTTCACAAAATTCCAATAAAACCATATCCTGTGACCCATCATTAGAACGATTTCGACGAGCTCGTTCCAATGAGCGATCACATGAGATGGTTTTGTTGATTTTTTTTTAACCCTTTACCTAACCTGAAAAGCAGACGACACTTGCAAAAATAATTCTTGAATAACTAAACTTTTTCATTTTTTGTCTCGAAAACACGAGCTCGTTCCAACGAGGGGTCATAACCTATGTTTTTGAGACAAAAAATGAAAAAAATAATGAAAATTAATTGGCGATTTTTGAGAATATCGCTGGCCGGTTTTGGCCGTTACGTTAGGTAAAGGGTTAAATATTTTTTTATTCAACTGCTGAATTTGCGTAATAAGCGGGTGGATGCGATCGATTCATCAGGTAAATGGTTAATAAATCAATGCCTTGCCTAGCTGATACTGATTCAATACATCAGTGTTAAACACAAAACACTACCTGGCGAACATCTAACTAGTTTAAATCATTTCCAGAATAACCCTCAGAAATGGAGTTCATGTCCAACAAAAATACACTCATTATTATACATTTTGTACCTAACTGTACACAGCGGAACAAACAAGTGCAAACAAAATAATTTACAGAATTTTCCAATATTATCTATGTAAACTAGAATCTTTTATGAAAGGAATAACGCACAATAAAGCCAGTCACTTACAACCTTGACACAGGAAAACAATGATGGCGTTTTACTTTAATTAACCCAATCACATTGAAGAACAGTGTAATGTATCTTCACAACATACTTAGTGGAATTCAGAACCGAACAAAGTACTAGTATTCTTGATCTAGGAACGATGTCATCTCCAAAGACTATAAACCCAGGGTACGGGGTGGTAGAGTACAACTAAATCATGGTGTAGGTTGATCCCCTCACCCTCAAGAATTATTCTCACTTTGTCTGAAAGGAACAAGATGCACTAGCAAATTTCAGGCCATGACCCACAGGATACAACTCAGTGGTCCGTAAGTTGAAGAAAAGGGTGCTGGTGCTTCTTTGGTTTTGTTAAGAGATATTACACATAATCACCCGAAAGAAAAAAAACAATTCCACCGTTATTTTGTAGTAACCCAGCCTCCCAGTGTATTTGTTTGTTTACGTGTGTCTATTTAGCTCGTATAACTTGAAAATTAAGGAGACTTGATAAAAGACAACCTCTCTTCTACGAGTAACCTTTTAAAGTGTCAGTTGTCAGGAATTTCTAAGACAGAAAAAGTCAATGTATTGCGAATATGTTCACGGCTCTTTTCGGGTATCCCTTCTTCAGAAGGTGTTTAAACAAATTACGGCAAAATAAAAGTTCTGTGCTCATCCGTGATGTTGCAAATGGTGAGATAGGCAAGCTAGATTGCTGTTGCTTATTTCTGTGGCATCCTTCCATCGTAGTGCAATATGTATTCTTTTGAAAAGGGCCCAGGGTGTTCTTTCAGAAAGTGTTTTAGATCACACCGCCAAAGTTAAAGAACACTACATTTTATCACTGATTATGATTCGTGAAAAGTTATCAAATGATCGCCGAGGACGGTGTAGTAAATTTCATTGTATTCGTCTGCAGATGTGAATGAACAAACAAGACATTATAGAATAAATACTGAATTCTTCACGAGGAGAGTGACCAGATTCTGGTAAATAAATATCACTATTAAGACAGCTTTTCCCGTCCAGGATTTTGGCACGTCCTAAATTCATAAAGTAGGTTGTTGCTCAGTAAGCTTGTACGGTAGACCAATCAATATTATCAACGTGCAGCCTTAAGGCTGCTCATTGAAAATATTAATTGATCCACCACGAATTAACGAATATGGACCCTTCGATGCCATTGAACTGACATGGAATTTACAATCAGAGTTCAAAGGCTTAACTGAAGAAAAGTGGTTATTCAATTAATTCACTGCGCCAATATGTTAAAATTTATGAGGTTCAGTGAGTACTAAAAGGCCTTTTCTGGGCACTCAGTTTCGATTCTAAGTATCTCTTCCTTTGATCCTTCTCAACTAAAGGGTGTCATTCCTTCGAATACGCAAGTATCCAGAGCTGGAAAAGGCTTTATTAACTTTTTTGTAGCGGATCATATGTTGAACTGGCCAATGGCAAAAAAAAACTCGTTTCAAGCTTTAGGAATTGGGTCCGGTATGCCGAAGAGGTTGAAATAATATCCAGATAATGTCCAGACCAGTAGTTAACAAATGCTTTCGATGTGAATGCTCCAGTATTTTGGTGACGCAATATTAATTTTGTCTACAGGCCGATGAAAAGAATGAAGCCTGTTATTTTAGGGTATACCCGATCCAGTAAGAAGATGTGTAAACGCATATGTTTTGAGAGTAGTGGTGTAACAAGGCCTGTCAGCTGAAGTCGTGCGTAGAACCGTTTGGCTAAATGTTTTAGCAATTTTGAACCTGTTTGATCAGTAATAAATATGGTTATATGGTTAACCTTTAGATCGTGGTGGTATATTCCATATCGGGGCGGGTCCATGAACTGGAAGATTACATACTCATTTTATGGGCGTAGACCAGTTAATATTTTCAACGTGTGGCCTTGGTGCTGCATGTTGGAAATATTGATTGGTTTATTCCAATTCACCGACGAATGTAGGAAGTACCATAACAGGGCTTTGGGCTCAAAATGTTAAATGTTATGATACTTTCTTCTGATTTGTTGTTCGTTCATTGTGTTGTCTACTTGCCAGCAACCAATTATTATTAATGCAAAATGTATGCGAACTGTGTTGAAAGTGTAAATATTTGAGTGAATACGCTCGTAAATTCGAAATATACCCATACTAAGAAGAATTTATGCAGAACCACATCTCTCAAGCAAACTATCTTTGAATATTGATAAAATGTAACACGTTGGCATTAAACAAGTGGGCTATCTAATATTGCTTATTAATATTTGATGGATGCTGCCAGAAAAGACAATGCTAAGATAACTCTTTGCCAGTGCATGTCTCCAAAGGTAGTCAAACGCATGTGTCGCCGTCACAGAGTCATAATTTCATCACGTGGTTATGAAATGTTTTTATATTTGCGGAATAATTTCCTTACTAATTACCCTTCTGTTTGTAGAGAATATTATCAGAATATTTCATCTTAACGTGTCCAGTTTTGTACTTCCATGAAGTTTCTGGCATTCCTGTTCAAGTAAGATCTGCAAGCAGTGTGTTTTCTTTGGCTTTTGTCAACTGCTATGGTTACCGTTGATATAGCATAATAGCTACAGCTCTTTGCGTCATTTTTTCCATTAGACCACCTTCTGTAATTTGGTATCGGCGGATCGGATTTTGAAACGTTTCATCTGTTTTCTCTGATCTGGCTTTTGTTTGCTATGATCGCAATATTTGGAATCGTCAGGATCTGTCAGTGGAGATTTGTGGTCATAACTATTAATTCCCTCTAAACCAACTCTCATTCACTCGTCCTCTTGTCATACTAATACATTGACCTGACTTGGATTTGTTGCGGTTCTGAGATGAGTAGGCATCTATTACCCCTACGGTATCCCTCGATGCACTCGCCCCTCTACCCACTTTCTCTTTTTCCGCTATTCAACTGGTTGATGAAGTCCTTCTCAATTTCATTAATAAGCATTCTACCCCCCACTTTCCGTATCACCATCCAGTAGTCTCATATAATTCATTCTCTCATCCCATTTCCCCATTTATACTACTGGAGAAACTTATTCTTCTTGAATGACATTTTTAACATTCGAAAAGTCTTCTTGGGTGTCCCTTATTACCAAATTACACATTCGACATTCCTTATCGCCGTGTTTCCCAGTTTCTCCGAAAGCGCAAGTGCTCTCAACCCCAAATGTAACAGTACTGACTGGAAAATAGGGTGTTCCATCTGATATTAATGGGAGAATTAATGGACACATTGTGGGCGTGAGAGAGGGTATAGTGGGTGGGGATAAGAAAATCAACTTTAATGGGAGGAAGCTCTTAGAGTTTACAAATGAACTGGGCCCAAAAATTGGGCATAGGGATGTAAAGTGTAAGGGTAAATGAACATGGAAAGGAAAGACAGAGAGACAATAATCGACTAAGCATTCACTGTCCCAGAGTTTTGGTGGGAGGTTCTGGACATCAAAATGGACACGGAGAATTCTGAGTTTAATAGTAATAGCAATCTGACAACAGTAAGGGCTAGGGCCAATAGAATAGCCAAACAAAGGGTGGTCTTTGAGGATATTTGGAAACTAGGAAAAGAAGCCAATTGGTGGCACTCTGATGAGAATTTAAAATCAAAGCCAGAAAGTGTGTCAACCGGAGATAACGTTCAGGAGTTGGCCCATTCAAATGTGAGGAATCTCAAAGATGCTGGGAGGGAAAGCACCGCGAGAATTAATGATACAGACACTAAAAGTGCCAGAGAAGTATATGAGGAGGCAATAACAATAGTTAATATAATCAAGGATAAAAAGAGGAAAACTTGTGTGGAATAGTAAGTAATCTCAGTAAAGCAATAAGTGGGGAGGGGGGGGGGGGGTACTTAAGTTCCACTATATTCCAGAAATGGATAAATAAAACTAACAAATGCGATACCGCACAGAGTATTAAGGTTGATGGTAAAGGCACTGATAGAGGACAGTAGACCAAGCATTGGGGGGGGGGGGGGGGGATAAATGATAGAAGATGAGGTAAGGTTCTGGGAGTCCTTCCAGAATGTATGATGGAGAGAACAGAAAATTTATCTGACTCAGTATGAAGGAAAACTGAGGTGTGAAAGTACGAAGTGCAGTCACAAAGTTAAAGAATGGCAAAGCAGCAAAATGGTTTTCCCCAGAAATACATTACTGACGCTATTTCTTAGCTGGTTAAGAATTCGCTTTCCCATTCGTACTCAGTTTATTTTGTATTGTGCCTGTTGATGCTGCTTTTCACAATGCTTATAAGGGCGTGCAGTTGGAATTTCATGAGTCGACACCTGAATTTGTTTGTCAAGGTTGGTTTCGAACGACACCTACACTATGTTTACAACAAATGATTGTCATGAAACCATTCGAAAGGGTACTAACCACGATCATTATTTAACATATTATATCAAATAATAAATTATCTAAAACAGTAAAGCTTAAATGCATAGTTAGTAGAAACGTTTCGTAACGATATAGAGGAAGGGAAGTTTAGTGATAATTGTACTCAGAACACAGATAAGTGATCCATATCAGAACGAAAACGTGATTATCCTTTTCCAGCTCTGTGTTGTAATGTATGGAATATAGTATGTTTTATTAACTTCTTTTCAAAGTATTATTTCAAATTTTCTCCACAGGCTACATTGTTTGTCCTCGTATCTGTGTTGATAACCTTTTCATCCTCATAAGTCAGCCGACCTCTTTGATGGTGTGCGTTTTCTCTCACATTGATCTAGTTTTTCCCCACGACGAATCCATTTCTATAACCCGTTATTCACGACCAATGTTTTGGAATTTGGCAACACTTCGTAGCAATTTCGCAATCATTTTGAATCCTTTTATTAAATATTAGGGGTCCTCAATTTAATAATCACACAAGTTTTCGCCTGAGTCGAAACGATTATTCGAATATTGATTGCGGACAGAAGTGCGACCAAGAGAGGGTAACTAAAACTTTTAAACGTAGTTTTTGTAGGAATATATTTACCGCAAAAGTCGATTATTTTATAGCCTACATTATTTTATATCGAAATACTAAAGGTATCACAGCAGTAAATATTTTCCCATAGGCGGCCATTACAACGTTCAAGCGAAAAAAAGTATGATCGCATCACTTTAATTTTGGCATTCAAATATCTTGGTCAAGTATAGCCTCCAGACAACTTTTCTTGACCCGAAAGCAGGGGGTCATGCAACAAATATTGAATTTGAAATAAGACAGAAAATCTGACCAGAAGGGAAGTACCGGTCATATGCACCTATTTGTCAGGGAATTCCCAACAAAAACCACACCAAAAGTCAATTGTATTTTTTAAGTTCAAAAGTCATCTAATCACCCTCTTTATTCATCTGGAATAAGGCTGTATTTATGAACCGATCTTTACGAAACTTCTTGGGTACCTTTGTTATCACCCTGAGATGAGAACGAGTGTTTTGGGGTCTGGTCTGAAATTTAAGACGGCCTCTGGCAGCCATTTTATACTGTACCAAAATTAGGTGCAAACAGATTTTTGGACAGAATTTCCATATGAAAGCTCTGATTTGAATAATCTTTTTGTATGAATGTTTAGTACCATGGGATACATCACATATAATATGTTTTTTTTTTCTTGTGCGTAAATTATGCAAATTAGACTAACTTTGATTTATTTAGTGTTACTTTCAGCACTGTAAGCACAAATGACAATACGGCGGGCTAGAGGCCATATATATGAACCAATCTTTACAAAACTTCTTGGGTACCTTTGTTATCACCGTTGTACGAGAACAAGCGTTTTTGGGCCCGGTCTGGAATTCAAGATGGCTGCTGGCGGCCATTTTGTACAAAATGGTATCAGGACAACTCGTACCCACGGCAACTCGTACCAGTCAAGTCGTACCCAAAATTGGACGACTCGTACCCAATTTCGGCTGGACAACTCGTACCCACAGTTGGACAACTCGTACCCAAGGTTGGACAACTCGTACCCACAGTTTGTCAACATGTACCTGGTCTTTAATTGTATGGGCGAAGGTGAATATTGGCTGAAGGACTTGATACGATTTGTGTCTGCTTTCAATGGGTGTGCATAAAGGCAAAAACTTTCCATTTTTAGCATTTATCTCAACAGTCTGAACAGACTTCGCCGAAAGACAATTTCGCCGGTATGGACATTTCATCAAGAGAGCAATTGGAAGGAAACAGGAAATATTTAAATTATATATTAATACAGTGGTGTAGATACGGGAGACGACCCCCCCCCCCCCCCCCCCCCCCACACACTCCCACCGCCCTCCCCAAAATCGGATAATCTTTGGCTCTTCGTTAAACTTCTGAGGGCTTTTCTACGTAGTATTGTGTTGTACTGGTAGTCATACCCAGCAGTTCACGTGTTTCAGGGTTAATGCAAAATCAGATGCGATCGGGGCTCATTCCCCCATCCTAACCCACCCCTTCATTAGTTGAAGGATTAACGCGATGTCGGACGCGATCGTGGCCATCAGAAGTCCTTTCCTGGTCAAATTACATCTATATAGACCTGCGCCAATTTTTGTTTCGATCGGTCGAGGCACGACAGTCGGGTGCTGAGAGAGAGAGAGATTCACTTTTATTCATCTTTATAGTCTAATTTCAAACCTAACAAAAATGCTAATTATCATTCAATTTTCATGATTGTCATGGAAGATAATTGTTAGAAAAACACACCTCCCAACTGGAAGATTAACTTAATTGGCGATAATAATATGCACAGAAAATTAAACACCAATCGATTATAAGGTAATAGACGATAGAAAATAATTCTTCGTGATCTCACACCTGTCACTGCCGGGTAAGTCTAAATTAAATGACTGTCGAGTTTTCAGGTGTGTCGGTGTTGACCATAAAATTTCCGACAGAAATCAGTTGATGCGAGCTGGTGGACTCATAGAGAGAGATGTATTAGAGCTTTTTAATTAGATTTTTTTTTAAATGAACATCATTTGTGATCTTCTTGATTCAGTCTATCACTGGTCATTGTTTGCCGTTTTTCTTCCCAGCGGGTAAATGTGCTACGCTTCAAGTACAAAATCCGGCTGGACTCTCAATTTATAATGAAATCCCTTCTCGCCTGACCGGAGTGGCGCCTCACCAGTGATGTAACTTTGCCACACGAAAAATAATGTAAAGGTGGAGAGTGGCATTATTAATTAGGAAAGGCAAGAGTTAATGCGACGAAGGCTATGGTTTTCACCCTGATAATTTGCAGAGCCTAGGCCTAGATGCGAGGCCTTTTAGTTTTTTCCAGTACTCTATTTCCCAAAACTGAAGCACAGAAACCGGGTGTCGGGGTTGGAGGGGTTGTCATTCACGCCAGTTCTCGTACGAATACGATTGCAGACTTCCAGGAACCACTGGTGCCTGCTATCAACAAAGTACGGTCAATGAATATATGCTTCCTGTTCTGTGTATCACAGCCGTCATTTTGACGTAAACTTTGTGTATATTTCATTCATATTCATGGAATATCTGACGAAGGAATTTCAAAGTAAACTGATTTCCATTACTATTATAGCACCTTAAACAGATGAAACAAAACCAAAAATCCCGCTTCTATAGTTCTTATGCCACTAACGGCCTTCGCCCATACAATTAAACACCAAGTACAAGTTGACCAGCCATGGGTACGAGTTGTCCAACCTTGGGTACAAGTTGTCCAATTGTGGGTACGAGTTGTCCAGCCGAAAATGGGTACGAGTCGTCCAATTTTGGGTACGACTTGACTGGTACGAGTTGCCGTGGGTACGAGTTGTCTAGAAACCGTACAAAATTAGGTGCAATCAGATTTTTGCGCAGAACTTCCATATGGAAGCACTGATTTGAATAATTTTCTTCGTGAATGTTTAGTACCATGGGATACATTACATATAATACGGGTATTTTCTCGTGCATAAATTATGCCAATTAGACTAACTTTGATCTATTTAATGTTACTTTCAGCACTGTAACTGCAAATGCTAATACGGCTCGGGCTAGAGGCTGTATTTATGAACCAATCTTTACGAAAATTCTGGGGCACCTTTGTTATCACCTTGGGGCGAGAACGAGTGTTTTTGGGTACAGTCCGAAATTCAGGATGACGACCGGCGACCATTTTGTACCAAAAATGGTGCAATCAGTTTTTTGTACAGACCTAAAAATATGAAAGTTCTGATTTGAATAAATTTCTGTATGATTGTTTAGTAACATGGAATACATCGCATATAATACTGGTTTTTTTCTCGTACAAAAATTATGCAAATTAGATGAACTTTGATTTGTTCAGTGCTACTTATCCACAGTAAGTGCACATGTCAATACGACTCGGGCTAGAGTCTGTATTTATGAACCGATCTTCACGAAACTTCTTGGGTATCTTTGTTATCACCTTGGGATGAGAAGGAGTGTTTCTGGGTGCGGTGCAAAATTCAAGATGGCTGGCAGTGGCCATTTTGTACCGAAATTGGGTCCAATCAGTTTTTTGTAAACAGCTTCTATACGGCTCAGACTAGAGGCCGTATTTATGAACCGATCTTTACGAAACTTCTTGGGTACCTTTGTTATCACCGTGGGACGAGAACGAGTGTTTTAGGTGCAGTCCAAAATTCAAGATGGCTACCAGCAACCTTTTTGTACCAAAATTAGTGCAATCAGTTCTTTGTACAGAACTTCTGTATGAAAGTTCTGATTTGAATAAATTTTTGTACGAATGTTTAGTAACATGGAATACATCACATATAATACATGTTTTTCTCTCGTGCAGAAATTATGAAAATTAGATGAACTTTGATTTGTTCAGTGCTACTTATACACGGGTGCAGGTCGTTTCGGCACCAGTGTTCAGGTCGTTTCGGCACTGAATTTTTTCAGCACTTTATTCTGTCATGTATTTTAGTTGTTTCATAGCGTATTTTCAGTATATTATGAATATTTTACACTGTTTTTCTTTTGTTTGAAGTAGTTTGGAACTGTATTAAATGATATTAATTTTTTAATTAAGTTCAAAGAGAAATGATTTTGTGTTTTTGTATGGTTTTGTTTTCAAAGCGATCAGAGCTGCTGCCCCATTTTGATTGATCTGATGTAGTAGTTTCTGCAGTGATTAAACATAACAGGGTGACCCGATGTAGTTGTTTCTGCAGTGATTAAACATAACAGGGTGTGAGCAACAGAAATAACTCAACAGAAAGAATTTGGCCCCTTAGATGTTTGTTGTTAGAAGGGAGAATTTTCCTATAAAGCTGGCTCTGGGACAAGCTTTTGTCATTCTCCAAAATGTCTGAAGACATATGTATCCAGTGCAACACAGCAGTCCGACCCCATCAACATGGGCTTCAATGTGATGGGTGCTCAAGATGGCAGCACAGAAAGTGTGGAACGGGAGTTACTCAGAATCAATACAGAGAAGCGATTAGGCACCGTAGAAATGTGGAATGGTCATGCACAGAATGCTCTCAACCAAATAGTAATGACAATGCCAGTGTTGACAATAGTATTAATAGTGGTGATAATATTGATGACAGTAATAGTGTTTCTGGGCCTAATGTTAGTTTCTTTGTTCAGCATTCATTTAACACAGTCGATGAGGAACTGAAGGCTGAACATACACAGTCTTCTAACATTGACTCATCATTTCAAACGCGGGAAGCCATAAATGAACATTCAGTATCAGAAGAGACAGAAGATACTGCTGTTGTGCAGGCAATAGCCAGGCATCAACTTCAAACCCAGAGAGTATGTATCACATCATAGACTCAGGTACAAAACGTGGAAAGCGGATGCTAATAGACGGCAGCAGCTATAGCTCCACTGTTAAAAACCCAAAAATGACCACACATTATGGCGCTGCACCAAACGGGAACGAGGAGCGAACTGTCCAGCAACCGTGATCCAAGATGGTGAAACATATCAGAGAGGCCTGAAGGAGCATGCTCATCCAGCTGAACCAGGAAAACATATAGCCGTCACCATAAAAGCTTAGGTAATTGTTTTAATCTCCTAGTTGCGTATTTAATAGCAGAAGTCACTCATTAAAATTCTCGTGAAGAACGCTGGCCAGTTTTAGTCGTTGCGTTGGGTAAAATGTTAAATAATGTGTGCTATTTTTCATATCTACATTGAAAACAGTTGTACAAAATTTATCTCGTGATGCTTATGATGCTTAAATAATGTGTGCTATTTTTCATATCACCTTTGAAAACAGTTGTACATATTTATCTCGTGATGCTTGATTTTTTGTGCTATAATGATATTTGATATTGTGCTATGTTAAACTGAATGTTGCTATTTTCATGTGTGGCCACAAATGTAAAAATGTTGTTGTTTTCATCAATTTTTAAGATATCTTTAATAAAACTTTGAATCTGGAGGCATATTTTAAATTGTTGTTATGTTTTTTTTAACCCCAAAATGATAAAATCCCTAGGTGCCGAAACGACCTGGTCAGGTGCCGAAATGTCTTGCCCCGGTGCCGAAACGACCAGGATTAAGTAAATGCACATGTCAATATGGCTCAGGCTAGAGTCTGTATTTATGAACTGATCTTCACGAAACTTCTTGGGGTACCTTTGTTATCACCTTGTGACAGGATTGAGTGTTTTTGGGTGCCTTTGTTATCACTGTGCTATGAGAACAAATATTTTTGGGTTCAGTCAGACCCACTCTGGGACTCCAAGATTTCTTTTCTAGTTTAGCATCTAACTGTCGCCCACCTTTACAATACTTTACGTACACATTTGTTACAGGCTATGGTCAGCATTTATGTACAGACTGTTACAATACTTTACATGTACCTTTGTTATCAGGTCATTACCTAGATGTTTGTCATTGCTGTGTCACATACTTTACATGTACATGTCTTAAATAAGTTGAGCTACAGTGTCATTGACACTTTCATTTATTTATTTAATTATATAATAATTTTATTGTATACTTTTTTGTGTATTATCCATTGTAATATATCTTAATGTACCTCCTTGCATTAAAATTTCATATACTTATACGAAATTCTGAAAACAGACATGTCAGAACAAAATAAACTACTCAGCCATCTAATTAATTTCGACACTGTTTAACGTGGCTCTGATTACTGTTTATTCAATGGATTACCTATAATAATTATATTATTACAGCAAAAGTTCTTAAAGTATATATATGTTATATTAAGTTCTGCAACATAATATTATAATTTTGCAATTATTCATTGAAGAGTGCCACGCGCTTTACAGTGAATAATCGCATTATTATTAGCAAATGTATTATAAGAATTAATTATAATAAGAAACGCATCAAAATTTATGTTATATTAAGTTCCGCCAACATAATCTTATAATTTTGCAATTATTTATCGAAGCGCACCACCAGTGCTTTACAATGAATAATTGCAAAATTATTAGCAAATGTATTACAAGAATTAATTATATTAAGAAACGCATCAAAACTTGTTATATTAAGTTCTGTAACATGATCTTATTATTTTGCAATTATTCATTGAAAAATATTTGCTATGCTATGCTGTTGTTATCTTGTGAATCTTGTGTACTGAATAAATGTCATTATTTCATTTGATACTGAATAAATCATTAATTTTATTTTCCATGTTTTTATGATATTCAATCCCTTGGCAGACAAATTGGGTAAAATTGCAAGCGGACTAATTGGACAAAATTGCTAGTGGACGATTCGGTGCATTGGCAGACGAAACAGGTAAAATTGCAAGCGGACGATTCGTCTTGCGGACGAAACGTCCATATACTGCGATACCTAAAGAAGTGTTCTCATTCTAGGTGAGAAAATGAAAATACATCGAGTTGTAGATTAGTAATTAGGGTACCAGGGCAGAGGTGAAGAACTTTTATTTCTGAATATTGTCTGGGTGAGACTAAGAAGTGTAGACTGAGTCAGAGTCTGGAATAAGGTTTAGACGGAAATTGAAAGTTTTTTTTATAATTTCTTGTCAATGTTGATGGGTATATTGATGAAATTTCATATACTGATAGAAATATGGATAAATAACAGATATTTATAGGAATTGCCCAAATAGTTTTGTTTTAGGAGATTTCATTGCACTTTTTCCTCTCCCATGGGTCTAAAAAGTGTATAAAGGATCAAGGTTCTGGAGGGCTATCACTAAAAAGTGTATACTGAGTCTGGAATTGGTGTATGCAGAAATCAATTATTCAAATATCCCCTTAATGCCAAGGTGTTAACAAGATATTTTTATGTACATGTCGTATAAACCCATCTTCTTTCGAATTAGTGAAAGAAAATCCAGTTTTTTAAATTTTTCCGTCTTATATCATGAAAAATGTCTTTCAAACACACTAAAAAGTGTATACAGAAAGACTATTTGGTCACGTGATTTGTCTCTCATTTCGATCAGCGGTGTTATGAATCTTATATTTTTGGGAAGTTCTGGAAGCAAACTGGTATGAGTTACACCTTCGGTAGTAATTTTTTTTCCGTATATTTCTTATGTGTGTCCAAATTTTAATGTTGTACACAAATTATTTATTGAGTTGTTATGTATTGAAGCGTCTGAGGCAAAAATCACCAATAGCCGAGTCCGGAAAGGTGTATACAGAATTTACCACACTAAGAAGTGTATGCAGCTGCTGAGCTAGAGAGCGATTTTTATAAATTCAGAAACAACTGCATTGATTGAAAATTTTGTCAAGACTGACTTTGCGACAGTGAACTTCATTCACTTGATTTGACCAATCAGACATAAAGTCTCATTGAAAGATACCGGTGTCACTAATTTGATCTCCAAAGGCAATTAATGTATTTGACATGGACAAATAACATCGATTATCCTTTGTCCAGCTCTGTGTTGTAATGTATAGAATATAGTATATTTTATTAACTTCTTTTCAAAGTATTATTTCAAATTTTCTCCACAGGCTACATTGTTTGTCCTTGTATCTGTGTTGATAACCTTTTCATCCTCATAAGTCAGCTGACCTCTTTGATGGTGTGCGTTTTCTCTCACATTGATCTAGTTTTGCCGAATCCATTTCTATAACCTGTTTTTCACGACCTATGTCTTGGAATTTTTCAACACTTCGTAGCAATTTTGCAATCATTTTGAATCCTTTTATTAAATATTGGGGGATCCTCATTTTAACTGGTTGAGTGCTAGATTTTTTTCAGTGTTTTTAATATGTCCATTGTATTTGTTTTATTATAAATTATTGGTGAGTACCTTCTGGCACTCCCCAATAATTTGTAATAAAGCAGATCTATATTAATGAAATAGTAATTGTTTATGTCTGAATTTGAAACACAAGCGAAGAAATTGTTAACTTTTGCAAGGTACCCTCATTTTTTCCAAAGCCCTGATAGTGGCTTCCAGCACTCAACCAGTTAATAATCACACAAGTTTTCGCCAACATCGAAACGATTATTCGATTATTGATTGCTGACAGGAAGTGCGACCAAGAGAGGGTAACTAAAACTTTTAAATGTAGTTTTTGTAGGAATATATTTACCGCAAAAGTCTGTTATGCATTATTTTATATCGAAATACTAAAGAAGTGTTCACATTATAGGTGAGAAAACAAAAATACATTGAGTTGTAAATTACTAAATAGGGTACCAGGGCAGAAGAACTTTATTTCTGAATATTCTCTAGGTCAGACTAAAAAGTGTAGACCGAGTGCGAGTCTGGAATAAGGTTTAGATGGAAATTGAAAGTGTTTTTTCGTCTTTGTTGTCAATGTTGATGAATATATTGATGAAATTTCATATACTGATAGAAATATGGATAAATAACAGATATTTGTAGGCAGGGACTAGTCTGGGGGGAATTTTAGGGAGACTTCAAGATAGGGAGAGTGCAGAGTCAAGTAGGGAGACTTCATAGGCAAGTGGAGAAAATTAAGAATATTTATGTACCACCCCCTGCTGCCCCTTCATATTTCCAGCTCGTGGTCCCCCATTAATGCCCGGTTAATCCAGGTCAAGTTGTCTATGATGCATCTATGTCAGGTTAAGAAATCACAAAGTAATTATTGATTGAAAATCCCCCACTGCTACCCTCTCCTTCAAGACCAATCTCCCCAGCACCCTCCTGTGGTTGTCTTTCACCAAAGTCTATTAAACTAATAATTTCCAAAGTCTGAAAGTGTGAACAGGACCAGATGTAAGAAGAAGGTTGCTTCGAAGGTACTATTTCAAGATCCCTTATATGCACACGTGTGCCCTGTACAAAGCTTTTCTTGTCATCACTAAAGCTTTTTTCATGTGTTTCAATTCCATTCGTGTTTTTCTGGGAATGGATAGCCCAACAGTTAACAGTCATCAGCAAAAGGAAATAAAATACAGTGTTAGAAAATACGTCCGTTGTGTATACATTTTCAGCAGAGAATTTTCGGCATCCTAAGCGATGTAACCTACTTTCAAACTGGGTTATTTTGTTGAGTTTAGTAAGTCACCTATTTTCACTTCGACACTTCAAGCTCCGACTGAAACGGAACAAAATAGAAATAAAAAATCAGCGACAATGGACAATTGATTCTCCTGTGATTTCAAATGAATGGTCACTTATTTGACAAATGAAAATGCCCATTTATCACACTCAAGCACATTCGATTCTTGAAAACAATCATTTTTATGTAAACCTCAGATCACTCAGTTCAGCCTTTCCTCATTTTGGCAATTTTTTGAGGGCGACTTGTAATCGCCCTGACTATTTTTCTAGGCTACTTAGGGCTTAGAAGGGCGACATAATCGCCCTAGTTGCCCTCATGGCTGGTCCCTGTTTGTAGGAATTGCCTAAATATTTTTGTTTTGGGAGATTTCATTGCATTTTTTCCTCTCTCATGGGTCTGAAAAGTGTAGAATGGGTCAAGGTTCTGGAGGCCTATCACTAAAAAGTGTATACCGAGGCTGAGTCTGGAATTGGTGTATGCAGAAATCAATTATTCAAATATCCCCTTAATGCCAAGGTGTTAACAAGATATTTTTATCTACATGTCATATAAACCCATCTTCTTTCGAATTAGTGAAAAAAAATCCAATTTTTTAAATTTTTCTGACTTATATCGTGAAAAATGTCTTTCAAACACACTAAAAAGTGTATACAGAAAGACTATTTAGTCACGTGATTTGTCTCTTATTTTGATGGGTGGTGTTATGAATCTTATATTTTCGGCAAATTCTGGCAGCAAACTGGTATGAGTTACACCCGTAAACTTCGGTAGTAACTTTTTTCCATATATTTCTAACATGTGTCCAAATTTTAATGTTGTACACAAATTATTTATTGAGTTGTTATGTATTGAAGTGCCTGAGGCAAAAATCATCAACAGCTGAGTCCGGGAAGGTGTATATAGAAATTACCACACTAAAAAGTGTATACAGCTGCCGAAGCCGAATCACCGGAGTTCAAGTCAGGTTGTACACAGTTCATGGAGGGTGGATTATTTGTATTTACTTACTCGCAGTTTGTTTGATTGTATGGCTTTCGAGTCATTCCATAGTTTGAAGTTAAATAGATGTGTGCTTGGATTTTGATCTCTCTCTCTATGTGTCTCTCTCTCTAGAGAGTGAGTGCATCATAACGTGTATCAGTAATTATACTTCAATTAAGAAAGTGTCTGAATTCTAAATTCGCTAAACGGAAGGAAGGACAAGACTAGAACGCTCCTTTTTCAGTAACGTGGGGGCAGTAGAGTACCCAATGAACATTAAACTGCATACACTTTGCACAAAATTTTAGACTAAGTTCCTAGTAGTTTGTGCGGCAACACCGCAAGGGATTAAGTGGTGCCTAGGGCACGTGCCTTACCAGCCATACCTTATTTTTGCCACTGCATGGCATGCATCTTTATATGATAAGCACGGTGGGGTGGGCATTTGCAAGGTAAACAAAATCAGTACCACTCTTGACGTGATTGGCACCAACAGTGATGGATCGGCCGAATGGGAGATCCTTGGATTTCTCAATGGGCCGGTGGATCCTGAGAAAAGTTTTCAACATTGTTATCTCATTCTTTGGAACAGAGCCTATTTTGGATAAAACAGCCTCAGGTTTGAAGAAGGGTTAAACCTGTTGACCACAACAAGGGTATAAAGTCAACTTTAGCCAATTGTCTACACAGATGTTGCCCATTGTAGAGGACTTCCACCCCAGGCAGTGGGGACCGGGTCCTATTTTTCAAGTAAATCAGAACCTGTTTACCACAGTAAATAAGCACTGCTTCACTTCTAGGGTTTCCCAGGGGAGAATGCGCGTGCACTCTCCATGCACTCACTGCATACAATCAAACTTGACTCAAACTTGGCAGCTGTTTCCACTTTTTAGTGTGGTAAAAAATCACTTTTCACCAAAAAACAGGTAAGAGAGAGTTGAATATTTTTATTTCGATATAAACTAGGGTTTGGTATGTTCTATTGTAAATTTAAAAAAAATAATATCCAATAGGCAATATCGAAGAGATTTAAATAAATAATTATTGTATACATCTCAGACTCAGGTGTTGATGATTTTTGCCTCAGGCGCTTCAGTCGATAATAACTCTATAAATAATTTGTGTACAACATTAAAATTTGGACACACATTAGAAATATACAGAAAAAATTACTTCCGAAGGTGTAACTCGTACCAGTTTGTTTCTAGAACTTGCCGAAAATATAAAATTCATAACACTGCTGATCAAAATAAGAGCTCGAGTTGTAAACATGGTCACAATTGCAGCTTATAGTTACTATAGAAACCCTATGGGAAACACATTTTCATCTTCTTCTCTGAAACTACTGAGCCGACGTGAACCAAACTTCGCAGGAATAGTCTATGAGAGGATAGAAATATGTGTCTACCAGAGGCTATTTTCTAATGCTTAACCCAGTTCCCATCCCCTCCTGTCTGCACGAAGATTGGTACTGCCAGCAAAATACTTGTATTTTGAGAATCTGGTAGGGGTTGGTTCCAGTTTTCTCCACTGAGAACTGGGAAAAAACGAAAAAATATTGTGTATACAGTACAAGTCAAAATAAGCTGTAGCATAACTGCAATAAACTAAGTAAACTGCTGCTCCTGCCCTGACAAGATCAGAATCTGACATTTTCTGGAAAGCTATCAGTGAGAGCTTTCCAGAAAATGAAATGATGTTAGCTTCTGGTCTTATCAGCATAGGAAGAGAAAAAGATACATAGTTTTTGGATTATCCTACACAACTTATTTTGACTTTACTGAAAACCATTTTAACTGTACCTTGATACATGCATCATGAGTCTCCTGGTTTTCCAAACACCTGTCATCATCAGTCAGTATTTTCTGATAAGTAACATGAAAGTTTTTGTTTGTATTCTCTTGCAATCATATCAGCTTAGATGACAGTTATTATTGTATATCTTGTAAGATTTAACAAATATTGCGAGTAAAATGTGTTTGACTGTAACCCTTTACCTATCCAAAGCTATTTTGAAAAGAGAATACTGTCTGAGAGAATTGTAATTTCTTATCAACCTACCTCAATTGTTTACTACAGGCTTGCACTACAGTGGAAGAACCTAACTCAGATAAAATACTCTCTATTTTAATCTTTCCCAAGATTTGGGAAAGAAAAGTGGTGTAAAAACACCACGAAAAAATAAGCCAAAACTGGGTCGAGCGCCATCGGCGCACACCCAGTATAGGATGCTCTTCCATAGTACAAATCCACGACTACTGTAAAACAGTGTCAATTCGTCATTCTTTTGATTATCCGCACACGTGGTGGATGTGTGCCATCATTGCTCAGTAACAGTGATATTTTAACTCGTCGATAATAGTTTTCCTTTGACTGGATTTATGGATCTGAAGATCATATATTAACAGGACTGTGTTTTATATATTCTCGTTTATATTTTCAACCACATTCTCATTGTATATTATTTACTATTCCGTTTTCGCGAATGTTTTGTTTTCGACATCACGCGATTCGACAATGAATTTTTCGGTTGATGAATTATTGTTTTTGGAGTTAGGTGTCAATCTGGGACTGTCTGCACAGGATTTCTTCACTCTGTTGATGGCTGAATTTCTGTTTTTTCGGCTCCTGTCGACCGTCTGGGTTCTGTCATGTACCCACCTGTTTTTTTCTGCCACCTTCTCTTGTAGTTGAGGGTGTTCTTCTACTTTCTGTTTCTGTTGAGTTCACCTTTTTCTTCTACTACTCTCACCTCTGTTATTTCCAGTTCGGTTCCTTTAGGGCAATTCCTTTTGCCCTCGCCTTGGTGCGTTCTCTGGGCCGTTTCTTCCGCACCCACGGGTGGTGTGGAACGCTGTGGGAGGGGGCACTGTCGTTTCGGGCCCGCCCCAACTCGACCACGTCTGGTGTGAGTTTGACCCCCTCCGTGGGGTTGTGCGGCTCCTCCCACTCCCGTGGGGGGTGGGGAATGCTATTGTTTCGGGGTCGCCCGATTTGACCACGTCTGGTGAAAATTGCTCCCCCTCCGTGGGGGATGTGCAGCTCCTCCCACACCAGCGGGGGGTGGGGAATGCTGTCGTTTCGACCATGTCTGGTGAGAGTTATTCCCCTTCCGTGGGGAATGTGCAGTTTTTTACCGTGGTGGATACTGCTGGAGCTGTTGGATTTCTGGTGAAGAGATGCCTGGTTCCGGGACTATGCGCCCTCTCCAGTCGACATCTGAGGCTGTCACTAGGGTTGTGACTCCTCCGCTTTTCCGCCAGTTCCAACAGCTCCCGTCGTATCTGCTGTTACTGCTGTTCTGTCTACAACGTCATTGGGCACCATTTTTAGCCGGCCTCGGCTTATCCCTGCAAGGGTCTGCAGGGATGTCTCTAGTGTGGTTGTGGGGTATCAGCCTCAGCCTTCCCCGACTTCCTCTCGGCGAAGTCGGATGGGGCTGCCAACGGAACCCCCTACTGTGACCTCTCGGCCATTGAACACAGTAGTTTTATACCTGCAGTGGTCTGCTGCGGTGTCTGGTTGTGTAGACGTGGGGGTATCGGCCTCGGCCTTCCCTGACTTCAACTCGGCGAAGTTGGAAGTGCCTGCCGGCCGGACCCTCTACTGTGGTCTCTGCGCCGTCGAGCACCACAGTTGTCATTGGATTCGGATGTTCTTAGTGGGACACTATGAACTCGTGGCGTTTCCGTCCACTCATTCTGGCCACACAACCAGTTTTGGGGGACCAATGTCTTTTGTGCAGCCTGGACCTTCTTCCCTGCAGAGGTCCATGGTGACTCATGAGTTCCCGCTATGTTGATCCTCGGGGTGTGTCACACCCCTATACACGTCTGCCTTCAGACGTTTCGGCTGCCGCCCGTCGTCCCACGTTGAGTGTTTTGGAGGATCGTGACCCTTCGCTGGTTAAGAGGGTCAGAGGTGAAGCCACTTTGCCAGTTCGTTCCCCTGTCGAACCGGCCAGTACGGGCAGTGAGCTTAGGGAGGCCCTCTCCTTACTCACTCAGGTTCTGTCAAAGAGCCTTTCCGTTGCTTCCAGCGAGGCAGCGAGTGGTTTCCAGGCGCCCCCTATGGTGCCGCCTCCCGGGATTGGAAACAGGCCGCTTTCTGATCCCCCTGTTGTTCTGACACCATGGGAGGCGTCGGCTGGTTTGCCCACGATGGACTATGTGTCTTCCGACTCAGGGGGAGAGTCAGACATGCTTGATGTCGAGAGCCAGCAGTCTTCGGACTTGGGGGCAGCTCTTGATTTCATGTTTGGGTTCCTTCCGGATCTCAAACCATCTAACCAGTTGACAGTGTCAGTCAGGCCGCGATCATCGGTTTCGCGCCAACAGCCTATGGAGCAACCCGCTTCTGGGCGTCTTCGACCATGCCAGTCGGTACAGTTGAAGCATTTTCAGCCTTGGACACTAAGCTAAGTTCCAAGGCTATGAAGGCTCCGTTCTTCACCAGAGTTGACACCTTTTTGCCTCCGGCGCGTTATCGTTCCTACGATTCCGCCAATCCGTCGGTCTACCAGACTTTGACGGGTTTGGATCAGGACTCCAATTCCCTCGGGCTTTCCAATTTCAAGTCTGCCGTCATTCCAATGACGACTCTGGAATCCACATTGGGCTTATCGAGAGAGATGCTTGGTATGCTTTCTCTCTCCGATCACATCGTCTCAGCTTAAGCTGCTTATCTGCCTCCAGATAAGTTTGACAAGGTACAGGCTCCTTTGCGTGTGCTGTTCAAGGCGCTCATGCATCTTACTCACACGCATGCCTGTAACACGGCTAATCTGGAATTAGTACGAAGGGACTCTGTGCTGGACTCAGGCCGATCCCTTCCTTAGGAGCAGTGCGCTACTCTTCGATCTGCTTCTTTGGCAGGTCCGCAACTTTTCCATGGTTCTGTGTTGACGGTCCAGGATGACGTCCTACGTCATTCCAAAGATCAGCTGCTGTTTCTTCAGCTTGATCAGCCTTCTAGGGTAGGCAGGGGCCGTTCCAAGCCTAACAACTACCCTCTGCTTCATCTGCGAAGCAAAGGGGCTGATCCTTCTGTCACCGCTTCTACTTCTTACTCAAAGGGTAAGGGAAAGCGTCGGCAGTCTTGAGGGAAGTCCCAGGATTCTTCATTCAGTAGAGGAGGTGTTTTCTCCTCTCGCGAGCCTCGTCGGGGTTCAAAATGAAGGTCCTCACCTCACAGGTTGGAGGAAAGATAGCAGAGTTCGCAGACTGTTGGGCCACCATCACATCCGATCCTTGGGTGTTAGATGTTGTTCGGTCCGGGCTGCGAATTTCCTTCCGAAGACACCCCACTCTGTCCAGGGTGCCTCTTCCAACCACAGTTCCTTCAGACATTTTACGACGGGAACTTTTGTCCACGGAGAAAGACAATCTCCTGACAAAGGAGGCGATTGAGGTCATCAAGAACATTAGGTCAGTGGGTTTCTATTCTCGCCTGTTCTTGGTGCCAAAGAAGGATGGCCGACTCCGACCGGTTATCGATCTGAGTTTCCTGAACAGGTCTATCATTGCTCCCAAGCTCAGACTTGGAGACTTTCAGGTTGGTCCTCCGTTCAATTCACCAGGGAGATTTTGCTTCCAGCTTCGACCTGCGAGACGCTTACTTTCATGTTTCGATTCAATGGGCGTTACGGAAGTATCTCAGGTTTGTTTTTCTGGGGCGAGTTTACCAGTTCAAGGCTATGCCTTTCGGCCTCAACCTGGCTCCTTGGGCCTTCACCAGACTGATGTTGCATGTGGTAGCTTTCCATCGCACACAGTCCAGGGTGACTACTTCAGCATATCTGGATGATATCCTCCAGGGGCATTCCAATGCTGCCTTACTGGAGTCGGATGTCGCCACTCTGTTGAGCTTGCTCATGTTGCTAGGTTTCACGGTCAACGAGGAGAAGTCGGACCTGGTCCCTTCTCAGTCATTTTATCATCTGGGGATGGCTTTCCGCACACAATTCAATTTGGTGGCGGTTCCCCAGGCCAAGGCTGTGATTCTCTCAGCTTTTGCCCTGACTCTGTCCCAGTCCACATCCGCGACGGCTCGGAGTATTCTCCGGCTAATCGGTCTCTGCTGTTCGGTGACGGATCTCATTCCTCTAGGTCGGCTGCGTATCAGACCTCTCCAACACTTTCTTCTCAGTCGTTGGAGGCCGAATGTAGATTTTCTGGATCTGGTGCTTCAGTTTCCAGAATATCTTTATCCTCACCTTCTCCTCTGGGCGGATGTCCAGTGGCTTTCGCAGGGTGTTCCATTGGACTTACCCACATCCGATCGCGTTCTGACGGCAGATGCCAGCGATCTCGGATGGGGTGCGACGTTGAATCCTCTAGGTCTTTCCATTCACGGGATGTGGGACCAGGATCATGCAGCTCTACACATCATCCAGAAGGAGCTTCTTGCTCTTCTTATGAGTTTCAGACAGTGGATCCCTCACCTGTCGAATCGCCAGGTCCTTCTGTTGTCTGACCATTCGACGGTGGTTGCTTACATTCGGAACCAGGGCGGCACACACTCTGTTCCAATGTACGAATTGGCTCGGGATCTTCCACTGCTCGCTCAGGATGTCCACGCCGGGGTGGCTGTTCGTCACATTCCCGGTCGTCTGAACGTCCTAGCCGACTCCCTGTCCCGTCGGGGCAGGGTCATTTCCACCAGGTGGATGCTCCACATGGTGGGTTACATCTTGCGACTCGTTGGAACCATCCGGTGGACACTTTCATGTCCCTGTGTCCAGATGCTCTGGCTTTCGCCGTGGACGCTCTGGTCCTCCTTTGGGATGGTCTTGTCGGCTATGCCTTCCTACCGGTTCCGATTCCGCCTCAGGTTCTCGCCCATATATGAACCTGCAGTCGTCAAATCCTTTCGATCACACCGTCGCCTCAGTGGGTGTGGATCAATCTGCTCCGTTCTCTGTTAGGGGCGGTTCCGGCATGTCTCCCTCTACCTCGCAACTTTCTTTGCCAAAGTCGCCCGAGGAGGTTTCACGTTGACCCAACTTCATTGTGCCTTCACACATGTCTTTTATCGGGTCCTGTCTCCTCCGTAGTGGTTTTTCGAGACACGCAGTGGAGTTGCTTTTCTTCTTCAAGGAGGCACTCACTCCACTGGTTTAGCCTCTATGGCTAAGTGGAAGGTTCTTCTGTCGATGGTGTGCGATCACTCTGTTGCTTCTGTCACTCCTTCGATCACACCTCTTGCAGAGTTTCTGGTATATGTTTGTTTCTGGGGGTCTCCAGCAATGGGTACATGTCCATGCTTCGGAGACATTTTTTCATATGTGATACCGCATTGTTTCGACACTCATCCTTGCCTCTCCAAGCTTGTTCAGTTCATTTCCTTGAAAAGGCCTAGGACTTTGCAGTTTACTCCAAGATGGTCACTTTCTTGGGCGCTGCTCTGCTTGGGGGTGGGGGGGGGGGGGGCGTTCACGCCTTTATCCTGGATGAATATGCGTTTTTTCACATGCCAGATCTCTCCTGCATCCATTTCTTGATGGATTTGTCTTACTATTTGTGCAGCTTCTGCTCGTCTAGCTACTGGTGATTGTATTACCAATTGTTTTTTCTGCCACTATGTGCGTGCATTGTCTTCCTCTTTTAATAACTCTGTCATGTTGTCGGATGACGGATGTTATACTGGCAGCCTTCTGGAGAAATGCTACATTCCCCTTTTATCTGCGACAGTTGCAGGAGCCGACAGAGAACCTTGGGGCCCTCTTTCTTCGGCTCAGGCTGTTGTCTATCCCAGCCTTTCGGCTTTTTTCAGGGTCAGTTCCAGCTTTGTGCTGTTACTGCCCTTTCTGTCTGTGCGTCGCACTTCCCCATACGCCTCATCTTTCATTGTCTTTTCTAATGTTTGTGACGCTATGGTTTGATAGGCCTAGGGATCTCTTCCTCTGTCCACGGTCCCAGTGCTATTGAGTTATGTGTGGGTTGGTTATGTGATTCCCTCCAGCCTTTTGTCTATTCAGCATGTAGTAAACAATTGAGGTAGGTTGATAAGTATAAATTTTATAGTAAATTTCCTTTCTTATTATACCTACCGAAATTGTTTACATGGAGGCCCTCCCGTCTTCTTATTCGGGTAAGAATCCTTCCTCCCCGCTGATCACATAACTCCTGTGTTGTTCGGAATCAAAAGAATGACGAATTGACGCATTGCGCACTGTTTTACGGTAGTCGTGGATTTGTACTATGGAAGAGCGTTCCATACTGGGTGTGTGCCGATGGCGCTCGACCCAGTTTGGCTTATTTTTTCGTGGTGTTTTCACACCACTTTTCTTTCCCAAATCTTGGGAAAGATTAAAATAGAGAGTATTTTATCCGAGTTAGGTTCTTTCACTGTAGTGCAAGCCTGTAGTAAACAATTTCGGTAGGTATAATAAGAAAGGAAATTTACTATAAAATTTATACTTTCAAAATATTTAACCTTCTTTTACTGATTTTCTTGTTTGTTGAAACAGAATTCATAAATGTGTGCACTTTCAAGAAAATCTTCTTTGAAACTACAAGGCCAAATGGTTTGAAAACTTAGTGTGACTGATGACTGCAACACCCTCTACCAATGATCCTCATTTTAATCTTCATCGGGTTGCAAATATGGCTGCAATTGTGGCTTATAGTTACTATAAAAACCCAATAGGAAATCACATTTTCATCATCTTCACTGAAAGTACTGAGCCATTGTGAACCAGACTTGGCAGGCATTGTCTATGAGAGGTTCTCTACAAATGTTACTCATTTTATTCCTGTTGGGTGAAAAAAACGTAGCCACCAGAAGGATTCTTTAATTCTGATTGGTCAATTTTGAAAACTCTTCTCTGAAACCACATGGCCAAATGTTTTGATACTTTACATGGTTGATAACTGGGACACCCTCCACAACTTTCCTCATTTTAATGTTGATCATATTGAAAACATGGCCACAATTGCGGTTTATAGTTACTATTGTGGCCCTCCACAAACGATCCTCTTTTTGTGCCCATTGGTTAGAAACTATGGCCACCAGAGACATTCTATGATTCTGTTTGATGGATTCAAATATTTTGAAACTTCACGTGATTGAGGACTAGGTCACCTTCTACCAAGGATCCTCATGTAATGTTGCAAATGTGGCCACAATTGCATCTCATAGTTACCATGGAAAGCCTATGGGAAATCACATTTTTATATGTAGTTCCAGGTGAGCGATTACAGGCTCTCCTAGAGCCTCTAGTTCTATTATATCATATTATTGAGCTCTGTCAAGCAAGATATAATAGAATAATGCTAAATTTCTGACTAGAAAATAGAAAAATGAACAATTCCTGTTGATTGTATTCTCTTGTTAATTGAATATTTTTCTGTGGCAAAGTGGCTATTCAATTAAGACAGCTCCACAGTATAATTCTATATAATGGATGTTTTGTACCACTTCTCAGACATTTTGTGCTCAACATTGTCTTCTTTGCTTCAGCCAGTATTACTCAGTTGAATTTTGTTATATCTTAAAGGGGTTTCATTACGTGCAAATGCCCTTTGATAGCTTCTATTGCAATCATCATTCATGTTACCCGAATGTTAATTCTCTGGGTTTTTTTTTCAGGTTAGATAAACCCACATTTACAATTTTTAAAGATCATTTCTCAATTTAGGGTTGTTTTAATTTGTTAGCAACAGGTAACAACAATTGCAAGGGAAGGTACTGATCTTTAAATTGACCAGACATAAAGAAAGACGACGGACCATTTAATGTGCTTGTGCCATATCTTACTGCATGATGGAAGCATCACTTCCTCATTGAACATACATCATGTAAGACTCAGTAAGCAGTTGAAAATTGAAGATTGCCAGAGAAGATTGTGCACAGTGATGCAGACTGCTGACGTAGTTATCTGTGATGTACAAAGAATTCATTTATCAATATTATTCTCCTTTTTAAGAGCAAGAAATGTTGCCCGCCAGTCATGTGATATATGTATGTCATTTTTTCGTTGTGTTTTGTCAATTCTTATATTTCCCTTGTAAAACAACATGTATATACATGTACATGCACTATTCACTGTGAGTATTTGTGTATTCTTGTGCTATTCCATGGTTTCCTCTAGGAATAAATTAGTGGGTCCGGTAGGAGGAGAAAATCACATGGTTCACGCCCGGGTGAAGAAAATTTTACAATTGAACTCTACAGGAAGGCCATTTCCTTGCATCTGAGACAGCGATTCATGTTTTAGTGTGAGCAATATTGTGAGAATAATTATGCCGAATCTTCGAGGAAGCACCCAAAGCTATCGCCGTTTCTTCACCACAATCGGCATGTGACATCTTACCTAATCGGCAAACAGTGGAAAATAGTGATAGTTTCCAAATGACACTCAACAATCTTAAGCTGAAGAAGGCCAATTCCAGAAATTGTGCTCCTAAATGTGTCAACTTTGTTGGGAGAATGACAACGTCTTGACTAGAATTTTACAGCGTCATGTTGTTTGTTTTTTCGATTGGATTTTATGCAATCGTGGTAGTGGAAACCCTGTATATTCTTTATTGTTTGTGTAACAATTATAATTAAAAAGAATGTATTATTCTGCAGTACTGTATTTCTTTTCTATAAAGCCCACCCCATCCATCAAACTCCCTCATTTACTGTCCATTTTTTTTTGCAGCTGTTTAACTGAAGTGGTAACATAATCATGTACATACATATACAGTCATATATGTATTAGAGCTGTAGGTTAACCGAAACCGAACCGAGGTTTTTGGGTTTTTTTTAAAACCGAAACTGAAACCGTCAACATCCCGTAATCTAAGGTTTTTCGTTTTTATTAAAATACTCTCTTGCTGCAGAAATTCACAGAATGTAGCGATCCCAGAGTAGTGAGGGTACCCAGACACTGCCATTGGCAGTGTCTGGGTACTCTCACTACTCTGGGATGGCTACATTCTGTGAATTTCCGACAGTTCAGCTCAGTTGTGTTCGCAGCTTTCCTCAAGTTGCGCGTAGGTGTCAGACCTCGAAAAATGGCCAAGCACAATAAAAGTTCTGTATATTTAGGTAATTATTATATTGGCCTTCCTGATTCTTCATGTATTATAGCTTATTTCGGGCATTCATTGAGTTTCATTCAATTTCACTGCCATTCAGTTATGATTCCAGACATATAGAATGAGTTTTATTGAATTTTATTTGGCCTCATGAACAAACCGAAAACCGAACCGAACCGAGGTTTTACTCAACCTGAAAAACCGAAACCGAACAAGAAACTTAAAAACCTACAGCTCTAATATGTATATAAATTATAGATAGTGGCCATCAACAGGCCTGGAAATAAGGAATGAGTTTTGTAACCTGTTTAAAGTTATGGGGCGACCAATGGCCGTCGAAGGAAAATTTTGAATTCCTGGGTTCAAAAACCCCCATTTCCTTACATCTCTAACATCTGAGCACCTCAGCGGCCATATTTCATCTAAATTTCCAGACACAAATTTTTTTTTCTTTTGATATCCAAAAATATCAAAAATTGAAAAAAATTGCCCAATGCCAAAAACAGGTTGGAAAATATTCAGTAGCTTACCTCGACAATGGGAAATTATGGCTGTACAAAAAGGCACAAATTGCGACAATGTCTTTATGTGGGAGTATATTTCATTATCGAGAAATAAAATTCACAGCATTCCAAATGAAACAATAAAAAAATCCAAACATACCAACTGTTTGTTGTTTTCATTCAATTCCTCCCAAAACCACTCAAGAATTCAAATAAACACACATGATTCCCAAGGGGCTTATACTTCCCAGGGTTACTAGACGATTCCCACCATGCCAGTGGATGATTCGCCCCTAAATTTTTGTGGAAGATTTGTCAGTTAAGGTAAAGATTACTCTTTGATTGGTGGGGGCGGGGGTGGGGAGGGGGGTGCACCTCATTATATATATTCAGCCGAATTTTCAACTTTGTGGGGGGGGGGGGGGGGGGGGGGCTCTGGTAACCTGAACGACCGTTTACGGCTTATTTCCAGACATGCATCAACATTTGTTCGCAAACAATCTATTTGCCAGTCCTTGAGAAATTAACAGATAGCAGTAATCTTAACTCTGTCAACATTTATGCTTTCCAAACTGGTTCAAAAGTATCTCATAGTCCATGTATTGTACCATGTGTAACAGATACTTATCAGGTCCATGCGCCGTCGATGTCTTGTCATTCAAGAGGCAAACAGTGGACATACATGCTATTGACTGCATGTGTGAACTTTTCATTTCACCCCATATCTGAATTACGACGTCCTGACGTGACGCTGGCAACAGTGAGAACATGAAATTATGCAAATTCATACATCTAGACTCAAAATATGAATTCACAATAATTTGTTTGGGATTAAAGTCGATAATTCTAAAAGAAATTGCTCCTCGAAGTTTATTATACTTTCTGTTTTGACTCAGTATGTATTGTAGGGAGAATCTTTTTAGGGTATTATTATTATTAATTTATGATTTTGCTATTAATGACAATATTGTTTGATGTCATCATTTTTGTGTGCAATATTACATATTTTGTAGAGAAAACATAAGATGCTCGGGAAAAGTTTTAGACAATGGTCCTCTATTATTTATTTATTTATTGTTGTTTAAGGTCACATACTTATGCACAGTGGCTAATCGTGACCGTGACAGTTTTACGGGTGGAGGAAGCCAGAGTACCCGGAGAGAACCACAAAGCAATGACGAGCAGCTGTCAGCTCTCCAACATCGTAACTCTGAACTCTGCACCGCAGCACAGGCAGGGTTAGATTGGTTGAAGACATGCGCACCATCAACGTGCAGTACGTCTCAGTTCACAGCGTCATCGTGCCCCATGTAGGCAATCAGGGTGAAGTGTCTTGCCCAAGGACACAACGCGGTTGTCGCAGGTGGGATTCGAACCAAGGACCTCTCGGCTTGCAGCCTGCACCTCTACCAGCTGAGCCACCACGCCCCCCAATGGTCCTCTGGTAAAATCTGAAAATCTACTGTCTGAAACTTTATCTGTGCCTCTTTTATGATAGTACAGTGGAGCCCACTTAATTGGATATCTCTTAATTGTATATCCCTGTTAATTGAATATAATTTCCCAACACAGAACCATTTTCCATACCTCCAGTACAGATTTGACCTGTTAATTGAATATAGGTTATTGAGTAAACTCCTGTTAATTGAATAAAAATTAAAAATTTTGTAACCTGTCATGAAATAACCCTGACTCTCCCCAGTTTTTCTTTGTTTATAGACCCATTTGGCCTCAGTACATCCAATATAGGCATTTAATCTATTATATCTTGTTTGACAAACTCAGAGAGATTAATAGATTAAGTGCCAAGTTTATCTTCAGAATACAGGAAAGTGACACAATCCCTGTTAATTGAATACTCCTGCTAATTGAATAATTTTCATTGGCAAAGTGGACTATTCAATTAACAGGGTTCCACTGTATCTTCTTGTAGTACATATTTTGCTGGTGATATTTCTACTATTTCATGTAAATGCTATGGGTTATATATTGTCATTATTTCTGTTAAAAAGTTTTAGTTTCAGTTTGGATGTTATTTTATTGTTTTAATATAATGAATGAATAAAATTATATAATTACATTCATTTTGTTATTTTTGAGAGCTTGCAGCAGTCCTGACTTTTGGACAAGCATCAGCCCTAAGCATCCAATAAGGTTGGTTTGAGTTGATTAATGATGAAAATGGGCTGCTGGTTGAAAAAAGACATTTTTCTGTGTGGTACATAAACAAAACAACCACACATTGTACATATTGACTTTTTTGGCAGTGCATATTGGCTTTCTGGGCATTATATACTGACTTTCTAGGTGGCACCACATTGACTGAGCAGTGGTACATATCAACCAACGTACCTATTGATTCTGGTACATTATACTATTATGGACTTTTGTGGTGGTAAATATGATGTGATATGCAGGCTTGTCATTTTGAGGCGGGCTATCGCCCCGGGCCTCAGTCGCAATCCTGAGTTAAAAATTCCGTGGATGGTAAACATCCGCCTAACCCCCTATTTCTGCGGCCCATTAATTCAGTCGAAGGCACCTCAAAATTGGTCGTCCCAAAACGGCAATTTTTTGCGGATTAAAGGAGCTAACAAAGTGCAATTTGTGAAGTTTGTAGTGTGTCGTCGACGCAGTCACCAAGAGACAGTAACTAACTTTCAAAATACAACCAAGAGGTCTGCCAATTCCAAAGTTGTAATTAGTTATTATATTGTACATCAGACTGTGACAACTCTTGTGTCAGGTGCGATTATGGGACCTATCATCCCCCTGACAATTCGCCTGGGACGTTTCGTCCCAAAATCAAAGCCGGGATGATTTGTCCCCCAAATCAGATTGATTCGCCCCAAGTTATTGGCTTCTGGCAGTGAGCACGATCCACTGGCTTGTACAGTCATCATGCAATGTATAGATACGGGCTTGGTTATTTGGATGCAAGATTACTATAACACTCACTGTTAGTGAGTGTCATGGGAAACCTGGTATCTTGCATCCAAATATTCAAGTCTGCATCTGTACATTACGTAATGTCGTACATCATAAGTACATAAACCATGTACCTTAAAATGATATTAGTTGTATACCCAGCAGGCTGAAACAAAATGGCCCTCTGGGGGTCATTTTAGGTGAACCAAAAATGGCCCTCCTGGGGTTATTTGAGGCGAAGCATAATGGCTTTCCTGCAGTTTTCAAAATGACAAGCCTGGATATGAACCTAAAATACTTATATTGACCGAGGCTAATGCCTCAATCAGTATAAGTTTTGTAGGTCCACAACTGTTTTGTTAAATACTCCATCCTCAAAAAAAACAATCCTCTATTTGTCAATTAAAAGTTCAATTATATCAAACAGAAATACTTTTATTTAACAATAAAATAGTTACCATCTGTAGAATAACATAAAAATAAACAATGTTATAGAGATTACATTAATTGAAATAGAACTAGAGGGGATTTCCAAAGGCTATATTTAGAAAGTTGATATTCACTGGAAAACCGGTGTACATGCATTTTTTGAGTACCAGACATGTGTATATTTTCCAGCCAATAGAAATGTGGTTATTTATAAAGTATATAATAAACATTTGTATTGACCTTTCCCAATTGGTACATATCGACCAAGGTACATATTGATCGTGGTACATATTGACGTTTTCCCAGTGATATGTTATCTTGGGAGAGTAAACTGAATAGAATGTAAATTAGTCAACCTCTTTAACATCCATAACAATCCAAATATTCAACCCCCCCCCCAGTCCCACAACCCCCCCCCCCCCCCCCCCCCCCCCCACCCCACCCCCATCCAACTTCCTTCATTGCCCTATACCCCATAAAGCCATAAAGGCATGTTTGGAGGGAACAAAAACTCATGCCATGTTCCTTCTTAGACAAGAGTGCCAAACCTTTGCTCCATATTTTGAAAAGTGTTGGAAGACATAATGGAACAATGTGAGATGGAGAGAGTGAGGTGAGTTCACATTTATATTAAATTTATATTAAACAAAATAGTCCCTTCCCTGCAAAGTGGTAGAAAAATATTGTGATTTTTCATTCAGAGTTGCACTAACTTGATTGGAATCAACTTTTGTAATTGTCTGTTAGTATTATTGTTTTATAGACCATCTCTCATATTTGAAAAGACTGCTTGTGATTTGAATGGCAACAGCTGAACCTGACAATGGATGTTTACACAAATGTTGGAAAGACGTTGCCGATAAAGAGTTCGGAAGCAATCTTCAGGAACAGAATGATGAGGTAGTTTTGTTTATCAACTTCTAGGGGATAAGGCCTTGGGATATTCTTTGACTATAGCCTACTAGGTGGGTCACTGGGTGGCAGATGGGGGAGTAGCTTGTTCATCGGAGCAGGTTAGCTGTGACATATGTATAAAAGCAGTCCCAGACCAAAATGGTGCAAACCTGTTTCGAAACAGGCACCTTGTTCCCAGCGAGGTACATGTTGAAGATCATGTAGGATGTGATCCTGGATGGTTAAGGACAACTGTGGCCTTCAGTTGGGCGATCCTCATTGAGGATATTATCCATAATGTCACCTTGGGCACTAACTTCATGGTAAACAGTTGATCAAATAGGCTCCAGTTCGATCAGTTGGGAGCCACACAAATGAACATCACAATGGGGCATTTAGTGGTCAGTATACAGGCCTCTGTGTTAAAATTTCTTACTCTTTCATATTGCTGTACTCTGTTGAGGTAATTGACAAATAACAAGCTCCATCACCCCCAACCACCTATCAGTAATAAATATCCATCTAGAAACCCTTGTAGAAAAGATCATGTAATTTTAACATGATGTCATATTGGTTATACAAGATTGACACATTCCTTTTTGTTAAAGGGTAATATGCAACCAGAGTGTGTTCCTTTCAAACAGGTGTTGACAGTGGAACATATTCTTTTACAATGCACAGGGTATGACTGGACTTGATTTTATATCAATGTTGCGGTCACAATTAGCTATTGTGCAGGAATATGTGACCTTGAACACCAATAAATAAATAATTTTATCACCATGATATAGCCTTAGCTGCTTATGTGGGATTAAACACCAATGAATAAAGTGTTTATCAATTATGTTCTAGAATCTCCACTGGAACACTGGATAGTAGTGCACTGCTCTATTACTGTGACAAACAAGTTGTTTGTTTTAATACTATTTGTTGTACAATAGGACTCAACTACTACTAGTGCCTCTATTTGAATCTTCAAAAATGGGCAGCATAAGTGTTAATAATGGCTAATCACAACCAAGCCTGGAAGTAACCAATCTGTCATTTGCAGAATGAGGCCCCAGAGGGTGAATTTGTTGGTGCTATCCCCTACATACAGTGGGCCATTTTATCTTCTGGGTTCCTCTTTCTGTTTAGGCTCGAGACCTTCATTCAGATTGAGGTTTACAGGGGGTAAATGTAGTGATGCTACCCTGCTACCTCACTCTCTAGATGAGAGTCTGCTTATTTCCAGGATTGAACACAACCTTATTCTTGTGGTCATGATATTGTCAAAGATATTGAAAGTGACTCTAAATGCTAAGTAAATAAATAAAATAATATTTTACAAAAAAAAAAACGAGTTCTTCAGCAACATAAAAAAACCCAAAACATTGAAAGTCACAGATTTTTTCTAGGCCTTAAAAGCACTGAAATTAATATGTCTACTTGAAACTTGAACTCCCTGAAAATCAGAGACCAGTTCAGTGAGGTTGGCCATTACAGACACATGATTTTGAAATTTTGTGAACACTTGTTCGGGTCATATACAGGCTTCACAAATTCATGTTAATGTGGCCCTTATTCACGTGCAAAGTCTGTGGAATGACGTAATCAAAGTACATACAGGATAATTTAGTAGTCAGTCACTCACTGTATTGGCATCTCTACATAGCATCACCTGTGCAGTATAACTTGAGACACAACAAGTAGGGCTGTCATGACTATTCAATTAATCGACTAACTATCGGAAGGTGCCATAGTCAACTTATTTTTCACAGTCAACTGTTTTTTTTTAGTCATATACATCTTGCCACTGATTCCACTGATTCCACTGATTGATAATATTGGTCAGTGAGGGGCACATAACGTTTCTAGCTACCTGTAATCCTTCATATTCATTGTTCATATCACCAAAATAGGCAGTAATTTTGACTTTACCCTTGGCATACATATTATCTCATAAAATGAACACTGTTATACCTAAACTCCGCACTGGATCAAGCTCTTATGAACAAATTGTTGATTAATTGCTACCATTTTGAATCCAATAATTTTAATATCGATGTGCAATTTATTGACACTAAATTACTGAATGAATTTCCATACTTTGAAGTGTTAGCATCATGTGACACAAAGTTGATTACATCAATGAGGAATTCTCTGTAAACCCTAGTATTTAGATGATCTGATTGGCTTGACTAAACACTGCCTGCTATATTTTTATACTGTACCAATGACCCAGAGTTAGCTGGTGCTAACTCCTTAAATTCTAGGGTCAAACACAAATTTTGCCCCCCCCCCCCCCCCCCAATCCCCCAAATTTGCATCAAAATCCGAAATTTCAATGTCCTATGTGGTCCTCCATACCTTTTATCCACTGCACATGCGCATTGTCAAGGAGGTCTCGAAATTGGCGCCAAATGTCATTCTTTGTTTGGCCTTAAAATCAGTAACATCTCACTGACATTTGTGCTTGTAAATCTCAGTTTAAATGATGCCAGACACATAATTATGAAAGAAATGGTGGATCTAAGGAGGAAATAAAAGGATGAGAGGAAGAAACAGTGGCAGGATGTGTCCAGGGCTGTAACTTATAGATTTTTTACGAAATTATTTCATGTTCCCTAATTTTGGGGCATGGGCCTGATGCTGTCATCTTGCTATGAATTTACCACTGTTTGTTCAGTGTTTCCTCTCTCCCTTTCCTTTATTCCCCCCTTGCTATTCTTCCATGCTTTTGGCATAATTTTTGTAATTTTTTTTTTACTAAAATTTCTTGGGAGTTTTGGCTAGGTAACAGAATAATTATTCTGTTTTTCCCCCTGCTTATGTCCTCACCCTTGGGTGGTTAGGCGTTTTGGTCTGCATCTACCATCTGATGTACTGCAGTTTTTTCTCTGGAAGTCTCTGTTTTACATCGGATAGTGTTTAAATTGGTAGCTGGGCCATGTTTACAGTGCCTGGAGTCATGTTTCTGGTTTTTGTACACTTTTGTTTACGTTGACAACAGTTACTAAGGATAGTGATTACTTGTCTTTTGTTTAGTTCTGCTCATAGCCAGATACATTAATATTGTCCGTAAATGTTACATTAATTTTTAAATATGTTTTCAAATTTTTGTCCACACTTAGGCTTTTTTGGGATCCATTTGGGCTCATTGTTCCCATTGGGAACTTGGGCTCTCCTGAAATTTGTTTGAAAATTTTTTTTCTTTTGAATTATTTTTTCAAAATGTTATAATGGATTATATTATATTATGTATCTTTGTTTTCAAGGGTTAGTGCAAGTACTATGACTGTTTATATTTTTTCATGATAAAAGAATATTGTTCAAATTGTAATGCGAGGAAGTCTTTCTCTGATTCTCATGTTCATTGTGTTTCTTGTAGTCAGTGTACTTGCACTAATTCTTGCTCAGTGTGTGTCAATTGGGATGACAAACGTTGGAGACGTGTGCCACGGTATATTGTTAGCTGTGAGAGGTCCCTGCCGGTCCTCTCTCCGCAGGGTCACTCTAGTTTTTCAGTCTCTTTTTCAGAGGAACAAAAACAGGGTGATGTCTTCAAGAAGTGTGCCTCCGTCGTCGCAGTCTAATGAAGAGCTAGCGGCTAAAGTGCTCATGGAAATACGACAATTGCCTAAGAGGTCCCAAGTAGGATCGACGGCATTGTCGTGCGCTACCTCGCCCGGTGAAGCAACCATTCATGGAATGGCTTGGCAGCCGGGTTCGTCCGTTGCGGTCCAGGGAAGGAGTTCGGGTGATGCAAGCACTATAAACATTGAACGTGCACACCCAGCGATGACGGATCTGAGGATAGTACGGAGGAAACCTGTCAGTCCCGTAGCTAGCTCGTCCAGGTCTACTCAGACTGCGAGCGAGAGAGGCCCCTCTCTCTTACAGCAACATCTGGGCCCAAATGTTGTTGTACGTAACATTCGTCAGTCGGAGCATACGTCCACTCCACCTGCTCGGGACGCTCCGTTGCATAGACAGTCCGGAGAGACTAGTCTATTGGCTTCCTCATCCTCACGGCAACACACACGACTGCACATTGGCTACGTGACCACTGATATCCAGCCAGCTCCACCGACCAGGGATTCCACATCGACCAGGTCACGCAATCCGGTAGCCAGGGATACAAGGCCTTTACAGTCGGGACGTTCGCATAAAAGAAGTATGCAGGATTCAACGTCCCAGGAGCTTCCAGCGGCTAAATCACATAAGACCGCGGCTCCATAGGCCTCCATAACGGACTTGCTATCGCAGATAGCTCATCTCATCGCAGCATCCCAGCAGCCATCAGAAACTTTTTCGGATCAGGAATTGTCTGAGGAAGTTGGGTCGGTTCGTTCCGCTGCAGAGTCAGGAAGGGATGACCGAGATTACCAAGTGGTCCAGCCGGATGGTGAAAGGGATTCATCGGAGCTGGAATTTTCCCTTTCAGAGCAACATAAGGTAGCTGTAGATTTCATCCGGCAGTACCTTCCTGATGTTGTTCCTCCAGACCAGAATGCTGCGTTGCCGGATAAGAGACTGATAGTGTCACTGGACACAGATTTCTTCGGTCGGATTAAGGACATGGCGCCTGAGTTTCCGACCCAGTCCAGAAATGTCACACGGACATTTGAACTTTTGAATGATGCTATATTCAAACTTGCCTCCAAGACGGGCAAGTCTGGTTTCTTAGCGGCCAATGCTCTACAGCTGACTTTCATCAATTCAAGGAATAAATTTGAAATGGCAGGACATAGCATTCCGAGAGTTCCTCTGCGTCTGGAGAACCAGGCTGAAGACCTAGATTTGTCTTTGCCATCATCTATGTCTATTCCAGCCACTACATTGGAAACGACAAGCTCGTCTAACAGGATCAGCTTAGACGCATTATCGTACGCAGATCACCTTACCGGAGCGTTATCATTACATCTCGAAGGAAAAGAATTCCAGGATGTTCAGACTTCCTTAAGAGTTCTTTCGAGGGCCGTAGCATACTCTAGGTATAACTCCGCCCTTTCAGTGGCATATCTGGAGTTAGTTAGAAGTGATGCTGCCCTGGCTGCATCCACTCGGGTAGATCATAAGGTGAAAAACTCTCCTCAAGTCGCTCTGGTCTCCGGAGATCTTCTCTTTGACGGCAAGCTTTCCATAATCTATGATCAGATTACTAAGAAAGCTTCCTACTCTCTGCTGTTCAAGTCCGCTTCTAAAATGTCGGATTCAGCGGAGAAGAGTAAGGCAGGCACTTCTGGGGCGAGTACGTCCAAGGGAAGTTCCTATAGAGGTTCTTATAAGTCCTCTAGGTCTTACTCTAGAGACCGTCAAGGTAGTGACTCAGGGGTCGTAATACTGGCCGAGACTCCCGGTCAGATGCCCCTAGGTTGACGGGGCGAGGTGCGGGTCGTGGAGGACGTGGTTTCTCCTCCCGCAAGCCCCGCAGATCCAGGAGGTGATGGGGCAAACCTCTATCGTGTTCCAGTGGGCGGAAGGCTATCGAGTTTCTTAACCAATTGGTTGTCGATTACGGACGACCCTTGGGTTTGAGGGGTGATTTCAGAAAGGCTAAAACTGTCCTTCAAAAGAAAACCCCCGTTAACTCAAAGTCCAAGATGGACTCAGCTTCCATCAAATCCTCAGAAGAGAGGTTCGCTTCTATCAGAAGTCCAATCTCTTCTGGAGAAGAACACGATAGAGGTCATAGAAAACCAGGAATACCGGGTTTCTACAGCCATCTGTTTCTGGTTCCGAAACCAGACGGCTCGTTTCATCCAGTCATAGATCTGAGCTGGATAAACAAGCTGATCGTGGCTCCAAAATTTTATATGGAGACCATTCGATCGGTCAGAGCGAGCATTCGAGTGAACAGCTGTGCTGCGAGCATAGATCTCAAGGATACGTACTTTCACGTCATTGTACATCCTGCGTTCAGAAAGTATCTTCGCTTCGCTGTCCTATGAGTCGTTTATCAGTTCCGAGCAATGTGCTTCGGTCTGAATCTAGCGCCCTGGGCTTTCACTCGAATAATGAACTCGGTAATGATGTTCAGAATCTGCTTCAACTGCTCCGACGTCTCAATTTTATAGTAAACGAGAAGAAGTCGGATCTGGTGCTGTCCAAGTCATTCACCCACCTGGGAATGAGTTTCGAGATGCACAACAATCTCGTTCGTCTGCTGTTAACCAGAGTGAAATTAATCAGTTGTTATGCTCGCTTTTGTCTTCACTCCGGCATAGTTACAGCGAGAGAATTCATGCGACTGATAGGTTTGTGCGGAGCCGTCGCGGATCTTATTCCGATGGGGTGGCTACGTACTCGGCCACTCCAAATCTTTCTGACTCAGAATTGGAGTGTGAAGATTCATTCGCTCGATACGTACATTGTCTTGTCAAATCAAGTGAAACAAGAGATTCAGACTTTGGCAGATATTCAGTGGTTAACTCAGGGAGTTCCACTGCAATCGCCGGATCCGAGTTTTACGATTATGACGGATGCCAGTCAAACAGGTTGGGGTGCAACATTGAGCCCAACAGATTCGAAGTGCCATTATCTTTGGGATCCGCAGTTCCTAAACAAGCACATAAACATCAAAGAGATGATGTCAATTTGGTTTGCGCTATGTCATTGGATGAACATTATTCAGAATTCACATGCAAATTCTGTCCGACAATTCGACGGTAGTAGCGTATATTCAGAACCAGGGATTCCATTCCGTTATTCAACTTAACGGAAAGAATCCTTCTGTTTGTCCTAGAGCATCAAGTTCTATCGGTCCATCATATTCCGGGTCGTCTGAACGTTTTGGCAGACTCCCTTTCTCAGAGGGGTTGCATGTTGCCGTCAGAATGGACTCTCAACAAACGAGTATTCAATCAGATTTGCTACCAATGGGAGCGTCCGATGATAGACTTAACAATCAGTTGCAGACTTATGTGTTGCCGTGTCCTGATCCTCGAGTGTTTGCAGTAGACGCACTCTCGATCTCTTGGGACGGAATGATAGGATATGTGTATCCTCCATTGTCATCGATTCAACAGATATTGCTCAAGATAAAGCAATCTTACTGCAAAATTCTGTTGGTAGCATCTCTGTCACCCCAGAGACCATGGATAAATCTACTCAGGTGTCTGTTGTGGGACATGCCATGGAAGCTTCCTCCACGGGAGGATCTTCTTTCGCAGGGGAAATCACGCACACTGCATCACAACCCGCAAGGTCTCAACCTTAATGTATTTCAAGTTGTGTGGTCCTTCTTGCATGACAAGCATTTTACAGGACAAGCAGTGGATGCAATTTCTAACTGTAGGAGGACCTCCTCTTCGCTAAATTATGCTGCTAAGTGGAACGTTTTCTCTCAGTGGTGTAGGGATCATTCTGTTGATATTTATGATCCCTCCATTCCAGAAATTGCTAATTTTCTAGTCTACATGTTTAATGAGGTCAAACTGCAGCATGTTACCATTAAGGGTTATAGGTCTATGCTATCTGATACCTATGCACATCATGATAGTTTACAGATTGGATCTAATGTCTCTTTATCTAAGTTAGTGAAAAACTTTTCGATAAATAGACCTAGAACCCTTAGATTAATTCCTAAGTGGAATTTAGCTTGGGTTCTTCTTAAGCTAAAAGAAGCGCCATTTGAGCCTCTTGATACAGTGGACTTCAAATTCTTATCTTATAAGACAGTTTTTCTCTTAGCCTTCTCTTCTCTAGAAGAGTTAGTGAGTTTCATGCACTATCTGTTGATGATTCTCACTATCGTAGTGTAGGTAATACTATTACCTTGACTACTAATATTGGATTTTTGGCTAAGAATCAGGCTCCTAATAAGTATCCGGAACCTATTGTTATTGAGGCTCTTCCTTCTTCAGATGGGCATAGGCCTTTACTCTGTCCTGTTAGAGCTATACGTATTTACAAACGTAGATCTGAGTTTATCAGAAAGGGACGTAAACATTTCTGTCTCTGCTGCCAAATAGTAGGGACATTACAGTCCATTCTATTGCTAGGTGGATTCAATTAACTATCCGTACTGCTTATGAAAAATTATCTTCAATTCAGCAGTCTGTGCTTAAGATTTTGGCGCATGAAGTAAGAGCTCTATCTACATCTTGGGCTTATGCTAATAGTGTTGCTATTACAGATTTGATGAAGGCTGCATATTGGTCTCAGCCTTCCACATTCACAAATTTTTATCTTAGAAATATTGAGTCCATTGCTGGACACCTGCATTGTTTTGGTCCGTTATCTGTTGCTCAGAATGTCGTCCACTAAACAGTTGCAACTATAGTTATGCAGGCTTTCTGTTCTGGCAGTGACTCTGTCCTGCTGCCCTCTTCGCTCTGGGGTATTTGACCCAGGGCAAGGGGAATGGGGGGGGGGGGGGGATGGTGTTCCCTTAGGTCACCTGCTTTATAGTGAAAAGCAAGGGAATACCTCCTCTGGAATCAGTAATTACGAGTCGGTGCCGGGATGGTTTTAAAGTGTAAAGCTAATGTTTAACTCATTCATGTAATATTTTAAAGTGTAGCTCAGTGTGAAACATTTGTATATGTCACGTGTCATATGAGCGTTAATATACAATCCTCGGGCACTTTTAATGAGTATAAGAGTCTCATTCTCTGGACTTTTCTTTATTTATTGGCTTTCCTTTAAAAAATTAGTATAAAAGGTTATACTGGATGTTAATAGAGATCATTGATGTTATTGTGCTCAATTACAGAATGGTATTGTGTCTTTCTTTTTTGATACAAATAAGAAAGATGCATGTAAAGCCTGTTTCTCCTTGAGGGGATAATTCTGTTTACATGTTATTGAGTCTATTGGATTTTCCTTTATGTCCTAGGCCCTTCAGCCTTTTTTCTATTCAGCTAAGTCTGGGTCATTGGTACCCATAAAAATGTTAAATTTTTTTTAGTAATTTATATATTTTTTGTACTTACGAATGACCCAGACGGGGATGGCCCTCCCATGAGGTGGAAACTCATACCTCCCTGCTGATTACATAACGCTTACCAGGCACAGGTTGTAACACTGACATTTGGCCCCAATTTCGAGACCTCCTTGACACTGCGCATACAGAGTGGATAAAAGGTGTGGAGGACCACATAGGACATTGAAATTTCGGATTTTGATACAAATTTTGAGGATTGGGGGCAAAATTTGTGTTTGGTCCTAGAATTTAAGGAGTTAGCACCAGCTAAGTCTGGGTCTTTGGTAAGTATAAAAAATATATAAATTACTATAAATTTTTTAACATTCCTGGCAATTTTCATCAAGCGACAATTTCTAGATCCTCAAAATGGTCCAAATGAAAACTTCCGAGTCCAGAGGGTGCTTTGATTTTCACTTGTATTGTCAGGATTTTGAAAAGCATTTACTTGTGCCTCATTAAATATTCCTCTGTATATTATGCTTAAATATTAGAAATTTAGTGGTAAGAAATTGTAGTGTGAATTATGTCTTAGCATGTAACTACACAAAGCCTAATTTGCCTAACCAGTCACACTACGTAACACTCGGTGGTCCATGAAAAGGAAATGTGCTTATTGCTACCTCAAGATACTTCTGTACTATCACTTGTATAGATAGAGATTAAACCTTTACCCAACACACACAATATCAAAATTTCTTATTTTAAATACTGTTTTTTGAAATGTTTCCAAAAATTTCAACAAAACCATATCATGTGACCTCTCATTGGAATGAGCTTGACAATCTCCTTCAAATGTGGGGTCACATAAAATGGTTTTGTTGTGAAGTGTTTTGAAAAAGAAATTTTTTTCAACTGATTAATATGTATATCGACGGGCAGATGTGGCTGATGCATTAGGTAAAGGATTAAAACCACATTCATCTTGTGCAGCCAGTCAGAGATTCAGAATTTTACTAATGCCCTTTCAGAGGGCAAATTTTTGCCCCATTCCTAATGCAAAATAGGAAATAAAGTTCCCACATGAACTGACTATGTTTTCACACACCTACCATCCACTAGTAATCCAATTCACTCAGCATGAAAGTCCCAAGTCCTGGACATAATACAGGTACATGCATACAAGGTTGGTACCAAAGTGCCATGAAATATGTTCCAATAAGACTAAAATCCTCACCTTAGAGCACGCTCCATTTTTTCTATGTTTACGGCACCAGTAGAATATGTTACCGTTTGACTCCACCACTCAGAGTATTTGAAATGAGGCTGCCCATTTCACTATTATTTCATCAACAGAGTGACTTGCAAACCGCTTCATTTTTCTACATTTTTCACTAGTGCAACAGATGATGTTCCGAATGAAGTGCTCTTTAACTCTTTGCACACTGATGTCAAAATACAGTGGAGCCCACTTAATTGGATATCTCTTAATTGTATATCCCTATTAACCCTTTACCCAACGAATCGCCCGCACCCAGCCGCGTAATATGCAAATTCAGCAGCTGAAAAAATATTATTTTTCGAAAAATCTCAACAAAACCATATCATGTGACCCCTCGTTGGAACGAGCTCGTCGAGCTCGTTCCAAAGAGGGGTCACATGATATGGTTTTGTTGAAATTTTTTGAAAAAATTTAAAAAATGATATTTAAAATAATAAATTTTGAAATCGTCTGCGTTGGGTAAAGGGTTAATTGAATATAATTTTCAAACACAAAACCATTTACCATACCTTCAGTACAAATTTGATCTGTTAATTGCATATGGGTTGTAGAGTAAACTCCTGTTAATTGTATATAAATTTTTGTAATATGTTGAAAAAATTACTGTGACAAGCACCAAATTCCCCTTGTTTATCAACCTTTTTGGCCTCACTATATCCAATACAGGCATTTATTCTATTATATCTTGTTTGACAGAGCTCTGTCAAACAAGATATAATAGAATAAATGCTCAGGTTACCTCCAGAACACAGGAAACTGACAAAGTCCCTGTTAATTGTATACTCCTGTTAACTGAATAATTTTCACTGACAAAATGGATATTCAATTAAGAGGATTCTACTGTACCAAGGTTTCAGCAGTAAGCTTTTCCGACAATGCAACTGAGAATTTAATAAGTTATATCTTGTTTGACAGAGATCATTGAGCTCTGTCAAACAAGATATAATTTGTTAATTTTTTCATGCTGCGTGGGCAATATAGGGTCAATGTAAAAAAAATTTAAAATACTGCCAGAGTGCTAGGAGTTAAATTACATATCAGTTTATGATTTGATGTAAAATGAAGTTACCTCAACTTTTGTTATTTACTGATTATTTGTCCAGTGACAATGTGGAGTACACGAGAGGGGTATTTACTAAACTAAACTTTAAAACTAAACATTAAAAGTTGCCTTGTTTATTTCACAATGTGGCTTTTGGGCTATGGGTACGGTCTTACTGGAACATATACATTATTTTAATGAATTGACATGTAACATGTAACAGGGTTTGCGAATCAGAGGATATGATCAATCGAGACACAGAGCATCTTGCTTGAACATAAACTCTGAGCCTCTAGCTTCAGACCATGGGTTCGTTTCCATGGGCCATTCCGAATATATTCAGAATTCCCCTGACTAGTGTGTCATGCGCAGTTCAATTTCAGAATTTTATTCTCAAGGAAACGTTCATTTGATGTTACATGTTATTCAGAATAATCGATATTGTTCAAGATTGCATTTCTCATCGAAGAATTAACCGACGACACAGAAAAAGTTGGTTGTGTTATCAGCAGCTAACAAGAATTATTCTGTGCACATGCACTTGACAAATTATCAGATTTTATCATTTTTAATAAAATATATATTATAATACTAATAAAATTTGTGTTGATAATATAACATATATTTTATTAAAATTGATAAAATCTGATAATTTGTCGAGTGCCTGTGAATGGAAGTGGATTCGACACTTAATGTAACTGCAATGTGCAAACCTTTGGAAGCTTTGAACCTTGCAATAGCTTTCAACAATGCTTTATTTTATGGTTGAGTGAGACGTGGCTGATACAATTTGGTCTCAACACCGAATTGGAATTATAAGAATAGTCTGAATTTATTTTTGAATGGTAGAGTGAGATGTGGCTGAAACAAATTGGTCTCAACACCGACACGGAATTATAAAGATAGTCTAATTTTTTTTTTCTATGAAATTAAAGAGCTAAAGTACAGACTCGGGTACCAGGATAAGGTGTCGCCTCATAGAAACTAGACGGCTGTGCACTGATAATGTTCCTGTCATTGTAACAAGAGGTGGGTGTGTGTGGGGGGGGGGGGGGTACAGTGTTATATAGGGTAAACAGGCTACGGAAAGAAGGCATTGTGCAATAGCCTCGGTAAAAGCATCGGGTCGAGTCGTATTGGAAAGGCCCAAAAGCCCCATAGACATTAAGGCCCTGATGACTGACAGACCACATCCTGGAAAATCCAATGGATTTGTTTATGTAAATAAAACTGCTTCAGTGGTCATGGACTTTCTTCAGAGACCCTTACCATAGGTATGGGGATACACGTGGGCTTCTAGCCATATACTGTATACATACCAACACATACCGCTCTACTACTTTACAAGGTCTGTATCCAGTTACATAAGCCTTAAAATCCCATTCTAATACCACGTGTGAACCATAAAGGTTTTATTTGCACAATCATGTATGAAAGGTGGATGGTTGCACAGATGACGGAACTTGTAAATTCTTTTCTTAAATTGTACACTGTACACATGTAACATGATGGGACTAAAAGGCATGCAACTCCCCCTTCCCCTCCCCACCACCTCAAACAAAAAAATACTTGTACGCTATTTTTCGTGGTGTGTGAATGGAAGGGGGGGATGGCTATAACTCCTCCCCCACCCCGCCAGTTATCGCCCCCCCCCCCCCCCCCCCCTGCCCCCCCCCCCCCCCCCCCCCCCCAGCCCCAGGAAACTTTTTCCTGGCTATGCGCCTGGTTGTCCTCTCTCGTTAGTGGGAGCCCGCGTTGGTGGAGGGTGAGTTTGTTCGGGGAAAGTTTTCAGGAAAGCTTAAACTGGTCTTTAATGACTTATCCCCAAGATATTTTAAGATCTTTAGATTATTATCATTATGTGGGTGTACAATATGCTACATGTATCCGAGTCTTGCTCCACTTTCTAAGGGTTGATCACGGTTTGTCCCCGACTCGCCGTGATGCATCCTCGGAATCCAAAGCGAGAGTTTGATGCATGTTTGTCAATCCAAATAATGGCTATAATCTTTATTTATCACAAAAATACTCATCAGACGTGGATACAATTTTACACACGATTAAAATAGGTGCTTGCATTCCTTTTAAACCTAAATTTCGCTGTTTTCCTCAGCGACATTCTTCCTTAGATAGACAGCTAATTGATTTCACACCTTTGTCGCAGCTTGTCGATAGCTTCAAGCAGGCTACTACTTAACGAACACAAGAATTTCGTGCCGTCGTACATTTTATAAACCTTATTAATCATCAAAATACTCATCAGAAGTGAATAAAATTTTACAAACGAATAATATATAGCCACATATACCTGCATATGCACCCTCAACCATTTTTAACTTGTATTTCCTATTATTTTCTCTTCTGTTCGTTTATGTTTGTTTATGTTCGTTTGTGTTCGTTAAATAGTAGGACCGCGTGAGTCACCTATTTTTGTTTCGACACTTGAAGCTCCGACTGAAACGCAACAAAATAGAAATAAAAAAAATCAGCCAAAAGCGACAATGGACGTTTATTTGTCGAATTAAAATGCCCATTTATCACACTCGAGCACATTCGATTTTTGAAAATAATCGTTTTCATGTAAACCTCGCATCACTCAGTTCAGCCTTTCCTCACTTTGGCCAATTTTTAGAGGGCGACTTGTAATCGCCCCAACCATTTTTCTAGGCGACTTTGGGCTTAGAAGGGCGACATAATCGCCCTAGTCGCCCTCACGGCTGGACCCTGCCTTCTGCCTTATCTGCGCATATTCAGAATAACACTAGTATTCTTGAATGGCCCACAGAAACGTACCCCATGTTACCATCAATTCCTCACAATAACTTAAGTTATAATGTCTTGACATGGTCTAATCTAGGACAAGTTGCCAGGTCTGTTTTAATTACCTCAGTTCTGTGGACTTCAGTAAACCAGTGGTGCCTGATAATAGTCAGGCATCAATGAACTTATGGGGGGTCCCTGGAATTATGATATAGTTTGCTCAAACTTGACAGTTTTTTGTCATCCCATTGGAAACTCAGCCCAAATGCCACAGATTACTTCCTGACACAGTGCACACAGTACCAGCTTGCTGCCATGCTGGATTGATGCTGCTGTTTCAGTTTTCATTCTAGTTGTACTTGCACTATTTTAAAAATTTTTTTTTCCTTTTTTTGTGTGACTTTCTACCCCATCAAGCAGACTGTGTTGATGAATTACTTTTTACAGAATGCCATTTACCATTTCATTTCAATTATATAACAATATGCTACTGTGTAAGTCTGTAACAATTAATCATGATATGCACGAACCGCGATACAATGCTCACGATTCAATACATGTTGTTCACTATGTATCGCGATATGATAAATATAAATAATATTGAGCAAAACAACATGTTAGTTTTCGAAAACTGATACAGGAAAACTCTGTATTTTATACTAGAACCAAGCGCCCAGACTTAGCTGGTGCAAACTCAGTAATATCAAGGGCCAAACACAAATTTTAAACCCCCCAATCCCCCAAATTTGCATACAATACCAAAATTTGAAAGTCCTATCTGGCCCTCCGGAATTGGTGCCAAGCATTATTTTGTTTAGCCCAAGTCAGTAAACATTTGAACTGACATCTGTGCAATAAATTCTCATTTTTGAAGATGCTAGACACAAATCAAAGATGGTTTTCATGGAATCAACAGTGTAGCAGGATGTTGGAAGTGAATAACAGTGGTTTTGGATGTTCAGGGCTGTAACTTTATAATTTTTATGTAAAATTATTCATGTTTCCCTTATTTTTATACTGTACCAATGACCCAGACTTAGCTGGTGCTAACTCTTAAAAATATAGGGCCAAACACAAATTTTGCCCCCCAATCCCCAAAATTTGCCTCCCAATCCCCAAAATTTGCATCTAAAACCAAAGAAAACATGTCCTGAATGGCCCTCCACACTTCACCTCTACTGCGCATGCGCAGTGTCAAGGACGTCCCGAAATTGGCGCCATTAATCATTCTTTGTTTGGCCCTTCATCAGTTAACATCTGACTGATCTTTGTGCTTGTAAATCTCAGTTTAAATGATGCCAGACACATAAATATTAGAGAAATGGTGATTCTAAGGAGGATATAGAAGGAGGAGAGGTAAAATGAGTGACAGAAAATAATCAGGGCTGTAACTTAAAATTTTTTAATGAAATTATGTTAAGTTACCTATTTTCGAGGCATCAGCCTGTTGTGGTCATTCTTGTTAATCAAATTACACTGCTTGTTCAGTGTTTTCCTCTCTCCCTTTCCTTTAAGTCCCCTCTTGCTATTCTCCCATGCTTTTGGCATATTTTCTGTAATTTTATTACTAAAATTTCTTGGGAGTTTTAGCTGGATAACAGAATGAATTCTGTTCTTTTCCCCATGTTTACGTCTTCACCTATGGGTGGTTAGGCGTAGTGTTCTGCATCTACCATCTGATGTTCTGCAGTTTCTTCCCTGGAAGTCTCTGTTTTGCATCAGATAGTGTATTTTTGGTAACTGATTTCGGGCCAGGGTGCCTGGAGTCTTGTTCTAGTGTTTTTACACTTATTGTTTACGTTTACTACAGCCCTCTGTGTGAGGGGGGATTTCTTGAAAATAATATCTGGATGTTAATTTAATCATAACTAGATACATTATTATTGTTCGTAAGTGTTGCATAAATTGTTTAAAATATTTTTAGAATTTTTGTCTACACTTAGGCTTGGGATCCATTGGGGCTCAACGTTACTTTTCAGAAACTTGGGCTGTTCTGAAAAAATATTTTTTCAAAATTTTTTGATTGCAATTATTTTTTCTATATTAGTGGATCATATTATTATGTATTTTGATTGTCAGGGGTTGGTGCGAGTACTAGGACTTTGTTTTCTTTTCACAATGAAAGGATGTTGTTCAATTGTAATAAGAGGAAATCTTCCTCTGACTTTCATAATCATTGTATATGTAGTCAGTGTACTCGCACTAACTCCTGTTCTGTATGTGTTAATTTCGATGACAAAATGGGAAGCGTATGTCACGTTATGTTAGTGGGGAATTGGCCATTCCGGTCCTTTCCCCGCAGGGTCACTCTGCTTTATCAATCTCTATTTCAGACGATCAAGAATAGGATGATGTATCCATGATGTCTTCCGAAAGTGTGCCTCCGTCGTCACAATTAATGAAGAGCTAGCAGAAAAGTGCTCATGTAAATACGTCAATTGCCTAAGAGGACCCTAGTAGGTTCGACGGCTGTTGATGTCCGCTAGCTCGCCCGGTGTAGCGTCCATTCATCGAATGGTTCAGCAGCCGGGTTCGTCCGTTGCGGTCTAGAAGGAGTTTTGGGGTGATGCGAGCACTATAAATCAACCAAATGCACACCCAGTGATGGCGGATTAGAGGGAGAACGGAGGAAGCCTTTCAGTCCGGTTCCTAGCTCGTCCAGGTCCATCCAGACTGCGAGCGAGAGAGGTCCCTCTCTCGTACAGCAACATCTGGCCCCAGATGTTGTGGTACAAAATGTTTCGCGTTCGGAGCATACGTCCGCCGATCAGGACGCTCCGATATATAGTCAGTCCGGAGAGACTGTCGATAAGGCTTCCTCATTCTCATGGTAGTGCACATGACCGCTCTTGGCTATGTGACCTCGGATATCCAGTCAGCTTCACCAATCAGAATCATCGGCGACCAGGTCACACCATCCGGTAGCCAGGGACACGAGGCCTGCAGACTCCGGACGTTTGCATAAGAAAGTGTGCGGGAGTCAACGTGCACAGAGCTTCCGGCGGCAATGCGGCAATGCATCGTAAGACCGCTACTGCACAGGCCTCGGTGACGGGCGTGCTATCCCAAATAGGACAGCTTATCGCAGCATCCCAGCAACAACAGAATCTGTCGCATCATGTATTATCCGCGGAAGCAGGTACGGACGTCCGAAAATTTCATCCGGTCCGACGGGATGCCGAAAGGGATTCGGAGGATTTCGAGCTTTCCCTTTCGGAACAACATAAGCTGTTGTTTATGTCATCTGACTTTATCTTCTAGAGGTTATTTCGTCGGACCAGAATGCTGCGATGCTGGATAAGAAACTGATAGCGTCGGTGGACACAGAAATTTTTGGTTCGGTTCAGGGACAGCGTCCCTCAGTTCCGACATAGTCCATTAATGTCACACAACTTTCGAATTATTGAACGGCACTATATATATTATTTGCTTGCTATTAACAAGCATGTCTGGTTTCTTGTTCGCAAAGTTACAGAGATGTCTTTCAAAAGTGTGCCTCTGTCGTCATAGTTAATGAAGAGCTAGCGGCAAAAAGTGCTCATGGAATATGTCAATCGCCTAAGCGGTCCCTAGTGGGATCGACGGAGTTGACATTCGCTAGCTCACCCAGTGTAGCGTCCATTCATCGAATGGTTCGGCAGCCGGGTTCATCCGTTGCGGTCTACGAAGGAGATTTGGGTGATGCGAGCATTATAATAAACTTTAGTACACACCCAGTGACGACGGATTAGAGGACAGATCGGAGGAAGCCTGTTAGTCCGGTTCCTAGCTCGTCCAGGTCCATCCGGGCTGCAAGCGAGAGAGGTCCCTCTCTCATACAACAACATATGGGACCGGATGTTGTGGTACAGATATTTCGCATTCGGAGCATATGTCCGCTGTCCGCCGCTTGGGACGCTCCGTTATATTGACAGTCCGAGAGACTGTCGATAATGCTTCCTCATCCTCACAGCAGCGCACACGACCGCACATTGGCTACGTGACCTCGAGTATCCGGCCAGCTTCGTCATTCAGTGATTCCACAGCGAACAGGTCACGCCATCCGGTAGCCAAGGGACACGAGGCCTATACACTCCGTTCGTTCGCATCATAGAAGTATGCACGGGGTAACGAACACGGAGTTTCCAGCGGCAATGCATCGTAAGACCGCTTCTCCACAGGCCTCAGTGACGGACGTGCTATCCAAGCTAGCACAGTTTATCGCAGCATCCCAGCAATCGACAGATTCTCGGTCGGATCAGAAATTATCTGACGGCGCTGGGTCGGTGCGCTCCGCTGTTGCATCAGGTTCGGACGACCGAACACTTTATAGGGTCCGACAGGATGGCGAAAGGGATTCGACAATTTTGAGCTTTCCCTTTCGGAACAACGGAAGCTGCCATACATATCTTCCGGCATTATCTTCCACAGGTTGTTCCGTAGGACTACATTGCTGCGATGCTGGATAAGAGACTAATAGCGTCATTGGACACGGAGTTTTCGATCGGTTCAGGGGCATTGTCCCTGACTTACCGACACAGTCCAATAATGTCATTAGAACATTCGAATTATTTAACGACGCTATATATATAAGCTTGCTACCAAGCATGATAGTCTAGTTTCTTGTCCGCAATGCTCTTCTGCCTTTTATCAGTTTTAGGAAAAAATTTATTTTGGCAGAACAGGGCATACTGAGAGTTCATATGCGTCTAGATGGCGGGGTTGAAGACTGGGAATTGTCTTTTTCGCCGTCTATGTCAAATTCCAACCACGATGTTGGAAACGACCATGATGTCTAATAGACTTAACTTAGACGCTTTATCATACGTAGACCACCTTACTGAGGCGTTATCATTACGTCTTCAAGAGAGAGAAAGAATTCCAGGATATGATCCTCAATGTGATTTCTTTCAAGGGCAGTAGTTTTTCCACGTATAACTCCGCCCTTCAGTGGCAACCTGGAGTTGGTTAGACGTGACGCAGCCCTAGCTACATCCACGCGCGTGGATAGTAAGGTGAAGAACTCTCTCAGAGTCGCTTCAGTCTCGGAGAAGCTTCTCTTCGACGGAAACTCTTCAGCAATCTATGAAATGCTCGATGTACATGTTCTCTTGTCTATCAAGTGTAGCAAGAGTTTCAGACTGGGGCAACATTCAGTGGTTGACTCAGAGAGTGCCACTGCAGTTGCCGGATCCGATTTTTATGATTATGACGGATGCCAGTCAAACAGGTTGGGGTACAATATTGATCCCAACGGATTCGAAGTGCCAGGGTCTTTGGGTTCCGCAGTTTCTAGGCAAGCACTTATCTTCCAGGGAATAATGTTCTTTAGGCTTGCACTAGGTCATTGGATGAACATTATTCAGAAACACATGTCCAAATCCTGTCCGATAATACGACAGTAGTTGCGTTTCTCCGGAACCAGGGAGGCACTCATTCGATTCCGTTATTCAATTTAACGGAAAGAATCCTTCTGTTTGTTATAGTACACCAAGTTCTGCTTCGGTCCGTCATATTCCGGGTCGTCTGATTGTATTAGCAGACTCCCTTTCACGTAAGGGTCGCTTGTTGCCGTCAGAATAGACTCTCAACAAACAAGTATTCAATCAGATTTGCTATCAATGGGAACGCCCAATGATAATTTATTTGCGACACAACTCACTATTCATTTGCAGACGTATGTGTTTGCATGTCCAGATCCCTGAGCTTATGTTGTTAACGCTCTATTGATCTAATAGGACGGAATGATAGGATATGCGTATCCTCCAGCGCTGTTGATTCAGCAAGTATTGCTGAGATAAACATCCATAATACAATTCTGTTGATAGCATCTCTGTCTTCACAGAGACTGTGGGTAAATTTACTCAGGTGTCTACTGTGGGACTTACCGCGAAAACTTCCTCCATGAGAGGATCTTCTTTCGCTGGGGAAATCGTGTCAACTTCATCACAACCCGCAAGGTCTCAACCTTCACGTATTCCGTTGTGTGGTCCTTCTTGCATGGCAAGCATTGTACAGGATGAGCTTTGGACGTGATTTTTTACTGTAGGAGAACCTCTTCTTCGCTATACTATGCGGCTAAAGTGGAGGCTCTTCCGTCGTTGGTGCAGGGATCATTATGTTGATATTTTTGATCCCTCCATACTAGACATTGCAACTTTCTAGTATACTTGTTTGACAAGATCTACTGCAGCCTGTTACTATTAAGGTTATAGGTCTATGTTATCTCATACCTATGCACTCTATGATAGTTTACAATTGAGTCTTATGTCTCTTTATCTAAGTCAGTTAGAAACTTTTCGATAAATAGACCTAGAATCTTTAGATTAAATTCCTATACGGAATTTAGCTTCGGTTCTTATTTAGCTAAGTAATCATTTGAGCCTCTGGAAACAGTAGTTTTCAAATTCTGACGTTTTAAGACAGTAATTCTGTTAGTCTTCTCTTTTACTGAGGAGTCAGTGAGCTTCATGCACTATCGGTGGACGATTCTCACTTTTGTAGTGACGGAAACACTACTTCCTTTACTACTTAGGTTGGATTTTTGGTTAAGAGTCAGGCTCCTAATAATATCCGGAACCTATTGTTATTAAGGTCCTTCCGTCTTCGTACGGGCATAGGCCTTTACTCTGTCCGGTTAGAGTTTACGTATTTATAAACAGATATCAGTTTATTAGTACGGACGTAAGCTTCTTCTGTCTTTGATGCCTAATAGAAGGACATTACGCTCCATTCTATTGCTAATGGATTCAATTAACTATCGGTACTGCTTATGGTATATCATTGACTCAGCAGTTTGTGCTTGAGATTTCGGCTCATGAAGTAAGAGCTCTTTATACATCTTGGGCTTACACTAATAGTGTCGCTATTATAGATTTTTGAAGACTGCTCATTGCGCTCAGCCATCCACATTCATGAATTTTTATCTCAGAATATTGAGTCCATTTTTGGAGGCCTCCATTGTTAGGTCTATTATCTACTGCTCAGAATGTCATTCACTTAACAGTTGCTACTATAGCTAGGTAGGCTTTCTGTTCCGGCAGTGACTCCGTCCTGCTGCCCTCTTCGCTCTGGGCTTTTTGACCCAGGGCAAGAAAAAGGGGGGGGGGGGGGAGGGTGTTCCCTTGGGTCACCTGTTTTATTATGAAAACAAGGGGATACCTCCTCCGGAGTTAGTAATTCTGAGCTGTTACTGGGATGGCTTTTAAGTGAGAAGTTTATGTTTTTAAAATTCATTCAGGTCATAGTTTTTAAAGTATAGCTTTTGAATATATCACGTGTCAAACGGGCGTTATTATACAATCCTCAGACACTTTTTAGCCCAAGAACATTAGGTTTCACTAGGGAAAAAAATCGGAGAAAGCTGATTTTTTCAGGGAATGTCGAGTACATGTCACTGAACAATTAGACAAAAGTCCCCTAAAATCCCAGTTGAGCTTTTTTTTCTACAGCCTTTTTTCGAAAACGCGTTTGAAAAAAATTAAAAAAAATCGCACGAACTTTGTAACCTCGAATTGATCCAACTGTATTTTTTGTTTACGCATATTTCGAGCTACATAATGTCTAATATACATTTACCTAGAGGAAAATGTGCATTCTGTGACAATTTCTGCGAAAAATTATTGAAAATTCACAAAAAAATATTGGATTTACGCAAAAAATGACGATTTTCCTAACGGATTTGCCCAAAGGGTCGTAGTACAGAACGGGATGTTAGTTGGACAGACGATAAAAAATCCACCACCATTTGAAGACTTTTATCATTGCTTACAAAATAGACATTATGGAAGACCCCCTCTGCTTCTGGCCGAGTTCCCCTTTTGGCATAAAATTCGTCAGCATGAGAACTCAACTATTTTCGGGCTTGGGACCGAACAGACACGTCTGTGTCTGGCAGCATTAGATCAATAAATAATATTTACAGAATGTACAAAAATCAATAAATAATATTTACAGAATGTACAAATCAATCAACATGGATTAAGTTACATTGACTATTATCAGCGGTATATACAGAAATGACATGACCTATATACATATTATTCATCGAACTCAGAAATTTCCGACAGGACAGTGTTTCTGTGGTTGTTACAAGAATCCGAACTGCAATTACACAAACCTGAGCAAGAGAGTCCTGCCTTCTTACACCCACACCTTTTTGTACAAGCACTCTTGCAACCACAACTGATCAGATTCAGTAGGTTATCGGGGGCACATGGCTTTGTGGCTGCAGTCGGTACAAGAAGTCCATTGTCTAGCGCCCACCCCCAATCCGTCGGAGGAAGCGAAGTGCCCAGCCATTGTTGGACCTGGAGATAACATCTGTAGACATGTTGTTGTGCAGCATCGCTGCTTGGTGGGAGTGAGGCTAGGTCGATGGGTTTATTCAGTTTAGATTTTGCTACATAACGCTTGTAAGTGACATATCTATATTGGTCGAGAGAGGAAACAGTTTTACTCCCGTATAAGATCAGGAGAAGTTGTTCCCCGGCAGCGGCTACTGCACTTGGTGTACTGTCATCCGCCAAAATTGTGTTGACATACTGTTGTGAGTCGCTAGTAACATCGGAGACAATTGTACTGAATACTTTCTTCTTACCAACTCGAAAGAGTGCAGAAGTAGTGTCACAACCACTTATAGAATGTGCTACAAGGAGGTTGCTTCTATGGTCACCCATTTTGGTTGCTATTTCACTAACTGAAACTAGTAAGTTTGGGGTAATGGAATACATCATGTGAATATTACATCCCGGTTGAACTCGAGAGGTAAGAATGACTAACAAGTCTGTGTCTGTTCCCACAACGACAACATTGTTGTCATCTTGAGCGATGTCAAGTGCAGTTTCGGCTATCAGTACATCAGCATCAGCCTCGGCCTGCTTGGACTGAATATTGATAGCAGATAGCTCCTGCATTAGAAGATCGATCAGTTGGGTTTTGTTCTTGGCATTTGCAAGGAAATCGGATTGGGGTGTGGTGGCTGGTAACTCGGGTGAGATATTGATATCAATGGAATACCTGTCTTTAGATCTACGGGCTTGTTCCATGCCCTTTGTCGACATTGTACAAGCATAACCATCAAAAACAACCACGACGTTCGCCCCAAAATGTCTCACTAGATAATTGGAATATGATGTACATATGTCCTTATATGACGACTGTTTAGGCCATACAACTGCCCTCAATAAAAATCCACCATCTACAACAAACAGAGAATGTTCTGGGATTTTAGTTTGCTCGGAACCGTATGTTTTGAAGATCTTACCGAGCGTGCTTTTCTATGTCTTCCTCATTCCAGCAGGAGTTTAAAATTGAAAGCATCTTGATCAGAGCGCAATTTTTTTGTCATAGATGGACCAGATTCATCAGATTCAGCTGCATCTAGAGACATTCTCTTACTTTTTCTTACAGAACTTTCCCGTGTATAATTCTTGTAGCAGAATTTGTGAATTTTCTCACCAACTGTGGGTTTCTTCGAACCGGCAAAAAGATTATCGCCAAGCTCGACGCTTATTGCAACCAACTTTTCTATACCCCGCTCACCAAGTGTAGTTATTCCGGACGAGCCGGTCAACTCATCGTTACATTTGATACATTTATCCATTGCCAAAGTCACAACAGAAAAAAGATGATAGACACAATAAACTCAAGTACAATACCACAGAACAGATATCAATGTGCGGACCTGCTTCGTTGTCACCGTAACGTATCAACAGGTAACGCTAAGTGATATGCCAACAACATAACTGATCAGTTCTACAAATAACACAAGACTCTAATAATCAACAACAGGCAAAATTACATATATATCTATCAAGGGATCATTGGTTTCAATATCTAGGCATCAAATGCGGAGTGTCCAATACTGAACAGAGCAAATTGTGCAATGGACAGACCTGGAATGCGGAATTAAACAGCGTTTCCTGATGAAAGTCGTTCAAGGCTATTTTGCATCAAATTAAAGAGCGTTGTCTGTACATAAAGACCTGGAATGCGGAATTAAACAGCGTTTCCTGATGAAAGTCGTTCAAGGCTATTTTGCATCAAATTAAAGAGCGTTGTCTGTACAATACAAATTTGTTTATGAGTACACATCAAGGGCATGCACACATTACATGCCAATGCATCTTGAGTGTAGGCGAACACCACATTATGTGATTTAATCGAACATGGAAATTGAAACAATGATGCTATAATACGGTATTTGAATGAGAAAAGTTGATGCCGTTTGAGTTTAGGGGGTATGGTTAATATTTCACACGTTTCACCAGTTCATTATGGAATAAATGACTATTGTTATATATCATTATAAAGCCACTGCTTTTCTGCAATTTTTGATATATAATTTAACTCCCAAAGTAGTCGTAGATTTGATTTAATGGACGTTGTGTACCGTTGTGTGTATGAAAACAATAAAAATTTTTTCGTAATTTTGTACATTTTCGTGAATATTTCACCATTGAGTGTGAGGATTGGTACAAAGTTGGCATTTTCTGTTGGGGATATGTATTTTCAATATAATTCAGCACGATATTTATGATTCTCACCCTACTAAGGCGAATAAGAATGAGAAATATGGAGCTGGGTCGAATTTTTTAAAAAATTTTTTTTTTCATCAAAAAACGCTATAACTAAAAAAGCTCAACTCGGATTCGCGGGGACTTTTCACACTTTATCCGCAATGTGTGTCCTGGAAACATATAAAAAAATCAGCTTTCTTCGATTTTTTTCCTTACTTTCTCATTTTTATGTCTAATGTGCCTGGACTATTTAAGGAGTATAAAGAGTCTCTATTCTCTAGACTTTATTTATTGGCTTACTTTAAGAATTATTAGGCTTTTCCCTCTGGAAAAGACTATTGTTTTTCTACGGATTATTATTATTATTTTTTTTTTTTTTTTCTTTTCCACACATTTTGTCCGTACGATTCAGAAGCCATTTTCGAACCGACTTTCACGAAATTTTGCACACGCATAGAGTGGCAAAAAATCTAAAAATGTACCGAAGCGGAATTTTCGATTTAACCCTTATTTCGTCAGAATTGGCAAAAAACTGCCAAAATTGGGGTTTATCGGCACTTTCTCGAAACACGTCTTTAGGATTTTTTTTAAATATTCATAATTACTTGACCTGCCTATGACACAACCTTTGATACACACGACATATTAGGCGATGCATATGGTAACCCTCCACAGGCTGCCAAACATCGAAATTTTGATGAAATGTTTCAGACCCCCACAGCACCCAAACGATACCCGAGAGGTAAACATAACTTCCTTTATTGGAAGTGGAATTCACCGAGGATAATTTTTGTAAGTAATAAGGGTGTTCAGAAAACCAAGTGTTAACCTGTTTTGGGCTGGTTAAACAGCAATACCCCAAAAAAGCTCAAAACTTCATGTTTTCCGTGGATTTCTCTAAACGAGTCTTGTAGATTTTCAAGAAAAATTGGTCACTCTCAGGTCTTGGTGTGACATTGCAAGTTGCATGGATAAAATATTCCGGTCAGCATTAGTTAACCCTCCCCGAGCTGCTAAACGTAAAATTTGTGATAAAATGTGCTGTTTTTAGATACCAACAGCACCCAAACGATATACCACAGAGAAAGGGGCCTTCATTTATCGGACGCAAAATTGATCAGAAAATATTTTTGAAAGTGGTAAGGGTATTCAAATTTTGACGTCTTAACCCATTTTGGACTGGTTAAAGAGAGATACTCATTAAAATCTTAAAATACCTGTTTTCTGTGGATTTTGTAGGTTTTCAAGAAAAATCGGTTATTTGCAGGTCTTGGTGTGACATTACAAGTTGCATGAACAAAATATTCCGGTCAGCATTAGTTAACCCTCCCCGGGCTGCTGAAGGTCAAAATTGCGATAAAATGGGCTGTTTTTGCACACCAACAGCACCCAAAGGGTACACCACAAAGAAAAGTGCCTTCTTTTATCGCGCGTACAATTTATACGGAAACATTTTTGTAAGTAGTAAGGGTATTCAAAAGTCGACGTCTTAACCCATTTTGGGCAGGCTAAAGAGAGATATCCCTTGAAAGCTTGAAATTCCCATTTTCTGTGAATTTCCCTAACGGTAACTTGTAGGGTTTCAAGACAAATTGACTATTCATAGGTCTTTATGTGACATTACAAGTTGCATGGACAAAATACTCCGGTGAGCATTTTTTAACCATCTACAAGCTGCCAATCATCGTAATGTTGTTAACATGGGTTCTGTTTTCAAACACGCACAACACCTAATGTATACATGAGAGATAAACATAATCTCCTTTGTTTGAAGTGGAATTCACAGAGGACCATTTTTGTAAGTAATAAAGGTATTCAAAAAGCCAAGCGTTAACCCCTGTTGGGGAGGTGAACAGGGATACCCATCAAAAGCTTAAAAAATCGTTTTCCCTGGATTTCTTTACAAACATTTCGTGGGGTTTTCAAGAGAAAATGGCCGTTGATAGGTCTTGGTGTCATATGACCAGTTGCATGGATCAATTATTCTGGTAGGCATTCGTTAACCCTTCATGGGCTGCTAAATGTAAAAAAAATTGAGGAAATAGTCTGTTTTTGGACACCAACAACATCAAATGGAAATGCCACAGAGAAACGTAACTTCTTTTACCGGACGCAAAACTGATAGGGAAACATTGATATTGATATTAACCCATTCTACCATTAATGATGGGTTTTACCTAAACATTTTTTTATCAAAACCAAACCGAGTCATTTGAGACTACTATACTCACCTTTCTCATAACATCAATGAAGGAACTTTAGTGAGACAGTTAAAAACAATTCATCAGACACTGTGGGGTCAAGAAAAATCATGGAATCTAATCGGGAAAAGCTATGATTCTCCAGAATCATAAAGTCTAGTTAGTATAAGGATTATACTGGATATTAATAGAGTACATGGATGTTATGATGCTCAATTTTGGAAGGTGTTGTGTCTTTCTAATTTATCATAAATAAGAAAGATACATGTAAGGCCTAATACTCCTTTTCCCCTAGAGGGGATGACTCTATTTTATATAATTGAGCGTATTTCAACTTGCTCTATGTCCTAGGCCCTCCAGCCTTTTTACTATTCAGCTAAGTCTGGGTCATTGGTACAGTATAAAAATGTTAAAAAATTTATAGTAATTTATATATTTTTTATACTTACCAATGACCCAGACGGGGATGGCCCTCCCAGGAGTTGGGAACTCATACCTCCCCGCTGAGTACATAGCGCTTACCAGGCACTGGTTACAAGAATGATTAATGGCGCCAATTTCGGGATGTCCTTGACACTGCGCATGCGCAGTAGAGGTGAAGTGTGGAGGGCCATTCAGGACATGTTTTCTTTGGTTTTAGATGCAAATTTTGGGGATTGGGGGGCAAAATTTGTGTTTGGCCCTATATTTTTAAGAGTTAGCACCAGCTAAGTCTGGGTCATTGGTAAGTATAAAAAATATATAAATTACTATAAATTTTTTAACTTTCGGGATATGCCTCTGAACGTCATCATTATAATACGAGTCCACTGTTGTTTTGTTGGTGTTACTTCCCTTCCCTCTCGTGAACCTTCCTGTTATACTCCCAAGCTCTTTTGGCTTTTTTATTCAGAATTTTTTATTAAGATTCTTGGAAGTTTAACTTCTTTTATGGAATAGGTATTCCATTTATCCCCTGTGTTTACGTCCTGTTCGTTTTCTGTTCAGGATGTTTTGTATTCTTGCATCTTCTACCAGATGCATCGTTTTTTCTTCCTATGAAGATCTAGCTTTGCATCGGGTGGTTGTTGCTCGGTTTCTGACTATGGGCCTCTGATGTTAGTTTCCGGTTTTTCCTCTTGACGTTGTTGACTGTTCAACAACGTTTTGGATACGTATTAATTCAGTGTTTAGTTAAAAACAGTTATTGTTTTTTCTATTAGGATACATATTATATCTTATTCCGGTAGTTTAACTTTAATTAGGTAGTGCTTGTCCACACTTAGGCTGTATCAGGATGCCCTTGGGCTCATGAGGTTCCCTTGGGGTATTTAATTTTTTCGAAAATTTTTGTGATTGTCTATGTTATGTATCCTTACGATGTTTATTCTGTTTTATTATTGGGAGTGTAGCGGACTTATGATTTTGGCTTCATTATTATTGTATCTATAATTTGGTACCTAGTGTAAGTCCAGGAAGTCTCGGATTTACATGCTTGTTGTCTGCCGGTAGTCGCTGCACTCCTTCAATACTTGTACTATGGGATGCGAATGTTGGAAACGGGTGTCGACCTGTGTGGTGGGTGGTGAAGTTCCAATGTCGGAACTGTCATCACAGGCTAATACTTGTCTTTCAGGGTCTTTTTCAGAGGAACAAGAACATGGTGATGGTACTTTGACACCTGTCCGTTACGTGCTGCCATCATCACACTCTGATGAGCGCCACTCTGATGAGTAAACAGAGCTAGCTACCAAGGTGCTCATGATTATTTGCAGGGGATTGAGGTCTCTAGTCAGTTCTCTTAATCCTCTGCATGCAGTTAGCTCGACCGGTGAAGTGGTTTCCCTATATGAGACCCGGAATGCTGGGTAGGTCCGTTGCGGTCGAGAAATATAGATGTGGTGGGTAAAGCGAGCACCTCATTTACTAAAACTCACCCAGCGACGAAGGCAAAAGGAGAAGAAGCCTGAAAGTTTCTCTGCGGGACGCTCGGCGAGATCTGGGGTCAGGTCGCGATTTGGAGAACCTTCTCCATCCTGTTAGCAGTCAGGGTCGACTGTGTCCATTGCGAGAAACTTCAATGAGTCAGAGCACCCGTCTGAAATGTGTGAGTCGGGATGTTCCATCCACACTGCAGCCAGGATCGGCTGTGGTTATGGCTTCTTCTTACATGGAAGAGCATGCAAAAAGGGATTAGCCTACAAGTTCTCAATGGGAAACTTGGCGAGATCTGGGTTCAGATCACGAGTTGGAGAGCATTCTCCATCCCTTCAGCAGTCGGGGTCGACTGTTTCTGTCATGAGAAACTTCATCATGTCAGAGCCCCTGTCCGAACTATGCGGTTTGGGACTCTCCTTCCTCCCTTCAGCCGGGGTTGGCTATTGTTACGGATTCCTCTTCTTCCATGAAAAAGCTAGCTAAGGGGTAGAAGCCTACGGGTTTCTAAACGGAACACTCAGCGAGATCTGGAGCAGATCGCAAGTTGGAGAACCCTCTCTGTTCTGTCAGCAGTCGGGGTCAACTGTTTCCGCTTTGAGAAACTTTAGTGAGTTGGGGCATCCGTTCATGCTTGTGGTCCAGGATGTTCCTTCCATACTGCAGCCAGGCCGGTTGCATCTATGGCTTCTTCCTCTGCTTCATCAACGAAGCATGTTAGACTGCAGACTAGCTGTCCGACTTCGCATGTTCAAGCTTTTCCATGGAGACGTTTCCAATCTTCACTGAAGTTGGATTAACCTGCAGCTATTGGTTCAAGGCATATTCATACAGGACATGCGTCGAAGGATCTGGGGTCAGATGTCCATCCCATGAGCAGCATATGGTGAAGAACTGGATAACTGCTGCTCCACAAGCCTCGTTCACAGACCTGCTGCTGCAGATTGTGCAGCTTATTGCAGCATCCCAGTAGTCGCAGGTTCAACCGTGAACAGTCTAGTCTCTTGTAGTGAGCTGTCAGACTGTGCTGGGTTTGTCCAGTCATCTGTTCATTCTGATGGTGTTGACCATGTTTTTCAGATGGAACATTCAGATATTGAGAGGGTTACAGAGGATGATTCTACATCCCTCACAGAACCGCACATTAAGACTATGAATTTTATTCGTAAGTTCTTTCAGATCTTGTTCCATCTGAACAAAAGTCTGCGTTTGCTAGGCAAAAAATAGCTTAGAGTACCGTCATTCTGCTCAGGTGTCGAATGCCTTTGGTCTGCTTAATGATGCCACCCTTGGCATAGCAATAGTATAAGAAAGGCAAATGATCTTTACGAATAGAAGATCGCTAGCTCACAGTTAGGCTGAGACAGCTGTCTTGTTTGGAATAAGACCGTTAAAAGGAAAAAATACGTTTTTTCCTTTTAGGTGTTGTATTCCTAGGCATCAGAGGCATTTAGTAGTTCTATTGTTTATGCCATAGTAGCCTTATGTAATGTTATCTTATACATTAGCGGCTAACGTTGTAAGTCTCCATTTAGTGAGCTTTCCAAGACCACAGGGTAACACACAGATATCTGTCTTCACGGATATAAGACTTCTAGGCTGTGTTAGCTTCGCTGAGACTGCTATCTTTTTGGAATAAGGCCATTTGAAGGAAAGATTACGTTCTTTCCTTCTCGGTGTAGTATTCCTAGGTGCCACAGGCATTTAGTCCTATTGCTGTCGCCTTAGTAGTCTTATGTGAATTAAGAGTGGTCTGTTTCTATAACATTAGCGGCTAACGTCATAGTGGCCTTATGTAATTACAGCAGTCTTTTCTTATACATTGTGGCTAATGTCGTAAGTCTCTGTTTAGTGAGCTTTCCAAGGCTGCAGGTGACCCAGATATCTGTCTTCATAGAGATGAAGACTTCTAAGGTGCATTAGCTAAGCTGAGACTACTGTCTCTTTGGAATTAGGGCCGTTAGAAGAGTGGTCTTTTATTCCTTAGCTTGAGTGACTAACGTCGTAAGTCTCCGTTTAGTGAGCTTTCAATGTCGCAAGTTACACTGAGATATCTGTCTTCACGGAGATGAAGACTTATTAGCTGCGTTAGCTAATCTGAGACTGCTGTCTCTTTGGAATTAGGGCTGTTAGCAGAAAAAAGTATTTTGTTTCCTTCTCGGTGTTGTATTCTTAGATGTCTGAGGCTTTTAGTCCTTTTGTTGATGTCTTATTAGTATCAAGAGCGGCCCTTTTTCCTTAACTAACGTTGTAAATCTCCATTTTGTGAGCTTTCTAAGGTTGCAAATTACACCGAGATATCTGTTTCGCGGAGATGAAGACTTCTAAGCTACGTTAGCTAGGCTGAGACCGCTGTCTTCTGGGAATAGAACCTCTAAAAGGAAAGTACATTTTTTCCTTCTCGGTGTTGTTTTCTTAGGTGTCACACACTTTTAGTCCTATTGTTGACACCATAGTAGCCTAACTAGAATTATGAGCGGTGTTTTTTCCCTATCATTAGTGGCTATCGTTGTAAGTCTCCTTGAGTGAGCTTTTGGGGCCACAGTTTGCAGCCATATAATTGTCTTCACGAGTTGGAAGACCTTTAGTTGCATCAGCTAGGCTGAGACAACTGTCCTCTTGGACAAGGTACTGTTATAAGGAAAGAGGTTGTTCTCTCTTTAACAGTATCGTGTTAGTTGTCTGAGGCTTTTAATCCTATTGATGATGCCATATTAACCTATTGAGAAATAATGAACGTTCTTTCAGATGCCTGTAGTTAGTTCCTTTTTCAGGAATATATTTCCTGCTATAATGAGAACGAGGTGCAAGGAGTTCATCTAAGTTTTATGATCAGGTGCTGGAACTTAGTTTTTCGTCGCCCTCTTCATTTTTAATCCAACTATTGTTGTGGATTATATTTCCACTCAAAGGATTATGGATATTATGTCTACATAGTGTATTGTTTGAGGCCATGGCGTACTGTCTTGATTTCAAGGGATATGTCAAAGCTATATCGGCGGGTGTATTCCTTGCAATGGTGCCATGTTCATCACATCCCTCTCTGCCCTTAGTGGCATTATGGAGTTGGTCCGACATGATGGAGCCCTACAGTTTTATACTATTCTAGATGACTAACACTAAAGCGTTACGAGTCACGCCGTGTCAAAATTGGACATACTTGGTTTTGACTGACAATAAGCTTCTATTCACTGTATTACTCTTTTATTGAGAATAGCAGCAGCAGCATAGCTTTGGGAATGTAGCATGAGGTTTCCTTTTCCTATAGTGAAACAGGAATTTGTCACAGTTCAAGCCGTAGTATTACTGCACCAGCCTCACTTATCTAGCGATTCAAGTAATGCATGTGTGTGTGTGGGGGGGGGGGGGGGGGGTGGGGGGGGGGGAGGGGGGGTATTCAATATTGATTTACGTTGAACAAAGAGGTGATTACAGGGCAGGACATATTTCTCTTCCCGTAAGCCTCATATGCATTCAGTTATATGCAAGTCTTTCATTGTTCTTTGATTGGCGGGTGGGTTGTGGTCTAACGGCGACTTCAGGAGCGCATCCACTCTTTAGTTGGTTGCTTCCTGCAGTTGTTCGTTCATAGTTCGTATCGGAGCATATGATTCCTGAACAGTAACTGTTTTTGGATTCCAAATTCTTCCATGAATACATTTGGTTGATATTGCTAGCCTTCAAGTCCCAATGTGGCAGGCATGTCAGTTATCTGGGCGACAGTCTCCAACTATGGCTATTAGTCCACTCTGAGAAGTTTTGCTCAGAGTTGTCTGCTTTTGTTACGGTGTATGAGTATACTGTATATTCCTCAGGTTAAATCGCATTAATGTCATTTTATTCCTTCAGTTTCTTGGTTATATTTTGTATCGCTCGGTTATGCCGATGATACAGGCTGTATTCAGGCGAGGGTACATGGGGGATTCTGTTGGTTGCATGCATAATATGTATTAATAATTAGGCAGACATATTTCTTGAACAGATTCTCTTAAATTCTTGCTGTCAGCAAAAGAGCTTATAAGAATTTTGGGCTAGTTGGATCAGTTATGGATTTTCCTACAGGCCATCTATGCGTACGTTTTCTATTTTTGTCTTCATTATTCGGAGTGGTAAATTCTTTCTCCGAACAGTCATTGATTTTAACGGACCGAGGGAACGATGATTTATTTTGGGGCGGTTCTTGATGGGTTTTTATTCATATCCCGTTCCGGGTTCTGAATCCAGTCTTCAACCGGAAGCGGTACACAAAGAGGAATCCAACTCTCTCTTTCTCGTAGATTGAACAGTTACAATTTGGAAGTTCATTATTGGAATTTACTTATACACCTGAACGTGGTCACCTGTTGGTTGGCTCAGAAGCATACAAGTCCTATCAGATAACTTTCCATTTGGATTCAATTGGACAAGTTTAAGGTTGTTCATATTAATATCACCAGTTATCGACCTATCTACATATTCTGGATGCGGCATACATTTAGAAGCTTGTGATTTTATTAACCGGGAGCCTTTTAGGCGAATATATATTATTCAGTACCACTTTATCACTGATTCCAGGCCGCTTTCATCTTTGTTTTGAAGTTTAATTACTTCCAAAAAGAGGGGTGGGGTGGGGTGGGGGATGATTTCTCTTTATCTCTTCTGGCCTTATAGTAAGTGTGTAACTATGGGTTAAGCTGTTATTGTCTCGAGATTATACTGATCTTATGTACAGCTTGTTGCTTTGTATACGTCATGTGTCTGTAGGCGTTAGTCTCCAACTGTCCGACACACTTTTCCTAATTTTAAGTGTCTTATTCCGGACTAGCCTTAAAATTGGGGGCTCGTTACACCCTGTTAGCATAATCATTTATGCTAGGTAATAAGGAATCACTTGGATATTGCTCCTTATTTCGGTGGTATATCCTTCTCTATTGTTGTATAGAGAGGGATATATGTAATTCCTCAAATTTTAATCTCCTATTCACCTTGGCAGTCCTACTGCAGGCTAAGGAGCTGAATTTTAGTCTGCTATTTCTTTAAGTCCTATGTTCTCCAGCCTTTTTACTATACAGCTATGTCTGGGCCATTGGTTCTAGTATAAAAATATGATAAATTTAAACTAATTTGTATATTTCTTATACTTACCATTAACCCAGACGGGGATGGCCCTCCCATGAGTAGGCACTCATACCTCCCCCACTGAGTTATAGCATTAATAGGCACAGCTAGGAAGAATGATGCTTGGCGCCAATTCCGGTCTCTTCCTGGGTACTGCTCATGCACAGTACTAAAAGTATGGAGGGCCAGATAGGACTTTCACATATTGGTATTGTATGCAAATTTTGGGAATGGGGGGGGGGGGGGGGGGGTGTCAAAATTTGTGTTTGGCCCTTCATATTGTTGAGTTTGCACCAGCTAAGTCTGGGCCATTGGTAAGTATAAAAAATATACAAATTACTTTAAATTTATCATTTTTGTATACCCACATTTATAGTGATAAATAGGCCATTAAAGGGATTATTCAGTTCTAAAATTTGGTGAATTCCATCTATTTTATTGAATATTTATTTGATTATTAAATCCATTATATCTTTGACAGAGCTCACTGAGCTCTGTCAAACAAGATATAAAAGATTAAATGTTAAGAACAAATTTTCTGAGAGGTAAAAAAGCACTGGAAAATGGGCCATAAAATCAAAATCTTAAATTATTTAATGTCATGGGTTATCACATTGAGAAGTTACCTATTGTTTAAAGAGTGCATCCTAATCTGCAATAGAAGTAAACTATTGGAAGTGAATACATGCAGTTCCCTAAGTAGCTCACATCTGTAGTTGCATGCCAAGAGAGATCATGTGTATTATGATACATATCATATTGTGCATACTGAATTGTGATAATATCACATCATTAGGGAAGCATATCGTCGCAGCCCTGCTACGGTGCCAATTTTACACAGTATGTCTAAAATATTGAGTTTCTCCCTCAAAGAGTATTATTATATGTGATACAGATAAGATGTAAACACGGAATCAAAGAAAAATATAAATACTTGTGGGAGCGATCGCAAGTTTGCCCCTAAAAGTGATTGAGACATTCAAAGAAAAGCACCACCAAACAATTCTGAATGAGACCTCAAAGAGTTGTACAGTAAGGTGCTCAACTCTTGAGGTCTTTCCCAAAATTGAATGAATCATAATTACCTCCCTTGTCTACTAACATTTGTAAAAACCTGCATCTCTTTATATTTTGTTGGAACAAGATAAAATGTATATATTACTCTTTTCTTTTTTCAAACTGGAGATTTTTTTAAAAAGATGTTATTTCTTCATTAATATTTAGTAATATCTCTAATATGGATTTCAGCATTAGGCTTGTCAATGTGATCCAGAGCAAGAAAGTTTGAGCCATTCTGTCTGAGATGAATTTATCTACTTTTGGTGTTCTGGAAAATTACTGGTTATTACTATCATAGGACCTTTGGACTTCCAAAGATTTGAATTATGCTCATATTAATTTGTATGCTTTGTATGCTTGTGTTCTGAAGTTGCACTCCAGACACATGTGACCCCTTGCCATCTCTTTATTTTAATTTGCACTTCTACTGGATCTTTTTCAGCCATTACCCAAATTATTTCAGTGACTTCTGCAAGCTTAGTTATCAGATATTCCAAGTCCTTTGAAAATAGGCTTTCTATGAAAAAATACCCAAAAGTCCTTGAAAAAATTATGTAGGCTTTTACTTGGCCCTATATTAAAAAAAAAATTATTGTTTCTCTCTCATCTTTGAAAAACTGCACTATCACTCAGTTTTTATGCCCCTAAATGAAATGCAATGGACATTGAGTGTGATCCTTGTCTGTCCGTATGTCCATAGTGCCGTACATACATCCATGTGAGTTGTTTTTTCCAGATGATAACTTGAGTATGTATTCAGCTTATATTTTTTTTAAACTTTCACATATTGTCTAGAATGACAGAGGCGCAGTGGCTCAGTAGGTAGAGGTGCAGGCTGCAAGCCGAGAGGTCCTCGGTTCGAATCCCACCTGCGGCAACCGCGTTGTGTCCTTGGGCAAGATACTGCACCCCCATTGCCCATGTGGGGGCACGGTGACGTGTACTAAGGCATACTGCACGTCGATGGTGCACTTGTCTTCAACCAATGCTAACCCTGCTTGTGTGGAGTTAGTATGTTGGGGAGCTGACAGTTGCTCGGTGGTTCTCTCCAGGTACTCCGGCTTCCTCCACCCGTAAAACTGTCACAGTCATGATTAGCCATTGTGCAGAAATATGTGACCTTAAACCCCAATAAATAATAATAATAATTGTCTAGAATGACAAAATATAGGTAAAGTTCATATTTGGCTTTTTATGTTCTTATTTGCTTTTTCCATTCTTGAGTTATTCCCCTTGACTTAGTGAAAAATAATACATGTTTCAACTTGCGGATGATAGCCTCAGTATGCATTCAGATATTATTCAAAACTTTCACATTTTGGCTAGAATGACAAAATGTAGGTGAAGTTTGCATTGGGTGTATTTGCATTCTCCATTCTTGAGTTATTCCCCTTTAGTGAAAAATAACACATTTCATGGTTTCTGGATGATAAATTGATTTTTAAACCTTCACATAATGTCTAGAATCACAGAATAAGGGTGAAGTTTGCATTTGGCTGTATTCACATTCTCCATTCTAGAGTTATTCCCCTTGACTTATTCAAATTTGAGTTTGGTTTCATAAAGCCTTCTAATAAAGCAGGGACATTAGTGTCCCATGAACTGAGATGGTGGCCTGCTGTACTGGTGTGGGTGAATTGGGGGATGGGCATATCTAGGATGATGGGGCACAGGGGCATCACTATCCTTGGCGTTATTCAAGTTAAATCTGGAAACTCTTTGATAATACCATTTTGCACTTGTGGGGGGTGGGGGGGGAGGGGTGATAGGATGGAGAAAAGGTCCTCACGAACATATGACTTTTGACAGGTTTCCCCCAAGTTTTTTCCATTTTCGACAGTTTTTTTCTGACAAGCATTTCCTTTGATGGATATTTACAGTCCTACTCGATACTCACTACTTATATATTTCTGCACAAATTATGACGATTTGTTATGCCCCCAGCCTCTTTGAGGAGGGAACATTATGTTATCACCATGTCCATCGTCCATCCGTTAACTTTTTGCATTCCGTCAATTAACTAAAGTTCTATCAACCAGAACTTTACCAAACTTCATATGTGGGTTAGGTATGATGAGTGGGAGAAGGCTATTTATTTTGACCATAATGTGCCAAAGGTCAAGGTCACAGTGACCTCCAATGTTAAATGCACTTGAAATTGGTTTCTGCTCTATAACTAAAGTTCTACCAACTAGATCTTTACCAAACTTCATATGTGGGTTAGGTATGATGAGTGGAAGAAGCCTATATATTTTGACCATGATGTGCCAAAGGTCAAGGTCACAGTGACCTCCAATGTTAAATACACTTGAAATTGGTTTCCACTCTATAACTAAAGTTCTGCAAGACTGATCTTGTTTTTTTTTGAAATTCTATCCATGATATTGCAGGAGGGAGCATATGCCATGCTTCACGTTGCTCTTGTTTACATTAGAAACAGCTATCCAAGGACACAACACATGTAAGGCAACAATTTCACTTCAAAGTTACTGCAAAGCACATGCACTGAATATAAGCCTTCAAGCAGTGGTACCTGCACTTCAGAATAAAGCCCAAATATGGGCTTCCAGCACTCTACCAGTTAACCAGCATGTTCCAATAAAGGGTTTTGAGTTATACTTTGGGGTAAAAAATTGGAAAATAATAATGTAAAGTGTCGATTTTTGCGGCAAGTTAGTTATTGACATTATGTTAGATAAAGGGTGAAAGGGGAAGATGCTACTGTTCAAGTCGAAACATTTGCTGAAATTGTACACTTACATTTGGTCAAATATTTTCATGCCTGGCATGTGAGCAAAATGTTACTTTGGTTGCATAAATAAACAACAATTAACAGTTTTACTAACTTTTGAGTATTTTACATTTACAGATTCTTGCCATTCAATCTATTTATAATAATGAGTATGATGAAAAGCTGAAAGTTCTTTCACGACCAGAAGAAGATGACAACAATCTTTTTATGTTGGAAGTAAGTACCTTCAGTGGATATGTATTCTACATGTGTATATTAACCCTTTGAACACTGGTGGTATCTTCCATGCCAGTCAAATGGCAGAAATTGGAATATCCATAATTTGGGGGTAGAGCAATTAATATTTTCAACGTGCAGCCTGAAGGCTGCACGTTAAAAATATTAATTGTTCTACCACTCCTGTTCACTAAGTAGCCATCCTACTTAATGAAATTATGACGTATCATGTTCCTTTACCAAAAAGCAGCCTCACGTGTTGAAAGGGTTAAGCAAACAGATGAGCCAAGTCTGCTCAGAAACATAGATATGAAATCTCCAATAATTTAGTTTTTAACCCTTTATCTAACACGAAAGGGAGATGACACTTGCAAACAAAATTTTCAGATAACTAATTTCTTTTCATTTTTAGCATCCAACATAGGTTATGACCCCTCATTGGAACGAGCTCAATGAGCTTATTCCAAAGAGGGTCATAAGCTATGTTTTTTGGGACAAAAAATGAAAAAATAATAAAAATTAAATGGTGAGTTTTGTGAATAGGTAATGTTTTGGATTTTCTCGCCAAATTCTTAGTATTTATGAATGACGTAAGCATGCCTCACGGTCAAATGATATATCAGCATGAAGCTTATCTTCTCTTTCACTTGACATGGTGGTATTTAAATTTGAGACAAATAGAAAGATTGTTTGTTAGTTTGTTTTGAAAAAGGGAATTGTATACCTTATTATTGTATATATCTACTAAGGGGGGTGGGGGGAAGAGGATAAAGCAAAAAGTAGTTATCAAATATTATTTTCCTAGTTCTCAGATTGTGCCAAGTACTGGTGCATAAAATTGAGGAAACATTGCCTGAGAAACAAGCATTTCTTATCAACCTACCTCAATTGTTTACTACAGGCTTGCACTACAGTGGAAGAACCTAACTCGGATAAAATACTCTCTATTTTAATCTTTCCCAAGATTTGGGAAAGAAAAGTGGTGTAAAAACACCACGAAAAAATAAGCCAAAACTGGGTCGAGCGCCATGTGCACACCCAGTATGGGACGCTCTTCCATAGTACAAATCCACGACTTCCGTAACACAGTGTGCAATGCGTCAATTCGTCATTCTTTTGATTATCCGCACACGTGGTGGATGTGTGTGTGCCATCTTTGCTGAAGTATCTGTGATATTTTAACTTGTCGATAATGGTTTTCCTGTGACTGGATTTATGGATCTGAATATCGTATAATAACAGGACTGTGTTTTACATATTCTCGTTTATATTTTCAACCACATTCTCATTGTATATTATTTACTATTCCGTTTTCGCGAATGTTTTGTTTGTGACATCATGTCATCGCGATTCGACAATGAATTTTTCGGTTGATAAAAAATTTAATTGTTATTGGAGTTAGGTGTCGGCCGTCTGGGTTCTGCCACCTTCTCTCGTAGTTGAGGGTGTTCTTCTACTTTCTGTTTCTGTTGAGTTCACCTTTTTCTTCTACTGCTCTCACCTCTGTTCTTTCCAGTTCGGTTCCTTTAGGGCAATTCCTTTTGCCCTCGCCATTGGTGCGTTCTCGTGTCCGTTTCGTCCGCACCCGCAGGTGGTGTGGAATGCTTTCGTTTCGGGAGCCTCCCGACTCGACGACGTCTGATGTAAGTTTACCCCCTCTGTGGGGGATGTGCAGCTCCTCCCGCCCCCGTGGTGGGGGGGGGGACACTGTCGTTTCGGGGTTGCCCGATTCGACCACGTCTGGTGAGAATTGCTCCCCTCTGTGGGGGATGTGTAGCTCCTCACGCCCCCGTGGGTGGGGGAGGAACCGCTGTCGTTTCGGGGCTTCCCGATTCGACCATGTCTGGTGAGAGTTATTCCCCTTCTGTGGGGAATGTGCAGTGTTTTACCGTGGTGGATACTGCGGGAGCTGTTGGATTTCTGGTGTAGAGATGCCTGGTTCCGGGACTATGCGCCCTCTCCAGTCGACATCTGAGGCTGTCACTAGGGTTGTGACTCCTCCTTTGGAGGCCGAGCCTGGTGGCTCTCTCCGCTTTTCTGCCAGTTCTAATAGCTCCCGTCGTATCTGCTGCTACTGCTGTTCCGTCTACAACGTCTTTGGGCACCGTTTTTAGCCGGCCTCGGCTTCTCCCTGCCAGGGTCTGCAGGGATGTCTGTAGTGTGGTTATGGGGTTTCGGCCTCAGCCTTCTCAGACTTCCACTCGGCGAAGTCAGATGGGGCTGCCGACTGAACCCCCTACTGTGTCCTCTCAGCCATTGAGCACAGTAGTTTTATACCTGTGTCACACCCCTATACACGTCTGCCTTCAGACATTTCGGCTGCCGCCCGTCGTCCCACGTCGGGTGTTTTGGAGGATCGTGACCCTTCGCTGGTTAAGAGGGTCAGAGGTGAAGCCACTTTGCCGGTTCGTTCCCCTGTCGAACCGGCCAGTACGGGCAGTGAGCTTAGGGAGGCCCTCTCCTTACTCACTCAGGTTCTGTCAAAGAGCCTTCCCGTTGCTTCCAGCGAGGCAGTGAGTGGTTTCCAGGCGCCCCCTATGGTGCCGCCTCCCGGGATTGGAAACAGGCTGCTTTCTGATCCCCTGGTGTTCCGACACCATGGGAGGCATCGGCTGGTTTGCTCACGATGGTCTATGTGTCTTCCGACTCAGGGAAAGAGTCAGACATGCTTGATGTCGAGAGCCATCAGTCTTCGGACTTGGGGACAGCTCTTGATTTCGTGTTTGGGTTCCTTCCGGATCTCAAACCATCTAACCAGTCGACAGTGTCAGCCAGGCCGCGATCATCGGTCGCGCGCCAACAGCCTATGGAGCAACCCGCTTCTGGGCGTCTTCGACCTTGCCCATCGGTACAGTTGGTTGAAGCATTTTCAGCCTTGGACTCTAAGCTAAGTTCCAAGGCTATGAAGGCTCCGTTCTTCACCAGGGTTGACACCTTTTTGCCTCTGGCGCGTTATCGTTCCTACGATTCCGCCAATCCGTCGGTCTACCAGACTTTGACGGTTTTGAATCAGGACTCCAATTCCCTCGGGCTTTCCAAGTCCAAGTCTGCCGTCATTCCGATGACGACTCTGGAGTTCACATTGGGCTTATCGAGAGAGATGCTTGGTATGCTTTCTCTCTCCGATCACGTCGTCTCAGCTTTAGCTGCTTATCTGCCTCCAGATAAGTTTGACGAGGTACAGGCTCCTTTGCGTGTGCTGTCCAAGGCGTTCATGCATCTTACTCACACGCATGCCTGTAACACGGCTAATCTGGAATTAGTTCTAAGGGACTCTGTGCTGGACACAGGCCGATCCCTTCCTGAGGAGCAGTGCGCTACTCTTCGATCTGCTTTTTTGGCAGGTCCGCAACTTTTCCATGGTTCTGTGTTGACGGTCCGGGATGACGTCCTACGTCATTTCCAACAATCAGCTGCTGTTTCTTCAGCTTGATCAGCCTTCTAGGGTAGGAACGGGCCGTTCCAAGCCTAACAAGTACCCTCTGCTTCCTCTGTGAAGCAAAGGGGCTGATCCTTCTGCCACCGCTTCTACTTCTTACTCATGGGGTAAGGGTAAGCGTCGGCAGTCTTGAGGGAAGTCCCAGGATTCTTCATTCAGTAGAGGAGGTGTTTTCTCCTCTCGCGAGCCTCGTCGGGGTTCAAAATGAAGGTCCTCACCTCAACTCGTCCCAGGTTGGAGGAAGGATAGCAGAGTTCGCAGACCGTTGGGCCACCATCACATCCGATCCTTGGATGTTAGATGTTGTTTGGTCCGGGCTGCGAATATCCTTCCGACGGCACCCCACTCTGTCCAGGGTGCCTCTTCCAACCACAGTTCCTTCAGACATTTTACGTCGGGAACTTTTGTCCACAGAGACAGACAATCTCCTGACACCGGGGGCGATTGAGGTCATCAAGAACATTAGGTCAGTGGGTTTCTATTCCCGCATGTTCTTGGTGCCGAAGAAGGATGGCCGACTCCGACCGGTTGTCGATCTGAGTTTCCTGAACCAGTCTAGCATTGCTCCCAAGTTCAGCATGGAGACATTCAGGTCGGTCCTCCGTTCAATTCACCAGGGAGATTTCGCTTCCAGCTTCGACCTGCGAGATGCTTCCTTTCACGTTCCGATTCATTGGGCGTTACGGAAGTATCTCAGGTTCGTTTTTCTGGGGCGAGTTTACCAGTTCAAGGCCATGCCTTTCGGCCTCAACCTGGTTCCTTGGGCCTTCACCAGACTGATGTCGCATGTGATAGCTTTCCATCGCACACAGTCCAGGGTGACTACTTCGGCATATCTGGACGATATACTCCAGGGGCATTCCAATGCTGCCTTACTGGAGTCGGATGTCACCACTCTGTTGAGCTTGCTCACGTCGCTAGGTTTCAGAGTCAACGAGGAGAAGTCGGACCGGGTCCCTTCTCAGTCGTTTTATCATCTGGGGATGGCTTTCCGCACACAATTCAATTTGGTGGCGGTTCCCCAGGCCAAGGCTGTGATTCTCTCAGCTTTTGCTCCGACTCTGTCCCAGTCCACATCCGCGACGACTCGGAGTATTCTCCGGCTAATCGGTCTCTGCTGTTCGGTGACGGATCACATTCCTCTAGGTCGGTTGCATGTCAGACCTCTCCAACACTTTCTGCTCAGTCGTTGGAGGCCGAATGTAGATTTTCTGGATCTGGTGCTTCAGTTTCCAGAATATCTTTATCCTCACCTTCTCCTCTGGGCGGATGTCCAGTGGCTTTCGCAGGGTGTTCCGCTGGACTTACCCATGTCCGATCGCGTTCTAACGGCAGATGCCAGCGATCTCGGATGGGGTGCGACATTGGATCCTCTAGGTTTTTCCATTCATGGGATGTGGGACCAGGATCATGTAGCTCTACACATCAACCAGGAGGAGCTTCTTGCTCTTCTGAGTTTCAGGCAGTGGATCCCTCACCTGTCAAATCGCCAGGTCCTTCTGTTGTCCGACCATTCGACGGTGGTTGCTTACATTCGGAACCAGGGCGGCACGCACTCTGTTCCACTCTGTTCCAATGTACGAATTGGCTTGGGATCTTATACTGCTCGCTCAGGATGTTCACGCCGGGGTGGCTGTTCGTCACATTCCCTATCGCATGAACGTCCTAGCCGACTCCCTGTCCCGTCGGGGCAGGGTCATTTCCACCAGGTGGATGCTCCACATGGCGGGTTCCATCGATCTCTTGTGACTCGTTGGAACCATCCGGTGGACACTTTCGTGTCCCCGTGTCCAGATGCTCTGACTTTCGCCGTGGACGCTCTGGCCCTCCTTTGGGATGGTCTTGTCGGCTACGCCTTCCTACCGGTTTAAATTTCGCCTCAGGTTCTCACCCAGATATGAACCTGCAGTCGTCGAATCCTTTAGATCACACCCGTCGCCTCGGTGGGTGTGGATCAATCTGCTCCACTCTCTGTTAGCGGCGGTTCCAGCATGTCTCCCTCTACCTCACGACTTTCTTTGCCAAAGTCGCCCGAGGAGATTTTCAAGTTGACCCGACTTCATTGTGCCTTCGCACATGTCTTTTATCGGGTCCTGTCTCCTCCGTAGTGGTTTTTCGAGACATGCAGTGGAGTTGCTTTTCTTCTTCAAGGAGGCACTCACTCCACTGGTTTAGCCTCTGTGGCTAAGTGGAAGGTTCTTCTGTCGATGGTGTGCGATTACTCTGTTGCTTCTGTCACTCCTTCGATCACACCGCTTGTGGAGTTTCTGGTATATGTTTGTTTCTGGGGGTCTCCAGCAATGGGTACATGTCCATGCTTCGGAGACTTTTTTCCTATGTGATACCGCATTGTTTCGACACTCATCCTTGCCTCTCCAAGCTTGTTCAGCTCTTTTCCTTGAAAAGGCCTAGGACTTTGCAGTTTACTCCAAGATGGTCACTTTCTTGGGCGCTGCTCGGCTTGGAGGTGGGGGCGTTCACGCCTTTCTCCTGGATGAATATGCATTTTCCCACATGCCAGATCTCTCCTGCATCCATTTCTTGATGGACTTGTCTTGCTATTCGTGCAGCTTCCGCTCGTCTAGCTACTGGTGATTGTATTACCAATTGTTTTTTCTGCCACGAGGTGCGTGCATTGTCTTCCTCTTTTTATAACTCTGTCATGTTGTCGGATGACTGATGTTATACTGGCAGCCTTCTGGAGAAATGCTACATTCTCCTTTTATCTGCGACAGTTGCAGGAGCCGACAGAGAACCTTGGGGCCCTCTTTCTTCGGCTCAGGCTGTTGTCTATTCCAGCCTTTCAGCTTTTTTCAGGGTCAGTTCCAGCTTTGTGCTGTTACTGCCCTTTCTGTCTGTGCGTCGCACTTCACCATACGCCTCATCTTTCATTGTCTTTTCTAATGTTTGTGATGCTATGGTTTGATAGGCCTAGGGATCTCTTCCTCTGTCCACGGTCCCAGTGCTATTGAGTTATGTGTGGGCTGGTTATGTGATTCCCTCCAGCCTTTTGTCTATTCAGCCTGTAGTAAACAATTGAGGTAGGTTGATAAGAAGTATAAATTTTATAGTAAATTTCCTTTCTTATTATACCTACCGAAATTGTTTACATGGAGGCCCTCCCGTCTTCTTATTCGGGTACGAATCCTTCCTCCCCGCTGATCACATAACTCCTGTGTTGTTCGGAATCAAAAGAATGACGAATTGACGCATTGCGCACTGTGTTACGGAAGTCGTGGATTTGTACTATGGAAGAGTGTCCCATACTGGGTGTGCGCCGATGGCGCTCGACCCAGTTTTGGCTTATTTTTTCGTGGTGTTTTTACACCACTTTTCTTTCCCAAATCTTGGGAAAGATTAAAATAGAGAGTATTTTATCTGAGTTAGGTTCTTCCACTGTAGTGCAAGCCTGTAGTAAACAATTTCGGTAGGTATAATAAGAAAGGAAATTTACTATAAAATTTATACTTTTTTTACAGTACTTTGGAGAAAATGAAATGAAATTACCAAGTCATTTGAAACACCTCAAAATAATTTGCAATTTTTTTCTTGCTCCTGACCCTTCAATAGGGCTGCACGATATTCGGATTTCAATACTGGTAACGATATTTTAAAAAATATCGCGATATACCAGTATATCGTCAAGTTCAAAACATAACATGTAAGATTCTCACCCAAATTGTCCCAGTATTTTTTTGACATTCGAAGTCAAATAATTACATTTTAAAAGCATTGAAATAATAAGCCTAGTAACTTGTCTTAATTCATTCTTGTATAAATATTTGGAAATAAACTTCATGATGGCACAACAAATATCGTTTATTTTGAGTCGATAATTTCAAAAAATATATACTATTTGATCCATCGCTTTACAAAACAAAAACGCTTAACCTGCGTTTTGTCGTATTCATGTGAATAGATCACAACTAGAGGGCGTTTGCCATGTACTGGTTAAGCAGGACGCCGCTAGAGGGCTAGGAGTTTGTACACTTTTCCACAAATGAAAGCAGTCAGTTTTGTCACGTGGTATCAAAAACAGCTGAAACGCACATGCTCGATAGGCACGTTTTGATGTAACCACCTCGTGCAGTGGATGAATGCTGGCGATGTATAAATACTATTTCAATATTAAATCACTCTTAACAAAGTGAAAATAAACAATATTATTCCCTTTATATTTTTATTAGTGTTTTGATGACTATCTAATTTTTAAGATGTGGCATACAAGTCAGATCAAAACGTTCACCTACTTTTCAAAACATTAACACGTGCGAACTGGTGTTGACAAAAATGAATATTCATTACCGCAGCGCTTGGAATTGTGGGTTCATTAATACGTATGTGATTTGTTCATATTGAAAAGCACATTCCAAGTGTGTCGGTAATAAAATAAACTTTGAAAATATTACTGCAGTGCTTGGAATTGCGAGAACAAGTGCAATGAAGTGGGAGGAACTATTAGTATTAAACCAGAAATTTCCCGGTCCAACAAAAGCCATTATTAATGGAAATACGGTAATCATTCTTCACGGTTTACGTTCGAAGCCATACTGTTTGGGGAAAATCTGTACTTTCCTGTGTCATCGTAGAAACAAAGATAAAACAGCTTATGGGAGAATATTTTACTAGTACCAGGACATGAAGTGTATTGATAAAAAAACCCAAACAAACTGCTTTCACAGTTTCTGTTTATATACACTTTTTTTTCAATCAGCTGTGAGATTAAATAGAATTTTTACGGAAAATGTCTGTCAATAAAAAACGCGGCTCGAAATGAATATCGTCACAGACGATATACCGGTATTAAAAAAAAATGGACGATATTTAACCGGTTAAGATTTCAATACCGGTATTACCGGTATATCGAAATACCGTGCAGCCCTACCCTTCAACAGAAAGAGTGTATTAAAGCCAGTCTTTGTAGAGCACATAATTGAAGGAAAGAACTTGGAATTTTTTTTTCGTTAAGATGGAATACATCATTTTACTACTTTTTCTTTTAAAGTTGTGTCAGGTATTAGCATTGTGAAATGGCAAACAACAGTTAACTGGTAGCGTCTAAATTATTTTTAGTCATCAAGTTTGTTCACATGTTTTTGCCTTGCTATGGGGGTGGGGGGGCTTAGTGGCTCAGTAGGTAGAGGTGCAGGCTGCAAGCCGAGAGGTCCTCGAATCCCACCTGCAGTAACTGCGTTGTGTCCTTGGGCAAGACACTTCACCCCCATTGCCCATGTGGTGGTATGGTGGCATTGTGTACTGAGACGTACTGCACGTCGATGGTGCACTTGTCTTCAACCATTGTTAACACTGCTTGTGTGGAGTCAGTATGTTGAGGAGCTGACAGTTGCTCGGTGGTCTCTCCGGGTACTACAGCTTCCTCTACTCGTAAAACTGTTGTGGACATGATTAGCCATTGTGCAGAAATATGTGACCTTAAACACCAATACATAAATTTGCCTTGTTACATTTTATGAGAGAGTGCCCATAGGCACTCTCTCATAAATTGTAGCAGGGCAATCCACACAGACTGAATAATTTTACTTCAAAGATATTAGAAAGCACAACCACAGATTATGAAGCCATTAAGTTGCAGCACCTGCACTTAAGATTAAAATCCAAATATATGCTTCCAGCACTCTACCAGTTAAAGCAAAACTTTCACATTTTGTAATCTATATAGAATAAGTCCTGTGTTTTTATCTGGTCTAAATATATAACAGTGCATTGCACGTGCCATGTTGTTTCTGCTTGCACAGTTTCAGAACATCAGCATAGATTTATGTTCCAGTCGTGAAACCGATCTTCAAGTTCTGGTCATCTCACGTTTTTGTCTCTGGGCAGTTTTCATTTTTAGCTTAACTTGACAAAGTTTGTCTGTGAGTCTGTTCACATTTTCCTTTAGCACAGGCTACACCCCGTAGTTCTTGTCCGATCATCACAAAATTTCATATGCAGGTTTGAGGTCATGTCTAAATGAGAACATCCCCCTTTTTGTCGCAATAAGTCAACCATGATGGCTGCCTGAGCCCAAAACCCGAAAACCTTTAGCACAATCTACAGGCCGTATTTATGAAGGGATTTCATGGTAACTTGGTAGGATGACTCTGTATAACATCTAGATGAGAATGTCCCCTTTTGGTCATGATCTGCCAACTGTGACTTCTGCCAAACCCGAAATCCTAAAACTTTGAGCACAGTCTACAGATCATATTTAATCTGGAGGGATTTCTTTGAAACTTGGTAGTATGACTCTGTATGATATCTAGATGAGAACTTCCCAATTTGGTCACGATCTGTCAACCGCCATGATTGCCTGAGCCGAAAACCTTTAGCACTGTCTGCAGGTCGTATTTATGGAGGCACTTCGTCGTAACTTGGTAGGATGACTCCAGATAATGTATAGATGAGAACGTCCCCTTTTGGTCGCGAAGCCCCAAAACCTTTAGCACAGTCTACATGTCATATTTATGAAGGAATTTCATCGTAACTTGGTAGGATGACTCCAGATAATGTACAGATGAGAATGTCCCCTTTTGGTCGCGATCATTCAGCCATGATGGCTCCCCGAGCCCAAAACCTTTAGCACAGACTACAGGTCGCATTTGCAAAGGGATTTCATTGTAACTTGGTAGGATGACTCAGTATAATGTCTAGATGAGAACATCCCCTTTTATTTGCGATCGGTCAACCGTGATGGCTGCCCGAGCCCAAAACCCCAAAACATAGAGCACAGTCTACAGGTCGCATTTATGAAGGGATTTAGTGGTAACTTGTTAGGATAACTCTGTATAATATCTAGATGAGAATGTCCCCTTTTGGTCATGATCTGTCAACCGTGATGGCTGCCCAAGCCCAAAACCCAAAAACTTTTATCACAATCTACAAGTCATATTTAACATGGAGGGATTTCATTGAAACTCGGTAGGATGACTCTCTAATATGTCTAGATGAGGACATCCCCTTTTGGTTGCGATCGGTCAACCGTGATTGCTACAGAGGCCCAAAGCCCAAAACCCTTTAGCACAGTCTACAGGCCGTAATTATGAAGGGATTTCATTGTAACTTCATAGGATGACTCGTTTTGGAATAATTTCACTGTAATTTGGTAACTTTGGTTGACATACATTAACTGTGATGGCCACATACATTAACTGTGAGGGCCATATTTACCTACCCCTCAGTTCTTTAGTACAGTCTACACCTCAAATTACTTTTATTGAAAACATAGCATACAGGGAACAGAAATTAACATATTCCCAATTATCACAATTCTTGTGTTATTTCATAATCCATTCATAAACATTGAACATTATCCTTTTCATCAAACACAACACACAGTCAGGTTAAGCTACAGTGTCATTGGTACTTTCATTTATACCCATTCTCAAGACATATCAACTGGTAATTATCACTAGGGCCCAGTACTAGAAAACTTTCACAATTATAATTTTTATATGACAACCAATGGCCCAGCTGGTGCAAACTGGATATTATCAAGGGCCAAACACAAATTTTGAACCCCCCAATCCCCCAATTTTGCATACAAAACCAAAAATTGAAAGTTCTATCTGGCCCTCCGTACTTTTACTCTCTGCGCATGTGCAGTGGTCAGGAAGAGACCGGAATTGGCGCAAACATCATTCTTTCTTTGGCCCTAAAGTCAGTAACAATGAGATGACATCTGTGCTTTCAAATTTCACTTTTAATGATGCGAGACACAAATGTTAATGGATGATGGAAGTGAACTACGGTGGTTTTAGACGTTCAGGGCTGTAACTTTATAATAATTATAAAAATTATTTCATGTTCCCCATTTTCGGGACATACACCTGATGTCATCATTCTTGCTAATGATTAATCCACTGTTTGTTAAGTATTCCTTCCCTATCCTTCCATGGACCCTTCCTGTTAAACTCCTAAGCTTTTTGGCTATTTTTTATTGAAATTTTTTATTAAATTTCTTGGGAGTTTAACGTGTATTACAGAATATTTATTCTGTTTATCCCCATGGTTACGTCCTCACCCTAGGAGTGTTAGGTCGTTTTAGTCTTGCATCTTCTATCTGATATATCATTTTTTCTTCGTATGAAAATCTAGCTTTGCATCTGGTAGCATTTAAATTGGTTTCTGACTTTGGGCCTCTTTGTGCCTGACGTCTTGTTTCCGTTTTTTACCTTGTCATTGTTTACATTGGCAACATCCTCAAATATATGTAGTATTTCATATTATGTTACTGTAGAATTACTTTAGGATGCATTGATTATTATTCCGGTAGTGTAGCTCATAATATTTGGATTTTGTCCACACTTAGGCTCTATTGGGATGCCCTTGGGCTCATTATGTTCCCTTTGGGAACTTAGGCATTCCTACAAAAAATTTTCCAAATTTTTTTTATAAATTTTTGAATTTAATTTTGATTGCGATTATTCATATACGTATCTTTATCATATATTTTGTTGTGGAGTTTGTAGGAGTGCTATCGACTTTGTCTTTTGATTGTAATTATGAAAGCTTACTGCTCTAAATGCAAGGCGAGGAAGTCTTCCTCAGATTTACATGCTAGTTGCCTTGCCTGTAGTCGATGCACTCCTGTGGATTCTTGTCCTACTGTGTACATTGGCATGACAGACGTTGGAGACGGGTGTCGCGATGCGTTGTTGGCTGTGAGGTTCCTATGCCGGAACTCCCACCGTAATATAATTCAAGTTTTTCAGTTTCTATTTTAGAGGAATATGAACATGGTGATGGTATTGTGACACCCATCCAAAGTGTGCTACCGTCGTCATGCTCTGTTGAGCAAAAAAGAGCTAGCTGCAAGGTGCTCATGAATATAAGCAAGGGTTAATGCCTCTAGTTAGTGATCTTAATCCCTTGCAAGCAACTAACTGGACCGGTGAAGCAGTTATTCCGTCCGTGGGAGCTGTGACACCAGGTAAGTCTTTTGCGGTCGAAGGAAGTGTATATCTGGGTAGAGCGAACACCTCAAAATCAAAAGCTCACCCAGCGGCGATGGAAATAGGGAGGAAGTCAGCAAGTTTCTTTTGGGGAGGCTCGGCGAGGTCTATTAAGACCCCGAGCGAGAGAGGCCCCCTTCTAACCCAACAACATTTGGGGCCAAATGTTGTTTTGAGAAACTTACAGAAGCCGGAACCAAGTTTTCTTTTTGCGAGACTCGGCGAGGTCTGATAAGACCCCGAGCGAGAGAGGCCCCCTTCTAACCCAACAACATTTGGGGCCAAATGTTGTTTTGAGAAACTTGCATGAGCCGGAGCACAGGTCCGCCTGCCGCTCGGGACACTCCATCTAGACTGCAGCCGGGGTTGGCTTCTGTCACGGCTTGCTCCGCTATGTTATAACAGCACACACGACCGCTTGCTAGCTACCCGACTTCGGATATCCAGCCAGTTGCGCGAAGACGGAGCCAGTCTTTGCCTGTGAAGTCGGACCATCCGGTAGCTAGCGATCCGAGGCTTTGTTCATCGGGATGTTCATAGAAGAGATCTATCTCCGGATCTTAGTCCCAGGAGTAGCAAGCGGCAAAAAAACAGATGACCGCTACTCCTTAAGCCTTTGTAACGAACTTGCTGGCACAGATTGCGCAGCTGATCGCAGCATCCCAGCAAGTGCAAGAGCAGCCTCCTGCAGACTCCATTGGTGAGCTGTAGGACGGTGCTGGGTCGGTCCAGTCATCTGTACACGCAGATGCAAATGACCGAATGTCACAGCTAAATCAGTCGGATGGTGAAAGGGACAAGGAAGAGGATTACCCTTCCCATTTTGGGACAGCATATGGTACCAATGAATTTTATTTATCAATACTATACTGACTTTGTTCCACCTGATCAGCAAGCTGCGACTATTATAGAGAAACCGCTGTTGTCTCTGAAACAGATTTCGTGTGGAGGAAAAAGGGTGTTCTTTCCTTTTCGAAATAGTCTCGACAGGTGTCGGAGGCCTTCAGCCATGTTATCAATGCCATATTCACATCTCAGTTGCTAAGAGGAAGGTGGTTTCTTATCAGCATCTTCAATAATATACCTTTTCTTGGACTGCGTTCATTTAAAACGGTTGGAGAAGATTCCAGAGAGCTCCTCTGCATTTAGATGAGCAGGCCGGGGATAAAAACATGTCCCTACCTGCATCATTCAATATAATCTTGGAAGTGATGGATTGTGCTATTTCATGCAATAGAGCGAATCTGGACGTGATGTCCTACGTAGACCACCTCACCAGAGTATGGCGCAACGTCTTACTGGGAAGGAATTTGAGGACGTTTGTTCCTCGCTTAAGAGTTCCTTCCAGGGCAGTCAACTCTGCCCTGACAGTGGCAAATTGGAAGTTCATCAGACGTGATGCTGCCCTTGCGCCGTCATCATTTATAGATGACAAGGTGAAAAGCTTTCTCCGAGTCGCTCCGGTGTCTCCTGATATACTCTATTTGACGGCACGCTTTCGTTAGTCTATGAACAGGCTACAAGAAAGCTTCCAGTACACTGCTACTGAAGTCTTTGCCTCAGCACGCTTCAGCAGATCGGAGTAAGCGAGGCTCTTTCACTAAATCAGATAAGGGAACTCCTCACGAGGGTACAATAAACCCGCTTATACTTACTCTGGAGGTCGTCAGAGCGCAGGTCTGATCCAGACTATAGGTCTGATGCCCCTAAGCCGGCGGGACAAGGTTCTTCTCGGGGAGGACGTAGTTTCTCCTCCCATAAGCCTTGTTAGTCATACAGTTGATGAGTAAGACCTCTATTGCTTACCAGTTGATGGAAGGTTATCATCTTCGCGAGAAACTGGATTTATGTCACGGAAGATCAGTGGGTAAAAGTGTAGTCTTGGAAGGCCTACGGCTATGATTCTGAACATAACCCCCACTTACAAGATGTCCGCGTTGAACAGATCTTCTGGCAGATCCTTTCAAAAGGGAGTCGCTCCTAGTGGAGGTACAGGCTTTCTTATTGAAGGAAGCAATAGTGGTCGTCGAGAATAGACTTCTGTTGCTTTCCATTTAGTGGAAGGTTATCAACCTCGCAAAAAGTGGATGAAAATTGCAGAAGATCAGTGGATGAGAATGTAGTCTCGGCAGGCCTGTGGCTATCAGTCCGAGCAAAGCTCCACTTACTACAAGTACGTGTTGGTCAAATCTTCCGGCAAATTCTTCCAAGAGAGTCTCTCCTTGCGGAGGTATAGGCTGTCCTATTGAAGAAAAGCAATAGAGGTCGTCGAAATATTCTCCAGGTTTTTTCAAATCACCTGTTTTTCGTCCTGAAGTCGGACGAATAGTACTTAGATAGGCTGAGACAGCTGTCTTGTTTGGAATAGATCTGTTAGAGGGAATAGGTACGTCTTTTCCATCTCGGTGTTCTATTCCATGGCGTCAAGTCATTTAATGTCATTGTGGATGCCATAGTTGCCTTATGTACTGTTACAGCAGTCTTTTCTTGCGACTAGTGTTGTAAGTCTCCATTTAGTGAGCTTTCAAGGCCGCAAGTGACACAGCTATGTCTTCAGGTAGACAAAGACACATAACTGCATAGCCAACTTGAGATTACTGTCTCTGGGAATTACAGCTGTTAGAATAGCATCTTGTCATTCCCTACCTTGCGCGATGATGGTTGTGAGTCTCTGTTTAGTGACCTTTCAAGTCGCTAGTTACACCGAGATATCTGTCTTCACGGAGAGGAAAACTTCTAGCTACATTAGCCAGGTTCTGACCGCTGTCTTTTGGGAATAAAACCGATAAAGGTACAGTGCTTTTCGGTTTGTTTTCATAGGTATCATAGACTCGAGTCTTATTGTTTACACCATAGTAGCCAAGCTAGAATCATAAGCAAGATTGTTTCAGTAATTATGCAGTGACATAACTGAATTTATTTTCTCTTGGGACTGCTGTCTCTTTGGGAATTTAGGGCTGTTAAATAGTGGCTCCTCATTCCCCACCTTGCGCGATGATAGTTGTAAGTCACCGTTCAGTGAGCCTTCAAGGTCGCAACTTACATCGAAATGTCTGTCTTCACTGAGATGAAGACTTATAAGCCACGGCTAGCATTGTAAGTCTCCTTAGTGAGCTTCTAAGGCTGCAGTTATCAGCCTTTTATTGTCTTCACGTATAGGAAGACCTTTAGCTGCTTCAGCTAGGCTGAGTTTATTGTCCTATCGAGCATGATACCATATGTTAGAGGAGGTTATTCTCTTCCTACCGGTATGGTTTGACGTTAGTTATATGAAGCGATAAGCTCTATTAATGATGCTATATTTACCTAGTGTGATTATGTCAATGCGGTGTATTTGTTCATCACGTCCCTCTCCGTCCTTAGTGGCATTATGGAGTCGGTCAGACGTGAGGGAGCCCTGCAATTCCTATTCTATTTGATGACTAACACAAGAGCGATTCAGGTAATGCGGGTGAGGGGGGTTCAATATATATTTTTCGTCATTTTTAGCTCACCTGGCCTAAAAGGCTATGTCAGCTTTTCTCATCACTTGGCGCCTGTCGTCTGGCATCTGTAAACTTTTCACATTTTCATCTTCTTCTCTGTAACCGCTGAGCCATGTGAACCAAACTTGGCAGGAAAGGTCTATGTGAGGTCCTCTACAAACGATCCTCATTTTGTTCCAGTCGGATGAAAAACATGGCTTCCAGAGGCATTCTTTGATTCTGATTGGTGGATTTTCAAAAATCTTTTCCTCTGAAACTGTCAGGCCAAATGTTCTGAAACTTCATATAAATGATGACTGGGGCCCCCCTCTACCAGCGGTTCTCATTTAATGTTGATTGGGTTACAAACATGGCTGAAATTGTTCACAGCTTACAGTTACTATAGAAATCCTATGGGAAATCACATTTTTGTCTTCTTCTCTGGAACTAATGAGCCGACATGAACCAAACTTGGCAGGGATGGTCTATGGGAGGTCCTCTACAAATGATCCTCATTTTGTTCCTGTTGGTTAAGAAACATGGCTGCCAGAAGCATTCTTTGATTCTGATTGGTGGATTTTCAAAAAACTTCTCTGAAACTGCCAGGCCAAATGTTTTGATACTTCACATAAATGATGACTGGGACCCCATCTACCAACGATCCTCATTTAATGTTGATGGGGTAATAAACATGGCCACAATTGCAGCTTATAGTTACTATAGAAACCCTATGGGAAATCACATTTTCATCTTCGTCTCTGGAACTACTGAGCTGACGTGAAAGCAAATCTGGCAGGGATAGTCTATGGGATCTCCTCTACAAACGATCCTTATTTTGTTCCCATGCGTTTGAATACATGGCCGTCTGAGGCATTCTTTGATTCTGATTGGTGGATTTTCAAAAATCTTCTGCTCTGAAACCACAAGGTCAAATGTTTTGAAACTTTGCATGGTTGATGACTGGGACCCCCTCTACCAACGATCCTCATTTAATGTTGATTGGGTTGTAAACATGGCCACAATTGCAGCTTATAGTTACAATAGAAACTCTATGGGAAATCACATTTTCATCTTCTTCTCTGGAACTACTGAGCTGACATGAACCAAACTTTGCAGGAATGGTCTATAGGAGGCCCTCTACAAACGATCCTCTTTTTGTTCCCATTGGTTGGAAAATATGGCCACCAGAGACATTCTCTGCTTCTGACTGATGGATTTTGGAAAAATCTTCCCCTCTGAAACTACAAAGTCAAATGTTTTGAAACTTCACGTGATTGAGGACTGGGACACCTTCTACCAATAATCCTCATGTAATGTTGATATAATGTTGCAAACATGGCCACAATTGCAGCTCATAGTTACCATGGAAAGCCTATGGGAAATCACATTATGTAGTTCCAAGTGAGCGATTACAGGCTCCTTCGAGCCTCTAGTTTTAATGTGTTAAGAGGCGATTACAGGGCAAGACGTTTTCTTCCTGTAAGCCTTGTATGCATTCAAGTATATACATGCCTTTCATGGCTTCTCGATTAGCGGCAGGGTCATGTTCTAACGGCGACCTCATGGGCACATCCACTTTTTAGTTGGTTTGTTTCCTGTGGTTGTTCGTTTATAAGTCATATATGAGCATATGATTCTTTATCAATAAAATTGCTAGCCTCTGTGTACCTGCATGGTTGACATGTTGGTTATCTGGGCGACATTCTCCAATGTGGCAATTTAGTCCGCTCTGAAAAGTTTCGCTTAGCGGTCTGGCCTTTCTTACGACATATGAGTTTATTACTCAGTTAACTGTATTAACGTTGTATTATTCATTCAGTTTCCTGGTTACACTTGTATCACTCGGTCATACCATGGTTACAGGCTGTATTCAGATGAGTACATGCGGGATTTCATTGCTCGCGTACATAATATGTGTATTATTTGGCAGATGCATTGTTAACAGCCTCTATAAATTCTTGCTCTGCTTATAGAGCTCATGAGAATTTTGGGGCTATTTGGTATCAGTTGTAGAACTGCCAAGAGGCCATATATGCATATGTTCTCCATTTTTGGCATCATAATTCAGAGTAATATATTCTTCGAAGAACAATCATTTGTTGTTACGGACCTAGGAAACAATGAATTATTTTGGGGGCGGTCCGTGATGGGTCTGTTAATCATAGCTTGTTCCATGTTCTAATCCAGGTTTCTATGAAGATACAGTATACATTCTCGTATATTTGAATGGTTCATTGGAGTGTTATTATTGGAATCAATTGTACACATGAATGGGGTCACCTGTAGGTTGCCTTAGAAGCGTTTGCTCTTCAGATACCTTTTAATTGGTATTAATTGGACAAGTGTATAGTCGTACACTTCATATCACCGTTTTTCATTCTATCTACGTATTCAGACTCTGGTATTCGTTAGAAGCGTGCTCTGTTAATTACCGGGATTGCCACAAGAGCCTTAGCTTCTGAAGTGGCGTTAAGCACCAATAATTAATGATAATTAATAACAGGGTGCTTATTGGGTGAATATATTTGGATTATTTAGTATCGCTTTGCACTGATTCCAGAGGGCACCCCTCTTTGATTTGAAGAATATTCCTTCAAAAAAATGGGTTGTTGGGGGGGGGGATTTTTCTTGTAAAATCTCCTCCGGCTTGATAAGTGTGTAACTATGAGTGAAGCTGTTTTTGTCTGTAGATTATATCTGATCCTAGATACAGCTTGTTTATTATTTATATATGGCGTATGTTTGTGGGGGTTAGTCTCTCACTCTCAAATACGCCATCCTAATTTATGGGGCTTAGTCCGGACTAGCCTTGTAAATTGGGGGCTTATTACACCCAGTTAGCATAATCATTCATGCTTGAATATGGAATTACTGGGATATGGCTCCTTATTTATGATATGTCTTCTCTATTATTGTATAGAGAGACATACATGTAATGCCTTTTAAATTTGTTTTCCTTTCACCTTGGAATGCAGGCTTAGGAGCTATATTTGGTCTGCTAATTCTTAAGTCCTGAGCCCTCCGCCTTTTTACGATTCAGCTTGTCAGGTCCATTGGTTGTCGTATAAAAATATGATAAATTTTAAGTAATTTATATTTTTTTATACTTACCAGTGGCCCAGATGGGGATGGCCCTCCCATGAGTGGGCACTCATACCTCCCCACTGAGTTATTATTAGTATGCTCATCTACAAAGAATGATGTTGGCGCCAATTCCGGTCTCTTCCTGACCACTGCGCATGAGCAGAGAGTAAAAGTTTGGAGGGCCAGATAGGAATTTTAATTTTCGGTTTTGTATGCAAATTTGGGGGATTGGGGGGTTCAAAATTTGTGTTTGGCCCTTGATAATATCGAGTTTGCACCAGCTAGTCTGGGCCATTGCTAAGTATAAAAAATATACAAATTACTTGAAATTTATCACAACATATATCATCGTCTCAACTCTAAAACAATTGCAAAATGATTTTGATTTTGCAATTGTTTTTCGTACTGTTGACATGTAGTTCTTCCTAATTCGAGTGTCCTGATGAAGATCCAGTTCGGATCGAAAGCTTGGCAATAGAGTTGAGACGATGATATATGTTGTTATAATAGCGTCCCTAACCTGGAGGACAATGGTTGATATGAATACTTTAAAATTTATCATTTTCTAGAATTGTATTTTCTAGTTAAGACTTTTAATGGGTTGAAATGAACCATCAGCATTTTCAATGATGTGGCAATTTGCCATATCTTTTAAAATGCAGTTCTAGAAAATACAAATGTAACAGTTTTATAATATTGGCTCCTAGAGCTGTGAGATTGTGGGATTTACGTTGTGGTTGCGGCTTTTGAAATAAAAAAACCTTGGTTGCAGTTTCGGTTGTCCATGAGCATATAGAATCTATTAGGGCTGCGTGGTATTTTGATATACCAGTTGGTACCGGTATCAAAATCGTAACCAGTTTACTACCGTCCATAAAATTTAACGACCCGTATACCATCACAAATGGTATGCAATTTTGTAACGTGATATTAAATTTTTGAGTAAGACATTCTTGAAACAAACAAAATATACGATGCGAATATAAGGAAAACAGATATTATATTAACGGGATATTATCGATAAAAAAAACTAATAGTTTTTGAGCTGCGGACTTATTACTTACTGCTTGCTGTTATCCAAGGGAAAGAGTAATTTATTTCTGTGAAAATTGTTTCACAGTTTCACTGAACATCTAGCCATAAAACTTCATCCCACAGAAACTTTGATACAAGTCAGTAACCATTGTCAGTTTTAACTCCTGTAAAAACATGGCCTGCATCTTGATAAGCGGCTGATCACTATATAGTGCTTCTAGAATGAATGGTGTTTAATAAGTTCCCCACAACATTTTCTTATTGTATGTATCATCGGATATTCATTTCTGATTTTATCTACAGCAATAAGGAACAATGGAGGGAGGGGGGGGGGGGGGGTTTACCGTGTAAGTGTATTAATAGTTATAGGTTAATTGTATGGTGCCTCGCCTCGGAACGTTTGGATTCTGTCATTTTCTATTTGATATTATTAGCTCACCAACTTTAGTTGTGTGAGCTTATGGAATGGCTCGATCGGTCGGCGTCGGCATCGGCGTCAGCGTACGTGTCCAATAATGTTAAAGTTTCTGTTTAGGTCACTTATTCGCCCTATTTCCATATCATGGCTTTTATAATGCTGCTATATGATGATTATTATCATTTTACCATGATTTAACCCCTCATACCCTGCATTTTAAACATTTTTCTTGACATTTTTAGTTGCATTTAGTTTTCTGTTTAGCTCGGAATTTCATGTTTAACTTAGTGTTTAGGTCAGCTGCTGTGCTCCTTCTATTCCCATGGCAATTATTTTCATCATACATGTTCCTCAGTATCATTGTTCCATGATTAACCCCTCATACATTGCATTTTAAACATTTTTCTTGAAATTTTTAGTTGCGCTTAGTTTTCTGTTTAGCTCGGAATTTCATGTTTAACTAAGTGTTTATGTCAGCTGCTGTGCTCCTTTTCTTTCCATGGCACTTATATTCCTCATACATGTTCCTCAGTATCACTGTTCCATGATTAACCCCTCATACCCTGCATTTTAAACATTTTTCTTGACATTTTTAGTTGTGTTTAGTTTTCTGTTTAGCTCAGAATTTCATGCTTAACTTAGTGGTTATGTCAGTTTCTGTGTTTTACTTTTAAGAGATTGTGTTTAGGTAAGCTTTGTCACATGTTATGAGCCTGTTTGATACAGTTCTTGTGTTTGCCAAAGTTACTATCAAAGAGGAATGTTGGTGAGCTATAGGGCGTTGGCGTCCTTCTTGTTTATACTCAGTGTGAACAGACTGAAAATACTGAAAGTGTGGTTCTCTCTTAGATAACATGGAAATCTGTAATTCATCATTATTGTCCATTTATTTATGCGCCTCTGTGTTTATTCTCATTTTAAATTCAAAATAAATAGAAACTGTCTTTAATTTATACCCTTCTTCGTTGTTCATTTGCTGCCCCTGAATGGGCTAATTGACCAGGGTTAACCATTCAAAAATTAAGGACTCATTCACAACACCGGACGCTTTGCCCAGTATTGAGTACGAATCATCATTTGTTGAATGACAGTTTATCTGGGCCATTAGCTCTGCCCATTCATGCTTCCTCACACAAATCGTCACATGTCACTGATCATGTCAGAATGTCAAATCACCCACGCCTCCATATTGTGATCCCTGTTTATCATCGAGTAAATGAAATGAAGGCGGTTGCATTTCATTTCCTTTCCTTGTCCAGCTCCTTCTGATGACTTACCTACCATCCAGAACAGTTCTTACTTCAGTCTTGAATAGAGGGAGTCACTGCAATCAATGTTCTGAAAAAGTATAGTTTTTATTGGAATGTATGGCCTACAGGAATTACTTTTTCCATTGTGTCTTTTCAGTGAATTTGCCTGGATTTTCTCCACTGTCTCCCAATATACTGGTATACCGTGGTTCTGTTTTTAATATCATACTCGGTACTAAAATCGGAATACCGTGCAGCCCAAGAAACTATCTATATATCTATCAGATTGGCCCTATAATTGCATCTTTCACAAACAACCAACAAGGCATCTTTTGTTGATTGTATCAGTTGAATAAATAATTATAACATATCTTTGCCTGCAATGTTGTAAAATGTCAAGCCAAAAACTACCCAAAACTATGTATAGGATAACTTGACCGACCCTAAAACATTATGTCACCACTCAAAATTTTATCAAGTAAAAGTCGCTCATTAAGGTCATTGTAACCCTAAATTTCCATCTGAATTTAACAATGAATTTGAAACCGATTTTGATGTTCAAGCTTTCAAAATTACATGTATAAATAAATATATTGGACAGTATAAATGAAGAGCAAGTGGCAAGGTATAGTTCATGAGAGGAAAATGCATTTGATAAACTGATGAACATTTTACTTTGCTTCAACCTCTGTAATGACAGGTCATGAATATTAATGAATATCGTGTTGAGTTTTGTGGTATTGGAACTGAAAGCCTCAAATTTTGGCTTATTGTCTTGAAAATGTCATTGGTGCAAGTATAGAGTACAACAGTTTGGTTTTTTACTTCCATTCAAACGTATATAGAAAATATTTAATGGTGGCCTGCAGATTCGTATATTGCATTTATTATAAAGTAAATTATGTGGTCATTCTGTTAATTCGATATTACACACAGTATCTTAAAACATTGGAATTTTTAAACTGAATTTGTGGTTGTGTTTATTGGAGTGCGGTTGCGATTTTTGGTAGTCTCTCACTACCAATCCCGACCCGTGGTTGTGGTTAACCTCCCAGGTCTATTGGCTCCAGGTTTTGGCTATGCTCCATGGTTGTAAATTAGTAACTCTCACATTCAGTAGTTTCAAGACAAAAGATAGATGTTTTCTGAAAAAACCTGAACAACCAAATTCTCGCTAACTTATAATATTAGTAATGGTTATACTTCGGGTAACGCAGACAATCAATATATATCCAACCCCATTTTTACTTTGATGAAATTATGAATGTTTTTTGGCATGATTTCCAAATTTCCAAATAATTGTTCAGTAAATTAGATAAAAAATTTAAACTGCGAGACAGCAAATCCAGCACTGCTCATTTTCTCAAATTATATTGTTTGCAAGGTACAAGATCAATCATTCTGCCAGATATATGTCTATTTTTCATGTCTATAAATGAATTTTTTGGATATGTTTCCCTCTGTTACCTTTTGGCTAGGAGTAATACAAAACTTGCTGAGTAGTAAATCAGCACACGGTAGTTCTAAAATAGATTTTGATGATGCACGGGAATTTCTGATGATGATGTTGGGTAGTGGGTAGATATCATGGGTAACTATTTTGTATACATAACATTACCCTAATATTTATTTATTTATTTATTTATTGGTGTTTAAGGTCACATACTTATGCACAATGGCTAATCGTGACCATGACAGTTTTACGGGTGGAGGAAGCCGGAGTACCCGGAGAGAACCACCGAGCAACGACGAGCAGCTGTCAGCTCTCCAACATTGTAACTCTGAACTCTGCACCACAGCACAGGCAGGGTTAGATTGGTTGAAGACATGCGCACCATCGACATGCAGTACGCCTCAGTACACAGCGTCATCGTGCCCCCATGTAGGCAATCGGGGTGAAGTGTCTTGCCCAAGGACACAACGCGGTTGCCGCAGGTGGGATTCGAACCGAGGACCTCTCGGCTTGCAGTCTGCACCTCTACCAACTGAGCCACCGCGCCCCAACATTACCCTAATAAGGAAAAGAGCATAATTTGCTTTATATTTTTGCCAAAAATTATAAGTGGCTTTCACCATTTTTCTCATTTTCCATTAGATGAAGCACTTTGAGCCCTTTCATACAATGTGTTACAACCCGGCATATTGGCTTTATGAAAGAAACCCATGAAATAAGATGTTACATTTTGTTTTTCTCATATTGACCTGTTACTGATAATGGTAAACATATGGGCATCATTTCACTTTTTTTCCCTTGATTAAAAAATCTGAAATAAATGGATTGCTTTTAAAAAGTTAAGGTGACCTTTCTTGGGAGGGGAATGGGGGTCACCTTAGATTCTTGTTTGTGCAGACATGCTTGATTCCCTGAGACTGTTGCTTATTATGCCCCTGAGGATTTGGGGGCATCTAGTGAAGCCCTCTGTCTGTCCATCTGTCCATACAAAAGTTTTGCATTGTAGCTTCAAAGCCATCAGTCAGATTTGCATCTCCTTTGGCATGCTGATAGACCTGGGGACCTGGGGATGTGAAGCAGTGCTTGTTTACTGTGGTAAACCAGCACTGTTTTACTAGTAACATAGGACTCACCAATGGTTGGGATGGAAGTCCTCTGAAATGAGCTACATGGGTATAAACAATGGGCTAAACTTGACTTTATTTCCATGTTAAGGTCATGATTAGCTATTGTGCAGAAACATGTGACCTTAAACACCCATAAATAATAAATAATAAAAAACTTTATGCTTTTCGGGCATGTTTGATATCTTCAAACAGACAACTAGTGAGCAAATTATTCAACAACAACATTATTATTATGCATTGTCTTCCTGAATCTTTTGTGAAGCTTCATATTTTAAGAATGGAATAGATATTCTTTTGTCTCTCTTAGAAATTTAAGGTGCCAATATTAAATATTTTTTTCGTTCAAAAGGAAATTTGGCATAAAAATTAAGGACTTCAGAATTCCGTTCATTTTAAAGCTTGTTGAACTCTGTCAAACAGTATATAAAGAACTAAATTCTTAAGTTGTAAGAAGCAGGTTATTATAACTTTACTTAATGTATGTCCAAAACCGGCCAGCACTGTTCAGCCAGCAAAAATCACCATTGGGTTTTCATTATTTTTTTCATTTCTTGACTCAAAAACATATATTATGACCCCTCAGTATATGCAAAAAATGAAAAAAAATAGTTATTTAAGAATATTGTTTGCAAGTGTCATCTGTCTTTCATGTTTGGTAAAGGTTTAAAATATTTTTAACAATAGATATCCATTTTAAATGAATTGTTTGCTGGTCAGTTAGCTATTCAGTTAGGAAGTGTCTGAACTCTACCACTTTGCATTTGTGAATTTATTTTCAGATTAAGTTTCCAGTCAGTTGTCACCATGAAGAAATGAATGTACAGATATGTATGCCATGGAATGAAAATGAGAACATGACCAACAATGCAAAGGGCTTGAAGTTTGAAAGATCCTTGTCAGGTATGTTATAATAGTGTATGCTATATTCTTACTATGAAAAACTGAGATGAAAATTTACCACCAGGGACTCACATTTTGCTGAGGATCACTCCTACCCATTAGATATGGGACTGTGCAGAGCGGCTGCAGATCTTGTTCTGCTGGGCCGCCTGCACACGTGTCCCCTCCAGATATTTTTTACTCAGAACTGGAGTGTGAAGATGCATTCGCTCGAAACAAGTATTGTTTTAACGGACCTAGTAAAACAAAAGGTTCAGATTTGGGTGGATCTTCAGTGGTTGACTCGGGGAGTTCCGCTTCAACTGCCGGATCGGGCTTTCACGATTATGACGGATGTTAGTCAGACGGGCTGGGGTGCATCCCTAAGTCCTGCAAACTTGAAGTGTCAGGATCTTTGGGTCTCTCGGTTCCTAGAGAAGCACATAAACATCAAGGAGATGATGTCAGTCTGGCTAGCACTACAACATTGGATTCGTCAAATAGTGAATGTCCATGTTCAAATTGTGTCAGACAACTCGACAGTAGAAGCTTACCTCAGGAACCAATGTGGCGCTCATTCAATTCTGTTACATGAATTAACAGAGAAGATTCTCCTATTCGGTCTGAATCATCATGTTCATCTCTCTGTCTGTCGTATACCGGGTCGTCTGAACATACTAGCAGACTGACTCTCTTGGAAAGGTCGCCTGTTACCACCGGAGTGGACTCTCAACATGCAAATATTCAGTCTGATCTGCTACCAGTGTGATTGTCCCATGATAGATCTTTTTGCGACACACCTAACAATCAGTTACCAACATTCGTGTCGCTATGTCCAGATCATTGAGCGTACACAGTAGACGCTCTATCGATCTCATGGGCCGGAATGATAGGATATGCATATCCTGCTCCGTTGATGCAACAGATTCTGTTAAAAATCAATTAACAAAAATCAATTTGTTATTAACAAATCCTTTCCAGGTTTTCATTCAAGAATTTGTCTAGTGCAGAAGCCAGACTGATCCTTCTGTATGGTCACAGACATCAGCTGGATTAACAAACTAATCGTAGTTCCAAAATTCTCTTTGGAGACCATACAATCAGTATGGGCCATCATTTGTGCAGACAACTTTGCAGCAAGCATAGACCTCAAGGCTTTTCATATGATACATGTAGCGTTCAGGAAATAACCTTTGTTTGCCCACAATGGGAGGGTTTATCAGTTCTGGTCCTGGTGTTTTGGTCTGCACCTTTCCCCTTGGTCGTTCCCTCATATAATGAATATGGTAGTAGCTCACTTCTGAGCTCACTCCATAGTAATGACTTCGGCATACCTGGACAACATTCTGCAAAGACATTTTTAAAAAAAAATTCTGTTGCAGGATGTCCAGAAGCTTCTGTTTCTTCTAATGCTGCAGTCACTGGGATTCATACTGAATTTTCAAAAGTCGGATTTTAAACCGTCAACCATTTTTCTTCACCACTGCATGGAATTCAGGACTCATCAAAACCTAGTTCATCTTCTGATTGTGAGAGCATGTCTAATCAGAATATTCAACCTCTATTTTATGAACGTGGACTCTGTGACTGCAAGAGAGTTCAAGAGACTTTTGGGTCTAAGCAGAGGAGCGACAGTCCTAATTCCACTCGGATGCCTGCTCACTTGGTATCTTCAATTCTACTTTCTAGATTACTGGTCAACCAAGGCCAACAGCATGGATAGGAAGATTCATCTTTCTTCAACTCTAAAGAAGGACACTTTTCAGTGCACAGATGTCGAATTTATGACCTAGGGAATTCAGTTGGAGACCCTTCCTCCATCATCCATGATAATGTCAGATGCAAGCGATCAAGAATGGGGAGCCTCCTTGACTGGAGAATCTATATTGCCATGATCAGTGGGACAATTCTCAGTCACCTCTCCATATCAATTAGAAGGAGCTGCTGGCTATTCTGTTCAGTTTATAACATTGGGAAAATATTCTAATAGATTCTCCAATACAGATTCTCTCAGACAACTCAAGTGGTTGGATCTATCCGCAATCAAGGTGGAACACATTCGTGCCCAATGTTCAAAATATCAATGCAGATTCTTTAGATTTCTCAACAATACAACATTTTGCTCTCTGTTCACTACATCTAGGTCGCCTCAACATGATAGCAGATGCTCTTTCATGATATGAAAGAATCTTTCTGCAGAATGGATGTTAAACAAGCAAATTTTTGTTGCTCTCAGCACACGTTGGGCCCATCCAATGATAGATCTGTTTCCCACGAGATGTAATAAACAACTTCATACATTCATATCTCCATTAGAATTTGCAGTAGATGCCTTCTCCATGTCTAAGTGCGGAATAGTCGGATATGTCTTTCCTTCCGACTCTGTTAATTCAACAGTACTATTAGAAATCAAACAGTCATGTTGTAGAATACTTGTAGTGACCCCCTCTTGTCTTCTTAGAAATCAACTAGAAACACTAAGCAGGCACTACAAAAGAATGGTTATTGGCAGGATAGGACAGCACTTCCTGGACTTCTATGCATACACAATGGTCTCTCTATGGAGTACCATACTGGACACCTCTGTCTTTTTTTGTTTTGGCTTAATTTAGGATGGTTTAAAAATTAAGTTTTTGGCCTGAAATCTCATGAATTGAGCACAGCTAGTCTGGCCTGGGCCATGGAGGGATATATAATAAATGTAGAAATTTCTGATTTCTTGCAGGGTTGAATAATTGGTTTTGTTGGAGTGAAGTATCTGCAACACGTCAAAACATTATTGTGGTTGCAGTGTGCACCAACAAAAATATGGCGCTGTTAATTTACTTGTTGAGGCATTTATGGCGACATTGCCTGTCATGTTAATCACAAACCATAGTTATGAACCATTGATAAATACAGAAGTTTGTAATTATTATTTCAGTAATTTTGTTTAATTGAAAAACTAAAAATGCGATTCTGAATATCAAGGTGTTGTGATACTTATCCACCATTACCACTGGCCCAGTCATGTTGCTGGCACTCTGTTTATCAGAATTCAGGCCAAACATTTAATTTTGAACACACATCCCAAAAATGAAGCCGAATCAATAAAAAAAACTAGAGTCCACCTGCACAGTCAAGCCCGAAAATAAGCAATCTGTCATTTGCAAAATAAGGTCCCCAGAGGGTGAATTTGCTGATGCTATCCCATACAGTGAGCCAATTTATCCTCTGGGTTCCTCTTTTTTGTTTAGGTTTGAGACCCTGATTCAGATGGAGGTTCAGGGTAGCATCAGCTAATTCACCCTCTGGGGACCTCATTTTACAGATGACAGTCTGCTTATTTTCTGGCTTGTGTACAGTCCTCCAAAGATAGCTTCTACTCATGCACAGAGCCAAGGAACTGTCGTCAATTCTCGTCAACAACCATTCTCTTGTTTAGTCTAATGTAAACAGTCTTGTTCTTACCTCTCTAAAATTTCTGTGTTTTCCTGGCATCAACCATTGGATCAAGGTTATGCCCATTTGTTTACGTTAGAAATGGCTCTCCAAGGACACCAGTCTTTGGGTACCCCCTTAAATTGAGCATTGCTCTATTGTGTATAGGATTTTGCCTGTTTGGATTTATTTTCGGATCATTCCAGTTGTCTTCGCTAGAGCAGATTTCATGCAGATGCTTCCAAATATTACTTTTATTTGCAGGCATACATGGCTTCCATGTTCTGGTAATTAGAGCCTGTATACTCGTCTGTAATTCTGATATGTTTTGGATATTATCAACTCTGAATGGGTTTATTATATCAATATTCACCACTTAAAGTCCCGTTATCTACATAGATGATAAGTTTTGTTATTACAGCATTGCAAATTACTATGGTTCAGCAGTTCTGGTAATTCATCCTTGTCTCTTCGGCAAAAAACTTGCTTTGGAAAACTGGTTCTTCTGGCGTGAAGCCTGTTCGACTGTGTAAAAATCATTAGGGGGGCAGGGCATAGTCTCAACATGTAGTATGTGGTGAAGTGAAAACTTTCAAGTAACTTTTAACATGTGAAAGTAGTATGAAATACATCGTGTATATAATCACAATTAATGTGCAGAATCTTTCACTCAATTTGATCATGCCAATATCATGAACCATGTGAATGCTGAGAAAAAATCTTGGAAGTAAGCAGGCGACTTGCTCAGTATGTATAGTATGAGTGAAAATAAGATGCAGCACAGCCACAAACTAAGTATCTTATTGCTTCTGTATTGATGATAACACCAGAATCTGACATCAGTTTCTGGAAAGCTCTGTAAGAGCTATCCTGAAACTGATGTCAGATTCTGGTGTTATCAACATAGAAGAAGCAGAACACATAGTTTCTAGTGGTTATGCTGCAACTTGTACTGTAAATTGTAAGATTAGCAATACAGAGTAGTGCAACCAACATGGTTTGAGTCTTTGTGTAACCTGGAAGTTGTGCAATTTCTGCCACCACAAGCCTTTCTGAAGAAGCCACCCTCGGCAGTATTTTTGCTGTGGATATTTTTCTTTTCCTCAGCAATTTCCTCGGCACTGCATATTGCTGAGGGTGAATTACCAGGGCTGGGTTCAGCATTTATAAGGTTTAAGAGAGATATTTCTCTTTTCCTTTATTTACTACCAGACTCTCTTGCTTCATTGTTTATTACTTGTATAGTAATTGGTTATCATTATGTCGGGTATTTTTTCAACTTCAGGTATTTTCACCAACGTTGTTTAAAAATATCACCAAGTTTTAGACATTTTGTATTACATCTATAGCCGTTTATTTTTCCTTGGGCATCATATTTTGATGTATATTTTATGTTTTATGCCTTGCCTAAGTTTATTATGTCCAGAGGGACATGTGAGCTATTGCCATCATTTGGCATCTGTCGTCATCTATCATCCGTATACTTTTCACATTTTTAGCTCAACTTTGGCGAAGCCAAATTTGAGCTTTTGTCATGGCCCGTCGTCCGTCTGTCCGTACGTCAACAATTGGATACGGCTCGGGCTAGAGGCCGTATTTATGAACCGATCTTTACGAAACTACTTGGGTACCTTTGTTATGACCGTGGGACAACGAGTGTTTTTGGGTGCGGCCCAAAATTCAAGATGGCCGCCAGCTGCCATTTTGTACCGACGATGCAGAAATCTGTATTTTTATACTGTACCAATGACCCAGACTTAGCTGGTGCTAACTCCACAAAAACCAGGGCCAAACACAAATTTTGCCCCCCAATCCCCAAAATTTGCATCCAAAACAAAAAGAAATCATGTCCTAAAGGACCTCCATAGTACGACTCTACTGCGCATGCGCAGTGACGCAGTCGTCCCGAAATTGGCGCCAAATATCATTCTCTGTTTGGCCCTTCATCAGTCAACATCTCACTGATCTTTGTGCTTGTAAATCTCAGTTTAAAGGATGCCAGACACGTAATTCTTGGAGAAAATGTGATTCTAAGGAGGATAGAAGGAGGAGAGGAAAAAAGAAGTGGCAAAAAATAATCAGGGCTGTACTTAAAATTTTTTGTTAAAATTATGTTAAGTTGCCTATTTTCGAGGCAAACGCCTCTTGTTGTCATTCTTGCTAATTGTTGCACTGCTTATTCAGTGTTTCCTCTCCCCTAACCTTCTAAAGTCCCCCCTTGCAATTCTCCCATGCTTTTGGCATATTTTTGAGAAGTTTCATTTCTAAAATTTCCCTGGGAGAGTTGCTTGGTTACAGAATGTTTTCTGTTATTTTCCCCATAGTTACGTTTTCACCCATGGGTGTATAACGTTTGTGTTCTGCATCTTCCATCTGATGTTCTGCAGATTCTCCCCTGGGAGTCTCTGTTTTGCATCAGATAGAGTGTAATTGAGGACTGATTCCGGGCCAGTTTTTTCAGTGCCTGGAGTCATGTTTTCTTCTGTGTTTACACTGTTTGTTTTCATTGGCAACAGCCTTTTTTGAGGGGGCTGTTTGCCTTTGAGGTAGTTTATCTCATTATAAGATACATTTATATTATCCGAAAGTGTCTCATTAATTATTTTATATAATTTTAAAATTTTTGACCACACTTTGCCATCGGATCCATCAGGGCTCAACGTTACTTTTCAGCAACTTGGGCTTCTCTGAAAAAATATTTTTTCAAAATTATTTTGTTTTGCAATTGTTTTTTCATTTATTAATGGATCATGTTATTATGTATCTTTGTGTCAGGGGTTTTTGCGAGTAACTAGGACTTATTGTTGTTCCTTCACAATGAAAGGAACTTGTTCAAATTGTAATAGGAAGAAATCTTCCTCTGACTTTCATGATTATTGCATAAATTGTAGTCAGTGTTCTCGCATTAATCCCTGTCCTGTATGTGAACATTGGGATGAGAAACATTGGAAACGTGTGTCACGATATGTTGTTTCTGGAGAAAGAGCGATGCCGGCTCTTTCTCCACAAGGTCACTCTACTCTCTCAGTTTCTATTTCAGAGGAACCAGAACAGGGTGATGTTTCCATGTTATCTTCTTCAAGTGTGCGTCCGTCGTCACAATTAAATACAGAGCTAGCGGCAAAAGTGCTCATGGAGATTAGACAAATGTCGTCCGCTAGCTCGCCCGGTGTAGCGTCCATTCACCGAATGGTTCGGCAGCCGGGTTCGTCCGATGCGGTCCAAGAGGAAATTTTGGGTGATGCGAGCACTATAAAAATAATAGATGCACACCCAGTGACGGCGGATAGTGAACGAGAACGGAGGAAGCCTTTTAGTCCGGTTCCTAGCTCGTCCAGGTCCAGCCGGGCCGCGAGCGAGAGAGGCCCCTCTCTCGTACAACAACATCTGGGACCAGATGTTGTGGTACAAAATGTGTCTTTAGCGGAGCATACGTCCGTCGCTCGGGACGCTCCGTTGTATAAGCAGTCCGCAGAGACTGTTAAGGCTTCCTCTTCTCGCCGGCGCACACGACCGCACCTTGGCTGCGTGACCTCCGATATCTTGCCAGCTTCGCCGATGAAGGATTATTCGGCGACCAGGTCACACCATCCGGCAGCCAGGGACTCGAGACCGATGGACTCCGGACGTTCGCATAGGAAAAGTATGCGGGAGCCATCTGATGCGGAGCTGCCCTCGGCCTCGGCAAAGCAGCGAAAGACCGCTCCTCCGCAGGTCTCGACGTCGGACATTCTAGTGCAGATAGCACAGCTTATCGCAGCATCCCAGCAGCCGACAGAGACGGTGTCGGATCGAGAATTATCCGACGGCGCTGGGTCGGTACGCTCCGCCGAAGCATCGGGGGCGGACGACCGGGAACATCGGGAGGTCCGACCGGATGGTGAAAGGGATACGGATGAATTGGAGCTATCCCTTTCGGAACAACACAAAGCTGCCGTAGACTTCATCCGGCACTTTCTTCCTCAAGTTGTTCCGTCGGGCCAGACTGCTGCGCTTCCGGACAGGAGAATTATAGCGTCATTGGACTCTGATTTTTTCGAGCGGTTCAGGGACATCGCTCCCGAGTTTCCGTCGCAGTCCAATAATGTTGCAAGAACATTTGAATTATTGAACGACGCTATTTTTAAACTTGCTTCCAGGACGGGGAAAGCAGGCTTCTTGTCCGCAAATACTCTCAACCTGCCTTTCATTAATGCAAGGAATAAATTCGACACGGCAGGTCAGGGTATACCGAGAGTTCCTCTGCGTATGGACGACGAGGCGGAAGACTTAGAGCTATCATTACCGTCGTCAGCTTCTATTCCAACCGCAGTGTTGGAAACAGCTATTGCGTCTAACAGAGCCAATTTAGATGCCTTATCTTACGCAGATCACCTTACGAAGGCGTTATCACTGCGTCTTCAAGGGGAAGAGTTTCAGGATATACAATCCTCCTTAAGACTTCTTTCAAGGGCAGTAGCTTATTCCACGTGTAACTCCGCCCTTTCAGTGGCAAATCTGGAGTTGGTTAGACGTGACGCAGCCCTGTCTACATCCACACTAGTGGATTCTAAGGTGAAGAACTCTCTTAGTGTCGCTTCGGTCTCAGGAGATCTTCTCTTTGACGGCAAGCTTTCCGCTATTTATGATAATATTAAAAAGAAAGCTAGTGATTCTCTGTTGTTTAGATCCGCTCCTAAAAGGTCGGATTCAGCAGACACGAATAAGGCGGGCACTTCTGGGTCTTATCCGCCCAAGAGAGGTTCCTATAGAGGTTCCGGTGCGTCCTCTAGCTCTTATTCGAGAGACCGTCAGGATAGCGACTCTCGTTCGGGACGTCCTTCAGGCCGGGACAATCGGTCGGACGCCCCGAGGTCGACGAGGCGAGGTGCGGGTCGTGGAAGACGTGGTTTCTCCTACCGCAGGCCTCGCAGATCCAGGAGGTGATGGCTCAAACCTCTATCGCGTTCCGGTTGGCGGAAGGTTGTCGAGTTTTTCTCAAGAGTGGGCGTCGATTACGGACGATCCGTGGGTGAGAGGAGTGACTTCGGAAGGTCTAAAGATATCCTTCAAACGAAAGCCTCCATTAACTCGAAGTCCAAAGTGGACTCATCTTCCGTCAAACCCTCAGAAAAGAGACGCTCTGCTATCAGAGGTGCAGTCTCTTTTAATGAAGAACGCGGTAGAGGTCGTAGAAAACCAGGAATCGCTGGGATTCTACAGCCATCTGTTTCTGGTTCCGAAACCAGACGGCTCGTTCCGTCCAGTCATAGATTTGAGCTGGATAAACAAGCTGATCATCGCTCCGAAGTTTTATATGGAGACGATTCGATCGGTCAGAGCGAGTATTCGGGTGAACGATTATGCAACGAGCATAGATCTCAAAGATGCGTACTTTCACGTCATGGTACATCCGACATTCCGAAAGTATCTACGCTTCGCAGTCCTAGGAGTGGTGTATCAGTTCCGGGCCATGTGCTTCGGATTGAATCTAGCACCCTGGGCTTTCACTCGGGTAATGAACTCGGTAATGATTTACTTCCGAGCTCATTCGTCTGCGGTAACGTCGGCCTACCTGGACGACATTCTTCAGAGGTACGGCAACGAGTTAACGCTTCAGAACGATGTTCAGAATCTTCTTCTATTGCTCCGACGTCTCGGTTTCATAGTAAACGAGGAGAAGTCGGATCTGGTGCCGTCCAAGTCATTCACTCATCTGGGAATGAGCTTCGAGACGCACAACAATCTCGTTCGTCTGCCGTTAACCAGAGCGAAATTAGTCAGTTGTTACGCTCGCTATTGTCTAAATACAGACAAAGTCACAGCGAGAGAATTTATGAGACTGATAGGTCTGTGCGGAGCCGCTGCGGATCTCATTCCGATGGGACGGCTACGCACACGGCCTCTTCAAATTTTCTTGACTCAGAATTGGAGTGTGAAAATTCATTCGCTCGATGTAGACGTTCTCTTGTCAGATCAAGTGAAACAAGAGATTCAGACTTGGGCAAACATTCAGTGGTTAACTCAAGGAGTTCCGCTGCAGTTGCCGGATCCGAGTTTTACCATTATGACGGATGCCAGTCAAACAGGTTGGGGTGCATCATTAATCCCAACGGATTCGAGATGCCAGGGTCTTTGGGATCCGCAATTCCTGTGCAAGCACATAAACATCAAGGAAATGATGTCAATTTGGCTTGCGTTACGTCACTGGATGGACATTATTCACGATGCTCATGTCCAAATCCTATCCGACAATACGACAGTAGTGGCGTATATACGGAATCAGGGAGGCACTCATTCAGTTCCGTTGTTCAATCTAACGGAAAGAATCCTTCTGTTTGCGTTGGAACATCACGTTCTTCTTTCGGTCCGTCACATACCGGGTCGTCTGAATGTGCTAGCAGACTCCCTTTCTCGAAAGGGTCGCTTGTTGCCGTCGGAGTGGACTCTCAACAAACAAGTATTCAATCAGATTTGCTACCAATGGGAACGGCCAATGATAGACTTATTTGCGACACATCTCAACAATCAGTTGCAGACGTATGTGTCCCCGTGTCCGGATCCAAGAGCATTTGCTGTAGACGCTCTATCGATCCCTTGGGACGGAATGATAGGATATGCGTATCCTCCAGCGCCGTTAATTCAACAAGTATTGCTAAAGATAAAACAATCTCAATGCAAGATTCTGTTGGTAGCATCTCTGTCGCCACAGAGACCGTGGATAAATCTACTCAGGTGTCTGTTGTGGGACCTACCGCGGAAGCTCCCTCCACGAGAGGATCTTCTTTGGCAGGGGAAATCGCGCCAACTGCATCACAACCCGCAAGGTCTCAACCTTCACGTTTTTCCGTTGTGCGGTCCTTCTTGCATGGCAAGCACTTTACAGGACGAGCAGTGGACGCGATTTCTAACTGTAGGAGGACCTCCTCTTCGCTAAACTATGCGGCTAAGTGGAAGGTTTTCCGTCGTTGGTGTAGGGATCATTCTGTTGATATATTTGATCCCTCTATACCAGACATTGCTAACTTTCTAGTATACTTGTTTGACGAAATCAAACTGCAACCGGTTACTATAAAGGGTTATAGATCTATGTTATCTGATACCTATGCACATCATGATAGTTTACAAATTGGATCTAATGTCTCTTTATCGAAATTGGTTAGAAACTTTTCGATAAATAGACCCAGAACTCTTAGATTAATTCCTAAGTGGAATTTAGCTTGGGTTCTCCTTAAATTGAAGGAAAAGCCATTTGAACCTCTTGGGACAGTAGATTTCAAATTCTTATCTTATAAGACAGCTTTTCTCTTAGCTTTCTCTTCTGCCAGAAGAGTCAGTGAGCTTCATGCACTATCGGTGGATGATTCTCATTATCGTAGTGTTGGGAACACTATCACCTTCACTACTAACGTCGGTTTTTTAGCTAAGAATCAGGCTCCTAATAAATATCCGGAACCTATTGTTATTAAGGCTCTTCCGTCTTCAGACGGGCGTAGGCCTTTACTCTGTCCTGTTAGAGCACTACGTATCTATAAACAGAGATCTCAGTTCATCAGAAAGGGACGGAAACGTTTCTTTCTGTCTTTGATGCCTAATAGAAAGGACATTTCAGTCCATTCTATTGCTAGATGGATTCAGTTAACTATCCGTACTGCGTATGAAGAATTATCTTCTTCTCAGCAGTCTGTGCTTAAGATTTCTGCTCATGAAGTAAGAGCTCTTTCTACTTCCTGGGCTTATGCTAATAGTGTTGCTATTACAGATTTAATGAAGGCTGCTTATTGGTCTCAGCCATCCACATTTACTAATTTTTATCTCAGAAATATTGAGTCCATTTCTGGAGACCTGCATTGTTTTGGTCCGTTATCTGTTGCTCAGAATGTCGTCCACTAAACAGTTGCAACTATAGTTATGCAGGCTTTCTGTTCCGGCAGTGACTCCGTCCGGCTGCCCTCTTCGCTCTGGGCTATTTGACCCAGGGCAAGGGGAAGGGGGGGGGCGGGTGTTCCCTTAGGTCACCTGCTTTATAGTGAAAAGCAAGGGAATGCCTCCTCCAAGACAGTATTTCTGAGTCGCTTCCGGGATGGTTTTAAAGTGTAATATTAATGTTTAATTTCATTCATGTCTTATTTTTAAAGTGTAGCTCGGTGTGAAGCATATGTATATGTCAAGTGTCAAACGGGCTTTAATATACAATACTCGGACACTTTTAAATGATTATAAAGAGTCTCAATTCTCTGGACTACTTTATTTATTGGCTTGTTTTAAAAATTATTAGTATAAAGGTTATACTGGATGTTAATAGAGAACATGAATGTTATTGTGCTCAATTATTAAGGGTAGTGTATCTTTCTAATTTAAATATTAAATAAGAAAGATACATGTAAAGCCTAATACTCCTTTTCTCCTTAAGGGGTTACCTCTTTATTTTATAATTGAGCTTATTGGATTTTCCTCTATGTCCTAGGCCCTCCAGCCTGTTTACTATTCAGCTAAGTCTGGGTCATTGGTACAGTATAAAAATGTTAAAAAATTTATAGTAATTTATATATTTTTTATACTTACCAATGACCCAGACGGGGATGGCCCTCCCTGAGTTGGGAACTCTTGCCTCCCCGCTGAGTACATAGCGCTGACCAGGCACTGCCAGTAAGAATGATATTTGGCGCCAATTTCGGGACGACTGCGTCACTGCGCATGCGCAGTAGAGTCGTACTATGGAGGTCCTTTAGGACATGATTTCTTTTTGTTTTGGATGCAAATTTTGGGGATTGGGGGGCAAAATTTGTGTTTGGCCCTGGTTTTTGTGGAGTTAGCACCAGCTAAGTCTGGGTCATTGGTAAGTATAAAAAATATATAAATTACTATAAATTTTTTAACTTTTTGTACAGAACTTCCATATGAAAGCTCTGATTTGAATAATATTTTGTATGAATGTTTAGTACCATGGGATACATCACATATAATACAGGTTTTTTTCTCGTGCGTAAATTGTGCAAATTAGACTAATTTTGATGTTTTTTGGTATTACCTTCAGCACTCTAAGTGCAAATGCCAATACAGCTCGGGCTAGAGGCCGTATTTATGAACCGATCTTTACGAAACTTCTTGGGTACCTTTGGTATCACCGTGGGACGAGAACGAGTGTTTTTGGGTCCGGTCCGAAATTCAAGATGGCCGATGGCAGCCATTTTGTACAAAATTAGGTGCAATCTAATATGAAAGTGCTGATTTGAATAATTTTTTGTGTGAATGTTTAGTACCATGGGATACATCACATATAATACAGGTTTTTTTCTCGTGCAGAAATTATGCAAATTAGATGAACTTTGATTTTTTCATTGCGACTTACACACAGTAAGTACACATGTCCATACGGCTCGGGCTAGAGTCTGTATTTATGAACTGATCTTCACGAAATGTCTTGGGTACCTTTGTTATCACCTTGGGACGAGAACGAGTATTTCTGGGTGCGGTCTAAAATTCAAGATGGCTGCCAGTGGCCATTTTGTACTAAAATTAGGTCTAATCAGTTTTTTGTACACAACTTCTATACGGCTCAGACTAGAGGACGTATTTATGAACCAATCTTTACGAAACTTCTTGGGTACCTTTGTTATCACCGTGGGATGAGAGCGAGTGTTTTTGGGTGTGGTCCGAAATTCAAGATGGCCACCAGCAGCCATTTTGTACCAAAATTAGTGCAATCAGTCTTTTGTACAGAACTTCTGTATGAAAGTTTTGATTTGAATAAATTTTTGTATGAATGTTTAGTAACATGGAATACATCACATATTGTAAGGGGTTTTTTTTCGTGCAGAAATTATGCAAATTAGATGAACTTTGATTTATTCAGTGCTACTTACACAATGTAAGCACACATGTCAATACGGCTTAGGGTAGAGGCTGTATTTATGAACCGATCTTCACAAAACTTCTTGGGTACCTTTGTTATCACCTTGGGACGAGAATGAGTGTTTCTGGGTGCGGTCCAAAATTCAAGATGGCTGCCAGTGGCCATTTTGTACCAAAATTAGGTCCAATCAGTTTTTTGTCACAAGTTCTATACAGCTCGTATTTATGAACTGATCTTCACAAAACTTCTTGGGTACCTTTGTTTTCACCTTGGGACAGGAACGAGTGTGTTTTGGGGTGCCTTTGTTATCACTGTGCTATGAGAACAAATATTTTGGGGTTGAGTCAGACCCACTCTGGGACTCAAAGATTTCTTTTCAGTTTAGCATCTGACTGTAGCCCACCTTTACAATACTTTACCTATACATTTGTTACAGGCAACGGTCAGTATTTATGTACAGACCGTTACAATACTTTATATGTACCTTTGTTATCAGGTCATTACCTAGATGTTTGTCATTGCTGTGTCACATACTATACATGTACATGTCTTTGTCTTGACAAGTTGAGCTACAGTGTCATTGACACTTTCATTATCTTCTTCTCTGAAACTGCTGAGTGGATGTGAACCAAACTTGGCAGGAATGGTCTATGGGAGGTCCTGTACGAACGATCATCATTTTGTTCCTGCTTTGATGAAAAACGTGGCATTCTTTGATTCTGTTTGATGGATTTTCATACATCTTCTCCTCTGAACTACAAGTCAAGGGGTTTATAATCACTTAGTGTTCAAAGACCGTCATTGGTTCCAAAATTAATTTTTTTTTTTTTATATTTCCTGAACTAACAGATATTCATGTATTGTGTTTTGATTAAAAAATGTTTTTTTTTAAACACTCAGTTTTTACTGTATTTAGCATTTTGTTTTTCTTGTTATTCTCCCACTCTTGAAGTGAATGCAGGGTATACTGGATTACATGTGTCTGTTCATCCATCTGTGTATCCGTAAATGTGTCTCCATCTATCTGTCCATCTGTTGCGATATCTCAGAAGTGAGTGGATTGGTTTCAATTAAATTTGGAATGAGGGATCATTCTGACAAGCCGCTCCTGCACATGTTATAAAAAAGTTGCCCGTTTTTTTCACCAGTGTTACATCCCTTGCTTTGTCAATTTGTCATGATTTTTTGGTCATTACTTTGTTTTTAATTAATTTATACTTCATCAATCCAGCATTGCAGTGGGGGTATAATTGCCTTCAGCAACAGCTTTTGTTCCCATTGTGCATCCAAATTTGGGGAAAAGTGAAAACTTTTTGCTCAAATTGTTTTACCAAGAAATCAAGCATTCATAGTTGTTCATTGTGCTTGACTTGCCCCAGATTTAACCCACAAGATACTTGTGATATTTGTGTTGAATAGGAGAAGAAATGTTGGACTAAAGTTCAACCATTTGTTTTAGGCTCAGATCTGGGCATGCCTAAACTTTCTGTCAAGAATGTTTCTTATTATTCTTCCATTACAGGAGTTTTGTCAGAAGAATCAGCAGGGCATAAATCGGCTTCATTGGATGTTTATTCAGCCTTGGGGTCAAGGACTGCTGTTACTTTGACTTATGCCAGCTCACTGGGGGGTGGGGTGGGGGGCATCCTGTCTAGACTTGGCAGCAGCAACCCTAAATAGGGTCATTCAAGTGAGAGAGAGAACATACCCTCCCAGTTTGGACGTCTCTTCAGACAACCCAACCATGTTAGCTTGTCTGCAGAACCAAGATGGGACCCACTCCATTCCAATGTTCAATCTAACGGAAAAGATTCTTAATTCTTTTGTTTACTCAGGATCAAAACAGCTCTCTTTCTGTCTGCCACATTCCAGATCGGCTCAATGTAATCGCAGACTCCCTGTCCATGCACGGATGTATTCCAACAGAATGGATTCTCAACAGGAAAGACTTTATAATTATCAGCAACCTGTGGGACTGTCTCATGATAGACATTTTTGGAACAAGTTGAATGCACAGCTTCAGACCTTCATCTCTCTGTGTTAGCATCTGTTAGCCTTTGCAGTAGCAACTCTGTCAATCTTGGGGAATGGAGTTATTGACTATGCTTTTCCTCTGGTTCTGTTAATATTTCAGGTGCTTCATAAAATCAAATGAGCAACTTGCAAAACCATTCTGGTAGCCCCTCTATCTCCTCAGTGATCATGGGTCAACCTACTCTGACCTCCGCATTGTTTACCGCTGTGAAATGATTTTCTGTTACAAGGTATAACTTACAAACTCCACAGCAATCCGGCACTTCTCAACCTTCACGTCTTTCTGTTATCAGGCCCTTCCTCAGACATAAACATTTCTCTAGAAGAATAAATGGACTACATTTCTGCTTCAAGGAGGACCTCCTCTTCTCTAAGCTATGCAACGAAATGGAGAGTTTTCTTCAATTCCTGATATTGCAGATTTTCTGGTGTTTCTTTTTTTGTTTTTAAGAAAATTCAGCTTATTGCAATCAAGGGATACCATTCTATGTTGTGGGAGACTTATGATCATGAAGGCCTAATTAATATAGGTTCAGATCAGTCCTTGTCAAAGTTACAAAATTTTTCCATTAAAAGGCCAAAAACTTTAAGGCTAATTCCCAAGTGAAATCTAGCATGTGTCTTGTTAAAATACCAAGAAGTTCCATTTGAACCTTTAGATTCTGTGGAATTTAAGTTTTTGACATTTAAAATGCCATTCCTGCTTGCTATTGCTTCAGCTAGAAGAGTTAGTGAGGATTCACATTATCCCAGTATGGAAAATTCTGTTACCCTTACTACTCAAGTAGGCTTTTTAGCTGAGAATCACGCACCAGATAAACTACCTGCTCCTATAATCAGTCCCCTCCTGGCATCGCCGAAGGGGACTATAGGTTTGCACTCTGTCCATCCGTCAGTCTGTCAGTCACACTTTAGTTTTCTGGACTTTTTTGGAAATGCTTCAACCGAATGATTTCATTTTTGGTAAACTTCTATAGAACAATGACTTACAGATCAAGTTTCAGTTTCATACTGATTGCATTATTTTTGTGTGAGTTATGGCCCTTGGAAATACAGAAAAACACCAAAATATCAGTTTTCCGGACTTTTTTTGGAAACGCTTCAACAGAATGATTTCATTTTTGGTAAACTACTATAGAACGACGACTTACAGATCAGGTTTGAGTTTCATGCTGATTGCATTATTCTTGTGTGAGTTATGGCCCTTGGAAATATGGAAAAGCGCCAAAGTATCAATTTTCCTGACTTTTTTTGGAAACGCTTCAACGGAATGATTTCATTTTCGGTAACCTAATATAGAACGATGACTTACAGATCAGATTTGAGTTTCATGCTGATTGCCTTATTCTTGTGTGAGTTATGGCCCTTGGAAATATGGAAAAGCGCCAAAATATCGGTTTTCCAGACTTTTTTTGGAAACGCTTCAACGGAATGATTTCATTTTTGGTAACCTACTATAGAGCGATGACTTACAGATCAAGTTTTATTTGCACTCTGACCATACATCAGGCTGTCAGTCAGTCTGTCAGTCACACTTTATTTTTCCGGACTTTTTTTGGAAATGCTTCAACCGAATGATTTCATTTTTGGAAACCTACTATAGAACGATGACTTACAGATCAAGTTTGAGTTTCATGCTGATTTCATTATTCTTGTATGAGTTATGGCCCATGGAAATATGAAAAAGCACCAAAATGTCATTTTTCCGGACTTTTTTTTTAGAAACGCTTCAACAGAATTCATGCTGATCACATCTAGGTTATAACATTTGTTTTGTTATTAATGCTCATTAGTCCGGTAGGGGACATTGTATTGCTTCAGCGATACATGCGCTCTTGTTATTCATGCTTTACTGCCTGTTAATAATTCTAGACTCTCACCATGTCCAGTGAGGGCTCTAAGAAATTATGTGAAGGGATCTAGTTTCATAGGAAGAGGAAGAAAAGGTCTCTTTCTCTCCTCCCAGGCAGAAAAGATATTTCATTTCACAATTTCTAGATGGATTCAGTCTACTTTCCATATAACTTATAGTAATTTATCCAATAGGGATAGCAGAGTGAATAGAATTTCTTTTTGAGGTTAGAGCTTTATCATCCTCCTAGGCAAATGCTAATTCTATTCCTCTATCAGATATTATGAAGGCTGCTTACTGGACGCATCCTTCTACATTCACTTCTTACTACCTGAGGAACTAGATTCAGTGGCAGGAGATCTAAGATGTCTAGGTCCCCTGTCTGCTGCTCAGAATCTTATATAATTTAATTTTCAAGCTTTTGCATTAAGATGCTTGACATTTATTGTGGCCCACCTCTGTTGTGCAAAGTATTTCTTACAAAACAGGGGGGTGGGGGGGGGGGGGCGTGGTTGTTTCTGGCATACAGTTTGGCTTTATTGTGAAAAGCCTTCAAGCCTCTCTCTTGGCTATGGTGGACCACAATTAATGTAAGTAGTTTTAGAAGTCATGAGCTCATTCTATACAGTAACCCATGATCCATAATCTTGATATAAAGCATCTCATGATCCCTGTTACTGTGTTAAGGATTCCTACTGTTCAAAGTAAGCAATAGCCTGCTTGGTAATGTTTTTTCCTTTCAGTCATGTTTTAGCCCTCCATCGTATATGTATTTTCTATTCAGCATGTCAGGGCCAGTGGTAATGAGGTATATATACAGGAAATTTCTAATAATTTCTGTATTTATCATACCTACCATTGGCCCAGGCAGGAAGTGCCCTCTCATGAGTTATTCACTCTCACCTCCCCACATTAGAACTATTACACCCTGGAGGCATCGGAAAAGAATGTTATTGGCAGGAATCAAGGAACTTCCTTGGGTCTGCGTACAGGACTCTTGTTTTTATTGAAGTGGATTATATTTGGGGCTTCAGAATTAATTTTTTTGGCCTGAATTCAGACGAATAAAGTGCCAGCAGCATGTCTGGGCCAGTGGTAGGTATAATAAACACAGAAATTGAAATTTCCATATTTTTATACTGTACCAATGACCCAGACTTAGCTGGTGCTAACTCCAACAAAACCAGGGCCAAACACAAATTTTGCCCCCCAATCCCCAAAATTTGCATCCAAAACAAAAAGAAATCATGTCCTAAAGGACCTCCATACTACGCCTCTACTGCGCATGCGCAGTGACGCAGTCGTCCCGAAATTGGCGCCAATTATCATTCTCTGTTTGGCCCTTCATCAGTCAACATCTCACTGATCTTTGTGCTTGTAAATCTCAGTTTAAAGGATGCCAGACACGTAATTTTTGGAGAAAATGTCATTCTAAGGAGGATAGAAGGAGGAGAGGAAAAAGAAGTGGCAAAAAATAATCAGGGCTGTACTTAAAATTTTTTGATGAAATTATGTTAAGTTGCCTATTTTCGAGGCATGGGCCTCTTGTTGTCATTCTTGCTAATTGTTGCACTGCTTATTCAGTGTTTCCTCTCCCCTAGCCTTCTAAAGTCCCCCCTGGCAATTCTCCCATGCTTTTGGCATATTTTTGAGAAATTTCATTTCTAAAATTTCCTTGGAGAGTTGCTTGGTTACAGAATGTTTTCTGTTATTTTCCCCATAGTTACGTTTTCACCCATGGGTGTATAACGTTTGTGTTCTGCATCTTCCATCTGATGTTCTACAGATTCTCCCGTGGGAGTCTCTGTTTTGCATCAGATAGAGTGTAATTGATGACTGATTCCGGGCCAGTTTTTTCAGTGCCTGGAGTCATGTTTTCTAGTGTGTTTACACTGTTTGTTTTCATTGGCAACAGCCTTTTTTGAGGGGGGCTGTTTGCCTTTGTGGTAGTTTATCTCATTATAAGATACATTTATATTATCCGAAAGTGTCTCATTAATTATTTTATATAAATTTAAAATTTTTGACCACACTTTGCCATCGGATCCATCGGGGCTCAACGTTACTTTTCAGCAACTTGGGTTTCTCTGAAAAAATATTTTTTCAAAATTATTTTGTTTTGCAATTGTTTTTTCATTTATTAATGGATCATGTTATTATGTATCTTTGTGTCAGGGGTTTTTGCGAGTAACTAGGACTTATTGTTGTTCTTTCACAATGAAGGGACGTTGTTCAAATTGTAATAGGAAGAAATCTTCCTCTGACTTTCATGATCATTGTATTAATTGTAGTCAGTGTTCTCGCATTAATCCCTGTCCTATATGTGAACATTGGGATGAGAAACATTGGAAACGTGTGTCACGATATGTTGTTTCTGGAGAAAGAGCGATGCCGGCTCTTTCTCCGCAAGGTCACTCTACTCTCTCAGTTTCTATTTCAGAGGAACCAGAACAGGGTGATGTTTCCATGTTATCTTCTTCAAGTGTGCGTCCGTCGTCACAAATGAATTCAGAGCTAGCGGCAAAAGTGCTCATGGAGATTAGACAAATGTCGTCCGCTAGCTCGCCCGGTGTAGCGTCCATTCACCGAATGGTTCGGCAGCCGGGTTCGTCCGATGCGGTCGAAGAGGAAATTTTGGGTGATGCTAGCACTATAAACATAATAGATGCACACCCAGTGACGGCGGATAGTAAGCGAGAACGGAGGAAGCCTTTTAGTCCAGTTCCTAGCTCGTCCAGGTCCAGCCGGGCCGCGAGCGAGAGAGGTCCCTCTCTCGTACAACAACATCTGGGACCAGATGTTGTGGTACAAAATGTGTCTTTAGCGGAGCATACGTCCGTCGCTCGGGACGCTCCGTTGTATAAGCAGTCCGCAGAGACTGTTAAGGCTTCCTCTTCTCGTCAGCGCACACGACCGCACCTTGGCTGCGTGACTGCCGATATATTACCAGCTTCGCCGATGAAGGATTCTTCGGCGACCAGGTCACACCATCCGGCAGCCAGGGATTCGAGACCGATGGACTCCGGACGTTCGCATAGGAAAAGTATGCGGGAGCCATCTGATGCGGAGCTGCCCTCGGCGAAGCAGCGAAAGACTGCGCCTCCGCAGGTCTCGACGCCGGACATTCTTGTGCGGATAGCACAGCTTATCGCAGCATCCCAGCAGCCGACAGAAACGGTGTCGGATCGAGAATTATCCGACGGCGCTGGGTCGGTATGCTCCGCCGAAGCATCGGGGGCGGACGACCGGGAACATCGTGAGGTCCGACCGGATGGTGAAAGGGATACGGATGACTTGGAGCTATCCCTTTCGGAACAACATAAAGCTGCCGTGGACTTCATCCGGCACTTTCTCCCTCAAGTTGTTCCGTCGGGCCAGACTGCTGCGCTTCCAGACAAGAGAATTATAGCGTCATTGGACTCTGAATTTTTTGAGCGGTTCAGGGACATCGCTCCCGAGTTTCCGTCGCAGTCCAATAATGTTGCTAGAACATTTGAATTATTGAACGACGCTATATTTAAACTTGCTTCCAGGACGGGGAAAGCAGGTTTCTTGTCCGCTAATACTCTCAACCTGCCTTTCATTAATGCAAGGAATAAATTCGATACGGCAGGACAGGGTATACTGAGAGTTCCTCTGCGTATGGACGACGAGGCGGAAGACTTAGAGCTATCATTACCGTCGTCAGCTTCTATTCCAACCGCGGTGTTGGAAACAGCTATTGCGTCTAACAGAGCCAATTTAGATGCCTTATCTTACGCAGATCACCTTACTAAGGCGTTATCACTGCGCCTTCAAGGGGAAGAGTTTCAGGATATACAATCCTCTTTAAGACTTCTTTCAAGGGCAGTAGCTTATTCCACGTGTAACTCCGCCCTTTCAGTGGCAAATCTGGAGTTGGTTAGACGTGACGCAGCCCTAGCTACATCCACACTAGTGGATTCTAAGGTGAAGAACTCTCTTAGAGTCGCTTCGGTCTCAGGAGAACTTCTCTTTGACGGCAAGCTTTCCGCTATTTATGATAAAATTAAAAAGAAAGCTAATGATTCTCTGTTGTTCAGATCGGCTCCTAAGAAGTCGGATACAGCAGACACGAATAAGACAGGCACTTCTGGGTCTAATGCGCCCAAGAGAGGTTCCTATAGAGGTTCCGGTGCGTCCTCTTGGTCTTATTCGAGAGACCGTCAGGATAGCGACTCTCGTTCGGGACGTCCTTCAGGCCGGGACAATCGGTCGGACGCCCCGAGGTCGACGAGGCGAGGTGCGGGTCGTGGAAGACGTGGTTTCTCCTACCGCAGGCCTCGCAGGTCCAGGAGGTGATGGCTTAAACCTCTATCGCGTTCCGGTTGGCGGAAGGTTGTCGAGTTTTTCACAAGAGTGGGCGTCGATTACGGACGACCCTTGGGTGAGAGGAGTGACTTCGGAAGGTCTAAAGATATCCTTCAAACGAAAGCCTCCATTAACTCGAAGTCCAAAGTGGACTCATCTTCCGTCAAATCCACAGAAAAGAGACGCTCTGTTATCAGAGGTGCAGTCTCTTTTAATGAAGAACGCGGTAGAGGTCGTAGAAAACCAGGAATCTCTGGGATTCTACAGCCATCTGTTTCTGGTTCCGAAACCAGACGGCTCGTTCCGTCCAGTCATAGATTTGAGCTGGATAAACAAGCTGATCGTCGCTCCGAAGTTTTATATGGAGACGATTCGATCGGTCAGAGCGAGTATTCGGGTGAACGATTATGCAACGAGCATAGATCTCAAAGATGCGTACTTTCACGTCATGGTACATCCGACATTCCGAAGGTATCTACGCTTTGCAGTTCTGGGAGTGGTGTATCAATTCCGGGCGATGTGCTTCGGATTGAATCTAGCACCCTGGGCTTTCACTCGAGTAATGAACTCGGTAAGGATCTACTTCCGAGCTCATTCGTCTGCGGTAACGTCGGCCTACCTGGACGACATTCTTCAGAGGTACGGCAACGAGTTAACGCTTCAGAACGATGTTCAGAATCTTCTTCTATTGCTCCGACGTCTCAGTTTTATAGTAAACGAGGAGAAGTCGGATCTGGTGCCGTCCAAGTCATTCACTCATCTGGGAATGAGCTTCGAGACGCACAACAATCTCGTTCGTCTGCCGTTAACCAGAGCGAAATTAGTCAGTTGTTACGCTCGCTATTGTCTAAATACAGACAAAGTCACAGCGAGAGAATTTATGAGACTGATAGGTCTGTGCGGAGCCGCTGCGGATCTCATTCCGATGGGACGGCTACGCACACGGCCTCTTCAAATTTTCTTGACTCAGAATTGGAGTGTGAAAATTCATTCGCTCGATGTAGACGTTCTCTTGTCAGATCAAGTGAAACAAGAGATTCAGACTTGGGCAAACATTCAATGGTTAACTCAAGGAGTTCCGCTGCAGTTGCCGGATCCGAGTTTTACCGTTATGACGGATGCCAGTCAAACAGGTTGGGGTGCATAATTAATCCCAACGGATTCGAGATGCCAGGGTCTTTGGGATCCGCAATTCCTGTGCAAGCACATAAACATCAAGGAAATGATGTCAATTTGGCTTGCGTTACGTCACTGGATGGACATTATTCACGATGCTCATGTCCAAATCCTATCCGACAATACGACAGTAGTGGCGTATATACGGAATCAGGGAGGCACTCATTCAGTTCCGTTGTTCAATCTAACGGAAAGAATCCTTCTGTTTGCGTTAGAACATCACGTTCTTCTTTCGGTCCGTCACATACCGGGTCGTCTGAATGTGCTAGCAGACTCCCTTTCACGGAAGGGTCACTTGTTGCCGTCGGAGTGGACTCTCAACAAACAAGTATTCAATCAGATTTGCTACCAATGGGAACGGCCAATGATAGACTTATTTGCGACACATCTCAACAATCAGTTGCAGACGTATGTGTCTCCGTGTCCGGATCCAAGAGCATTTGCAGTAGACGCTCTGTCGATCCCTTGGGACGGAATGATAGGATATGCGTATCCTCCAGTGCCGTTAATTCAACAAGTATTGCTAAAGATAAAACAATCTCAATGCAAGATTCTGTTGGTAGCATCTCTGTCGCCACAGAGACCGTGGATAAATCTACTCAGGTGTCTGTTGTGGGACCTACCGCGGAAGCTTCCTCCACGAGAGGATCTTTCGCAGGGGAAATCGCGCCAACTCCATCACAACCCGCAAGGTCTCAACCTTCACGTTTTTCCGTTGTGCGGTCCTTCTTGCATGGCAAGCACTTTACAGGACGAGCAGTGGACGCGATTTCTAACTGTAGGAGGACCTCCTCTTCGCTAAACTATGCGGCTTAGTGGAAGGTTTTTCGTCGTTGGTGTAGGGATCATTCTGTAGATATATTTGATCCCTCTATACCAGACATTGCAAACTTTCTAGTATACTTGTTTGACGAAATCAAACTGCAGCCTGTTACTATAAAGGGTTATAGATCTATGTTATCTGATACCTATGCACATCATGATAGTTTACAAATTGGATCTAATGTCTCTTTATCGAAGTTGGTTAGAAACTTTTCGATAAATAGACCCAGAACTCTTAGATTAATTCCTAAGTGGAATTTAGCTTGGGTTCTCCTTAAATTGAAGGAAAAGCCATTTGAACCTCTTGGGACAGTAGATTTCAAATTCTTATCTTATAAGACAGCTTTTCTCTTAGCTTTCTCTTCTGCCAGAAGAGTCAGTGAGCTTCATGCACTATCGGTGGATGATTCTCATTATCGTAGTGTTGGGAACACTATCACCTTCACTACTAATGTCGGTTTTTTAGCTAAGAATCAGGCTCCTAATAAATATCCGGAACCTATTGTTATTAAGGCTCTTCCGTCTTCAGACGGGCGTAGGCCTTTACTCTGTCCTGTTAGAGCACTACGTATCTATAAACAGAGATCTCAGTTTATCAGAAAGGGACGGAAACGTTTCTTTCTGTCTTTGATGCCTAATAGAAAGGACATTTCAGTCCATTCTATTGCTAGATGGATTCAGTTAACTATCCGTACTGCTTATGAAGATTTATCTTCTTCTCAGCAGTCTGTGCTTAAGATTTCTGCTCATGAAGTAAGAGCTCTTTCTACTTCCTGGGCTTATGCTAATAGTGTTGCTATTACAGATTTAATGAAGGCTGCTTATTGGTCTCAGCCTTCCACATTTACGAATTTTTATCTCAGAAATATTGAGTCCATTTCTGGAGACCTGCATTGTTTAGGTCCGTTATCTGTTGCTCAGAATGTCGTCCACTAAACAGTTGCAACTATAGTTATGCAGGCTTTCTGTTCCGGCAGTGACTCCGTCCGGCTGCCCTCTTCGCTCTGGGCTATTTGACCCAGGGCAAGGGGAAGGGGGGGGGGGGGGGGGTGGGTGTTCCCTTAGGTCACCTGCTTTATAGTGAAAAGCAAGGGAATGCCTCCTCCAAGTCAGTATTTCTGAGTCGCTTCCGGGATGGTTTTAAAGTGTAATATTAATGTTTAAATTCATTCATGTCTTATTTTTAAAGTGTAGCTCGGTGTGAAGCATTTGTATATGTCAAGTGTCAAACGGGCTTTAATATACAATACTCGGACACTTTTAAATGATTATAAAGAGTCTCAATTCTCTGGACTACTTTATTTATTGGCTTGCTTTAAAAATAATTAGTATAAGGGTTATACTGGATGTTAATAGAGAACATGAATGTTATTGTGCTCAATTATTAAGGGTAGTGTATCTTTCTAATTTAATATTAAATAAGAAAGATACATGTAAAGCCTAATACTCCTTTTCTCCTTAAGGGGTTACCTCTTTACTATATAGTTGAGCTTATTGGATTTTCCTCTATGTCCTAGGCCCTCCAGCCTGTTTACTATTCAGCTAAGTCTGGGTCATTGGTACAGTATAAAAATGTTAAAAAATTTATAGTAATTTATATATTTTTTATACTTACCAATGACCCAGACGGGGATGGCCCTCCCTGGAGTTGGGAACTCTTGCCTCCCCGCTGAGTACATAGCGCTGACCAGGCACTGCCAGTAAGAATGATAATTGGCGCCAATTTCGGGACGACTGCGTCACTGCGCATGCGCAGTAGAGGCGTAGTATGGAGGTCCTTTAGGACATGATTTCTTTTTGTTTTGGATGCAAATTTTGGGGATTGGGGGGCAAAATTTGTGTTTGGCCCTGGTTTTGTTGGAGTTAGCACCAGCTAAGTCTGGGTCATTGGTAAGTATAAAAAATATATAAATTACTATAAATTTTTTAACTTTTCATAGTTTTACACAACCAACACTGAAGGGATGTTTGCGGTTAACCTCCTGTCTCTATTTTACAGGCCGTCAAGCTATGGGAAACATAGTTTTGAAGTACCTCAGTCCTGTAACACTGAATGTAACCCTGCCTACAGAGTACCCTTCTAACATATTGCCAATATATACTCTGTCCTGCATGTGGCTTGATGGATTGCAGCTTAGCAGAATGTGTCAACGCCTGGATACTCTGTGGGAAGAAAATATCAGTATGCCAATTTTATTTGTTTGGCTTGACTGGCTTGAGAATGAAGCAATAAAGTGAGTTATCTGAAGATTCTTTTTGCTACTGACCGTTTGCTAAATGGAATGTCTGCCTAACAATGAAATTCAGCATTGGAATGCAGATATGATTGTGATATAGTATTAACTCTAGCATGCTGCAGGCAGATGTTCCTGGCTAAAACAAAATTACAGTTGAACCCTGTAATTGAATAGTCACCTTGGCAGTAAAAAATATTAATTCAACAGAACCATTCAGTAAGGACTAAAAAAGTTAAAAATCTGTTTCTCAGGCCATGTGGTCATTTTAGCTGCCACATGCACTCTTTTTATAACCAACTCTTTTTATAAACATGCTCTTTTATCAGTGCCAACTTAAAATGCCCACCCACATGCACTTTTACAAAAAAATGGCCTGAGAAACAAGATCTACTTTGTATAGCCTTAACAGGGATTTGGTCACTTTTTAGCTCACCTGACTGAAAGTCAGTGTGAGCTTTAGTGATCACTCTTCGACCGTCGTCCATGAATATGGTGTTTGCGACTTCTCCACCAAAACTGCTGAACCAATTTATGTGAAATTTGAGGCGATTGTTTTTTTATGACATTGCATTTTGATTTTGTTCAAATCAAGTTGCCCCGCCCCTGGGTAGTGCCATGCCCAAAAAGTGTGCCTATATCTTAAAAAATCTTCTTGTGAACCAGCAGTAGCAGAGACTTGATATTTGGTGTGTAGCTTCCTTTTGAGGTGTAGATTCAGATTTGTTCAAGAGAAGATCGAGGGGCTATATTTGCTGTCATTATGGGAGGGGCAAGAATATTGGCCCTGCCCAAAATTTCTGTTTTCCAAACCGAGGGGCTTATTTGAACCAAATTTGATATGAGGGCTTATTGGGTCATAAGGACTTAATTTATTCCAAAAACAGTTTTCCCGTCGCCCTGTGGGAACCACAGGAGCTAAAAATAGAAAAAATTTAAAATACCCATATCTCCAAAACTACACAGCACTGAGAATTATTATTTGGTGTGAAGCTTCCTTAGGGCCAGCAGAAAGGAATGGTCCAAAAAAATTGTCATCGGTTTTATCATAGGGTATTTTTCCGGGACTTTGAATAAGTGCTGAGTCACCATTTTTTAACTGTGGGTAATGGGGAAAAACATTAAAGAATCTTCTTCTCCCAAACCACTGCTCCAAGAGCTTTCATATTTCACATATAACATCTTTGGAAGATTGATTCACATATTTGTTGAAATGAATTCCCTGGGTCCATATTTGGGCTCTATGGGAGCCCAAATGTTCAAATTGGTGCAATATGAGGAATATTCTTTAAAAATCTTCTTCTTCAAATCCCCCAATCAGAATCTTTTGTTATTTGGTATGCAGCATCCTTAGGAGGGTGAGAGTCAAGTATGTTCAAGTCAAGTCCCTGGGTTCATATTTGGGCTCCCTGTAGGAGCCCGAATTATAATTTAGTTCAATATGAGGAATATTCTTCAAAAATCTTCTTCTTCACATCCACCAGTCAGAATCTTTTGATATTTGGTATACAGTATCCTTAGGAATGTGAGATATAAGCTTGTTAAAGCCAAGTCCCTGGGTTCATATTTGAGCTTCCTGTGGGAATCTCCAGAATATAATGATTTTCAAAACATTTTCATCTCTGTATTTGGGATCACAAGTAGAATTGTGTCCCAAGAGTTCAACAGTGAAAGCAGTAAAATTTAATTTTGACATTTTTCAGCCATCAGTGGGAATATTGTCAAAGTATAAAATGTCTGACAATGTGATTAGAATTGCTATATGACATCACTTCAGTTATTCGTCTAGTAGTAAGTTTAATATTATCGGGGTTTCATTTGCGGTTTGTGTTGTTGGGCTGCCCACAAAATGGAAAGGGGATGTGAAAACCTAGTGTCACAAAACGGTGAAAATGACTTTAAATTAAAAAACTAAAAAGATAGATCTTTTTATTTTTCAAACTCTACAAATTACTAAAATTTCATGGAAATCAGACAAACTTCAATTTATTGCAGTGTTGGTGTCTCATCGTCACCTCTACAGCTGCCAAAGACAAAAAAAATTTTGTTGGCAGAAAACTAATTGCATTTGTAGATATGGTTTTATTGAGAGTATACTTCCAAAATTTTGTGATGAGCGTTCAATAAACTGGCAGATATTAAATGTTAATGAAAAAACCCTAAAATTAACAGTATTTTTACACTGTACACCAATGGCCCAGACTAGCTGGTGCTTAACTCAAAGTTATTAAGGGCCAAACACAAATTTTGAACCCCCCAATCCCCCAAATTTGCTTGCAAAACCGAAAATTAAAAGTCCTATCTGGCCCTCCATTCATTTACTCTCCGCGCATGCGCAGCCATCAGGAAGTGATCGGAATTGGCGCCAACATCATTCTTTGTTTGGCCCTAAAGTCATCAACAATGAAATGACATCTGTGCTTTAAAATCTCCTTTTTTGAGGATGCCAGACACAAATCATTGCAAGAATTGGTGGATACAAGGTTGTTATGGGATGAAGGAAGTGTTCAACGGTGGTTTTGGACGTTCAGGGCTGTAACTTTATAATATTTATAAAATTATTTTATGTTTCCCAATTTCGGGACATATGCCTGACGTCATCATTTTTGAAAATGATTATTCCACTGTTTGTTAAGTATTCCTTCCCTATCCTTCCATGAACCCTTCCTGTTAAACTCTTAAGCTTTTTGGCTAATTTTTATTGAAGTTTTAATTAAATTTCTTGGGAGTTTAACATTTTTTACAGAATATTATTCTGTTTCTTCCCCAAAGTTACATCCTCACCTAGGGGTGTTAGGCCGTTTAGTCTTGCATCTTCTATCCGATGTATCATTTTTCTTCGTATGAAGATCTAGCTTTGCATCTGATAGCATTTCAATTGGTTCTGTTTGTGTGCCTGATGTCTTGTTTACATTGACGTTGTTTACATTGTCACCGTCCTCATATATAGGTAGTTTTTAGCTCACCAACTTTCGTTGTGTGAGCTTATGGCATGGCTCGATCGGTTGACGTCAGCGTCTGCAACGGCATCAGCATACATGTCCAATAATGTTAAAGTTTCTATTTAAGTCACTTACTCGCCCTATTTCCATATCATGGCCTTTTTAATGCTGCTATATGATGATTATTATCATTCTACCATGATTTAACCCCTCATACTCTGCATTTTAAACATTTATCTTGACATTTTTAGTTGAGTTTAGTTTTCTGTTCAGCTCAGAATTTCATGTTTAACTTAGTGTTTAGGTCACCTGCTGTGTTCCTTCTCTTCCCATGGTGCTTATATTCCTCATATATGTTCTTCATTATCATTGTAACAAGGTTTCACTCTTGTCCACTGAATTTCAATTCAAATTTATCTTCAACTTTTGAATGTTTAGTTTTCTGTTTAGCTCAGAATTTCATGTTTAACTTAGTGTTTATGTCAGTTTCTGTGTTCCTTCTCTTCCCATGGCCTTTATATAAATCATACATGTTCCTCATTATTATTCTACCATGATTTAACCCTCATCCAGTCAGTATTTTTCAAATTTATTTCCACATTTTTAACGTTAAGTCTCTGTTTAGCTCACACCTAGACATTTTCAGTGTGCTAAAGTTTCTGTTAAGGTCTGGCAACACCATTTGTAAAACATCATTTCCGAGGTTCCTCATATGATCAACAATTAATAATCTAATTGTGCCATGTTGATTTTCTTCACCAGTAATTACAAATAATAGTGCATGGAAAAGGCAGTTTCCATCACTCCATATTTTTTTTAAAACAGAGGGTTCTTCCATTTCTCTATGTAGTGTACTATCAGGTATCTGATAAGTCGCAATTTCTTGAAAGTTTAAATCACACATAGTACACTGAAGCATCTGCCAATGAAGACTGGTTGGTTCAAAGTAATACTTCTCACTTAATAATGTGGCCATTAACCCTTCTGCTGTTAAAATTATTATTTTTTCAGTTTTACTTTTAAGAGGTTGTGTTTAGGTCAGCTTTGTCGCATGTTATGAGCCTGTTTGATACAGTTCTTGTGTTTGCGAAAGTTACTATCAAAGAGGAATGTTGGTGAGCTATAGGGCGTTGGCGTCCTTCTTATTTATATTCTGTTACTGTAGTATACTGTAGGATACATGGATTATTATTCTGGTAGTGTTGCTAAAAAAAAATTTTGATTTTGTCCACACTTAGGCTCTATCGGGATGCCCTTGGTCTCTTAATGTTCCCTTTGGAACTTGGGCGTTTTTTCAAAATTTTTTGTTTACAAAAAATATTTTGAATTTAATTATGATTGCTGTTATTCATGTATCTCAGTTATATATATATATATTGTTGTGGAGTTTGGAGGACTGATATCGACTTTAGTTGATGCACTCCTGCGGACTCTTGTCATTCTTGTATTGCACTGGGATGACTGATGTTGGAGTCGGGTGTCGTGTACGTTGTTGGCAGTGAGGTTCTGAGGATCAGAGCTTCTCACCGCATTTTAATTCATTCTGTCAGTTTCTATTTCAGAGGAACATGAACATGGTGATGATATTCTGACACCCATCCAAGTGTGCTACCATCGTTGCGCTACGTGGATCATATAGAGCTAGCTGCAGTGCTCATTATTGCATAAGTTAGGGCCTTTTGTTAAAGGTTTTAATCTCTTGCAAGCCATTAGCTCGACCGGTGAAGCGGTACTCCATATGTGGGTGCCGTGATGCCGGGTAAGTCAATTGTGGTCTAAGAAGTGGATTGGTTAGAGCGAGCACTAAAATATAAATAGCTCACCCAGCGACGACGGAAATAGGGAGGAAGTCAGCAAGTTCTTTTACTCGGCGGGGTCTGATAGACCGCGAGCAGGAGAGGCCCTCCTCTCTAATCTAGCAACGTCTGGGGTCAGATGTTGTTTTGAGAAACCTGCACAAGCCAGAGCATATGTCCGCCCTCCACTCAAGACGCTCTGTTTAGTCTGCAGCCGGGGTTGACTTCAGTCAAGGCTTCCACCACTACGTTTCACAAGGCCGGAAATGAAGTTTTCTGGATGGAAACTTGCACGAGATGGAGCTTATTTCCACCCTTCCGCTCGGGATGTTCCGTCTAGTCTGAAGCCAGGGTCATCTTCAATCACGGCTTCCTCTGTTACGTTATTTAAGCACACACGACCGCATCCTAGCTACCCGACTTCGGATATCCAGCCTGTTGCACGAAGACCATCCGGTAGCTAGGGAGATGAGGCCTTGATCATCGGGACGTTTGGAGAAAGGATCCATTTCCGACACACCATCCCAGGAGCAGCATGTGGCTAAGGAACGGAAGACAGCTGCTCCTCAGGCCTCGATGACGGACTTGCTGTTGCAGATTGCGCAGCTGATCGCTGCATCCCAGCAAGTGTAGATGCAGCCTCCCTAATACTCAGAATCTGAGCTGTCGGACGGTGCTGTGTCGGTCCAGTCGTCTGTTCACGCGATTCACAACTGATTCTCTCGGATGGTGAAAGGGATAAGGAAGAGGATTACCCTTCCCTTTCGGAACAGTACATGGTTGCGATGGCTTTCATCCATCAATACTACCCTGATTTTGTTCTGCCGAATCTGAATGTTGCGACGACAAGAGAGAAACCGCTGGCATCATTAGGCACAGACTTTATCGGGACAAAGGAGGAAGTCCTTTCTTTTCTGGTTCAGTTTATGCAGGTGTACATTCTGTTTTTTGGACCATGTTCATTTAAAAATGGTCGGGGAAGATGTTCAGAGAGTTCTTCTGCGTTTGGATGAGCAGGCTGGGGATCTAGAGGTATCCTTTCCTGTATCATTCACTATTCGCTCAGACACAATTGAGACGGCAATTTCTTCAAATAGAGCGAATTTGGACATTAGTTCTTTAGTCCTTGGCCCTCTGCCTTTTTATGATTCAGCTAGTCTGGGCCATTGGTTTACTGTGTAAAAATATTATAAATTTAAAGTAATTTGTATATTTTTATGCTTACCAATGGCCCAGATGGAGATGGCCCTCCCATGAGTGGGCACTCATTCTTCCTCACTGAATTATTATGTAGTACTCGCTTCTACAAAGAATGATGTTGGCGCCAATTCCGATCACTTCCTGACGTCTGCGCATGCGCGTAGAGTAAATGTATGGAGGGCCAGATAGGACTTTTAATTTTCGGTTTTGAGCAAATTTTGGGGATTGGGGGGTTCAAAACTTGTGTTTGGCCCTTAATAACTTTGAGTTAAGCACCAGCTAGTCTGGGCCATTGGTAAGTATAAAAATATACAAATTACTTTAAATTTATAATTTTGGGGAATAAAGGTTGGAATTTAAATATTCCGACCATTGCATTTAATAGAGCCATCATCATAGTGACTGAAATATCATAGCTGTGTGTATCACTTATACAAAGCTGTGAGTTTTAGAAAATCAGGGAGTGTTGTAAAAAGGTCACAAATGGCAATAAAATAACTGAAAAACAGCAATCTGTTAATTGTTTTTAGCTCTACAAAATACTGAATGTCATCAAAATCAGACAAACTCTAATTTTTTTGGATGTTAACATGAATTACATCATCTGAAATTCGGCCATAACATTTTAGGTCAGTACCACATTGTTAGATATGGTTTTTGTTGGAGATGATATTTGATACAGAAGTTGATATTAAAGGATGAAATAAAAAAAAAGTAAACTGGGTATTGTTTTGGATAAATGTCGAAAATCGAATCTCCAAGAGTCCTTAATGACAAGAGCATGACATTGAAAAATGTTAATTGGGATTTCATGGTAAATGTATTCATGTATCTGCATTGAATGGATGCAAAAACATATTACTTTTAGCTTACTGAGATATAATAACCCTGAAAATGCACTGAACTAGCAACAAACTGATGTTGATTCTATGGATAATAAATAAAACTAGCAACAAATAGATGTAGATTCTGTGGGTATAAAAAACAACCACAGAAAGTGGTGCAATGCTCGATACTGTACTGAACAAGTTTTGGTTCTCTGGTGTTATTATTATCCTCGATGGGTATCTGGCAAGATATTTGAGCAAGACACGAAGCTTGCTGAGAGCCTGGCTCAAATATCTTGCCCCAATCGAGGATGATTTTTCTCCCACTATTTTAGGGATGCGATGCAATTTATAAGAAAATACCATATTTTTCATGAAAAAATAATTAGTGTGTTTATTCTAGGAGAAAACCAATAAGATATTCGGAAAGCTTGTTGAGAAGTGTGGTATATACTAAAGGTATATACTTCAAAAACATGCATCCAAGCACCGCATGTTGAACGTTAATGCACCGAAGCGACCTCAAATAAAATCGACATGCCTGCACACCTCATTTCCAGATTTGTACTTCAGTTTGGCAGGGTGCAATGATATCAGATGTATATTTCTCTCTGAAAAACTGATAGAGCAATTTGGGGGGTGCTGAAGTTTTTCTTTTGGGTGTTCTGGTTTCCATTCTCGTTTATAAAGTCTTATTTACGGAAGCAAGATGGCCTTCCATTTTGTTTGTTTATACATGTGCAAACGTGATTTGTGATGATTAAATAGTTTCGGCACCAATTGAATATGCAAATGGGTTGGTCACTTTGGTGGGGGGAGATAGCTGTCGCCTGGGTGGGGTGAGACAGGCATATCTCCCCCAGCTGTCCCACACGACGTTATATATATCTCAGTACCTTAGTGGGGGGAGAAAATAGTATTCAGTGAACAAAGCTTGGGGTGTGAATCCTACAAAGTTTGCAGCATTGGTATGAGTGATTGTCTAAACTTATTTTTATTCTTGCTTTGCATTCATTAGCTATACATGCTGAAAGTGCTCTTATGAACCAGTCAATGAACAAACCAAGCATCAGGTTCCAGTGTTTTCTCAAAACCTCAGCCCCACATGGATGGAAATGGAAATAACATACTTACATATTCGGTTCAGATGGGTGGTATTGATATTTTGGGTTTGGTATCGCTTTTGGTATTCTTGGGGCGGGGGGTATACCACTGTATCAGTTCGGTGTTCGGTATCTGTCTTAACATATTTGCTGATAGTACCAAAGGGGAATTCACCCCCCAGCAAAATGCAGAATAAGTTCTTGTAGCATTTTACTTCAGCACCACAAATGCCTCTGCCAATGAGCTCAACATGCCATTCTTTTGCCAACATGAATCATATCTACAGTAATTTTGTGACTTGTTTCAAACACACCTTAACCCTCAAAGATCGATTTCAGGCTTTTATGATCTCAGAACATATGCCATTAAGCAGCGCCAGCGGAAGCTTGATAAAAGTGGAGGCCACCATGGATCGGTCTTGTGGGAGAAAAGGTAGAAATGTACAATCGGTAGATGGACTATGACACACTATAGTCTCACGCTTAGATAAGCATGCCATGTTGTCCATTTATTCTGCTACAACCAACTTCCAACCCAAAGGCTAGCCTACAGGAATGCCTGTATATTGACGCATTTGTATGCGCCCATTTTAACTTATTGTGTGACCACGTAACATGTCTGTGGACAAAAGTGGAGGGGCATGTGTCCCCCATTCCCCCCTGGTTCCACCGCCCCTGCCATTAACATGCTATCATTAGGAGGTTCTGCTCACAATAATAAATCACCTGAGCAGTAATTTCTAGTCAAGTTTTGGCTACATGTTAAGGCAGCCAAGACTTTACTAGAAATCACTGCTTAGCTTCTGGACATGTAGAGATTGCAGTCTAGTGGGAATTCAGGGCAATTTAGGGTTAACAAAACAAGGGTTAACAAAACTGAATAGAAAATAATCACTTTTTTCATGAAACTGAACCCATCAACTGCTATCAAGCCTCAACGAGGTCTTATAAGTACTGTATGTAAAAAAATCTGAAAATTCAGACATTTTCGGTATTCAGTGATGGGTTCAGTTTGGTTTTTCAGTATCCTCATGATATCGGTATCGGTTCAGTTTTTTGGTATATTGCCCAGCTCTAATATCCAGCAATCACTTTTCCTAAAAATTAGCATTCAAATTTCATTCGTTTTTTTCTTTTTATACCACGATTGCTGTTTGTATTCAGCATTACCTGATCAGTCAGTACCAGACATTGAGAACTGTGCTTGATACACCATATGTAGAATCCAACTTGTGTGTAAGAACATCATGTAAGACCCCATCTGATTGGTCATTATACATCTGATTGACGTTGTGACATGAATGAAATGCTTTGACACAAACATCGTCAAACAAAGAAAGTAAACAAACCAATGATGGTGATATTTTTACCTTCAAAATATCCGCTTCATTCACTTAATTCAAGTTTAATCATGGTATAAATACAGAACACAAACTCAGGTTGTGTTTTGGAGTTTTTCCTGTCTTTTACTTGTCCCTTTGTGTTGTTGATTCCATTCCACCCATAACAGGCAGCCAAGACCTGACTAGAAATCATTGCTAAGCAATTGGACATGTACAGGTTGTAGTCTAGTGGAATTTCAGGAAGTTGGCCAGTCCATTGGTGGTTAACAAAACTGAAAAGAAAATCAGTCACCTCTTTCTTGAAAATGAACCTTTCAACTGTTATCAAGCCCGAACAGGGACTTATTAAAAGCGAATGTAGGAAAAATTGAAAATTCTGATGGTTTCGGTATTCAACGATTTGTTCAGTTTGTTTTTTCGGTATCCCCAAGATATCTGTATCGGTTCAGTTTTTTTGGTATATTGCCCATCTCTAATTGTAATTCATCAGTTAAATTTGACCTTGTTATTCTTTCAGAACCCATAATTTGATTGGCGGAGAGCCGGTCAGATCCATGCTCTAATCTCAGGTTAACCCTTTACCCAACGAATCGCCCGCATCCGCCCACGTAATATACAAACTGAGCAGTTGAAAAAATTAAATTTTTCAAAATATTTCAACAAAACCATATCATGTGACCCCACATTGGAACGAGCTCATTGAGCTCGTTCCAATGAGGAGTCACATGATATGGTTTTGTTGAATTTTTTTGAAAAAGTTTAAAAAATGATATTTAAAATAATACATTTTGATAACGTCTGCTTTGGGTAAAGGGTTAATTCACTCTTTCTGCGCTAGAATTGCCAGAATCAGGTCAATTAGATCAGGTTTGTATCCACGCTACACGTGAGCAACGGTGCTAAACCGCTCATATCACAGATCGAACACACAGAGTTGTTTTCCATGGCTGTGGTTGTTTGCATCTGTGCTTTGAAGTTCACTTTGTAAATTCGATCATGGCTAATATACCGAGATTGAAAATGAGATTTTTTTCTTCAGGCCTTATTAACAAAGGGTTTTCCATAACCAAATTTCCAAATGTCTAACTGAACATGTTTATCTCTTAATTGATTGTATATTTCGTTATATAGGTTTCTGGGAATAGATGATACTGTGATACTGCATCCTGATGACACCAGTGATGATGATATGATTGATCCAAGGGCTTATCCCGAGTGCTCAAATTTAGAACAAGATGTTTTGTATTTGATGAGGTAATTAAAAAATATTTTATCTCTTTGTTGGAAACCTCTCAACTGTATAAATTGAATGAATTAACATTTCATTTGTCCTTCATTTGCCTCATCAGAAATGCTATACAGTGATGGCCACTTAATTGGATATCTCTTAGCTGAGGTGCGTGATTCTTTCGAGTACCTACCGCTCACGTAGTTTTGATGCCACACAACTCCAACTCGCCCCAAGTCCCACAGTATTGAACATCACAAGTATAATTTCTTGGCAGTTGCGATTCTTGGTGAAGAAAAGAGTTAAATACGAACGGCATCTGACTTTGATCTCCAACTGCCAAAAAACAGAAAGTTACGTTCATTCACATTTTATTTTGACAGGGTTTCTGCCAGGCTGTCTCAATGGCCCATCATCGGCTGCATTCCCCTTGACGATGATGTTCCTTAATTCTTAGCGCATGTCAGCCCCCAAATATTTGACTGCCTTTACTGGAAAATACATAAATGACATGGAAAAAACAACCACACCCAAAATCAGTGGCGGTGTTGTTTCTCAGTTCATTTATTGTTAATCTGGCATATTATGAGTAATAAATAAATGAAGGTAATCTCATAGTCATACATATCCCTCTTCCGAAGAATTGCCAAACAGTTTTTAAAAAATTACCAGGAAGGCAGTAAAAAGCACGTTTCTGTTTTTAATCATTGAGAAGACTTGTGAAGTGAGGGTGTGGTTTAGAGAATTATTGTCAGGAGGCTCCACATGATTGAAACAAGGCCACCTTCCGGTATTGACATCTTCAGAAATAAGGTCAATGAAAAATAAACAACCCAGTGTTACATGGGATACTTCATTTTTAATTACAAAATATTACTTACCTTATTAAATTTACACTTAGTTTATTGAACAAATGTAAGAAGAAACACACAAAACAAACTCCAAACAATGGCAAGTTACCAATTTCAATCCGAGTTGATAAGTTGAACGTTGCAATATTTCACCTGATTTCATTTCAAGGACCATGAATCTGATGTTTCGTCCAACTTAAAGAGTGGGCATTATGACATTGGAAGGGCATCTAAAAGTTTATTTACGATAATCATTCAGTCGGTAAAAGCGAGCATTCCAGTGATCGACTATACGGCAAGTATAGTTCTAAGGATCTGTTCTTTCATGTCCTGGTATATCCGGCATTCAGAAAGTACCTACGGTTTGTCGTTCAAGGGATAGTATTTCAGTTCCGAGTGATGTGCTTCGGTCTGAATCTAGCGCCCTGGGCATTCATTTGAATAATGAACTCAGTAATGTCTCACAACAATCTGATTCGTCTGCCGTTACTGAGAGCAAAATTAGTCAGTTGTTATGCTTGCTTTTGTCTACACACAGACGCATTAACAGCGAGGGAATTTATGCAACTGATGGGGTTGTTTGGAGTGGCTACGGATCTTATTCCGATGGGTTGCTTATGCACACGTCCTCTCCAGTTATTCTTTACCCAGAACTGGAGTGTGAAGACGCATTCGCTCGAAACCAGTATTGTTTTAACGGATCTAGTAAACAAAAGGTCCAGATTTGGGCAGATATTCAGTGGTTAACTTGGGGAGTTCCGCTGCAGCTGCTGGATATGGCTTTCATGATTATGACGGATGCGAGTCAACAGTTTGGGGTTCAACCTTTAGCCCGACAGACTCAAAATTCAAGGGTCTTTTAAGACCCTCGATTCCTGGAGAAACATAAAAACATCAAAGGAATGATGTCAATATGGTTAGCGTTACATCAATGGATTCACATTATAGTGGATACGCATGTTCAGATATTGTCGGACAACTCGACAGTGGTAGCGTACATCAGGAACCAGGGCGGCACCCATTCATTTCCATTATACCAACCTTGGATCAGTTTTCTTAAGTGTCTGTTATGGGACGCTCCCAGAATCTTCCACGAGAGGACCTTTTTCAGGGGAAGTTTTTGTTCTTCACGTCCTTCTCCGCCCATAGTGGCATAATGGATTCGGTTAGACATGAAGGAATCATTGTGGTTCCTATTTTATTTGATGACTAACACAGGAACTATTAAGTAATGTGGGTGAGGAGATTTCGATATGACTTCAAATTTCCTCCCCCCCCCCCCCCCAACACCACACACACACACGCACACTACCAATGTGTTCAGAGATAATTACCAGGCAAGACGTAGTTTTTCCCCGCAAGCCTCGTACAGTTTAATAAATACATACTATGCATGTGAGTCGTGTTCTATGGCGACCTCAAGAGCACATCTGCTTTTTAGTTGGATTAGTTTCCTGTGATTATTTGGTGATTTGTAATATATGAACGCTTATTTCATCATAATTAAATTGCTACTCTTTGGGTACCTCAGAGGCTGCATAACCAGTTAACTGGTATTCAGATGATTACAGGCTGGATTTTAATGCTCTCGAGCATTATAATTATTAGGCTAACACTTTATTGTATTTTGTGAACCTTGAAATTATGAACTATTTCGGGGGCGGTCCGTGTCGGAGCCTGTTAATCATACCTACTTTCATTTCTAGATCCAGGTTTCTATTATGTCAGTACTCAAGTCACATATTCACACGTATTTACGGTCATAGATATCGGATAGTATATGTTGGAGAGTGTTGTTACTGGAATTTATTGTACTGAGGTCACCTGTGGGTTACCTCGGAAGTGTGTTTTCTCTCCAGAGATCGTTCAGTTTGGCTCGATTGGACATGTGTATGTTATATTTTATATCACCGGTTTTCGACATATCTGTGTACCCTGTCTGCGGTGTATGTTATATAGCAGGCAATATTAATTACCAGGATCGTAGCTATAGCCTTAACTTCTGAAGTGGCATTAAGCACCATTTATTAATCATGGATTAATACCTGAGTGCCTGTTTGACGAGTATTTATATTGTTTTTTGGTACTGCTCTTACTGATTCCAGGGCTCTCCCCTCCCTCTTTCTTTTGAAGATTCCTTCAAAAGAAAGGTGGGGGTGGGGGTGATTTTTACTTCTTCTCTGGCTTGATAGGTATGTAACTATGAAGGAAGCTGTTTTTATCCGTAATTATATCCTGCATACAGCTGAAGTGTTATTGTATGGCGTATATTTGTGGGAGATTTTCTCTCATTCTCAGATACGCCATCCTAATTTTTGGGGCTTAGTCCGGACTAGCCTTAAAAATTGGGAACTCGTTACATCCTAATTAGCATAGTCTTCATGCTTTGAATAAGGAATTACTCAAATTGGGCTCCTTATGTCTCCTCTATTACTGTATAGAGAGACATACATGCAATTCCTAATTATTCTGATTTCCTTTCATCTTGGATTGCAGGATTGGAACTATGTTGATCAACTATTTCGGAAGTCCTAGGCCCTCCACCTTTTTACGATTCAGCTAAGTCTGGGCCATTGGGTTATAGTATAAAAATATTATTCATAATAATTTGTATATTTTTTATACTTACCAATGGCCCAGACGGAGATGGCCCTCCCATGAGTGGGCACTCATACCTCCCTGCTGAATTATTATGTAATACTCTCTTTTACAAAGAATGATGTTGGTGCCAATTCCGGTCACTTCCTGGCTTCTGCGCATGCATGGAGAGTAAATGTGTGGAGGGCCAGATAGGACTTTTAATTTTCGGTTTTGCATGCAAATTTTGGGGATGGGGGGGGGGGGGCAAAATTTGTGTTTGGTACTAGATATTTTTGAGTAAGCACCAGCTGGGTCTGGGCCTTTGGTAAGTCTGGGCCATTGGTAAGTATAAAAAATATACAAATTATTATGAATTTATAATTTTTAGACTCATTTCTATTAATTAGCTTGCTGTTATACAATTAAGTACCAGGTTATTCTCTTTTTATATTTTTGTGAACCTTTATCACCATTTACAACAACATTTGTAATTGTTTATAATTGTTTACAAGCAGGACTAGAAATGAATTGCTTAACGATCTTCCAGCAGAGTAAACGTGAAAAAACTGATAAACACGTTTTTTGAATGTTTACAACCATGTTTCGATTCCCGATTATGCAATGGTTGTTCCTGCAACTACTTCCAACTTCTAGTGTAATCCTATTAATTGAAGAATTTTCACTGGCCATTGTTGCCCTATAGAAACGATTGTTTGTATAAGACATAATGAGACTTATTTAGCTTGTAATGAACAACAAAATATAAAAACACATGAAATTGTTTTGTTTCTTAATTTTCAGAAGTCCACGAGATTTTCAACAGTGTGTTGTATTGGGGGGTTGGGGGTGGGGGGGGGGGGGTGGTGGGGGTGTCTGGAAATGTGTGAGAGAATTGACATTTTTTCCCAAATTAAAGTGTCCTCAAGTGAAGAGGAACACTCCTAATAGTGAGAGAGCCTCATATTGATCCTGCATGTACTGACTGACATATGTGTGTGTTTTGATGGGGGTGAGGTGGGATGTTTCCAAGTGTGTGAGAGTGGCTGGACATTTTATTTTATGCAGGTATTCACTGAATGCAATTTAATCCCCCCTCCCCCCTCCCTTATACACACAAACACATAAACTTCAGTACACAGCAGAGGAATATAATTTTGAATCCATCTGAACCCCTTCACAGCTATACATTCAAACAGCATATACTTAAAAGTTTGGAGGGGTGAGTAGAAGTGTTATGAGAGTGACTGGATGTTAATCTCATATCCAATGTGTACCTAAGTAGAGGGATGCTTTTCAATGTGAGAATGATGGGACATACAAGCCTGGAAATAAGCAGACAGTGCTGTGCATGGTAGGATCACTAAATTTACCCTATGTGAACCTCAATCTGAATCACAGTCTCAGGCCTAAGCAAAAAGAGGTACCCCGAGGATAAATTGGGGGATTCTAGCCCACTGTATGGGATAGCATCAGCAAATTCACCCTCTGTGGATCTCATTCTGCAAATAACAGATTGCTTATTTCCAGGCTTGCATACATACAATGTGTACTGATTTGGAGGGGCAGTTTTCCAGTACAAGAATCACTGGGTGTTCCATCTCATTCATGTACCAGGCATTTGATGCACTATTCATACATTATGAAGGTTTCTGCTCAGGGTAAAATGTTGGTCCCACCCATTTGGTGTTGTGAGTTAAACACAATTTTACCTCACCTATCAATGATGTCGGTCAATGAACCATAATGGAACTTTGTGCCATCAAAGCCATTCACATGATGAAACTGACACTGTACTCAACACCAGAGTGATTACCAGTTGTAAGAAATTAAAAAAAAAATTTTCCACTGCCAAGTTTGTAAATTATGCAGGAGGATACAGCTAATTCATTGTGTAAAGGGTTAAGGCAGTAAAATATACAAAAGGTAGATATAGTACTGCGAATAAATGTTTGTTTATTTATTTATTAGGGTTTAACTCGGCTGCTGGGGATATTCCTGATCAGCACAGGATGTCACAGAAATAAGTATAATTTGGGCACATATGATAAAATTTTCACCCTGTAAATTAACCCTTTACCTAACATGAAAAGCAGACGACACTTGCAAAAAAAATTCTTGAACGACGAGCTCGTTCCAATGAGGGGTCATAACCTATGTTTTTGAGACAAAAAATGAAAAAATAATGAAAATTAACTGACGATTTTTGAGAATAGCGCTGGCTGGTTTGGGCTGTTACGTTGGGTAAAGGGTTAAACAGATTTTTTCACCAAGGATTTCTTATTTTACATTTGGATTAAATTGTCACTAAATCTAGTTTAATTTGATGAAAAATATCTTGAAAATACTCAGCGGGTTAAGAGTTAATGATGCTTTCAACATCCAGAGTTGCATCATGTTAGACAGATTTTGGGGAGCAGGAGAAACATACTATCGCTTTAGTACATGGAAGCATCATGCTCCCTTGGGCAATCAAGATTAAGTGTCTTTCCCAGAGGCACAATGCTGATGAGGCAGGTCAAGATCGAAGTATGGACTTTTTGATCTGAAATTCAGTGTGCTAACCATTGAAAAAACCCAATAATTAAATAATAAACAAACAAACACATAAATTTATCTTCTGTTATCATCACTGTTTTTTTTTAACTACAGGTATAACAGTGAACAAGTGAGCAAGATGTTCCAGAGAGGTATCCATGAATGTATGATATGTTTTGATGAGAAGTCCGGATGCCAATTTTATAGACTTAATGAGTGTGGCCACCATTTTTGTCGAGAGTGTGTCACTTCTTATTGTGACATTCATGTTTCTGATGGAACAGTACAGGAACTTGTGTGAGTAGAACATCCTTCATTTAAATCCTTATCCCTTTCGCTTTGAATGTCCATCTATGTGCTCAAAGCTTCTTAAATTGAAGTATCTTTAGAATTGCAGATTAAAATAAGATTCAAAACACATTTAACTTGAGTATGCACAATGAATGTAGATGAGAGGAGGGTTTACTTTGAGAGCTGGAATTTCTAGTTCCAATACCAAAAATGTCTGTTTTTTATCAACCTACCTTATACTTGTTTACAACAGGCTTGCACTACAGTGGAACCCAAGTGATTTGGGAAATAAAAGTGGTGCAAAAGCACCAAGAAAAAATAAGCCAAAACTGGGTTGAGTGCTGCCGTGCACACCCAGTAGGGGACACTCTTCTCCTTGTACTAATCCACGGCTTCCAGAACTAGTGCGCAGACGTATAACCAACATGTCATTCTATTTTTTCCACCATCTTACAGGATGTGGATCGTTTCGCTCTTCAACAGTGATACCTTTTGACTCGATGTTAATGATGTTTCCTGTTCTGAACTGTGGATGCATAGATGTTTCTTCACTATCCAGACGTACAGGGCTGTGTTTTTATATATTCTCTCGATTATTCACTGTATTTTTTGTGATAAATCTCTATACTGATTTCGCACGCAATTTTCACGTACTGTGCTGTTTCGGTCTTTTGTTCATTAATGCTAACCCTTTGGGTTCTGCTTTTAACTGACTTAGGTTTCAGCTGGGGATGTTTGGGGCAGCTTTTCTCCCCTCTGTTGAGGGTAGAATTTCTGCCAGTTCCCTTTTGGCTGTTGGTGTACTTTTCTGTTCCTATCGGGCCTCTGTTTCCTGGCACCTTACTCTGGTAGCTGGGGGTGTCTTGATTTATTTTTTCTTTGGGTTCACCTTCCCATCTACATTGCTCTGACCAGATATGCCTTGGACGATACCTTGCGGGCCATTTTTGTTGTCTTAGCATGTTGAAGTTTCCCATTATTCATGCTCCACTTTATTTGGTGTTCTATTCAAAGACCCGGTGGGCTGGGTGGTCTTCCACCTTTTGGACTTCTGTCTATTGTGTAGTTCAGGCACGTGATGTTTTCCTTCTGTCCTCCTCCAGTCAACATCTGATGCTGTCACTTGGGTTGTGACTCCTCTTTTGGAGCCGAGCTCGGATGATATTCTCTCCGCTTTTTCCACCTTTGTCAACAGCTCCTGATGTATCCGCTTCTGCTGCTACTCCATCCTTGACGTCATCGGTCTCCATTTCAGCCGGCCTCGCCTTAACCCTGCAGGGGTCTGCAAGGATTTCTGCCTCTTGGATGTGGGATATCGGCCTCAACCTTCCTTGGCTTCAACTCGGCAAAGTCGGTAGTGGCTGCAGGCCGATCCCTCTGCTGTGGTCTCTCAGCCGTCGGGCCAAGCAGGTTTTGATTTGGATTCAGATGTCCATGGTGGGGTCACCGTGGACTCTGTTACGCCTCCGTCCACATGCTCTGGTCTATCAGCCAGTTTTGCGGGACCGGCACATTTTTGTGCAGCCTGGACCTTCTGTCCCTCAGAGGTCTGCGACGACTCTCCTGAGTTCCTGCACTTTAGATCCTTGGGGTATTTCATACCCCTATAAGCATCTGTATTCAGATGTTTCAGCTGCCACCCCTTGCCCCACCTGGGGTGTTCTAGAGGATCGTGACCCTTTGTTGGTTTAGAGTGGTCAGATGCAAAGCCACTTTGCCAGGCTGTTCCCCTTTGCCGGGCCATTCCCATGGATTGTAAGTTAAGGAGGCCCCTCCTCGCTCATGCAGGTTCTTTCCAAGAGACTTCCCATTGCCTCCAGCGAGGCTTCTAGTGGCTTCCAGGTGCCCTCCGTGGCACAGTCTCCCAGAATTGGAAGCAGGCCACTGCTTTCTGATCTCCCTGGTGTTCCTACACCATGGGAGGCATTGGCTGGTATTCCCGACATGGGCTATGTGTCTTCTGACTCGGTCGATGGGCCAGACATACCTGACGTTGAGAGCCATCAGTCTTCTGACTTGGGGGCGGCTCTTGACTTTGTGTTTGAGTTCCTTCAAACCATCAGACCAGCCGGAGGTTTCAGCCAGACTGTGATCATCGGTCATGCACATACAGCCTGTGGAGCACCCTGCTTCTGGGCACCTTCGACCGTCGAAGCTTTTGCAGCATTGGACTCAAAGCTGAAGTCCAAGGCTATGAAGACTTCGTTCTTCACTAGGCTGATACCTTTTAACCCCCTGTGCGTTATCATTCGTACAGTTCTGCCAATCCGTTGATCTGCAAGACTTTGACGGTCAGGACTCCAACACAAGTCGGCTGTTATTCCTATGGCGACTTTGGAATCCATGTTGGGCTTATCCAGAGAGATGCTAGGCATGCTTTCTCTCTCAGATCATGTCGTCTCTGTCTTGGCTGCTTATCTGGCTCCAGATAAGTTTGGCGACATACAGGCTCCTTTGCTTGTGATCTCTAAGATGCTCATGCATCTTGCTCACAGGCATGCCAGTAACACGGCTATTGTGGAATTAGTTCACCGGGACGCAGTGTTGGTCACAAGCCGTTCCCTTCCTGAAGGGCAGGGCACTGTTCTTCGATCTACTTCTTTGGTGGGTCCACGACTATTCCATGATTCCGTGGCGATGGTCCGGGATGCCGTCCTGCGTCATTCCAAAGATCAACTGCTGCTTCACCAGCTTGATCTGCCTTCTGTTGGAGGACGAGGCTATATCAAACGTAACAAACATCCTTTTGCTTCCTCTGTGAAGCCAAGGACTGATTCTCCTGCTTCCACTTCTTCCTCTTACTCACGTGGTAAGGGCAAGCGTCGGCAGGCCACAGGGATGTCTCAGGATCCTTCTTCTAGCAGAGGAGGTGGTTTCTCCTCTCATGGGCCTCGCTGGGACTCGAAATGAAGGTCCTAACCTCGATTCGTCCCGTTGGAGGATGAATATCCGAGTTTTCAGACCCTTTGGCCACGATCACATCCAATCCTTGGGTGCGGATATCCTTTCGGAGGCACCTTACTCTGTCGAGAGTGCCTCTTCCAACCCAGATTCCTTTAGACGTTTCACGTCGGGAACTTTTGATCACAGAGATAGACAATGTCCTGTCAAAAGGGGTAATCAAGGTTGTCGAGAACATTCATTCAGTGGGATTTTATTCCCTCCTGTTCTTGGTGCCGAAGAAGGACGGCCAACTTTGACCAGTTATCAATCAGAGTATCCTGAACCAGTCTTATCATTACTCCCAGGTTCAGCATGGAAATGTTTGCCGTTCCATTCACCAGGGAGATGCTTACTTTCCCGTTTTGATTGATCAGACATCACAAAATTATCTCAGGTTTGCTTTTCTGAGGCAAATTTACCAGTTCAAGTCCTCGTCTCTCAGCCTTGGGCCTTCATCCGACTGATGTCGCATGTGATAGCATTCCATCACACTCAGTTCAGGATGACTACTTTGGGGTATCTGGATGATATTCTCAAGAGGAACTCCAGTGCAGCTCTTCTCGAGTCAGATGTCGACACACTTGAGCTTGTTCACGTCGCTAGGGTTCAGAGTCAATGAAGAGAAGTCAGTCCTGGTCCCTTCTCAGTTGTTTTGTCATCTGGGGATGGACTTCCGTACTCAGCTGAATGCGGTGGCCCTTCCCCGGGTGAGGTCTGTGTTTCTCTCGGCTTTCGCCCTGAATCTGACCCAGTCCGCAACAGCTCAGAATATTCTCCGGCTGCTCGGTCTCTGCAGTTCGGTGACGGATCTCATTTCCTCTTGGTCGGCTGCATGTCAGATCTCTCCACCACTTTCTCAGTCGTTGGAGGCTGAATGTCGATCCTCTGGATCAGGTGCTTCATTTCCCAGCATCTCTTCATCGTCACCTTCTTCCCTGGACAAATGTTCAGTAGATTATGCAGGGAGCTCCGTTGGACTTGCCCATGTCTGATCGTGTTGTGGCGGCTGATGCCAGCGATCTCAGATGGTGCGCGATGTTGTATCCTCTGATCTTTCCCTTCACTGTGTATGGGACCAGGATTAAGCTCTTCACATCAACCTGAAGGAGCTTCTTGCTATTCTTCTGAGTTTCCGGCAGTGGATCCCTCACCTTTCAAATCATCATGTCCTTCTGTTGTCCGACAATTCGACATTGGTCATTTACATTTAAAACCAGGGTGGCACCACTCGGTTCCCATGTACGAATTGGCTCGGGATTTTCTACTGCTCGCTCAGGATGTCAGGGTGGTGGTTCATCACATTCCCGGTCTTCTGAACATCCTAGCCGACTCCCTGTGCCGACGGGGCAGGTTCATTTCCACCAAGTGGATGCTTCACAGGGCATTGTTCCGGTCACTTTTGGATCTCTGTGGTCATCCTCACATGAATCTTTTTGCGACCCATTGGAACCCTCAGGTGAACACTTTTGTGTCCCTGTGTCTAGATCCTCTGGTTGTCGCTGTGGATGCTCTGTCACTTGATTGGAACGGTCTAGTCGGCTGTGCCTTCCTGCTGGTTCAGATTCGGCCTCAGGTTCTAGCCAAGATACGAGCCTGCAGTTGTCGAATCATTCTGATCGCTCCCCTGTTTCCTCAGTGGGTGTGGATCAATCAGCTCTGCTCTCTGTTGGCGGCAGTTCCGGCACGTCTCCCTCTACATCACGACCTTCTTTGCCAAGGTCACCCGAGGTGATTTCACTTCAACCTGACTTCATTCTGCCTTCATGCATATCTTTTCTCAGGTCTGTCTCCTCCATAGAGGTTTTTCGAGACAAGCTGTGGAGTGCATTTCTTCTTCAAGGCGGCACTTCACTGGTTTAGCCTATGCTAAAATGGAAGGTCTTCTGTCGATGGTGTGCTGATCACTCTGTTGATTATGCCGATCCTTCGATGACAGATTGCCGAGTTTCTGGTTTTTTTGTTTGATTCTCGTGGTCTCCAACCTGTTGCCATCTAAGGGTACAGATCCATGCTTTTGGAGACCTCTTTCATATGTGGGAAAGCATCGTATCTGCACTAATCCGTACCTCTCCAAGCTTATTCAGCACTTTCCTTTGAAAAGGCCTAGGATTTTGCAACTTACCCCAAGATGGTGTCTTTCTTGGGTGCTTCTTTACTTGGGGGGGGGGGGGGGGGGGGGGGCACCTTTCGAACCTTTATCCCAGGTGGATATGCATTTTCTCACGTACAACATGGCTTTTTCTGATGGCTTTTGCCTCAGCCAGAAGGGTTTGTGAGCTTCATGCCCTCTCTGTTGATCCGGCCTTTTTAAGGAGCTCCACCAACAGTGTTACTTTACCACTGATTGCTCCTTTCTGGCCAAGAATCTGATGCCAGAAACTACTCAACCTCCAATCTGTATCAGGGCTCTTCCTTCTGCTGAGAGTAATCACCTTTGCTCTGTCCGGTTTGTGCAATTCGCATTTACTTCAATCGGATGCAGTTCATTAGGAAAGACAGAAAAAGATATAATTCTGTCTCTTATCCCTGGTCGATAGAAGATCTCTCCTCAAGCTATTTCTAGATGGATTCGTCCTGCTCTTCGCGCGTCATACGCTTGTTTAGCAACTGACGATTGTATTACCAATCATTTTTCTGCCCACAAGGTGTGTGCATTGTCTACCTCCTTGGCTTATGCTAACTCCATCAGTTGTCAGATGTTATGCGGGCAGCCTACTTGAGAAATGCTTCTACTTTCTCCACCTATCTGCGTCACTTGCAGGAGCAGTCTGAGGACCTTTTTTCTTTAGGCCCTATTTTCTTCTGCTCTGGCTGTGATCAACCCTAGTCATTAGGGTTCTTGCAAGGTTAGTTCCAGCCCTGTTCTTGGTACTGTCCATTCTATCTGTGTGTCACACAGGGCCATACACTTAAGCTCCCATTGTCATTTACTAATGGTTGAGATGCTATGGTTTTATAGGACTAGGAAACTCTTCATCTGTCCACGGTTCCAGTGCAGTCTGGTTATGTGGGGGTTGGTTATGTGATTCCCTCCTCCTGTTGTCTATTCAGCCTGTTGTAAACAATTGTAAGGTAGGTTGATAAGAAATTTAAATTTTATAGTAAATTTCCTTTCTTATTATACATACCGCAATTGTTTACGTGGAGGCCCTCCTGTTTTCTTTTTCGGGTAAGAATCCTTCCTCCCCGCTAATCACATAACTGGAATGGTGGCGGATTCAGTAGAATGACAAGTTGGTTATACGTCTGCGCACTGGTTCCGGAAGCCATGGATTAGTACAAGAAGAGTGTCTCCTACTGGGTGTATGCCGGTAGCACTCGACCCAGTTTTGGCTTATTTTTTCTTGGTGCTTTTGCACCACTTTTCTTTCCCAAATCACTTCGGAAAGAAGAAAATAGAGAGTATTTTTCCAAGTTAGGGACTTCCATTGTAGTGCAAGCCTGTTGTAAACAATTGCAGTAAGTATAATAAGAAAGGAAATTTACTATAAAATTTAAATTTCTCACCGGAAAATAAGGGCAGAACAGAAATGGGAATGACGCATTTGTTAGTCATAGCACTGGCAATGTTTCCCCCCCAAACTGTCTGCAATTTTCTTTAAATTTCATGGCTTTTTTTCACCGAGATCTCCTTAATAACTCCAACTGATGAGGTCATTATCCTTTTTTTATCATCCCGAAATCTTGGAAACATGCGGTTCTAAATACTAATGCTCATGTTGGTGACTCCGTGTGAGCATTGGCTATTAGAACTGCATGCATCCAAAAAAGTGTTGTCCAAAGGAACGTCAGTAGTTCATTCTTCTACATACCTTTGCCAACTGGGAAATTCTTGTTTTTATAAATCTCAGTGATAGTTATGATGTTGCTGTTTATAATTACCATTGAGATTTATGAAAGTGAGAATATTTTTATACTGTACCAATGACCCAGACTTAGCTGGTGCTAACTCCAACAAAACCAGGGCCAAACACAAATTTTGCCCCCCAATCCCCAAAATTTGCATCCAAAACAAAAAGAAATCATGTCCTAAAGGACCTCCATAGTACGACTCTACTGCGCATGCGCAGTGACGCAGTCGTCCCGAAATTGGCGCCAAATATCATTCTCTGTTTGGCCCTTCATCAGTCAACATCTCACTGATCTTTGTGCTTGTAAATCTCAGTTTAAAGGATGCCAGACATGTAATTTTTGGAGAAAATGTGATTCTAAGGAGGATAGAAGGAGGAGAGGAAAAAGGAAGTGGCAAAAAATAATCAGGGCTGTACTTAAAATTTTTTGTTAAAATTATGTTAAGTTGCCTATTTTCGAGGCATGGGCCTCTTGTTGTCATTCTTGCTAATTGTTGCACTGCTTATTCAGTGTTTCCTCTCCCCTAGCCTTCTAAAGTCCCCCCTTGCAATTCTCCCATGCTTTTGGCATATTTTTGAGAAGTTTCATTTCTAAAATTTCCTGGGAGAGTTGCTTGGTTACAGAATGTTTTCTGTTATTTTCCCCATAGTTACGTTTTCACCCATGGGTGTATAACGTTTGTGTTCTGCATCTTCCATCTGATGTTCTGCAGATTCTCCCCTGGGAGTCTCTGTTTTGCATCAGATAGAGTGTAATTGATGACTGATTCCGGGCCAGTTTTTTCAGTGCCTGGAGTCATGTTTTCTACTGTGTTTACACTGTTTGTTTTCATTGGCAACAGCCTTTTTTGAGGGGGGCTGTTTGCCTTTGTGGTAGTTTATCTCATTATAAGATACATTTATATTATCCGAAAGTGTCTCATTAATTATTTTATATAATTTTAAAATTTTTGACCACACTTTGCCATCGGATCCATCGGGGCTCAACGTTACTTTTCAGCAACTTGGGCTTCTTTGAAAAAATATTTTTTCAAAATTATTTTGTTTTGCAATTGTTTTTTCATTTATTAATGGATCATGTTATTATGTATCTTTGTGTCAGGGGTTTTTGCGAGTAACTAGGACTTATTGTTGTTCTTTCACAATGAAGGGACATTGTTCAAATTGTAATAGGAAGAAATCTTCCTCTGACTTTCATGATCATTGTATTAATTGTAGTCAGTGTTCTCGCATTAATCCCTGTCCTATATGTGGGATGAGAAACATTGGAAACGTGTGTCACGATATGTTGTTTCTGGAGAAAGAGCGATGCCGGCTCTTTCTCCACAAGGTCACTCTACTCTCTCAGTTTCTATTTCAGAGGAACCAGAACAGGGTGATGTTTCCATGTTATCTTCTTCAAGTGTGCGTCCGTCGTCACAAATGAATTCAGAGCTAGCGGCAAAAGTGCTCATGGAGATTAGACAAATGTCGTCCGCTAGCTCGCCCGGTGTAGCGTCCATTCACCGAATGGTTCGGCAGCCGGGTTCGTCCGATGCGGTCCAAGAGGAAATTTTGGGTGATGCGAGCACTATAAACATAATAGATGCACACCCAGTGACGGCGGATAGTATACGAGAACGGAGGAAGCCTTTTAGTCCGGTTCCTAGCTCGTCCAGGTCCAGCCGGGCCGCGAGCGAGAGAGGCCCCTCTCTCGTACAACAACATCTGGGACCAGATGTTGTTGTACAAAATGTGTCTTTAGCGGAGCATACGTCCGTCGCTCGGGACGCTCCGTTGTATAAGCAGTCCGCAGAGACTGTTAAGGCTTCCTCTTCTCGTCGGCGCACACGACCGCACCTTGGCTGCGTGACCTCCGATATTTTGCCAGCTTCGCCGATGAAGGATTCTTCGGCGACCAGGTCACACCATCCGGCAGCCAGGGATTCGAGACCGATGGACTCCGGACGTTCGCATAGGAAAAGTATGCGGGAGCCATCTGATGCGGAGCTGCCCTCGGCGAAGCAGCGAAAGACCGCGCCTCCGCAGGTCTCGACGTCGGACATTCTAGTGCAGATAGCACAGCTTATCGCAGCATCCCAGCAGCCGACAGAAACGGTGTTGGATCGAGAATTATCCGACGGCGCTGGGTCGGTACGCTCCGCCGAAGCATCGGGGGCGGACGACCGGGAACATCGGGAGGTCCGACCGGATGGTGAAAGGGATACGGATGAATTGGAGCTATCCCTTTCGGAACAACATAAAGCTGCCGTGGACTTCATCCGGCACTTTCTTCCTCAAGTTGTTCCGTCGGGCCAGACTGCTGCGCTTCCGGACAGGAGAATTATAGCGTCATTGGACTCTGAATTTTTTGAGCGGTTCAGGGACATCGCTCCCGAGTTTCCGTCGCAGTCCAATAATGTTGCAAGAACATTTGAATTATTGAACGACGCTATTTTTAAACTTGCTTCCAGGACGGGGAAAGCAGGTTTCTTGTCCGCAAATACTCTCAACCTGCCTTTCATTAATGCAAGGAATAAATTCGACACGGCAGGAAAGGGTATACCGAGAGTTCCTCTGCGTATGGACGACGAGGCGGAAGACTTAGAGCTATCATTACCGTCGTCAGCTTCTATTCCAACCACAGTGTTGGAAACAGCTATTGCGTCTAACAGAGCCAATTTAGATGCCTTATCTTACGCAGATCACCTTACTAAGGCGTTATCACTGCGCCTTCAAGGGGAAGAGTTTCAGGATATACAATCCTCTTTAAGTCTTCTTTCAAGGGCAGTAGCTTATTCCACGTGTAACTCCGCCCTTTCAGTGGCAAATCTGGAGTTGGTTAGACGTGACGCAGCCCTGGCTACATCCACACTAGTGGATTCTAAGGTGAAGAACTCTCTTAGAGTCGCTTCGGTCTCAGGAGAACTTCTCTTTGACGGCAAGCTTTCCGCTATTTATGATAATATTAAAAAGAAAGCTAGTGATTCTCTGTTGTTCAGATCCGCTCCTAAAAGGTCGGATACAGCAGACACGAATAAGGCGGGCACTTCTGGGTCTTATGCGCCCAAGAGAGGTTCCTATAGAGGTTCCGGTGCGTCCTCTGGCTCTTATTCGAGAGACCGTCAGGATAGCGACTCTCGTTCGGGACGTCCTTCAGGCCGGGACAATAGGTCGGACGCCCCGAGGTCGACGAGGCGAGGTGCAGGTCGTGGAAGAAGTGGTTTCTCCTACCGCAGGCCTCGCAGATCCAGGAGGTGATGGCTTAAACCTCTATCGCGTTCCGGTTGGCGGAAGGTTGTCGAGTTTTTCTCAAGAGTGGGCGTCAATTACGGACGACCCGTGGGTGAGAGGAGTGACTTCGGAAGGTCTAAAGATATCCTTCAAACGAAAGCCTCCATTAACTCGAAGTCCAAAGTGGACTCATCTTCCGTCAAATCCTCAGAAAAGAGACGCTCTGTTATCAGAGGTGCAGTCTCTTTTAATGAAGAATGCGGTAGAGGTCGTAGAAAACCAGGAATCGCTGGGATTCTACAGCCATCTGTTTCTGGTTCCGAAACCAGACGGCTCGTTCCGTCCAGTCATAGATTTGAGCTGGATAAACAAGCTGATCGTCGCTCCGAAGTTTTATATGGAGACGATTCGATCGGTCAGAGCGAGTATTCGGGTGAACGATTATGCAACGAGCATAGATCTCAAAGATGCGTACTTTCACGTCATGGTACATCCGACATTCCGAAAGTATCTACGCTTCGCAGTCCTAGGAGTGGTGTATCAGTTCCGGGCCATGTGCTTCGGATTGAATCTAGCACCCTGGGCTTTCACTCGGGTAATGAACTCGGTAATGGTCTACTTCCAAGCTCATTTGTCTGCGGTAACGTCGGCCTACCTGGACGACATTCTTCAGAGGTACGGCAACGAGTTAACGCTTCAGATCGATGTTCAGAATCTACTTCTTTTGCTCCGACGTCTCGGTTTTATAGTAAACGAGGAGAAGTCGGATCTGGTGCCGTCCAAGTCATTCACTCATCTGGGAATGAGCTTCGAGACGCACAACAATCTCGTTCGTCTGCCGTTAACCAGAGCGAAATTAGTCAGTTGTTACGCTCGCTATTGTCTGAATGCAGACAAAGTCACGGCGAGAGAATTTATGAGACTGATAGGTCTGTGCGGAGCCGCCGCGGATCTCATTCCGATGGGACGGCTACGCACACGGCCTCTTCAAATTTTCCTGACTCAGAATTGGAGTGTGAAAATTCATTCGCTCGATGTAGACGTTCTCTTGTCAGATCAAGTGAAACAAGAGATTCAGACTTGGGCAAACATTCAGTGGTTAACTCAAGGAGTTCCGCTGCAGTTGCCGGATCCGAGTTTTACCATTATGACGGATGCCAGTCAAACAGGTTGGGGTGCATCATTAATCCCAACGGATTCGAGATGCCAGGGTCTTTGGGATCCGCAATTCCTGTGCAAGCACATAAACATCAAGGAAATGATGTCAATTTGGCTTGCGTTACGTCACTGGATGGACATTATTCACGATGCTCATGTCCAAATCCTATCCGACAATACGACAGTAGTGGCGTATATACGGAATCAGGGAGGCACTCATTCAGTTCCGTTGTTCAATCTAACGGAAAGAATCCTTCTGTTTGCGTTGGAACATCACGTTCTTCTTTCGGTCCGTCACATACCGGGTCGTCTGAATGTGCTAGCAGACTCCCTTTCACGAAAGGGTCGCTTGTTGCCGTCGGAGTGGACTCTCAACAAACAAGTATTCAATCAGATTTGCTACCAATGGGAACGGCCAATGATAGACTTATTTGCGACACATCTCAACAATCAGTTGCAGACATATGTGTCCCCATGTCCGGATCCAAGAGCATTTGCAGTAGACGCTCTGTCGATCCCTTGGGACGGAATGATAGGATATGCGTATCCTCCAGCGCCGTTAATTCAACAAGTATTGCTAAAGATAAAACAATCTCAATGCAAGATTCTGTTGGTAGCATCTCTGTCGCCACAGAGACCGTGGATAAATCTACTCAGGTGTCTGTTGTGGGACCTACCGCGGAAGCTTCCTCCACGAGAGGATCTTCTTTCGCAGGGGAAATCGCGCCAACTCCATCACAACCCGCAAGGTCTCAACCTTCACGTTTTTCCGTTGTGCGGTCCTTCTTGCATGGCAAGCACTTTACAGGACGAGCAGTGGACGCGATTTCTAACTGTAGGAGGACCTCCTCTTCGCTAAACTATGCGGCTAAGTGGAAGGTTTTCCGTCGTTGGTGTAGGGATCATTCTGTAGATATATTTGATCCCTCTATACCAGACATTGCAAACTTTCTAGTATACTTGTTTGACGAAATCAAACTGCAGCCTGTTACTATAAAGGGTTATAGATCTATGTTATCTGATACCTATGCACATCATGATAGTTTACAAATTGGATCTAATGTCTCTTTATCGAAATTGGTTAGAAACTTTTCGATAAATAGACCCAGAACTCTTAGATTAATTCCTAAGTGGAATTTAGCTTGGGTTCTCCTTAAATTGAAGGAAAAGCCATTTGAACCTCTTGGGACAGTAGATTTCAAATTCTTATCTTATAAGACAGCTTTTCTCTTAGCTTTCTCTTCTGCCAGAAGAGTCAGTGAGCTTCATGCACTATCGGTGGATGATTCTCATTATCGTAGTGTTGGGAACACTATCACCTTCACTACTAATGTCGGTTTTTTAGCTAAGAATCAGGCTCCTAATAAATATCCGGAACCTATTGTTATTAAGGCTCTTCCGTCTTCAGACGGGCGTAGGCCTTTACTCTGTCCTGTTAGAGCACTACGTATCTATAAACAGAGATCTCAGTTCATCAGAAAGGGACGGAAACGTTTCTTTCTGTCTTTGATGCCTAATAGAAAGGACATTTCAGTCCATTCTATTGCTAGATGGATTCAGTTAACTATCCGTACTGCGTATGAAGATTTATCTTCTTCTCAGCAGTCTGTGCTTAAGATTTCTGCTCATGAAGTAAGAGCTCTTTCTACTTCCTGGGCTTATGCTAATAGTGTTGCTATTACAGATTTAATGAAGGCTGCTTATTGGTCTCAGCCTTCCACATTTACTAATTTTTATCTCAGAAATATTGAGTCCATTTCTGGAGACCTGCATTGTTTAGGTCCGTTATCTGTTGCTCAGAATGTCCACTAAACAGTTGCAACTATAGTTATGCAGGCTTTCTGTTCCGGCAGTGACTCCGTCCGGCTGCCCTCTTCGCTCTGGGCTATTTGACCCAGGGCAAGGGGAAGGGGGGGGGGGGGGAGGGGCGGGTGTTCCCTTAGGTCACCTGCTTTATAGTGAAAAGCAAGGGAATGCCTCCTCCAAGACAGTATTTCTGAGTCGCTTCCGGGATGGTTTTAAAGTGTAATATTAATGTTTAATTTCATTCATGTCTTATTTTTAAAGTGTAGCTCGGTGTGAAGCATTTGTATATGTCAAGTGTCAAACGGGCTTTAATATACAATACTCGGACACTTTTAAATGATTATAAAGAGTCTCAATTCTCTGGACTACTTTATTTATTGGCTTGCTTTAAAAATAATTAGTATAAGGGTTATACTGGATGTTAATAGAGAACATGAATGTTATTGTGCTCAATTATTAAGGGTAGTGTATCTTTCTAATTTAATATTAAATAAGAAAGATACATGTAAAGCCTAATACTCCTTTTCTCCTTAAGGGGTTACCTCTTTATTATATAATTGAGCTTATTGGATTTTCCTCTATGTCCTAGGCCCTCCAGCCTGTTTACTATTCAGCTAAGTCTGGATCATTGGTACAGTATAAAAATGTTAAAAAATTTATAGTAATTTATATATTTTTTATACTTACCAATGACCCAGACGGGGATGGCCCTCCCTGAGTTGGGAACTCTTGCCTCCCCGCTGAGTACATAGCGCTGACCAGGCACTGCCAGTAAGAATGATATTTGGCGCCAATTTCGGGACGACTGCGTCACTGCGGATGCGCAGTAGAGTCGTACTATGGAGGTCCTTTAGGACATGATTTCTTTTTGTTTTGGATGCAAATTTTGGGGATTGGGGGGCAAAATTTGTGTTTGGCCCTGGTTTTGTTGGAGTTAGCACCAGCTAAGTCTGGGTCATTGGTAAGTATAAAAAATATATAAATTACTATAAATTTTTTAACTTTCCGGATCTTCTGTTTAAGTAATTTACATTATTGGTTCCAAGAAAAAAACACTAAATGTATAAAACCCTAGGTAAGATCTGTTCAACACCAACTAATCTGCTGAAAACTGTCCACACAAATTTCGAATTTATTTCACCAATGTTTATTTTTATATATTGAGTGTAAATGTAATGTAATGTGTTACAAATCAAATCACTGTTTCATCGTTGATAAATAACACAATTTTAGTTTTGGCAGAATTGGGGCTTAATGACATGTTTGACAGCCAGGGTCATCTCTTGTCTTACAGTTTTACAGGTGGAGGAAGCCGGTGTACCACTGGTCAGTGACAAGCAACTGTCAGACTCCCAAACGAACTAACTCCACACATGCAGGGTTAGCATTGGTTGAAGACAGGTGCACCGTCAATGTGCAGTATGCCATAGTAAACAGCACCACCGTGCCCAAGGATACAATGCAGTCGCTGCAGGTGGGATTCGAACTGTAACCTCTCGGCTTGCAGCCTGCATCTCTACTGCTGAACCACCACACTCCCTGTAGTGTATTTTAAGTGCCCCTTGATGAAAAATGAAATGCTGAAAAAATTGTGGAATCCTGTTTTTCGTTTCCATGCTTATACCCTGATGGAACCTGCATGGAAATGGAACGATTATTTCTGTGAAATCTGCATGAATGTACTTGAAAATTAATTATACTTGGCTGGCCAAGGAGACTGAATGGGTGGGGGAGATGGGGGTGGGGGGGGGGGGGGGGCTGGATGTGTTTGGGCTCAGCATGCTTGCTTAAACAAATGGTTAACCTTTTACCCAATGCAGACGATATCAAAATTTATTATTTTAATTATTATTTTTCCAAATTTTCTTTAAAATTTCAACAAAACCATATCATGTGACCCCCTCGCCCCACCCCCACCCCCACCCCCCACCCCCCCCACCCCCACCCCCACTGCCACCCCCATTGCAATGAACTTGACCTGCTTGTCCCAATGAGGGATCGCATGATATGGTTTTGTTGAATTTTTTTTGGAAAATGCTGTTTTTTCAACTGCTGAATTTGCATATTACTTGGGTGTATGCAGTGGATTCGTTAGGTAAAGGGTTAAAGGGGGCATCCAAAATAAAACCTGTCTTTGGTAAATAGCTATTTTCAAAATCAACTTTATTCCGAGAAAAAAGATAAAATATAAAAGTTCCTCCTACAACATCTTTGATGCCTGAAATGTATATTATGTTGTGAAGAATTTTTAATTTTAAGGACTGTACCCTCATTAAAATCATTCAAAAATTGTTTTTCTATGTGAACTTAATCTCTCAGATATTTGAAGTACTTTTTGATGTACTTTTTTTGAATGGTGGTCCTTAATTTCACGACATATTCTTTGCCCTTATTAATTAAAAAGTGTTTTTTTTTCATATAATTAACGTTGGGAATTACAAAACTAATGCTTATTTAGGCCTAAGAAATTTAAGAAGCTCTTTCTCAGGCCCACCTGCATTGTCATTTTGGTTGCAGTATGCTCTCTTTTTGTAACCAATGCAAACTTAAAAAATAAAATAGCTTATGTCTGATATTTTCCCAAGTTAATGAAATTGATAAATCTGTCCCTTGAGTGCAACAAGGCTTTGCAATGCTTTACAAAGCCTGTTTGCACTCAAGGAATGAAAAACACCACCACCCTTGCTTTCTTATCAACCTACCTCACAATTGTTTACAACAGGCTTGCACTACAGTAGAAGTCCCTAACTCTGAAATATACTCTCCAAAGTTCTTTCCCAAGCGATATGGGTAAGAAAAAGTGGTGCAAAAGCACGAAGAAAAATAAGCTAAACCTGGGTCGAGTGCGACCGGTGCACACCCAGTAGGGGACACTCTTCTCTGTACTAATCCATGAATTCTGGTACCAGTGCACCGACGTATAACAAACTTGTCATTCTTTTTTCTTCGGCCATCTTGTGCAGATGTGCTTTGATTTTGTTCATCAACAATGATGCCTTTTGACTCAATGTTGATGATGTTCCAGTTCTGTATTGTGGAATCGTAGCTGTTGCTTCACCATCCAGACATACAGGGCTGTGTTTTTGTATATTCTGTCGATTATTCACATTATTTTTCATGATATATGTTTTTTCTCTATGCCGATTTTGCGCTCGATATTTGTGTACCGTGCTGTTTCGGTCTTGTTCATTAAATTGACATTAATGCTAACCCTCATGGGTTTTGCATTTATCTGAGTTTGGTGTCAGCAGGGGACTTTATGACCGCTTTTCTCTCCTCTATTGAAGGTCGTATTTCTGCAAGTTTTTCCCTTTGGCGTTCCTTTATGTTCCCATTGGGCCTTAATTTCCTGCCACCTACTCTGGTAGCTGGGGGTGTCCTGATTTATTTTCTTTAGGTTCAGCTTCCCTTCTACATTGCTCTCACAGATATGCCTGGGACTATTCCTCACAGGTGCTGTTTGTTGCCTTAGCATGCTCCACTTGCTATGGATGTTTCCTGTTGGCAGTATAGCTCTTAGTCATCCACCGTATGGGCTTCCATCTATCTGTAGTTCGGGCACGTGGCCATTCCTCCCACGCATATAGAAGGGGGACTCAGTCGTTCGGGGCCTCCCGAACTGACTCTGTCTGGAAAGAGTTCTTTCTCCCTCAGTGGGGGTTTTGCAGTCTTTTTCTGGCATGGATACCGTGGTAGCTGCTGAATTTCTGGCGAAGAGATGTCTGGTTCTGGGACTGCTGTCCCCCTCCAATCGACATTTGAGGCTGTCCCTAGGGTTGTGACACCTCCTTTTGAGCCAAGCTTGGTTGCTCACTCTGCTTTTCTGCCTTTGTCAACAGCTACTGATGTATCTGCTCCTACTGCTGCTCCATCGGTGACGTCATCGGTTTCCGTTTCAGCTTGGCTCGGCTTATCCCTGCAGGGATTTCTGCTTCTTTGTACCTTCCCTGGCTTCAACTCTGCGAACACGGAAGTGGTTGCCGGCCGATCCCTCTGTCGCGCCCAGCAGGTTTGTCTTTGGATTCAGATGTTGCGCTTTCATCCACACACTCTGGTCCATCTGCCAGTTTTGCGGAACTGGCACATTTTGTGCAGCCTGGACATTTTGTCCCTCAGAGGTCCTCCACGACTCTCCCGAGTTCTAAAGATCCTCGGGGTATTTCATACCCCTATAAGCATCTGCATTCAGATGTTTCAGCTGCCACCCGTCGCCACACGTCGAGTGTTCTAGAGGATAGTGACCCTTTGCTGGATAAGAGGGTCAGATGCGAAGCCACTTTGCCAGGTCACTCCCACGTCGAACTGCGTTAAGGGAGGCTCTCTCCTTGCTCACTCAGGTTCTTTCCAAGGGCCTTCCTGTTGCCTCCAGTGAGGCTACTAGTGGATTTTAGGTGCCCTCCACGGCACCGCCTCCCTGGATTGAAAGCAGGCCACTTTCTGATCCCCCTGGTGTTCCTACACCACAGGAGGCATCGGCTGGTATGCCCGGGATGGGCAATGTGTCTTCCGATTCAGGGGATGGGTCAGACACACCTGATGTTGAGAGCCATCAGTCTTCTGACTTGGGATCGACTCTTCTTTGTGTTTGAGTTCCTTCCGAAACTCAGACTGTCAGACCAGCCGGAGGTTTCAGCCAGGCCACGATCATTGGTCGCGTGCCTATAGCTGTGGAGCAACCTGCTTCTGGGTGCCTTCGATTGTACCCGTCAGTACAAGTGGTCAAAGCTTTTGCAGCATTGGACTCGAAACTGAGTTCCAAGGTTATGAAGACTTCGTTCTTCACTGGGGCTGATACCTTTTTTGCCCATTGTGCATTATCATTCCTACGATTCCGCCAATCCGTCAGTCTGCCAGACTTTGACGGTCTTTGATCAGGACTTCTCCTCCCTCAGACTTTCCAAGTCCAAGTTGGCCGTTATTCCTATGGCAACTTTGGAGTCCATGTTGGTCTTATCCAGAGAGATGCTAGGCAAGCTTTCTCTCTAGGATCACGTTGTCTCTGCCTTGGCTGCTTACTTGCCTCCAGATAAGTTTGATGACATACAGGCTCATTTGAGTGTGATCTCAAAGGTGCTCATGCATCTTACTCACACACATGCCTGCTGTAACACGACTAATTTGAAATTAGTTCGCGGGGATGCTTTGTTGGACACAAGCCATTCCCTTCCTGAAGGGCAGTGCTCTGCTCTTCGATCCACTTCTTTGGTGGGTCCGCGACTATTCCATGATTCCATGGCGATGGTCCAGAATGACATCTTGCGTCATTCCAAAAATCAGCTGCTGCTTCGCCAGCTTGATTTGCCTTCTGTTGGATGTCAGGGCCGTTTCAAGCCTAACAGTTGACTTCTTCTTCCTCTGAGAGGCCAAGGGCTGATCCTCCTGCTTCCGCTTCTTCCTCTTACTGACATGATAAGGGTAAGCATTGGCAGAAAATAGGAAGGTCTCAGGATCCTTCTACTAGCAGAGGAGGTGGTTTCTCCTCTCACAGGCCTCACCGGGGCTCGAAATGAAGGTCCTCACCTCGATTCGTCCCAGATTGGAGGAAGGATATCAGAGTTTGCAGACCATTGGGCCACACTCACATCCGATCCTTGGGTGTTAGATGCGGATATTCTTTAGGAGGCACCCCACTCTGTTGAGGGTGTCGCTTCCAACTCAAGTTCCTTCAGATGGTTCATGCAGGGAACTTTTGAACACAGAGATAGACAATCTCCTGTCAAAGGGGGCAATCAAGGTTGTCAAGAACATTCATTCAGTAGGATTTTATTCCCGTTTGTTCTTGGTGCCAAAGGACAACGGCCGACGCTGACCGGTTATTGATCCGACCAGTTATCGTTCTGAATATCCTGAACCAGTCTATCATTGCTCCCAAGTTCAGCATGGAGTCTTTCAGGTCGGTTCACCGCTGCATTCACCAGGGAGATTTTGCTTCCAGCATCGACCTGTGAGATGCTTACTGTCATGTTCCGATTCATCGGACATTGCAAAAGTATCTACTTTTCACTTTACTGGGGCGAGTTTACCTGTTCAAGGCCATGCCTTTCGGCCTCAACCTGGCTTCTTGGGCCTTCACCCGACTGATGTCGCATGTGATAGCCATTCCATCGCACACAGTTTGGACGATATCCTCTGGAGGCACTCCAATGCTGCTCTTCTGGAGCCCGATGTCGCCACACTGTTGAGCCTGCTCACATCGCTAGGGTTCGGAGTCAATGAGGAGACGCCAGACCTGGTCCCTTCTCAGTCGTCTTGTCATCTGGGGATGGCCTTCCGTACTCCACTGAATATGGTGGCTGTTCCCTGAGCGAGAGCAGTGATTCTCTCGGCTTTCACCCTGATTCTGATCTAGTCCACGTTCGCGTCAGCTCGGGAGTATTCTCCAGTTTCTTGGTCTCTGAGGGTTTGGTGACTGATCTCATTCCTTTAGATGGGCTGCTTGTCTGACCTCTCCAACACCTTTTGCTCAGTTGTTAGAGATCGAATGTCGATCCTCTGGATCTGGTGCTTTAGTTACCAGCATCTCACGGTCATCACCTTCTTTGGATGGATGTTCAGTGGATTATACAAGGAGTTCCGTTGGACTTGCCCACTTCCGAATGTGTTCTGATGGCAGATGCCAGCGATCTCAGATGGAGTGCAGTACTGGATCCTTTAGATCCTTCCCTTCATGGGATTTGGGACCAGGATCAAGCAGCTCTTCACATCAACCAGAAGGAGATTCTTGCTCTTCTGAGTTTGTGGCAGTGGATCCACCACCTTTCGAATCGTCAGGCCCTTCTGTTGTCCGAAAATTTGACTGTGGTCGCTTACATTCGGAAGCAGGGCAGCACGCACTCGGTTCCCATGTACAAATTAGCTCGGGATCTTTTACTGCTCGCTCAGGATGTCAACTCCGGAGTGGTGGTTCGTCACATTCCTGGTTGTTTAAACGTCCTAGCCGACTCCCTGTCCTGTCGGGGCAGGGTCTTTTTCACAGAGTGGATGCTTCTCAGAGCAGTGTTCCAGTCGCTTTGTGATCTCTGGGGTTGTCCCCACATCGATCTGTTTGCGGCCCTGTTGGAACCATCAGGTGGACACTTTCGTCTCCCCATTTCCAGATCCTCTGGTTTTCACTGTGGTTGCTCTATCACTCGTTTGGAATGGTCTAGTCGGCTATGCCTTCCAGTTGGTTCCAATTCCACTCTCTGTTGGTGGCGGTTCCGGCACGTCTCCCTCTATATCGCAGCTTTCTTTGTCAAGGTCACCCGAGGAGGTTTCACGTCGACCTGACATCATTGTTCCTTCACACATATCTTTTGTCTGGTCTTGTCTCCTCTGTAGAGGTTTTTCGAGACAAGCAGTCGAGTGCATTTCTTTTTCAAGTCGGCACTCCACTTGTTTAGCCTATGTAGATAAGAGGAAGGTCTTCTGTCGATGGTGTGCTGATCACTCTGTCGATTATGACGATCCTTCGATAACACAGATTGTGTAGTTTCTGGTATATCTGTTCGATTCTCGGGGTCTCCAACCTATTACTATCAAGGGGTACAGGTCTACGCTTTCGGAGACCTTTTTCGTATGTGGGAAAGCGTCGTATCGGCACTAATCTGTACCTCTCCAAGCTCCTAAGGCACTATTTTTTACCTGCGTCGCCAGCAGCAGGGCAGGTCTAGTAACCACTCGACTCCGTCCGTCAATCCGTCTGTCAGTCAGTCCGAAACACTTCTTCTGTCTAAGTTTTCTTAGCTTCTATGAAAAGGAATGATTTTATATTTGGTCTGCTGCTTCATAATGATGAGTTGTATTGTGTATCTAATTATCAGATCTGCCGTGCAGCCACTTCCTGTTTGCCGATACTTTGAAGTCTGTTCATCTCTGTAATCAATTGCATGCAGCGACGCAGGTCCAGACCCGGTATTGGTCTTGGCTTGTTTTACAAAGCCCAGGGTTTTGCAGCTGACCCCAAGATGGTATCTTTCTTGGGTTCTGCTTTGCTTGGGGGGGGGGGGGGGGGGACCATTCAAACCATTATCCCAAGTGGATATGCGTTTTCTCAGATACAAGACAGCTTTTCTGATAGCTTTTGCTTCAGCCAGAAGGGTTAGTGAGCTTCACACCCTCTCGATTCATCCAGCCTTTTTCAGGAGCTCTGCCAACAGTGTACTCCGCATCCTGTCTGTATCAGGGCTCTTCCTTCTGTTGAGGGTAACCACCCTTTGCTCTGTGTGGTTTATTCAATTCGCTTTTACCTCAACTGGACGTAGTTCATTAGGAAAGACAGGAAACGATTCTTTCTGTCCCTTATCCCTAATCGACAGAAGATCTCTCCTCAATCCATTTCTAGATGAATTTGTTGCTATCCACACGTCATACACTCATCTAGCAACTGACGATTGCATTACCAATCGCATTTCTGCCTATGTGGTGTGTGCATTGTCTACCTCCTGGGCTTATGCTAACTCTGTCAATTTGTCGGATGTTATGTTGCCAGCCTACTGGAGAAATGCTTCTACTTTCTCCACCTTCTACCTCCGTCAGTTGCAGAAGCAGTCTGAGGACCTTTTTTAGCTCACCTGACTGCAAGTCAGTGTGAGCTTTTGCCATCACTTGGCATCCGTCGTCTGTTGTCCGTTAACTTTTTGCAAACTTGCAAACTTGACATCTTCTTCACAACCACTACGCCAAATTCAAACAGAAATTGCAAAGACCATGTATCTAGTATACCCTTTCTATTTTGTTTAAATGAAGCAGCTCCCATATTCAGGCTCTGGATTATGCCTTAAAAGCTTAAAAACATTTTAAAATCTTCTTCTCATGAACCACCAGAGGGAATACCTGATATTTGGCATGGAACATCCTTTGGTGTAAAAGATTAAAGTTTGTTCAAGGGAAGTTGATAAGTCAGTATCTGGGCTCTCTGTGGGGGGCATATCCATTTAAAATTTCGAATTAAAGAACCGGTCGGCTGATTTCAACCAAATTTGGCATGTAGTATGAATGGGGCCTAAGTAATTGATTGATGCCCCCCCCCCCCTCCCCCCCCCCAAAAAAAAAAAATTGTCACTGCCCTGTGGCAACCCTAGGAGTAAAAACAAAAAAATTCAAACGCCCATATATCCCAAACCACAGGGAACTGTCATTTGGTATGAAGCATCCTTAGGATTGGAAAAAGGGATTGGTTAAAAAAAATTGCCACCGGTTCAATCAGGGTGCTCGGTAGAGGGTATTGAAAAAATGATGAGTCAGCATTTTTGCAGTAGTTTATCCTGGAGGAAAATGTTCACTGAGATCCTTGATTGACAGCAAGAATAACATATTGTTCTTAAATCAACAATGCTGCTAGCTTATCTTGTTGTTATAATCTGAAAATTTTCTGGACTTCAGTTGTTATTTCATGTTGAATATGAACCCTTTCAATCTGGAAGCATCTGATTCCTGTATGCATGTCTTTAATTTAACCCTCTCAAGCCTGCAATATGGGTTCAAAAGATTTAATTGATGCCATGAACAAACCCTTTCAATGCTGTATATGGTTCCTTGCAAAAAAGAAAATTGATCTGATTCCTGTATGAATATCTTTAATTTAACCCTCTCATGACTTCAGTGTGTTTTTTCCAAAGATTTTATTTCATGATGAACTCTCACTGCTGTGCATTTATGTTTTTTTCTGTTTTCTTGGAAACATCTGATTCCTGTATGCATATCTTTAAATTAACCCTCTCAAGACTGCAATGTGGGTTCCAAAAAAGACTTTAGTATGTTTTCCAAAGATTTTATTTCATGCTGAACCCTTTAAATTCTGGAAACATTTATCTGATTCCTGTATGCATGTCTTTAATTTAACCCTCTTATGACTGCAGTGTGGGTTCCAAAGATTTTATTGATGCCATGAACAAACCCTTGCAATGCTGTATATGGTTCCTTGGAAAAAATTGATCTGATTCCTGTATGAATATCTTGAATTTAACCCTCTCATGAATTCAGTGTATTTTCCAAAGATTTTATTTCATGCAAACCCTCTCATATGTTTTTTTTCCTGGTTTCTTGGAAACATTTATTTGATTCCTGTATGCATATCTTTAATTTAACCCTCTCAAGACTGCGATGTGGATTCCAAAAATTTTATTGATGCCATGATCAAACACTTTCAATGCTGTGCACATGTATGTTTTTTTCTGGTTCCTTTGAAAAAAAATTGATCTGATTCCTGTAAGAATATCTAATTTAAACCTCTCATGACTTCAGTGTGTTTTTCAAAGATTTTATTCTATGTTGAACCCTTTTAATGCTGTGCACATATATGTTTTTTCTGGTTTCTTGAAAACATTTATCTGATTCCTGTATGGGTGTCTTTAATTTAACCCTCTCAAGACTTCAGTATGGCTTTTGAAGATTTTATTGATGCCTTGATCAAACGTTTTCACTGCTGTGCACATATGTTTTTGGGGGTTTCTTGGAAAAAATATTCTCTAATTCCTGAATGCATATCTTTAATTTAACCCTCTCAAGGCTTCAATGTGGGTTTCCAAGATTTTATTTCATATAATAGTGTTAATTAAAACCTATTTCTGATTTCTTTAAAAATATTTAACCCCCAAAATAAGCTTCCATAAATTCTCTTTCTGTTTTGTTTATTTTTAATGCTTTAACCATATTCACACAGACTTGAATGTACTGGTGGCAGTCAAATTCTGTTTCTCTAGTTTGAAATCTTTCTTATTCTTTAAAACCACTGGGCTAAATTCATTCATTTATGGCACAGGCCTTCTTTGGAGTAAACCTTTTCTCCTTTGTTCAAATGAAGCTGCTGCCATCTTCAGGCCGGTGGAATTTACTCTTCTGATTTTTCCCTCCAAATTACTGTATCCCTTAGAGTGGGGTTAATGCTCCATAAGCCTAATATGCTTTTAAAATCCTCTTTTTATAAGCCACTTGCAATAATGCTTAGATTTCTTGTTTGGAACTTACTTTAGTGATGCAGATTCAGTTTTTTTCAAAGAAACTCAGTAAGTCAAAATTTGGGCTACACTCAGTATTTCTATTTTCAGTTTCAATGGGCATATGTGAACCATATTTGTCATGTAGTATATAACTGGGTCATAATGCCAGATTTTATTTATTTTTTTTTTTTTGGGGGGTGGGGGGTGGTAGGGAGAACCGCAATAGCTGAAAACAAAACAAAAATTCACAGAACAGAGCTTGCCAGAAAGCTTTCCTAGGACCAGCAGAAATGAATGGCCAAAAAAGTTGCCTTTTGGTTGTGTCATAGCAAATAAAAAAAATTGCTCTTGCTGCTGATCACTTACTGATACACTCATCTCTTTTAACAACTTCAGCCAGGTGAGCTTTTTAGGCTCAATTGAGCCTCTGATTCTTCAGGCCCTCTTTTTTATTGCTCAGGCTGTTATCAACCCTAGCCATTAGGATTCTTCCAAGGTCAGTTCGAGACCTGTGCTTGGTTACTGTCCTTTCTCTCTGTGTGTCACACAGAGCCATGCGCCTCTCGTCATTTACTAATGTTTGTGATGCTGTGGTTTTATTGGCCTTGGGTACTCTTCTTCTGTCCACGGTTCCTGTGGGGGTTGGTTATGCGATTCCCACCTCTTCTTGTCTATTCAGCCTGTTGTAAACAGTTATAGTTATAAGGTAGGTTGATAAGAAATTTAAATTTTATATTAAATTTCCTTTCTTATTTTACCTGCCACAATTGTTTACATGGAGGCCCTCCCATCTTATTCGGGTAAGAATCCTTCCTCCCTGCTGATCACATAACTGCAAGGTTGGTGGATTCAAATAGAATGACACGTTCGTTATACTTCTGTGCACTGGTACCAGAATTTGTGGATTAGTACAGATAAGAATGTCCCCTACTGGGTATGTGCTGGTTGCACTCAACCCAGTTTGGGCTTATTTTTCTTGGTGCTTTTGCATCACTTTTTCTTTCCCAAATCGCTTGGGAAAGAACTTGAGAGAGTATATTTCCAAGATAGGGACTTCCACTGTAGTGCAAGCCTGTTGTAAACAATTGTGGTAGGTATAATAAAGGAAATTTACTATAAAATTTAAATATTCTGTAGATTATGAAGTCTAAAACATAAAAAGAACCAATAATGTGAAATTCTGATGGCAAAGAAATAATTACAAAAATAAAAAAATCGCCTGAGAACAGAAGATCTACTTTGTGGGACCTTAAGAACCTCAATTTCCTGTAGCAAGTATTTTGATGTTTTACCAACTTAACAGGCACTGATGTCTTTTTGTTTTAATGAAATTCAATATTGGTCCATAAAAACAGGACACAATTTAAGCACCGTGGAGACCACTTGATTGAATATTTTGTAATTGAATATCCCATTTATTTGCATCTAATTTACAAATACCAAACCATTTATTTTTTCATTAGTACAGATTTTCCCTGTGGGGAACCCCAGGAAGTGATTCAGTGCTTGTTTACTGTGGAAAACAAGCTATTTTACATGTAAAATAGTGCTCCATCAGCAATGCTTGGTGGGGTAGACGTCCTGTAAAATGGGCAACATGGGTATAAACAATTGACTAAACTTGACTTTATCTCCATGTTGTAGTCATGATTGTGCAGAAATATGTTACCTTAAACACCAGTAAATAAATAGATAATTATTATATGCTAGCCTGTGAATTATCACAATTATCTGAAAGATATTTCTCGATATCTATCAACTTGATGGATAATGAGGAATATCCCTCAGTAGCTTCCTAAATGATGTTATGCTTCGGCAAATGACGTCGCCTTGAAGGAACGATCTGGCCGATCTTTGTTATTGTTTTGATTCCTATGTGTTTGCAGTCAAATTGGGCTGAATATTGCGCAGTAAAATGTCACATAGCATGTAATAAAAAGAAAATCTACGCTATTTTAGAGAATATCGGAAATTGTCTCATTCTTGTGGACCTGAAAATATGAAAATAAAACTTTCAGGTCCACACTCATGAGATAATTGCCGATATTCACAAAATAGCATAGATACCCTCTATATATATATTTAGTACAAATTTGACCTTATAATTGCATAAAAGTTAAAGAGTGAAAGCCTTTTAGTTGAGTAAAAAATCTCATGATCTATTGTAGAAACCCTCTGACAACCACTGAATTCTCCATGTTTATGGACCTGTTTGTCCTCAGTACATCCAATAAAAGCAATTAATATGTTTTATCTCTTTTGATTGAGCTCTATCAGTTAACCTCTAGAAGACAGAGAAATGTCCAAATTACTGTTAATTGTATACTCCAGTTAATAAAATATTTTCCACTTAATTAACAAGGTCCCATTGTGCTTAATCTAAGGATTTTTGGGGTGTTTTAATGGTATTTCAATGAACTTTTGAGTAGATTTTAAATGGTAGAGTGCTGGCAGCCCATAACTGTAGGTACTGCAACTTAAAGGCTTCACACTCTCTTGATATGCTTCATATTATCTTTGAAATGAACTTATTTAGTCTGTACCGATTTGCCTTGTTATGCCCCAACCTCACAAGGAGGATTCAGGGGGTATCTAGTGGGGACCTCCATCCATCCATCTGTCCGTCTGTCTGTCTGTCCATAGAAACCTTTTGGATTGTAATTTCAAAGTGATCGGTCTGATTTGGATCTCCTTTGGTATGCTAATAGACCTGCATGGGGGAATGGATATGCATAAGGAACGAGTTCTGTCCGATAATTTTTCCCAGATTATATGGCCCTTTTTCACTCTTTCCACAACACCTTTAAGGCTACGTCGAACCTGCCTACTGGCCGAGGCCAATGGCTCATGCTTTGCGAAGCCCTTGTTACAATTTATGGGAGAGTGCCTATGGGCACTCTCCCACAAATTGTAACATAGCAAAAACATGTGAACCAATTTTAATGACCAAAAATAATTTAGCACTCTACTAGTTTATTGATGTTGCATGCAGTGATGTATGAAGTGCACATATATCTATTCAATTGTCTCAAGAATCGAATGTTTCCTTCAATTTTCAGTTGTCTTGAACCAGATTGTAAAGTAATTCTGCCTCCAGCAGTTGTACAGTCAGTATTACCAACAGAAATGTTTGAACGCTGGGAGAGGCTTATGCTTCAGGTAGTTAAATTGATTATTCTTGTGATAAAACATTTCTGCATTCAATACTTTATGAATGGTTATCTCCCTCTATCTGTAAACCATGATCCTGCTCTTTTCTGGATTTACTATATATAATTAACTGATGATAATAGAATTAATTGATGAACTCTTTACTTGCTGTATCTCATCTCTCATCAAATCTTGTCATGGCTGCTGTGAAGTAGCCATGACTAGATTGATTAAAAAAGTATGATTATTTAACTCAAGAAATCAGTGGTCAAAAAGTTGATTAATTTGAAGGGGAAAATGTGGTAAAAAGTGCCCAGATTGTACTTAATTTAGTGGCAATAGATTTCCTGTTCTGGGCAGGAACATTTGCAAGTAGATTGTAAGCACTTAACCTTTACTGGAGTGGTTACAAGCTTTTTTCTGGTTACAATTTTGCTCCTGGTTAACCCTGAACTCCTTATCATCAGGCCCAAGTATATTTTTACACTGTAAACCAATGGCCCAGTCTTGCAGACTAGCTGGTGCTTAACTCAAAATTATTTAGGGCCAAACACAAATTTTGAACCCCCCAATCCCCAAAATTTGCTTGCACAACAGAAAATTAAAAGTCCTATCTGGGCCTCCATACATTTACTCTCTGCGCAGACGTCAGGAAGTGACCAGAATTGGTGCCAACATCATTCTTTGTTTGGCCCTAAAGTCATCAACAATGAAATGACATATGTGCTTTAAAATCTCCTTTTTTGAGGATGCCAGACACAAATCAATGCAAGAATTGGTGGATACAAGGCTGTTATTGGATGAAGGAAGTGTTCAATGGTGGTTTTGGACGTTCAGGGCTGTAACTTTATAATATTTATAAAATTACTTTATGTTTCCCAATTTCGGGACATTTGCCATGCCTGACATCATCATTTTTGATAATGATTATTCCACTGTTTGTTTAGTATTCCTTCCCTATCCTTCCATGAACCCTTCCTGTTAAACTCTTAAGCTTTTTGGTTATTTTTTATTGAAATTTTTTATTAAATTTCTTGGGAGTTTAACATATATTACAGAATATTATTCTGTTTCTTCCCCAGGGTTACTTCCTCACCCTAGGGGTGTTAGGTTGTTTAGTTCTGCATCTTCTATCTGATGTATCGTTTTTTCTTCGTATGAAGATCTAGCTTTACATCTGATAGCATTTCAATCGGTTCTGACTTTGGTCCTTTTTGTGTGCCTGATGTCTTGTTTACATTGATGTTGTTTACATTGTCAGCATCCTCATATATAGGTTGTTTTTTTATATTCTATTACTGTAGTATACTGTAGGATACATGGATTATTATTCTGGTAGTGTAGCTCAAAAAAATTTTGGATTTTGTCCACACTTAGGCTATATCGGGATGCCCATGGGCTCTTAATGTTCCCTTTGGGAACTTAGGCATTTTTTCAAAAAATTTTTGTTTACAAAAAATATTTTGAATTTAATTATGATTGCTATTATTCATGTATCTCAGTTATATTTATATATTGTTGTGAAGTTTGGAGGACTGATATCAATTTTAGTTGATTCACTCCTGCAGACTCTTGTCATTCTTGTGTTCACTGGGATGACTGATGTTGGAGTCGGGTGTCGCAGTATGTTGTTGACGGTGAGGTTCTGAGGATCAGGCCTCTCACCATGTTTTAATTCATTCTGTCAGTTTCTATTTCAGAGGAACATGAACATGGTGATATTCTGACACCCATCCAAATGTGGTACCGTCGTGGAGCATATAGAGCTAGCTGCAGTGCTCATTATTGCAAGAATACAAGCAGCTAGCTCGACCGGTGAAGCGGTACTCTGTCCGTGGGTGCCGTGACACTGGGTAAGTTTGTTGCGGTCATAGGAAGTGAATGTGGGTAGAGCGAGCACTATAATATAAATAGCTCACCCAGCGACGACGGAAATAGGGAGGAAGCCGGCACGTTCTTGTACTCCATGAGATGACCGCATCCTAGCTACCCGACTTCGGATATCCAGCCTGTTGCATGAAGAACTTGAAGGAACCACTCTTCACCTGTCAAGTCGGACCATCCGGTGGCTAGGGAGACGAGGCCTCGATCATCAGACGTTCGGAGAAAGGATCTGTTTCTGACACACTGTCCCAGGAGCAGCATGCGGCTAAAGAATGGAAAACCGCTGCTCCTCAAGCCTCGATGACAGACTTGCTGTCGCAGATTGCGCAGGTGATCGCAGCATCCCTGCAAGTGCAGATGCAGCCTCTCTCAGACTCAGAATCTGAGCTGTCGGATGGTGCTGGGTCGATCCAGTCGTTTGTTCATGCAGATGCAATGGACCGAGATTCGCAACTGATTCTCTCGGATGGTGAAAGGGATAAGGAAGAATATTACCCTTCCCTTTCGGAACAGTAAATGGTTGCGATGGCTTTCGTTCATCAATACTACCCTGATTTTGTTCCGCCGAATCAGAATGCTGCGACGACAAGAGAGAAACCGCTGGCATTGTTGGAGGCAGACTTTATCCGGACAAAGGAGGAAGTCCTTTCTTTTCCGGTTCAGTTTATGCAGGTGTCGCAGGCCTTCGGTCATATAGGAAGAAGGCAGTTTCTTATCTTCATCTTCCGTATACATACCGTTTTTTGGACCATGTTCATTTAAAACAGTCGGGGAAGATGTTCAGAGATTTCTTCTGCATTTGGATAAGCAGGCCGGGGATCTAGAGGTGCAAATGTTACCTGTATCATTCACTATTCGCTCAGACACAATTGAGATGGCAATTTGTTCAAATAGAGCGAATTTGGAAGTTATGTCTTACGCAGATCACATTACAGGAGCTATGGCGCAACGTCTCAAGGGAAATGAATTTGAGGACATTTGTACCTCTCTTGGAGTTCTTTCCAGGACAATTTTATATACCACATTTAACTCCGCCCTAACAGTGGCTAATCTGGAGTCAATCAGATGTGATGCTGCCCTTGCATCGTCATCACGGATAAGATGACAAGGTGAAAAGCTCTCTGAGTCGCTCCAGTTTCCGGACATTTTATTTTTCGACGACTAGCTTTCATTAATCTATGAACAAGCTACTAAGAAAGTGTCTAGTGCTCTGCTTTTGAAGTCGGCATATCAGCGACCAGCTTCAGCAGACAAAAGTAAAGGAGGGCGTTCCAGACAAAAATCGTCAAAAGGAAACTCCTCACGAGGGCACAAAAAACCCTCTTATAATTACTCTTGAGGTCGTCAGTATAGCGACTCGGAAAAGGGGTGTAGATCTGATCGAGACTATAGGTCAGATGCCCATAGGCCGACGAGACAAGGTTTTTTCGTGGGGAGGATGTGGTTGGCCTCCCGTAAGCCTTGCAGGTCATACAGGTTATGGTTTACATCTCTATTGCTGCCCAGTTGGCTCTGCAAAATACTGGATAACAATCACAGAAGATCGGTGGGTGAGAGGTGTAGTCTTGGACAGCTTACGGCTATCATTCTGAGCAAAACCCCCACTAAAAAGTTGTTCGCGTTGGACAAATCTTCCATCAAATTCTTGCATAAGAGAGTTTTTCCTACCGGAGGTATAAGCTCTCTTATCAAAGGAAGCAATACAGGTCGTCGAGAATCAGGATTCTCAAGATCTTTACAGTCACGTGTTCCTCGTACTGAACCCAGACGGCTCATTCCGACCGGTAATAGACGTGAGCTGGATAACAAGCTTATCATGGCTCGAAAAATTTATTTATGGAGTCCATTCGGTCGGTAAAAGCGAGCGTTCGAGTGATAGACTGTGCGGCAAGCATAGCTGTAAGGATGCGTACTTTCATGTCCTGGTGCATCCAGCATTCTATAAGTACCTGCAGTTCACTGTACAAGGGAAGTTGTATCAGTTCGGAGCACTATGCTTTGGTCTGAATCTGGCCCCCTGGGCGTTCACTTGAATAATGAACTCGGTAATGTCATACTTTGGAGCTCTTTCGTCTGCGGTAACTTCGGCTTACTTGTACGACCATCTACAGGGATACGCAACAGAATTAACAACGTTGGATTCACATAATAATGGACGACCATGTTCAAATTTGGTCAGACAACTCGACAGTAGTAGCGTACATCTGGAACCAGGGCAGCACCCATTCATTTCCGTTATGCCAACTAACGGAGAAGATTTTCCTATACGTCATGAATCATCATGTTCAACTTTATATCCTTCATATACCGGGTCGTCTGAACGTACTAGAAAACTCACTCTCCCAGAAAGGTCACCTGTTGCAATTGGAGTGGGCGCTCAACAAGCGAGTGTTTGGGCAGATTTGCTACCAGAGGGATTGCCCCATAATAGATCTGTTTGCGACGCACCGGAACAATCAGTTGCTGTCGTTTGTGTTGCCATGCCCAGACCATCGAGCATACTCAGTAGAAGCTCTCTCAATCTCAATCTCATGGGAAGGAATGATAGGATATGCGCATCCTCCAATTCAGTTGATTCAGTAGATGATGTTTTAGATCAAACAGTCTCATTGTGAATCCTACTAGTAGCACCTCTGTCATCACAGAAACCTTGGATCATTCTTCCCATGTGTCTGTTATGGGACGTTCCGCGGAAGATTCCTTCACGAAAGGACCTTCTTTATCAGGGAAAGTTTTTGTTCTTCACGTCCTTCTCTGCCCATAGTGGCATAATGGAGTCGGTTAGACGTGAGGGAACCATTGCGATTCCTATATTATTTTATGACTAACACAAGAACGATTAAAGTAATGCGGGTGAGGAGGGTTTGATATGAATTCGAATCCCCCCCTTCTCCCACCCCCCCTTCCCACCTCCAATGTGTTTAGAGGCGATTACCAGGTAAGACGTAGTTTTCTTCCCGCAAGTCTCGTATGAGTTTAAATACATACATGCATTTCTTGACTTCTCGATTGGCGGCTGGGTCGTGTTCTATGGCGACCTCATGGGCACATCCACTTTTTATTTGGTTGGTTTCCTGCGATTGTTCGTCTGATATGTCATATACAAGAGCATAATTCATCATAAATAAATTGCTAGTCTTTGGGTACCTCGGAGGCTGCATAGCCAGTTAACTGGTATTCAGATGATTACATATGGGCTTTCAATGCTCACGTGCATAATAAATAAATTATTAGGCAGACACATTATTGTATGTTTTGGACCTTAAAAATGATGATTATTTCGGGGCGGTCCTTGTAGAGCCTGTTAATCATACCAACTTCCATTTCTAGATCCAGGTTTCTATTAATGTCAGTACTCAATCGAATACACCTTGTTTTACACTCGTATATTCGCACGTTTATAGTGTCATAGATATCGGATAGCACACGTCAGGGATGTTTTTGTTGGAATTTATTGTACACCTGAATGGGGTCACCTGTGGGTTACCTCGGAAGTGTGTTTACTCTCCAGAGATTGTTCATTGTGGTTCTATAGGACATGTGTATGTTATATATTATATCTCCGGTGTTCGACCTATTTGGGTATGCCGACTCAGGTGTATGTTATATAGCGGGCGATATTAATTACCGGGATCGTCGCTATAGCCTTTGCTTCTGAAGTGACGTTATGCACCATTTATTAATAATAATTAATACCTGAGTGGCTGTTCGATGAATATTTATATTGTTTTTTGGTACCGCTTTTACTGATTCCAGAGTGCTCCCCTCTTTCTTTTTGAAGGTTCCTTCAAAAAGAAAAGGGGGGGAGATGATTTTTTTTTACCTCTCTTCCGTCTTGATAAGTATGTAACTAGGAGTGAAGCTATTTTGTGTGTAATTATACCCTGCATTCAGCTGGAGTTTTATTATACCCCCGCTTTGAAGAAGTGGGGGCTATATAGGAATCGCCCTGTACGTCCGTACGTCCGTCCATCCATCCGTACGTCCGTCCGTACGTCCGTCCGTACGTCTTTTCTTGTGTGCGCAACTCCTCCTACATTTATCAATCAATTTGGACAAAACTTTTCAGACATCATCACTACTAAGTGAACATGTGCATATTCCAAAATTTTTGAGCTGTGGCAATTTTAACTAGGTTATCTCCCTTTAACTTAGATTTATTATGGGTTTCTACATGAAATTCTTGTGTGCGCAACTCCTCCTACATTTATCAATCAATTTGGACGAAAGTTTACAGACATCATCACTACTAAGTGAACATGCGCATATTCCAAAATTTTTGAGCTGTGGCAATTTTAACTAGGTTATCTCCCTTTAACTTAGATTTATTATGGGTTTCTACATGAAATTCTTGTGCGTGCAACTCCTCCTACATTTATCAATCAATTTGGACAAAACTTTTCAGACATCATCACTACTAAGTGAACATGCACATATTCCAAGATTTTTGATCTGCGACAATTTTAACCAGGTTATCTTCCTTTGACTTAGATTTATTATGTCTTTCCGTTCGAACAAATTCTTGTGTGCGCAACTCCTCCTACATTAATGAACCGATTTTGATGAAACCTTTCAAACATCATCTCTACTAAGTGAACATGTGCATATTCCAAACTTTTTGATCTGCGACAATTTTAACCAGGTTATCTCTCTTGAACTTTGATTTAATATGGGTTTCTGCATGAAATTCTTGTGTGCGCAACTCCTCCTACATTTATCAATCAATTTGGACGAAAGTTTACAGACATCATCACTACTAAGTGAACATGCGCATATTCCAAAATTTTTGAGCTGTGGCAATTTTAACTAGGTTATCTCCCTTTAACTTAGATTTATTATGGGTTTCTACATGAAATTCTTGTGCGTGCAACTCCTCCTACATTTATCAATCAATTTGGACAAAACTTTTCAGACATCATCACTACTAAGTGAACATGCGCATATTCCAAGATTTTTGATCGACAATTTTAACCAGGTTATCTCCCTTTGACTTAGATTTATTATGTCTTTCCGTTCGAACAAATTCTTTGCTGGTGCAAACTCTAAGTTATCAAGGGTCAAACACAAATTTTGAACCCCCCAATCTCCAAAATTTGCTTGCAAAACCTAAAATTAAAAGTCCTATCTGGCCCTCCATACATTTACTCTCAGGGCATGCGCAGCCATCAGGAAGTGACCAGAATTGGCGCAAACATCATTCTTTGTTTGGCCCTGAAGTCAGCAACAATGAACTGACATCTGTGCTTTAAAATCTCCTTTTTTGAGGAGGCCAGACACAAATCAATGCAAGAGTTGGTGGATCCAAGGCTGTTATTGGATGATGCAAGTGTTCAATGGTCATTTTAGATGTTCAGGGTTGTTAATTTATAATAATTATAAAATTATTTCATGTTTCCCAATTTTGGGGCATACGCCTGACGTCATTATTTTTGATAATGATTATTCCACTGTTTACAAGGAATTCCTTCCTTATCCTTCCATGAACCTTTCCTGTTAAACTCTTAAGCTTTTTGGGGTTTTTTTTATTGAAATTTTTTATTAAATTTCTTGGGAGTTTAACATGTATTACAGAATATTTATTCTGTTTTTCACATGGTCACGTCTTCACCCTAGGGGGTGTTTGGTCGATTAGTCTTGCATCTTCTATCAGATGTATCGTTTTTTCTTCATATGAAGATCTAGCTTTGCATCTGGTAGCATTTAAATTGGTTTCTGACTTTGGGCCTTTTTGTGTGCCTGATGTCTTGTTTTTTTTCATTGACGTTGTTTACATTGACAATGTCCTCATATATAGGTAGTATTTTATATTCTGTTACTGTAGAATTACTGTAGGATACATGGATTATTATCCCAGTAGTGTAGCTCAATAAATTTGAATTTTGTGCACACTTAGGCTCTATTGGGATGCCTTTGGGCTCTTAATGATCCCTTTGGATCCAAAAAATATTTTGAATTTTAATTTTGATTGCTATTATTCCTGTATCTTAATTATATATATTGTTGTATAGTTTGGAGGACTGATATCGACTTTAGTCGATGTACTCCTGCAGACTCTTGTCATTCTTGTGTTCACTGGGATGACTGATGTTGGAGATGGGTGTTGCGGTACGTTGTTGGCAGTGAGGTTCTGAGGCCAGGCCTCTCACCGCGTTATAATTCATTTTTTCAGTTTCTATTTCAGAGGAACATGAAGATGGTGATGATATTCTGACACCCATTCAAGTATGCTACCAGCATCGTGCTCTGTTGGGCAAATAGAGCTAGCTGCAGTGCTCATTATTGCAAGGGTTAAGGCCTTTTGTTAAGGGTCTTAATCTCTTGTAAACAGCTAGCTCGACCAGTGAAGTGGTTACTCCATCCATGGGAGCTGTGACACCGGGTAAGTCTGTTGCAGTGAAAGGAAGTGTAGATGTGGGTAGAGCGAGCACTTAAATATAAATAAGCTCACCAAACGATGACGGAAATAGGGAGGAGGTCAGCAAGTTTTTTGTACTCGGTGAGGTCTAATAGACTGCGAGTGGGAGAGGCCCCTCTCTAACCCAACAATATTTGGGGCCAAATGTTGTTATGAGAAACTTGCACAAGCCGGAGCATATGTCCGTCCACCTCTCAGGACGCTCTGTCTAGTCTGCAGCCTGGGTTGGCTTCAGTCACGGCTTCCTCAGCTACGTTTCACAAGCAAAAATGAAGTTTTCTGGTTGAAAACTTGCATGAGACGGAGCATACGTCTGCCCACCGCTCGGGACGCTCTGTCTAGTCTGCAGCCAGGTCAGCTTCAGTCATGGCTTCCTCCGCTACATTATTAATGGACACACGACTGCAGGCTAGCTACCAGTCAGCTGCGCAAAGATGGAGCCTTTCTTTGCACTTGAAGTCGGACCATCCGATAGCTAGCGATCCGAGGCATCGATCAATGGGACGCTCAGAGAAGAGATCCATTTCCGCATCTTCATCCCAGGAGCAGCAAGAGGTGGGAAAAACAGAAGACCGCTGCTCCTTAAGCCTCGGGAACAGACTTGCTGTCACAGTTCTGCAGCTATTAGCAGCATCCCAGCCAATGCAGGAGCAGCCTCCCGCAGACTTCAGTGTGAGCTGTCGGACAGAGCTGGGTTCGGTTTGGTCAATTGTGCATGTAGTAGAAGCCTGAAGTTTCTCTTCAGGACGATCGGCTAGATCTGGGGTCAGATCATTGATTGGAGAACCCTCTCTGTCCTGTTAACAGTCGGGACCGACTGTGTCCATTGTGAGAAACCTTATTGAGTCGGAACACGCATCGAAATGTTCCTTCCACACTGCAGGGGCCGGCGGCAGTTATGGCTTCTTCTACTTACATGGAAGCGCACGAAAGAGGATTAAGCCTAAAAGTTTCTAATCGGGATACTCTATGAGATCTGGGGACAGATCGAGAGTGCGGAGTGTTTTTTCATCCTGTTAACAGTCAGGGACGACTGTTTTGTGTTGTAAGAAACTTCAATGAGGAGGAGCATCCGTCCAATGTGACGAGTTGTGCTGCTTCTCCTGCACTTCAGCCGGGGTCGGCTGTGGTTATGGCTACCTCTTCTTCCTTGGATTTGCATGATAAGGGATAGGTGCCTAAAAGTTTCTAACGGAATGTTCTGTGAGGTCTGGCGCAGACTGCAAGCTTTAGTGAGTTGGGATGCCTGTTCATGCTTTTGGTTCAGGATGCTTCTTCCACACTGCAGCCTGATTCGGTGGCAGCTATGGCATCTTACCTTACTTCATTTATGAAGTGCGTTGACCACAGACTAGCTATCTGACTTTGCAAGTTTGGTCGTTTTACACTAGTACTACCGTTTAACAGACTCCAATGGTGAGCTGTCAGTCGGTGCTGCGTTGTTCCAGTCATCCGTTTAGTTGGATGGAGTTGACCATATTTGCGGATGGAACATTGGAATGGTGAGAGGGATACTGAGTGTGAGCCTCCATCTCTCACAGAAGGGCACTTTAAGATTATTAAAAGTCTTAAGCTCTTAAGAATATTGTTCCATCTGAATAAGTCTGAGTTTAGATGAGCAGGCCGGTGATGAAAATATGTCCCTACCTGCATCATTTAATATATGCTCGGAAATAATGGAATGTTCTATTTCATTGAAAAGAGCAAATCTGGGCGCAACGCCCTAAGCAGATCACCTTACCAGAGCTATGGCGCAACGTCTCAATGGAAAGAAATATGAGGATTTGGTTCCTTGCTAGAGTTCTTTCCAGAGCAGTCATGTATGCCATGTACAACTCTGCACGGACAGTGAATTTGGAGTTGGTAAGACGTGATGCTGTCCTTGCGTCGTCATCACTTATAGACGACAAGGTGAAAAGCTCTCTCTGAGTCGCTCCAGTTACCGGAAATATACTATTTGACGACAAACTTGCATTGATATATGTGCAGAATGTCTCGCGAGGGTACAATAACCCTCTTATATTTACTCTGGAAGTCGTCATTATAGCGACTCGGGAAAGGGGTATAGGTCTGATCAAGGCTATGGATCAGACACCCCTAGGCCGACGATTAATGGAAGGTTATCATCTTCACGAGAAACTGGGTGTTAATCATGGAAGTTCCTTTCAAAGAGAGTCGCTTCTAGTGGAGGTAAAGTCTCTCTTATTGAAGGGAACAATTGAGGTCGACGAGATGAGCTTCTTTGCGGGGAGGACGTAGTTTCTCCTCCCGTAAGCATCGTGAGTCGTACAGGTGATGGACATGACCTCTATTGCTTGCCAGTTTACGGAGGATTACCAACTTCACGAGAAACTGGACGTTAATCATGGAAGTTCCTTTCAAAGAGAGTCGCTCCTAGTGGAAGTAAAGGCTTTCTTAATGAAGGGATCAATTGAGGTCGTCGAGAATAGATTTTGGTTGCTTGCCACTTGGCGGTAGGTTACAAACCTTGCAAAAGTGGATAAATTGCAGAAGATTAGTTTAATGAGAATGTAGTCTCGGCAGGCCTGCGTCTATCAGCCTGAGCAAACTCCACTTACAAGAATACTTGTTAGACAAATCTTCCAAGAGAGGCTTTCTTCTGGAGGTATAAGCTTTCCTATTGAAGAAAAGCCTTAGACATCGTTAAAATTATTCTCCAGTTGTTTATTATCACCTGTTTCTCGTCCTGACTCCGGATGGATAGTGCATAGATAGGCTGAGATTTGTCTTGGCGTCATGACAATTATGTCATTGTGGACGCCATAGTAGCCTTCTGTAAGGTTACAGCAGTCTCTTTGGTTAGGCTCTGTCCGCTGTCTTTGGGATTACAACCAAAAAGATATTGTGCTTTTCGGTTTGTTTTTCCCAGGTGTCATAGACTTGAGTCTTATTGTTACACCATAGTAGTCTAGCTAAAATCTTGAGTGAAATTTTTTCAGTATTATGCAGTGGCATAACTGAATTTATTATCTCTTGGGACTGCGGTTTCTTTGGGAATTCAGGGCTGTTTATATAGTGGCTTGTCATTCCCTACCTTGCGCTATGGTAACTAAGTCTCCATTAAGTGAGCTTTCAGGGTCCCAGCTTACCCCGATATATCTGTCTTCACGTAGATGAAGACTTATAAGCTATTGCTAGTGTTGTAAGTCTCCCTAGTGAGCTTCTAGGCCCTCAGTTATCAGCTTTTAATGGTCTTCACGTACAGGAAGACCTTTAGCTGCTTCATCTAGGCTGAGTTAGTTGTTCTATCGGACATGATACCATTTGTTAGATGAGGTTATTCTCTTCAAACCGGTATGGTTTGGTGTGTGTTATTATGTAAATACAGTGTATTTGTTCATCACGTCCTTCTCCGCTCATTATGGAGTCGGTCAGACGTGAGGGAGTCTTGCGGTTCCTATACTATTTGATGACTAACTCAAGAATGATTCAAGTAATGCGGGTGAGGGGTGTTCAATATGATTTTGAATCCCCCCTCCCCCCCACCGCCAATGTGTTAAGAGGTGATTACCAGGCAAGACATACTTTTCTTCCTGTAAGCCTCGTATGCATTTAAGTATATACATGCATTTCATGACTTCTCGATTGGCAGCTGGGTCATGTTCTATGGCAACCTCATGGGCACATCCACTTTTTAGTTGGTTAGTTTCCTGTGGTTGTCCGTCTATATGTCATATATGAGCAAATGATTCATCATCAATAAATTGCTTGATAACTTTGAGTTTGCACCAGCTAGTCTGGGTCATTGGTAAGTATAAAAAATATACAAATTACTTTAAATTTATAATTTTCAAGCTTATAAATGAGCAATCTGTCATTTGCAGAATGAGGTCCCCAGAGGAGGAATTTGCTGTTGCTATCCCACACAGTGGGCCAATTTATCCTTAGGGTACCTCTTTCTCTTTAGGACTGAGACTGTGAATCAGATTGTCATTCACAAAGGGTAAATTTAGTGATGCTACCCTGCTATGCAGGGTAGCATCACTAAATTCACCCTCTGGAGACCTCATTCTGCAGATGACAGTCTACTAATTCTTAGGCTTGGTCTTAATCCATGAATACAAAATATTTCTCTCGTAATCCTGTCTATATTATCGTGGTTTGACACCTAGCATATGCATATGCTCAGTTCCAAAGTAACAGGCAGTTTGGGAGCATGGTGGCTAATTGGTTAGAGCATGGGGTTTTAAACGGAACGGTCAGTGGTTTAATACTAAGCAGTGCCATCTTAACTGTGTCATTGGTCAAGACACTTGATTCTGATTGCCCATGTTGTGACACCGCAGTGCTATGCACTAAGGCATACTTCAGGTTGATGGTCCACTGGCCACCAACCCTGTTCTAACTCTGCTTGTGCTGGTTTAACCCTTTACCTAACATGAAAAGTAGACGACACTTGCAAAAATAATTCTTGAATAACTAATTTTTTTCATTTTTTGTCTCAAAAACATAGGTTATGACCCCCTCGTTGGAACGAGCTTGACGAGCTCGTTCCAACGAGGGGTCATAACCTAATGTTTTTGAGACAAAAAATGAAAAAAATAGTGAAAATTAATTGCCGATTTTTGAGAATAATGCTGGCTGGTTTTGGCCGTTACGTTAGGTAAAGGGTTAATAAGTTGGAGAACCATCCAAAGCTGCTCCGACTTGATGTGCCCTGGTTGTTGAAAATATTGCTAAACCCCAATAAACAGACAGGCAGTTTATCTGTAACAAAATAGTTATAACTAAATGATTCACCAGTTAGGGGACCCCCTAACAATTTCAGTACAAAAATTACCACATATTATCTCTACGGAGTTTTGATTTCATACAAAATTTATGAACCTAGTTCTCTAAATTCAGTTTGAGACAAATTTAACAAGACTAATCAAATTTAGTGAATGAGGTTAATAAAGTTTGCATAGAATTGTGATGGGTTTTGAGATCATTTTTATCACATACTAGCAGGGTTACCCGACGTTGCTCATGCTGAGGAGAGTAATATAACTGTTGGTGCCCCTCACCACCCCACCCCACCCCACCCCACCCCACCCCACCCTGGCACTTTTTTAAACCTCACCATTAGATTCCTGGTTAAAAATTACCCCTAGTAGACCCCTTTGAAGATGTATATTGGTGAGAAAAATTTTGGTCGTAACTTTTGGTGCCCCTGTACACCCCCACCCCCACCCTGATACTTTTTTAAACCTCACCATTAGATTCCTGATAAAAACGTGCCCCTAGTAGACCCCTCTGAAGACATATATCGGTAAAAAAACTTTGGTCATAATTTTTGGTGCCCCCTTCACCCTCAGCCCACACACTTTTTTAAACCTGATGATGACCACCGCCATAAAAAGGTACTCCTAGTAGACACATTTGGGACACTTGGGGGTGGCCCCATATTCATTTCTATAGCGGACAGACAGACAGAGAGACATACATACATACATACATACATACATACATACATACATACATACATACATACATACATACATACATACATACATACACACACACACACACACACACACACACACACACACACACACAGTCTTGTCTACCCTACATACCGAGGTACCCCATTGTTTGTCCTTTGTGTGGACTAACGGTTTCTACCTCGTTTTGCCGGTACAGTTCTGGGAAAACAACCAAGGTAAAGGGTTTCTTTTGTCTTTTGTACCTCGGTAAGGCGAAACACGCAAACTCTTTTGTCTAGTTACCTCGTCAAGTTGGTAAGACCACACACACACACACACACACACACACACACACACACACACACACACACACACACACACACACACACACACACACACACACACACACACACACATCTTTGTCAAGGTACCCCATTGTTTGTCCTTTGTGTGGACTAACGGTTTCTACCTCGTTTTGCCAGTACAGTTCTGGAAAAACAGACGAGGTAAAGGGTTTCTTTTGTCTTTTGTACCTCGGTAAGGCAAAACACGCAAACTCTTTTGTCTACTTACCTCGTCAAGTTGGTAAGACAAACCCACACACACACTCACACACACACACATTCTAAAATACAGTATAGAAAAATCATTCAAAAGGTAGACATCCCTTTAAACACTACATTATTGCACAGGTCTTTTAAAGACAGAACACAACAAGGCTGGAGTACGGGAGACTGGAATCAGTGACCCAAGTTGGAGTTTTTCCTGTATTTCACGTGTGCCAAAAGCACACATGAAATACAGGAAAAACTCCCAACAAGGGTTGTTGATTCTTGCCCCCAGTACACCACCCAGGTTGTGTTCTGTACTTATACCACAATTAAACTTGAATTAATTGGATGAAACTCATATTTTTAAAGAAAAATATCACCTTAGCTAGTGAGCATGTTGATTAAGTGGTATTGAACTTCAAACCAAGAGGTTTACTGTTCGATCCCTACCAGGGGTAACTTAACTCCACCCGGGAGGCCAATTGTATCAGATTGTAATTCGGAATCTTATGCGATCTCGGAATTAATTGATTATCATCTTAAACCTATAGCAAATAGACATCCCAGCTATCTAAAAAATACACAGGATTTCCTGTCAAAAATTTCGAAATTGAAAATATCGAAAAATGCAATTCTGGCTACTTTGGATATCGACAGTATGTATACGAACATTGATATTGATAAAGGTGTTAAATCAGTTAAAAATGCATTTGAAAAATATCCGGATGCGAAACGCCCGGATGAACAAATTTTGGATCTTTTAGAGCTGAGCTTAAAAGGTAATGACTTTCAATTCAATGGAGAATATTTTCTACAAATAATGGGTTGTCCTATGGGCAAAAGATTCAGTCCTAATTTTGCAAGCATTTATGTAGCGGAATGGGAAGAAAATGCCTTAAGCAAATGTGCAAAGCATCCTCTCGTATATCTCAGGTATTTAGATGACATTTTTATTATTTGGGAACATTCAAAAGAAGATTTTGATGAATTTTTAGAAATTTTGAACAATCACGATCCAAATATTAAATTGAAAGCTACTATCAGTGAAAATTCTGTTGATTTTCTCGATGTGACCGTGTATAAAGGCAAGCAATTTCAGGCGTCCGGTCATTTAGATTATAAAGTGTATTTTAAACCAACTGATTCACATCAATTGTTGCACACAAAATCATTTCATCCTCAACATACATTTAAAGGTATCATCAAATCACAACTCATTCGTTTCCACCGCAATTCAAGTGATAAGGTAAATTTCAATGAGGCTTGTTCTACTCTATTTGGCGTCCTCAGATCGAGAGGGTACTTGCTGCGCCTCTTGCGTAGCCTGAAATCCCAAACCCTGAAAAAGCTCGAAAGTCCAGCTGAAACTACCGATTTCGAACCATTGAAGATTGAACACAACAGACCGTTGCAGAATGGTAGTGGCGCGGTATTTAATTGCAAAAAGCCTTGTTGTAGACTGCATACTTTTATGCCTGATCAGAAAGAGGAATTTTCCCCCGAACAAACGAAAAATCATTATCAGATCCGTAACCCCCTCCATTGTGATTCACCAAACATTATTTACCTTATCACTTGTAAGCGATGTAGGAAACAGTATGTTGGTCAAAGTCAAAATCCTTTTCGAGAACGTGCTACTAGACACAAACAGGATATAAAACATAATGCTGATGCCCCAGTAGCACAACATTTTAACCTTCCTGGCCATTCTTTGGACGATTTCGAAATCCATCCTATTGAACAACCACCAATTAAAGACACATTAGAAGAAACGGATGAATTTAGAAAAAAACGTGAAGCTTTTTGGATCAATACGCTTCAAACCCTCTGGCCATTTGGTATGAACATATCAGAGGGCGAATGCGAAAGGAGGTCCATCATTCCTTTCACTTTAACGTACAACAGAATGAATATCGAAATAGCAAAAATGTTAAAAGATGAATTCAATTTTACCAATGCTAAATTAAATGAACCTTTGAATCTTCGACCTGTCATCGCCTATAAGAAAAACAAAAGCTTGCGTAACATCCTTGTAAGGACTACATTAGAGCCCATCAATGAATAACATCAATTATTGCCAGTCAGTTTAACCAGTTCCTAAGCTCATCACTTAGTTTAAATCAATTTTATTTAATTTTTTGTCATGTTTGAAACCCATCAGGGTTCAGTAAATGAAAACAATTTTTCGGCGGCATATTAAAAGAAAAAAACGTTTCAGTATGAAATGTCTGTGCCAGTGCGATTTTTTAACCTCAAACACACACAGGCGAGTGCCAGAGTTCATATATGCCCAAAAACAAAATAGGTTCTTATTTCAACCATGTTTATTTATTTCCTAAGTAAATTTATTTATTTATTTATTTTTTTATTTATTTATTTATTTACACTGTATTTTTTTTTTAATTTTTCATTATTTATTTTTACTGCATTTTATTTTAAATTTTTCATACCTTTCACACAATGTAGAGGTTCAGAAGCTAAAACACACAATTTCTACGTTATGTAAAATATTTTCCGTCATAAACCTCCGTCGGGGGATATTCATTCCAACTGATAACATCCGTGAGGCATCATAATCTTTGGCGTGATTTTTCATTTATTTCTCCAGTCTCAATATATTTTATAAAACCATTTTTCATATTATTTTCACACACCTCTGAAGCCAGTAAAGCAAACCGCTCCCGATTGGTTATACTTAAATCAAAGCCAACCAACAGGGCTTCATGGGGTCAGTAAAGCAAACCACTCACTGACTGATTAAAATTCAGTGAAAGCCGGTCAATAGGGCTTCATCTAATTTGTTTGGACGACACAAACTGAGTTGTGAAAACAAACTTGGGACACCTCAGGTTGAAAAGAATTATCTAGATGAGTGACATTTGTCAGCTTGTCACCGAGTTTAATTATGTACTAAGCTGTGAAAAACACCCCAGCCCACATATGGATATATACCAGGCATGCCCTCCCCAAGTTGGAATCATTTTCCTCAAAGTCTCCTTGAAGAAGCAAAAACAAGCGAAACGCGTCGAGACAGACGGATTATTTTCTACCTTTGCTGAAGACTGCAACCAATCCAGGTATCTTCTTTAATAGGTAATATCTAATTTTCCAATTTTATTTATTTCATCACTTTTATATTTTATTTATACTTAATTCAGCTACTTTCTTTAACAATGGCAAGAAAAGGGCAGATGCATCAGAGGCAGAGAGTTGCCCAGTCCGGAACTGGCCAGGAACTATCGTTCCAGGCTTATTCTAGGCTGGTCAAGGCTTTGTTTCAGGTGCTTCAATGTTTGCACCACATTGGGCTATTAGAGCACCATTTGGCAAATCGGGATTTCCCGAAACAGCTGGAGAAGAAAGTAGATGAGTTAGGTGGCTTTCTAAAGCCAGCTCTTCCCACCCCACACATTTTTTCTGTTTTTCGACAGATTAGTGTGGGATGGGCCAATCAAACGTTAAATGCTTTAGTTGAGCATTATAAGATAAATTTAAACCAGTTGAAGTCTAAGATAGCTTTGGCTATGCGACCACCTCCTGGACTCGAAAAAATAGACTTCAACAGCGCTTCGGCGTGTGCCTTGATCTGGGCTAAAAAGAACTTTAAAAATAAGTTAACAGATAAGACGATTTCGGCCTATGAGTCTTACATTTCGGAACTTCGCCCAGCGTCTGGAGTAAGGAACAATACGGGAGGGAGCTAGCAAACTCCGGCCCGTGTTGTCCCTCTACCGCAACGCGAAAAGCAAAATAAGAAAAGATCAAGGCAAAGCACTTCTCCCTCTTCTTTTCCTTCTACTTCTTCTTTCTCTCAGAGTAAGCGCCTCAATTTGCAAACATCTCCGGTCCATATTGTGACTGAAGATGCTCGCAAATTGAGTAACGCTGTCTCGCCTCGTCTTGCTCCTCTACCTCCTACTCCTCCTCAGCCTTTCTTCTCTGGTTCTCCTAGTGCTCTTACTAGAACTCCTCCTTCTGTTTCTTCTCCTGCTTCTGTTTCCTCTCCTGCTTCTGTTTCCTCTCCTGCTTCTGTTTCCTCTCCCCCTTCTCCTGCCTCTAGTGTGGTTCAACCAGGTATATCGTACTCAGAGAAAGTCAAATCACCGAGCCGCAACTCGGGCCGCTCATTTGATTCTAAATTCTCCCAGTTTCGGCATAAAAGCGGAGTTAATTTTGACAAAAGGAATTGGCGCCTCCCCGATGTTTGTAAAAACATCCTTAGGATTGGAAGTTCAAATTTAGGACGCATTTATCGAAATCCCCATCCGGACATCCAGGTGGAGTGTTACCCCGGCGCCAAATTCAATCATCTGCGCTCTATGTTTAAAGGGCACAGGGGCCAGTCCAGTCCCCAAAAAATATTATTAAATATTGGCGTGAATTCTCGAAACGATAATTCTGATCTCGTAGTTAAGCAGTTGCGGAATATGCTTAGCGATATCAGGGTCAAGTTTAGATCAGCAAAAATTTATTTCGCTGAACTAAACTTTTCGCAAAAACTCCCTCAGGCTGAGAGGAGAACCCTGAGCATCATCAACGAAACCATTCGGAAAGTGAAGGACGTTAACGTTATACCTAAAATTGATGACGCGAAGTTTGATGTTGCTCAGGATTTAATCCATTGGACCACGAGAACCGCCAATATTATGTACGATCACTGGTTGAACCACCTAAATTTAAACTAAGTAAAGGCAAAGGTAACAGCCGCCTAATAGATGTGGGATTAGGAACTAATGTGGTTAACCTGTCTGGCACCAATGACCTAACAACCCAAGAGAAATCTCTTTTAGATCGCGGTTTAACTTTTGTACCAACACCAAGGCCTAAAACTGATAACCAAACAAATTTACCATCATACAACTGTAATTTTCTTAGGCAAATGAAATTAGCAGACCGCTTTAGAAACTCCAGCGGTCGGAAACTTCCTTTTACAGAATCATCTGGTTGGTCACCTCCAGATAGTGAAGTAGATCCCGAAATTATTGAGGCTAGCAAACGAATCATCCAAAAGGTGTTCACCATGAACATACTCTCCGATAAAGACAATTTAACAGCTGGTGAACGGAGAGCCCTCACGAAACTTCGAAAAAATAAGAAATTAGTAATTAAACCAGCCGACAAAGGTGGGTCGGTAGTTGTTCTATCTCGGGATAATTATATAAAGGAAGCCATGAGACAACTCAGCAGTACTAAACATTATAAGAAAATAGATTCACTTATTTGGCCTAGTAATATCGAAAAATTCAATAAGATCTTAAAATTTCTCCTCGACGAAGGTCACATTACCAAAAAACAATTGAAATATTTAACAGCTAAGCTCAGTGCTCAAACAAGACAATTTTATATCCTACCAAAGATCCACAAGGACCGTTCTTCATGGACGGATGACTTAACTCCACCCGGGAGGCCAATTGTATCAGATTGTAATTCGGAATCTTATGCGATCTCGGAATTAATTGATTATCATCTGAAACCTATAGCAAATAGACATCCCAGCTATCTAAAAAATACACAGGATTTCCTGTCAAAAATTTCGAAATTGAAAATATCGAAAAATGCAATTCTGGCTACTTTGGATATCGACAGTATGTATACGAACATTGATATTGATAAAGGTGTTAAATCAGTTAAAAATGCATTTGAAAAATATCCGGATGCGAAACGCCCGGATGAACAAATTTTGGATCTTTTAGAGCTGAGCTTAAAAGGTAATGACTTTCAATTCAATGGAGAATATTTTCTACAAATAATGGGTTGTCCTATGGGCAAAAGATTCAGTTCTAATTTTGCAAGCATTTATGTAGCGGAATGGGAGGAAAATGCCTTAAGCAACTGTGCAGAGCATCCTCTCGTATATCTCAGGTATTTAGATGACATTTTTATTATTTGGGAACATTCAAAAGAAGATTTTGATGAATTTTTAGAAATTTTGAACAATCACGATCCAAATATTAAATTGAAAGCTACTATCAGTGAAAATTCTGTTGATTTTCTCGATGTGACCGTGTATAAAGGCAAGCAATTTCAGGCGTCCGGTCATTTAGATTATAAAGTGTATTTTAAACCAACTGATTCACATCAATTGTTGCACACAAAATCATTTCATCCTCAACATACATTTAAAGGTATCATCAAATCACAACTCATTCGTTTCCACCGCAATTCAAGTGATAAGGTAAATTTCAATGAGGCTTGTTCTACTCTATTTGGCGCCCTCAGATCGAGAGGGTACTCGCTGCGCCTCTTGCGTAGCCTGAAATCCCAAACCCTGAAAAAGCTCGAAAGTCCAGCTGAAACTACCGATTTCGAACCATTGAAGATTGAACACAACAGACCGTTGCAGAATGGTAGTGGCGCGGTATTTAATTGCAAAAAGCCTCGTTGTAGACTGCATTCTTTTATGCCTGATCAGAAAGAGGAATTTTCCTCCGAACAAACGAAAAATCATTATCAGATCCGTAACCCCCTCCATTGTGATTCACCAAACATTATTTACCTTATCACTTGTAAGCGATGTAGGAAACAGTATGTTGGTCAAAGTCAAAATCCTTTTCGAGAACGTGCTACTAGACACAAACAGGATATAAAACATAATGCTGATGCCCCAGTAGCACAACATTTTAACCTTCCTGGCCATTCTTTGGACGATTTCGAAATCCATCCTATTGAACAACCACCAATTAAAGACACATTAGAAGAAACGGATGAATTTAGAAAAAAACGTGAAGCTTTTTGGATCAATACGCTTCAAACCCTCTGGCCATTTGGTATGAACATATCAGAGGGCGAATGCGAAAGGAGGTCCATCATTCCTTTCACTTTAACGTACAACAGAATGAATATCGAAATAGCAAAAATGTTAAAAGATGAATTCAATTTTACCAATGCTAAATTAAATGAACCTTTGAATCTTCGACCTGTCATCGCCTATAAGAAAAACAAAAGCTTGCGTAACATCCTTGTAAGGACTACATTAGAGCCCATCAATGAATAACATCAATTATTGCCAGTCAGTTTAACCAGTTCCTAAGCTCATCACTTAGTTTAAATCAATTTTATGTAATTTTTTGTCATGTTTGAAACCCATCAGGGTTCAGTAAATGAAAACAATATTTTTATACTGTACCAATGACCCAGACATAGCTGGTGCTAACTCTTAAAATATAGGGCCAAACACAAATTTTGCCCCCCAATCCCCAAAATTTGCATCTAAAACTAAAGAAAACATGTCCTGAAAGGCCCTCCACACTTCGCCCCTACTGCGCATGCGCAGTGTCAAGGACGTTCCGAAATTGGCGCCATTTATCATTCTAAGTTTGGCCCTTCATCAGTTAACATCTGACTGATCTTTGTGCTTATAAATCTCAGTTTAAATGATGCCAGACACATAAATATTAGTGAAATGGTGATTCTAAGGAGGATAGAGAAGGAGGAGAGGAAAAGAATGTGTGACAGAATATTATCAGGGCTGTAACTTAAAATTTTTTAATGAAATTATGTTAAGTTACCTATTTTCAAGGCAGCAGCCATTTTGTTGTCATTCTGATTATTTAGTTACACTTTTTTTTTAAGTGTTTTCCTCTCTCCCTGTCCTTTAAGTTCCCCCTTGCTATTCTCCCATGCTTTTGGCATAGTTTTTGTAATTATTATTACTAAATTTTCTTGGGAGTTTTAGCTGAATAACAGAATGAATTCTGTTCTTTCCCCATGTTTACGTCTTCACCTAGGAGTGGTTAGGCGTTGTGTTCTGCATCTACCATCTGATGTTCTGCAGTTTCTTCCCTGGAAGTCTCTGTTTTGCATCAGATAGTGTATTTTTGGTAACTGATTTCGGGCCTGGGTGCCTGGAGTCTTATTTTAGTGTTTTTACACTCATTGTTTACATTTACAACAGCCCTCTGTGTGAGGGGGGGATTTCTAAAAAATAATATCTTGATGTTATTTTAATCATAACTAGATACATTATTATTGTTCGTAAGTGTTGAATAAATTGTTTAAAATATTTTTAAAATTTTTGTCCACACTTAGGCTTGGGATCCATTGGGGCTCAACGTTACTTTTCAGAAACTTGGGCTGTTCTGAAAAAATATTTTTTCAAAATATTTTGATTTCAATTATTTTTTCTATATCAATGGATCATATTATTATTATGTATTTTGATTGCCAGGGGTTAGTGCGAGTACCAGGACTTGTTTTCTTTTCACATTGAAAGGATATTGATCAATTGTTTTAAGAGGAAGTCTTCCTCTGACTTTATTATCATTCTATATATGGTCAGTGTACTCGCATTAACTCCTGTTCTGTATCGTATGATTTCGATGACAATATGGGAAGCGTATGTCACGGTATGTTGTTGGGGATTTGGACACTCCGGTCCTTTCCCCGCAGGGTCACTCTACTTTATCAATTTCTATTTCAGACGATCAAGATTAGGGTGATGTATCTGTGATGTCTTCCAACAGTGTGCCTCCGTCGTCACAATTAATGAAGGGCTAGCGGAAAAGTGCTCATGTAAATACGCCAATTGCCTAAGAGGACCCTAGTAGGTTCGACGGCCTTTGACGTCCGCTAGCTCGCCCGGTGTAGCGTCCATTCACCGACTGGTTCGGCAGCCGGGTTCGTCCGTTGCGGTCTAGAAGGAATTTTGGGGTGATGCGAGCACTATAAACTAACCTAATGCACACCCAGTGACGGCGGATCGGAGGGAGAACGCAGGAAGCCTTTTAGTCCGGTTCATAGCTCGTTCCGGTCCATCCGGACGGCAAGCGAGAGAGGCCCCTCTCTCGTTCAACAACATCTGGCCCCAGATATTGTGGTACAAAATGTGTCGTAAGCGGAGCATACGTCCGTCGCTCGGGACGCTCCGTTGTATAGGCAGTCCGCTGAGACTGCTAAGGCTTCCTCTTCTCGTCAGCGCACACGACCGCACCTTGGCTGCGTGACCGCCGATATATTACCAGCTTCGCCGATCAAGGATTCTTCGGCGACCAGGTCACACCATCCGGTAGCCAGGGACACGAGGCCTGCAGACTCCGGACGTTCGCATAGGAAGTGTGCGGGAGTCAACGTACACGGAGCTTCCGGCGGCAATGCATCGTAAGACCGCTACTGCACAGGCCTCGGGAACGGACGTGCTTTCCTTAATAGCACAGTTTATCGCAGCATCCCAGCATCAACTGAATCTGTCGCATATATTTTATCCGACGATGCTGGGTCGGGACGCTCCGCGGAAGCGGGTACGGACGTCCGAAAGTTTCATCCGGTCCGACGGGATACCGAAAGGGATTCGGAGGATTTCGAGCTTTCCCTTTCGGAACAACATATGCTGTTGTGTATGTCATCTGACTTGGTCTTCTCCAGCCTCTTTCGTCGGACCAGAATGCTGCGATGCCGGATAAGAAACTGATAGCGTCGGTGGACTTAGAAATTTTTGGTTCGGTTCAGGGACATCGTCCCTCAGTTCCGACATAGTCCAATAATGTCACACAAACTTTTGAATTATTGAACGACGCTATATATATTATTATTTTATGCTTGCTAACCAAGCATTTCTGGTTTCTTGTTCGAAGAGTTATGGAGATGTCTTTCAAAAGTGTGCCTCTGTCGTCATAGTTAATGAAGAGTTAGCGGCAATAAGTGCTCATGGAATATGTCTATCGCCTACGGAGTGACATTCGCTAGCTCACCCGGTGTAGCGTACATCCATCGAATGGTTCGGCTGCCGGGTTCGTCCGTTGCGGTCTAGGAAGGAGATTTGGGTGATGCGAGCACTTTAATTACTTTAGTACTCACCCAGTGACGGCAGATTGAGGACAGATCGGAGGAAGCCTGTTAGTCCGGTTCCTGGCTGGTCCAGGTCCGTCCGGGCTGTGAGCGAGAGAGGTCCCTCTCTCGCCCAACAACATAGGGGACCGCATGTTGTGGTTCAGATATTTTACATTCGGAGCATATGTCCGTTGGTCGGGACGCTCCGTTATATTGACAGTCCGAGAGACTGTCTTTAATGCTTCCTCATCCTCACACCAGGGCACACGACCGCACATTGGCTACGTGACCTCGAGTATCCGATCAGTTTCGGCATTCAGTGATTCCACGGCGAATAGGTCGCGCCATCCGGTAGCCAAGGGACACGAGGCCTATACACTCCGTTCGCTCGCATATTGGTAGTATGCACGGGGTAGCGATCACGGAACTTCCAGCGGCAATGCATCGTAAGACCGCTTCTCCTCAGGCCTCAGTGACGGACGTGCTATCCGAGTTAGCACAGTTCTTTCGCAGCATCCCAGCAATTGACAGTTTCTCGGTCGAATCAGGAATTATCCGACGGCGCTGGGTCGGTGCGGTCCGCGGTTGCATCAGGTACGGACAACCGAACGCTTTATAGGGTCCGACAGGATGGCGAAAGGGATTCGAAAGTTTTCGAGTTTTCCCTTTAGTAGTATCGGAAGATGCCTTTCATATCTTTTGGCATTATCTTCCAGTGATTATTATTTCGGACTTCATTGCTGCGATCTTGGATAAGAGACTTATAGCGTCATTGGACTCGGATTTTTCGATCGGTTCGGGGACATTGTCCCTGACTTACCGACGTAGTCCAATATTGTCATTACAACATGTGTTTTATTTTTCGACGCTATATATATATATACAAGCCTGCTACTAAGCATGATAGTTTAGTTTCTTGTCCGCGTTGCTCATTTCTGCCATTTTATCATTTATACAAATAGTTTATTTTGGCAGAGCAGGGCATACCGAGAGTTCATATGCGTCTAGACGGTGTGATTAAAACTGCATATATTCTTTTTCGCCGTTTATGTCTTTTCCAATTTCAATGTTGGGAACGACATTACATTATGTATAGTAGACTTAACTTAGACGCTTTATTATACGTAATCCACCTTACTGAGGCGTTATCATTACGTCTTCAAGAAAAGATTTACGGGATATTATTCTCAATGTAATTTCTTTTGAGGGCAGTAGTTTGTTCACGTATAACTCCGCCCTTCAGTGGCTGATTGGAGTTAGTTAGACGTGACGCAGCCCTAGCTACATCCACTCGCGTGGATAGTAAGGTTAAGAACTCTCTCAGAGTCGCTTCGTTCTCGGAGGAGCTTCTCTTCAACGGCAACTTTTCGGCAATCCATGAATTGCTCGATTTACACGTTCTCTTGTCTATCTAGTGTTACAAGAGATTCAGACTGGGGCAAACATTCGGTGGTTGACTCAGAGAGTGCCGCCGCAGTTGCCGGACCCGAGTGTGGCTGTTATGACGGTTGCCAGTCATACAGATTGGGATATAATACTGATCCCTACGGATTCGAAGTGCCAGGGTCTTTGGGTTCCGCAGTCTTTTAGCAATCAGTTTTCTTCCGCGGAATAATGTTTTTTAGGCTTGCTTTATGTCATTGCATGAACATTATTCAGAAACGCATGCCCAAATTCCTGTCCTTTAATTCGACAGTAGTGGCGTATCTCCGGAACCAGGGAGGCACTCTTTCGTTTCCGTTATTCAATTTAATGGAAAGAATCCGTCTGTTGGTTATAGTACACCAAGTTCAGTTTTGGTCCGTCATATTCCGGGTCGTCTGATTGTTTTATCGGACTCCCGTTCTCTTATGGGTCGCTTGTTGCTGTCAGAATGGACTCTCAACAAACAAGTATTCAATCAGATTTGCTATCTATGGGAGCGCCCAATGATGATTTATTTATGACACAGCTTGCTAATCAATTGCAGACGTATGTGTTGGCTTGTCCAGATCTCTGAGCTAATATTCTTAACGCTCTATTGATCTATAGGACGGAATGATAGGATACGCGTATCCTCCGGCGCTGTTGTTTTAGCAGGTATTGCTAAGATAAACAACCACAATACATTTCTGTTGATAGCATCTCTATCTTCACAGAGATCATGAGTAATTTTCTCTCTTGTCTACTGTGGGTTTTAACGTGAAATCTTCCTCTATGTGAGGATCTTTTTCACTGGGTAAATCGTGTCATCTTTTCACAACCTGCAAGGTCGCAACCTTCATGTATTCCGTTGTGTGGTCCGTATTGCATTGTAAGCACTGTACTGGACGAGCTTTGGACGCGATTTCTTACTATAGGAGATCCTCTTCTTCGCTATTCTATGCGGCTAAAGTGGAGGCTCTTCCGTCGTGGTGTAGGGATCATTATGTTCATATTGTTGATCCCTCCATACTACTCATTGCTATTTTTTAGTATACTTGTTTCACAAGATCTACTGCAGCCTGTTATTATTTAGGTTATAGGTTTATGTTACCTCATACCTATGCACTCTACGATAGTTTACAATTGAGTCTTTTGTCTCTTTATCTAAGTCAGTTAGTAACTTTTTGATAAATAGACTTAGAATGTTTAGATTAAATTCCTATACGGATTTTAACTTCGGTTCTTATTTAGCTAAGTAATCATTTGAGCCTCTGGAAACAGTAGTTTTCAAATTCTGACCTTTTAGACAGTAATTCTGTTGGTTTCTCTTTTACTGTAGAGTCAGTGAGTTTCATGCACTATCGATGGATGATTTTCACTTTCATAGTTTCGGAATCAATACTTCCGTTACTATGTAGGTTGGATTGTTGCATAAGAGTTAGGCTCCTATTATCCGGAACCTATTATTTTAAGGTCCTTCCGTCTTCGTATGGGCATAGGCCTTTACTCTTTCCGGGTACAGTTTATGTATTTATAAACAGATTTCTGTTTATTACTATGGGCGTAAGCTTCTTCTGTCTTTGATGTCTAGTAGAAGGACGTTACGCTCCATTTTATTGTTAATGGATTCTATTAACTATCGGTACTGCTTATAGTATATCATTGACTTAGCAGTTGTGCTTAAGATTTCGGCTCATGAAGTAAGAGTTCTTCTACTTCTTGGGCTTACATTAATAGTGTCGCTATTATAGATTTTTGAAGGCCGCTCATTGCGCTCAGCCATCCACATTCATGAATTTTATCTCAGAAATATCGAGTCCATTTCTGGAGGCCTCTATTGTTAGGTCTATTATCTACTGCTCAGAATGTCATTCACTTAACAGTTGCTACTATAGCTAGGTAGGCTGTCTGTTTCGGCAGTGTCTCCGTTCGGCTGCCCTCTTCGCTCTGGGCTATTTGACCCAGGGCAAGAAAAAGGGGGGGGGGGAGGGTGTTCCTTTGGGTCACCTGTTTTACTATGAAAACAAGGGGATACCTCCTCCGGAGTTAGTAATTCTGAGCTGTTATTGGGATGGTTGTTTAGTGAGAAGTTTAGGTTTTTAAAATTCATTCAAGTCTTAGTTTTTAAAGTATAGCTTTTGAATATTGCATATGTCAACGGACATGATTTTGCAATCCTCAGACACTTTTAGGAGTATAAGAGTCTCTATTCTCTAGACTTACTTTATTTATTGGCTTACTTTAAAAATTATTAGTATAAGGATTATATGGGATATTAATAGAGTACATGGATGTATTAAGCTCAATTTTGGAAGGTGTTGTATCTTTCTAATTTATCATAAATAAGAAAGATACATGTAAGGCCTATTACTTCTTTTCCCTACAGGGGATGACTCTATTTTATTTTATTGAGCGTATTCCATTTTGCTCTATGTCCTTAGCCCTCCAGCCTTTTTACTATTCAGCTATGTCTGGGTCATTGGTACAGTATAAAAATGTTAAAAAATTTATAGTAATTTATATATTTTTTATACTTACCAATGACCCAGACGGGGATGGCCCTCCCAGGAGTTGGGAACTCTTGCCTCCCCGCTGAGTACATAGCGCTTACCAGGCACTGGTTATTAGAATGATTAATGGCGCCAATTTCGGAATGTCCTTGATACTGCGCATGCGCAGTAGGGGCGAAGTGTGGAGGGCCTTTCAGGACATGTTTTCTTTAGTTTTAGATGCAAATTTTGGGGATTGGGGGGCAAAATTTGTGTTTGGCCCTATATTTTAAGAGTTAGCACCAGCTATGTCTGGGTCATTGGTAAGTATAAAAAATATATAAATTACTATAAATTTTTTAACTTTTCGGCGGCATTAAAAGAAAAAAACGTTTCAGTATGAAATGTCTGTGCCAGTGCGATTTTTTAACCTCAAACACACACACACACACACACACACACACACACACACACACACACACACACACACACACACACAGACACACACACACACACACACACACACATCTTTGTCTACCCCACATACCGAGGTACCCCTGATTGCCAGGCGGTGTTGCCGAGGGTTCGAATCCCGGCGGGGGATCAGAAACCAACATTCAAAATTCCTCTAAAACATGATTGTGTCATTTGAAAAAACACACACAAGCCCGTGCCAGTCTTCGTCTGAGGCCATCCACAGCACTTTCATCGTACTGTAGCCAGCGCGTTCCACACTTTCATGCTGCTGCCGAAAGGAAGATGAACCAAGTAATCATGAGGACTTCATCTAAAATGCTAGATTCCAGCCATCGTTTTTGACGGTGTGCAATGGTCTAGTGGTTTAGTCGCTGAACTCCTGATTGCCAGGCGGTGTTGCCGAGGGTTCGAATCCCGGCGGGGGATCAGAAACCAACATTCAAAATTCCTCTAAAACATGATTGTGTCATTTGAAAAAACACACACAAGCCCGTGCCAGTCTTCGTCTGAGGCCATCCACAGCACTTTCATCGTACTGTAGCCAGCGCGTTCCACACTTTCATGCTGCTGCCGAAAGGAAGATGAACCAAGCAGTCATGAGGACTTCATCTAAAATGCTAGATTCCAGCCATCGTTTTTGACGGTGTGCAATGGTCTAGTGGTTTAGTCGCTGAACTCCTGATTGCCAGGCGGTGTTGCCGAGGGTTCGAATCCCGGCGGGGGATCAGAAACCAACATTCAAAATTCCTCTAAAACATGATTGTGTCATTTGAAAAAACACACACAAGCCCGTGCCAGTCTTCGTCTGAGGCCATCCACAGCACTTTCATCGTACTGTAGCCAGCGCGTTCCACACTTTCATGCTGCTGCCGAAAGGAAGATGAACCAAGTAATCATGAGGACTTCATCTAAAATGCTAGATTCCAGCCATCGTTTTTGACGGTGTGCAATGGTCTAGTGGTTTAGTCGCTGAACTCCTGATTGCCAGGCGGTGTTGCCGAGGGTTCGAATCCCGGCGGGGGATCAGAAACCAACATTCAAAATTCCTCTAAAACATGATTGTGTCATTTGAAAAAACACACACAAGCCCGTGTCAGTCTTCGTCTGAGGCCATCCACAGCACTTTCATCGTACTGTAGCCAGCGCGTTCCACACTTTCATGCTGCTGCCGAAAGGAAGATGAACCAAGTAATCATGAGGACTTCATCTAAAATGCTAGATTCCAGCCATCGTTTTTGACGGTGTGCAATGGTCTAGTGGTTTAGTCGCTGAACCCCTGATTGCCAGGCGGTGTTGCTGAGGGTTCGAATCCCGGCGGGGGATCAGAAACCAACATTCAAAATTCCTCTAAAACATGATTGTGTCATTTGAAAAAACACACACAAGCCCGTGCCAGTCTTCGTCTGAGGCCATCCACAGCACTTTCATCGTACTGTAGCCAGCGCGTTCCACACTTTCATGCTGCTGCCGAAAGGAAGATGAACCAAGTAATCATGAGGACTTCATCTAAAATGCTAGATTCCAGCCATCGTTTTTGACGGTGTGCAATGGTCTAGTGGTTTAGTCGCTGAACTCCTGATTGCCAGGCGGTGTTGCCGAGGGTTCGAATCCTGGCGGGGGATCAGAAACCAACATTCAAAATTCCTCTAAAACATGATTGTGTCATTTGAAAAAACACACACAAGCCCGTGCCAGTCTTCGTCTGAGGCCATCCACAGCACTTTCATCGTACTGTAGCCAGCGCGTTCCACACTTTCATGCTGCTGCCGAAAGGAAGATGAACCAAGTAATCATGAGGACTTCATCTAAAATGCTAGATTCCAGCCATCGTTTTTGACGGTGTGCAATGGTCTAGTGGTTTAGTCGCTGAACTCCTGATTGCCAGGCGGTGTTGCCGAGGGTTCGAATCCCGGCGGGGGATCAGAAACCAACATTCAAAATTCCTCTAAAACATGATTGTGTCATTTGAAAAAACACACACAAGCCCGTGCCAGTCTTCGTCTGAGGCCATCCACAGCACTTTCATCGTACTGTAGCCAGCGCGTTCCACACTTTCATGCTGCTGCCGAAAGGAAGATGAACCAAGTAATCATGAGGACTTCATCTAAAATGCTAGATTCCAGCCATCGTTTTTGACGGTGTGCAATGGTCTAGTGGTTTAGTCGCTGAACTCCTGATTGCCAGGCGGTGTTGCCGAGGGTTCGAATCCCGGCGGGGGATCAGAAACCAACATTCAAAATTCCTCTAAAACATGATTGTGTCATTTGAAAAAACACACACAAGCCCGTGCCAGTCTTCGTCTGAGGCCATCCACAGCACTTTCATCGTACTGTAGCCAGCGCGTTCCACACTTTCATGCTGCTGCCAAAAGGAAGATGAACCAAGTAATCATGAGGACTTCATCTAAAATGCTAGATTCCAGCCATCGTTTTTGACGGTGTGCAATGGTCTAGTGGTTTAGTCGCTGAACTCCTGATTGCCAGGCGGTGTTGCCGAGGGTTCGAATCCCGGCGGGGGATCAGAAACCAACATTCAAAATTCCTCTAAAACATGATTGTGTCATTTGAAAAAACACACACAAGCCCGTGCCAGTCTTCGTCTGAGGCCATCCACAGCACTTTCATCGTACTGTAGCCAGCGCGTTCCACACTTTCATGCTGCTGCCGAAAGGAAGATGAACCAAGTAATCATGAGGACTTCATCTAAAATGCTAGATTCCAGCCATCGTTTTTGACGGTGTGCAATGGTCTAGTGGTTTAGTCGCTGAACTCCTGATTGCCAGGCGGTGTTGCCGAGGGTTCGAATCCTGGCGGGGGATCAGAAACCAACATTCAAAATTCCTCTAAAACATGATTGTGTCATTTGAAAAAACACACACAAGCCCGTGCCAGTCTTCGTCTGAGGCCATCCACAGCACTTTCATCGTACTGTAGCCAGCGCGTTCCACACTTTCATGCTGCTGCCGAAAGGAAGATGAACCAAGTAATCATGAGGACTTCATCTAAAATGCTAGATTCCAGCCATCGTTTTTGACGGTGTGCAATGGTCTAGTGGTTTAGTCGCTGAACTCCTGATTGCCAGGCGGTGTTGCCGAGGGTTCGAATCCCGGCGGGGGATCAGAAACCAACATTCAAAATTCCTCTAAAACATGATTGTGTCATTTGAAAAAACACACACAAGCCCGTGCCAGTCTTCGTCTGAGGCCATCCACAGCACTTTCATCGTACTGTAGCCAGCGCGTTCCACACTTTCATGCTGCTGCCGAAAGGAAGATGAACCAAGCAATCATGAGGACTTCATCTAAAATGCTAGATTCCAGCCATCGTTTTTGACGGTGTGCAATGGTCTAGTGGTTTAGTCGCTGAACTCCTGATTGCCAGGCGGTGTTGCCGAGGGTTCGAATCCCGGCGGGGGATCAGAAACCAACATTCAAAATTCCTCTAAAACATGATTGTGTCATTTGAAAAAACACACACAAGCCCGTGCCAGTCTTCGTCTGAGGCCATCCACAGCACTTTCATCGTACTGTAGCCAGCGCGTTCCACACTTTCATGCTGCTGCCGAAAGGAAGATGAACCAAGTAATCATGAGGACTTCATCTAAAATGCTAGATTCCAGCCATCGTTTTTGACGGTGTGCAATGGTCTAGTGGTTTAGTCGCTGAACTCCTGATTGCCAGGCGGTGTTGCCGAGGGTTCGAATCCCGGCGGGGGATCAGAAACCAACATTCAAAATTCCTCTAAAACATGATTGTGTCATTTGAAAAAACACACACAAGCCCGTGTCAGTCTTCGTCTGAGGCCATCCACAGCACTTTCATCGTACTGTAGCCAGCGCGTTCCACACTTTCATGCTGCTGCCGAAAGGAAGATGAACCAAGTAATCATGAGGACTTCATCTAAAATGCTAGATTCCAGCCATCGTTTTTGACGGTGTGCAATGGTCTAGTGGTTTAGTCGCTGAACCCCTGATTGCCAGGCGGTGTTGCTGAGGGTTCGAATCCCGGCGGGGGATCAGAAACCAACATTCAAAATTCCTCTAAAACATGATTGTGTCATTTGAAAAAACACACACAAGCCCGTGCCAGTCTTCGTCTGAGGCCATCCACAGCACTTTCATCGTACTGTAGCCAGCGCGTTCCACACTTTCATGCTGCTGCCGAAAGGAAGATGAACCAAGTAATCATGAGGACTTCATCTAAAATGCTAGATTCCAGCCATCGTTTTTGACGGTGTGCAATGGTCTAGTGGTTTAGTCGCTGAACTCCTGATTGCCAGGCGGTGTTGCCGAGGGTTCGAATCCTGGCGGGGGATCAGAAACCAACATTCAAAATTCCTCTAAAACATGATTGTGTCATTTGAAAAAACACACACAAGCCCGTGCCAGTCTTCGTCTGAGGCCATCCACAGCACTTTCATCGTACTGTAGCCAGCGCGTTCCACACTTTCATGCTGCTGCCGAAAGGAAGATGAACCAAGTAATCATGAGGACTTCATCTAAAATGCTAGATTCCAGCCATCGTTTTTGACGGTGTGCAATGGTCTAGTGGTTTAGTCGCTGAACTCCTGATTGCCAGGCGGTGTTGCCGAGGGTTCGAATCCCGGCGGGGGATCAGAAACCAACATTCAAAATTCCTCTAAAACATGATTGTGTCATTTGAAAAAACACACACAAGCCCGTGCCAGTCTTCGTCTGAGGCCATCCACAGCACTTTCATCGTACTGTAGCCAGCGCGTTCCACACTTTCATGCTGCTGCCGAAAGGAAGATGAACCAAGTAATCATGAGGACTTCATCTAAAATGCTAGATTCCAGCCATCGTTTTTGACGGTGTGCAATGGTCTAGTGGTTTAGTCGCTGAACTCCTGATTGCCAGGCGGTGTTGCCGAGGGTTCGAATCCCGGCGGGGGATCAGAAACCAACATTCAAAATTCCTCTAAAACATGATTGTGTCATTTGAAAAAACACACACAAGCCCGTGCCAGTCTTCGTCTGAGGCCATCCACAGCACTTTCATCGTACTGTAGCCAGCGCGTTCCACACTTTCATGCTGCTGCCAAAAGGAAGATGAACCAAGTAATCATGAGGACTTCATCTAAAATGCTAGATTCCAGCCATCGTTTTTGACGGTGTGCAATGGTCTAGTGGTTTAGTCGCTGAACTCCTGATTGCCAGGCGGTGTTGCCGAGGGTTCGAATCCCGGCGGGGGATCAGAAACCAACATTCAAAATTCCTCTAAAACATGATTGTGTCATTTGAAAAAACACACACAAGCCCGTGCCAGTCTTCGTCTGAGGCCATCCACAGCACTTTCATCGTACTGTAGCCAGCGCGTTCCACACTTTCATGCTGCTGCCGAAAGGAAGATGAACCAAGTAATCATGAGGACTTCATCTAAAATGCTAGATTCCAGCCATCGTTTTTGACGGTGTGCAATGGTCTAGTGGTTTAGTCGCTGAACTCCTGATTGCCAGGCGGTGTTGCCGAGGGTTCGAATCCTGGCGGGGGATCAGAAACCAACATTCAAAATTCCTCTAAAACATGATTGTGTCATTTGAAAAAACACACACAAGCCCGTGCCAGTCTTCGTCTGAGGCCATCCACAGCACTTTCATCGTACTGTAGCCAGCGCGTTCCACACTTTCATGCTGCTGCCGAAAGGAAGATGAACCAAGTAATCATGAGGACTTCATCTAAAATGCTAGATTCCAGCCATCGTTTTTGACGGTGTGCAATGGTCTAGTGGTTTAGTCGCTGAACTCCTGATTGCCAGGCGGTGTTGCCGAGGGTTCGAATCCCGGCGGGGGATCAGAAACCAACATTCAAAATTCCTCTAAAACATGATTGTGTCATTTGAAAAAACACACACAAGCCCGTGCCAGTCTTCGTCTGAGGCCATCCACAGCACTTTCATCGTACTGTAGCCAGCGCGTTCCACACTTTCATGCTGCTGCCGAAAGGAAGATGAACCAAGTAATCATGAGGACTTCATCTAAAATGCTAGATTCCAGCCATCGTTTTTGACGGTGTGCAATGGTCTAGTGGTTTAGTCGCTGAACTCCTGATTGCCAGGCGGTGTTGCCGAGGGTTCGAATCCCGGCGGGGGATCAGAAACCAACATTCAAAATTCCTCTAAAACATGATTGTGTCATTTGAAAAAACACACACAAGCCCGTGCCAGTCTTCGTCTGAGGCCATCCACAGCACTTTCATCGTACTGTAGCCAGCGCGTTCCACACTTTCATGCTGCTGCCAAAAGGAAGATGAACCAAGTAATCATGAGGACTTCATCTAAAATGCTAGATTCCAGCCATCGTTTTTGACGGTGTGCAATGGTCTAGTGGTTTAGTCGCTGAACTCCTGATTGCCAGGCGGTGTTGCCGAGGGTTCGAATCCCGGCGGGGGATCAGAAACCAACATTCAAAATTCCTCTAAAACATGATTGTGTCATTTGAAAAAACACACACAAGCCCGTGCCAGTCTTCGTCTGAGGCCATCCACAGCACTTTCATCGTACTGTAGCCAGCGCGTTCCACACTTTCATGCTGCTGCCGAAAGGAAGATGAACCAAGTAATCATGAGGACTTCATCTAAAATGCTAGATTCCAGCCATCGTTTTTGACGGTGTGCAATGGTCTAGTGGTTTAGTCGCTGAACTCCTGATTGCCAGGCGGTGTTGCCGAGGGTTCGAATCCCGGCGGGGGATCAGAAACCAACATTCAAAATTCCTCTAAAACATGATTGTGTCATTTGAAAAAACACACACAAGCCCGTGCCAGTCTTCGTCTGAGGCCATCCACAGCACTTTCATCGTACTGTAGCCAGCGCGTTCCACACTTTCATGCTGCTGCCGAAAGAAAGATGAACCAAGTAATCATGAGGACTTCATCTAAAATGCTAGATTCCAGCCATCGTTTTTGACGGTGTGCAATGGTCTAGTGGTTTAGTCGCTGAACTCCTGATTGCCAGGCGGTGTTGCCGAGGGTTCGAATCCCGGCGGGGGATCAGAAACCAACATTCAAAATTCCTCTAAAACATGATTGTGTCATTTGAAAAAACACACACAAGCCCGTGCCAGTCTTCGTCTGAGGCCATCCACAGCACTTTCATCGTACTGTAGCCAGCGCGTTCCACACTTTCATGCTGCTGCCGAAAGGAAGATGAACCAAGTAATCATGAGGACTTCATCTAAAATGCTAGATTCCAGCCATCGTTTTTGACGGTGTGCAATGGTCTAGTGGTTTAGTCGCTGAACTCCTGATTGCCAGGCGGTGTTGCCGAGGGTTCGAATCCCGGCGGGGGATCAGAAACCAACATTCAAAATTCCTCTAAAACATGATTGTGTCATTTGAAAAAACACACACAAGCCCGTGCCAGTCTTCGTCTGAGGCCATCCACAGCACTTTCATCGTACTGTAGCCAGCGCGTTCCACACTTTCATGCTGCTGCCGAAAGAAAGATGAACCAAGTAATCATGAGGACTTCATCTAAAATGCTAGATTCCAGCCATCGTTTTTGACGGTGTGCAATGGTCTAGTGGTTTAGTCGCTGAACTCCTGATTGCCAGGCGGTGTTGCCGAGGGTTCGAATCCCGGCGGGGGATCAGAAACCAACATTCAAAATTCCTCTAAAACATGATTGTGTCATTTGAAAAAACACACACAAGCCCGTGCCAGTCTTCGTCTGAGGCCATCCACAGCACTTTCATCGTACTGTAGCCAGCGCGTTCCACACTTTCATGCTGCTGCCGAAAGGAAGATGAACCAAGTAATCATGAGGACTTCATCTAAAATGCTAGATTCCAGCCATCGTTTTTGACGGTGTGCAATGGTCTAGTGGTTTAGTCGCTGAACTCCTGATTGCCAGGCGGTGTTGCCGAGGGTTCGAATCCCGGCGGGGGATCAGAAACCAACATTCAAAATTCCTCTAAAACATGATTGTGTCATTTGAAAAAACACACACAAGCCCGTGCCAGTCTTCGTCTGAGGCCATCCACAGCACTTTCATCGTACTGTAGCCAGCGCGTTCCACACTTTCATGCTGCTGCCGAAAGGAAGATGAACCAAGTAATCATGAGGACTTCATCTAAAATGCTAGATTCCAGCCATCGTTTTTGACGGTGTGCAATGGTCTAGTGGTTTAGTCGCTGAACTCCTGATTGCCAGGCGGTGTTGCCGAGGGTTCGAATCCTGGCGGGGGATCAGAAACCAACATTCAAAATTCCTCTAAAACATGATTGTGTCATTTGAAAAAACACACACAAGCCCGTGCCAGTCTTCGTCTGAGGCCATCCACAGCACTTTCATCGTACTGTAGCCAGCGCGTTCCACACTTTCATGCTGCTGCCGAAAGGAAGATGAACCAAGTAATCATGAGGACTTCATCTAAAATGCTAGATTCCAGCCATCGTTTTTGACGGTGTGCAATGGTCTAGTGGTTTAGTCGCTGAACTCCTGATTGCCAGGCGGTGTTGCCGAGGGTTCGAATCCCGGCGGGGGATCAGAAACCAACATTCAAAATTCCTCTAAAACATGATTGTGTCATTTGAAAAAACACACACAACTCCGTGCCAGTCTTCGTCTGAGGCCATCCACAGCACTTTCATCGTACTGTAGCCAGCGCGTTCCACACTTTCATGCTGCTGCCGAAAGGAAGATGAACCAAGTAATCATGAGGACTTCATCTAAAATGCTAGATTCCAGCCATCGTTTTTGACGGTGTGCAATGGTCTAGTGGTTTAGTCGCTGAACTCCTGATTGCCAGGCGGTGTTGCCGAGGGTTCGAATCCCGGCGGGGGATCAGAAACCAACATTCAAAATTCCTCTAAAACATGATTGTGTCATTTGAAAAAACACACACAAGCCCGTGCCAGTCTTCGTCTGAGACCATCCACAGCACTTTCATCGTACTGTAGCCAGCGCGTTCCACACTTTCATGCTGCTGCCAAAAGGAAGATGAACCAAGTAATCATGAGGACTTCATCTAAAATGCTAGATTCCAGCCATCGTTTTTGACGGTGTGCAATGGTCTAGTGGTTTAGTCGCTGAACTCCTGATTGCCAGGCGGTGTTGCCGAGGGTTCGAATCCCGGCGGGGGATCAGAAACCAACATTCAAAATTCCTCTAAAACATGATTGTGTCATTTGAAAAAACACACACAAGCCCGTGCCAGTCTTCGTCTGAGGCCATCCACAGCACTTTCATCGTACTGTAGCCAGCGCGTTCCACACTTTCATGCTGCTGCCGAAAGGAAGATGAACCAAGTAATCATGAGGACTTCATCTAAAATGCTAGATTCCAGCCATCGTTTTTGACGGTGTGCAATGGTCTAGTGGTTTAGTCGCTGAACTCCTGATTGCCAGGCGGTGTTGCCGAGGGTTCGAATCCCGGCGGGGGATCAGAAACCAACATTCAAAATTCCTCTAAAACATGATTGTGTCATTTGAAAAAACACACACAAGCCCGTGCCAGTCTTCGTCTGAGGCCATCCACAGCACTTTCATCGTACTGTAGCCAGCGCGTTCCACACTTTCATGCTGCTGCCGAAAGAAAGATGAACCAAGTAATCATGAGGACTTCATCTAAAATGCTAGATTCCAGCCATCGTTTTTGACGGTGTGCAATGGTCTAGTGGTTTAGTCGCTGAACTCCTGATTGCCAGGCGGTGTTGCCGAGGGTTCGAATCCCGGCGGGGGATCAGAAACCAACATTCAAAATTCCTCTAAAACATGATTGTGTCATTTGAAAAAACACACACAAGCCCGTGCCAGTCTTCGTCTGAGGCCATCCACAGCACTTTCATCGTACTGTAGCCAGCGCGTTCCACACTTTCATGCTGCTGCCGAAAGGAAGATGAACCAAGTAATCATGAGGACTTCATCTAAAATGCTAGATTCCAGCCATCGTTTTTGACGGTGTGCAATGGTCTAGTGGTTTAGTCGCTGAACTCCTGATTGCCAGGCGGTGTTGCCGAGGGTTCGAATCCCGGCGGGGGATCAGAAACCAACATTCAAAATTCCTCTAAAACATGATTGTGTCATTTGAAAAAACACACACAAGCCCGTGCCAGTCTTCGTCTGAGGCCATCCACAGCACTTTCATCGTACTGTAGCCAGCGCGTTCCACACTTTCATGCTGCTGCCGAAAGGAAGATGAACCAAGTAATCATGAGGACTTCATCTAAAATGCTAGATTCCAGCCATCGTTTTTGACGGTGTGCAATGGTCTAGTGGTTTAGTCGCTGAACTCCTGATTGCCAGGCGGTGTTGCCGAGGGTTCGAATCCTGGCGGGGGATCAGAAACCAACATTCAAAATTCCTCTAAAACATGATTGTGTCATTTGAAAAAACACACACAAGCCCGTGCCAGTCTTCGTCTGAGGCCATCCACAGCACTTTCATCGTACTGTAGCCAGCGCGTTCCACACTTTCATGCTGCTGCCGAAAGGAAGATGAACCAAGTAATCATGAGGACTTCATCTAAAATGCTAGATTCCAGCCATCGTTTTTGACGGTGTGCAATGGTCTAGTGGTTTAGTCGCTGAACTCCTGATTGCCAGGCGGTGTTGCCGAGGGTTCGAATCCCGGCGGGGGATCAGAAACCAACATTCAAAATTCCTCTAAAACATGATTGTGTCATTTGAAAAAACACACACAACTCCGTGCCAGTCTTCGTCTGAGGCCATCCACAGCACTTTCATCGTACTGTAGCCAGCGCGTTCCACACTTTCATGCTGCTGCCGAAAGGAAGATGAACCAAGTAATCATGAGGACTTCATCTAAAATGCTAGATTCCAGCCATCGTTTTTGACGGTGTGCAATGGTCTAGTGGTTTAGTCGCTGAACTCCTGATTGCCAGGCGGTGTTGCCGAGGGTTCGAATCCCGGCGGGGGATCAGAAACCAACATTCAAAATTCCTCTAAAACATGATTGTGTCATTTGAAAAAACACACACAAGCCCGTGCCAGTCTTCGTCTGAGGCCATCCACAGCACTTTCATCGTACTGTAGCCAGCGCGTTCCACACTTTCATGCTGCTGCCAAAAGGAAGATGAACCAAGTAATCATGAGGACTTCATCTAAAATGCTAGATTCCAGCCATCGTTTTTGACGGTGTGCAATGGTCTAGTGGTTTAGTCGCTGAACTCCTGATTGCCAGGCGGTGTTGCCGAGGGTTCGAATCCCGGCGGGGGATCAGAAACCAACATTCAAAATTCCTCTAAAACCTGATTGTGTCATTTGAAAAAACACACACAAGCCCGTGCCAGTCTTCGTCTGAGGCCATCCACAGCACTTTCATCGTACTGTAGCCAGCGCGTTCCACACTTTCATGCTGCTGCCGAAAGGAAGATGAACCAAGTAATCATGAGGACTTCATCTAAAATGCTAGATTCCAGCCATCGTTTTTGACGGTGTGCAATGGTCTAGTGGTTTAGTCGCTGAACTCCTGATTGCCAGGCGGTGTTGCCGAGGGTTCGAATCCCGGCGGGGGATCAGAAACCAACATTCAAAATTCCTCTAAAACATGATTGTGTCATTTGAAAAAACACACACAAGCCCGTGCCAGTCTTCGTCTGAGGCCATCCACAGCACTTTCATCGTACTGTAGCCAGCGCGTTCCACACTTTCATGCTGCTGCCGAAAGAAAGATGAACCAAGTAATCATGAGGACTTCATCTAAAATGCTAGATTCCAGCCATCGTTTTTGACGGTGTGCAATGGTCTAGTGGTTTAGTCGCTGAACTCCTGATTGCCAGGCGGTGTTGCCGAGGGTTCGAATCCCGGCGGGGGATCAGAAACCAACATTCAAAATTCCTCTAAAACATGATTGTGTCATTTGAAAAAACACACACAAGCCCGTGCCAGTCTTCGTCTGAGGCCATCCACAGCACTTTCATCGTACTGTAGCCAGCGCGTTCCACACTTTCATGCTGCTGCCGAAAGGAAGATGAACCAAGTAATCATGAGGACTTCATCTAAAATGCTAGATTCCAGCCATCGTTTTTGACGGTGTGCAATGGTCTAGTGGTTTAGTCGCTGAACTCCTGATTGCCAGGCGGTGTTGCCGAGGGTTCGAATCCCGGCGGGGGATCAGAAACCAACATTCAAAATTCCTCTAAAACATGATTGTGTCATTTGAAAAAACACACACAAGCCCGTGCCAGTCTTCGTCTGAGGCCATCCACAGCACTTTCATCGTACTGTAGCCAGCGCGTTCCACACTTTCATGCTGCTGCCGAAAGGAAGATGAACCAAGTAATCATGAGGACTTCATCTAAAATGCTAGATTCCAGCCATCGTTTTTGACGGTGTGCAATGGTCTAGTGGTTTAGTCGCTGAACTCCTGATTGCCAGGCGGTGTTGCCGAGGGTTCGAATCCCGGCGGGGGATCAGAAACCAACATTCAAAATTCCTCTAAAACATGATTGTGTCATTTGAAAAAACACACACAAGCCCGTGCCAGTCTTCGTCTGAGGCCATCCACAGCACTTTCATCGTACTGTAGCCAGCACGTTCCACACTTTCATGCTGCTGCCGAAAGGAAGATGAACCAAGTAATCATGAGGACTTCATCTAAAATGCTAGATTCCAGCCATCGTTTTTGACGGTGTGCAATGGTCTAGTGGTTTAGTCGCTGAACTCCTGATTGCCAGGCGGTGTTGCCGAGGGTTCGAATCCCGGCGGGGGATCAGAAACCAACATTCAAAATTCCTCTAAAACATGATTGTGTCATTTGAAAAAACACACACAAGCCCGTGCCAGTCTTCGTCTGAGGCCATCCACAGCACTTTCATCGTACTGTAGCCAGCGCGTTCCACACTTTCATGCTGCTGCCGAAAGGAAGATGAACCAAGTAATCATGAGGACTTCATCTAAAATGCTAGATTCCAGCCATCGTTTTTGACGGTGTGCAATGGTCTAGTGGTTTAGTCGCTGAACTCCTGATTGCCAGGCGGTGTTGCCGAGGGTTCGAATCCCGGCGGGGGATCAGAAACCAACATTCAAAATTCCTCTAAAACATGATTGTGTCATTTGAAAAAACACACACAAGCCCGTGTCAGTCTTCGTCTGAGGCCATCCACAGCACTTTCATCGTACTGTAGCCAGCGCGTTCCACACTTTCATGCTGCTGCCGAAAGGAAGATGAACCAAGTAATCATGAGGACTTCATCTAAAATGCTAGATTCCAGCCATCGTTTTTGACGGTGTGCAATGGTCTAGTGGTTTAGTCGCTGAACTCCTGATTGCCAGGCGGTGTTGCCGAGGGTTCGAATCCCGGCGGGGGATCAGAAACCAACATTCAAAATTCCTCTAAAACATGATTGTGTCATTTGAAAAAACACACACAAGCCCGTGCCAGTCTTCGTCTGAGGCCATCCACAGCACTTTCATCGTACTGTAGCCAGCGCGTTCCACACTTTCATGCTGCTGCCGAAAGGAAGATGAACCAAGTAATCATGAGGACTTCATCTAAAATGCTAGATTCCAGCCATCGTTTTTGACGGTGTGCAATGGTCTAGTGGTTTAGTCGCTGAACTCCTGATTGCCAGGCGGTGTTGCCGAGGGTTCGAATCCCGGCGGGGGATCAGAAACCAACATTCAAAATTCCTCTAAAACATGATTGTGTCATTTGAAAAAACACACACAAGCCCGTGCCAGTCTTCGTCTGAGGCCATCCACAGCACTTTCATCGTACTGTAGCCAGCGCGTTCCACACTTTCATGCTGCTGCCGAAAGGAAGATGAACCAAGTAATCATGAGGACTTCATCTAAAATGCTAGATTCCAGCCATCGTTTTTGACGGTGTGCAATGGTCTAGTGGTTTAGTCGCTGAACTCCTGATTGCCAGGCGGTGTTGCCGAGGGTTCGAATCCCGGCGGGGGATCAGAAACCAACATTCAAAATTCCTCTAAAACATGATTGTGTCATTTGAAAAAACACACACAAGCCCGTGCCAGTCTTCGTCTGAGGCCATCCACAGCACTTTCATCGTACTGTAGCCAGCGCGTTCCACACTTTCATGCTGCTGCCGAAAGGAAGATGAACCAAGTAATCATGAGGACTTCATCTAAAATGCTAGATTCCAGCCATCGTTTTTGACGGTGTGCAATGGTCTAGTGGTTTAGTCGCTGAACTCCTGATTGCCAGGCGGTGTTGCCGAGGGTTCGAATCCCGGCGGGGGATCAGAAACCAACATTCAAAATTCCTCTAAAACATGATTGTGTCATTTGAAAAAACACACACAGCCCGTGCCAGTCTTCGTCTGAGGCCATTCACAGCACTTTCATCGTACTGTAGCCAGCGCGTTCCACACTTTCATGCTGCTGCCGAAAGGAAGATGAACCAAGTAATCATGAGGACTTCATCTAAAATGCTAGATTCCAGCCATCGTTTTTGACGGTGTGCAATGGTCTAGTGGTTTAGTCGCTGAACTCCTGATTGCCAGGCGGTGTTGCCGAGGGTTCGAATCCCGGCGGGGGATCAGAAACCAACATTCAAAATTCCTCTAAAACATGATTGTGTCATTTGAAAAAACACACACAAGCCCGTGCCAGTCTTCGTCTGAGGCCATCCACAGCACTTTCATCGTACTGTAGCCAGCGCGTTCCACACTTTCATGCTGCTGCCGAAAGGAAGATGAACCAAGTAATCATGAGGACTTCATCTAAAATGCTAGATTCCAGCCATCGTTTTTGACGGTGTGCAATGGTCTAGTGGTTTAGTCGCTGAACTCCTGATTGCCAGGCGGTGTTGCCGAGGGTTCGAATCCCGGCGGGGGATCAGAAACCAACATTCAAAATTCCTCTAAAACATGATTGTGTCATTTGAAAAAACACACACAAGCCCGTGCCAGTCTTCGTCTGAGGCCATCCACAGCACTTTCATCGTACTGTAGCCAGCGCGTTCCACACTTTCATGCTGCTGCCGAAAGGAAGATGAACCAAGTAATCATGAGGACTTCATCTAAAATGCTAGATTCCAGCCATCGTTTTTGACGGTGTGCAATGGTCTAGTGGTTTAGTCGCTGAACTCCTGATTGCCAGGCGGTGTTGCCGAGGGTTCGAATCCCGGCGGGGGATCAGAAACCAACATTCAAAATTCCTCTAAAACATGATTGTGTCATTTGAAAAAACACACACAAGCCCGTGCCAGTCTTCGTCTGAGGCCATCCACAGCACTTTCATCGTACTGTAGCCAGCGCGTTCCACACTTTCATGCTGCTGCCGAAAGGAAGATGAACCAAGTAATCATGAGGACTTCATCTAAAATGCTAGATTCCAGCCATCGTTTTTGACGGTGTGCAATGGTCTAGTGGTTTAGTCGCTGAACTCCTGATTGCCAGGCGGTGTTGCCGAGGGTTCGAATCCCGGCGGGGGATCAGAAACCAACATTCAAAATTCCTCTAAAACATGATTGTGTCATTTGAAAAAACACACACAACTCCGTGCCAGTCTTCGTCTGAGGCCATCCACAGCACTTTCATCGTACTGTAGCCAGCGCGTTCCACACTTTCATGCTGCTGCCGAAAGGAAGATGAACCAAGTAATCATGAGGACTTCATCTAAAATGCTAGATTCCAGCCATCGTTTTTGACGGTGTGCAATGGTCTAGTGGTTTAGTCGCTGAACTCCTGATTGCCAGGCGGTGTTGCCGAGGGTTCGAATCCCGGCGGGGGATCAGAAACCAACATTCAAAATTCCTCTAAAACATGATTGTGTCATTTGAAAAAACACACACAAGCCCGTGCCAGTCTTCGTCTGAGGCCATCCACAGCACTTTCATCGTACTGTAGCCAGCGCGTTCCACACTTTCATGCTGCTGCCAAAAGGAAGATGAACCAAGTAATCATGAGGACTTCATCTAAAATGCTAGATTCCAGCCATCGTTTTTGACGGTGTGCAATGGTCTAGTGGTTTAGTCGCTGAACTCCTGATTGCCAGGCGGTGTTGCCGAGGGTTCGAATCCCGGCGGGGGATCAGAAACCAACATTCAAAATTCCTCTAAAACATGATTGTGTCATTTGAAAAAACACACACAAGCCCGTGCCAGTCTTCGTCTGAGGCCATCCACAGCACTTTCATCGTACTGTAGCCAGCGCGTTCCACACTTTCATGCTGCTGCCGAAAGGAAGATGAACCAAGTAATCATGAGGACTTCATCTAAAATGCTAGATTCCAGCCATCGTTTTTGACGGTGTGCAATGGTCTAGTGGTTTAGTCGCTGAACTCCTGATTGCCAGGCGGTGTTGCCGAGGGTTCGAATCCCGGCGGGGGATCAGAAACCAACATTCAAAATTCCTCTAAAACATGATTGTGTCATTTGAAAAAACACACACAAGCCCGTGCCAGTCTTCGTCTGAGGCCATCCACAGCACTTTCATCGTACTGTAGCCAGCGCGTTCCACACTTTCATGCTGCTGCCGAAAGAAAGATGAACCAAGTAATCATGAGGACTTCATCTAAAATGCTAGATTCCAGCCATCGTTTTTGACGGTGTGCAATGGTCTAGTGGTTTAGTCGCTGAACTCCTGATTGCCAGGCGGTGTTGCCGAGGGTTCGAATCCCGGCGGGGGATCAGAAACCAACATTCAAAATTCCTCTAAAACATGATTGTGTCATTTGAAAAAACACACACAAGCCCGTGCCAGTCTTCGTCTGAGGCCATCCACAGCACTTTCATCGTACTGTAGCCAGCGCGTTCCACACTTTCATGCTGCTGCCGAAAGGAAGATGAACCAAGTAATCATGAGGACTTCATCTAAAATGCTAGATTCCAGCCATCGTTTTTGACGGTGTGCAATGGTCTAGTGGTTTAGTCGCTGAACTCCTGATTGCCAGGCGGTGTTGCCGAGGGTTCGAATCCCGGCGGGGGATCAGAAACCAACATTCAAAATTCCTCTAAAACATGATTGTGTCATTTGAAAAAACACACACAGCCCGTGCCAGTCTTCGTCTGAGGCCATTCACAGCACTTTCATCGTACTGTAGCCAGCGCGTTCCACACTTTCATGCTGCTGCCGAAAGGAAGATGAACCAAGTAATCATGAGGACTTCATCTAAAATGCTAGATTCCAGCCATCGTTTTTGACGGTGTGCAATGGTCTAGTGGTTTAGTCGCTGAACTCCTGATTGCCAGGCGGTGTTGCCGAGGGTTCGAATCCCGGCGGGGGATCAGAAACCAACATTCAAAATTCCTCTAAAACATGATTGTGTCATTTGAAAAAACACACACAAGCCCGTGCCAGTCTTCGTCTGAGGCCATCCACAGCACTTTCATCGTACTGTAGCCAGCGCGTTCCACACTTTCATGCTGCTGCCGAAAGGAAGATGAACCAAGTAATCATGAGGACTTCATCTAAAATGCTAGATTCCAGCCATCGTTTTTGACGGTGTGCAATGGTCTAGTGGTTTAGTCGCTGAACTCCTGATTGCCAGGCGGTGTTGCCGAGGGTTCGAATCCCGGCGGGGGATCAGAAACCAACATTCAAAATTCCTCTAAAACATGATTGTGTCATTTGAAAAAACACACACAAGCCCGTGCCAGTCTTCATCTGAGGCCATCCACAGCACTTTCATCGTACTGTAGCCAGCGCGTTCCACACTTTCATGCTGCTGCCGAAAGGAAGATGAACCAAGTAATCATGAGGACTTCATCTAAAATGCTAGATTCCAGCCATCGTTTTTGACGGTGTGCAATGGTCTAGTGGTTTAGTCGCTGAACTCCTGATTGCCAGGCGGTGTTGCCGAGGGTTCGAATCCCGGCGGGGGATCAGAAACCAACATTCAAAATTCCTCTAAAACATGATTGTGTCATTTGAAAAAACACACACAAGCCCGTGCCAGTCTTCGTCTGAGGCCATCCACAGCACTTTCATCGTACTGTAGCCAGCGCGTTCCACACTTTCATGCTGCTGCCGAAAGGAAGATGAACCAAGTAATCATGAGGACTTCATCTAAAATGCTAGATTCCAGCCATCGTTTTTGACGGTGTGCAATGGTCTAGTGGTTTAGTCGCTGAACTCCTGATTGCCAGGCGGTGTTGCCGAGGGTTCGAATCCCGGCGGGGGATCAGAAACCAACATTCAAAATTCCTCTAAAACATGATTGTGTCATTTGAAAAAACACACACAACTCCGTGCCAGTCTTCGTCTGAGGCCATCCACAGCACTTTCATCGTACTGTAGCCAGCGCGTTCCACACTTTCATGCTGCTGCCGAAAGGAAGATGAACCAAGTAATCATGAGGACTTCATCTAAAATGCTAGATTCCAGCCATCGTTTTTGACGGTGTGCAATGGTCTAGTGGTTTAGTCGCTGAACTCCTGATTGCCAGGCGGTGTTGCCGAGGGTTCGAATCCCGGCGGGGGATCAGAAACCAACATTCAAAATTCCTCTAAAACATGATTGTGTCATTTGAAAAAACACACACAAGCCCGTGCCAGTCTTCGTCTGAGGCCATCCACAGCACTTTCATCGTACTGTAGCCAGCGCGTTCCACACTTTCATGCTGCTGCCAAAAGGAAGATGAACCAAGTAATCATGAGGACTTCATCTAAAATGCTAGATTCCAGCCATCGTTTTTGACGGTGTGCAATGGTCTAGTGGTTTAGTCGCTGAACTCCTGATTGCCAGGCGGTGTTGCCGAGGGTTCGAATCCCGGCGGGGGATCAGAAACCAACATTCAAAATTCCTCTAAAACATGATTGTGTCATTTGAAAAAACACACACAAGCCCGTGCCAGTCTTCGTCTGAGGCCATCCACAGCACTTTCATCGTACTGTAGCCAGCGCGTTCCACACTTTCATGCTGCTGCCGAAAGGAAGATGAACCAAGTAATCATGAGGACTTCATCTAAAATGCTAGATTCCAGCCATCGTTTTTGACGGTGTGCAATGGTCTAGTGGTTTAGTCGCTGAACTCCTGATTGCCAGGCGGTGTTGCCGAGGGTTCGAATCCCGGCGGGGGATCAGAAACCAACATTCAAAATTCCTCTAAAACATGATTGTGTCATTTGAAAAAACACACACAAGTCCGTGCCAGTCTTCGTCTGAGGCCATCCACAGCACTTTCATCGTACTGTAGCCAGCGCGTTCCACACTTTCATGCTGCTGCCGAAAGAAAGATGAACCAAGTAATCATGAAGACTTCATCTAAAATGCTAGATTCCAGCCATCGTTTTTGACGGTGTGCAATGGTCTAGTGGTTTAGTCGCTGAACTCCTGATTGCCAGGCGGTGTTGCCGAGGGTTCGAATCCCGGCGGGGGATCAGAAACCAACATTCAAAATTCCTCTAAAACATGATTGTGTCATTTGAAAAAACACACACAAGCCCGTGCCAGTCTTCGTCTGAGGCCATCCACAGCACTTTCATCGTACTGTAGCCAGCGCGTTCCACACTTTCATGCTGCTGCCGAAAGGAAGATGAACCAAGTAATCATGAGGACTTCATCTAAAATGCTAGATTCCAGCCATCGTTTTTGACGGTGTGCAATGGTCTAGTGGTTTAGTCGCTGAACTCCTGATTGCCAGGCGGTGTTGCCGAGGGTTCGAATCCCGGCGGGGGATCAGAAACCAACATTCAAAATTCCTCTAAAACATGATTGTGTCATTTGAAAAAACACACACAAGCCCGTGCCAGTCTTCGTCTGAGGCCATCCACAGCACTTTCATCGTACTGTAGCCAGCGCGTTCCACACTTTCATGCTGCTGCCGAAAGGAAGATGAACCAAGTAATCATGAGGACTTCATCTAAAATGCTAGATTCCAGCCATCGTTTTTGACGGTGTGCAATGGTCTAGTGGTTTAGTCGCTGAACTCCTGATTGCCAGGCGGTGTTGCCGAGGGTTCGAATCCCGGCGGGGGATCAGAAACCAACATTCAAAATTCCTCTAAAACATGATTGTGTCATTTGAAAAAACACACACAAGCCCGTGCCAGTCTTCGTCTGAGGCCATCCACAGCACTTTCATCGTACTGTAGCCAGCGCGTTCCACACTTTCATGCTGCTGCCGAAAGGAAGATGAACCAAGTAATCATGAGGACTTCATCTAAAATGCTAGATTCCAGCCATCGTTTTTGACGGTGTGCAATGGTCTAGTGGTTTAGTCGCTGAACTCCTGATTGCCAGGCGGTGTTGCCGAGGGTTCGAATCCCGGCGGGGGATCAGAAACCAACATTCAAAATTCCTCTAAAACATGATTGTGTCATTTGAAAAAACACACACAAGCCCGTGCCAGTCTTCGTCTGAGGCCATCCACAGCACTTTCATCGTACTGTAGCCAGCGCGTTCCACACTTTCATGCTGCTGCCGAAAGGAAGATGAACCAAGTAATCATGAGGACTTCATCTAAAATGCTAGATTCCAGCCATCGTTTTTGACGGTGTGCAATGGTCTAGTGGTTTAGTCGCTGAACTCCTGATTGCCAGGCGGTGTTGCCGAGGGTTCGAATCCCGGCGGGGGATCAGAAACCAACATTCAAAATTCCTCTAAAACATGATTGTGTCATTTGAAAAAACACACACAAGCCCGTGCCAGTCTTCGTCTGAGGCCATCCACAGCACTTTCATCGTACTGTAGCCAGCGCGTTCCACACTTTCATGCTGCTGCCGAAAGGAAGATGAACCAAGTAATCATGAGGACTTCATCTAAAATGCTAGATTCCAGCCATCGTTTTTGACGGTGTGCAATGGTCTAGTGGTTTAGTCGCTGAACTCCTGATTGCCAGGCGGTGTTGCCGAGGGTTCGAATCCCGGCGGGGGATCAGAAACCAACATTCAAAATTCTTCTAAAACATGATTGTGTCATTTGAAAAAACACACACAAGCCCGTGCCAGTCTTCGTCTGAGGCCATCCACAGCACTTTCATCGTACTGTAGCCAGCGCGTTCCACACTTTCATGCTGCTGCCGAAAGGAAGATGAACCAAGTAATCATGAGGACTTCATCTAAAATGCTAGATTCCAGCCATCGTTTTTGACGGTGTGCAATGGTCTAGTGGTTTAGTCGCTGAACTCCTGATTGCCAGGCGGTGTTGCCGAGGGTTCGAATCCCGGCGGGGGATCAGAAACCAACATTCAAAATTCCTCTAAAACATGATTGTGTCATTTGAAAAAACACACACAAGCCCGTGCCAGTCTTCGTCTGAGGCCATCCACAGCACTTTCATCGTACTGTAGCCAGCGCGTTCCACACTTTCATGCTGCTGCCGAAAGGAAGATGAACCAAGTAATCATGAGGACTTCATCTAAAATGCTAGATTCCAGCCATCGTTTTTGACGGTGTGCAATGGTCTAGTGGTTTAGTCGCTGAACTCCTGATTGCCAGGCGGTGTTGCCGAGGGTTCGAATCCCGGCGGGGGATCAGAAACCAACATTCAAAATTCCTCTAAAACATGATTGTGTCATTTGAAAAAACACACACAAGCCCGTGCCAGTCTTCGTCTGAGGCCATCCACAGCACTTTCATCGTACTGTAGCCAGCGCGTTCCACACTTTCATGCTGCTGCCGAAAGGAAGATGAACCAAGTAATCATGAGGACTTCATCTAAAATGCTAGATTCCAGCCATCGTTTTTGACGGTGTGCAATGGTCTAGTGGTTTAGTCGCTGAACTCCTGATTGCCAGGCGGTGTTGCCGAGGGTTCGAATCCCGGCGGGGGATCAGAAACCAACATTCAAAATTCCTCTAAAACATGATTGTGTCATTTGAAAAAACACACACAGCCCGTGCCAGTCTTCGTCTGAGGCCATTCACAGCACTTTCATCGTACTGTAGCCAGCGCGTTCCACACTTTCATGCTGCTGCCGAAAGGAAGATGAACCAAGTAATCATGAGGACTTCATCTAAAATGCTAGATTCCAGCCATCGTTTTTGACGGTGTGCAATGGTCTAGTGGTTTAGTCGCTGAACTCCTGATTGCCAGGCGGTGTTGCCGAGGGTTCGAATCCCGGCGGGGGATCAGAAACCAACATTCAAAATAACTCTAAAACATGATTGTGTCATTTGAAAAAACACACACAAGCCCGTGCCAGTCTTCGTCTGAGGCCATCCACAGCACTTTCATCGTACTGTAGCCAGCGCGTTCCACACTTTCATGCTGCTGCCGAAAGGAAGATGAACCAAGTAATCATGAGGACTTCATCTAAATTGCTAGATTCCAGCCATCGTTTTTGACGGTGTGCAATGGTCTAGTGGTTTAGTCGCTGAACTCCTGATTGCCAGGCGGTGTTGCCGAGGGTTCGAATCCCGGCGGGGGATCAGAAACCAACATTCAAAATTCCTCTAAAACATGATTGTGTCATTTGAAAAAACACACACAAGCCCGTGCCAGTCTTCGTCTGAGGCCATCCACAGCACTTTCATCGCACTGTAGCCAGCGCGTTCCACACTTTCATGCTGCTGCCGAAAGGAAGATGAACCAAGTAATCATGAGGACTTCATCTAAAATGCTAGATTCCAGCCATCGTTTTTGACGGTGTGCAATGGTCTAGTGGTTTAGTCGCTGAACTCCTGATTGCCAGGCGGTGTTGCCGAGGGTTCGAATCCCGGCGGGGGATCAGAAACCAACATTCAAAATTCCTCTAAAACATGATTGTGTCATTTGAAAAAACACACACAAGCCCGTGCCAGTCTTCGTCTGAGGCCATCCACAGCACTTTCATCGTACTGTAGCCAGCGCGTTCCACACTTTCATGCTGCTGCCGAAAGGAAGATGAACCAAGTAATCATGAGGACTTCATCTAAAATGCTAGATTCCAGCCATCGTTTTTGACGGTGTGCAATGGTCTAGTGGTTTAGTCGCTGAACTCCTGATTGCCAGGCAGTGTTGCCGAGGGTTCGAATCCCGGCGGGGGATCAGAAACCAACATTCAAAATTCCTCTAAAACATGATTGTGTCATTTGAAAAAACACACACAAGCCCGTGCCAGTCTTCGTCTGAGGCCATCCACAGCACTTTCATCGTACTGTAGCCAGCGCGTTGCACACTTTCATGCTGCTGCCGAAAGGAAGATGAACCAAGTAATCATGAGGACTTCATCTAAAATGCTAGATTCCAGCCATCGTTTTTGACGGTGTGCAATGGTCTAGTGGTTTAGTCGCTGAACTCCTGATTGCCAGGCGGTGTTGCCGAGGGTTCGAATCCCGGCGGGGGATCAGAAACCAACATTCAAAATAACTCTAAAACATGATTGTGTCATTTGAAAAAACACACACAAGCCCGTGCCAGTCTTCGTCTGAGGCCATCCACAGCACTTTCATCGTACTGTAGCCAGCGCGTTCCACACTTTCATGCTGCTGCCGAAAGGAAGATGAACCAAGTAATCATGAGGACTTCATCTAAATTGCTAGATTCCAGCCATCGTTTTTGACGGTGTGCAATGGTCTAGTGGTTTAGTCGCTGAACTCCTGATTGCCAGGCGGTGTTGCCGAGGGTTCGAATCCCGGCGGGGGATCAGAAACCAACATTCAAAATTCCTCTAAAACATGATTGTGTCATTTGAAAAAACACACACAAGCCCGTGCCAGTCTTCGTCTGAGGCCATCCACAGCACTTTCATCGCACTGTAGCCAGCGCGTTCCACACTTTCATGCTGCTGCCGAAAGGAAGATGAACCAAGTAATCATGAGGACTTCATCTAAAATGCTAGATTCCAGCCATCGTTTTTGACGGTGTGCAATGGTCTAGTGGTTTAGTCGCTGAACTCCTGATTGCCAGGCGGTGTTGCCGAGGGTTCGAATCCCGGCGGGGGATCAGAAACCAACATTCAAAATTCCTCTAAAACATGATTGTGTCATTTGAAAAAACACACACAAGCCCGTGCCAGTCTTCGTCTGAGGCCATCCACAGCACTTTCATCGTACTGTAGCCAGCGCGTTCCACACTTTCATGCTGCTGCCGAAAGGAAGATGAACCAAGTAATCATGAGGACTTCATCTAAAATGCTAGATTCCAGCCATCGTTTTTGACGGTGTGCAATGGTCTAGTGGTTTAGTCGCTGAACTCCTGATTGCCAGGCAGTGTTGCCGAGGGTTCGAATCCCGGCGGGGGATCAGAAACCAACATTCAAAATTCCTCTAAAACATGATTGTGTCATTTGAAAAAACACACACAAGCCCGTGCCAGTCTTCGTCTGAGGCCATCCACAGCACTTTCATCGTACTGTAGCCAGCGCGTTCCACACTTTCATGCTGCTGCCGAAAGGAAGATGAACCAAGTAATCATGAGGACTTCATCTAAAATGCTAGATTCCAGCCATCGTTTTTGACGGTGTGCAATGGTCTAGTGGTTTAGTCGCTGAACTCCTGATTGCCAGGCGGTGTTGCCGAGGGTTCGAATCCCGGCGGGGGATCAGAAACCAACATTCAAAATTCCTCTAAAACATGATTGTGTCATTTGAAAAAACACACACAAGCCCGTGCCAGTCTTCATCTGAGGCCATCCACAGCACTTTCATCGTACTGTAGCCAGCGCGTTCCACACTTTCATGCTGCTGCCGAAAGGAAGATGAACCAAGTAATCATGAGGACTTCATCTAAAATGCTAGATTCCAGCCATCGTTTTTGACGGTGTGCAATGGTCTAGTGGTTTAGTCGCTGAACTCCTGATTGCCAGGCGGTGTTGCCGAGGGTTCGAATCCCGGCGGGGGATCAGAAACCAACATTCAAAATTCCTCTAAAACATGATTGTGTCATTTGAAAAAACACACACAAGCCCGTGCCAGTCTTCGTCTGAGGCCATCCACAGCACTTTCATCGTACTGTAGCCAGCGCGTTCCACACTTTCATGCTGCTGCCGAAAGGAAGATGAACCAAGTAATCATGAGGACTTCATCTAAAATGCTAGATTCCAGCCATCGTTTTTGACGGTGTGCAATGGTCTAGTGGTTTAGTCGCTGAACTCCTGATTGCCAGGCGGTGTTGCCGAGGGTTCGAATCCCGGCGGGGGATCAGAAACCAACATTCAAAATTCCTCTAAAACATGATTGTGTCATTTGAAAAAACACACACAACTCCGTGCCAGTCTTCGTCTGAGGCCATCCACAGCACTTTCATCGTACTGTAGCCAGCGCGTTCCACACTTTCATGCTGCTGCCGAAAGGAAGATGAACCAAGTAATCATGAGGACTTCATCTAAAATGCTAGATTCCAGCCATCGTTTTTGACGGTGTGCAATGGTCTAGTGGTTTAGTCGCTGAACTCCTGATTGCCAGGCGGTGTTGCCGAGGGTTCGAATCCCGGCGGGGGATCAGAAACCAACATTCAAAATTCCTCTAAAACATGATTGTGTCATTTGAAAAAACACACACAAGCCCGTGCCAGTCTTCGTCTGAGGCCATCCACAGCACTTTCATCGTACTGTAGCCAGCGCGTTCCACACTTTCATGCTGCTGCCAAAAGGAAGATGAACCAAGTAATCATGAGGACTTCATCTAAAATGCTAGATTCCAGCCATCGTTTTTGACGGTGTGCAATGGTCTAGTGGTTTAGTCGCTGAACTCCTGATTGCCAGGCGGTGTTGCCGAGGGTTCGAATCCCGGCGGGGGATCAGAAACCAACATTCAAAATTCCTCTAAAACATGATTGTGTCATTTGAAAAAACACACACAAGCCCGTGCCAGTCTTCGTCTGAGGCCATCCACAGCACTTTCATCGTACTGTAGCCAGCGCGTTCCACACTTTCATGCTGCTGCCGAAAGGAAGATGAACCAAGTAATCATGAGGACTTCATCTAAAATGCTAGATTCCAGCCATCGTTTTTGACGGTGTGCAATGGTCTAGTGGTTTAGTCGCTGAACTCCTGATTGCCAGGCGGTGTTGCCGAGGGTTCGAATCCCGGCGGGGGATCAGAAACCAACATTCAAAATTCCTCTAAAACATGATTGTGTCATTTGAAAAAACACACACAAGTCCGTGCCAGTCTTCGTCTGAGGCCATCCACAGCACTTTCATCGTACTGTAGCCAGCGCGTTCCACACTTTCATGCTGCTGCCGAAAGAAAGATGAACCAAGTAATCATGAAGACTTCATCTAAAATGCTAGATTCCAGCCATCGTTTTTGACGGTGTGCAATGGTCTAGTGGTTTAGTCGCTGAACTCCTGATTGCCAGGCGGTGTTGCCGAGGGTTCGAATCCCGGCGGGGGATCAGAAACCAACATTCAAAATTCCTCTAAAACATGATTGTGTCATTTGAAAAAACACACACAAGCCCGTGCCAGTCTTCGTCTGAGGCCATCCACAGCACTTTCATCGTACTGTAGCCAGCGCGTTCCACACTTTCATGCTGCTGCCGAAAGGAAGATGAACCAAGTAATCATGAGGACTTCATCTAAAATGCTAGATTCCAGCCATCGTTTTTGACGGTGTGCAATGGTCTAGTGGTTTAGTCGCTGAACTCCTGATTGCCAGGCGGTGTTGCCGAGGGTTCGAATCCCGGCGGGGGATCAGAAACCAACATTCAAAATTCCTCTAAAACATGATTGTGTCATTTGAAAAAACACACACAAGCCCGTGCCAGTCTTCGTCTGAGGCCATCCACAGCACTTTCATCGTACTGTAGCCAGCGCGTTCCACACTTTCATGCTGCTGCCGAAAGGAAGATGAACCAAGTAATCATGAGGACTTCATCTAAAATGCTAGATTCCAGCCATCGTTTTTGACGGTGTGCAATGGTCTAGTGGTTTAGTCGCTGAACTCCTGATTGCCAGGCGGTGTTGCCGAGGGTTCGAATCCCGGCGGGGGATCAGAAACCAACATTCAAAATTCCTCTAAAACATGATTGTGTCATTTGAAAAAACACACACAAGCCCGTGCCAGTCTTCGTCTGAGGCCATCCACAGCACTTTCATCGTACTGTAGCCAGCGCGTTCCACACTTTCATGCTGCTGCCGAAAGGAAGATGAACCAAGTAATCATGAGGACTTCATCTAAAATGCTAGATTCCAGCCATCGTTTTTGACGGTGTGCAATGGTCTAGTGGTTTAGTCGCTGAACTCCTGATTGCCAGGCGGTGTTGCCGAGGGTTCGAATCCCGGCGGGGGATCAGAAACCAACATTCAAAATTCCTCTAAAACATGATTGTGTCATTTGAAAAAACACACACAAGCCCGTGCCAGTCTTCGTCTGAGGCCATCCACAGCACTTTCATCGTACTGTAGCCAGCGCGTTCCACACTTTCATGCTGCTGCCGAAAGGAAGATGAACCAAGTAATCATGAGGACTTCATCTAAAATGCTAGATTCCAGCCATCGTTTTTGACGGTGTGCAATGGTCTAGTGGTTTAGTCGCTGAACTCCTGATTGCCAGGCGGTGTTGCCGAGGGTTCGAATCCCGGCGGGGGATCAGAAACCAACATTCAAAATTCCTCTAAAACATGATTGTGTCATTTGAAAAAACACACACAAGCCCGTGCCAGTCTTCGTCTGAGGCCATCCACAGCACTTTCATCGTACTGTAGCCAGCGCGTTCCACACTTTCATGCTGCTGCCGAAAGGAAGATGAACCAAGTAATCATGAGGACTTCATCTAAAATGCTAGATTCCAGCCATCGTTTTTGACGGTGTGCAATGGTCTAGTGGTTTAGTCGCTGAACTCCTGATTGCCAGGCGGTGTTGCCGAGGGTTCGAATCCCGGCGGGGGATCAGAAACCAACATTCAAAATTCTTCTAAAACATGATTGTGTCATTTGAAAAAACACACACAAGCCCGTGCCAGTCTTCGTCTGAGGCCATCCACAGCACTTTCATCGTACTGTAGCCAGCGCGTTCCACACTTTCATGCTGCTGCCGAAAGGAAGATGAACCAAGTAATCATGAGGACTTCATCTAAAATGCTAGATTCCAGCCATCGTTTTTGACGGTGTGCAATGGTCTAGTGGTTTAGTCGCTGAACTCCTGATTGCCAGGCGGTGTTGCCGAGGGTTCGAATCCCGGCGGGGGATCAGAAACCAACATTCAAAATTCCTCTAAAACATGATTGTGTCATTTGAAAAAACACACACAAGCCCGTGCCAGTCTTCGTCTGAGGCCATCCACAGCACTTTCATCGTACTGTAGCCAGCGCGTTCCACACTTTCATGCTGCTGCCGAAAGGAAGATGAACCAAGTAATCATGAGGACTTCATCTAAAATGCTAGATTCCAGCCATCGTTTTTGACGGTGTGCAATGGTCTAGTGGTTTAGTCGCTGAACTCCTGATTGCCAGGCGGTGTTGCCGAGGGTTCGAATCCCGGCGGGGGATCAGAAACCAACATTCAAAATTCCTCTAAAACATGATTGTGTCATTTGAAAAAACACACACAAGCCCGTGCCAGTCTTCGTCTGAGGCCATCCACAGCACTTTCATCGTACTGTAGCCAGCGCGTTCCACACTTTCATGCTGCTGCCGAAAGGAAGATGAACCAAGTAATCATGAGGACTTCATCTAAAATGCTAGATTCCAGCCATCGTTTTTGACGGTGTGCAATGGTCTAGTGGTTTAGTCGCTGAACTCCTGATTGCCAGGCGGTGTTGCCGAGGGTTCGAATCCCGGCGGGGGATCAGAAACCAACATTCAAAATTCCTCTAAAACATGATTGTGTCATTTGAAAAAACACACACAGCCCGTGCCAGTCTTCGTCTGAGGCCATTCACAGCACTTTCATCGTACTGTAGCCAGCGCGTTCCACACTTTCATGCTGCTGCCGAAAGGAAGATGAACCAAGTAATCATGAGGACTTCATCTAAAATGCTAGATTCCAGCCATCGTTTTTGACGGTGTGCAATGGTCTAGTGGTTTAGTCGCTGAACTCCTGATTGCCAGGCGGTGTTGCCGAGGGTTCGAATCCCGGCGGGGGATCAGAAACCAACATTCAAAATAACTCTAAAACATGATTGTGTCATTTGAAAAAACACACACAAGCCCGTGCCAGTCTTCGTCTGAGGCCATCCACAGCACTTTCATCGTACTGTAGCCAGCGCGTTCCACACTTTCATGCTGCTGCCGAAAGGAAGATGAACCAAGTAATCATGAGGACTTCATCTAAATTGCTAGATTCCAGCCATCGTTTTTGACGGTGTGCAATGGTCTAGTGGTTTAGTCGCTGAACTCCTGATTGCCAGGCGGTGTTGCCGAGGGTTCGAATCCCGGCGGGGGATCAGAAACCAACATTCAAAATTCCTCTAAAACATGATTGTGTCATTTGAAAAAACACACACAAGCCCGTGCCAGTCTTCGTCTGAGGCCATCCACAGCACTTTCATCGCACTGTAGCCAGCGCGTTCCACACTTTCATGCTGCTGCCGAAAGGAAGATGAACCAAGTAATCATGAGGACTTCATCTAAAATGCTAGATTCCAGCCATCGTTTTTGACGGTGTGCAATGGTCTAGTGGTTTAGTCGCTGAACTCCTGATTGCCAGGCGGTGTTGCCGAGGGTTCGAATCCCGGCGGGGGATCAGAAACCAACATTCAAAATTCCTCTAAAACATGATTGTGTCATTTGAAAAAACACACACAAGCCCGTGCCAGTCTTCGTCTGAGGCCATCCACAGCACTTTCATCGTACTGTAGCCAGCGCGTTCCACACTTTCATGCTGCTGCCGAAAGGAAGATGAACCAAGTAATCATGAGGACTTCATCTAAAATGCTAGATTCCAGCCATCGTTTTTGACGGTGTGCAATGGTCTAGTGGTTTAGTCGCTGAACTCCTGATTGCCAGGCAGTGTTGCCGAGGGTTCGAATCCCGGCGGGGGATCAGAAACCAACATTCAAAATTCCTCTAAAACATGATTGTGTCATTTGAAAAAACACACACAAGCCCGTGCCAGTCTTCGTCTGAGGCCATCCACAGCACTTTCATCGTACTGTAGCCAGCGCGTTCCACACTTTCATGCTGCTGCCGAAAGGAAGATGAACCAAGTAATCATGAGGACTTCATCTAAAATGCTAGATTCCAGCCATCGTTTTTGACGGTGTGCAATGGTCTAGTGGTTTAGTCGCTGAACTCCTGATTGCCAGGCGGTGTTGCCGAGGGTTCGTATCCCGGCGGGGGATCAGAAACCAACATTCAAAATTCCTCTAAAACATGATTGTGTCATTTGAAAAAACACACACAAGCCCGTGCCAGTCTTCGTCTGAGGCCATCCACAGCACTTTCATCGTACTGTAGCCAGCGCGTTCCACACTTTCATGCTGCTGCCGAAAGGAAGATGAACCAAGTAATCATGAGGACTTCATCTAAAATGCTAGATTCCAGCCATCGTTTTTGACGGTGTGCAATGGTCTAGTGGTTTAGTCGCTGAACTCCTGATTGCCAGGCGGTGTTGCCGAGGGTTCGAATCCCGGCGGGGGATCAGAAACCAACATTCAAAATTCCTCTAAAACATGATTGTGTCATTTGAAAAAACACACACAAGCCCGTGCCAGTCTTCGTCTGAGGCCATCCACAGCACTTTCATCGTACTGTAGCCAGCGCGTTCCACACTTTCATGCTGCTGCCGAAAGGAAGATGAACCAAGTAATCATGAGGACTTCATCTAAAATGCTAGATTCCAGCCATCGTTTTTGACGGTGTGCAATGGTCTAGTGGTTTAGTCGCTGAACTCCTGATTGCCAGGCGGTGTTGCCGAGGGTTCGAATCCCGGCGGGGGATCAGAAACCAACATTCAAAATTCCTCTAAAACATGATTGTGTCATTTGAAAAAACACACACAAGCCCGTGCCAGTCTTCGTCTGAGGCCATCCACAGCACTTTCATCGTACTGTAGCCAGCGCGTTCCACACTTTCATGCTGCTGCCGAAAGGAAGATGAACCAAGTAATCATGAGGACTTCATCTAAAATGCTAGATTCCAGCCATCGTTTTTGACGGTGTGCAATGGTCTAGTGGTTTAGTCACTGAACTCCTGATTGCCAGGCGGTGTTGCCGAGGGTTCGAATCCCGGCGGGGGATCAGAAACCAACATTCAAAATTCCTCTAAAACATGATTGTGTCATTTGAAAAAACACACACAGCCCGTGCCAGTCTTCGTCTGAGGCCATTCACAGCACTTTCATCGTACTGTAGCCAGCGCGTTCCACACTTTCATGCTGCTGCCGAAAGGAAGATGAACCAAGTAATCATGAGGACTTCATCTAAAATGCTAGATTCCAGCCATCGTTTTTGACGGTGTGCAATGGTCTAGTGGTTTAGTCGCTGAACTCCTGATTGCCAGGCGGTGTTGCCGAGGGTTCGAATCCCGGCGGGGGATCAGAAACCAACATTCAAAATTCCTCTAAAACATGATTGTGTCATTTGAAAAAACACACACAAGCCCGTGCCAGTCTTCGTCTGAGGCCATCCACAGCACTTTCATCGTACTGTAGCCAGCGCGTTCCACACTTTCATGCTGCTGCCGAAAGGAAGATGAACCAAGTAATCATGAGGACTTCATCTAAAATGCTAGATTCCAGCCATCGTTTTTGACGGTGTGCAATGGTCTAGTGGTTTAGTCGCTGAACTCCTGATTGCCAGGCGGTGTTGCCGAGGGTTCGAATCCCGGCGGGGGATCAGAAACCAACATTCAAAATTCCTCTAAAACATGATTGTGTCATTTGAAAAAACACACACAAGCCCGTGCCAGTCTTCGTCTGAGGCCATCCACAGCACTTTCATCGTACTGTAGCCAGCGCGTTCCACACTTTCATGCTGCTGCCGAAAGGAAGATGAACCAAGTAATCATGAGGACTTCATCTAAAATGCTAGATTCCAGCCATCGTTTTTGACGGTGTGCAATGGTCTAGTGGTTTAGTCGCTGAACTCCTGATTGCCAGGCGGTGTTGCCGAGGGTTCGAATCCCGGCGGGGGATCAGAAACCAACATTCAAAATTCCTCTAAAACATGATTGTGTCATTTGAAAAAACACACACAAGCCCGTGCCAGTCTTCGTCTGAGGCCATCCACAGCACTTTCATCGTACTGTAGCCAGCGCGTTCCACACTTTCATGCTGCTGCCGAAAGGAAGATGAACCAAGTAATCATGAGGACTTCATCTAAAATGCTAGATTCCAGCCATCGTTTTTGACGGTGTGCAATGGTCTAGTGGTTTAGTCGCTGAACTCCTGATTGCCAGGCAGTGTTGCCGAGGGTTCGAATCCCGGCGGGGGATCAGAAACCAACATTCAAAATTCCTCTAAAACATGATTGTGTCATTTGAAAAAACACACACAAGCCCGTGCCAGTCTTCGTCTGAGGCCATCCACAGCACTTTCATCGTACTGTAGCCAGCGCGTTCCACACTTTCATGCTGCTGCCGAAAGGAAGATGAACCAAGTAATCATGAGGACTTCATCTAAAATGCTAGATTCCAGCCATCGATTTTGACGGTGTGCAATGGTCTAGTGGTTTAGTCGCTGAACTCCTGATTGCCAGGCGGTGTTGCCGAGGGTTCGAATCCCGGCGGGGGATCAGAAACCAACATTCAAAATTCCTCTAAAACATGATTGTGTCATTTGAAAAAACACACACAAGCCCGTGCCAGTCTTCGTCTGAGGCCATCCACAGCACTTTCATCGTACTGTAGCCAGCGCGTTCCACACTTTCATGCTGCTGCCGAAAGGAAGATGAACCAAGTAATCATGAGGACTTCATCTAAAATGCTAGATTCCAGCCATCGTTTTTGACGGTGTGCAATGGTCTAGTGGTTTAGTTGCTGAACTCCTGATTGCCAGGCGGTGTTGCCGAGGGTTCGAATCCCGGCGGGGGATCAGAAACCAACATTCAAAATTCCTCTAAAACATGATTGTGTCATTTGAAAAAACACACACAAGCCCGTGCCAGTCTTCGTCTGAGGCCATCCACAGCACTTTCATCGTACTGTAGCCAGCGCGTTCCACACTTTCATGCTGCTGCCGAAAGGAAGATGAACCAAGTAATCATGAGGACTTCATCTAAAATGCTAGATTCCAGCCATCGTTTTTGACGGTGTGCAATGGTCTAGTGGTTTAGTCGCTGAACTCCTGATTGCCAGGCGGTGTTGCCGAGGGTTCGAATCCCGGCGGGGGATCAGAAACCAACATTCAAAATTCCTCTAAAACATGATTGTGTCATTTGAAAAAACACACACAAGCCCGTGCCAGTCTTCGTCTGAGGCCATCCACAGCACTTTCATCGTACTGTAGCCAGCGCGTTCCACACTTTCATGCTGCTGCCGAAAGGAAGATGAACCAAGTAATCATGAGGACTTCATCTAAAATGCTAGATTCCAGCCATCGTTTTTGACGGTGTGCAATGGTCTAGTGGTTTAGTCGCTGAACTCCTGATTGCCAGGCGGTGTTGCCGAGGGTTCGAATCCCGGCGGGGGATCAGAAACCAACATTCAAAATTCCTCTAAAACATGATTGTGTCATTTGAAAAAACACACACAAGCCCGTGCCAGTCTTCGTCTGAGGCCATCCACAGCACTTTCATCGTACTGTAGCCAGCGCGTTCCACACTTTCATGCTGCTGCCGAAAGGAAGATGAACCAAGTAATCATGAGGACTTCATCTAAAATGCTAGATTCCAGCCATCGTTTTTGACGGTGTGCAATGGTCTAGTGGTTTAGTCGCTGAACTCCTGATTGCCAGGCGGTGTTGCCGAGGGTTCGAATCCCGGCGGGGGATCAGAAACCAACATTCAAAATTCCTCTAAAACATGATTGTGTCATTTGAAAAAACACACACACACACACACACACACACACACACACACACACACACACACACACACACACACACACACACAGTCCACACACAGTCCACACACACACACACACACACACACACACACACACACACAGTCTTGTTTTCCCTACATACCGAGGTATCCCATTGTCTGTCCTTTGTGTGGACTAACGGTTTCAACCTCGTTTTGCCGGTACAGTTCTGGGAAAACAACCGAGGTAAAGGGTTTCTTTTGTCTTTTGTACCTCGGTAAGGCGAAACACGCAAACTCTTTTGTCTAGTTACCTCGTCAAGTTGGTAAGACAAACACACACACACACACACACACACACACACACACACACACACACACACACACACACACACACACACACACACACACACACACACACACAGAGTCTTGTCTACCCTACATACCGAGGTACCCCATTGTTTGTCCTTTGTGTGGACTACCTCGTTTTGCCGGTACAGTTCTGGGAAAACAACCAAGGTAAAGGGTTTCTTTTGTCTTTTGTACCTCGGTAAGGCGAAACACGCAAACTCTTTTGTCTAGTTACCTCGTAAGACCACCCACACACACACACACACACACACACACACACACACACACACACACACACACACACACACACACACACACACACACACACACCACACACACACACACACACACACACACACACACACACACACACACACAGTAAAGGCAAAGGTAACAGCCGCCTAACAGATGTGGGATTAGGAACTAATGTGGTTAACCTGTCTGGCACCAATGACCTAACAACCCAAGAGAAATCTCTTTTAGATCGCGGTTTAACTTTTGTACCAGCACCAAAGCCTAAAACTGATAACCAAACAAATTTACCATCATACAACTGTAATTTTCTTAGGCAAATGAAATTAGCCGACCGCTTTAGAAACTCCAGCGGTCGGAAACTTCCTTTTACAGAATCATCTGGTTGGTCACCTCCAGATAGTGAAGTAGATCCCGAAATTATTGAGGCTAGCAAACGAATCATCCAAAAGGTGTTCAGCATGAACATACTCTCCGATAAAGACAATTTAACAGCTGGTGAACGGAGAGCCCTCACGAAACTTCGAAAAAATAAGAAATTAGTAATTAAACCAGCCGACAAAGGTGGGTCGGTAGTTGTTCTATCTCGGGATAATTATATAAAGGAAGCCATGAGACAACTCAGCAATACTAAACATTATAAGAAAATAGATTCACTTGTTTGGCCTAGTAATATCGAAAAATTCAATAAGATCTTAAAATTTCTCCTGGACGAAGGTCACATTACCAAAAAACAATTGAAATATTTAACAGCTAAGCTCAGTGCTCAAACAAGACAATTTTATATCCTACCAAAGATCCACAAGGACCGTTCTTCATGGACGGATGACTTAACTCCACCCGGGAGGCCAATTGTATCAGATTGTAATTCGGAATCTTATGCGATCTCGGAATTAATTGATTATCATCTTAAACCTATAGCAAATAGACATCCGAGCTATCTAAAAAAACACACAGGATTTCCTGTCAAAAATTTCGAAATTGAAAATATCAAAAAATGCAATTCTGGCTACTTTGGATATCGACAGTATGTATACGAACATTGATATTGATAAAGGTGTTAAATCAGTTAAAAATGCATTTGAAAAATATCCGGATGCGAAACGCCCGGATGAACAAATTTTGGATCTTTTAGAGCTGAGCTTAAAAGGTAATGACTTTCAATTCAATGGAGAATATTTTCTACAAATAATGGGTTGTCCTATGGGTAAAAGATTCAGTCCTAATTTTGCAAGCATTTATGTAGCGGAATGGGAGGAAAATGCCTTAAGCAAATGTGCAAAGCATCCTCTCGTATATCTCAGATATTTAGATGACATTTTTATTATTTGGGAACATTCAAAAGAAGATTTTGATGAATTTTTAGAAATTTTGAATAATCACGATCCAAATATTAAATTGAAAGCTACTATCAGTGAAAATTCTGTTGATTTTCTCGATGTAACCATGTATAAAGGCAAGCAATTTCAGGCGTCCGGTCATTTAGATTATAAAGTATATTTTAAACCAACTGATTCACATCAATTGTTGCACACTAAATCATTTCATCCTCAACATACATTTAAAGGTATCATCAAATCACAGCTCATTCGTTTCCACCGCAATTCAAGTGATAAGGTAAATTTCAATGAGGCTTGTTCTACTCTATTTGGCGCCCTCAGATCGAGAGGGTACTCGCTGCGCCTTTTGCGTAGCCTGAAATCCCAAACCTTGAAAAAGCTCGAAAGTCCAGCTGAAACTACCGATTTCGAACCACTGAAGATTGAACACAACAGACCGTTGCAAAATAGTAGTGGCGCGGTATTTAATTGCAAAAAGCCTCGTTGTAGACTGCATACTTTTATGCCTGATCAGAAAGAGGAATTTTCCTCCGAACAAACGAAAAATCATTATCAGATCTGTAACCCCCTCCATTGTGATTCACCAAACATTATTTACCTTATCACTTGTAAGCGATGTCGGAAACAGTATGTTGGTCAAAGTCAAAATCCTTTTCGAGAACGTGCTACTAGACACAAACAGGATATAAAACATAATGCTGATGCCCCAGTAGCACAACATTTTAACCTTCCTGGCCATTCTTTGGACGATTTCGAAATCCACCCAATTGAACAACCACCAATTAAAGACACATTAGAAGAAACGGATGAATTTAGAAAAAAACGTGAAGCTTTTTGGATCAATACGCTTCAAACCCTCTGGCCATTTGGTATGAACATATCAGAGGGCGAATGCGAAAGGAGGTCCATCATTCCTTTCACTTTAACGTACAACAGAATGAATATCGAAATAGCAAAAATGTTAAAAGATGAATTCAATTTTACCAATGCTAAATTAAATGAACCTTTGAATCTTCGACCTGTCATCGCCTATAAGAAAAACAAAAGCTTGCGTAACATCCTTGTAAGGACTAAATTAGAGCCCATCAATGAATAACATCAATTATTGCCAGTCAGTTTAACCAGTTCCTAAGCTCATCACTTAGTTTAAATCAAATTTGGTGTAATTTTTTGTCATGTTTGAAACCCATCTGGGTTCAGTAAATGAAAACAATTTTTCGGCGGCATATTAAAAGAAAAAAACGTTTCAGTATGAAATGTCTGTGCCAGTGCGATTTTTTAACCTCAAACACACACACACACACACACACACACACACATCTTTGTCTACCCCACATACCGAGGTACCCCATTGTTTGTCCTTTGTGTGGACTAACGGTTTCTACCTCGTTTTGCCAGTACAGTTCTGGAAAAACAGACGAGGTAAAGGGTTTCTTTTGTCTTTTGTACCTCGGTAAGGCAAAACACGCAAACTCTTTTGTCTACTTACCTCGTCAAGTTGGTAAGACAAACCCACACACACACACACACACACACACACATTCTAAAATACAGTATAGAAAAATCATTCAAAAGGTAGACATCCATTTAAACACTACATTATTGCACAGGTCTTTTAAAGACAGAACACAACAAGGCTGGAGTACGGGAGACTGGAATCAGTGACCCAAGTTGGAGTTTTTCCTGTATTTCACGTGTGCCAAAAGCACACATGAAATACAGAAAAAACTCCCAACAAGGGTTGTTGATTCTTGCCCCCAGTACACCACCCAGGTTGTGTTCTGTACTTATACCACAATTAAACTTGAATTAATTGGATGAAACTCATATTTTTAAAGAAAAATATCACCTTAGCTAGTGAGCGTGTTGATTAAGTGGTATTGAACTTCAAACCAAGAGGTTTACTGTTCGATCCCTACCAGGGGTAACTGTGCTGTGTCTTTGGGCAAGGTACTTAATCCCGATTGTCCTTGTGAGGGCACAGTGGCTCTGTGTACTAAGGCATAATGCATGTTGTTGTCTTCAACCAGTGATAACCCTGCTTATGTGGATTTAGTACATTGGCGGGGGGGGGGGGGGGGGGGGGGGGGGGGGGGGGGGTTCTGACAGTTGCTTGCCATTGCTCAGTGGTTCTCTCCAGGGTACTCATGCTTCCTCCACCCATAAAACTGTCTCACATGAGGTGATCCTGGCTGTCAAAAGTGTCATTTAACCCAATAAAGAACTAAAGTAAAGAAATCACCTTAGGCAGAATGGTTACATTCTTGCTTGGCACTGTTTTGTGCTGAAGAATTTCATTCATGTTATAATGTCAATCAGATGTGAAATGACAAATCAGATGCATTGTTAGATGACATTCTCACACGTAGGCCAGATTCCATGCATGGTATATCTACAACCTTTCTCAATGTCTGTATTGTATCAGGTAATGTTGAATACACACAGCAATTGATGTTTAAATAACACTTGTTTGCAAGTGTAATCATTGTATAAATAACACATACTTGCAAGTATACACAAGGTTAGTGTTAATGCAGATCCTTGAAAGTTCTCAACCTCCATCCACACTAATGTGAAAACTTTAAACTGCAGATTTCTCCATAATACCACTAGGAATTTAACCAATTCAGTCTTGTTTGATAGAGCTCATTGAGCTCTATCAAAAAGATTTAATTGGTTAAATTTTAGATATGTTTTTGGAAAAATATGAGGCCTCAAAGTAGATCTTCTTTTTCTCAGGCCATTTTTGTAAAATTAAATGTGGGTGGGCGGTTTGTAGCTCATCTTGACAAAGTCAGGCTGAGCTAATCTCATCGCTCTCCATCCGCCGTTTGTTGTCTGTCCGTCATCTGGCATCCGTCTGTCGTCTGTCCATCCGTCGTCCGTCAACTCCATGTTTTGGTCTTCTCCTCCAAAGCCACTGTGCCAATTCAAGTGAAAGTTTTTATGAGTGATGGTCCCGAAGGGGCATTGCATTTTTGTTAGTATCTAATCGCTCTCCATCCGCTGTTTGTTGTCTGTCCGTCATCTGGCATCCGTCTGTCGTCTGTCCATCCGTCGTTCGTCAACACCATGTTTTGGTCTTCTCCTCCAAAGCCACTGTGCCAATTCAAGTGAAAGTTTGTATGAGTGATGGTCCCGAAGGGGCATTGCATTTTTGTTCAACTCAACATGCCCAGCCCCATAGGGCGGGAGTGGGGGAAAATGCCCCAAAATATTTTTAAAATTTTCTCAAGAACCAGTGTGTACAATGACCTGATATTTGCTATGGAGCTTCCTTTTGAGGTGTAGAATCTAGTTTGTTCAAAAGAAGTTCGTGAAGCAATATTTGGCTTTGTAATGGGAGGGCTAAGATTTTTTGCTCCACCCCAAATTTTTATTTTCTGAACCGATGGTCCGGTTTGAACCAAATTTGGTATGTGGTATTATTAGGTCATAAGTACTTGACCCATGCAAAAAAAATTTTTTCTGCATCCCCATGGGATCCCTGGGAGCTAAAAATAGAAATATTTTCAAACGTCCATATTTCCCAAACCACATGGAACAGGGAGCTGTTATTTGGTATGAAGTATCCTTAGGACCAGTAGAGTTGAATGATAAAAACAACTGCCATCGGTTATATTAGGGTGTTCTGTAATGGGCATCGAAAAAATGAGTCGGCATATTTGCAAAAATTTAAAAAAATCTTTTCACCAGAACCAATCATCAGAATCTTTTGATATTCGGTATACAGCATTCATAGGGGGTCAGATATAAGTTTGTTGAAATAGAGCTCATTGGTTCACATTTGGGTTCTCTAGCAGGAGCCTGAAGTTTTAACATAGAGTAATATGGGGAATATTCTTTAAAAATCTTCTTCTTCAGAACCACCAGTCAGAATTTTTAATGTTTGGTATACATCATTGTTATGAGAGTCAGATTCAAGATTGTTCAAACCAAGTAAAACTGAGTAAAACCCCACTAACAAGTTGTCCGCGTTGGACAAATCATCCATCAGATCCTTGCATAAGAGAGTTTCTCCTAGCGGAGGTACAGGCTCTCTTATCAAAGGAAGCAATAGAGGTCGTCAAGAATTGGGATTCTCAAGGTTTTTACAGTAACCTGTTCCTCGTACCGAAACCTTGTTCCAACTGGTAATAGACTTGAGCTGGATAAACAAGCTTATCGTGGCTCCAAAAATTATATATGGAGACCATTCGTATGGTAAGGACAAGCGTTTGAGTGAACAACTAAGTGGCAAGCATAGATCTAAAGGATGCATACTTTCATGTCCTGGTACATCCAGCATTCAAAAAGCACCTTCGGTTTGCTGTACAAGGGAAGGTGCATCAGTTCAGAGCAATGTGCTTTGGTCTAAACATGGCTTCCTGGGCATTCACTCAAATAATGAACTCAGTAATGCCCTACCTCCAAGCTCATTCGTCTGCAGTAATGTGGGCTTACTTGGACGACCTTCTACAGAGATACGGAAACAGAATTATTATTCAGAACGATGTTCAGAGTCTGCTTCTATTACTCTGACGTCTCGGTTTCATCGTGAACGAGAAAAAGTCGGATCTAGCTCCGTCCAAGTCGTCTATTCACTTGGGAATGAGCTTTGAGACTCACAACAATCTGATTTGTCTGCCGTTACCCAGACCGAAATTAGTCAGTTGTTATGCTCGCTTTTGTCTACACTCAGACACATTAACAGTGAGGGAGTTCATTCGACTGTTGGAACTGTGTGGAGCAGCTGTGGATCTCGTTCTGATGGGCTGCCTGCGTGCACATCCCCTCCAGATATTATTTACTCAGAACTGGATTTTGAAGACACTTTTGCTTGAACCAGTGTTGTTTTAACGTCCAAGTAAAACAAAGGGTTCAGATTTGGGCAGATATTCAGTTGTTAACTCGGATCCGTCTTTCACGATTATGACGGATGCGAGTCAGACGGGTTGGGGCATGACCCTAAGTCCCGCAGACTTGAAGTGTCAGGGTTTTTGGGACCCTCGGTTCCAGGAGAAACACATAAACATCAGAGAGATGATGTCAATATGGCTAGCACTACAACATTGTATTCACATAATAGCGGACGTCTATGTTCAGATTTTGTTGGACAACTCGACAGTAGTAGCGTACATTGGGAACCAGGACGGTACCTATTCATTTCTGTATGCCAACTAACAGAGAAGATTCTCCTATACGTCATGAATTGTCATGTTCAGCTTTCTGTCCATCATATACCGGGTCGTCTGAACATACTAGCAGACTCGCTCTCTCGGAAAGGTCACCTGTTGCAATTGGAGTGGATGCTCAACAAGTGAGTATTTTGGCCGATTTGCTACCATTGGGATCGCCCCATGATAGATCTGTTTGTGACATGCTGGAACGATCAGTTACCGACGTTTGGGTCGCCATGCCCAGACCATCGAGCATATGCAGTAGATGCTCTGTCGATCTCATGGGAATGATTGATAGGATATGCATATCCTCTAATTCCGTTGATTCAGTAGATTATGTTAAAGATCTAACAGTCTCATGAAATCTTGTTCATCTGAACATAATAATGAGGACTGATTACAGCCATCGTGGACGGGTTAAAATCTATGGGTTGTCATTTTTTTCATGCATATAATTCACAGATGATCCGCAAGATTTCCACCAATGAAGCACCGAGAAATTTGCTAGGTGTCATAGCAGATCATCTCTTACTTATAATGTGACAATCCGTGGATTTAGACCCATCCAGGATGGCCCTAGTGTATGACAGTTCATAGATTTCGAAAGCATCTGTTGCAAGTGCTGGGGGCATCAACTGTCTTAGGGACTTTGAGCATTGAAGAGAAGGATCTTCCCACAGGAACATTTTAAAACAGTGCTATCAAATAAGGTGATAAGACACAACTTTTTAAGTGCCCGCTCATTTTATGAGCGGGCCGTTTTATGGTATAGCAATGAACATCTGTCCATCCGTCCATCTGTCTGTCCATCTGTCTGTCTGTCCATCCGTCTCTCTGTCCATCCATCTCTGTCCATCTGTCTGTCCATCCGTCCATTAACTTTTGTTGGTCCACGCGATAACTTGAAAACAATACATCCAACAGATACTGTTTCTTTATGGTTGATTAGTCATGACTAGAGGATGTTTTCTTTCGATAACCAGCATTCTGGCATATCCAATATGGCCACCATGGCAGACATCTTGGATTTTCAGGTACTTTTGATTGTCCATGCGATAACTTGAAAATTATAAATCCAACAGATACTGCTTTTTTATGGTTGATTAGTCATGACTAGTGCAATTTCTTCATAGAAATATTGATCCACCACCTAGCGGAGCACTTGTTGATGAACTGTTTGTAGTTCCAGATGAACAACTTTTCGGTTATCTGTTTTTTTCATTTAGAAAACCACCAGAGGAATGATAAAATCATTCCTCTCAAATTTTATGGCCTGAACTCCTGCATTTTTCATTGGATTTTACGAAACCTTGTTCAAATATTTTTTCCAGAGTTATAGAACCTTGTTCCTATCATAACATAAAAGTTGGCGGAGGATACGGATGTCGTTAGACTCTCTTGTTTAAGTTTGCATTGTTTATTAAAAGAGAGTATGCGGCAGCCAAAAGGACCATGTGGGATGGCCTGAGAAACAGATTTTAACTTTTAGGCCTTACAACCTGAAATTTTAGTATTTTGTCACTAGTGTCCAGAGGGTTAATAGTGCTTGAATTTTGAAACTGAAACTCCAGGCCATTGAAAGTGTTTGAAAATCAGAATTTGCAGGGAAAATGATACAGAAAATATAGTTAGGGTTTTTCAAAAAATGCTCTTAAAAGGCCTGGTATTGCCATAATGTGGTAGCTGCATTTTTATATTCTTAATGTTACCTGATATGATAAACAAAATCAAAAATCTTTTCTGTTCAAGCCGTATGGAATGAGGGTATTTTTATAACAACCAGTGGCCCAGACTTAGCTGGTGCAAACTCGATAAAATCAAGGGCCAAACACAAATTTTGAATCTTCCAATCCCCAAAATTTGCATACAAAACCGAAAAATTAACATCCTATCTGGTCCTTCATACTTTTGTCTACTGCACATGCGCGGGTAACCATGAAGGTACTGGAATTGGTGCAAAGCATCATTCTTTCTTTCTTTGGTCCTAAGTCAGTAAACAATGAGCTGACATCTGTGCTTTAAATCTCCTTTTTTTGAGGATGCCAGACACAAATCAATGAAATAATTGGTGGATTCAAGGCTATAAATAGATGATGGAAGTGAACAACGGTGGTTTGAGACTTTTGGCCTGTAACTTTACAATAATTATAAAAAATTTTTCATGTTTCCCATTTTCAGGACATGTGCCTGACGTCATCATTCTGGCTGATGATTTACCTACTGTTTCTTAAGTGTTCCTTCCCTATCTTTCCATGAACCCTCCTGTTAAACTCTTTAGCTGTTTTTAATGAAATTTTTTATTAAATTTCTTGGGAGTTTATCGTGTGTTACAGAATGTTTATTCTGTTTATCCCCATGGTAATGTCCTCACCCTAGGGATGTTGGGTCGTTTTGGTCTTGCATCTTCTATCCGATGTATCATTTTTTCTTCGTATGAAGATCTAGCTTTGCATCTGGTAGCATTTAGATCGGTTACTGACTTTGGGCCTTTTGGTGTGCCTATTGTCTTGTTTCTGGTTTTTTCTATTGACATTGTTTACATTTGACAACACTCTTAACATGTAGTAATTAGTATTATAATACTTTAGAATTACTATAGGATACATTGATTATGATTCCGGTAGTGTAGCTCAAAATAAATTGGCATTTGTCCACAATTTGGCTCCATCGGGATGCCCTTGGGCGCATGATGTTCCCTTTGAGAACTTAGGCATTTTGAAAAAAAGTTTTCGAATTTTTTTTTACAATTGTTTCGAAATTAATTTGATTGCTATTTTCATGTATACTTATGTATTTTTGCTGTTGAACTTGTAGGAGGGCTGTCGACTCTCGGTTTGATTGCAAATTGATTATGAAAAATTACTGCTCTAAATGCAAGGCAAGGAAGTCTTCCTTGGATTTACATGCTTGTTGTTTTGCCTGTAGTCGATGCACTCCTACAGATTCTTGTCCTACTTGTGTACATTGGGATGCCAGGCGTTGGAGACGGGTGTCACGGGTATGTCATTGGTGGTGACGTTCCGATGCTGAAGCTGTCATCGCTGGATAATTCAAATTTTTTCCTGGGCGGGAGAGCCTATTCTAACCCAGCAACATTTGAGGCCAAATGTTGTTTTGAGAAACTTCTCAGCTGAATCAGACAGATGGCGAAAGAACAACATATGGTAGCGATGAATTTCATTCATCAGTACTATCCTGACCTTGTTCCACCTGATCAGCAAGCTGCATCTGCTAGACAGAAACCACTATCGTCTCTAGACAGAGATGTCGTGCGTGTTAATTTCAATGAAAATTCCATAAATAAATGTTCTTATCTTTATCTTTTTGTTGAGTTCTCTTCATATTTTATTTTTGAGGTGGGGGAGGATATCCGGGGGGAAGATATCGTGGCACACTGGGACTATCTTGGCCACATTAATGACGCCATTTTCAACCTGACAAGTTCCAAAAAGAAAGGCGGTTTCTTATCTGCATCTTCCATCCGTATACCATTTCCTAGATCACGTTATTTTAAAACGTTTGGAGAAGATGTTTAGAGAGCTCCTCTGCATCTGGATGAGCAGGCATGTGATTTGGATATATCCTTGCCTACATCATTCAATTTACGCTCGGATGTGATGGAATCTTCTATTTCATCTAATAGAGCGATTCCAGATACTATGTCCTTCGCAGATCATATCACCAGGGCTCTGGCGCAGCATCTAGATGGAAAGGATGGGTTCTGTTGAAGCTTCAAGAAGCTCCGTTGGAGCCGTTAGACCTTGACCTATAAAATGGCCTTTCTCTTAGCCTTTGTGTCTGCCAGAAGAATGAGTGAACTTCATGCATTATCTGATGATGATTCCCATTACTGTAGTTTGGGTGTAATTCTGTTACCCTCACTAAGGAATTGGGATTCTTGGCTAAGAATCAGATTCTGGATAAGCGGCCGGAGCCTATTATCATTAAGGCTTTACTGTCCTCGGACAACCGTAGACCTTTCCTGTGTCCAGTTTGAGCAATGCACATTTATAAACGTTGATCGAGTTTCATAAGAGAGGGAAGAAAAAGTTTCTTTCTTTCCTTGATTCCTAACAAAAAGGATATATCTGTTCATTCTATCGCTAGATGGATTCAGCTGGCAATACGTTTTGCCTATGAAAGTCTATCTTTGGATCAACTTTCTGTCAACAAGATTTCAGTGCATGAGGTTAGAGCACTGTCTGCTTCTTGTGCTTATTCTAACAGTATAGCTATTACTGATCTTATGAAGGCTGCCTACTAGGCACATTTACCAAGTTTTACCTTGGAAATTTAGAGTCTATCTCAAGTGACCTTAGATCTTCAGGTCCTCTTTCTGTTGCTCAGAATGTTGTCCATTAATTTTACTTCTAGAAGATGTCTTAGGCAGTCTTCTCGAGCACTGATGCCATTCCGCTGCCCTCTTTGTTCTGAGGAATTTTCCTTCAGAACAAGGTGAAGGGGGTGGGGGGGATGGTTTTTCCCTTATCTTATCTGGCTTTATAGTGAAAAGCATGGGAATACCTCCACCAGAGACAGTACTCTAGCATCTGTACTGTGTGGTTTTAATGTGTAGCTCAGTGTGAAGCAATAACTTTGTCTTATTTATGTACTGTTTTTAAAGTGTAGCTCACTGTGAAGCATTTGTATACATCACTTGTCAAACGAGCATTTCTATACAATCCTCGGACACTTTTAAATTAATATAAAGTGTCTCATTCTCTGGAATAGCTTTATTAGCTTACCGAAGGGAGCTAAACTTATCACTTGCCATCCGTCGTCCTCGTCCATCCGGCGTCATGTACATTTTTCAAATGACTTCTCCTCTGAAACCGCCAGGTTGATTTGCTCGAAACTTAGTATGGATGTTCATTACCATATGTCAATTCAAGTTTGTTCAAATGAAATGGACATGCCCACTTGGGGCTCCATAGAGGGCATAACTCTGATAGCACCCTATGTATATTAGAGAAATTACTAAAAAATCTTCTTCTCCCGCACAAGTGGGTAGAATCATTTGATATTTGGTATACATCATTATGGGGTGGAACTGATTCAAGTTTGTTCAAATCGGCCTCCCTGGATTTATATTTGGCCTCACTATAGAAGCCCAAATTCGAACTTAGTGCATTTCAGGCAAATTTGTTAAAAATCTTCTTATCCAGATCCAGCAGGCAGAATCTTTTGATATTTGGTATGCAACATTGTGGGGTGGATCTGATTCAAGTTTGTTCAAATCGGCCCCCTGGATTCACATTTGGGCTCAGTATAGAAGCTCAAATTCGAACTTAGTGCATTTCAGGCAAATTTCTTAAAAAAACTTCTTCTCCAGATCGAGCAGGCAGAATTTTTTGATATTTGGTATGCAACATTGTGAGGTGGATCTGATTCAAGTTTGTTCAAATCAGCCCCCTGGATTCATATTTGGGCTCACTATAGAAGCCCGTATTTGAACTTAGTGCATTTCAGGCAAATTTCTTAAAAAATCTTCTTCTCCAGATCCAGCAGGCAGAATCTTTTGATATTTGGTACGCAACATTGTGGGGCAGATCTGATTCAAGTTTGTTCAAATTGGCCCCCTGGGTTCATATTTGGGCTCAGTATAGGAACCAAAATTTGAACTTAGTGCATTTCAGGCAAATTTCTCCTCTTCTCAAGATCGAGCAGGCAGAATCTTTTGATATTGGGTATGCAGCATGCTTAGGGGGGTGAGATTCGAGTTTGTTCAAGCCAAGTCCCTGGGTTCATATTTGGGCTCACTGTGGTAGCTCGAATTATAACTTAGTTCAAAATGAGGAATTTTTAGCTCAACGAAGGGTGCTAAACTTATCACTTGCCATCCGTCGTCTGTCGTCTGTCGTCCGCCCGCGTCGTAAACATTTTTCAAACTACTTCTCCTCTGAAACCACTAGGTCGATTTGCTTGAAACTTGGTATGGATGTTCATTACCAAATGTCAATTCAAGTTTGTTCAAATGAAAATGACATGCCCACTTGGGGCTCCATAGGGGTCATAACTCCGATAGCACCCTATGTATATTAGAGAAATTACTAAAAAATCTTCTTCTCCCGCACAGGTAGGCAGAATCATTTGATATTTGGTATACAGCATTATGGGGTGGATCTGATTCAAGTTTGTTCAAATCGGCCCCCTGGATTCATATTTGGGCTCACTATAGAAGCCCAAATTCGAACTTAGTGCATTTCAGGCAAATTTGTTAAAAAATCTTCTTCTTCAGATCCAGCAGGTAGAATCTTTTGATATTTGGTATGCAACATTGTGGGGTGGATCTGTTTCAAGTTTGTTCAAATCGCCCCCCTGGATTCATATTTGGGCTCACTATACAAACTCGAATTCGAACTTAGTGCATTTCAGGCAAATTTCTTAAAAAATCTTCTTCTCCAGATCCAGCAGGCAGAATCTTTTGATATTTGGTGTGCAACATTGTGGGGTGGATCTAATTCAAGTTTGTTAAAATCGGCCCCTTGGGTTCATATTTGGGCTCAGTATAGGAGCCCAAATTTGAACTTAGTGCATTCCAGGCAAATTTCTTTAAAAATCTTCTTCTCAACATCCAGCAGGCAGAATCTTTTGATATTGGGTATGCAGGATGCTTAGGGGAGTGAGATTCAAGTTTTTTTAAGCCAAGTCCCTGGATTCATATTTGGGCTCACTGTGGTAGCCCGAATTATAACTTAGTTCAAAATGAGGAATTTTCTTTAAAAATCTTTTTCTTCAGATCCAGCAGTCGGAATGTTTTGATATTTGGTATGCAGCATCCTTAGGGGGTTGAGATTCAAGTTTGTTCAAGCCATGTCCCTAGGTCCATATTTGGGCTCACTGTGGGAGCTTGAATTGTAACTTGGTTCGAAATGAGGAATTTTCTTAAAAAATCTTCAGATCCTGCAGTCGGAATGTTTTGATATGTGGTGTGTAGCATCCTTGGGGGGGGGGGGGGGGGGGGGGGGGGATTCAAGTTTGTTAAAACCAAGTCCCTGGGTCCATATTTTTCTTTAAAAATCTTCTTCTTCTTCTTCAGCAGTCAGAATGTTTTGATATTTGGCATGCAGCATCCTTAGGGGGTGAGATTCAAGTTTGTTTAAGCCAAGTCTCTGGGTTCATATTCGGGCTCACTGTGGGAGCCCGAATGATAACTTAGTTCAAAATGAGGAATTTTCTTTAAAAACCTTCTTCAGATCCAGCAGATGAATGCTTTTGATATATGGTATGCAGCATCCTTAGGGAGTAAGATTCAAGTTTGTTCAAGCCATGTCCCTAGTTCCATAAAATTTGTCTCTCATGACTTCATTCCTTTGTAGTGTTGATGAACCATGTCTAACTGAATGTGACCCCAAATACTTCTTTGAACCACTTTGGCCGGTGAGCGATTAAGGCTCCTTGGGGCCTCTTGTAATTGGTTTCTTTCACCGAATTAGCATAAGGGGTTATGCTGGCATTAAATGGAGAAATTACGTAATCCTCAATTACATTGTTGGTGTTATGTCATTTTTTTTTTTATATAAAGGCAGGATATGTAATTCCTCTGTCTTCTCCAATTCTCCCGTAGGAGCTATTCTTTATCAAAGTAATTGAGAGAGGGATTTTCCTTCAAGTTCTAGGCCCTCCAGCCTTTTTTACTATTCAGCCAAGTCGATGCCATTGGTTGTAGAAAAAAACATTAATTTAAAGTAATTTGTATATTTTTTATTATACTTACCAATGGCCCAGATGGGGTTGGCCCTCCCATGAGTGGGCCCTCATACCTCTCTGCTGAGTTATAACATTAGTAGGCACAACTAAGAAGAATGAAGCCTGGTGCCAATTCCTGTCTCTTCATAGGTGCTGTTCATGCGTAGTACTAAAAGTGTTGAGGACCAGATAGAACTTTTAGATTTTGGTATTGTGTGCAAATTTGGGGGATTGGGGGGTTCAAAATTTGTGTTTGGCCCTTGATATTATTGAGTTTGCACCAGCTAAGTCTGGGCCATTGGTAAGTATAAAAAATATACAAATTACTTTAAATTTATCATTTCTGTAACCACCAACATAATAGTATATAAAGGATACCCCTTTTACAATACCATTCTGTACCTCTGTTGAGTCTAAACAAAGACAAAACTGGTCAGGCAACATTACTAGCAACACACAGGACCTTGATAATTTCCATGTGCTGTCAAACTCCTTTGAGTTGATTATTGTCCCCCGTCAAAATTTTGTCGGGGGACAATAATCAACTCAAAGGAGTTGTTGTAATCAACTGCATCTGTCCATGCGTGCATCCATCCAGAGTGATAACTAAAGTTTGCATCATCGGATTAAAACCAAATTTGGTGTATATGTCCCATACCCCTCTGATTAGGAGAATGCTGAATATCGGCTGGATCCGATAATTTTTGTTGCAGTTTGCCCCATTTTCATTGCTTTTCTGCCCAATTTCGCAACTTGGGAAATTTGGTGTCCGGATGATAAATTCAGTTTGAGTTATTGCATCAACACCAAATTTTGTACAGAGGTTTTTCTCGAAGAATACGCTGGTCAAGTTCAAATTTAGGTGCAGTTTGACCGATTTTGACTGACTTATGTCCCTTTTTCCATTTTTTTGACTTTGAAAATTGGGTGTCTGGAACTTTAATTTGAGTTATTGATCCAAACCAAATTTTGTGCATAGGTTTGTCTCATGAATACGCATGTCAAGTGCGAATCTGGGTTCAGTCAGACTAATATTGGCAGAGTTATGGCCCTTTTTCCATTTTGTTCACCTTTGAAAATTTGTTGTTTTAGTCTTCAATGTCCAATGTAAGAACTTACTATCAGGGGACTTAGCCAGTGCCTGGCAGTGCACTTGTATAATTGTTACCTGATATGATAGAGATGTTGCAAAATGTCGTTGCTAGATACACCATACATGGTATCCAACCAATGTGTAAGAGCATCATGTAAAAACATATCTGATTGGTCTTTACGTATCTGGTTGATGTCATGACATGAAAATGCTTCAACTCAAAACTTGTGTCAAGGAAGAAAGTGAACTGTCCACCGAAGTTGAAATTTTCTTTATAAATATCAGCTTCAATTCACTTAATTCAAGTTTTAACCCCTTGAATGTTGCTGGTGGATATTCTTGCCCAGGATGGAATTCCTTTTGCCATTGAAATAATTTGGGCACATCTAATCAAATTTCCACTCTTAAGCTGAATGGATTTTCGCCAATAATTTCTTGAATTACATTTATATGCATCTTTCATTAAATCTAGTCATGGCAGCCATGACTTGATTTGATGAAAAATATCTTGAAAATACTCTGTCATTAAGAGTTAATCATGGTGTAAATACAGAACACAACTCATGTAGAGTACAGTGGAAAGAATCAGCTGCCCTTGAAGTTTTTCATATGGCACTCGAGAAACTCTGGGAAAACTAGAGTCGTTAATTCTTTCCCCTGTACCCCATCCTTCTATTTTAATAGCTCATCCTCAACAAACTTTCAGAATTTCATTGTCCCCCAAAAAAATTTCCCCCGAAAAAATTTTCGGGGGACTATAGAAATCAGCGGTGTCCGTCTGTGCGTGCGTGCGTCCGTCCCACTTGGTGTCCCCATGATAACTCCAGTTTGGGTCATTTGATTGGAACCAATTTTGGTATGTGACTTTCTTAGCCCAAACCACAGGTCAAGTTTGAATATGGGTTCGGCCCGATTATTTTTATTAGAGTTATACCCCTTTTTCGACTTAGAAATTTCAAGATTTGCAGTGTCCGGATGATAAATCCAGTTAGGATTATTTGATCAGAAAGAATTTTGGTATCTGACTTTCTGGGGTAATAATACAGGTCAAGTTCGAATATGGGTTCGGACCGATCATTTTTACTAGAGTTATGCCCCTTTTGCGACTTGTTTTTTCGGGGAACATGTGGCTGAGCGGCCTTTTATTGGATTTAATACATCATCTGCTAGCTGTTTTATGGTATATCTAATGTCCATTACTTCCATATTGGGCTCTGGCTTTGCTCTTTCTCTAAGTTAGACACTGACAAAGATTTTCTGAAGCATTCAGAGAGAGAATTTTATTGTAACAGTGGTTGAGAACTCAAAAATCATTAAGTAATTCATCAAAGTTGAATTGGCTTTTAGCGATTGTTTGCCTATTTTTTATGCCCCTGAAAAATTTTTTCCAGGGTATATAGTGTTTGTCATTTCCATCCGTCTGTATGTCAGTCAGGAAGATTTTCGTGTCCACTCCATAACCCTGACATGCTTCGTTGCATTTTGTTGAATCTTGGCACACACAAATTTTTTTTGGTTTGATTGAGGTCAAGTTCACAAATCAATATCAACTGTCTGTCAGAAATATTTTTGTGTCCTCTCCATAACTATGAGATGCTTTGTGCATTTTGTTGAAACTTGGCATACATGTTTGCTTTTGGGGAGGTGATGTGTTGTGCATGAAATATTTTTTTTTGTTTCATGGAGGTCAAGGTCACAGATCAAGGTCATTGCCACATCAGGGGCATAGTCACTTTCGAGTGAAATCTCTTCTTTTTATCAATTCTGGGTACTTCCTATGAACCGGTCCTCAGAAAAGTTGGCACACATATTGACCTTTGGGTCCAGTTTATATATAAAGCTGCAATTTTGGATTCCCTGCCTTTATCCAAGACAGCACCTGATTTAGGCATTTTCTTGAACATTTAATATCAACTCAAGGCCATTAAAAAAAGTCTATGTTCTCAGGCACAGCCCGTATCATTAATTTCCATTTCTCCAAAACCTTTTAATACCCAGTCCAATAGAAAATATAAAAATTCTGCCCGGTCAAAAAAATGGCCCTGGACAGTATTTTTGGATCAGAATTCTGAGCACTGGCACTGGTACACATTTCTCTGTAGTATTTCAACTTCCTGTTCCCGTTTTCCTCCATATTTTCATTTTTCGAATTTCTGACTATTATATAAATCTTTTCTATGTTGGTACATGTAACAACTTTTGAGGAAAATACCGCTGTTATCTTTTCAAATTAGTGTCAGACTGACCAAAATCCTGCAATGGAGCATCTTTAGCATGTCATCAACAGCCAAGTTGATTGAAGCTTTCTGCAATATATGCAATAATATAACAGCAGACCAGAGTTTGTGAAAGATTTCATCCTGAATAGTGAATACATTTTTTTTAGTGTCTTTTTTCCTCGCACTCGAGAGGTTAAATACGGCATTGCACTTGAGAGGTTAAATACGGTTTCTCCCTTGTCGTCGCAGCATTCTAATTCATTCCAACAAATTCAGGTTAGTATTGATGGATGAAATCCATCACAACCATGTGTTGTTCCAAAAGGGAAGGGTAATCCTCTTCCTTATCCCTTTCGCCATCCGAGAGGATCATTTGTGAATCTCAGTCCATTGCATCTGCATGAACAAACGACTGGACCGACCCAGCAACGTCCGACAGCTCAGGCTCTTAGTCTGAGGGAGGCTGCACTTGCACTTGCTGGGATGCTGCAATCAGCTGTGCAATCTGCGACAGCAAGTCCGTCATCGAGGCCTGAGGGGCAGCAGTCTTCTGATTCTTAGCTGCTTGCTGCTCCTGGAACGGTGTGTCAGAGATGGATCTCTTCTCCGAACGTCCCGATGATCGAGGCCTAGTCTCCCTAGCTACCGGATGGTCTGACTTCATGGGCGAAGAGTGGTCCCTTCTTCGCACAGCAGGCTGATATCCGAAGTCAGGTAGCTAGGATGCGGTTGTATGTGTTTTGTATTCAAAGCGGAAGAAGCCGTGACTCTAGCCAAGGACGGCTGCAATCTGTACGGAGCATCACAAATGGTAGGTGTGGACATATGCTCCCAGGCCTGGCATTCTGAAAAATTTCGGAGGGCTAAAAATCGCTCTCCTGAAATGATCTAGGAGAGCCAATGACATGGAAGGCAGTTGAACCATGATATATCATATGAATGCAGTTCAACACTGTGACCAGACATGCTCTACTCACAAAGTTGCATTGCGTAATTTGGATAGTTGTAATACATGTTACTTCGAAAGTTACTCAATACTGTGTTGAAGTCGTCGGTCCCGACAACTCACAACTGTCACAAGCCAATCATGGTTCAACTTCATCCCCTTCAAGTTCATCCCATCAGATAAATTTTGAATTTCAGTTCATTGCACCTGAGCCAGCTGTACAGTAGATGATGCCAATTGAAGATTTTCTAAATGGTCCTGGGATAACACAATTTTTTATCTTCAATATTTTTATTCATCGCATTCGAAATTACTCTTGATGCGGTAAATAAAAAAAATGTGAACACTCTTCGACGGGGATGGCTTTCAGAAATTGTACGTCAATAGTCATGCCTATCAAATTTGTGTTGAGGGAATACCGTCACTCCACGTTGTTATCACTTAATTTAAGTTCTTTGATTATCCGATGTTGTTTAATGGGAATATAAGTTGGTTTTGAAATGGGGCAATGTTTGAATAGTAATAGAAACTGTACATACCTGGTGAAAAATGAAACCAATCAAATAATTCTTGTGGGCAGGTGATGGTGATGTTTCAAATATTCGTGGAAATTCACAAAAAATCAGATTGATAATCTAATATCATGACAGCCGAAAGTGAAAGTAAACACAACAGAGGTTTATAAATAGCCTGTGTTATGCTGTTCAGTGATGCCTCATGTAACTGATGAAAGATGGCGTTGTGATACAGTAACCACCAAAATAAATTGAGATTTTGAGCAACTTAACCCGAAAATCATCCCAAGACAAAGTGCATACGTTGTCACACCAGGAACTGAGGAAGTAATAAAGTTTGACGTGTCCATGTGATGTTCCGAAATTGGTTATTATTGTTGAACTTGGTCAATTGTTATAGCGTCGTTGTATATTCAACATGGTTAGGAATACTACTGTCTGAGCCAAAATAACAGCCATTTATGATACTGAACTTGTGAGGGTCACCTGAATTATTCCACGGTCGTGTGTTTTACAGTTTACTTGACAGAAAAATAGGTTTGAAACCTCTGAAATGAAAACCAAAAAAAATGAGATAACCTTCTGATTTTCTCTGCTCTATGACACGCAAGCATAAATGCGCATCTTTCAATTTTGAAGCTGCATTTTTCAAAAGTGTTATACTTATCTTTGTGCACCCAGGAGAACGAAATTTTGTGGATCTTAATGGTTCTTGGCACATGTTAAGGCGAGCGAAAAAATCGCGCACCTGAAAACGCCAGGCCTGTGCTCCGCCCTGCACAAGTTCTTCACCACAACATCTGGCCCCAGATGTTGCTGGGATAGAGAGGGACCTTTCCCGCTCACGGTCCTGGGTGAGCATGTGTAGATTTTAAGGTGCTTGCTCTACCTACTACACTTTCTTCAACCGCAATGGACATACCTGGCTCCCACGGATGGAATAACCGCTTTACCGGTCAAGCTAGCTTCTGGCAAAGGATTAAAACCATCAGGCTAGTGGCTTTATCCCCTGCCTAATATTCAGGAGCACCTTAGCAGCTAGCTCTGTTTGCTCAATCAATGCAAGAATTGGTGGATCCAAGGCTGTAAATGGGTGATGGAAATGAACAACAGTAGTTTCAAACACTCAGGGCTGTAACTTTATAATAATTTTTTGGGGATATGCCCGACGTCATCTTTCTTGCTAATGGTTAATCCACTGTTTTTTAAGTGTTCCTTCCATATCCTTTCATGAACCCCTCCTGTTAAACTCCTAAGCTTTTTGGCTATTTTTTATTGAAATATTTTTACACAGTAACCAATGGCCCAGACATAGCTGGTGCTAACTCTAAAATATCCAGGGCCAAACACAAATTTTGCCCCTCAGACCCCAAAATTTGCATCAAAAACCAAAAATTTAATGGCCTATGTGGCCCTCCATACATTTGACATCTGCGCATGCACAGTGTCCAAGAAGTACCGAAATTGCCGCCAAATATCATTCCTTGTTTGGCCCTCTGTCAGATAACAAACTGACTTTCGTGCTTTTAAATCTCTGTTTTAATGATGCCAGACACAGATCAATGATGATTATGGTGGATCAGAGGAAAGAATAGAATCATGGACAGAAGAAACAGTGTTTTTTTATGTTCAGGGCTGTAACTTTATAATTTTTTGACAAAATTATTTCTTGTTCCTCATTTTCGGGGCATGGCCTGAAATTATCATTCTTCCTAATGATTTTGCCACTGTTTGTTAAGTATTCCTTCCCTATCCTTCCTTGAAGCCCTCCTGTTAAACTCCCAGGCTTTTGGGCTTTTTTATTGAAATTTTTTTTATTAAATTTCTTGGTAGTTTAACGTTTTTCACAGAATGTTTATTCTGTTTATCCCCATGGTTACGTCCTCACCCTATGGGTATTTAGGTGTTTGTGGTCATGCATCATCCATCCGATGTATTGTATATTCTTCTCATGAAGATCTTGCTTTGCATCGGATTGTGTTAAATCTGTTACTGACTTCGGGCCATATTTTTAGTGCCTGGAGTCTTGTTTCCGGTTTTTCTGTGGTGTTGCTTACATTGGCAATGCTTCCTTAGAGATGTAATTTTCCTATGAATTAATCATGTTAGGACTAGTTTAAGATACATGCTATATACCGATAGTGTAGCCTTAATTTTTGGTAGTGAAAAATATTTTTGGTCCACTCTTGGGCTCTGTCGGGATCCATTTGGGCTCAAGGTTCCCTTTGGGAACCTGGGCTCATGTCAAAATCTTTCGAAAATTTTTTAAAATTTTTTTTAAAAATCTTTTTCGAATCATTGTTTGTTTAATGTTTTGATGTATCTTTTTCAGTATTTTGGGAGTTAGTGCGAGTACTGTTGACGTTCATGTTTATTTAAAAATGAAAGCTCTTTGTTCAAATTGTAATTAGAGGAAGTCTTCCTCAGACTCACATAAAGTTTTTGTTTCTTGTAGTCATTGTACTTGCTCTAATTCCTGTGCTGCTTGTGTCAGTTGGGATGACAAACATTGGAGATGTGTGTCACGGTATGTTGTTAGCGGTGAGATGACAATGCCGGTCCTCTTGCCACACAGTCACTCTAGTTTTTCAGTTTCCATTTCAGAGGAAAAAGAACATGGTGATGGTTTCATGACTCCGTCCGATAGTGTGCTTCCATCGGATGTGGAAAGGGAAATGGAGGATACAGACCCGTCCTTTTCGGAACAACGTATGTTAGCAATGGATTTTATCCATCAATACTTTCCTGATTTTCTTCCAGAGAATCAGACTGTTGTGACTGCTCAGAAAAAGCTGCTAGAGTCGTGAGATGCAGACTACACCCAGTCAAGGGTGCATGTCCTTTCCTTCCCGGTGCTGTCGAAACAAGTGTCAAATACATTTGCTCTCCTTAACGACGCTATATTTAGTCTTTCAAGTGGAAAGAGAAAAGGCAGCTTTCTATCCTCATCTTCTGTTCGTATACCGTCTGTTGGACCATGTCCATTTAAAACGGTAGGGGAAGGTGTACAGAGAGTTCCTCTGCATTTAGATGAGCAGGCTGAGGACCTAGATTTGGCCTTACCTCAATCTTTTTCAATTCGCTCGGATACTTTTGAGACGGCAATTTCATCAAATAGAGCGAATTTAGATGCTATATCTTACGCAGATCACCTGATGAGAGCTATGGCGCAACATCTCAATGGGAAGTAATTTGAGGACGATCGTTCTTCCTTACGGGTTCTTTCCAGGGCTATATTGTATACCACATATAACTCCGCCCTTACAGTGGCTAATTTGGAGTTAGTTAGATGCGATGGAGCCCTTGCGTCGTCATCTTTGATAGATGGCAGGGTGAAAAACTCTCTTAGAGTCACTCCTGTATCAGGACATGATATGTTTGACGATAAGCTTTCTTTGGTCTACGACCAAGCTAGAAAGAAAGCGTCAAATACTCTGCTTTTAAAATCGGCATCAAATAAACCCGCACCTGCAGAGAAGTGTAAGGCAGGAGGTTCTGGACAAAGGATATAGAAGATCCTCATATAATTACTCACAAAATCGTCAATATAGCGACTCAGGTCGGAGGCGTGGGTCTGGCGGAATTAACCGGCCAGATGCCCCCAAGCTGGCGAGTCGAGGCTCATCAAGGGGATGACGTGGTTTCTCCTCTCGCAAGCCTTGCAGGTCCTACAGGTGAAGGTCAGGACCTCTATTGTGTCCCAGTTGGCAGAAGGTTATCAAGATTCGAGAGAAACTGGATAACTGTAACGGAAGATCGGTGGGTGAGAAATGTGATTTCGGAAGGACTAAGACTGTCATTCCGAGCCAAGCCACCACCAACACGAAGTCCACAGTGGACTCAGCTTCTGCCAAATCCTTCAAAAAGTGAGTCTCTTTTCGGAGGTAGGATCTCTTCTAGAAAAGGACACAATAGAGGTCGTAGAAAACCAGGAATCTTCAGGTTTCTACTGTCACCTGTTCCTCGTACCAAAGCCAGATGGCTTGTTCCGACCAGTGATAGACTTGAGCTGGATAAACAAACTTATCGTAGCTCCGAAGTTCTATATGGAAACCATTCGGTCGGTAAAGGCGAGCATACGAGTGAACGACTATGCTGCAAGCATAGATCTAAAGGATGCATACTTTCATGTCATGGTACATCCGGCATTCAGAAAGTACCTATGGTTCGCCACTCAGGGGATGGTGTATATCAGTTCCGAGCAATGTGCTTCGGTCTGAATCTAGCTCCCTGGGTGCTCACTCAAATAATGAACTCGGTAATGTCTTATTTCTGAGCTCATTCGTCTGTGGTAACGTTGGCTTACTTGGACGACATTCTTCAGAGGTACGGCAACAAAGATACTCCTCAGAACGATGTTCAGAGTCTGCTATTACCACTCTGATGTCTCGGTTTCATAGTAAACGAGAAGAAGTCGGATCTAGCTCCGTCCAAGTCGTTCATTCACTTGGGGATGCGCTTTGAGACTCACAACAATTTGGTTCATCTGCCATTACCCAGAGCGAAATTAGGCAGTTGTTATGCTCGCTTTTGTCTACACTCAGATGCATTAACAGCGAGGGAATTTATGTGACTGATGGGGCTGTGCAGAGTGGCCGTGGATCTCATTCCGATGGGTCACTTACGCACATGTCCTCTCTCTTCAGATATTTGTTACTCAGAACTGGAGTGTGAAGACACAATCGCTCGAAACCAATATCGCTTTAATGGACCAAGTAAAACAAAAGGTTCAGATTTGGGCAGATATTCAGTGGTTAACTCCGGGAGTTCCTCTGCAACAGCCAGATAATGCTTTCACGATTATGACGGATGCGAGTCAGACAGATTGGGGCGCGACCCTGATTCCGACAGACTCGAAATGCCAGGGTCTTTGGGACCCGGAGTTCCTAGTAAAGCACATAATCATCAAGGAAATGATATCAATATGGCTAGCGCAACAACAATGGATTCACATTATAGAGAACACTCATGTTCAAATATTGTCGGACAACTCGACAGTGGTAGTGTACATAAGGAACCAGGGAGGCACACATTCGATTCCGATATACGAGGTAATGAAAAGAATCCTTCTGTTTGTCTTGAAACATCAAGTTCATCTATCAATCCGTCATATTCCGGGTCGTCTGAACGTACGAGCAGACTCGCTCTCTCGGAAAGGTCGCCTGTTGCCTTCAGAATGGACTCTCAACAAGCGAGTGTTCAGACAGATTTGCTACCAGTGGGATCAACCAATGATAGACTTATTTGCGACACACCTCAACAATCAGCTGCAGACTTACGTGTCGCCATGCCCAGATCCTTGAGCATATGCAGTAGACGCTCTCTCGATTCCATGGGACAGAATGACAGGATACGCATATCCTCCAACTCCGTTAATTCACCAGATCGTGCTAAAGATCAAACAATCCCATTGCAAGATTCTTTTAGTAGCATCTCTGTCGCCACAGAAACCTTGGATAAATCTTCTCAGGTGTCTGTTATGGGACGTTCCTCGGAAGCTTCCTTCATGGGAGGACCTTCTTTATCAGGGGAAGTCACGCGCACTGCATCACAACCCGCAAAGTCTCAACCTTCACGTATTTCCGTTGTGCGGTCCTTCTTGCACGGCAAGTGTTTTACAGGACGAGCAGTGGATGCAATTTCTAACTGTAGGAGGACCTCCTCTTCGCTAAATTACACAGCAAAGTGGAAGGATCAGTCGATAAACGTTTATGATCCATCCATACCAGACATTGCAAATTTTCTGGTCTACTTGTTTGACGTTCTCAAACTGCAGCCCATCACTATTAAGGGCTAGACGTCTTTGCTTTCAGACACTTACGCACATCATGATAGCTTGGATATTGGATCTAATCCCTCTTTATCCAAACTAGTTAGAAATTTCTCTATTAATAGACCTAGAACTCTCAGATTAATTCCGAAGTGGAATTTAGCTTGGGTTCTGTATAGTGAAAAGCAAGGGAAGGCCTCCTCTGGTGTCAAGAGCTCTGAGTCGGTACTGGGATGCTTTTAATGTGTAGCTCAATGGAAGCAATTATGATGTCATTTATGTAATATTTTTAATGTGTAGCTCGGTGTGAAATTTGTATATGTCACGTGTCAAACGATCATTAATATACAATCCTCGAACACTTTTAAATGAGTATAAAGAGTCTCATTCTATGGACTATCTTTATATATTGGCTTCTCTTCATGAAATTAGCATAATAGGTTATGCTGGCTGTAAATGGAGAAATAGATTTTGAGTTATGCTCAATTACATTGTTGGTGTTATGTCTTTCTTATTTAAATAAATATGAAAGACATATGTAATTCCTTTCTCTCCTATTCTCCTGTAGGAGATAATCTGTTAGAAGTGATTGAGTAATTGGATTTTCCTTTATGTCCTAGGCCCTCCAACCTATTTACCATTCAGCTATGTCGGGGCCATTGGTTACTGTGTAAAAAGATGATAAATTCATAGTAATTTGAATATTTTTATAGTTACCAATGGCCCAGATGGGGATGGCCCTCCCATGAGAGGGCACTCATACCTCCCCACTGACTATAACATTTAGCGGGCACTATAGAAGGAATGATATTTGGCGGCAATTTCGGTACTTCCTCTACACTGCGCATGTGCAGATGTCAAATGTATGGAGGGCCACATAGAACATTAAATTTTCGGTATTTTTATACTTACCAATGACCCAGACATAGCTGGTGCTAACTCTTAAAATATAGGGCCAAACACAAATTTTGCCCCCCAATCCCCAAAATTTGCATCTAAAACTAAAGAAAACATGTCCCGAAAGGCCCTCCACACTTCGCCCCTACTGCGCATGCGCAGTGTCAAGGACGTTCCGAAATTGGCGCCATTTATCATTCTAAGTTTGGCCCTTCATCAGTTAACATCTGACTGATCTTTGTGCTTTTAAATCTCAGTTTAAATGATGCCAGACACATAAATATTAGTGAAATGGTGATTCTAAGGAGGATAGAAAAGGAGGAGAGGAAAAGAATGTGTGACAGAATATTATCAGGGCTGTAACTTAAAATTTTTTAATGAAATTATGTTAAGTTACCTATTTTCAAGGCAGCAGCCATTTTGTTGTCATTCTGATTATTTAGTTACACTGTTTTTTCAAGTGTTTTTCCTCTCTCCCTGTCCTTTAAGTTCCCCCTTGCTATTCTCCCATGCTTTTGGCATAGTTTCTGTAATTATTATTACTAAAATTTCTTGGGAGTTTTAGCTGTATAACAGAATGAATTCTGTTCTTTCCCCATGTTTACGTCTTCACCTACGGGTGGTTAGGCGTTGTGTTCTGCATCTACCATCTGATGTTCTGCAGTTTCTTCCCTGGAAGTCTCTGTTTTGCATCAGATGGTGTATTTTTGGTAACTGATTTCGGGCCTGGGTGCCTGGAGTCTTATTTTAGTGTTTTTACACTCATTGTTTACATTTACAACAGCCCTCTGTGTGAGGGGGGGATTTCTAAATAATAATATCTTTATGTTATTTTAATCATAACTAGATACATTATTATTGTTCGTAAGTGTTGAAAAAATTGTTTAAAATATTTTTAAAATTTTTGTCCACACTTAGGCTTGGGATCCATTGGGGCTCAACGTTACTTTTCAGAAACTTGGGCTGTTCTGAAAAAATATTTTTTCAAAATATTTTGATTTCAATTATTTTTTCTATATTAATGGATCATATTATTATTATGTATTTTGATTGCCAGGGGTTAGTGCGAGTACCAGGACTTGTTTTCTTTTCACATTGAAAGGATATTGATCAATTGCTTTAATAGGAAGTCTTCCTCTGACCTTATTATCATTCTATATGTGGTCAGTGTACTCGCATTAACTCCTGTTCTGTATCGTATGATTTCGATGACAATATGGGAAGCGTATGTCACGGTATGTTGTTGGGGATTTGGACACTCCGGTCCTTTCCCCGCAGGGTCACTCTACTTTATCAATTTCTATTTCAGACGATCAAGATTAGGGTGATGTATCTGTGATGTCTTCCAACAGTGTGCCTCCGTCGTCACAATTAATGAAGGGCTAGCGGAAAAGTGCTCATGTAATACGCCAATTGCCTAAGAGGACCCTAGTAGGTTCGACGGCCTTTGACGTCCGCTAGCTCGCCCGGTGTAGCGTCCATTCACCGAATGGTTCGGCAGCCGGGTTCGTCCGTTGCGGTCTAGAAGGAATTTTGGGGTGATGCGAGCACTATAAAATTAACTTAATGCACACCCAGTGACGGCGGATCGGAGGGAGAACGGAGGAAGCCTTTTAGTCCGGTTCATAGCTCGTTCCGGTCCATCCGGACGGCAAGCGAGAGAGGCCCCTCTCTCGTTCAACAACATCTGGCCCCAGATGTTGTGGTACAAATGTGTAGTTAGCGGAGCATACGTCCGTCGCTCGGGACGCTCCGTTGTATAGGCAGTCCGCTGAGACTGCTAAGGCTTCCTCTTCTCGTCAGCGCACACGACCGCACCTTGGCTGCGTGACCGCCGATATATTACCAGCTTCGCCGATCAAGGATTCTTCGGCGACCAGGTCACACCATCCGGCAGCCAGGGATTCGAGACCGATGGACTCCGGACGTTCGCATAGGAAAAGTATGCGGGAGCCATCTGATGCGGAGCTGCCCTTGGCGAAGCAGCGATAGACTGCGCCTCCGCAGGTCTCGACGCCGGACATTCTTGTGCACATAGCACAGCTTATCGCAGCATCCCAGCAGCCGACAGAAACGGTGTCGGATCGAGAATTATCCGACAGCGCTGGGTCGGTAGCCGGGGACTCGAGGCCTGCAGACTCCGGACGTTCGCATAGGAAGTGTGCGGGAGTCAACGTGCACGGAGCTTCCAGCGGCAATGCATCGTAAGTCCGCTACTGCACAGGCCTCGGGAACGGATGTGCTTTCCTTAATAGCACAGTTTATCACAGCATCCCAGCATCAACTGAATCTGTCGCATATATTTTATCCGACGATGCTGGGTCGGGACGCTCCGCGGAAGCGGGTACGGACGTCCGAAAGTTTCATCCGGTCCGATGGGATACCGAAAGGGATTCGGTGGATTTCAAGCTTTCCCTTTCGGAACAACATATGCTGCGATGCCGGATAAGAAACTGATAGCGTCGGTGGACTTAGAAATTTTTGGTTCGGTTCAGGGACATCGTCCCTCAGTTCCGACATAGTCCAATAATGTCACACAAACTTTCGAATTATTGAACGACGCTATATATATTATTATTTTATGCTTGCTATCCAAGCATTTCTGGTTTCTTGTTCGAAGAGTTATGGAGATGTCTTTCAAAAGTGTGCCTCTGTCGTCATAGTTAATGAAGAGTTAGCGGCAATAAGTGCTCATGGAATATGTCTATCGCTTACGGAGTGACATTCGCTAGCTCACCCGGTGTAGCGTACATTCATCGAATGGTTCGGCTGCCGGGTTCGTCCGTTGCGGTCTAGGAAGGAGATTTGGGTGATGCGAGCACTTTAATTACTTTAGTACTCACCCAGTGACGGCAGATTGAGGACAGATCGGAGGAAGCCAACAACATAGGGGACCGCATGTTGTGGTTCAGATTTTTTACATTCGGAGCATATGTCCGTTGCTCGGGACGCTCCGTTATATTGACAGTCCGAGAGACTGTCTTTAATGCTTCCTCATCCTCACAGCAGGGCACACGACCGCACATTGGCTACGTGACCTCGAGTATCCGATCAGTTTCGGCATTCAGTGATTCCACAGCGAATAGGTCGCGCCATCCGGTAGCCAAGGGACACGAGGCTTATACACTCCGTTCGCTCGCATATTGGAAGTATGCACGGGGTAACGATCTCGGAGCTTCCTGCGGCAATGCATCGTAAGACCGCTGCTCCTCAGGCCTCAGTGACGGACGTGCTATCCGAGTTAGCACAGTTGTTTCGCAGCATCCCAGCAATTGACGGTTTCTCGGTCGAATCAGGAATTATCCGACGGCGCTGGGTCGGTGCGGTCCGCGGTTGCATCAAGCTACGGACGACCGAACGCTTTATAGGGTCCGACAGGATGGCGAAAGGGATTCGAAAGATTTCGAGTTTTCCCTTTAGTAGTTTCGGAAGATGCCTTTCTTATCTTCTGGCATTTCTTCCAGTGATTATTTTTCGGACTTCATTGCTGCGATCTTGGATAAGAGACTTATAGCGTCATTGGACTCGGATTTTTCGATCGGTACAGGGACTTTGTCCCTTACTTACCGACGCAGTCCAATATTGTCATTACAACATGTGTTTTATTTTTTCGACGCTATATATTTATATATATACAAGCCTGCTACTAAGCATGATAGTTTAGTTTCTTGTCCGCGTGGCTCATTTCTGCCATTTTATCTTTTTTACATATAGTTTATTTTGGCAGAGCAGGGCATACCGAGAGTTCATATGCGTCTAGACGGTGTGATTAAAGACTGCATATATTCTTTTCGCCGTTATGTCTTTTCCAATTTCAATGTTGGGAACGACATTATGTATAGTAGACTTAACTTAGACGCTTTATTATACGTAATCCGCCTTACTGAGGCGTTATCATTACGTCTTCAAGAAAAGATTTACGGGATATTATTCTCAATGTAATTTCTTTTGAGGGCAGTAGTTTGTTCACGTATAACTCCGCCCTTCAGTGGCTGATTGGAGTTGGTTAGACGTGATGCAGCCCTAGCTACATCCACGCGTGGATAGTAGGTTAAGAACTCTCTCAGAGTCGCTTCGTTCTCGGAGGAGCTTCTCTTCGACGGCAACTTTCCGGCAATCCATGAATTGCTTGATTTATACATTCTCTTGTCTATCTAGTGTTACAAGAGATTCAGACTGGGGCAAACATTCTGTGGTTGACTCAGAGAGTGCCGCCGCAGTTGCCGGACCCGAGTGTGGCTGTTATGACGGTTGCCAGTCAAACAGATTGGGATATATACTGATCCCTACGGATTCGAAGTGCCAGGGTCTTTGGGTTCCGCAGTCTTTTAACTATCAGTTTAACTTCTGCGGAATAATGTTTTTTAGGCTTGCTTTATGTCATTGCATGAACATTATTCAGAAACGCATGCCCAAATTCCTGTCCTTTAATTCGACAGTAGTGGCGTATCTCCGGAACCAGGGAGGCACTCTTTCGTTTCCGTTATTCAATTTAATGGAAAGAATCCGTCTGTTGGTTATACTACCCCAAGTTCAGTTTTGGTCCGTCATATTCTGGGTCGTCTGATTGTTTTATCGCACTCCCGTTCTCTTACGGGTCGCTTGTTGCTGTCAGAATGGACTCTCAACAAACAAGTATTTAATCAGATTTGCTATCTATGGGAGCGCCCAATGATGTTTTATTTATGACACAGCTTGCTAATCAATTGCAGACGTATGTGTTGGCTTGTCCAGATCTCTGAGCTAATACTGTTAACGCTCTATTGATCTATAGGACGGAATGATAGGATACGCGTATCCTCCGGCGCTGTTGTTTTAGCAGGTATTGCTAAGATAAACAACCACAATACTTTTCTGTTGATAGCATCTCTATCTTCACAGAGATCATGAGTAATTTACTCTCTTGTCTACTGTGGATCTTAACGTGAAATCTTCCTCTATGTGAGGATCTTTTTTCACTGGGTAAATCGTGTCATCTTTATCACAACCAGCAAGGTCGCAACCTTCATGTATTCCGTTGTGTGGTCCATATTGCATTGTAAGCACTGTACTGGACGAGCTTTGGACGCGATTTCTTACAATAGGAGATCCTCTTCTTCGCTATTCTATGCGACTAAAGTGGAGGCTCTTCCGTCGTGGTGTAGGGATCATTATGTTCATATGGTTGATCCCTCCATACTACTCATTGCTATTTTTTAGTATACTTGTTTCACAAGATCTACTGCAGCCTGTTGTTATTTAGGTTATAGGTTTATGTTACCTCATACCTATGCACTCTACGATAGTTTACATTTGAGTCTTTTGTCTCTTTATCTAAGTCAGTTAGTAACTTTTTGATAAATAGACTTAGAATCTTTAGATTAAATTCCTATACGGATTTTAACTTCGGTTCTTATTTAGCTAAGTAATCATTTGAGCCTCTGGAAACAGTAGTTTTCAAATTCTGACCTTTTAGACAGTAATTCTGTTGGTTTCTCTTTTACTGTAGAGTCAGTGAGTTTCATGCACTATCGATGGATGATTTTCACTTTCATAGTTTCGGAAGCAATACTTCCGTTACTATTTAGGTTGGATTGTTGCATAAGAGTTAGGCTCCTATTATCCGGAACCTATTATTTTAAGGTCCTTCCGTCTTCGTATGGGCATAGGCCTTTACTCTTCCGGGTACAGTTTATGTATTTATAAACAGATATCTGTTTATTACAAGGGCGTAAGCTTCTTCTGTCTTTGATGTCTAGTAGAAGGACGTTACGCTCCATTTTATTGTTAATGGATTCTATTAACTAGCGTACTGCTTACGGTATATCATTGGCTTAGCAGTTGTGCTTAAGATTTCGGCTCATGAAGTAAGAGTTCTTCTACTTCTTGGGCTTACATTAATAGTGTTGCTATTATAGATTTTTGAAGGCTGCTCATTGCGCTCAGCCATCCATTCATGAATTTTATCTCAGAAATATCGAGTCCATTTCTGGAGGCCTCTATTGTTAGGTCTATTCTCTACTGCTCAGAATGTCATTCACTTAACAGTTGCTACTATAGCTAGGTAGGCTGTCTGTTTCGGCAGTGTCTCCGTTCGGCTGCCCTCTTCGCTCTGGGCTATTTGACCCAGGGCAAGAAAAAGGGGGGGGGAGGGTGTTCCCTTGGGTCACCTGTTTTTTACAATGAAAACAAGGGGATACCTCCTCCGGAGTTAGTAATTCTGAGCTGTTATTGGGATGGTTGTTTAGTGAGAAGTTTAAGTTTATAAAATTCATTCAAGTCTTAGTTTTTAAAGTATAGCTTTTGAATATTGCATATGTCAACGGACATGATTATGCAATTCTCACACACTTTTAGGAGTATAAGAGTCTCTATTCTCTAGACTTACTTTATTATTGTCTTACTTTAAAAATTATTAGTATAAGGATTATTGGATATTAATAGAGTACATGGATGTATGAAGCTCAATTTTTGGAAGGTGTTGTATCTTTCTAATTTATCATAAATAAGAAAGATACATGTAAGGCCTATTACTTCTTCCCCTACAGGGGATGACTCTATTTTATTTTATTGAGCGTATTCCATTTTGCTCTATGTCCTTGGCCCTCCAGCCTTTTTACTATTCAGCTATGTCTGGGTCATTGGTACAGTATAAAAATGTTAAAAAATTTATAGTAATTTATATATTTTTTATACTTACCAATGACCCAGACGGGGATGGCCCTCCCAGGAGTTGGGAACTCTTGCCTCCCCGCTGAGTACATAGCGCTTACCAGGCACTGGTTATTAGAATGATAAATGGCGCCAATTTCGGAACGTCCTTGACACTGCGCATGCGCAGTAGGGGCGAAGTGTGGAGGGCCTTTCAGGACATGTTTTCTTTAGTTTTAGATGCAAATTTTGGGGATTGGGGGGCAAAATTTGTGTTTGGCCCTATATTTTAAGAGTTAGCACCAGCTATGTCTGGGTCATTGGTAAGTATAAAAAATATATAAATTACTATAAATTTTTTAACTTTTGATGCAAATTTTGGGGTTTGGGGGGCAAAATGTGTTTTTGGCCCTGGATATTTTAGAGTTAGCATCAGCTATGTCTGGGCCATTGGTAAGTATAAAAATATACAAATCACTATGAATTTATAATTTTTTATTAAATTTCTTGGGAGTTTAACGTTTATTACAGAATGTTTATTCTGTATATCCCCATGGTTACGTCCTCACCCTAGGGGTGTTAGGTCATTTGGTCTTGTATCTTCTATCCAATGTATCGTTTTTTCTTTGTATGAATAATCTAGCTTTGCATCTGGTAGCATTTAAATTTTTTCTGACTTTGGGCATTTTTGTGTGCCTGATGTCTTGTTTTTACCTTTTTTCGCCATCGGCGAAGCAGGTCTAGTAACCGCTCGACTCTGTCCGTCAGTCCATCCGTCTGTCCGTCTGAAACACTTTTTCCGTCAAAGTTTTCTTGGCTTCTATGAAAGGGAATGATTTTATATTTGGTCTGCTGCTTCATAATGATGAGTTGTATCGTGTAAGCAATTTTCAGATCTGCCGTGCAGCCACTTCCTGTTTGCCGATACTTTGAAATTTTACTGTACCCACTGAACATTGAAATTTTCCGTCAAGGGTTTCTCGGCTTCTATGCAAGGGATTGATTTTATATTTGGTCTGCTGCTTCATAATGATGAGTTGTATCATGTAAGCAATTTTCAGATCTGCCGTGCAGCCATTTCCTGTTTGCCGATACTTTGAAATCTTACTGCACCCACTGAACATTGAAATTTTCCATCAAGGTTTTCTCAGCTTCTATGCAAGGGATTGATTTTATATTTGGTCTGCTGCTTCATAATGATGAGTTGTATCATGTAAGCAATTTTCAGATCTGCCGTGCAGCCACTTCCTGTTTGCCGATACTTTGAAGTTTTACTGTACCCACTGAACATTGAAATTTTTCGTCAAACTTTTCTCGGCTTCTATACAAGGGATTGATTTTATATTTCATCTGGAGCCTGATAATGATCAATTGTATCGTGTATGCAATTTTCAGATCTGCCGTGCAGCCACTTCCTGTTTGCCGATTCAATTGCATGCAGCGACGCAGGTCCAGACCCAGTATTGGTCTTGGCTTGTTTTCCTTTGACGTTGTTTACATTGGCAATGTCCTCAAATATATGTAGTATTTCATATTATATTACTGTAGAGTTACTGTAGGATACATTGATTATTATTCCGGTAGTGTAGCTCATGAAATTTGGATTTTGTAGTGTAGCTCATGAAATTTGGATTTTGTCCACTCTTAGGCGCTATCGGGATGCCCTTGGGCTCACAATGTTCCCTTTGGATATCTTCATATATTTTGTTGTGGAGTTTGTAGGAGTGCTATCAACTTTGTCTTTTTATTGCAATTATCAAAGCTTACTGCTCTAAATGCAAGGCGAGGAAGTCTTCTTTGGATTTACATGCTTGTTGCCTTGCCTGTAGTCGATGCTCTCCTATGGATTCTTGTCCTACTTATGTACATTTGGATGACAGACATTGGAGACGGGTGTTGCGGCATGTCGTTGGCGGTGACGTTTCTACGGCGGAGCTCTCACTGCAAAATAATTTGAGGTTTTCAGTTTCTTTTTCAGAGGAACAAGAATATGGTGATTGTAATGTGATACCCATCCAAGTGTGCTACCATCATCGCGCTCTGATGAGCAAATAGAGCTAGCTGCAAGGTGCTCATAAATATTAAGCAAGGGATAAGGCCTCTAGTTAGTGTTCTTAATCCTTTGCAAGCAGCTAGCTTGACTGGTGAAGGCGTTACTCCATACAGTGGAGCCGTGACACCGGGCAAGTCCGTTGCGGTTGAGGGAAGTGTGGATTTGGGTAGAGTGAACACCTCAAAAACTAAAGCTCACCCTGTGAAAATAAGCCTGAAAGTTTCTCTTAGCGAGGCTCAGCGAGGTCTGATAAGACTATGAGCAGGAGAGCCCTCTCTCTAAACCAACAACATTTGGGGCCAAATATATGGGGCCAAATGTTGTTTTGAGAAACTTGCTTGTGTAGGAACCTGCAAGTTTATCTTGGGGAGGCTCAGCAAGGTCTGAAAAGACCGTGAATGGGAGAGCCCTCTCTCTAACCCTCAACATTTGGGGCCATATGGTGTTTGATAAACTTGCCTATGTAGGAGCTAACGTACCCACTCCCCACTCAGGACGCTCTTTCTAAACTGCAGCCAGCGTCGGCTACTGTTATGGCTTCTTCCTCAGGCAGATATAGCACACACGACCACATACTAGCTACTCGACTTCAGATATCCAGGCAGCCGCCAGAAGTATCCAGTCTTTGCCTGTGAAGTCGGCCCATCCGGTGGCTAGTGATCTTCGTCCCAGGAGCAGCAAGCAGCGTAAATACGATGGACCGAATGTCACAGCTGAATCAGTCGGATGGTGAAAGGGACAAGGAAGAGGATTACCCTTCCCTTTCGGGAACAGCATAATGTAGCGATGAGTTTTATTCATCAATACTACCCTGACTTTGTTCTACCTGATCAGCAAGCTGCGACTACTAGAGAGAAACTGCTGTCGTCTCTGGACGCAGATTTCGTGCGGAGGAAAGAGGATGTTCTTTCCTTCCTGAAACAGTCTTAACAGGTGTTGGAGGCCTTCGGCCATGTTAACAATGCCATATTCAACCTCTCTAATGCTAAGTGAAAGGTGGTTTCTTATTGACAACTTCAATAATATACCATTCCTTGGCCCACGTTTATTTAAAATGGTTGGAGAAGATGTCCAGAGAGCTCCTCTGCGTTTAGATGAGCAGGTCAGAGATTTAGATATGTCCCTACCTGCATCATTCAATATATGCTCAGAAGTGATGGAATGTGCTATTTCATCCAATAGAGCGAACCTGGACGCGATGTCCTCCGTGGATCACCTCACCAGAGCTATGGCGCAACGTCTTAATAGGAAGGAATTTGAGGATGTTTGTTCCTCGCTTAGAGTTCTTTCCAGGGCAGTCATGTATGCCACGTACAACTTGACCCTGACAGTGGCAATTTGGAGTTGATCAGACATGATGCTGCCCTTGTGTTGTCATCACTTACAGATGACGAGGTGAAAAGCTCTCTCCGAGTCGCTGAGGTCTCCGGACATACTCTATTTGACGACAAGCTTTCGTTAGCCTATGAACAGGCTACAAAGAAAGCCTGCTACTGAAGTCTGTATCTCAACAACACACTTCAGCAGACCGGGGTATGCTAGGCCATTCCACTTCAAATCAACTAAAGGTATTTCCTCGCAAGGAGACAAGAAACCCTACTTACTCCGGAGGTCGTCAGTATTGCGACATGGGAAAGGGGTGCAGGTTTGATCCAGACCTCTATTGCTTGCCAGTTCGCAGAAGGTTATCAATCTTCTCGAGAAACGATAGAAGTCACGGAAGTTCAGTGGGTGCGATGTGTAGTCTCAGAAGGCCTACGTCTATCATTCTGAGTAAAAACCCCCACTTACAAGATGTCCGCATTGGACAAATCCTCCGGTGGATCCTTTCAAAAGAAAGTCTCGGAGGTACGGGCTCTCTTATTAAAGGAAGCAATAGAGGTCGTCGAGAAAAAGACTTCTGTTGCTTTCCACTTAGCGGAAGGTTATCAACCTCACAAAAAGTGGATGGAATTATGGAAGATCAGTGGATGGGAATGTAGTCATGGCATGCCTGCGGCTATCAGTCCGAGCAAAGCTCCACTTACAAGAAGTACATGTTGGACAAGTCTTTCTGCGAATTCTTCCTAGAGAGTCTCCATGCGGAGGTACAGGCTCTCATATTGAAGAAAAGCAATAGAGGTTGTCGAAATATTCTGTTTTTTTCAAGTCACCTGTTTCTCATCCCGAAGCCAGACGGATAGTGCATAGATAGGCTGAGACAGCTGTCTTGTTTGGAATAGAGCCGTTAGAGGGAATAAGTACATCTTTTCCCTCACGGTGTTGTTTTCCTTGGCATCAAGACATTTAATGCCATTGTGGACGCCATAGTAGCCTTATGTACTATTACAGCTGTCTTTTCTTATAATTAGCGGCTAGTGTTGTAGGTCTCCATTTAGTGAGCTTTCAAAGGCTGCATGTGACACAGATATGTCTTCACTTAGACGAAGACTCATAACTGCATAGCTACCTTGAGATTACTGTCTCTTTGGGAATTATGGCTTTTAGAATAGCGGCTCGTCATTCCCTACCTTGCGCGACGATGGTTGTAAGTCTTCGTTTAGTGAGCTTGCAAGGTCGCCAGTTACTCCGAGACATGTGTCTTCATGGTGAGGAAGACTTGTAAACTACGTTAGCTAGGCTCTGACCGCTGTCTTTTGGGAATAAAACTGATAATGGTAGAGTGCCTTTCGGTTTGTTTTCCTAGGTGTCATAGACTTGAGTCTTATTGTTTACACCATAGTAACCTAGCTAGAATCATGAGCAATGTTTTTTCAGTAATTATGCAGTGACATAACTGAATTTATTACCTCTTGGGATTACTGTCTCTTTCTGAATTTGGGGCTGTTAAAATAGTGGCTCTTCATTCCGAACCTTGGGTGACGATAGTTGTAAGTCTCCGTTCAGTGAGCCTTCAAGTTCGCAATTTACACCGCTATATCTGTCTTCACGGAGATGAAGACTTTTAAGCATCGGCTACCATTGTAAGTCTCCTTAGTGAGCTTCTAAGGCAGCAGTTATCAGCCTTTTATTGTCTTCACGTATAGGAAGACCTTTAGCTGCTTGAGCTAGGCTGAGTTTGTTGTTCTATCGGACATGATATCATATGTTTGAGGAGGTTATTCTCTTCCTACCAGTATGGTTTGGTGTTAGTTATATGAGGCGATAAGCTCTATTGATGATGCCATATTTACCTAGTGTGATTAATGAGCGTTTCTTTAAACGCCTGTAATTAACTCCTTCTCAGGAACATATTTCCTGATATCAGAACGAACGTAAGGAGTTCATCTTGATTTTTATGATGGGGTGTCAGAACATTGTTTTTGTCTCCCTTTTCATTTCTTTCCAATCTTTTACTGTGGATTAGGACAACAAAAAAAAATGGTTTTGATTCTCAGGCAATTGGTTTTCCAAATTCAGTGAGGGAGGGCGGTTTTTATTTTTATTTTTTTTTTTACCACACCAAGTATTCACATAGCCTGACAATACCCACACTGGACCTTTGGAATTTTAATTTAAGATAGACAAGATACATTTCTGTTTGAAAAAGAATAAACTGAGTCACGGTTAAGTGACGGCACTGGGGACGTTTTAAGGCTGGAACCCCAAACCAGCAATCCACCAGAGGTACTGCAATACTGGCATCTTGCACTTCACTTGAGGTGAAAAGGTTTGTTCTGTTGTTGTGACTTGTCAGCTTAATGATACTGAAATGGTGGTCAACATGATCTTTATAAAGACTTTAAAAAAAGTCCATGATATCAAAGTTTGAGATCACTAAAAATTATGTAAAATCAGCCATGGGACGGAGCAAATTAAATTTGGTGAGACATATGGGGTTGTGGGGGGGGAGGGGGGGGTGCCGCACCTAGGCCCGAGTTTGGCGTAGTGTATTGTCAACCAAATTTTGAAATTTAATCCTTAATCCAAAAAGATGCGATTACCTCGCACCCGAAGCAGATATCCACAATGCACAACCCGTCCCTGGGAGAAAATAGGGTGGGGGGGGGGGGGTAGGGGGAATGCACATAGCAAGTGTGTCGATGACTGGATTCGCCCTTGTGGTAAAATAATGTTATTGTAACATTATTGATAGACCATTAAATAGATGTTTCAATGCTTAAGGCAACTATTTAATGCATGTCAATTGCAGTAGCGGCTCACCCCGTTAGGAGTACAATGGACAGGTCCAGGGGACCCCGGTCCAGGGTTGGGGGGGGGGGGGGAGTGGGGCAAATGTGGGAAGCTACAGATCAAGTTCAGTTGTGCATCAACATTTTAACGTAATCATACCTGGCATGTTATAGCAAGTCGGGAGAGTTTTTACTGTTCGTTTCACCTTGGTTTCAATAGCACCAACAGTGCTTTTGTAGGACAACAATTTGCGCTGTAATCTGTGCAGTTGTTGTATTTATATTGATTTTTCCTGTCATGTTTCGGAAAAACCAACATAAACACAACAACTGCGCAAGTTATGGCGCAAATGGTGCTCTTATTCTGAAACTATGAAGTCTCAGGCACAAACGAGTGTTTGATTTTCTTGACAGGGATGAAGACATTGGGGTGATAAACAAACAACGATAAACAAATAAAATGCAAGTATTTTTTAAATCTTTAATAATAATTTTCCTTTATTGTTTTATCCTTTTCAACATGTGGTAACTGCAGAAACTTGAAAATGGGTGTGCGACCTATACATGAGCTTCAGGTAAAAGGGAGGAATTCCAAGCATGAGTTGGGTTGAGGGTGCGACGTATACACGGGGGTGACGCATACATGGACATATATGGTATTTTTGTTATACTGCAATGAACGTCTGAGATTGGCGGTGCATTGTTTACTTTTGGGAAAATCTCGAACCTCCATAAAAAAATTCAGTGCAGGGGGTATTTTTCCAACGCGGCGGTGCCTGAGAACCAAAACCCTTTTTTTTTTGCCTTGTGCTTCCACCTTAGAGACTGGATATTATGTCAATGTGGTGTATTATTGTTCATCACGTCCCTCTCTTATGGAGTCGGTCAGACGTGAGGGAGCCATGCGGTTCGTATACTATTTGATAACTCACAAGAACGATTCAAGTAATGTTGGTGAAGGGTGTTCGATAGGAATTGTAGATTACAGGGCAGGACATAGTTTTCTTCCCGGTGAACCTCATATGCTTCCAAGTATATGTATGCCTTTCATCGCTCCTTGATTGGCAGCTGGGTTGTGTTCTATCGGCGACCTCATGGGCACATCCACTATTTAATTGGTTTGTTTCCTGTTGTTGTTCATTTATTAAGTCATATACAAGCATATGATTCCTTTCAGTTCCTGGTTACACTTGTATCACTCGGTCATAACGTGGTTACAGGCTGTATTCAGATGAGTACATGTAAGATTTCATCTTTCTCTGAACAGTCATTGGTTGCTACGGACTTAGGAAACAATGATTTATTTTGGGTACGGTCCATGGCAAGTCTGTTAATCATAGCTTGTTCCATGTTCTATATCCAAGTTTCTAAGAGATACGCTACACATTCTCGTATATTCGCACGGTTCAGTTGGAGTTTTATTATTGAAATTAATTGTACACCTGAATGGGGTCACCTGTTGGTAGCCTTAGAACCGTGTTTGCTCTTCAGACACTTTCCATTGGGATTCGGTTAGACAAGTGTATGGTTGTACAAGTCATATCACCGGTTTTCGACCTATCTTCGTATTCCGACTCTGATATACGTTAGAAGTGTGCACTGTTAATTACAGGGGTCACCACAATAGACTTGGCTTATGAAATGGCATTAAGCACCAATAATTAATAATAATTAATAACTGGGTGGCTGTTGGGCTAATATATATTGATTATTTGGTACCGCTTTTCACTTATTCCAGAGCGCTCCCCTCTTTGTTTTGAAGAATATTTCTTCAAAAAAAGGTTGGGGGGTGATATTTCTTCATCTCCTCCAGCTTGATAAGTGTGTAACTGTGAGTGAAGTTATTTTGTCTGTAGGTTATTACTGATCCTAGATACAGCTTGTTTATTATTAGCTCAACTGACTGAAAGTCAGGGTGAGCTTTTCTGATCACTTTTTGTCCCTAGTCCGTCGTCTGTCATCCATCGTCTGTCGTCCTTGATATGTCGTACATCGTGAAGGTGGTATTTGGGTCATTTTCTCCCAAGCCACTGGCTGCAGTTCAATGAAAATTCACATGAGTAGCGGTTATATAGGGGCAATTTGGGTTTTTCTTCAAATTGAGTTTCTGCTCATATTGTAGAGGGTGGGGGGCCAAAATGCACTGAATTTTTTAAAATCTTCTTCTCATGAACCAGCTGTAGCAGAGACTTGATATTTGGTATGCAGCTTCCATTTGTGATGTAGACTCAAGTTTGTTCAAGAGAAGTTTGACGGGCAATATTTGCCTTTGTTCTGGGAGGGGCGAGAATTTTTGCCCCGCCCAGAATTTCTATTTTCTGAACCGAGAGGCCAATTTGAACCAAATTTAATTGAGGTATTATTGGGTTTTAAGTACTTGATTTATGCAAAATATCTTTTCCTGCAGCCCCGTGGGAACCTCAGGTGCCAAAAATAGAAAAAAACGAAAACGTCCATATCTCCAAAACTGCACGGCACTGAGAATTTTTATTTGGTGTGAGTCTTCCTTGGGACCAACAGAAAGGAATGGTAAAAAAATTTCCATCGGTTTTGTCATAAGGTACTTTTTTCGGGACTTTGAAAAAATGCCGAGTCATTTTTTAACACTGTGGGCAATGGGAAAAAATTGTTTGCTTCCAAACCACTGCTCCAAAAGCTTTCGTATTTTACATATAACATCTTTGGAACATTGATTCACATATTTTTTTAGATCAAATCCCTCGATCCATATTTGGGTTCCCGATGGGAGCCAAAATGTTCAAATTAGTGCAGTATGAGGAATATTCTTTAAAAATCTTCTTCTTCAGCTCTACCAATAAGAATCTTTTGATATTTGGTATGCAGCATTCTTAAGGGGGTGAGATTCAAGTTTGTTCAAGCCAAGTCCCTGGGTTCATATTCAGGCTGAAAATTTGGGGTTCTGGACCAAAATCCGGAAATGAGTTTTTTGTTTTTTATGCGTTTCGGTCAGTTTTAAGACAAAAATTTTTTTTTTTTTTCACTGAAAATTTGGAGTCCGGGTGGGACTTAGAAATTTTGGACCAAAATACGGAAATCAGTATTTTTATACTGTACCAATGACCCAGACTTAGCTGGTGCTAACTCTAACAAAACCAGGGCCAAACACAAATTTTGCCCCCCAATCCCCAAAATTTGCATCCAAAACAAAAAGAAATCATGTCCTAAAGGACCTCCATACTACGCCTCTACTGCGCATGCGCAGTGACGCAGACGTCCCGAAATTGGCGCCAATTATCATTCTCTGTTTGGCCCTTCATCAGTCAACATCTCACTGATCTTTGTGCTTGTAAATCTCAGTTTAAAGGATGCCAGACACGTAATTTTTGGAGAAAATGTGATTCTAAGGAGGATAGAAGGAGGAGAGGAAAAAGAAGTGACAAAAAATAATCAGGGCTGTACTTAAAATTTTTTGATGAAATTATGTTAAGTTGCCTATTTTCGAGGCATGGGCCTCTTGTTGTCATTCTTGCTAAATGTTGCACTGCTTATTCAATGTTTCCTCTTCCCTAGCCTTCTAAAGTCCCCCCTTGCAATTCTCCCATGCTTTTGGCATATTTTTGAGAAAGTTCATTTCTAAAATTTCCTGGGAGAGTTGCTTGGTTACAGAATGTTTTCTGTTATTTTCCCCATAGTTACGTTTTCACCCATGGGTGTATAACGTTGTGTTCTGCATCTTCCATCTGATGTTCTGCAGATTCTCCCCTGGGAGTCTCTGTTTTGCATCAGATAGAGTGTAATTTTGATGACTGATTCCGGGCCAGTTTTTTCAGTGCCTGGAGTCATGTTTTCTGGTGTTTTACACTGTTTGTTTACATTGGCAACAGCCTTTTTTGAGGGGGGCTGTTTGCCTTTGCTGTAGTTTATCTCACTATAAGATACATTTATATTATCCGTAAGTGTCTCATTAATTATTTAATATAAATTTAAAATTTTTGACCACACTTTGCCATCGGATCCATCGGGGCTCAACGTTACTTTTCAGCAACTTGGGCTTCGCTGAAAAAATATTTTTTCAAAATTATTTTGATTTGCAATTGTTTTTTCATTTATTAATGGATCATGTTATTATGTATCTTTGTGTCAGGGGTTTGTGCGAGTAACTAGGACTTGTTGTTGTCCTTTCACAATGAAGGGACATTGTTCAAATTGTAATAGGAAGAAATCTTCCTCTGACTTTCATGATCATTGTATTAATTGTAGTCAGTGTTCTTGCATTAATCCCTGTCCTATATGTGAATTTTGGGATGAGAAACATTGGAAACGTGTGTTACGATATGTTGTTTCTGGAGAAAGGGCTATGCCGTCTCTTTCTCCGCAAGGTCACTCTACTCTCTCAGTTTCTATTTCAGAGGAACAAGAACAGGGTGATGTTTCCATGTTATCTTCTACAAGTGTGCGTCCGTCGTCACAAATGAATTCAGAGCTAGCGGCAAAAGTGCTCATGGAGATTAGACAAATGTCGTCCGCTAGCTCGCCCAGTGTAGTGTCCATTCACCGAATGGTTCGGCAGCCGGGTTCGTCCGATGCGGTCCAGGTGGAAATTTTGGGTGATGCGAGCACTATAAACATAATAGATGCACACCCAGTGACGGCGGATAGTAAGCGAGAACGGAGGAAGCCTTTGAGTCCGGTTCCTAGCTTGTCCAGGTCCAGCCGGGCCGCGAGCGAGAGAGGCCCCTCTCTCGTACAACAACATCTGGGACCAGATGTTGTGGTACAAAATGTGTCGCAAGCGGAGCATACGTCCGTTGTTCGGGACGCTCCGTTGTATAGGCAGTCCGCGGAGACTGCTAAGGCTTCCTCTTCTCGTCAGCACACAGGACCGCACCTTGGCTGCGTGACCGCCGATATATTACCAGCTTCGCCGATCAAGGATTCTTCGGCGACCAGGTCACTCCATCCGGCAGCCAGGGATTCGAGACCGATGGACTCCGGACGTTCGCATAGGAAAAGTATGCGGGAGCCATCTGATGCGGAGCTGCCCTCGGCGAAGCAGCGAAAGACTGCGCCTCCGCAGGTCTCGACGCCGCACATTCTTGTGCAGATAGCACAGCTTATCGCAGCATCCCAGCAGCCGACAGAAACGGTGTCGGATCGAGAATTATCCGACGGCGGTGGGTCGGTACGCTCCGCCGAAGCATCGGGGGCGGACGACCGGGAACATCATGAGGTCTGACCGGATGGTGAAAGGGATACGGATGATTTGGAGCTATCCCTTTCGGAACAACATAAAGCTGCCGTGGACTTCATCCGGCACTTTCTCCCTCAAGTTGTTCCGTCGGGCCAGACTGCTGCGGTTCCGGACAAGAGGATTATAGCGTCATTGGACTCTGAATTTTTTGAGCGGTTCAGGGACATCGCTCCTGAGTTTCCGTCGCAGTCCAATAATGTTGCAAGAACATTTGAATTATTAAACGATGCTATATTTAAACTTGCTTCCAAGACGGGGAAAGCAGGTTTCTTGTCCGCTAATACTCTCAACCTGCCTTTCATTAATGCAAGGAATAAATTCGATACGGCAGGACAGGGTATCCCGAGAGTTCCTCTGCGTATGGACGACGAGGCGGAAGACTTAGAGCAATCATTACCGTCGTCGGCTTCTATTCCAACCGCGGTGTTGGAAACAGCTATTGCGTCTAACAGAGCCAATTTAGATGCCTTATCTTACGCAGATCACCTTACTAAGGCGTTATCACTGCGCCTTCAAGGGAAAGAGTTTCAGGATATACAATCCTCTTTAAGACTTCTTTCAAGGGCAGTAGCTTATTCCACGTGTAACTCCACCCTTTCAGTGGCAAATCTGGAGTTGGTTAGACGTGACGCAGCCCTAGCTACATCCACACTCGTGGATGCTAAGGTGAAGAACTCTCTTAGAGTTGCTTCGGTCTCCGGAGAACTTCTCTTTGACGGCAAGCTTTCTGCTATTTATGATAAAATTACAAAGAAAGCTTCGGATTCTCTGTTGTTCAAATCTGCTTCTAAGAAGTCGGATTCAGCAGACAAGAATAAGACAGGCACTTCTGGGTCTAATGCGCCCAAGAGAGGTTCCTATAGAGGTTCCGGTGCGTCCTCTTGGTCTTATTCGAGAGACCGTCAGGGTAGCGACTCTCGTTCAGGACGTCCTTCGGGCTGGGACAATCGGTCGGACGCCCCGAGGTCGACGGGGCGAGGTGCGGGCCGTGGAGGACGTGGTTTCTCCTACCGCAGGCCTCGCAGGTCCAGGAGGTGATGGCTTAAACCTCTATCATGTACCGGTTGGCGGAAGGTTGTCGAGCTTTTCACAAGAATGGGCGTCGATTACGGACGACCCTTGGGTGAGAGGAGTGACTTCGGAAGGTCTAAAGATATCCTTCAAAGGAAAGCCTCCATTAACTCGAAGTCCAAAGTGGACTCATCTTCCGTCAAATCCGCAGAAAAGAGACGCTCTGTTATCAGAGGTGCGGTCTCTTTTAATGAAGAACGCGGTAGAGGTCGTAGAAAACCAGGAAACTCCGGGATTCTACAGCCATCTGTTTCTGGTTCCGAAACCAGACGGCTCGTTCCGTCCAGTCATAGATTTGAGCTGGATAAACAAGCTGATCGTCGCTCCGAAATTTTATATGGAGACGATTCGGTCGGTCAGAGTGAGTATTCGGGTGAACGATTATGCAACAAGCATAGATCTCAAAGATGCGTACTTTCACGTCATGGTACATCCGACATTCCGAAAGTATCTACGCTTCGCAGTCCTAGGAGTGGTGTATCAATTCCGGGCGATGTGCTTCGGATTGAATCTAGCACCCTGGGCTTTCACTCGGGTAATGAACTCGGTAATGATGTATTTCCGAGCTCATTCGTCTGCGGTAACGTCGGCCTACCTGGACGACATTCTTCAGAGGTACGGCAACGAGTTAACGCTTCAGAACGATGTTCAGAATCTTCTTCTATTGCTCCGACGTCTCGGTTTTATAGTAAACGAGGAGAAGTCGGATCTGGTGCCGTCCAAGTCATTCACTCATCTGGGAATGAGCTTCGAGACGCACAACAATCTCGTTCGTCTGCCGTTAACCAGAGCGAAATTAGTCAGTTGTTACGCTCGTTATTGTCTGCACGCAGACAAAGTCACAGCGAGAGAATTTATGAGACTGATAGGTCTGTGCGGAGCTGCTGCGGATCTCATTCCGATGGGGCGGTTACGCACACAATCTCTTCAAATTTTCTTGACTCAGAATTGGAGTGTGAAAATTCATTCGCTCGACGTAGACGTTCTCTTGTCAGATCAAGTGAAACAAGAGATTCAGACTTGGGCAAACATTCAGTGGTTAACTCAGGGAGTTCCGCTGCAGTTGCCGGATCCGAGTTTTACCATTATGACGGATGCCAGTCAAACAGGTTGGGGTGCATCATTAATCCCAACGGATTCGAGATGCCAGGGTCTTTGGGATCCGCAATTCCTGTGCAAGCACATAAACATCAAGGAAATGATGTCAATTTGGCTTGCGTTACGTCACTGGATGGACATTATTCACAATGCTCATGTCCAAATCCTATCCAACAATACGACAGTAGTGGCGTATACACGGAATCAGGGAGGCACTCATTCAGTTCCGTTGTTCAATCTAACGGAAAGAATCCTTCTGTTCGCGCTAGAACATCACGTTCTTCTTTCGGTCCGTCACATACCGGGTCGTCTGAATGTGCTAGCAGACTCCCTTTCACGAAAGGGTCGCTTGTTGCCGTCGGAATGGACTCTCAACAAACAAGTATTCAATCAGATTTGCTACCAATGGGAACGGCCAATGATAGACTTATTTGCGACACATCTCAACAATCAGTTGCAGACGTATGTGTCCCCGTGTCCGGATCCAAGAGCATTTGCAGTAGACGCTCTGTCGATCCCTTGGGACGGAATGATAGGATATGCGTATCCTCCAGCGCCGTTAATTCAACAAGTATTGCTAAAGATAAAACAATCTCAATGCAAGATTCTGTTGGTAGCATCTCTGTCGCCACAGAGACCGTGGATAAATCTACTCAGGTGTCTGTTGTGGGACCTACCACGAAAGCTTCCTCCACGGGAGGATCTTCTTTCGCAGGGGAAATCGCGCCAACTCCATCACAACCCGCAAGGTCTCAACCTTCACGTTTTTCCGTTGTGCGGTCCTTCTTGCATGGCAAGCACTTTACAGGACGAGCAGTGGACGCGATTTCTAACTGTAGGAGGACCTCCTCTTTGCTAAACTATGCGGCTAAGTGGAAGGTTTTTCGTCATTGGTGTAGGGATCATTCTGTACATATATTCGATCCCTCTATACCAGACATTGCAAACTTTCTAGTATACTTGTTTGACGAAATCAAACTGCAGCCTGTTACTATAAAGGGTTATAGGTCTATGTTATCTGATACCTATGCACATCACGATAGTTTACAAATTGGATCTAATGTCTCTTTATCTAAGTTGGTTAGAAACTTTTCGATAAATAGACCCAGAACTCTTAGATTAATTCCTAAGTGGAATTTAGCTTGGGTTCTTCTTAAATTGAAGGAAAAGCCATTTGAACCTCTTGGGACAGTAGATTTCAAATTCTTATCTTATAAGACAGCTTTTCTCTTAGCTTTCTCTTCTGCTAGAAGAGTCAGTGAGCTTCATGCACTGTCGGTGGATGATTCTCACTATCGTAGTGTCGGGAACACTATCACGTTCACTACTAATGTGGGTTTTTTAGCTAAGAATCAGGCTCCTAATAAATATCCGCAACCTATTGTTATTAAGGCTCTTCCGTCTTCAGACGGGCGTAGGCCTTTACTCTGTCCTGTTAGAGCGTTACGTATCTATAAACAGAGATCTCAGTTTATCAGAAAGGGACGGAAACGTTTCTTTCTGTCTTTGATGCCTAATAGAAAGGACATTTTGGTCCATTCTATTGCTAGATGGATTCAATTAACTATCCGTACTGCTTATGAGAGTTTATCTTCTTCTCAGCAGTCTGTGCTTAAGATTTCCGCTCATGAAGTAAGAGCTCTTTCTACTTCCTGGGCTTATGTTGCTATTACAGATTTAATGAAGGCTGCTTATTGGTCTCAGCCATCCACATTTACGAATTTTTATCTCAGAAATATTGAGTCCATTTCTGGAGACCTGCATTGTTTAGGTCCGTTATCTGTTGCTCAGAATGTCGTCCACCAAACAGTTGCAACTATAGTTATGCAGGCTTTCTGTTCCGGCAGTGACTCCGTCCGACTGCCCTCTTCGCTCTGGGCTATTTGACCCAGGGCAAGGGGAAGGGGGGGGGGGGGGGTTCCCTTAGGTCACCTGCTTTATAGTGAAAAGCAAGGGAATGCCTCCTCCAAGTCAGTATTTCTGAGTCGCTTCCGGGATGGTTTTAAAGTGTAATATTAATGTTAATTTTCATTCATGTCTTATTTTTAAAGTGTAGCTCGGTGTGAAGCATTTGTATATGTCAAGTGTCAAACGGGCTTTAATATACAATACTCGGACACTTTTAAATGACTATAAAGAGTCTCAATTCTCTGGACTACTTTATTTATTGGCTTACTTTAAAAATAATTAGTATAAGGGATATACTGGATGTTAATAGAGAACATGAATGTTATTGTGCTCAATTATTAAGGGTAGTGTATCTTTCTAATTTAATATTAAATAAGAAAGATACATGTAAAGCCTAATACTCCTTTTCTCCTTAAGGGGTTTCCTCTTTACTATATAGTTGAGCTTATTGGATTTTCCTCTATGTCCTAGGCCCTCCAGCCTGTTTACTATTCAGCTAAGTCTGGGTCATTGGTACAGTATAAAAATGTTAAAAAATTTATAGTAATTTATATATTTTTTATACTTACCAATGACCCAGACGGGGATGGCCCTCCCTGGAGTTGGGAACTCTTGCCTCCCCGCTGAGTACATAGCGCTGACCAGGCACTGCCAGTAAGAATGATAATTGGCGCCAATTTCGGGACGTCTGCGTCACTGCGCATGCGCAGTAGAGGCGTAGTATGGAGGTCCTTTAGGACATGATTTCTTTTTGTTTTGGATGCAAATTTTGGGGATTGGGGGGCAAAATTTGTGTTTGGCCCTGGTTATGTTAGAGTTAGCACCAGCTAAGTCTGGGTCATTGGTAAGTATAAAAAATATATAAATTACTATAAATTTTTTAACTTTTTGGTTTTTTATGCATTTTGGTCAATTTTAAGACAAATTTTTTTTTTTTACACTGAAAATTTTGGGTCCGGGTGGAACTTTGGACCAAAATCTGGAAATTAGTTTTTTTTTTGTTTTTTATGCATTTTGGTCAATTTTAAGAAAAAAAAAAATTTTAGTCTGAAAATATTTTGTTTGGGACTTTGAAAATATCCGAACAAAAATAAAAAAAAAATCTGTTTTTTATGCATTTATCTCAATTTTGGGACGTAAAAGTGCAGGAACTGAAAATAGAAGGAAAATCCTATGTATTGTGTGGGCACAATCGCTTCATCTAGTTGGTATGTGCTTTTCTTAGGAGGGGTATATGCAGCTTATTCAAGTCAAGTCCCTGGTTTGATATTTAGACTACCATGTCAGTCGAGCGCCCTCAGGCTCCCTGGAGCCTCTTGTTTGTATATGGCGTGGGTTTGTGGTGATTAGTCTCTCACTCTCTAATACGCCATCCTAATTTATGGGGCTTAGTCCAGACTAGCCTTAAAATTGGTGGCTCATTACAGTTACACCCATTTAGCATAGACATTCATGCTAAGATTACGGAATTACTTGGATATGGCTCCGTATTTATGATATGTCTTCTCTATTATTGTATAGAGAGACATACATGTAATTCCCGTTAAATTTAATCTCCTTTCACCTTGGAATGCAGGCTTAGGAGCTATATTTGGTCTGCTAATTCTTAAGTCCTAGGCCCTCTGCCTTTTTACGATTCAGCTAAGTCTGGGCCATTGGTTATTAGTATAAAAATATGATAAATTTAATGTAATTTGTATATTTTTATTACCTGCGTCGTCAGCGGCAGAGCAGGTCTACTAACCACTCGACTATGTCCGTCCGCAAGTCCATCCGTCAGTCCATCCATCAGTCCATTCGTCCATCCATCAGTCCGTCCGAAACACTTCTTCCGTCAAAGTTTTCTTGGCTTCTATGAAAGGGAATGATTTTATATTTGGTCTGCTGCTTCATAATGATGAGTTGTATCGTGTATCTAATTTTCAGATCTGCCATGCAGCCATTTCCTGTTTGCCGATACTTTGCATGCAGCGACACAGGTCCAGACGCGGTATTGGTCTTGTTTATACTTACCAATGGCCCAGATGGGGATGGCCTTCCCATGAGTGGGCACTCATACCTCCCAGCTGAATTATTATTTAGTACGCTCATCTACAAAGAATGATGTCTCTTCCTGACTGCTGCGCATGTGCAGATGTTAAAGTATGGATGGCCAGATAGGACTTTTAATTTTTGGGATTGGGGGGGGTTCAAAATTTGTGTTTGGCACTTGATAATATCGAGTTTGCATCAGCTTAGTCTGGACCATTGGTAAGTATAAAAAATATACAGATTACTTTAAATTTATCATTTTTCAAGAAGACAGGTTACTAAGGAGCAAGGCATATTGTGTTGGTGTGTTAGGTATAGTAGAAATAACATTTGAGAGAAAATTTTAACTTTTGAAATGTTTAGAAAAGCACTCATTAAGTTTACCTGGGAATCTGGAAAGTTCAAGGCCACCGTATGCGGTTGCAACTGAAATGACGAATTTCAATTTCGTATAATACAAGCATTTTATGATTCTAAAATGAAATCTGAAATTAATAGACTAGTTAAGTTATTAGCACAACAGTTGAGAGTTGTAACAGAAATCTATCATCTCCATTTTGTTTATGTACAAAATATTGTATATGTATCAGAGTCCTGCTGTAGTTTCAAAGGCCATTTCTTGACTTGTTGAGATGCCGCCATAGAAACAATAGCGAGACTCTCATCCAACTTTTGTACATAAACATGCCGGTGATAATATATGTATAGCATGGTACTGAACCAGTCAACCCATTGTAATTAATATTAATGTCCTTCTGTCTCTTACAGAAAACACTTGACATGATGTCTGACTTGGTATGGTGCCCTAGATGTACGAATGCGGTTATCAAGGATGCCACTGAAGATCTGCATCTTGCGAACTGTGTAACTTGTCATTTTTCATTTTGCACATTATGTTATGACTTATGGCATCAGGTGAGTCTTATGAAACAAGCTTGTAACATCTCTGCCATATTGCTGAACCCAGAAAGTCAAGCATTCAGTTTTCTATTTTTTACAATGGAATCTGATTTCAGATTAACCCTTTACCCAATGTAACGGCCAAAACCGGCCAGCGCTATTCTAAAAAATCGCCAATTAATTTTCAGAATATTTTCATTTTTTGTCTCAAAAACATAGGTTATGACCCCTCGTTGGAACGAGCTCGTCGAGCTTGTTCCAACGAGGGGTCATAACCTATGTTTTTGAGACAAAAAATGAAAAACATTAGTTATTCAAGAATTTTTTTTGCAAGTGTCGTCTGCTTTTCATGTTAGGTAAAGGGTTAAAATGACTCTTAACTATTTTTGATTTTCTTGTGTGGCCATGACAATTCCTAAGATCAGGTGCATTCTAGCTAAAGGGTGAAGACCTGCTAGAGAAATGTCACACATCCATTTTACTGAAGAGCATGACTTAATTATTTCTATATAATGACGTAGTCATTGTGATTATCGATGTATTTTCAATAAATGTTTTACTGTAATTTAGGCCAAACAAAGTAGATATTCTGTTTCTCAAGCTATTATATGTAAAATTGGATGCGGGTGAGCAGGTTTTGTTTTATTTTTTATTTCGGTAATTATTTCTTTGTCATCAAAAGTTCATGTTCTTGGTTTATGTTTTAGGCCTCATAATCTCGCATGGGTGGCGGTGTATTTCGTCCATTGAGAGCAATGAGGCTTTGCAATTCTAAAGCATTGCAAAGCCTTCTTGCACTCCAGGGACAAATTTATCAATTTTTTCAACTTGGGTAAAATATCAGACATAAACAACATTTTTTTCTAAGTTTACATTGCTTATAAAAAGAGAGCATGTGGCAACCAAAAGAACCATGTGGGAGGGCCTAAGAAACAAATTTTTGATTTTTAGGCCTTATTTGAAATTTTTAACTGGTTGAGTGCTAAAATCCACTATCGTGGCTCCACTGAAAAGTGCTTAAAGCCACTTTAGTAGCTATACACTGTATGTATTAGGCCCCCCCACCCCCCAAAAAAAAAGGAATTGATTCTGAGGCACTGCCGCGTTGAAATAAATGGCCTGCGTTGAGCCTTTTCATTTGGGCCGTCATTGCACGAAAATGGGAAACAGGGAAATTGAAAAGGGCACATTGGTTTTAAGGCTCAAAACCAACGAATAAACAGGTAAATAGGCACAGGCGTGTGTTAAGTATGACAGGGGAAAGGTAATCGCCATATTTTCGAGAGGTTGGCGCACACGGCAGGAGAATTCAAACGCAAACTTGACTCGGTGTTTGGTGAGCTGTCCAACCCAAGGATAACCCACCTTGTCCAATACCAAATGTTAATTTGCCAGGTACTTACTTCAAGTAACCTTTTTTGCTGTGGAAACACGAATGAGAAATAGTGAGAAAAATCGGTACAGGTATCAACTGATTGATGCACTAATGAACAAGAATTAGTTGCAAGTTAGATTTTGCCAATTAGGGATGCAACGGAAATAGGTAAGTTTTCACGAGTTATCACGTGTTGAATAAGATAAAAGAATAAAGGAAAATTATTATTAAAGATTTAAAAAATACTCGCATTTATTTGTTTTTCATTGTTTGTTTATCACCCCAATGTCTAAATCCCTGTCAAGAAAATCCAACACTCGTTTGTGATTGAACTTCATAGATTTTTATACTGTACCAATGACCCAGACATAGCTGGTGCTAACTCTTAAAAATATAGGGCCAAACACAAATTTTGCCCCCTAATCCCCAAAATTTGCATCTAAAACCAAAGAAAACATGTCCTGAATGGCCCTCCATACTTCACCTCTACTGCGCATGCGCAGTGTCAAGGACATCCCGAAATTGGCGCCATTAATCATTCTTTGTTTGGCCCTTCATCAGTTAACATCTGACTGATCTTTGTGCTTGTAAATCTCAGTTTAAATGATGCCAGACACATAAATATTAGAGAAATGGTGATTCTAAGGAGGATATAGAAGGAGGAGAGGAAAAATGAGTGACAGAAAATATTCAGGGCTGTAACTTAAAATTTTTTAATGAAGTTATGTTAAGTTACCTATTTTCGAGGCAACAGCCTGTTGTGGTCATTCTTGTTATCAAGTTACACTGCTTGTTCAGTGTTTTTCTCTCTCCCTTTCCTTTAAGTCCCCTCTTGCTATTCTCCCATGCTTTTGGCATATTTTCTGTAATATTATTACTAAAATTTCTTGGGAGTTTTAGCTGGATAACAGAATGAATTCTGTTCTTTTCCCCATGTTTACGTCTTCACCTATGGGTGGTTAGGCGTAGTGTTCTGCATCTACCATCTGATGTTCTGCAGTTTCTTCCCTGGAAGTCTCTGTTTTGCATCAGATAGTGTATTATTGGTAACTGATTTCGGGCCAGGGTGCCTGGAGTCTTGTTTGGTGTTTTTACACTTATTGTTTACATTTACAACAGCCCTCTGTGTGAGGGGGGATTTCTTGAAAATAATATCTTGATGTTAATTTAATCATAACTAGATACATTATTATTGTTCGTAAGTGTTGCATAAATTTTTAAAAATATTTTTAGAATTTTTGTCCACACTTAGGCTTGGGATCCATTGGGGCTCAACATTACTTTTCAGAAACTTGGGCTGTTCTGAAAAAATATTTTTTCAAAATTTTTTGATTTCAATTATTTTTTCTATGTTAATGGATCATGTTATTATGTATTTTGATTGTCAGGGGTTGGTGCGAGTACTAGGACTTTGTTTTCTTTTCACAATGAAAGGATATTGTTCAATTGTAATAAGAGGAAATCTTCCTCTGACTTTCATAATCATTGTATAATGTAGTCAGTGTGCTCGCACTAACTCCTGTTCTGTATGTGTTAATTTCGATGACAACATGGGAAGCGTGTGTCACGGTATGTTAGTGGGGAAATGGCCATTCCGGTCCTTTCCCCGCAGGGTCACTCTACTTTATCAATCTCTATTTCAGACGATCAAGAACAGGGTGATGTATCCGTGATGTCTTCCAAAAGTGTGCCTCCGTCGTCACAATTAATGAAGAGCTAGCGGAAAAGTGCTCATGTAAATACGTCAATTGCCTAAGAGGACCCTAGTAGGTTCGACGGCCTTTGACGTCCGCTAGCTCGTCCGGTGTAGCGTCCATTCATCGAATGGTTTGGCAGCCGGGTTCGTCCGTTGCGGTCTAGAAGGAGTTTTGGGTGATGCGAGCACTATAAATCAACATAATGCACACCCAGTGACGGCGGATTAGAGGAGAAAACGGAGGAAGCCTTTTAGTCCGGTTCCTAGCTCGTCCAGGTCCATCCGGGCTGCGAGCGAGAGAGGCCCCTCTCTCGTACAACAACATCTGGCCCCAGATGTTGTGGTACAAAATGTTTCGCATTCGGAGCATACGTCCTCCGCTCGGGACGCTCCGACATATAGTCAGTCCGGATATCCAGTCAGCTTCGCCAATCAGAGAATCATCGGCGACCAGGTCACACCATCCGGTAGCCAGGAACACGAGGCCTGCAGACTCCGGACGTTCGCATAACAAAGTATGCGGGAGTCAACGTACACGGAGCTTCCAGCGGCAAAGCATCGTAAGACCGCTACTGCACAGGCCTCGGTGACGGACGTGCTATCCCAAATAGCACAGCTTATCGCAGCATCCCAGCATCGACAGAATCTCTGTCGCATCATGTATTATCCGACAACGCTGGGTCGGGACGCTCCGCGGAAGCGGGTGCGGATGTCCGAAAATTTCATCCGGTCCGACGGGATGCCGAAAGGGATTCGGAGGATTTCGAGCCTTCCCTTTCGGAACAACATCAGCTGCTGTGTATGTCATCTGACTTATCTTCTAGAGGTTCTTTCGTCGGACCAGAATGCTGCGATGCCGGATAAGAAACTGATAGCGTCGGTGGACACAGAAATTTTTGGTTCGGTTCAGGGACATCGTCCCTCAGTTCCGACACAGTCCAATAATGTCACACAACTTTCGAATTATTGAACGACGCTATATATGTATTATTATATGCTTGCTATTAACAAGCATGTCTGGTTTCTTGTTCGCAAAGTTACTGAGATGTCTTTCAAAAGTGTGCCTCTGTCGTCATAGTTAATGAAGAGTTAGCGGCAATAAGTGCTCATGGAATACGTCAATCGCCTAAGAGGTCCCTAGTAGGATCGACGGAGTTGACATTCGCTAGCTCACCTGGTATAGCGTCCATTCATCGAATGGTTCGGCACTCGGGTTCGTCCGTTGCGGTCTAGGAAGGAGATTTGGGTGATGTGAGCACTATAATAGACTTAGTACACACCCAGTGGCGACGGATTAGAGGACAGATCGGAGGAAGCCTGTTAGTCCGGTTCCTAGCTCGTCCAGGTCCGTCCGGGCTGCGAGCGAGAGGGGTCCCTCTCTCATACAACAACATATGGGACCGGATGTTGTGGTACAGTCATTTCGCATTCGGAGCATATGTCCGCCGCTTGGGACGCTCCGTTATATTGACAGTCCGAGAGACTGTCGATAATGCTTCCTCATCCTCACAGCAGCGCACACGACCGCACATTGGCTACGTGACCTCGAGTATCCGGCCAGCTTCGTCATTCAGTGATTCCACAGCGAACAGGTCACTCCATCCGGTAGCCAAGGGACACGAGGCCTATACACTCTGTTCGCTCGCATAATAGAAGTATGCACGGGGTATCAAACACGGAGCTTCCAGCGGCAAAGCATCGTAAGACCGCTTCTCCACAGGCCTCAGTGACGGACGTGCTATCCAAAATAGCACAGCTTATCGCAGTATCCCAGCAAACGACAGATTCTCGGTCGGATCACGAATAATCCGACGGCGCTGGGTCGGTGCGCTCCACTGTTGCATCAGGTACGGACGACCGAACACTTATAGGGTCCGACAGGATGGCGAAAGGGATTCGGACGATTTCGAGCTTTCCCTTTCGGAACAACAGAAGCTGCCATACATTTCTTCCGGCATTATCTTCCAGAGGTTGTTCTGTCGGACTACATTGCTGTGATGCTGGATAAGAGACTAATAGCGTCATTGGACACGGAGTTTTGGATCGGTTCAGGGACATTGTCCCTGACTTGCCGACACAGTCCAATAATGTCATTAGAACATTCAAATTATTTAACAACGCTATATATAAGCTTGCTACCAAGCATGATAATCTAGTTTCTTGTCCGCAATGCTCTATTCTGCCTTTCGTCAATTCTAGGGAATAATTTATATTGGCAGAACAGGGCATACCGAGAGTTCCTATGCGTCTTGACGGCGGGACTGAAGACTGGGAATTATCTTTTTCGCCGTCTATGTCAATTCCAACCACGATGTTGGAAACGACAATGATGTCTATTAGACTTAACTTAGACGCTTTATCATACGTAGACCACCTTACTGAGGCGTTATCATTACGTCTTAAAGAGAAAGAATTCTAGGATATGATCATCAATGTGATTTCTTTCAAGGGCAGTAGTTTTTCCTCGTATAACTCCGCCCTTCAGTGGCAACTGGAGTTGGTTAGACGTGACGCAGCCCTAGCTACATCCACGCGCGTGGATAGTAAGGTGAAGAACTCTCTCAGAGTCGCTTCGGTCTCGGAGAAGCTTCTCTTCGACGGTCACCTTTCAGCAATCTATCAATTGCTCGATATACACGTTCTCTTGTCTATCAAGTGTAACAAGAGATTCAGACTGGGGCAAACATTCGGTGGTTGACTCAGAGAGTGCCACTGCAGTTGCCGGATCCGAATTTTATGATTATGACGGATGCCAGTCAAACAGGTTGGGGTATAATATTGATCCCAAAGGATTCGAAGTGCCAGGGTCTTTGGGTTCCGCAGTTTCTAGGCAAGCACTTAACTTCCAGGAAATTATGTTATTTTGGCTTGCACTATGTCATTGGATGAACATTATTCAGAAACGCATGTCCAAATCCTGTCCGATAATACTACTGTAGTTGCGTATCTCCGGAACCAGGGAGGCACTCATTCGATTCCGTTATTCAATTTAACGGAAAGAATCCTTCTGTTTGTTATAGTACACCAAGTTCTACTTCGGTCCGTCATATTCCGGGTCGTCTGATTGTTTTAGAAGACTCCCTTTCACGTAAGGGTCGCTTGTTGCCGTCAGAATGGACTCTCAACAAACAAGTATTCAATCAGATTTGCTATCAATGGAAGCGCCCAATGATAATTTATTTGCGACACAACTCACTATTCAATTGCAGATGTATGTGTTTGCATGTCCGGATCCCTGAGCTTATGTTGTTAATGCTCTATTGATCTAATAGGACGGAATGATAGGATATGCGTATCCTCCAGCGCTGTTGATTCAGCAAGTATTGCTAAGATAAACATCCACAATACAATTCTGTTGATAGCATCTCTGTCTTCACAGAGACCATGGGTAAATTTACTCAGGTGTCTACTGTGGGACTTACCGCGAAAACTTCCTCCATGAGAGGATCTTCTTTCGCTGGGGAAATCGTGTCAACTTCATCACAACCCGCAAGGTCTCAACCTTCACGTATTCCATTGTGTGGTCCTTCTTGCAGAGCAAGCATTGTACAGGACGAGCTATGGATGCGATTTCTTACTGTAGGAGAACCTCTTCTTCGCTATACTATGCGGCTAAAGTGGAGGCTCTTCTGTCATTGGTGTAGGGATCATTATGTTGATATTTTTGATCCCTCCATACTAGACATTCCAACTTTCTAGTATACTTGTTTGACAAGATCAACTGCAGCCTGTTACTATTAAGGTTATAGGTCTATGTTATCTCATACCTATGCACTCTTTGATAGTTTACAATTGAGTCTTATGTCTCTTGATCTAAGTCAGTTAGAAACTTTTCGATAAATTGACCTAGAATCCTTAGATTAAATTCCTATACGGAATTTAACTTCGGTTCTTATTTAGCTAAGTAATCTTTTGAGCCTCTGAAAACAGTAGTTTTCAAATTCTGACCTTTTTAGACAGTAATTCTGTTAGTCTCCTCTTTTACTGAGGAGTCAGTGAGCTTCATGCTCTATCGGTGGACGATTCTCACTTTCGTAGTATCGGAAACACTACTTCCTTTACTACTTAGGTTGGATTTTTGGTTAAGAGTCAGGCTCCTAATAGTATCCGGAACCTATTGTTATTAAGGTCCTTCCGTCTTCGTACGGGCATAGGCCTTTACTCTGTCCGGTTAGAGTTTATGTATTTATAAACAGATATCAGTTTATTAGTACGGACGTAAGCTTCTTCTGTCTTTGATGCCTAATAGAAGGACATTACGCTCCATTCTATTGGCTAATGGATTCAATTAACTATCGGTACTGCTTATGGTATATCATTGACTCAGCAGTTTGTGCTTGAGATTTCGGCTCATGAAGTAAGAGCTCTTTATACATCTTGGGCTTACATTAATAGTGTCGCTATTATAGATTTTATGAAGGCTGCTCATTGGGCTCAGCCATCCACATTCATGAATTTTTATCTCAGAAATATTGAGTCTATTTCTGGAGGCCTCCATTGTTAGGTCTATTATCTACTGCTCAGAATGTCATTCACTTAACAGTTGCTACTATAGCTAGGTAGGCTTTCTGTTCCGGCAGTGACTCTGTCCTGCTGCCCTCTTCGCTCTGGGCTATTTGACCCAGGGCAAGGAGAAGGGGGGGGGGGAGGGTGTTCCCTTGGGTCACCTGTTTTATTATGAAAACAAGGGGATACCTCCTCCGGAGTTAGTAATTCTGAGCTGTTACTGGGATGGTTTTTAAGTGATAAGTTTATGTTTTTAAAATTCATTCAGGTCATAGTTTTTAAAGTATAGCTTTTGAATATATCATGTGTCAAACGGGCGTTATTATACAATCCTCAGACACTTTTAAGGAGTATAAAGAGTCTCTATTCTCTAGACTAACTTTATTTATTGGCTTACTTTAAAAATTATTAGTATAAGGATTATACTGGATATTGATAGAGTACATGGATGTTATGATGCTCAATTTTGGAAAGTGTTGTGTCTTTCTAATTTATCATAAATAAGAAAGATACATGTAAGGCCTAATACTCCTTTTCCCCTCGAGGGGATGACTCTATTTTATATAATTGAGCTTATTTGAACTTGCTCTATGTCCTAGGCCCTCCAGCCTTTTTACTATTCAGCTATGTCTCGGTCATTGGTACAGTATAAAAATGTTAAAAAATTTATAGTAATTTATATATTTTTTATACTTACCAATGACCCAGACGGGGATGGCCCTCCCAGGAGTTGGGAACACATCCCTCCCCGCTGAGTACATAGCGCTTACCAGGCACTGGTTATAAGAATGATTAATGGCGCCAATTTCGGGACGTCCTTGACACTGCGCATGCGCAGTAGAGGTGAAGTATGGAGGGCCATTCAGGACATGTTTTCTTTGGTTTTAGATGCAAATTTTGGGGATTAGGGGGCAAAATTTGTGTTTGGCCCTATATTTTTAAGAGTTAGCACCAGCTATGTCTGGGTCATTGGTAAGTATAAAAAATATATAAATTACTATAAATTTTTTAACTTTCAGAATCAGAGCACCATTTGCACCATAACCTGCGCAGTTGTTGTGTTTATGTTGGTTTTTCTTCAACGTGACAGGAAAAACCAATATAAATACAACAACTGCGCAGGTTACAGCGCAAATTGTTTTCAAATTGTTTTCAAATTGTTGTCCTACATAAGCATTCTTGGTGCTATTGAAACTGATATACACGGACATATGCAGTAAGTATATTTTCGGGGTGAGGGATTATCACTTACTAAAGAAATACAAAAGTCCAAATTCTGCTGACGTTTTGTGAACATAACCAGGGAAAGAGTGGATAAAATACTGAATGGAATCTGAAATCAGATTTTTAAGAGCAGTTGTGCATCAAGGGAGATTACTCAAAATACACGTGTGTTTCCCAATACGAATGACGTCTTCATTCAAAGTAAACAGAAACAAAGTCTTTACGGGTTGACGCTTCCAGCTTATTTTGTGTATTGAGTTGGGCCTATCCATTTATTATTTTCACCCATGGACCCTTGGATAGTGATATGAATGAAAGGGCTTCAGAGCAGTGGAAAAATAAAGTGATGTTTCCATTTTTTAAATATGGTATCAAAGTTGGTCACTTGGATGTATATGACCTTACGGGTTCCAATTATTTTTAATAGGCATGGTCTTTGGGAGGGGCTATTGACAGACGGCTGATGACGTTACAAGTGTTGTGTTAGTTCCATACTAAATTGTCACCGGAAGCTTGCTTCCATTCTCAGTTGTTTTCATTCGAAAATTTCAATCATAAAAATGCTAATTTCTATCAAAATAACTCCCAATGATACCAAAATAATATGAGGGTTGTCAATAATATCTATGGAAGATGACAGTACCATGGGGGAGTTGGTTAAAAAAATATTCGGTGGTGGGCTCCATATTCTATGGATATGCTTTGTATTATCTTTGAAGTGAAATTAGTTAGCCTGTCTGGCTTTGCCTTGTTACAATTTATTGGAGAGTGCCTATAGGCATTCTCCTATAAATTGTCTCATGGCAAAGACATGTGGACAAATTTTGATGCCCCAAAATAACTTGGCCTTCTACCAGTTAATTAAGAAAGACCCACCCACCAGAGGGGTTGAGAATTTGTGTTATTATCTGACAATGTATACACAGAAGATGTAACCTATCTCTCATCCAATTTGGATGATCCTGTCAATAGAACATGCTTGTGAATGAGACTGTTTTTTGCATCCAAACTGTGTCAGTTCATGGGAGATACCCTTACTTTGAATATTCATAAAATAGTTCTGCTTTGTAAAAGTTTAAAAGTGAAGTCAGAGTTCTGTTGCTATATACTAAAAGCAAAAAATAAAGAAAAACAGTTTTAGTTTTCAATAAAATGAGTTTTATTTGTATATCATTTTACAATATGCACTTTCCATGCTTTTTAGGTAAAAACAGACATCAGAAAGTGACTTTTGCCTCTCAATCCTTGCTCACCATCTGGAAGAAATAAAAATGAAAAATAAAAATAAAATCCTCCCTCCTTCATTGATTTGAAAAAAAAATTGCCTGAGAATCAATTGATTTTTTTTTTTTTGGCCTTAGCTTGTTGTTTGCTTGTGATTATAAAGGGACATAGTTGCCACTAGGCTCACCCTCAAACAGTGGTGCGAAATGGAGAGGGCCATGGTAGACCAGTCCGTGTAAGCCTGGCTCCCTATGGGGGTGGGGGCTGTATGTGGTATGGTAATTTGAGCTAATTTTAGGAGTACACCATCAATCCGTGTTTAGGTTGCCCCACGGAATGCTATGTTCAGTATATTGTGGTATTACATGGCCCAGACCGCCAAATGTAAGAAGGGGGTTGGTTGGTTCTCAGTTAACTTGTGGTTTTTGGTTATCCTGTGTTGGTAGATGGTAGAGTGGTACCGGGATTAGTCTTTTAATGTTTGGTCACCATAGGAAGACCCTAGGTTAGCTTCATTAGAGAGACTTGAGGTCAGCCCTTATTAGGTTGAAGGTTCAGAGCTCAGTATAGCTAGCCATGTCAGCCCGTGTGGTAGGGTTGGAATGTCTTTCCATCCGACGTCGTGTATGCTGATTCTGGGTGCATTTGACATGTTAATGCTCAGCATCATTCCACCATTCAATTGAACTAGATCATTTAACCCTTTACCTAACCTGAAAAGCAGACGACACTTGCAAAAATAATTCTTGAATAACTAATTTTTTTCATTTTTTGTCTCAAAAACATAGGTTATGACCCCTCGTTGGAACGAGCGTGACGAGCTCGATCCAACGAGGGGTCATAACCTATGTTTTTGAGACATAAAATGAAAAAAATAATGAAAATTAATTGGCGATTTTTGAGAATAGCGCTGGCCGGTTTTGGCCGTTACGTTAGGTAAAGGGTTAACCAGATGAAAATTTTGTGTGACCCATCGACAATTTGGCACAATCTGTTTTTTGTTTTTGTTCACCTATTTTTCATTTTAGGTACACTCCACGTGACCCAAATGGCCATTCACCTCGAATCAACAAGCCTGCACTCACAAGGGTACAAGATTTTAAATTTTAAATTATTTTAGAACTGAAAAATGATTCTTGCAGCAAGAGTTCATGAGAATCCAAATCAATTCTTGTGAATCAGAAAATTTGTTAAGGCCTGCAAGCTTGTTCTGAAATTATTGCAGTTGAATATTGGTATATGATGAAAATTGCTTGTTTTCACCGAGGTCCCCTTAAGATGGCTCAACATCCGTTCAGTGTTTTTATGTTGCTCAGAATTACCTCTCATGTATGTTCAGAAATAACTCAAATTTTGTCTTGAGTATCTGGTTTTTTTTCATTGTGTAGGGAGAGAAATGTAAGTTAGCCCAAGACAAAATAGAGGAGCTGATTAAACAGAGTGAAAAAGAGAGAATGGAAAATAAGAAAAAGGATCTATTGAAAAAAGCCAGGGAACTGCAACAAGAGGCAGCTTCTGGAGTATATATTACAAAACATGCAAGGCATTGTCCTAAATGTGACAGTGTTATAGAAAAGAGTGGAGGGTAAAAGTTACTTTTATTTATATTCCATCAGTGATGGTGTGAGATCCAAATTTATCACATGACTCATACGTTTTGTTCACTTTAAAACATTTGATATTTTGCTTTCATATTCATCAGTGATAAATAAAGCCTTCCGTCGATTGGGGTTGGGAGATTTCACTGGTCAATTTAAAAAAAGGACAATTTGATTGGCTGAACAAAATACAACTGGGTCACATTTGCATAATTTGAGTAGGGAGAATTTACGTTATCTGTCCTATTTTGGGTGGGTTATATTGCATTAACCCTTTACCTAACATAACGTCCAAAACCGGCCAGTGCTATACACAAAAAGTTTTCATATTTTTATACTGTACCAATGACCCAGACTTAGCTGGTGCTAACTCCACAAAAAACCAGGGCCAAACACAAATTTTGCCCCCCAATCCCCAAAATTTGCATCCAAAACAAAAAGAAATCATGTCCTAAAGGACCTCCATAGTACGACCCTACTGCGCATGCGCAGTGACGCAGTCGTCCCGAAATTGGCGCCAAATATCATTCTCTGTTTGGCCCTTCATCAGTCAACATCTCACTGATCTTTGTGCTTGTAAATCTCAGTTTAAAGGATGCCAGACACGTAATTCTTGGAGAAAATGTGATTCTAAGGAGGATAGAAGGAGGAGAGGAAAAAAGAAGTGGCAAAAAATAATCAGGGCTGTACTTAAAATTTTTTGTTAAAATTATGTTAAGTTGCCTATTTTCGAGGCAAACGCCTCTTGTTGTCATTCTTGCTAATTGTTTCACTGCTTATTCAGTGTTTCCTCTCCCCTAACCTTCTAAAGTCCCCCCTTGCAATTCTCCCATGCTTTTGGCATATTTTTGAGAAGTTTCATTTCTAAAAATTCCCTGGGAGAGTTGCTTGGTTACAGAATGTTTTCTGTTATTTTCCCCATAGTTACGTTTTCACCCATGGGTGTATAACGTTTGTGTTCTGCATCTTCCATCTGATGTTCTGCAGATTCTCCCCTGGGAGTCTCTGTTTTGCATCAGATAGAGTGTAATTGAGGACTGATTCCGGGCCAGTTTTTTCAGTGCCTGGAGTCATGTTTTCTTCTGTGTTTACACTGTTTGTTTTCATTGGCAACAGCCTTTTTTGAGGGGGGCTGTTTGCCTTTGAGGTAGTTTATCTCATTATAAGATACATTTATATTATCCGAAAGTGTCTCATTAATTATTTTATATAATTTTAAAATTTTTGACCACACTTTGCCATCGGATCCATCGGGGCTCAACGTTACTTTTCAGCAACTTGGGCTTCTCTGAAAAAATATTTTTTCAAAATTATTTTGTTTTGCAATTGTTTTTTCATTTATTAATGGATCATGTTATTATGTATCTTTGTGTCAGGGGTTTTTGCGAGTAACTAGGACTTATTGTTGTTCTTTCACAATGAAGGGAACTTGTTCAAATTGTAATAGGAAGAAATCTTCCTCTGACTTTCATGATTATTGCATAAATTGTAGTCAGTGTTCTCGCATTAATCCCTGTCCTGTATGTGAACATTGGGATGAGAAACATTGGAAACGTGTGTCACGATATGTTGTTTCTGGAGAAAGAGCGATGCCGGCTCTTTCTCCACAAGGTCACTCTACTCTCTCAGTTTCTATTTCAGAGGAACCAGAACAGGGTGATGTTTCCATGTTATCTTCTTCAAGTGTGCGTCCGTCGTCACAATTAAATACAGAGCTAGCGGCAAAAGTGCTCATGGAGATTAGACAAATGTCGTCCGCTAGCTCGCCCGGTGTAGCGTCCATTCACCGAATGGTTCGGCAGCCGGGTTCGTCCGATGCGGTCCAAGAGGAAATTTTGGGTGATGCGAGCACTATAAAAATAATAGATGCACACCCAGTGACGGCGGATAGTGAACGAGAACGGAGGAAGCCTTTTAGTCCTGTTCCTAGCTCGTCCAGGTCCAGCCGGGCCGCGAGCGAGAGAGGCCCCTCTCTCGTACAACAACATCTGGGACCAGATGTTGTGGTACAAAATGTGTCTTTAGCGGAGCATACGTCCGTCGCTCGGGACGCTCCGTTGTATAAGCAGTCCGCAGAGACTGTTAAGGCTTCCTCTTCTCGCCGGCGCACACGACCGCACCTTGGCTGCGTGACCTCCGATATCTTGCCAGCTTCGCCGATGAAGGATTATTCGGCGACCAGGTCACACCATCCGGCAGCCAGGGATTCGAGACCGATGGACTCCGGACGTTCGCATAGGAAAAGTATGCGGGAGCCATCTGATGCGGAGCTGCCCTCGGCAAAGCAGCGAAAGACCGCTCCTCCGCAGGTCTCGACGTCGGACATTCTAGTGCAGATAGCACAGCTTATCGCAGCATCCCAGCAGCCGACAGAGACGGTGTCGGATCGAGAATTATCCGACGGCGCTGGGTCGGTACGCTCCGCCGAAGCATCGGGGGCGGACGACCGGGAACATCGGGAGGTCCGACCGGATGGTGAAAGGGATACGGATGAATTGGAGCTATCCCTTTCGGAACAACACAAAGCTGCCGTAGACTTCATCCGGCACTTTCTTCCTCAAGTTGTTCCGTCGGGCCAGACTGCTGCGCTTCCGGACAGGAGAATTATAGCGTCATTGGACTCTGATTTTTTCGAGCGGTTCAGGGACATCGCTCCCGAGTTTCCGTCGCAGTCCAATAATGTTGCAAGAACATTTGAATTATTGAACGACGCTATTTTTAAACTTGCTTCCAGGACAGGGAAAGCAGGCTTCTTGTCCGCAAATACTCTCAACCTGCCTTTCATTAATGCAAGGAATAAATTCGACACGGCAGGTCAGGGTATACCGAGAGTTCCTCTGCGTATGGACGACGAGGCGGAAGACTTAGAGCTATCATTACCGTCGTCAGCTTCTATTCCAACCGCAGTGTTGGAAACAGCTATTGCGTCTAACAGAGCCAATTTAGATGCCTTATCTTACGCAGATCACCTTACGAAGGCGTTATCACTGCGTCTTCAAGGGGAAGAGTTTCAGGATATACAATCCTCCTTAAGACTTCTTTCAAGGGCAGTAGCTTATTCCACGTGTAACTCCGCCCTTTCAGTGGCAAATCTGGAGTTGGTTAGACGTGACGCAGCCCTGTCTACATCCACACTAGTGGATTCTAAGGTGAAGAACTCTCTTAGAGTCGCTTCGGTCTCAGGAGATCTTCTCTTTGACGGCAAGCTTTCCGCTATTTATGATAATATTAAAAAGAAAGCTAGTGATTCTCTGTTGTTTAGATCCGCTCCTAAAAGGTCGGATTCAGCAGACACGAATAAGGCGGGCACTTCTGGGTCTTATCCGCCCAAGAGAGGTTCCTATAGAGGTTCCGGTGCGTCCTCTAGCTCTTATTCGAGAGACCGTCAGGATAGCGACTCTCGTTCGGGACGTCCTTCAGGCCGGGACAATCGGTCGGACGCCCCGAGGTCGACGAGGCGAGGTGCGGGTCGTGGAAGACGTGGTTTCTCCTACCGCAGGCCTCGCAGATCCAGGAGGTGATGGCTCAAACCTCTATCGCGTTCCGGTTGGCGGAAGGTTGTCGAGTTTTTCTCAAGAGTGGGCGTCGATTACGGACGATCCGTGGGTGAGAGGAGTGACTTCGGAAGGTCTAAAGATATCCTTCAAACGAAAGCCTCCATTAACTCGAAGTCCAAAGTGGACTCATCTTCCGTCAAACCCTCAGAAAAGAGACGCTCTGCTATCAGAGGTGCAGTCTCTTTTAATGAAGAACGCGGTAGAGGTCGTAGAAAACCAGGAATCGCTGGGATTCTACAGCCATCTGTTTCTGGTTCCGAAACCAGACGGCTCGTTCCGTCCAGTCATAGATTTGAGCTGGATAAACAAGCTGATCATCGCTCCGAAGTTTTATATGGAGACGATTTGATCGGTCAGAGCGAGTATTCGGGTGAACGATTATGCAACGAGCATAGATCTCAAAGATGCGTACTTTCACGTCATGGTACATCCGACATTCCGAAAGTATCTACGCTTCGCAGTCCTAGGAGTGGTGTATCAGTTCCGGGCCATGTGCTTCGGATTGAATCTAGCACCCTGGGCTTTCACTCGGGTAATGAACTCGGTAATGATCTACTTCCGAGCTCATTCGTCTGCGGTAACGTCGGCCTACCTGGACGACATTCTTCAGAGGTACGGCAACGAGTTAACGCTTCAGAACGATGTTCAGAATCTTCTTCTATTGCTCCGACGTCTCGGTTTCATAGTAAACGAGGAGAAGTCGGATCTGGTGCCGTCCAAGTCATTCACTCATCTGGGAATGAGCTTCGAGACGCACAACAATCTCGTTCGTCTGCCGTTAACCAGAGCGAAATTAGTCAGTTGTTACGCTCGCTATTGTCTAAATACAGACAAAGTCACAGCGAGAGAATTTATGAGACTGATAGGTCTGTGCGGAGCCGCTGCGGATCTCATTCCGATGGGACGGCTACGCACACGGCCTCTTCAAATTTTCTTGACTCAGAATTGGAGTGTGAAAATTCATTCGCTCGATGTAGACGTTCTCTTGTCAGATCAAGTGAAACAAGAGATTCAGACTTGGGCAAACATTCAGTGGTTAACTCAAGGAGTTCCGCTGCAGTTGCCGGATCCGAGTTTTACCATTATGACGGATGCCAGTCAAACAGGTTGGGGTGCATCATTAATCCCAACGGATTCGAGATGCCAGGGTCTTTGGGATCCGCAATTCCTGTGCAAGCACATAAACATCAAGGAAATGATGTCAATTTGGCTTGCGTTACGTCACTGGATGGACATTATTCACGATGCTCATGTCCAAATCCTATCCGACAATACGACAGTAGTGGCGTATATACGGAATCAGGGAGGCACTCATTCAGTTCCGTTGTTCAATCTAACGGAAAGAATCCTTCTGTTTGCGTTGGAACATCACGTTCTTCTTTCGGTCCGTCACATACCGGGTCGTCTGAATGTGCTAGCAGACTCCCTTTCTCGAAAGGGTCGCTTGTTGCCGTCGGAGTGGACTCTCAACAAACAAGTATTCAATCAGATTTGCTACCAATGGGAACGGCCAATGATAGACTTATTTGCGACACATCTCAACAATCAGTTGCAGACGTATGTGTCCCCGTGTCCGGATCCAAGAGCATTTGCTGTAGACGCTCTATCGATCCCTTGGGACGGAATGATAGGATATGCGTATCCTCCAGCGCCGTTAATTCAACAAGTATTGCTAAAGATAAAACAATCTCAATGCAAGATTCTGTTGGTAGCATCTCTGTCGCCACAGAGACCGTGGATAAATCTACTCAGGTGTCTGTTGTGGGACCTACCGCGGAAGCTCCCTCCACGAGAGGATCTTCTTTGGCAGGGGAAATCGCGCCAACTGCATCACAACCCGCAAGGTCTCAACCTTCACGTTTTTCCGTTGTGCGGTCCTTCTTGCATGGCAAGCACTTTACAGGACGAGCAGTGGACGCGATTTCTAACTGTAGGAGGACCTCCTCTTCGCTAAACTATGCGGCTAAGTGGAAGGTTTTCCGTCGTTGGTGTAGGGATCATTCTGTTGATATATTTGATCCCTCTATACCAGACATTGCTAACTTTCTAGTATACTTGTTTGACGAAATCAAACTGCAACCGGTTACTATAAAGGGTTATAGATCTATGTTATCTGATACCTATGCACATCATGATAGTTTACAAATTGGATCTAATGTCTCTTTATCGAAATTGGTTAGAAACTTTTCGATAAATAGACCCAGAACTCTTAGATTAATTCCTAAGTGGAATTTAGCTTGGGTTCTCCTTAAATTGAAGGAAAAGCCATTTGAACCTCTTGGGACAGTAGATTTCAAATTCTTATCTTATAAGACAGCTTTTCTCTTAGCTTTCTCTTCTGCCAGAAGAGTCAGTGAGCTTCATGCACTATCGGTGGATGATTCTCATTATCGTAGTGTTGGAAACACTATCACCTTCACTACTAACGTCGGTTTTTTAGCTAAGAATCAGGCTCCTAATAAATATCCGGAACCTATTGTTATTAAGGCTCTTCCGTCTTCAGACGGGCGTAGGCCTTTACTCTGTCCTGTTAGAGCACTACGTATCTATAAACAGAGATCTCAGTTCATCAGAAAGGGACGGAAACGTTTCTTTCTGTCTTTGATGCCTAATAGAAAGGACATTTCAGTCCATTCTATTGCTAGATGGATTCAGTTAACTATCCATACTGCGTATGAAGATTTATCTTCTTCTCAGCAGTCTGTGCTTAAGATTTCTGCTCATGAAGTAAGAGCTCTTTCTACTTCCTGGGCTTATGCTAATAGTGTTGCTATTACAGATTTAATGAAGGCTGCTTATTGGTCTCAGCCATCCACATTTACTAATTTTTATCTCAGAAATATTGAGTCCATTTCTGGAGACCTGCATTGTTTAGGTCCGTTATCTGTTGCTCAGAATGTCGTCCACTAAACAGTTGCAACTATAGTTATGCAGGCTTTCTGTTCCGGCAGTGACTCCGTCCGGCTGCCCTCTTCGCTCTGGGCTATTTGACCCAGGGCAAGGGGAAGGGGGGGGGGGGGGCGGGTGTTCCCTTAGGTCACCTGCTTTATAGTGAAAAGCAAGGGAATGCCTCCTCCAAGACAGTATTTCTGAGTCGCTTCCGGGATGGTTTTAAAGTGTAATATTAATGTTTAATTTCATTCATGTCTTATTTTTAAAGTGTAGCTCGGTGTGAAGCATTTGTATATGTCAAGTGTCAAACGGGCTTTAATATACAATACTCGGACACTTTTAAATGATTATAAAGAGTCTCAATTCTCTGGAGTACTTTATTTATTGGCTTGTTTTAAAAATAATTAGTATAAGGTTATACTGGATGTTAATAGAGAACATGAATGTTATTGTGCTCAATTATTAAGGGTAGTGTATCTTTCTAATTTAAATATTAAATAAGAAAGATACATGTAAAGCCTAATACTCCTTTTCTCCTTAAGGGGTTACCTCTTTATTTTATAATTGAGCTTATTGGATTTTCCTCTATGTCCTAGGCCCTCCAGCCTGTTTACTATTCAGCTAAGTCTGGGTCATTGGTACAGTATAAAAATGTTAAAAAATTTATAGTAATTTATATATTTTTTATACTTACCAATGACCCAGACGGGGATGGCCCTCCCTGAGTTGGGAACTCTTGCCTCCCCGCTGAGTACATAGCGCTGACCAGGCACTGCCAGTAAGAATGATATTTGGCGCCAATTTCGGGACGACTGCGTCACTGCGCATGCGCAGTAGGGTCGTACTATGGAGGTCCTTTAGGACATGATTTCTTTTTGTTTTGGATGCAAATTTTGGGGATTGGGGGGCAAAATTTGTGTTTGGCCCTGGTTTTTTGTGGAGTTAGCACCAGCTAAGTCTGGGTCATTGGTAAGTATAAAAAATATATAAATTACTATAAATTTTTTAACTTTTTGCTCCCAAAACATAGGTTATGACCCCCCCATTGGAACGAGCGCACCAATGAGAGGTCATAACCTATATTTTGGAAACAAAAAATGAAATTTTTTAGTTATATGAGGATATTTTTTTTCAAGTGTTGTCTGCAATACATGTCAGGTAAAGGGTTAAAAAGTCATACTAAGTCGTTAATTTGTGCATATGTGTGTCATATGATGAATAGATTATGAAATGAGTGTTCTTAGACTTATTATATGAGAAAAACACTCATTCCATATCCTCTATTTATATCATGGGAACAGGTTGATTAATACTAAGACACAGTGTGTTAGATTTTATACTCAGATGTTTGAAATTAGAGTTGCAATTCCTTCACTTGTTTTACTTTCTAGCAGTTGTTTTCAAAACATTGATTCAGCCTGTAAACCATATGTCCACTTGTGAAACTCTTGGGGAATTTTAACAAAAAATGTTTGAAGGCTTTCATCACAAAAGGACCAAGTTCAAGTATCTACTTTGGTGAAACAAAATTAGATTAATAATGACAGGGCCAAAATGAATAGAGTGCTGTCTTGGTGTTCATTATTTTTGTTTATGGCATTATCCAGTTGGTTTAATTTTGTTATATTTATAATGTTGAATAAGCACATTTGTAACATCATATACATGTACAAATGAATGTTTAACTTAAAGGAGAATGAAATATTTATTGGAAAAAAATTTAGACAAGGATAGCTTTGAATTCCACAACTTGGAAATCTCCATTACATATATTAGTGATATGTGTAACTGACAGTTGCCCACATCAATCAATTTTTTCTGCCCATGATTACTTTCCATGACCGAATCTACTTTGATTTTCACATGCATGTCCTTCTCCACTGTGGATATATGCATTAAGTAACCATTCACAGAGGTTGCACTGTCGAAAGAACCAGTCTTGGCCATATGAAAAATCAAGGGTTGCCAAATATCGCTTGCCTGAAAACGAGTGAGGCGAGCAAATCGCTTGCCTGAAAAGTTATCTGTAAAAACATACTGACCCATTTGAGAATTGCCTTATAATTACCACCTACATGTGGGACTATCTTATAATGCACGGGACATAAACCATCAATGAGTTCTATTCCACTAACAATATGACTCCATGTGTTCCATTTTCGGAAGGTTTATAAATTTAAGATTCAACTTTATTCCCTTTAGCAGAATCTGCAAAGACTGCAGTACATCACAAATTGTTGTTTGAATAAGTTTTGGAAGCACAGCACATGACATGATTCATGCATACATTTGCCTTTAGCTGTACTCAGACAGCCTGCAGACCAACAGTGTTACATTCCTGATTCATATTTAAAAGATCAAAGGGACTGCGCCACTTTGTAGTTCAGTGTCTGGGAGCTACATGTACATGTCTGTGGGTGTCTGTCTCAAGAGTTCTGTTGTCATTCACATGGGGTGCCTAGTGTGCCTGTACTCCACCCTCTAGAATCCTATCAGGCTCCCCCACTAAGTCAGATAAGGCTATAACTGCCCTCCCTCCCTCCCCCCACCGGAAGTGAAGCAGTGCCTTTTCACTGCAGTAAACAAGCTATGTTTACCGGTAAAATAAAACCCAGTCACCAATGCTTGGGAGGTGCAACACCCCTCTAAAATGGGCAACATGGATTATTAGCATTCACCCCTGGTCTTGTGTTGATAGCCATGTTGTGGTCATGATTAGCATTGTTAGACTCATACTTGCTTCCAAAATTACTGGGACGTACTTTCCATTCAAATCCTTATTGGGATTGGCACTTGGATTAATTCACTTCTCAACATGAAATGAAACCATCAGTTTAGGAGAAAGATTGTTGATTCTGAGGCCAGATGATTGACCTACATCAGACGTTGTCAATTTCAAATCGTGTAATCAAAGCAAAATCAGACATCAGAATTAGACAGTGTTGCCAGTGCATTGTTGATGTGAAGGAAGCACCGTTTATGAATTCTTTGACGTCCCACGCATTTGTCATCAGCAATTCACTCATTGATTTCAAAATTTACATTGCCATAACATAATTTCTGGGCGGTATGTTGGTAGATTTAACCACTTAAGAGCTGTTCAAAATATGTCCATCATTAATAAGACTGAAGCGTCTGTACTGTGTAGTGAAAGTGAAAGATAAGCACGCAGAAAAACGCATGCATGGAATAAGATTTACACAAGCGGTATGTGCGCAATTAAATCGCACACGTAATAATTCCAAGACTGAAGAACTTTTGACCAATAAACATGTCATTTTCAAATTGTGGCATTAATGTTACTCGAATATCACAAATATAATGTGCCAAAACAGCATCATAAACCAAGGCTGTATTGTACATTAATAAACATTGCCAGGAATGTACTTTGTTTCTTATGATAATGTGCAGTATCATAGTTTTCACCCTTTGAACCCTGGTTGTATCTTCCATGTCAGTTCAATGGCAGTAGTTGGAAGAGTCCATATTCATTATTTGGGGGTAAATCAACCTTGAAAATATTTAATTGGTCTACTGCACACATTCACTTAGCAGCAACCCTACTTAACTGGTAGAGTGCTGGAAGCCCATATTTGGGCTTTATTCTGAAGTGCAGCTACTGCAACTTGAAGGCTTCAAATTCAATGGCTGTGCTTCATATTACCTTTGAAGTGATATTATTTAGTCTGTTAAGATTTGCCTTGTTACAATTTATAGGAGAGTGCCCACAGGCACTCTCCTATAAATTGTAACAAGGCAAAGACATGGTAACAATTTTTGGTGGTCGAAAATAATTTAGCACTCTACCGATTAATGAAATTATAATGTATCGTATTCTTGAGCCAGAAAAGAGGCCTGCCTTTTCAAAGTTTAATTTGCATCCTCTGATTATTAAGCTCATCTCTCATTTCCCTGCTGAGAGGTGAGCAGTGGTGGCAACAACGTGAATCTACTGTGTTGAGTAAACTTCTGCCACAAAATATAGTCTCTTGGTATTCTTCACACAGTATTCACAAATGCAGCAAATTGCTTTGAAACACAAAATTAATGAGAGAGAATAATAAACACCATACATGTATTTCAACATTTTTAGCTCAACTTTGACGTAAGTCAAATTTGAGCGTATGCCATGGCCAGTCGTCTGTCGTCCGCCTGGCCATCTGTCTGTCAACAATTCAATATGGCTCGGACTAGAGACTATTTTTGAACCAATCTTTATGAAACTTCTTGGATACCTTTGTTATCACTGTGGGACAAGAACGAGTGTTTTGGGGTCCGGTCTGAAATTCAAGATGGCCGCTGGCAGCCATTTTGTACAAAATTAGGTGCAATCAGATTTTTGCGCAGAACTTCCATATGAAAGCACTGATTTGAATAATTTTTTGTGTGAATGTTTAGTACCATGGGATACATCACATATAATTCGGGTTTTTTTTCTCGTGCATAAATTATGCCAATGAGACTAACTTTGATCTATTTAGTGTTACTTTCAGCACTGTAACTGCAAATGCCAATACTGCTCGGGCTAGAGGCCGTATTTATGAACCGATCTTTACAAAACTTCTTGAGTACCTTTGTTATCACAGTGGGACGAGAACGAGTGTTTTTGGGTGCAGTCGGAAATTCAAGATGGCCACCAGCAGCCATTTTATACCAAAATTAGTGCAATCAGTTTTTTGTACAGAACTTCTGTATGAAAGTTCTGATTTGAATAAATTTTTGTATGAATGTTTAGTAACATGGAATACATCACATATAATACAGGTTTTTTTCTCGTGCAGAAATTATGCAAATTAGATGAACCTTGATTTATTCAGTGCTACTTATACACTGTAAGTGCACATGTGAATATGGCTAGGGCTGGAGGCTGTATTGATGAACCGATCTTCACGAAACTTCTTGGGTACCTTTGTTATCACCTTGGGACAAGAATGAGTGTTTTTGGGTGCGGTCCAAAATTCAGGATGGCTGTCGGTGGCCATTTTATACCAAAATTAGTCCAATCAGTTTTTTGTACAGAACTTCTATATGAAAGTTCTGATTTGAATAAATTTTTGTATGAATGTTTAGTAACATGGAATGCATCACATATAATACAGGTTTTTTTCTCGAGCAGAAATTATGCAAATTAGATGAACTTTGATTTATTCAGTGCTACTTATACACAGTAAGTGCACGTGTCAATATGGCTCGGGCTAGAGGAAGTATTTATGAACTGATCTTCACAAAACTTCTTGGGTACCTTTGTTATCACCTTGGGATGAAAACGAGTGTTTTGGGGTATGGTCCAAAATTCAAGATGGCCGCCAGCAGCCATTTTGCACCGAAATTAGGTCCAATCAGTTTTTTGTACACAACTTCTTTTCTGCTCAGGCTAGAGGCCGTACTTATGAACCGATCTTTACGAAACTTCTTGGGTACCTTTGTTATCACAGTGGAACGAGAACGAGTGTTTTGGGGTGTGGTCCAAAATTCAAGATGGCCGCCAGCAGCCATTTTGTACCAAAATTAGTGCAATCAGTTTATTGTACAGAACTTCTGTATGAAAGTTCTGATTTGAATAAATGTTTGTAGGAATGTTTAGTAGCATGGAATACATCACATATAATACTGGTTTTTTTCTTGTGCAGAAATTATGCAAATTAGATGAACTTTGATTTGTTCAGTGCTACTTATACACAGTAAGTGCACATGTCAATACGGCTCGGGCTAGAGCCTGTATTTATGAAACGATCTTCACGAAACATTTTGGGGTACCTTTGTTATCATCTTGTGACAGGAACGAGTGTTTTTGTGTGCCTTTGTTATCACTGTGCTAAGAGAACAAATATTTCTGGGTTCAGTCAGACCCACTCTGGGACTCAAAGATTTCTTTTCTAGTTTAGCATCTAACTGTCACCCCACCTTTACAATACTTTACCTATATATTTGTTAAGGCTATGGTCAGCATTTATGTACAGACTGTTACAATACTTTACATATACCTTTGTTATCAGGTCAATACCTTGATGTTTGTCATTGCTGTGTCACATACTATACATGTACATGTCTTAAACAAGTTGAGCTACAGTGTCATTGACACTTTCATTGTATTGAGTATTAACAGTTTTTTTTTAATTATCCAAGGCAATAGTCTAGATAACTTAATTTGAAAGGTACACTTTACCATCATGAAACCATTTCTACAATCACTCGCATTGTTTCGTTAATTGATAGTTTAATTTAAACATATTTTAATTATTTCAAAAGTAGATTGGGATTGATGAACTGACTGGCGTCTATATTAACATCTTCCCCTTACAAAAACAGTTTACAGAGAATTTGAACACGTGTGCAAGTGCAGGTGTTTTATGGTTTGGTTTGAGTGTTTTCTGCCTGTAAACTAGGGTCACCGGAATGCGGTGGCTCAGTGGTTATGGCATTCAACTTCAAATGTGTGCAAGTACAGGTGTTTTATGGTTTGGTTTGAGTGTTTTCTGCCTGTAAACTAGGGTCACAGGAATGCCGTGGCTCAGTGGTTATGGCATTCAACTTCAAATGCAGAGGTCCATGGTTCGATCCCCACCAGGGATAACTGCATTGTGTCCTTGGGCAAGGCACTTAATCCCGAGAGGGCACGGGGTGCTGTGTTCTAAGGCATGACTCACATTGATGGTGCACCTGTCTTCAACCAATGCTAACCCGGCTTGTGTTGAATTAGTATGACAGTTGCTTGGTGGTTGTCTCTGGGTACTCAGGCTTCCTCCACCTGTAAAACTGTCCAACATGATGTGACCCTGGCTGTCGAAAGTGTTGATAACCCTTTACCTAACATGAAAAGCAGACGACACTTGCAAAAAAAATTCTTGAATAACTAAATTTTTTCATTTTTTGTCTCAAAAACATAGGTTATGACCCCTCGTTGGAACGAGCTCGACGAGCTCGTTCCAACGAGGGGTCATAACCTATGTTTTTGAGACAAAAAATGAAAATATTTTGAAAATTAATTGGCGATTTTTGAGAATAGTGCTGGCCGGTTTTGGCCGTTACGTTGGGTAAAGGGTTAAACTCCAATAAATAAATAAATAAATTTCTATGGTCTTACCTTTACTGACCTAGGAAGTTATCAAAGTTGGGTAATCTCCCCATACAAGGTACCGCTTATCCATTTCCCTTTCCTGGGTTATTGTGAGAATTTGAGAAGCAGGAAGAATAAGTAGCATCGGTGATGGGATTGTACTTGCTGGTATGTCTCGTTCACATTAACCCTTTACCCAATGCAGATGATCTCAAAATTTATTATTTTAAATACAGTAGAATCCTCTTAATTGAATATCCATTTTGCCAGTGAAAATTATTCATTTAACAGGAGTATACAATTAACAGGGATTTGGTCAGTTTCCTGTGTTCTGGAGGTAAACTGTGCATTTATTTTATTATATCTTTTTTGACAGAGCTCATAGAGCTCTGTCAAACAAGATATAATAGAATAAATGTCTGTACTGGATGTAGTGAGGCCATAAAGGTTGATAAATGAGGGGTATTTGGTGCGTGCACTAATGTTTTCGACATATTACAAAAATTTATATACAATTAACAGGAGTTTACTCTACAACCCATATGCAATTAACAGCTCAAATTTGGACTGAAGGTATGGTAAATGGTTTTGTGTTTGAAAATTATATTCAATTAACAGGGATATACAATTAAGAGATACCCAGTTAAGTGGGCTCCACTGTATCATTTTTAAAAGTTTTCAAAAAATTGCTACAAAACCATATCATGTGACCCCTCATTGGAACGAGCTCAACAAGCTCATTCCAAAGAGGGGTCACATGATATGATTTTGTTGAAATTTTTGGAAAAATAGTATTTTTTCAGCTGCTGAGTTTGCATATTACACAGCTGGATGTGACCAGTTCATTGTGTAAAGGGTTAATTTATTGTTATTTCCTCTGTGCAGCCAAACAAATGGGTAGCAACATGGTTAATTGATAGTTGTGCCTCTAATAAATATTGTTCTTTTGCAGTTGTAATAAAATGACTTGTTCACAGTGTAGATCATCATTTTGCTGGAGGTGTGGGAATGACATAACCACAGATGGTTACAAGCATTTTGACACCACAAAATGTGTTTTGTTTACAGAGGATCTTGCACAGAATGCATTTATGGTACCTCGGGAACTGCCTGATGTGAGTATATATAGTATAGCCACGTTAATCATTGATTAGCCACTTTGGAAGTGAAGAATTTCAAGTAACTGGTTTAGTGCTGAATTTTTGGAAATACCAGTATTTTATTTTAACCCTTGTTTCCTCAGATTAATTTTAAAGTATTTATGACCTTTTTCTGCTTACATAGTTATTGATGACTTGGTAGTGGTTCTACATCACGGCTGGCTGCCTATACAGGCAGCCAGCAGTGATGTAGAACCTGCCAGGGAAAATTCAGTCTACACACAAGAGTAATAAAAAAGATTACACAAGGGAGCACCTGCTTCAATGCAATATAAAAGTGGCGGTTTGGGGCTATATGGGGGCTTAAGGGTTAAAGATATCATGCTACCAGCAACGTTAGTTTAGCACAATTCTGTTAAAAAATGTTTTGTTGAAATTTTTTGAGGAGTGCTTGATAAATATTTATGTGAACATTGTTTTTGTATTGCTGAGCAAAGGATAAACTAATGTGTAACATTGTAAAACTACTAAAGTGGCTTCCAACACTTTTCAACAGAGCCATGATAATGGCTTCTAGAATGCAACTAGCTAACATTGAGCATGGTGGCTCACTGGCTACGGAATTGAACTTCAAACCGAGAGGTCCACGGTTCAATCCCCACCAAGGCTAACTGCATTGTGTCCTTGGGCAAGGCACTTAATCCCAATTGCCCATGTGGAAGCATGGTGGCATTGTGTACTGAGGCATACTGCACATCATTGGTGCACCTGTCTTCAACCAGTGCTAACCCTGCTTGTGTGGAAGTAATACTTTGGGGAGTTTGACAGTTGCCAGTTGACAGTTTGACCATTGTTCAGTGGTTCTCTCCAGGTACTCTGGCTTCCTCCACCCATAAAACTGTCTGATTCAAGGTGACCCAGGCTGTCGAAAGTGTCATTTAACTCCAATATATAAATAACCAGTTAATAGGAGTGTTCAGTTAACATATTGTTTTACTCCCATCCGTCCATCCGCTGTCCGTCCATCCACGGTCCGTATGTCTGTCCGCATCTAGGGTACATTGTTTGTCCAGCTAACTCCTCTCACACTTTTCAAGCTAGGACCTTTCTATTTCACAGGATGGTTGTACATATACCAGAGGTGTGCATATTGTCAGAATTTTGAGGCAAGCAGTGGTTCAGGGTTCTCAGTGTTTAAACTGTCATTCACCAACATGTCAGTTGCAAATGGAAATTGGAATCTGATGAATTTATGTCAATACAAAATCACCATATAGGAAATGGCAGAAATTACTCTACAACATTTGAACAACTGATTGTTCCTGTTGAAGACTCAACACCATATCTCTAATTCACTGGCATAGTTAACCCCTTACCAAACAGGAAAAGCAGACAACACTTGCAAAAAAAATTCTTGAATAACTATTTTTTTTTCTCAAAACATAGGTTGACTCCTCATGAGGTGTCATAACCTATGTTTTTGAGACAAAAAATGAAAAATGAATGAAAATTAATTGGCAATTTTTAGACAAATTCAAGATAAGCTATTGCCATCATGCATGTGGAAGTCTGTGAGTCTGTTTGTGAGTCTGTTCACATTTTCCTTTAGCACAGGCTACACCTCATAGTTCTTGTCCGATCATCACGAAATTTCATATGCAGGTTTGAGGTCATGTCTAGTTGAGAACGTCCCTTTTTGGTTGTGATCGGTCAACCATGATGGCTGCCCAAGCCCAAAACCCAAAAACCTTTAGCACAGTTTACAGGTCGTATTCATATTTATGAAGGGATTTCATGGTAACTTTGTAGGATGACTCTGCATAACATCCAGATGAGAACATCCTCTTTTGGTCATGATCTGTCAACTGTGATGGCTGCCCATGCCCGAAACCCAAAAAACTTTTAGCACAGTCTACAGATCATATACGGAAGGATTTCATTGTAACTTGGTAGGATGACTCCGTATGATGTCTAGATGAGAACTTCCTCATTTGGCATTTGGTCACGATCTGTCAACCGTGACGACTGCCCAAGCACAAAACCCCAAAACATTTAACAGTCTGCAGGTCGTATTTATGGAGGGATTCCATTGTAACTTGGTAGGATGACTCAGTAAAATGTCTAGATGAGGACATCCCCTTTTGGTCGTGATCGGTCAACCATGATGGATGCCCGAGCCCAAAACCCAAAAACCTTTAGCACAGAGTACAGGTCGTATTTATGAAGGGATTTCATGGTAATTTGGTAGGATGACTCTCTATAATATCTAGATGAGAATGTCCCCTTTTGGTGATGATCTGTCAACCGTGATGGCTGTCCAAGCCTGAAACCCAAAAGCTTTTAGCACAATCTACAGGTCATATTTAATATGAAGGGATTTCATTTTAACTTGGTAGGATGACTCTATGATGTCTAGATGAGGCATCCTCTTTTGGTTGCAATTGGTCAACCGTGATGGCTACACAGGCCTGAAGCCTGAAAACCTTTAGCACAGTCTACAGTCCATATTTATGAAGGGATTTCATTGTAACTTGATAGGATTTTGGAATAATTTCACTGTAACTTGGTAACTTTGGTTGACATACATTAACTGTGAGGGCCACATACATTAACTTTGAGGGAGGGCCACATTAACTCGCCCCTCAGTTCTTTAGTACAGTCTACACCTCAAATTATTTTTATTGAAAACATAGCATACAGGGAACAGAAATTAACATATTCCCAATTATCACAATTCTTGTCTTATTTCATAATCCTTTCATAAACATTGAACATTATCCTTTTCATCAAACACAACACACAGTCAGGTTAATCTACAGTGTCACTGACACTTTCATTGAGAATAGCGCTGACCGGTTTTTGCCGTTACGTTGGGTAAAGAGTTAATCAGAAACAAGTGAAATAATATTAACTTTCATTTTTTCTATCACCAAAAAGGTTTCAGTTTGAGGCTTGTGACATTCATGGTAGGGGGTGGGTGTGGGTGGAGGGCTCAAAGTGGCAACACTTGAGCAATTTTCCATGATACCTTGTTTTTACAAAGGGGGGAAAATTATTTTGGGCATATCAATGGTACGTACCATAATGTTAAATCTCAGGTCTGATTTTTCATGTGATATTGAATGATTGAACTAACAATTTCCAGACTTCAGTCATGATTGAGTGGTTAATCAGTAGTAAAAACTGTAACTGGAAAACTATTGTAACTATTCTGGTACAGTGGAGCCCACTTAATTGGATATCTCTTAACTGACTAACCCTGTTAATTGTATGTAGTATCCCAACACAAAACCATTTACCATACCCCCAGTACAAATTTGACCTGTTAATTGAATATAGGTTATAAACTAAACTCCTGCTAATTGAATAAAAAATCTTGTAACCTGTCGAGAAATTACCCTGACTAGCCACACTCTTCCTTTGTTTATAGACCTATTTGGCCTCAGTTCATCCAATATAGACATTTAATCTATTATATCTTGTCTGACAGAGCTCATGGAGCTCTGTCAAACAAGATATAATAGAATAAATGCTAAGTTTACCTCTAGAATACAGGAAAGTGACACAATCCCATTAATTGAATACTCATGTTAAATGAATAATTTTCATTTGCAGAGTGGCTAGGCTATTCAATTAACAGCGTTCCAATGTACAGAATAATCAAATTTCACTAGTGGTGACCTTTTTGACCATGATTATAACTTGTGATAAATATATACACGACGATTAGATGATGAATTATTGTTTGTTACAAAGACAGTTTCTGATGTTTTTACATCCACCTATTCCCACCCCAGAGTTAACCCTTTACCTAATACATCAGCCGCAACCACTGTGTAATTTACAAATTAAGCAGTCAAAAAAAAAAAAAATTTTCAAAAAGTTGATTTCGTTCCAATGAGGGGTCACATGATATGGTTCTGTTGAAATGTTTGGAAATTTTTTTAAAAAAAGCAATAATTAAAATAATAAATTTTGATATTGTCTGCGTTCTGTTAAGGGTTAACTGGCCTATTTTATTGCGGAGTATGCAATTAACCAGGTGACAACTGTACTTTTATTTTTGTGTAATCACTGACTGATATGATATTCCAATTATTTTTTCAGGCAATTGTGAACATTAATATAGAAATACAAATCGATCCAGCTGCGAGACAGCGAATAGTCAACTGTCCTTCATGTAAACAGAGAAATATGAAAGCAAATATGAACAATCACATTCGATGTTGGAACTGCAAAGCTAATTTCTGTTTTATGTGCCGAACTCGTATCAGTGGAAAAATAACAAGTCATTTTTTGGGCACAGCATGTCAGCAACATTCTTGAAGGAATACTGCAACACTACGCTGTAGGTCTTTTTTTAAATAATATTATTATAATATAGCTAATAATGGTGATGAATAAGTAGTGTGACAGTTGTTTGATACTGATCCCTTCTGGTTTGTTTTGTGTACTCAGCTGTGTACACGACTCGTAAAATTTGCTGACTGCCATGACCACAGCTGCTTAAGGAGTTGTTTCAAGCCTCATGAATAAAAAATTGGAATTAACTGGTTGATTGCTAGAAGCCACTATCAGGGCTTTCAAAAAAAATGAGGGTACCACAGCAAAAGCCAATATTTCCCTTGCTCATGTTTCATATTCATCCAAACGCAAATACTATTTTGTTCACATAAATTTGTTTTATTACAACTTATTGGAGAGTTCCTAAATACAGCTTGAAGCATTAGTTGAAAATACTATTGACCAGTGCAGTACTGTGAAAACTGCATGTTTCTAATGAATTGGGAGCGCGGTGGCTCAGTAGGTAGAGGTGCAGGCTGCAAGCCGAGAGGTCCTCGGTTCGAATCCCACCTGTGGCAACCGCGTTGTGTCCTTGGGCAAGACACTTCATCTCCATTGCCTGCGGGGGGCACGGTGGCATTGTGTACTAAGGCGTACTGCACGTCGATGGTGCACTTGTCTTCAACCAATGCTAACCCTGCTTGTGTGGAGTTAGTATGTTGGGGAGCTGACAGTTGCTCGCCATTGCTCGGTGGTTCTCTCCAGGTACTCTGGCTTCCTCCACCTGTAAAACTGTCACCGTCATGATTAGCCATTGTGCATAAATATGTGATCTTAAACACCAATAAATAATAATAATAAATTATTCTAATGAATTCCTAACTCAAAAACAGATTTGGATTTAAAAAGCATGCATGGGAAGTCCGGAAAGTGGAGCAGATGATTTTTATTGTGGTAGAAACATTCTACACTTGTTTAATAAGACAGTGTGACCAATTTCTGGGATGAAAGTACTCTGAAGTGGGCAACACAGTTAAAAACAATTGGTTGAATTTGACTTTATATATGCGTTTCTTCAGTCGCAAAACTGCTAAAGATGTTGAGAGTGGCCTCTGTGCTCTGTGTGCTCTGTCAAACAGTGTATTGTTGGTTAAATAGTTGTCCTACAAGTGCAAAATAGGGTCGTAGAAGAGATTTCCAGGTGGGGAAAAAAAGGTGATGAGGCAGATTTTCTGTGATGAGGGAGGTGTCTGTGAAACAAGAATTTTTTTTTAATAGCCTAACTTGAAAGAGTACTGAATTATTTTGGGGTGTCAAAATTTGATAATTTTTAATATATGCACATACTTCTTTATTTTTTTAAATCCTTTTTAATATATATGTTCATGTACTGAAAGTAATATTTTTTGTTGATGATATACATTAATTTATAAAATGTGTATTTTGAATAAAGAACAATATTTCAGTGTTATGCCTTTTTACTAAACAGATTATTAAATCTGTTCCTTATCTTCATCACTGCTTGTAAGTTTCTGTTATCATTGGAATTATTGCATTAATATTAGCCTTTTCCAACAGCATGTAACATGGCAACATCTTATGGAACAAAGATTTCTTTGAGCTGCTGTATTCTGAGACCCTCAGATTTGGGATTTGCAAGTAATGAAATTCACAAATCTGGCTTCAATTCATTGGACTCAAATCGGCGATTTACATGTTTCTCCACAACAGTTGCACCGATTTTTGAACTGCAAATAGAGCCAGTGCACTGTCACATAAGCTTACTATTTCTGCCAAAATGATCACTCAATGCATTGTGCTGTCATCTAGTTCATCAGCAGATAAAAATATTTCAATTTTGCTGATGATTCAGTCAAAAAATACTCATGTTACAAACCACCTTTGAAAAATTATTTAGCACTCAACCAGTTGAATCTCTGCTTGAGTGGAGTTAGTATGTTGGGGAGTCTGACAGTTGCTATCCATTGCTTGGTGGTTCTCTCTGGGTACTATGGCTTCCACCACCCATAAAAATGTCCAACACGAGGTGACTCTGGCTGTTGAAAGTGTCATTAAACATAAATAGATAATCCAAGACTTGAAGTCCAAATTAAGAACCTCCCTTGTAGTTGAGTATCAGTGCACACTTTTTATCTCTTGATCAGTGATTTCCAGTACAAGGAAGCTACACAGATTCTATATCTGCATTACAGAAATAGTTTTCTTGAATTGTCTGTATGTGGAAATCACCATTCCAATTTGCAAAATAATGTTTTTGTGAAGCAACCAGTTGAGCAACCAGGAAACAAGAATCTTCATGATGTCAGTTATTTCTAATCTCATGATAGGCATAGACCTCAAATGACATCAGACATCAAATACCAATATATCTCTGGTTCAAAATTAGGTATTCGATTCAAGTTGAAAATTTCTGATTTGCTGTACTTAACTTCAGGTTGACCTTGACATTGTTTTAAGTTACTCCGATTAACTTTAGTATTGGGATTGCTTCTTTTCTGTCCCGCTCTGCTGCAGATTTAGCTTTGTCAATATTCTTGACAATGGAAATTCAAATTGGTCACTTTTCCTTGGCCTTTCAAATTAGCTTGGCATTACCAATATCTTTTCAAATTGGTCCTTTTCAATTAATAATAATGGCTTTAAAGCTATTTTTCACCACTCATATAATACAGTGGAGCCCTATTAATTGAATAACCACTTTGCTAATGAAAATTATTCAGTTAACAGGAGTATTCTAATAACAGGGTAGGGCCTGATGAATCACAATGTTTTTCTTGAATCAAGTCAAATCATGCAAAAGGTTTGAAACCAAATCGAATCTCAAATCAAATCCACTTTTCAATTATTACAATATTATGGCCTACTGGTGCTGTCTATCCCCATCGTGAACCCAATGTCATTAGACATACTAGACTATTGGAAAATTGACAGGTATCACAAAGGCAGTTGAAAAAAAGCCATTTATCATCCTTTGAGTTCAACAAGGCATCATCCATTGGTGCACTTTACAGATGATATATTGTGCAAATGAACCATAACGCAAACTCCACTATTGCTTCAAATGTCATTTTTTTAAATTTTTTGACTGAATTTGTGCTATTGTGTTGGACTGGATACGTTCAACCTTATTCATCAGAAAACTGCAGGGTGAATTGTCATCTTAAAAAATGCGACAATAAAGAATTGTATGAAATCCAGATCTCTCCAGGATTTGATTTTTTAGAATAATCAAGATGGTTCATATCAAATCAGTGACAAGATTTAAAATCAAATCGAATCGCAGAATACTCACTAGACCCTATAACAGGGATTTGGTCACTTTCCTGGATTCTGGAGATAAACTAAGCAATTATATCTTGTTCGACAGGGATCATGATGCTACATATACTGGACGTATTGTGGCCAAATAGATCTGTAAATAGTGGAAATTCAGTTATTGTCTAGTAATTTCTTATCAACCTCCCTTACAGTTGTTTACTACAGGCTTACACTACAGTGGAAGTCCCTAACTCGAAAAATATACTCTCTATTTTGATCTTTCCCAAGGGATTTGGGAAAGAAAAGTGGTGCAAAAGCACCAAGAAAAAATAAGCCAAAACCTGGTTGAGTGCTACCTGCACACACCCAGTAGGGGATGCTCTTCTCCTTGTACAGATCCACAGCTTCCTGTACCAGTGCTCAGGCAGTAACTAGTGAATCATTCTTTTTTCTTCCGCCCGCATGGCGAGACATCCATTTGCATTCAAAAACAGTGATAATTCAACTCGTTGATAATGGTTATCTGTGACTGGAATTATGGATCTGAGGATCGTATAATAACAGGACTGTGTTTTATATATTTTTATACTGTACCAATGACCCAGACTTAGCTGGTGCTAACTCTAACAAAACCAGGGCCAAACACAAATTTTGCCCCCCAATCCCCAAAATTTGCATCCAAAACAAAAAGAAATCATGTCCTATAGGACCTCCATACTACGCCCCCACTGCGCATGCGCAGTGTCAAGGACGTCCCGAAATTGGCGCCAATTATCATTCTCTGTTTGGCCCTTCATCAGTCAACATCTCACTGATCTTTGTGCTTGTAAATCTCAGTTTAAAGGATGCCAGACACGTAATTTTTGGAGAAATTGTGATTCTAAGGAGGATATAGAAGGAGGAGAGGAAAAAGAAGTGACAAAAAATAATCAGGGCTGTACTTAAAATTTTTTGATGAAATTATGTTAAGTTGGCTATTTTCGAGGCATGGGCCTCTTGTTGTCATTCTTGCTAAATGTTGCACTGCTTATTCAGTGTTTCCTCTCCCCTAGCCTTCTAAAGTCCCCCCTTGCAATTCTCCCATGCTTTTGGCATATTTTTGAGAAAGTTCATTTCTAAAATTTTCCTGGAAGAGTTGCTTGGATACAGAATGTTTTCTGTTATTTTCCCCATAGTTACGTTTTCACCCATGGGTGTATAAACGTTGTGTTCTGCATCTTCCATCTGATGTTCTGCAGATTCTCCCCTGGGAGTCTCTGTCTTGCATCAGATAGAGTGTAATTTTGATGACTGATTTCGGGCCAGTTTTTTCAGTGCCTGGAGTCATGTTTTCTGGTGTTTTACACTGTTTGTTTACATTGGCAACAGCCTTTTTTGAGGGGGGCTGTTTGCCTTTGGTGTAGTTTATCTCACTATAAGATACATTTATATTATCCGTAAGTGTCTCATTAATTATTTAATATAAATTTAAAATTTTTGACCACACTTTGCCATCGTATCCATCGGGGCTCAACGTTACTTTTCAGCAACTTGGGCTTCGCTGAAAAAATATTTTTTCAAAATTATTTTGATTTGGAATTGTTTTTTCATTTATTAATGGATCATGTTATTATGTATCTTTGTGTCAGGGGTTTGTGCGAGTAACTAGGACTTGTTGTTGACTTTTCACAATGAAAGGATATTGTTCAAATTGTAATGGGAAGAAATCTTCCTCTGACTTTCATGATCATTGTATTAATTGTAGTCAGTGTTCTCGCACTAATCCCTGTTCTATATGTCAATATTGGGATGACAAACATTGGAAACGTGTGTCACGGTATGTTGTTTCTGGAGAAAGGGCTATGCCGGCTCTTTCTCCGCAAGTTCACTCTACTCTCTCAGTTTCTATTTCAGAGGAACAAGAACAGGGTGATGTTTCCATGTTATCTTCTGCAAGTGCGCTTCCGTTGTCACAAATGAATTCAGAGCTAGCGGCAAAAGTGCTCATGGAGATTAGACAAATGTCGTCCGCTAGCTCGCCCGGTGTAGCGTCCATTCACCGAATGGTTCGGCAGCCGGGTTCGTCCGATGCGGTCCAGGAGGAAATGTTGGGTGATGCGAGCACTATAAACATTCAATGTGCACACCCAGTGACGGCGGATAGTAAGCGAGATCGGAGGAAGCCTTTGAGTCCGGTTCCTAGCTCGTCCAGGTCCAGCCGGGCCGCGAGCGAGAGAGGCCCCTCTCTCGTACAACAACATCTGGGACCAGATGTTGTGGTACAAAATGTGTCGCAAGCGGAGCATACGTCCGTCGCTCGAGACACTCCGTTGTATAGGCAGTCCGCGGAGACTGCTAAGGCTTCTTCTTCTCGTCAGTGCACACGACCGCACCTTGGCTGCGTGACCGCCGATATATTACCAGCTTCGCCGATCAAGGATTCTTCGGCGACCAGGTCACACCATCCGGCAGCCAGGGATTCGAGACCGATGGACTCCGGACGATCGCATAGAAAAAGTATGCGGGAGCCATCTGATGCGGAGCTGCCCTCGGCGAAGCAGCAAAAGACTGCGCCTCCGCAGGTCTCGACGCCGGACATTCTTGTGCAGATAGCGCAGCTTATCGCAGCATCCCAGCAGCCGACAGAAACGATGTCGGATCGAGAATTATCCGGCGGCGCTGGGTCGGTACGCTCCGCCGAAGCATCGGGGGCGGACGACCGGGAGCATCATGAGGTCCGACCGGATGGTGAAAGGGATACAGATGATTTGGAGCTATCCCTTTCGGAACAACATAAAGCTGCCGTGGGCTTCATCCGGCACTTTCTCCCTCAAGTTGTTCCGTCGGGCCAGACTGCTGCGGTTCCGGAGAAGAAGATTATAGCGTCATTGGACTCTGAATTTTTTGAGCGGTTCAGGGACATCGCTCCCAAGTGTCCGTCGCAGTCCAATAATGTTGCAAGAACATTTGAATTATTGAACGACGCTATATTTAAACTTGCTTCCAAGACGGGGAAAGCAGGTTTCTTGTCCGCCAATACTCTCAACCTGCCTTTCATTAATGCAAGGAATAAATTTGACACGGCAGGACAGGGTATCCCGAGAGTTCCTCTGCGTATGGACGACGAGGCGGAAGACTTAGAGCTATCATTACCGTCGTCGGCTTCTATTCCAACCGCGGTGTTGGAAACAGCCATTTCGTCTAACAGAGCCAATTTAGATGCCTTATCTTACGCAGATCACCTTACTAAGGCGTTATCACTGCGCCTTCAAGGGAAAGAATTTCAGGATATACAATCCTCTTGAAGACTTCTTTCAAGGGCAGTAGCTTATTCCATGTGTAACTCCGCCCTTTCTGTGGCAAACCTGGAGTTGGTTAGACGTGACGCAGCCCAAGCTACATCCACACTCGTGAATACTAAGGTGAAGAACTCTCTTAGAGTCGCTTCGGTCTCCGGAGAACTTCTCTTTGACGGCAAGCTTTCTGCTATTTATGATAAAATTACAAAGAAAGCTTTGGATTCTCTGTTGTTCAAATCTGCTTCTAAGAAGTCGGATACAGCAGACAAGAATAAGACAGGCACTTCTGGGTCTAATGCGCCCAAGAGAGGTTCCTATAGAGGTTCCGGTGCGTCCTCTTGGTCTTATTCGAGAGACCGTCAGGGTAGCAACTCTCGTTCGGGACATCCTTCGGGCCGGGACAACCAGTCGGACGCCCCGAGGTCGACGGGACGAGGTGCGGGTCGTGGAGGACGTGGTTTCTCCTACCGCAGGCCTCGCAGGTCCAGGAGGTGATGGCTTAAACCTCTATCGCGTACCGGTTGGCGGAAGGTTGTCGAGCTTTTCACAAGAATGGGCGTCGATTACGGACGACCCTTGGGTGAGAGGAGTGACTTCGGAAGGTCTAAAGATATCCTTCAAACGAAAGCCTCCATTAACTCGAAGTCCAAAGTGGACTCAACTTCCGTCAAATCCGCAGAAAAGAGACGCTCTGTTATCAGAGGTGCAGTCTCTTTTAATGAAGAACGCGGTAGAGGTCGTAGAAAACCAGGAGACTCCGGGATTCTACAGCCATCTGTTTCTGGTTCCGAAACCAGACGGGTCGTTCCGTCCAGTCATAGATTTGAGCTGGATAAACAAGCTGATCGTCGCTCCAAAATTTTATATGGAGACGATTCGGTCGGTCAGAGCGAGTATTCGGGTGAACGATTATGCAACAAGCATAGATCTCAAAGATGCGTACTTTCACGTCATGGTACATCCGACATTCAGAAAGTATCTACGCTTCGCAGTCCTAGGAGTAGTGTATCAATTCCGGGCGATGTGCTTCGGACTGAATCTAGCACCCTGGGCTTTCACTCGGGTAATGAACTCGGTAATGATCTATTTCCGAGCTCATTCGTCTGCGGTAACGTCGGCCTACCTGGACGACATTCTTCAGAGGTACGGCAACGAGTTAACGCTTCAGATCGATGTTCAGAATCTACTTCTTTTGCTCCGACGTCTCGGTTTTATAGTAAACGAGGAGAAGTCGGATCTGGTGCCGTCCAAGTCATTCACTCATCTGGGAATGAGCTTCGAGACGCACAACAATCTCGTTCGTCTGCCGTTAATCAGAGCGAAATTAGTCAGTTGTTACGCTCGCTATTGTCTGCACGCAGACAAAGTCACAGCGAGAGAATTTATGAGACTGATAGGTCTGTGCGGAGCCGCTGCGGATCTCATTCCGATGGGGCGGTTACGCACGCGTCCTCTCCAAATTTTCTTGACTCAGAATTGGAATGTGAAAATTCATTCGCTCGACGTAGACGTTCTCTTGTCAGATCAAGTGAAACAAGAGATTCAGACTTGGGCAAACATTCAGTGGTTAACTCAGGGAGTTCCGCTGCAGTTGCCGGATCCGAGTTTTACCATTATGACGGATGGCAGTCAAACAGGTTGGGGTGCATCATTGATCCCAACGGATTCGAGATCCCAGGGTCTTTGGGATCCACAATTCCTGTGCAAGCACATAAACATCAAAGAAATGATGTCAATTTGGCTTGCGTTACGTCATTGGATGGACATTATTCACAATGCTCATGTCCAAATCCTATCCGACAATACGACAGTAGTGGCGTATATACGGAATCAGGGAGGCACTCATTCAGTTCCGTTGTTCAATCTAAAGGAAAGAATCCTTCTGTTTGCGCTAGAACATCAGGTTCTTCTTTCGGTCCGTCACATACCGGGTTGTCTGAATGTGCTAGCAGACTCCCTTTCACGAAAGGGTCGCTTGTTGCCGTCGGAGTGGACTCTCAACAAACAAGTATTCAATCAGATTTGCTACCAATGGGAACGGCCAATGATAGACTTATTTGCGACACATCTCAACAATCAGTTGCAGACGTATGTGTCTCCGTGTCCGGATCCGAAAGCATTTGCAGTAGACGCTCTGTCGATCCCTTGGGACGGAATGATAGGATATGCGTATCCTCCAGCGCCGTTAATTCAACAAGTATTGCTAAAGATAAAACAATCTCAATGCAAGATTCTGTTGGTAGCATCTCTGTCGCCACAGAGACCATGGATACATCTACTCAGGTGTCTGTTGTGGGACCTACCGCGAAAGCTTCCTCCACGGGAGGATCTTCTTTCGCAGGGGAAATCGCGTCAACTCCATCACAACCCGCAAGGTCTCAACCTTCACGTTTTTCCGTTGTGCAGTCCTTCTTGCATGGCAAGCACTTTACAGGACGAGCAGTGGACGCGATTTCTAACTGTAGGAGGACCTCCTCTTCGCTAAACTATGCGGCTAAGTGGAAGGTTTTTCGTCGTTGGTGTAGGGATCATTCTGTAGATATTTTTGATCCCTCTATACCAGACATTGCAAACTTTCTAGTATACTTGTTTGACGTAATCAGACTGCAGCCTGTTACTATTAAGGGTTATAGGTCTATGTTATCTGATACCTTTGCACATCATGATAGTTTACAAATTGGATCTAATGTCTCTTTATCTAAGTTGGTTAGAAACTTCTCGATAAATAGACCCAGAACTCTTAGATTAATTCCTAAATGGAATTTATCTTGGGTTCTTCTTAAATTGAAGGAAAAGCCATTTGAACCTCTTGGGACAGTAGATTTCAAATTCTTATCTTATAAGACAGCTTTTCTCTTAGCTTTCTCTTCTGCTAGAAGAGTCAGTGAGCTTCATGCACTGTCGGGGGATGATCCTCACTATCGTAGTGGCGGGAACACTATCACCTTCACTACTAATGTGGGTTTTTTAGCTAAGAATCAGGCTCCTAATAAATATCCGGAACCTATTGTTATTAAGGCTCTTCCGTCTTCAGACGGGCGGAGGCCTTTACTCTGTCCTGTTAGAGCGTTACGTATCTATAAACAGAGATCTCAGTTTATCAGAAGGGGACGGAAACGTTTCTTTCTGTCTTTGATGCCTAATAGAAGGGACATTTCGGTCCATTCTATTGCTAGATGGATTCAATTAACTACCCGTACTGCTTATGAGAGTTTATCTTCTTCTCAGCAGTCTGTGCTTAAGATTTCCGCTCATGAAGTAAGAGCTCTTGCTACTTCTTGGGCTTATGCTAATAGTGTTGCTATTACAGATTTAATGAAGGCTGCTTATTGGTCTCAGCCATCCACATTCACAAATTTTTATCTCAGAAATATTGAGTCCATTTCTGGAGACCTGCATTGTTTAGGTCCGTTATCTGTTGCTCAGAATGTCGTCCACTAAACAGTTGCAACTATAGTTATGCAGGCTTTCTGTTCCGGCAGTGACTCCGTCCGGCTGCCCTCTTCGCTCTGGGCTATTTGACCCAGGGCAAGGGGAAGGGGGGGGGGGGGGGGCGGGTGTTCCCTTAGGTCACCTGCTTTATAGTGAAAAGCAAGGGAATGCCTCCTCCAAGTCAGTATTTCTGAGTCGCTTCCGGGATGGTTTTAAAGTGTAATATTAATGTTAAAATTCATTCATGTCTTATTTTTAAAGTGTAGCTCGGTGTGAAGCATTTGTATATGTCAAGTGTCAAACAGGCTTTAATGTACAATACTCGGACACTTTTAAATGACTATAAAGAGTCTCAATTCTCTGGACTACTTTATTTATTGGCTTACTTTAAAAATAATTAGTATAAGGGTTATACTGGATGTTAATAGAGAACATGAATATTATTGTGCTCAATTATTAAGGGTATTGTATCTTTCTTATTTAATATTAAATAAGAAAGATACATGTAAAGCCTAATACTCCTTTTCTCCTTAAGGGGTTACCTCTTTATTATATAGTTGAGCTTATTGGATTTTTCTCTATGTCCTAGGCCCTCCAGCCTGTTTACTATTCAGCTAAGTCTGGGTCATTGGTACAGTATAAAAATGTTAAAAAATTTATAGTAATTTATATATTTTTTATACTTACCAATGACCCAGACGGGGATGGCCCTCCCAGGAGTTGGGAACTCTTGCCTCCCCGCTGAGTACATAGCGCTGACCAGGCACTGCCAGTAAGAATGATAATTGGCGCCAATTTCGGGACGTCCTTGACACTGCGCATGCGCAGTGGGGGCGTTGTATGGAGGTCCTATAGGACATGATTTCTTTTTGTTTTGGATGCAGATTGGGGGGCAAAATTTGTGTTTGGCCCTGGTTTTGTTAGAGTTAGCACCAGCTAAGTCTGGGTCATTGGTAAGTATAAAAAATATATAAATTACTATAAATTTTTTAACATTCTCGTTGTTATTTTCAACCACTTTTTCATTGTATTTTATATATTCTCCGTGTTCACGTGTGACTTTCGCGTACCGTGTGGTTCGGACATAAAAGTTTTTGGTTGATAAATTTATGTTATCCTTTTGGATATTATTATTATTAGGTGTCAATGAGGGGCTGTATGGACATGATTTCTCCTCTCTGTTGAGGGAAGGATTTCTGTTTTTTGGGTCACTGTCAGCCGTCTGAGTTCAGTTGTGTTCCCGCCGGCCCTTTATTTTCTGCCACCTTTCTCTCGTTACGTAGTTGGGGGGTGTTCTTCTACTTTCTACATCTGTTGAGTTCACCTTTTGCTTCTACTGCTCTCACCTCTGTTATGCCCAGAACTGTTCCTTGAGGGCAATTCCTTTTGCCCAAACAGGTTGTGCATTCTTGTGGCCGTTCCTCCCGCACCTGCGTGGGGGGGGGGGGGGGGGGGGGGGGGGAACGCTGTCAAACGGGCCTCCTGACACGACCACATCTGGTGAGAGTTATACCCCCTCATGGGGGATGTGCAGTCATTAACTGTGGTGGATACTGCGGGAGCTGTTGAGTTGTCTGGTGAAGAGATGCCTGGTTCCGGGGCTATGACCCCTCTCCAGTCGACATCAGAGGCTGTCACTAGAGTTGTGACTCCTCCTTTCGAGCCAAGCTCGGTTGCTTTCTCCTCTTTTCCACCGGTTTCGACAGCTCCCGTCATATCTGCTGCTACTGCTGTTCCGTGTGCTATGTCATCGGTTACCATTTCAGCTGGCCTCAACTTATCTCTGCAGGGGTCTGCAGAGATGTCTGGTAGTGTGGACGTGGGGTATCGTCCTCAGCCTTCCCTGACTTCAACTCGGTGAAGTTGGGAGGGGCTGCCAACCAAATCCTCTGCTGTGCTCTCTCAGCCGTCGAGCCCAGCAGTTTTCTCATTGGATTTGGATGTTCATGGTGGGGTCAGCATGGACTCTGTTGCATTTCCATCCATGCACTCTGGTCCCATGGCCAGTTTTGCTAGACCGACGCTTTTTTGTGCAGCCTGGACCTTTCTGCTGTTCTGTCTGCTACATCATCGGTCACTATTTCAGCTGGCCGCGGCTTATCCCTGCAGGGGCCTGCAGAGATGTCCAGTAGTGTGGACGTGGGAGATCAGCCTCAGCCTTCTCTGACTTCAACTCGGCAAAATCGGAAAGGGCTGCCGACCGAATCCTCTGATGTGGTCTCAGGGACGTCGAGCCCAGCAGTTTTCTCATTGGATTCGGATGTTCATGGTGGGGTCACCATGGACTCTGTTGCATATCCGTCCACACACTCTGGTCCCATGGCCAGTTTTGCTGGACCGACGCTTTTTTGTGCAGCCTGGACCTTATGTCCCTCAGAGGGTCATGGCAACTCTCCCGAGTTCCCGCACTGTAGATCCTCGGGGTATGTCATACCCCTATACATATCTGCCTTCAGATGTTTCGGCTGCCATCCGTCGCCCCGCATCGGGTGTATTTGAGGATTGTGACCCTTCACTGGTTAAAAGGGTCAGGAGTGAAGCCACTTTGCCGGTTTCGTTCCCACGTCGAACTGGCTGACACGGGCCATGAGCTTAGCGAGGCCCTCTCCTTGCTCACTCAGGTTCTTTCCAAGAACCTTCCTGTTGCCTCCAGCGAAGCTGCTAGTGGTTTCCAGATGCCCCCTGCAGCGCCACCTCCTGGGATTGGAAGCAGGCCACTTTCTGATCCCTCAGGTGTGCCTACACCATGGGAGGCATCGGCTGGTTTGCCCATGATGGGCTATGTGTCTTCTGACTCAGAGGATGGGTCAGACATATCTGACATCGAGAGCCAACAGTCTTCTGACTTGGAGCAGCTCTTGACTTTGTGTTTGGGTTCCTTCCAGATCTCAAACCGTCTGACCAGCCGATGGTGTCGGCCAGGCCGCGATCATCGGTCATGTGGCTACAGCCTGTGGAGTAACCCGCTTCCGGGCGCCTTCGACCATGCCAGTCGGTACAGGTGATTGAAGCGTTATCAGCTTTGGACTCTAAGCTGAGTTCCAAGGCTATGAAGACTTCGTTCCTCACTTTTTTTTACCTCCAGTGCATTATCGTTTCTACGATTCTGCCAATCCATCAGTCTGCTAGACTTTGACGGTCTTGGATCAGGACTTCACCTCCCTCGGGCTTTCCAAGCCCAAGTCGGCCGTTATTCCTATACTCTGGAGTCCCTGTTGGGCTTATCGAGAGAGATACTGGGCATGCTTTTTCTCTTGGATCATGTCGTCTCTGCTTTAGCTGCTTATCTGCCTCCAGATAAGTTTGACGACATTCAGGCTCCTTTGCATTTGCTTTCCAAGGTGCTCATGCATCGTACTCACATGCATGCCTGTAACACGGCCAACTTGGAATTAGTTCGCTGGGACAATGTGTTAGACACAAGCTGTTCCCTTCCTGAGGGGCAGCGCACTGCTCTTCGATCTTCTTCTTTGGCGGGTTCGCGACTATTCCATGGTTCCATGGCGATGGTCCGGGATGACGTCCTACGTCATTCTAAAGATCAGCTGTTGCTTCATCAGCTTGACCAGCCTTCTGTTGGAGGCAGGGGTTGTCCAAAGCCTAATAAGCACCCTTCTGCTTCCTCTTCGAAGCCAAGGGCTGATCCTCCTGCCACCGCTTCTACTTCTTAACTTCTTACTCACAGGGTAAGGGTAAGCGTAGGCAAGCTAGAGGGAGGACTCAGGATTCTTCATATACTAGAGGAGGCGGTTTCTCCTCTCACAGGCCTCACTAGGACTCGAAATGAAGGTCCTCACCTTGATTCGTCCCAGGTTGGTGGAAGCATATCAGAGTTTGCAGATCATTGGGCCACAATCACATCCGATCCTTGGGTGTTAGATGTTGTTTGGTCCGGGCTGCGGATATCCTTCCGGTTGCACCCCACTCTGTCAAGAGTGATCTTCCAACACAATCTCCTTTAGACATTACACGTTGGGAACTTTTGATCATGGAGATAGACAATTTCCTGCCGAAGGGGGCAATCGAGGTCGTCAAGAACATTCATTCAGTGGGATTTTATTCCCGCCTGTTCTTGATGCCGAAGAAGGACGGCCGACTCCGACTGGCTATCGATCTGAGTATCTTGATCCAGCCTTCATTGCTCCCAAGTTCAGCATAGAGACTTCCAGGTCGGTTTGCCGCTCCATTCACCAGGGAGATTTCGCTTCCAGCATCGATCTGCGAGACACTTACTTTCATGTTCCGATTCATTGGACATCGCGAAAGTATCTAAGTTCGCTTTTCTGGGGCGAGTTTACCAATTCAAGGCCTTGCCCTTCTGCCTCAACCTGGCTCCTTGGGCCTTCACCTGACTGATGTCTCATGTGATAGCCTTCCATCGCACACAGTCCAGGGTGACTACTTTGGCATCTCTAGATGATATCCTGCAGAGGCATTCCAATGCAGCCTTTCTGGAGTCAGATGTCGACAAACTGTTGAACCTGCTCACGTCGCTAGGGTTCAAAGTCAATGAGGAGAAGTCGGACCTGGTCCCTTCTCAGTCGTTTTGTCATTTGGGGATGGACTTCCGTACTCAGCTGAATACGGTGGTGGTTCCCAGGGCAAGGGCTGTGATTCTCTCAGCTTTTGCCCTGACTCTGTCCCAGTCCAGGTCCGCGACAGCTCGGAGTATTCTTCGGCTGCTCGGTCTCTTCGGTTTGGTGACAGATCTCATTCCTCTAGGTTGGCTGCATGACAGACCTCTCCAACACTTTCTGCTCAGTCAGAGGCCGAATGTCGATCCTCTTGATCTGGTGCTTGTTACCGGAGTCTCGTCATCGTCACTTCCTCCCCTGGACGGATGTTCAGTGGATTATGCAGGGAGTTCCGTTGGACTTACCCACGACCGATCGTGTTCTGATGGCAGACGCCCGCGATCACGGATGGGGTGCGATGTCGGATCTTCTAGGTCTTTCCCTTCACGGGACATGGGACCAGGATCAAGCAGCTCTTTACATCAACCAGAAGGAGCTCCTTGTTCTTCTTCGGAGTTTCTGGCAGTGGATCCCCCCACCTTTCGAATCGCCAAGTCCCTCTGTTGTCCGACAATTCAACAGTGGTTGCTTACATTTGGAACCAGGGCGGCACGCACTCAGTTCCCATGTACGAATTGGCTTGGGATCTTTTACTGCTCGCTCAGGATGTCAATGCCAGAGTGGTGGTTTGTCACATTCCCAGTCGTCTGAACGTCCTAGCCGACTCCCTGTCCTGACGGGGCAGGGTTATTTTCACTGCAGTGTTCCAGTTGCTTTGAGATCTCTGTGGTCATCCCCACATCGATCTCTTTGCGACTTGTTGGAACCATCAGGTGGACACTTTCGTGTCCCCATGTCTAGATCCTCTGGCTTTCGCTGTGGATGCTCTGTCACTCAATTGGAATGGTCTTGTTGGCTATGCCTTCCAGCCGGTTCCGATTCTGTCTCAGGTTCTAGCCAAGATACGAACCTGCAGTTATCGAATCATTCTGATCACTCCCCTGTCGACTCGATGGGTGTGGATCAATCATCTCCGCTCCCTGCTGGCGACGGTTCCAGCATGTCTCCCTCAATGTTACGAGGAGGTTTCACATCAACCCGACTTCATTGTGTCTTCTCGCATATCTTTTGTCAAGTCCTGTCTCCTACGTTGAGGTTTTTCGAGACGAGCAGTGGAGTGCATTTTTTCTTCAAGGAGTCACTCCAGTGGTTTAGCCTAAGTGGAAGGTCTTCTGTTGACTGTGTGCCGATCACTCTGTTGATTATACCAATCCTTCAATATCACAGATTGCGGAGTTTCTTGTACATCTGTTTGATTCACGGGGTTTCCAGCCTGTTACCATCAAAGGGTACAGGTCCATGCTTTCGGAGACTTTTTCGTATGTGGGACAGCGTCGTATCGGCACTAATCCATACCTCTCCAAGCTTGTTCGGCCCCCAAGATGGAAACTTTCTTGGGTGCTGCTTTGCTTGGGGGGGGGGGGGGGGGGGGGGGGGGGAGGGGGGCGCCATTCGAACCTTTATCCCAGGTGGATATTCGTTTTTCTCACATACAAGATGGCTTTTCTGATGGCTTTTGCCTTAGCCAGATGGGTTAGTGAACTTCACGCCCTCTTGGTTGATCCAGGCTTTTTCAGGAACTTTTCCAACAGTGTTGCGTTTACCTCTGATTGCTCCTTTCTGGCCAAGAATCAGATACCAGAAACGACTCCACCTTTATCTGTATCAGGGATCTTACTTCTGCTGAGGGTAATCGCCCTTTGCACTGTCTGGTCTGTGCACTTCGCTTTTATCTCAATCGGACACAGTTCATTAGGAAAGGCAGGAAACGATTTTTAGCTCAACTTTGACGTAAGTCAAACTTGAGGTTATACCATGGCCTGTTGTCCGTGTGGCCGTCTGTCCATCAGTTCGTCAGCAATTCAATACGCCTCGGGATAGAGGCTGTATTTATGAACTGATCTTTACGAAACTTCTTGAGTACCTTTGTTACCACCGTGGGACAAGAACGAGTGTTTTTGGGTGTGGTCCGAAATTCAAGATGGCCACCAGCAGCCATTTTGTACTTGAGTGCAATCAGTTTTTTGTACAGAACTTCTGTATGAAAGTTCTGATTCAAATAAATTTTTAGCTGCGACGAGCAGCTCTATATGTGGCAATGTCGGTCTGTTTGTCGGTCAGTCTGTCACCAACAAGTTTAAAAAACACCATAACTCCTAAAATACTTGATGGAATGACACCATACTTGGTATGCAAGTGTATTTGCATGATGTCTACACCCTCTCAATAGTGCATGTCATTCGGATAATTTCTGTCACATTTATGGACTTTTCACCAACGAGTTTTTTTGTCACCAACGAGTTTTTTTTTGTCACTAACAAGTTTTAAAACATCATTGGCGTTGCACGAATCGTCGCAGCTTCGGCACTGTGACAGTGCACGCTAGTTGTCTGAATGTTTAGTAACATGGAATACATCACATATAATACAGATTTTTTTCTCATGCAGAAGTTCTGCAAATTAGATGAACTTTGATTTATTCAGAGCTACTTATACACTGTAAGTGCACATGTCAATACAGCTAGGGCTGGGGGCTGTATTTATGAACCGATCTTCACGAAACTTCTTAGGTACCTTTGTTATCACCTTGGGATGAGAACGAGTGTTTTGGGGTGCGGTCCGAAATTCAAGATGGCTGTCAGCGGCCATTTTGTACCAAAATTAGGTACAATCAGTTTTTGGTACAGAACTTCTATATGAAGTTTCTGATTTGAATAAATTTTTGAATGAATGTTCAGTAACATGGAATACATCACATATAATACAGGTCTTTTTCTCGTGCAGAAATTATGCAAATTAGATGAACTTTGATTTATTCAGTGCTACTTATACACAGTAAGTGCACATGTCAATATGGCTTGGGCTAGAGGCTGTATTTATGAACCGATCTTCATGAAACTTCTTGGGTACCTTTGTTATCACCTTGGGACGAGAACGAGTGTTTCTGGCTGCGGTCCAAAATTCAAGATGGGTGCCAGTGGCCATTTTGTACCGAAATTGGGTCCAATCAGTTTTTTGTACACAACTTCTATACGGCTCAGACTAGAGGCCGTATTTATGACCTGATCTTTATGAAACTTCTTGGCGACCTTTGTTATCACCGTGGGACGAGAACGAGTGTTTTTGGGTGTGGTCCAAAATTCAAGATGGCCACCAGCAGCCATTTTGTACCAAAATTAGTGCAATCAGTGTTTTGTACAAAACATCTGTATGAAAGTTCTGATTTGAATAAATTTTTGTATTAATGTTTAGTAACATGGAATAATACATCACATATAATATGATTTTTTTCTCGTGCAGAAATTATGCAAATTAGATGAACTTTGATTTATTCAGTGCTACTTATACCCAGTAAGTGCACATGTCAATACAGCTCGGGCTACAGTCTGTATTTATGAACTGATCTTCACAAAACTTCTTGGGTACCTTTGTTGTCACCTTGGGACAGAAACGAGTGTTTTTGGGTGCATTTGCTATCACTGTGCTATGAGAACAAATATTTTTGGGTTCAATCAGACCCACTCTGGGACTCCAAGATTTCTTTTCTAGTTTAGCATCTAACTGTCGCCCACCTTTACAATACTTTACCTATACAGTTGTTACAGGCATTTATGTACAGACCATTACAATACTTTATATGTACCTTTGTTATCAGGTCATTACCTAGTTGTTTGTCATTGCTGTGTCACATACTATACATGTACATGTCTTACACAAGTTGAGCTACAGTGTCATTAACACTTTCATTTTTCTGTCTCCTATTCCTGGTCAACAGAAGATCTCTCCTCAATCCATTTCTTGATGGATTTGTCTTGCTATTCTCACGGCTTGCGCTTGTCTAGCGACTGACGATTGTATTACCAATTGTATTTCTGCCCACGAGGTGCGTGCATTGTCTACATCATGGGCTTATGCTAACTCTGCTAACTTGTGCTAACTCTGTCAAGTTGTCGGATGTTATGCAGGCAGCCTACTGGAGAAATGCTTCTACTTTCTCCACCTTCTATCTGTGCCAGTTGCAGGAGCATTCAGAGGACCTTTTTACTTTGGGCCCTGTTGTCTATCCTAGCCATTAGGCTTCTTACAAGGTCAGTTCCAGCTCTGTGTTGTTACTTTTCTTTCTGTCTGTGCAACGTACAGAACTGTATGCCTCATCTCATTGTCTTTTACTAATGATTGTGATGCTATGGTTTGATAGGCCTAGGGACCTCTTCCTCTGTCCACGGTTCCAGCACAGTTGGGTTATGTGGGAGTTGGTTATGTGATTCCCTCCATCCTATTGTCTATTCAGCGTGTAGTAAACAGTTGTAAGGTAGGTTGATAAGAAATTTAACTTTTATAGTAAATTTTCTTTCTTATTATACCTACCACAATTGTTTGCATGGAGGCCCTCCTGTCTTCTTATTCGGGTAAGAATCCTTCCTTCCTGCTGATCACATAGCCCCAGTGTTGGCGGATTCAGAAGAATTATTCATTAGTTACTGTCTGTGCACTGGTACCGGAAGCCGTGGATCTGTACAAGGAGAAGAGCATCCCCTACTGGGTGTGTGCCGATAGCACTCAACCCAGTTTTGACTTATTTTTTCTTGGTGCTTTTGCTCCACTTTTCTTTCCCAAATCCTTTGGGAAAGATCAAAATAGAGAGTATATTTTCCGAGTTAGGGACTTCCACTGTAGTGCAAGCCTGTAGTAAACAATTGTGGTAGGTATAATAAGAAAGGAAATTTACTATAAAATTTAAATTTCTCAACATGTCACAATATATTTTTATTCCTTTAACCCTTTACCCAACATAATGGCCAAAACCGGTCAGCGTTATTCACAAGAATTGCCATTTAATTTTCATTATTTTTTAATTTTTTTGTCTCAAAAACATAGCTTTTGATCCCTCTTTGGAAGAGAGCTCATCGAGCTCATTCCAATGAGGGGTCATAACCTATGTTTTTGAAGCAATAAATGAAAAAAAGTTGTTATTCGATAATTTTGTTTGCAAGTGTTGTCTTCTTTTCGTGTTAGGTAAAGGGTTAACAGGAGTTTACTATTCAACCTATCTGCAGTTATAAGACGTCAAATTTGTACTGAAAGCATGTGAAATGGTTTTGTTTTTTGAATAATATATTCAGTTATTGGGGTTATTCGGGAGATATCAAATTCGTTGGTCTCCACTGTAATGACTAGTGGCTATAACACGCATCTGGTTGGCATGGATTGGTTTCAGAACCAATCTTGGCGTATCAAATTGACATCAGCTGTATTCTAGACCCCTGAAAATTTGTAGAATTCTTCTTGAGAACTCATACTGGTGAAAGCACTTTCCTGGAATTAATAGGTTTTCCTTGAAAGTATTCTTGGTCACTCGATCATATTGACATGGGCTTGACATGATATGGGGCTAGTCCAGGGTGCCATGTCCCTGTATTGGGGTAAATAAAATTTTCCTGAAGAGTTTCCTGTCAGCTTCACCCTTTACCCATCATAATATTAAAAACTGACCAGTGAAATTCACCAAAATCGTCATTCAATTTTTAGCTTAATTTGACAGTCAGGATAAGCTATTGCCATCACACATGCAGAAGTCTGTGAGTCTGCGAGTCTGTAAGTCTGTTCACATTTTCTTTAGCACAGGCTACACCCTGTAGTCCTTGTCCGGTCACCACTAAATTTCATGTGTATGTTCAAGGTCATGTCAAGATGAGAACATTCCATTTTGGTCGCGATTGGCCAGTGGTGATGGCTGCTTGGGTTCAAAACCTGAAAATCTTTAGCACAGTCTACAGGTCGTATTTATGAAGAGATTTAATTGTAACTTGGTAAGCGGACTCCTTATAATGTCTAGATGAGAGCATCCCATTTTGGTCATGATCGGCCAACCATGACAGCTGTGCAGGTTTGAAACCCGAAAACCTTTAAAACAGTCTACAGGTCGTATTTATGAAGGGATTTCATTGTAACTTGGTTGGATGGCTCTGTATAATGTCGAGATAAAAGCATCCTATTTTGGTCAGATTTTGGTCAGGCTCAGTCAGCCGTGATGGATGCAGGGGTACGTGAGCTAAATTCCTTTAGCACTGTCTACAGGTCATATTTATGAAGGGGTTTCATTATAACTTGGTCTCTACTATTTTGGTCATGATCAGTCAACCATGACCACCAGACAGGCACGTGACCGAGATTCCTTCAGCAAAGTCTACAAGTAATATTTATGAAGCTTTAAAAAATAAAAATTAAATGGCTTATGTCTGATATTTTACCCAAGTTAAAATTGAAAAGGTTTTGTTGAGCTCATCAAACTCATTCCAATGAGGGGTCAATTGATATGGTTTTGTTGAAATATTTTTAAAAATTTCTAAAGATAGTATTTAAAATAATAAAGTTTGATATTGTGAGTGTTGGGTAAAGGGTTGAATTGGCCTTAGCGCCATCCCGAGTTATTAATATGCAAAAAACTGTTTACTGTTCCTCTTTTTGAGAACCATGTAAAACTTATATATGGAAATAAAAAAAAATAAAAAAAGTAAAAAATCTTTTTCGCAGCCCTCCTGCACGGTCCTTTTGGCTGCCACATGCTCTTATACAAATGCAAGCTTTAAAAAATGAAAATTAAATGGCTTATGTCTGATATTTTACCCAAGAGTTAAAATTGATAAATTTGTCCCTTGATTGCGACAAGGCTTTGAAATGCTTTAGCATTACAAAGCCTTCTTGCCCTCAAGGGATGAAATTCATCATCACCCATGTTATTCTGTACATTACGAGGCCTAAAACATAAAATAAACCAAGAACATGAACTTTTGATGTCAAACAAATAATTACAGATATAAAAAAAAACGCCTGCATGCAATTTTATGAAAAATAGCCTGAGAAACAGAAAATTTACTTTGTGAGGCCTTAGAGCTGACATATATCAGTATCTGCTTAAGAAAAATTGAAAACAAAAAATTTGTTGTGACTGGGGTGCTATAAAAAGAACCTAAAAAAAACCCAAGACTTGTTTCCATCTCATGAGTGAAATATAATTCAGTCACTATATGGACAATGAAGATGGCCCTAGTTATGTTGAAAGTTTTTTGTTTCTGGTTTATATATCATATTTTTTAAAAAATAAATATTAATAATATTACACATATAAGGAAGTTCTATTTTTAAATTTGTTAACCCTTTACCCAACGTAACGGCCAAAACCGGCCAGTGCTATTCTCAAAAATCGCCAATTAATTTTCAAAATATTTTCATTTTTTGTCTCAAAAACATAGGTTATGACCCCTCGTTGGAACGAGCTCGTTGAGCTCATTCCAACGAGGGGTAATAACCTATGTTTTTGAGACAAAAAATGAAAAAAAAATTAGTTATTCAAGAATTTTTTTTGCAAGTGTCGTCTGCTTTTCATGTTAGGTAAAGGGTTAATACATGTAGATAGCCTGATGGATAAAATTCATACAGAACATTCCTTGATGTGTTTGTATTTCACAACATCATTTGCTTTTGACCATTTCTCAGCTGACCAATTTTTATGCGGGGGCATTACGTTTTCACCATGCCCATCCGCCCATCGTCTGGCATCTGTTGTCCATCCATTAACTTTTGGTTTCCGTCCAGTAACTAAAGAACTGCATATTTGATCAAATCATAATATTAGGGGTTACTTTTGGATGACTACACAATGCTTCCTTTTGATTTTGGTCCAGCTAACCAATTCAAAATGGCATCATGGTGGTTATATTGAGTTTGGTTTCTGTCCAGTAACTAATGAAGGCTGACTTGAATCATTTTTAGCTCAACTTGACAATGTCAAGTATGAGCTGTTGGGATGGGTTGTTATCTGTCGTCCATCTGTACATCTGTCCATCCACAGTTCCTTTAGCATACCCTACAGGCCGCAGCTCTCACCCGATCTGATCATATGTAGCTTTGGGGCAATGTCTGCATGGAGCTATCTAATTTTTCCGAATTTTGTTAAAAAATATGGTCACCAGCAGCCAGCTTAGATTTTGCATACAAATTGTTAACAATTCCATTAGCCCACCCTACAGGCCATATCTCTCACCCGATCTTTTTCAAATTTCATATGTAGCTTTGGCATGATGTCTAGATGGGAGCTAATGAATTTCTCTGAATTTTGTTGAAAAACATGGCTGCCAGCAGCCATCTTGGATTTAGATATAAATTGTCCAACAATTTCTTTAACTCACCCTACAGGTCACGGCTCTCACATGATCAGTCCAAACTTTGAAATGTGGCTTTTAGGGCAATGTCTAGATGGGAGCTATTAAATAATTATGAATTTTGTTGAAAAACATGGCCGACAGCAGCCATCTTGGATTTTGATATAAATTGTCAACAATTACATTAGCACACTTGATCTCTTTTGAATTTCATATATAGCTTTGGTGTGATGTCTAGATGGGAACTGTCAAATTTTTCTGAATTTTGTTATAAAGTATGGCTGCCAACAGCCATCTAGGATTTTGACATCTGAATTGTCAATAATTCCATTAGCACACCCTGCAAGCTGCATCACTAACCCAATCTTTTTTCATATTTCATATGTAGTTTTTGTGTGATGTCTAGATGAGAGCTGTCAAATTTTTTTCTGAATTTTGTTCGAAAAACATGGCCACCAGTGGCCATCTTGGTTGGCATATAAATTGTCAACAATTCCATTAGCACACCCTACAGGTCACATCCCTTACCCCATCTTTTTTGAAATTTCATATGTAGCTTTGGTGTGATCTCTAGATGAGAGCTAACAAATGTTTGTTGAAAAACATGGCAGGCAGTGGCCATCTTGGATCTGGCATACAAGTCAACAATTCCTTTAAAACACCCTACAGGCTGCACTTCTCACCTGATCTTTTTCAAATTTTAATGTAACTTTGGTATAATGTCTGGATGGGAGTTATCAAATTTTTCTGCATTCCATTGAAAAAGATAGCCACCAGTGGCCATCTTGGATTTGACATATAAACTGTCAACAATTCCATTAGTACAGCCAACTGGCCCCACCCTTAACCCGATTTTTTCAGATTTCATATGTAGTTTTGGTGTGATGTCTTTTCTGTAGAAACGTGAGTGAATGACGTGGCATTACAGGATCTTTCTATTTAGTTCAGTCCTTTCTTGGACAAGTTGAGCTGCAGTGTCATTAACACTTTCATTATTTTTATACGCCTTTTTTGAAAAAATGGGTCGTATTATGGTATACCGCTGTCCGTCCGTCCGGTCACACATCGTATGATAACTCAAGAACGCTTTGAGAGATTTGCGTGATTTTTGGGTAGTTTGTGTATATCGATGGAGGGAAGCTCCCTTTCGTTTAGTGTCATCGTTCGATTAGTCATTCCAGAGTTATGGGACTTCATTACTTAGAAAATTGTTGATTTTTTACACGTCATACGATAACTCGAGAACGCTTCGAGAGATTTTCACGATTTTTTGGTAGGTGGTTTATGTTGATGGAAGGAAGCTCCCTTTTGGTTGGTGTCGCCGTTCGATTAGTCATTTCAGAGTTTTTGGACTTTATTACTTAGAAAATCATTGATTTTTTCTTGAAGTTATGATCTCTATAGACATAAGATATATACATGAAATTCAAATAATTTTATTTACAAATTATTGAACACAGTATGTTGTTGGTTATGATTATTGTACAAGAATATAAAAAAAACCTGACAAGAACACATGTATACTCATATTTGTGTGCTTCCCTCTTGTAATTAATAACGGGTGTATCATGCACTCATGGCGCAGCTGTTTATTTAATTATGCCTTGTTGGTGTCTAGAGGAAGATTTCTTTCAAAGTTGGACCAGTCAGCTGAACCAAGATGGCCACCAGGGCCAATTCATTATGGATCCATGGTGGCCATCTTGAATTTGGTTTCTGTCCAATAACTAATGAATACTGACTCAAATCAATTTCATTTTCTTGGTATGCATTATTGGTGTCTAGAGGAAGCTTCCTTTCAATTTTGGACCAGTGAGCTGAATCAAGATGGCTGCCAATGGCCAATTCATTATGGCTTCCATGGCAGCCATCATGAATTTGGTTTCCATCCAATAACTAATGAATGCTGATTCCAATCAATTTTATTTATTTTTGTGATGAATTACTGGTGTCAAGCGGAAGCTTCCTTTTGATTTTGGTTATGCCCCCAAAAGATTTACTTATCCTTTTATGACACCGCTGGGACATATGCTCATGTTAAAATGATGAATTGTGCTTTTGAGGTTTGTTCTTTTGATGAATATTTCACTGAAGCGTTTGTAGTTTGTTTGGTTTACTTGCTTTTGACAGCCTTCTTGTGATTCATTTTTCAGCATGATTCCCTCTGTGATATATGTGTATAAATATTAAAATTAATAAATTATTTGATAATAATTATAAATTATGAAATCTTTTTTTTTAACTTATAGAAATATAATTTTATCTTCAAGTGTTACCTCATGGGAACCCTTAAATTGCATGTTTACCATGGAAAACAAATTTGGTTTTACTGGTAAAATAGGATCTGGTAACCAACGACTGAGTTGGAGTCCTCTGAAATGAGCAGCACAGATATAAACAATTAGCTGAACTTGACTTGTGTTGGGGTCATGATATAGCCCTAAATGCTGAAAAGCACTTTAACCCTTTACCCAACATAACTGTAAAAACTGACCAACATTACTTGCAAAATTGACCATCCAATTATTTCATTTTTTGTCTCAAAAACATTGCTTATGGTCCCTCATTGTGCTCATTCCAATGAGGTGTCATAAGCTTTGTTTTTGTCACAAATACTTTTTCAAGAATTCTGTTTTCAAGAGTTGTCTGCCTTTCATGTTAGGTAAAGTGTGGAACACTGATAGATAAATAAATAAATAAATAAATCCTTTTGTTATATGCTAGCCTGTGAATTATCACAAATTATCGAAAAGATATTTCTCGTTATCCATCGGCTCGATGGATATCGAGAAATATCCCTCAGGGAGCTTCCTAAATGATGTCATGTTTGGGCGCATGATGTCCAGACATGTTAAGCTGCAGAATTGTAAAGTAATGAGATTTCTGAGCAAAAACAGTGAGATTTTAATTTTTAAACCGCTCAAAGAGTAAAATTTATTGTTTTTAATGGTGAGATTCTGTAAAAAAATTCCAATTTTAGGCTCATTTAACAAAAATAAATTCTGGAAAATAGTGAGACTCCCTCTAAAATAGTGAGATTTAACATGTCTGATGATGTCGCCTAGAACATCGCCTTGGAGGAATGATCAGCAGACCTTTGTTATTGAAACTGTTTGCAGTTGAATTCGACTGAATATTATGCAGTAAAATGCCACGAAGCATATAATAAAAAGAAAATATATGTTATTTTAGCGAATATCCTGAATTATCACTTTCGTGTAGACCTGAAAGTATTATTTTTCACACGTGCAAGCAACATGAAAATTAAGACGTTCAGGTCCACACGTATGAGATAATTCAAGATATGCACTAAAACAGCCTAGATATCCTCTATATGTGTTCTGTAATTGATAGAACATATATTATAAGTTATCTCCACCAACATGTATGGTATATGGAGATTTAATACCCGGATGGTGGTTTTTAAGCACCGAGCCACAGGCGAGACATCCAGGTATTAAATCTCCATATACCATACATGTTGGCGGAGATAACGTTTTTGTCCTGTTTGAAACACAAGAGAAACATAGTGGAAGCAAATTTGTGGGTGCGTTTCTCATGCTCTGCAATCAGTTGGACCAAACTTGTGAATACTGGAGTGACTCTAATTTTAATCTAAAAATAACTCTTGAAAAAATCGATAATGCAGGGGCTATTTTGTTCACAGATTTTATTTTGCTCAAGTTTCTTGATTTAATTATTCAACTATTTAATTTATAACCGAAAAATATGATCGAATTGTCAGAAATTTGATGATATTTGTGACTATTTTCAGGTTTTTTGGTTCGATTTGAGCGAAAGCAAAAAGCTTTCATTTAAACCATATGCCCCCAATGTTTCATGTGCCCTTATACCCTGGATGTTGCACGCTTTCATATATCTTGGATGTTGGATGTGCCTTTTGCCATGGCTATTAGTCCTAGGCATTCTGACCAATCAGAAGACAGAATTTATTGGGATATAGGGACAATGGTGTTTGATTTTGCTCTTGAAATTCTGTTGTCATTTCGTGTACATCACTTGTATGAAAGCAGTCTCCAAATTAAAAACACCCAGTAATTATGTATGATTACAGTACAAGTCAAAATAAGTTGTAACATAAGCGCAATAAACAAAGTATACTGCTGATAAGATCAGAATCTGACATCATTTCAGTGAAAGCTTTCCAGAAAATAATGTCAGTTTCTGGTCTTATCAGTGTAGGAAGAGAAAGATACATAGTTTATAGTGGTTATCCTTCAACTTATTTTCAATTGTACTGCATGTATTAAATGCAATCACTAATTGTCCAGGTCAATTAAGGCCATGTAGTTTATTTTTGAGGAACTACTTTTTAAAGGCGAGGCTAATTAATGGGTTTTTTCAGCTCCGTGAATAACAATCAACACATTCCAGTTAACTCAATGACTCTTTTATTATACATTGTAAGTAAACTAGAAATGACAGAATGTGAACATTATGTACAAGGAAATGAATGAGTTTCATAAATACAATTAAATCAATATTTTTTTAGGTTATCATTGTTTTTTTTGGCCTTTTTGAAATTTTCTGACAAAGAGCATATAGCCATTGCTCCCCAAGCCCTTTACAACTGTGTGTCACACAATGCAACATTTTATTATATAAAGAAACAGTATTTCAGAAATTTTTGCCCTAGTGGGAACCCCGGGAAGTGGATCAGTGCTTGTTTACTGTTGTAAACAAGTTCTGCTTTACTGGTAAAATGGGACTCGGTAACCAATGCCTGCAGTGGAATCCCTCTAAAATGGGCAACATGGGCAACATAGCTATCAAAGATTGGCTAAACTTGACATCGTACCTATGTTGTGGTAATAAGATAGCCATAGATAGATGCTGAAAGTGACCTTAAAACACCAATAAATAGCCAAAGATGCTGAGAGTAACCTCTTGGGCTAATGTCAGTTCTAGCAAGTCTTTGCTTTATTCCGAAACCCATTGGAACGCTCCACAAGAAAGACGTTGCAAATGCAACTTGATACAGTACTTCAAAATGTATCATCATATTGTCAATAAAGTTCATCTGTTCGTTTCATTGTTGCGCAACCACCTGTCATGTCATATAACCACAGAGTTACAGACTGATGAAACAAACTTCACTAATCTATCCACAAAAACTCTTAAATGATCAATTTCAAGATGTTTCTAAATGTTGGAAATCAATGACCTCCTGTGTCTTACAGTGGTGCAAAATCTTGGGCTGCTCAAATATACCACTGCAGGTTGCAACTGTGTTGTGGTCGCCATAATTCTCATTTCTCATCTGTCACCTACTTATTCCTGTCAATGTTGGATGTTTGGGACACCAGAGCATTTTTTCTTACATTGTCCAATATTCTCAAATGTTTGTAATAGTGCTCTCAATCTACTCCCATTTACTATAGGTGTATCAACACTTCTTTTTGGATAGGAATTCTTCAATAATCTGGAGAACTGCCTTGTTTCTAAAGTAGTGCATGGTTTCATTTTGTCAAGTGGGTGTTTCCAATGCCTGCTGCGGACCAAATTACCATGTAGTTCACTACTGTAGGATGAATTTACCCCATTCTTCCCTAGTCTTACCTCCCTCTCTGCATTCAGCACCACCAAGGCAGCATCTGTCTTACTTTTAATTGAATGTGCATATGCTGCTTACTTACGAGTGTCTTGAATGTGAAGGCGATACATCATGTTTTCAAGCTGGCTTCCCTTGTTCTCCTTTGCTCGTGTTCTTTGTACTCTCTTTCCATGTCCGCTTCATTCACAGGAAAGGTTAAAACAATATCATGTATCATTCATCAGGTGGTCTGACTCAAGCCTGAAAATTAGCATTTTGTCATTTGCAGAATGAGGTCCCCAGAGTGTGAATGTGCTGATGGTATCCCATACAGTGGTCCAATGTATCCTCTGGGTACCTCTTTCTGTTTAGGTTTGATACCTTGATTCAGATGGAGGTTCACAGAGGAAAAAGCAGGGTAGCATCACCAAATGCACCCTCTGGAGACCTCATTTTGCAGATGACAGTCTGCTTATATTTTTATACTGTACCAATGACCCAGACTTAGCTGGTGCTAACTCTAACAAAACCAGGGCCAAACACAAATTTTGCCCCCCAATCCCCAAAATTTGCATCCAAAACAAAAAGAAATCATGTCCTAAAGGACCTCCATACTACGCCTCTACTGCGCATGCGCAGTGACGCAGACGTCCCGAAATTGGCGCCAATTATCATTCTCTGTTTGGCCCTTCATCAGTCAACATCTCACTGATCTTTGTGCTTGTAAATCCCAGTTTAAAGGATGCCAGACACGTAATTTTTGGAGAAAATGTGATTCTAAGGAGTATAGAAGGAGGAGAGGAAAAAGAAAAGACAAAAAATAATCAGGGCTGTACTTAAAATTTTTTGATGAAATTATGTTAAGTTGCCTATTTTCGAGGCATGTGCCTCTTGTTGTCATTCTTGCTAATTGTTGCACTGCTTATTCAGTGTTTCCTCTCCCCTAGCCTTCTAAAGTCCCCCCTTGCAATTCTCCCATGTTTTTGGCATATTTTTGAGAAATTTCATTTCTAAAATTTCCTGGGAGAGTTGCTTGGTTACAGAATGTTTTCTGTTATTTTCCCCATAGTTACGTTTTCACCCATGGGTGTATAACGTTTGTGTTCTGCATCTTCCATCTGATGTTCTACAGATTCTCCCCTGGGAGTCTCTGTTTTGCATCAGATAGAGTGTAATTGATGACTGATTCCGGGCCAGTTTTTTCAGTGCCTGAAGTCATGTTTTCTGGTGTTTTTACACTGTTTGTTTTCATTGGCAACAGCCTTTTTTGAGGGGGGCTGTTTGCCTTTGCTGTAGTTTATCTCACTATAAGATACATTTATATTATCCGAAAGTGTCTCATTAATTATTTAATATAAATTTAAAATTTTTGACCACACTTTGCCATCGGATCCATCGGGGCTCAACGTTACTTTTCAGCAACTTGGGCTTCGCTGAAAAAATATTTTTTCAAAATTATTTTGTTTTGCAATTGTTTTTTCATTTATTAATGGATCATGTTATTATGTATCTTTGTGTCAGGGGTTTTTGCGAGTAACTAGGACTTATTGTTGTTCTTTCACAATGAAGGGATGTTGTTCAAATTGTAATAGGAAGAAATCTTCCTCTGACTTTCATGATCATTGTATTAATTGTAGTCAGTGTTCTCGCATTAATCCCTGTCCTATATGTGAACATTGGGATGAGAAACATTGGAAACGTGTGTCACGATATGTTGTTTCTGGAGAAAGAGCGATTCCGGCTCTTTCTCCGCAAGGTCACTCTACTCTCTCAGTTTCTATTTCAGAGGAACCAGAACAGGGTGATGTTTCCATGTTATCTTCTTCAAGTGTGCGTCCGTCGTCACAAATGAATTCAGAGCTAGCGGCAAAAGTGCTCATGGAGATTAGACAAATGTCGTCCGCTAGCTCGCCCGGTGTAGCGTCCATTCACCGAATGGTTCGGCAGCCGGGTTCGTCCGATGCGGTCCAAGAGGGAATTTTGGGTGATGCGAGCACTATAAACATAATAGATGCACACCCAGTGACGGCGGATAGTAAGCGAGAACGGAGGAAGCCTTTGAGTCTGGTTCCTAGCTCGTCCAGGTCCAGCCGGGCCGCGAGCGAGAGAGGCCCCTCTCTCGTACAACAACATCTGGGACCAGATGTTGTGGTACAAAATGTGTCTTTAGCGGAGCATACGTCCATCGCTCGGGACGCTCCGTTGTATAAGCAGTCCGCAGAGACTGTTAAGGCTTCCTCTTCTCGTCAGCGCACACGACCGCACCTTGGCTGCGTGACCGCCGATATATTACCAGCTTCGCCGATGAAGGATTCTTCGGCGACCAGGTCACACCATCCGGCAGCCAGGGATTCGAGACCGATGGACTCTGGACGTTCGCATAGGAAAAGTATGCGGGAGCCATCTGATGCGGAGCTGCCCTCGGCGAAGCAGCGAAAGACTGCGCCTCTGCAGGTCTCGACGCCGGACATTCTTGTGCAGATAGCACAGCTTATCGCAGAAACGGTGTCGGATCGAGAATTATCCGACGGCGATGGGTCGGTACGCTCCGCCGAAGCATCCGGGGCGGACGACCGGGAACATCATGAGGTCCGACCGGATGGTGAAAGGGATACGGATGACTTGGAGCTATCCCTTTCGGAACAACATAAAGCTGCCGTGGACTTCATCCGGCACTTTCTCCCTCAAGTTGTTCCGTCGGGCCAGACTGCTGCGCTTCCGGACAAGAGAATTATAGCGTCATTGGACTCTGAATTTTTTGAGCGGTTCAGGGACATCGCTCCCGAGTTTCCGTCGCAGTCCAATAATGTTGCAAGAACATTTGAATTATTGAACGACGCTATATTTAAACTTGCTTCCAGGACAGGGAAAGCAGGTTTCTTGTCCGCTAATACTCTCAACCTGCCTTTCATTAATGCAAGGAATAAATTCGATACGGCAGGACAAGGTATACCGAGAGTTCCTCTGCGTATGGACGACGAGGCGGAAGACTTAGAGCTATCATTACCGTCGTCAGCTTCTATTCCAACCGCGGTGTTGGAAACAGCTATTGCGTCTAACAGAGCCAATTTAGATGCCTTATCTTACGCAGATCACCTTACTAAGGCGTTATCACTGCGCCTTCAGGGGAAAGAGTTTCAGGATATACAATCCTCTTTAAGACTTCTTTCAAGGGCAGTAGCTTATTCCACGTGTAACTCCGCCCTTTCAGTGGCAAATCTGGAGTTGGTTAGACGTGACGCAGCCCTATCTACATCCACACTAGTGGATTCTAAGGTGAAGAACTCTCTTAGAGTCGCTTCGGTCTCAGGAGAACTTCTCTTTGACGGCAAGCTTTCCGCGATTTATGATAAAATTAAAAAGAAAGCTAATGATTCTCTGTTGTTCAGATCTGCTCCTAAGAAGTCGGATACAGCAGACACGAATAAGACAGGCACTTCTGGGTCTAATGCGCCCAAGAGAGGTTCCTATAGAGGTTCCGGTGCGTCCTCTTGGTCTTATTCAAGAGACCGTCAGGATAGCGACTCTCGTTCGGGACGTCCTTCAGGCCGGGACAATCGGTCGGACGCCCCGAGGTCGACGAGGCGAGGTGCGGGTCGTGGAAGACGTGGTTTCTCCTACCGCAGGCCTCGCAGGTCCAGGAGGTGATGGCTTAAACCTCTATCGCGTTCCGGTTGGCGGAAGGTTGTCGAGCTTTTCACAAGAGTGGGCGTCGGTTACGGACAACCCTTGGGTGAGAGGAGTGACTTCGGAAGGTCTAAAGATATCCTTCAAACGAAAGCCTCCATTAACTCGAAGTCCAAAGTGGACTCATCTTCCGTCAAATCCACAGAAAAGAGACGCTCTGTTATCAGAGGTGCAGCCTCTTTTAATGAAGAACGTGGTAGAGGTCGTAGAAAACCAGGAATCTCCGGGATTCTACAGCCATCTGTTTCTGGTTCCGAAACCAGACGGCTCGTTCCGTCCAGTCATAGATTTGAGCTGGATAAACAAGCTGATCGTCGCTCCGAAGTTTTATATGGAGACGATTCGATCGGTCAGAGCGAGTATTCGGGTGAACGATTATGCAACGAGCATAGATCTCAAAGATGCGTACTTTCACGTCATGGTACATCCGACATTCCGAAAGTATCTACGCTTCGCAGTCCTAGGAGTGGTGTATCAATTCCGGGCGATGTGCTTCGGATTGAATCTAGCACCCTTGTCTTTCACTCGGGTAATGAACTCGGTAATGATCTACTTCCGAGCTCATTCGTCTGCGGTAACGTCGGCCTACCTGGACGACATTCTTCAGAGGTACGGCAACGAGTTAACGCTTCAGAACGATGTTCAGAATCTTCTTCTATTGCTCCGACGTCTCGGTTTTATAGTAAACGAGGAGAAGTCGAATCTGGTGCCGTCCAAGTCATTCACTCATCTGGGAATGAGCTTCGAGACGCACAACAATCTCGTTCGTCTGCCGTTAACCAGAGCGAAATTAGTCAGTTGTTACGCTCGCTATTGTCTGCACGCAGACAAAGTCACGGCGAGAGAATTTATGAGACTGATAGGTCTGTGCGGAGCCGCCGCGGATCTCATTCCGATGGGGCGGTTACGCACACGTCCTCTTCAAATTTTCCTGACTCAGAATTGGAGTGTGAAAATTCATTCGCTCGATGTAGACGTTCTCTTGTCAGATCAAGTGAAACAAGAGATTCAGACTTGGGCAAACATTCAGTGGTTAACTCAAGGAGTTCCGCTGCAGTTGCCGGATCCGAGTTTTACCGTTATGACGGATGCCAGTCAAACAGGTTGGGGTGCATCATTAATCCCAATGGATTCGAGATGCCAGGGTCTTTGGGATCCGCAATTCCTGTGCAAGCACATAAACATCAAGGAAATGATGTCAATTTGGCTTGCGTTACGTCACTGGATGGACATTATTCACGATGCTCATGTCCAAATCCTATCCGACAATACGACAGTAGTGGCGTATATACGGAATCAGGGAGGCACTCATTCAGTTCCGTTGTTCAATCTAACGGAAAGAATCCTTCTGTTTGCGTTAGAACATCACGTTCTTCTTTCGGTCCGTCACATACCGGGTCGTCTGAATGTGCTAGCAGACTCCCTTTCACGAAAGGGTCGCTTGTTGCCGTCGGAGTGGACTCTCAACAAACAAGTATTCAATCAGATTTGCTACCAATGGGAACGGCCAATGATAGACTTATTTGCGACACATCTCAACAATCAGTTGCAGACGTATGTGTCTCCGTGTCCGGATCCAAGAGCATTTGCTGTAGACGCTCTGTCGATCCCTTGGGACGGAATGATAGGATATGCGTATCCTCCAGCGCCGTTATTTCAACAAGTATTGCTAAAGATAAAACAATCTCAATGCAAGATTCTGTTGGTAGCATCTCTGTCGCCACAGAGACCGTGGATAAATCTACTCAGGTGTCTGTTGTGGGACCTACCGCGGAAGCTTCCTCCACGGGAGGATCTTCTTTCGCAGGGGAAATCGCGCCAACTCCATCACAACCCGCAAGGTCTCAACCTTCACGTTTTTCCGTTGTGCGGTCCTTCTTGCATGGCAAGCACTTTACAGGACGAGCAGTGGACGCGATTTCTAACTGTAGGAGGACCTCCTCTACGCTAAACTATGCGGCTAAGTGGAAGGTTTTTCGTCGTTGGTATAGGGATCATTCTGTAGATATATTCGATCCCTCTATACCAGACATTGCAAACTTTCTAGTATACTTGTTTGACGAAATCAAACTGCAGCCTGTTACTATAAAGGGTTATAGATCTGTTATCTGATACCTATGCACATCATGATAGTTTACAAATTGGATCTAATGTCTCTTTATCGAAGTTGGTTAGAAACTTTTCGATAAATAGACCCAGAACTCTTAGATTAATTCCTAAGTGGAATTTAGCTTGGGTTCTCCTTAAATTGAAGGAAAAGCCATTTGAACCTCTTGGGACAGTAGATTTCAAATTCTTATCTTATAAGACAGCTTTTCTCTTAGCTTTCTCTTCTGCTAGAAGAGTCAGTGAGCTTCATGCACTATCGGTGGATGATTCTCATTATCGTAGTGTTGGGAACACTTCACTACTAATGTGGGTTTTTTAGCTAAGAATCAGGCTCCTAATAAATATCCGGAACCTATTGTTATTAAGGCTCTTCCGTCTTCGGACGGGCGTAGGCCTTTACTCTGTCCTGTTAGAGCACTACGTATCTATAAACAGAGATCTCAGTTTATCAGAAAGGGACGGAAACGTTTCTTTCTGTCTTTGATGCCTAATAGAAAGGACATTTCAGTCCATTCTATTGCTAGATGGATTCAGTTAACTATCCGTACTGCTTATGAAGATTTATCTTCTTCTCAGCAGTCTGTGCTTAAGATTTCTGCTCATGAAGTAAGAGCTCTTTCTACTTCCTGGACTTATGCTAATAGTGTTGCTATTACAGATTTAATGAAGGCTGCTTATTGGTCTCAGCCATCCACATTTACGAATTTTTATCTCAGAAATATTGAGTCCATTTCTGGAGACCTGCATTGTTTAGGTCCGTTATCTGTTGCTCAGAATGTCGTTCACTAAACAGTTGCAACTATAGTTATGCAGGCTTTCTGTTCCGGCAGTGACTCCGTCCAGCTGCCCTCTTCGCTCTGGGCTATTTGACCCAGGGCAAGGGGAAGGGGGGGGGGGGGGGGGGGCGGGTGTTCCCTTAGGTCACCTGCTTTATAGTGAAAAGCAAGGGAATGCCTCCTCCAAGTCAGTATTTCTGAGTCACTTCCGGGATGGTTTTAAAGTGTAATATTAATGTTTAAATTCATTCATGTCTTATTTTTAAAGTGTAGCTCGGTGTGAAGCATTTGTATATGTCAAGTGTCAAACGGGCTTTAATATACAATACTCGGACACTTTTAAATGACTATAAAGAGTCTCAATTCTCTGGACTACTTTATTTATTGGCTTGCTTTAAAAATAATTAGTATAAGGGTTATACTGGATGTTAATAGAGAACATGAATGTTATTGTGCTCAATTATTAAGGGTAGTGTATCTTTCTAATTTAATATTAAATAAGAAAGATACATGTAAAGCCTAATACTCCTTTTCTCCTTAAGGGGTTACCTCTTTACTATATAGTTGAGCTTATTGGATTTTCCTCTATGTCCTAGGCCCTCCAGCCTGTTTACTATTCAGCTAAGTCTGGGTCATTGGTACAGTATAAAAATGTTAAAAAATTTATAGTAATTTATATATTTTTTATACTTACCAATGACCCAGACGGGGATGGCCCTCCCTGGAGTTGGGAACTCTTGCCTCCCCGCTGAGTACATAGCGCTGACCAGGCACTGCCAGTAAGAATGATAATTGGCGCCAATTTCGGGACGTCTGCGTCACTGCGCATGCGCAGTAGAGGCGTAGGATGGAGGTCCTTTAGGACATGATTTCTTTTTGTTTTGGATGCAAATTTTGGGGATTGGGGGGCAAAATTTGTGTTTGGCCCTGGTTTTGTTAGAGTTAGCACCAGCTAAGTCTGGGTCATTGGTAAGTATAAAAAATATATAAATTACTATAAATTTTTTAACTTTCTGGCGGTCTGTCTCCCCTTTCTATGATTAGTGTTGCCTCCAGCTGCCTTCCCAGTTTTGTGCCAGATTGGTCTTTGTACATGTGGTTACCTGCATGTGTTATTAAGTTACATGTGAATGATCTCACAATGATTTGCTCCCAGGTCTGCATTCTTAGTATCTCAAGCCAGGCCTTACTGTGTGAGTATGGAAGCTGCGCCCCAGTTTGGGATCGGATTGCTGATGAACTTGCTGATCGACTATAGGCCATGGGTTCCAGATGGCGATATACAAGTCCATCTTCTGTTTTATACCACCTTTTTGAGAAAATTTATGTGTGACGCAGGGTGATGACTTACATAAGCTGCAAACTTTCTATCAAATACCTCCATTACTAAACAATTTGCTTATTTTTAAATATATTATATTGTGGGCTGCTGTGCCTTGCACTGTTACTTTTTCTGGTGTTCAGTTCTGAAACGTATAGCATATTCATTGAATAAAATATTGTGTAAACTAAAGTGACCTTAACACCAATAAATAAATTAAAAAAAATATTTTCATTGCTCTGTTGATGAAACTCATAAATTCTAAATGTTAACTGGTAGGGTGGTAAATTATTTTGCAAAAATGATTTAATTTGTAACATCTGTTTCTTTTCACAGATTTTATCTCTACAAGCAAGGAGAGCTTTGGTTTTGCTATATTTTCTTGATAAATAATTAATTTGTTGCCGTTTTTTGGAGAGTGCCTATTGACGCTCTAATAAATTGTAACAAAACAATTTTATATTAACATTCTATGCTCTACTACTGAGCAAACATCAAGCCAAAGAGGCTTTGAGCACTTTTCAATAGGGCCATGATACCAGCTTCTAGCACCCAACCAGTTAAAATTACTTTATACAGTACAGTGTTCACAATAGTGCTTCTTTTTGCTTTCAAATCATAATAGGGCCTTGACACACTTATACACTAGTGCCCCCATGGGCAGTGGAGCAATGCTTGTTTACTTTGGTAAGCAAGTCCTGCTTTACTGGTAAAATAGAATGCTTGGGGTGGAAGTCCTCTAAAGTGGGCAGCATAGGCATAAACAATTGGCTAAACTTGACTTAATACCTATGTTGCTGACATGATATAGGCAAAGATGCTACAGTACGTGGAGAGTGTATTATCATTAAATCACCCGCAGAGTGGAGATTCCACCCGAGCAATAATTGCAAATTTGTTGCAAAGCATAACCATCACAAGCAAAGTTACAGCCAATGGACCTCCGGGTTAAACCCGGAGGTCCATTGGTTGAAACTTTGCTTGTAATTTTTGTCCATATGTACAGAATTTGAAAGTGATACTTTGGGTGATACTCCACTCTGCGGATGTTTTAGTTACAATCCACTCTCCACGTACTGTAAATGTGACCTCAAACACCAATAAATATAAATCAGTGGGTCAAGATTTCATAAATAAAATCTTGTAAAATCAAGAATGACTTGTAAAAGAAAAAAGAAAAATTGCATCTCAGATTAACCCTTTCGGGCCTAATTCTGACTTTGATAACTTTTTAATGCAAAGGAACAGGTGCCCCAACATGCATTGTTTGGGTAAACTTAAAACATGTTTTTTAAGCCTGTTGTTTCTAGGCAAGTCTAGGCAGCCAAGACTTGACTAGAAATAACTGCAAAGCTACTGGAGGTAGCCTTTCAATAATAGCGAAAAATGTATAAAATTCTCCTGGCCCCTGAACCATTTACCCAATGCACAGGATATCAAAATTTATTATGCCAGCTAATGAAATTCGCCAATCACAGCCCCCGAATAGTGGGACGGTACTGAGCCGTATTGGGTCACCTGCAGCCCGAGGTGACCTAATACGAAACTCATATTAGGTCAGTACCGCCATTTTGTTTCGACGTGGAAATTCCTCACCTCGCGGTGCTTTTATATCCATATTGAAGAAATTGCAGTACAATCAAATGTCCCTCTGTGTCTATATGTCTCATTTTCTCTCGTTTTATAATAAATTTATTGTGAAATTTATTTTCTAAATGTAAATTTAATTATTTGAAGTGAGAAATACTACTGTATTCGATCTACCGATAACGGATAAGTTGGCCTGGCCCTAACTTGACATAGGGTCTAAGCTTATTGAGGCTAACACACAACAGTTTGGGTACGGTGTTCGCCTCGATATTTTAAAAACTTTAGAAAAAATATATAACCCATAAATGCGTTGTTAGAAAGTTGAAAAATATACAGTGTGAATAAATAAACTGAGAAAAAAATTGTCTTATCCTGGGAATAGATTAATTTCATTTCTCGTTGAGCTCATTCTGTAGTCTCTGTAGTGGTAAATGGATAACGTCGCTTCAAAAATGGATTTAATTTCATTAAATAATTATACGATTGCACAATGATGAAATTGTAGGAAAATGAATGAAAGTCAATGGGAAAATATGCGAGATACATTTATTTTTTTCGAATTCTATAAAATCGGACGTTTCGGACATTTTCTGCACACTCAAGACAAAGTGACAGTACGAAGAAAAGCGTCTATCGCTGTTGTCTGTATTGTCAAGGAAATTATACACAAACAGGGAGACAACTGTGCACGTTTGTTTCAACTTTCATAGCATTTTGCACCAGTTTTGAAAATGTGCCGGCGTTCAAATTTGATTGTTATTTTGTTTTCGCTGGCATAATAAATACGTTACAGGAAGTTCAGGTGGCGGATACGGTATCATATGAGGCTCGGCAAAAACAATATTGGACTCGGCGTACCGCCTCGTCCAATATTGTTTACACCTCGCCTCATATGATACCGTATCCGCCACCTTAACGTCCTGTAACTTATAATATTATACCTCCACAAAACGAAGTTTAGGGGGGTATATAGGAGTCAATTTGTCCGTCACTTGGTCGGTCTGTCATCGTCATGCGTCCGTCCTTTGCACCTGGAAACTTGTGGAGCGAGCTACTTCCACAGTTTTAGCCACATTTTCATGAAACTTCACAAAAATGATCAACATGATGAAGGGAAGTGCGTGACATATTTTTTTTTCCTTCGGTTTCAAGATGGCCGACTGGTGGCCATATTGGATTTTTTTTTATGTAAACTTGTAGAGCAAACTACTTCCACAGTTTTAGCCGCATTTTCATGAAACTTCACAAAAATGATCAACGTGATGAGGGGAAGAACATGGCATAATTTTTTTCCCGCTCAGTTTCAAGATGGCCGACTGGTGGCCATATAGGATTTTATTTTTACTTAGAAAAATTGAATGCCCCTTTTCAGTCACCCACACTAGGTGGTATACCACGGTGGGGATATACTGGGCAACTAGATCTCTAGTTTTTTTTAATTATAATTGTTTTTGAAAATTTTTCAAAAAATTTCAACAAAACCATATCATGTGACCCCTCATTGGAACAAGCTTGCCGAGCTTGTTCCAATGAAGGTTCACATGATATGGTTTTGTTGAAATGTTTTGAAAAATTTTTTTTTTTCAGCTGCTTAATTTGTAAATTACATGAGAAAATGCGGACGATTAGTTAGGAAAGGGGTTACGGGTTAAATTTTCTGAGCATTTTTTTCCGATGAGCAAGATTCTACCTTGTTGTGGGGGAGAAAAGCAAAAAGATAATTTTGTCTGGATTGCAACCCAATTACAATCCAATCAGAATTCTCTGTCCATTTTTAGCTCAACTTTTGCGAAGCCAAATTTGAGCTTTTGTCATGGCCCGCCGTCCGTCTGGCCATCTGTCCGTCTGTCCATCTGTCAACAATTGGATACGGCTCGGGCTAGAGGCCGTATTTATGAACCAATCTTTACGAAACTTCTTGGGTACCTTTGTTATGACCGTGGGACGAGAACGAGTGTTTTTGGGTGCGGTCCAAAATTCAAGATGGCTGCCAGCCGCCATTTTGTACCGACGATGCAGAAATCTGTTTTTTGTACAGAACTTCAATATGAAAGCTCTGATTTGAATAATTTTTTGTATGAATGTTTAGTACCATGGGATACATCACATATAATACGGGTTTTTTTCTCGTGCGTAAATTGTGCAAATTAGACTGATTTTGATGTTTTTTGGGGTTACTTTCAGCACTGTAAGTGCAAATGCCAATACGGCTCGGGCTAGAGGCCGTATTTATGAACCGATCTTTACGAAACTTCTTGGGTACCTTTGGTATCACCGTGGGACGAAAACGAGTGTTTTGGGGTCTGGTCCGAAATTCAAGATGGCCGATGGCAGCCATTTTGTACAAACTTAGGTGCAATCAGATTTTTGCACAGAACTTCCATATGAAAGCGCTGATTTGAATAATTTTTTGTGTGAATGTTTAGTACCATGGGATACATCACATATAATACAGGTTTTTTTCTCGTGCAGAAATTCTGCAAATTAGATGAACTTTTCAGTGCGACTTACACACAGTAAGTACACATGTCAATACGGCTCAGACTAGAGTCTGTATTTATGAACTGATCTTCACGAAAATGTCTTGGGTACCTTTGTTATCACCTTGGGACGAGAACGAGTGTTTCTGGGTGCGGTCTAAAATTCAAGATGGCTGCCAGTGGCCATTTTGTACCGAAATTAGGTCTGATCAGTTTTTTGTACACAACTTCTATACAGCTCAGACTAGAGGCCATATTTATGAACCAATCTTTATGAAACTTCTTGGGTACCTTTGTTATCACCGTGGGATGAGAGCGAGTGTTTTTGGGTATGGTCCGAAATTCAAGATGGCCACCAGCAGCCATTTTGTACCAAAATTAGTGCAATCAGTCTTTTGTACAGAACTTCTGTATGAAAGTTCTGATTTGAATAAATTTTTGTATGAATGTTTAGTAACATGGAATACATCACATATTGTAAGGGGTTTTTTTTCGTGCAGAAATTATGCAAATTAGATGAACTTTGATTTATTCAGTGCTACTTACACAATGTAAGCACACATGTCAATACGGCTCAGGGTAGAGGCTGTATTTATGAACCGATCTTCACAAAACTTCTTGGGTACCTTTGTTATCACCTTGGGACGAGAATGAGTGTTTCTGGGTACGGTCCAAAATTCAAGATGGCTGCCAGTGGCCATTTTGTACCGAAATTAGGTCCAATCAGTTTTTTGTCACAAGTTCTATACAGCTCGTATTTATGAACTGATCTTCACAAAACTTCTTGGGTACTTTTATTTTCACCTTGGGACAGGAACGAGTGTGTTTTGGGGTGCCTTTGTTATCACTGTGCTGTGAGAACAAATATTTTGGGGTTCAGTCAGACCCACTCTGGGACTCAAAGATTTTTTTCTAGTTTAGCATCTGACTGTCACCCACCTTTACAATACTTTACCTATACATTTGTTACAGGCAACGGTCAGTATTTTTGTACAGACCATTACAATACTTTATATGTACCTTTGTTATCAGGTCATTACCTAGATGTTTGTCATTGCTGTGTCACATACTATCTATGTACATGTCTTTGTCTTGACAAATTGAGCTACAGTGTCATTGACACTTTCATTGTTATAATAGTACTGACAATCAGGTTACTTGCAGCTGAAATCGATTTTTTCAATTTGATAAAATAAACTTGAATGAGAGGATATGCATGAATTTGTCTTTGTCAGCAACCTGTGATTTCAGTCAAATGAAACAGCAAAGATTAATGTACTTTTGCAAATATAGTATGAATGGGTGATTTACTATCCTATCACCTCATTGATTCACCTGATGGGTAGACATAATCCCCCATCACTGAACAAGTGAAAACTTTAGGTCCCAACAGTCATATGTGCAGATTTGTACTGGATAACGTCCAGGTCATCCATGAGATTTTTGTTGGGCCCTCAGGTACTGATCAAGTAAGTAAGTGCACAGGCAGATGTCCACCCATCACATTAACAGTTGATGGTGTAAAACAAGACTTAACCATGTATGAGACTCTAATGTTCAGAGAGGAAGGATAAGGCAAACGAGGGAGCTAATGGAAAATTTCTCTATAAAGACTGAAGATCTAGAACAGGGACTAAGGCAGGGATGTTGCTTTATCGGGGGAAGGGTTCTCAAGGATTGCAATAGAAATTGGTGAGCTGAAATTAGGGCCAAGAGCTCTTTAAACTGGTTGTATAAAAAAGATGTGCCAGCCTTTGAGGAGTCTTTGAGGAGTACCTAGATGGATTGTTGTGGGTGGGGGGGGGGGGGGGGTCATTGTTGTTCCAAGTGAGATCCAAGTCACTGGAGTTGAGGGGGAGAATTGGGGAAAAGCAAGAGAACGGTATGCCAAATGTGTAACTTAGTAACAGAAAACCTGAAACATTTCATTCTAGAATGCCCCAAATATTTGCCTAGTAGAACAAGACTCTTTGGGAAACTAATGGAAAAATGGAATGAGAATATGAAGGATAAGTTGATGAGGAATGACATGAGGGAAAAGGTCAGTTTTATAATTGGGGAGAGCAAGAATGTGCCACTGGGTGGAATTATGAACCAGTTGCAATTTTTATACGCCCGTTTGAAAAACGGGATGTATTATAGTGTGGCATTGTCCATCCGTCTGTCCATCCGTCCGTCCGTCCGTTTGGTTTCCAAACAATAACTTTAGTATTTGTTTTCCGATCGGCTCCAAATTTGGTATGTGGTTTAATCACAACAAAATACAGGTCAAGTTCGAATATGGGGTCAGTCCGAAAATTTTTCGCCTGAATTATGGCCCCTGTTGGACTTAGAATTCGTCAAATATTTGGTTTCCGGATGATAACTTTAGTATTTGTTTTCCGATCGGCTCCAAACTTGGTGTGTGGCTTAATCACAACAAAATACAGGTCAAGTTCGAATATGGGGTCGGTCTGAACAATTTTTGCCTGAATTATGGCCCCTGTTGGACTTAGAATTCTTCGTCAAATATTTGGTTTCCGGATGTTAACTTTAGTATTTGTTTTTCGATTGGCTTCAAACTTGTTAGTCTTTTTCTCAAATGACTGAAAAATTTAGTCATTTCACAAAATCACTGATTTCAAAGTCTGACCGTAACATATATATATATGCCAGTATAAATTTCTCGCACTCTTAAAAAATTGCAAATGTGTTAAAATGGTACAATTTGAACAGTTCACGGGCGTATGATGCAATGCCCAGCGGTGCTCTTGTTAACTGGGTGCTGGGGAGGAATAACCTGACGTGGGACTGGGTCGATGTAGACCACCTCGTAAGAGGACTGTGACATATCAGCGGAAGCCCAAAGAATTATTATTACTATTAACATGACCAAGTACCAATTAATCGCATGCTCTCTCTAAAATTCAATGACTTTATCAGCTGAACAATCAGTTGTTATATCTGCAGGGTGTTGCCCCTTAACTGTTTGAGTGTTAGAAGCCACTATCATGGCTATATTTAAAAGTGCTGAAAGCCACTTTAGTGGCTTTGCATTGTATGCACCATGGCTTGCTCTCTTCTCTGCTATAGGAAAGATTCTTTGCATAAAGTTGTTTTATTAGAATTTATTGGAGAGTGCCTTTTGGCACTCTCCAATAAATTAGAACAAAACAATTATTTACAAACTAAATCTAGCACAAGTAAAGGACCCTTGCTGGTAGCATGATATCTTTGAAAAAATTTCTGTTGTTAACAAATCACATTTAAATAATAACCTTGTACTCTCTGAGTTTAAGGGAAAAAATGTTCCTGGTATGTAAGGGCAGCAATTTTTTTTAGATTCCAACAACTCTTCAGCTAACATGACTACCAGATGACACATAGAAAATATTTTCTTGAATGACAAAAATGTTCATATTTTTTTTTACCCCACTCCTTAGCACCATTTCATTAGGCTTGTTCCATTGAATGGTTACAAACAATGTTTCAAAGGTAAAATTTTAAAAAAAATAAAATTTGAATGATGATTTCTGTACATAGCTTTGCCGGATTGGCCTTCTGTTAGATAAAGAGTTGCACATTTAATATATTATTGTTTCCTTTTCTTGAGGAAGCCCTTGGCCCTCCCTCTGTTAGGTGAAAGGTTGCACAGTTAATATATTGATGTTTCATTTCCCCTGCCCAAAGAAGTTGAGCATTGCTTGTCTACTATGATAGAAAAGTTCTGCTTTACTGGCAAAATAGGCTGTTACCAGTCTTGGTGTGAAAGCCCTCCAAAGTGGCCAGCATGGTATAAATGATTGGCTAAACTTGACTTATGTTGTTGTCATGGTGTAGTTGTAGATGCTGAAAGTGACCTTAAACACTAATAAATAAATATTTTTATACTGTACCAATGACCCAGACATAGCTGGTGCTAACTCTTAAAAATCTAGGGCCAAACACAAATTTTGCCCCCCAATCTCCAAAATTTGCATCTAAAACCGAAAAAATCATGTCCTAAAAGGTCCTCCATACTTTCCCTCCACTGTGCATGCGCAGTGTCAAGGAGGTCTCGAAATTGGCGCCAATTATCATTCTTTGTTTGGCCCTTCATCAGTTCACATCTGACTGATATTTGTGCTTGTAAATCTCAGTTTAAATGATGCCAGACACATAAATATTAGAGAAATGGTGGATCTAAAGAGGAAATAGGAGGAGGAGAGGAAAAATGAGTGGCAGGAAATAATCAGGGCTGTAACTTAAAATTTTTTACGAAATTATGTTATGTTGCCTAATTTCGAGGCATGGGCCTGTTGTTGTCATTCTTGCTATAAAGTTACACTGCTTGTTCAGTGTTTCCTCTCTCCCTTTCCTTTAAGTCCCCCCTTGCTATTCTCCCATGCTTTTGGCATATTTTCTGTAATATTATTACTAAAATTTCTTGGGAGTTTTAGCTGGGTAACAGAATGAATTCTGTTCTTTTCCCCATGTTCACGTCCTCACCCATGGGTGTTTAGGCGTAGTGTTCTGCATCTACCATCTGATGTTCTGCAGTTTCTTCCCTGGAAGTCTCTGTATTGCATCAGATAGTGTGTTATTGGTAACTGATTTTGGGCCATGGTTATCAGTGCCTGGAGTCATGTTTCTGGTGTTTATACACTTCTTGTTTACATTGACAACGGTTCTGTTGAGAGGGATTTTCTTGTCTTTGTATTAGCTTAATCATAACAAGATACATTATTATTATACGTAAGTGTTGCATTAATTTTTTTGTAATATTTTAAAAAATTTTGTCCACACTAAGGCTTTTTGGGATCCATTGGGGCTCAACGTTACTTTCAGAAACTTGGGCTTTTCTGAAAAAAATATTTTTTCAAAAAAATTTTTTTGATTTCAATTATTTTTTCTATACTAATGGATCATGTTATTATGTATCTTTGTTTTCAGGGGTTGGTGCGAGTACTAGGACTCCCCGTGGGAACCCCGGGAAGTAAGCAGCACTTGTTTACTGTGGTAAACCAGTTCCGCTTTACTAGTAAAATAGGACCCAGTCACCAATGCTTGGGGTGAAAGTCCTCTAAAATGGGCAACATGTGGATCAACGATTGACTAAACTTGACTTCATCTCCATGTTGTGTCACGATTAGCCATGGTGCATAAATATGTGACATTAACCATCAACAAACAAACAAGTACTAGGACTTTTTGTGTTCTTTTCACAATGAAAGAATATTGTTCAAATTGTTATAAGAGGAAATCTTCCTCTGACTTTCATAATCATTGTATTAATTGTAGTCAGTGTACTCGCACTAACTCCTGTTCAGTATGTGTCAATTGGGATGACAAACATTGGAAACGTGTGTCACGGTATGTTGTTAGCGGGGAAAAGGCCATGCCGGTCCTTTCTCCGCAGGGTCACTCTAATTTATCAATCTCTATTTCAGAGGAACAAGAACAGGGTGATGTTTCCGTGATGTCTTCCAAAAGTGTGCCTCCATCGTCACAGTTAAATGAAGAGCTAGCGGCAAAAGTGCTCATGGAAATACGTCAATTGCCTAAGAGGCCCCTAGTAGGATCGATGGTATTGGCGTCCGCTAGCTCGCCCGGTGTAGCAACCATTCATCGAATGGCTCGGCAGCCGGGTTCGTCCGTTGCGGTCTAGGAAGGAGATTTGGGTGATGCGAGCACTATAATAAGACAAAGTGCACACCCAGTGACGACGGATCAGAGGAGAGAACGGAGGAAGCCTATTAGTCCGGTTCCTAGCTCGTCCAGGTCCATCCGGGCTGCGAGCGAGAGAGGTCCCTCTCTCGTACAACAACATCTGGGACCAGATGTTGTGGTACAAAACGTTTCGCATTCGGAGCATACGTCCGCCGCTCGTGACGCTCCGTTATATAGACAGTCCGGAGAGACTGTCGAAAAGGCTTCCTCATCCTCATGGCAGCGCACACGACCGCACCTTGGCTAGGTGACCACAGATATCCAGCCAGCTTCGCCGATCAGGGATTCCATGGCGACCAGGTCACGCCATCCGGTAGCCAGGGACACAAGGCCTGTAGACTCCAGACGTTCGCATAAAAGAAGTATGCAGGAGTCAACGTACATGGAGCTTCCAGCGGCAAAGCAACGTAAGACCGCTACTCCACAGGCCTCAGTGACGGACGTGCTATCCCAAATAGCACAACTTATCGCAGCATCCCAGCAAACGACAGAATCTCTGTTGGATCAGGAATTATCCGACAACGCTGGGTCGGTACGCTCCGCCGAAGCATCGGGTACGGACGACCGAGAACTTCATAGGGTCCGACAGGATGGCGATAGGGATTCGGAGGATTTGGAGCTTTCCCTTTCAGAACAACATAAAGCTGCCGTAGATTTTATCCGGCATTACCTTCCAGAGGTTGTTCCGTCGGACCAGAATGCTGCGATGCCGGATAAGAGACTGATAGCGTCATTGGGCACAGAATTTTTGGATCGGTTCAGGGACATCGTCCCTGAGTTTCCGACACAGTCCAATAAGGTCACAAGAACATTTGAATTATTGAACGACGCTGTTTATAAGGTTGCTACCAAAACGGGCAAGTCTGGTTTCTTATCCGCAAATGCCCTAAATCTGCCTTTCATCAATTCAAGGAATAAATTCGAAACGGCAGGACAGGGCATACCGAGAGTTCCTCTGCGTCTAGACGACGAGGCTGAAGACTTGGAATTGTCTATACCGTCGTCTATGTCAATTCCAACCACGACACTGGAAACGACAATAATGTCTAACAGAGTTAACTTAGACGCCTTATCATACGCAGATCACCTTACTAAGGCGTTATCATTACGTCTTTAAGGGAAAGAATTCCAGGATATACTATCCTCATTAAGACTTCTTTCAAGGGCAGTAGCTTATTCCACGTATAACTCCACCCTTTCAGTGGCAAACCTGGAGTTGGTTAGACTTGACACAGCCCTAGCTACATCCACGCGCGTGGATGGTAAGGTGAAGAACTCTCTCAGAGTCGCTTCGGTCTCCGGAGAGCTTCTCTTCGACGGCAAGCTTTCAGCAATCTATGATAAGATAACTAAGAAAGCTTCGGATTCTCTGCTTTTCAAATCCGCTTCCAAAAAGCTGGATACAGCAGAAAAGAGTAAGACAGGCACTTCTGGGACAAGTACGCCCAAGTGAAGTTCCTATAGAGGTTCCTATGCATCCTCTAGGTCTTATTCTAGAGACCGTCAAGGCAGCGACTCTCGTGCGGGACGTTCTTCTGGCCGAGATTACCGGTCAGACGTCCCTAGGTCGACGGGGCGAGGTTCGGGTCGTGGAGGACGTACTTTCTCCTTCCGCAAGCCTCGCAGGTCCAGGAGGTGATGGTTTGAACCTCTATCGTGTTCCGGTAGGCGGAAGATTATCGAGTTTTATAAACGAGTGGGCGTCAATTACAGACGACCCCTGGGTTCGAGGGGTGATTTCGGAAGGACTAAGAATATCCTTCAAACGAAAGCCTCCATTAACTCGAAGTCTAAAATGGACTCAGCTTCCGTCGAAAACCACAGAAAAGAGACGCTCTTTTATCAGAAGTACAGTCTCTTCTGAAGAAGAACGCGGTAGAGGTCGTAGAAGACCAGGAATCACCGGGTTTCTACAGCCATCTGTTTCTGGTTCCGAAACCAGACGGCTCGTTCTGTCCAGTCATAGATCTGAGCTGGATAAACAAGCTGATCGTCACTCCGAAGTTCTATATGGAGACAATTCGATCAGTCAGAGTGAGTATTTGGGTGAACGACTATGCTACAAGCATAGATCTCAAGGATGCGTACTTTCACGTCATGGTACATTCGACATTCAGAAAGTATCTACGCTTCGCAGTCCTAGGAGTTGTATATCAGTTCCGAGCGATGTGCTTCGGTTTGAACCTAGCGCCCTGGGCTTTCACTCGAATAATGAACTCGGTAATGATATATTTCCGAGCTCATTCATCTGCGGTAACGGCCTACCTGGACGACATTTTTTCTTCAGAGGTACGGCAACGAGTTAACGCTTCAGAACGATGTGCAGAATCTGCTTCTATTACTCCGACGTCTCAGTTTTATAATAAACGAGGAGAAGTTGGATCTGGTGCCGTCCAAGTCATTCACTCATCTGGGAATGAGCTTCGAGATGCACAACAATCTCGTTCGTCTGCCGTTAACCAGAGCGAAATTAATCAGTTGTTATGCTCGCTATTGTCTTCACTCAGACAAAGTCACAGCGAGAGAGTTCATGAGACTGATAGGTCTGTGCGGAGCCGCTGCGGATCTCATTCCTATGGGACGGTTACGCACTCGTCCTCTCCAAATTTTCTTGACGCAGAATTGAAGTGTAAAGATTCATTCGCTCGATATAGACGTTCTCTTGTCAAATCAAGTGAAACAAGAGATTCAGACCTGGGCAAACATTCAGTGGTTGACTCAGGGAGTCCCACTGCAGTTGCCGGATCCGAGTTTTATGATTATGACGGATGCCAGTCAAACAGGTTGGGGTGCAACATTGATCCCAACGGATTCGAAGTGCCAGGGTCTTTGGGATCCGCAGTTCCTAGGCAAGCACATAAACATCAAGGAAATGATGTCAATTTGGCTTGCACTACGTCATTGGATGAACATTATTCAGAAAGCACATGTCCAAATCCTGTCCGACAATACGACAGTAGTAGCGTATATTCGGAACCAGGGAGGCACTCTTTCCGTTCCGTTATTCAATTTAACGAAAAGAATCCTTTTGTTTGTTCTAGAACACCAAGTTCTACTTTCGGTTCGTCATATTCCGGGTCGTCTGAATGTATTAACAGACTCCCTTTCACGGAAGGGTCGCTTGTTGCCGTCAGAATGGACTCTCAGCAAACAGGTATTCAATCAGATTTGCTACCAATGGGAGCGGCCAGATAGACTTATTTGCGACACAACTCAACAATCAGTTGCAGACATATGTGTCTCCATGTCCGGATCCCCAAGCATATGCAGTAGACGCTCTATCGATCTCGTGGGACGGAATGATAGGATATGCGTATCCTCCAGCAGCGTTGATTCAGCAGATATTGCTAAAGATAAAACAATCTCAATGCAAAATTCTATTGGTAGCATCTCTGTCTCCACAGAGACCATGGATAAATCTACTCAGGTGTCTGCTGTGGGACTTACCGCGAAAACTTCCTCCACGAGAGGATCTTCTTTCGCAGGGGAAATCGCGTCAACTACATCACAACCCGCAAGGTCTCAACCTTCATGTATTTCCGTTGTGCGGTCCTTCTTGCACGGCAAGCATTTTACAGGATGAGCAGTTGACGCGATTTCTAACTGCAGGAGGACCTCCTCTTCGCTAAACTATGCAGCTAAGTGGAAGGTCTTTCGTCGTTGGTGTAGGGATCATTCTGTTGATATTTTTGATCCCTCCATACCAGACATTGCAAACTTTCTAGTATACTTGTTTGACGAGATCAAACTGCAGCCTGTTACTATTAAAGGTTATAGGTCTCTGTTATCTGATACCTATGCACACCATGATAGTTTACAAATTGGATCTAATGTCTCTTTATCTAAATTAGTTAGAAACTTCTCGATAAATAGACCTAGAACCCTTAGATTAATTCCTAAATGGAATTTAGCTTGGGTTCTTCTTAAACTAAAAGAAAAGCCATTTGAGCCTCTTGAGACAGTAGATTTCAAATTCTTGTCTTATAAGACAGCATTTCTCTTAGCTTTCTCTTCTGCTAGAAGAGTCAGTGAGCTTCATGCACTATCTGTGGACGATTCTCACTATCGTAGTGTCGGGAACACTATTACCTTTACTACAAATGTTGGATTTTTGGCTAAGAATCAGGCTCCTAATAAATATCTGGAACCTATTGTTATTTAGGCCCTTCCGTCTTCAGACGGGCATAGGCCTTTACTCTGTCCGGTTAGAGCTTTACATATTCATAAACGAAGATCTCAGTTTATCAGAAAGGGACGAAAACGCTTCTTTCTGTCTTTGATGCGTAATAGAAAGGACATTACGGCCCATTCTATTGCTAGATGGATTCTAATAACTATCTGTACTGCTTATGATAATCTATCTTCAACTCAGCAGTCTGTGCTTAAGATTTCGGTTCATGAAGTAAGAGCTCTTTCTACATCTTGCGCTTACGCAAATAGTGCTGCTATTACAGATTTAATGAAGGCTGCATATTGGTCTCAGCCATCCACATTCACGAATTTTTATCTCAGAAATATTGAGTCCATTTCTGGAGACCTGCATTGTTTAGGTCCGTTATCTGTTGCTCAGAATGTCGTCCACTAAACAGTTGCAACTATAGTTATGCAGGCTTTCTGTTCCGGCAGTGACTCCGTCCAGCTGCCCTCTTCGCTCTGGGCTATTTGACCCAGGGCAAGGGGAAGGGGGGGGGGGGGGGTGTTCCCTTAGGTCACCTGTTTTATAGTGAAAAGCAAGGGGATACCTCCTCCGGAGTCAGTAATTCTGAGTCGTTACCGGGATTGTTTTAAAGTGTAAAGTTAATGTTTAAAATTCATTCAGGTCATATTTTTAAAGTGTAGCTCGGTGTGAAGCATTTGTATATGTCACGTGTCAAACGGGTGTTAATATACAATCCTCGGACACTTTTAAAGAGTATAAAGAGTCTCAATTCTCTGGACTGACTTTATTTATTGGCTTACTTTAAAAATAATTAGTATAAAGGGTTATACTGGATGTTAATAGAGAACATGAATGTTATTATGCTCAATTATGGAAGGTGTTGTGTCTTTCTAATTTATCATAAATAAGAAAGATACATGTAAAGCCTAATACTCCTTTTTCCCTCGAGGGGATGACTCTATTATATATAGTTGAGCTTATTGGATTTTCCTCTATGTCCTAGGCCCTCCAGCCTTTTTACTATTCAGCTATGTCTGGGTCATTGGTACAGTATAAAAATGTTAAAAAAATTATAGTAATTTATATATTTATTATACTTACCAATGACCCAGACGGGGATGGCCCTCCCAGGAGTTGGGAACTCATACCTCCCCGCTGAGTACATAGCACTGACCAGGCACTGCTTGTAAGAATGATAATTGGCGGCAATTTCGAGACCTCCTTGACACTGCGCATGCGCAGTGGAGGGAAAGTATAGAGGACCTTTTAGGACATGATTTTTTCGGTTTTAGATGCAAATTTTGGGGATTGGTGGGCAAAATTTGTGTTTGGCCCTAGATTTTTAAGAGTTAGCACCAGCTATGTCTGGGTCATTGGTAAGTATAAAAAATATATAAATTACTATAAATTTTTTAACAAACAATGGTTTTCCATCAACTGTTTCATCAGTATTTATTTCAGCCATGAGGATGCAGATGATATAGTATCATAGACTTTCCATCATATGGTATGGAATTGCACTGCCATTCATCTGTATAGTCATGGATCAGTGAACTGTTGCATATCCTGAACATATGGTATAACCTCTGGGAGCATGGTGGCACAGTGCTTATAAAGTACATCAAACCGAAAGGTTCACGGTTCAATCCCTGCCAGTGGTAACTGCATTGTATCATTGGACAAGGCGCTTCATCCCGATAGCCCATGTGGGGGGCACAGGGTCTCATTGTACTGAGGCATACTGCACATCGATGGTGCACATGTCTTCAACCAGTGCTAACATTGCTTGCATGGAGGTAGTACGTTGGAGAGACTGACAGTTACTCGCCATTGGCTAGTGGTTCTCTCAGGATTTTCCGGCTTCTTCCACCCGTAAAACTGTCCAATATGAGGTGACCATGGCTGTTGAAAGTGTCATTAAACCTCAATAGATAAATAAATAAATGATATAACGTCTAGCACTGCATATTATAACAACAAAAATAATAACTGAATTTCATCTGTCGTGAAGTCAGATTTTAAATCTGACCATGTAACCATACTGCATAACTGTTAAAGTACTTCATTTATGTGAACTAATGTGGCAATGAAAAATGGCACACATAAGGTTGTTGTTAACTGGCAGAAAAAAAAATAATATATAACAGAGGTTAGCCTAAGTACAAAGGTTTTTGTGTTTCCAAGTCGAACTTCACTGAGTCAAAATAGTTTCCAACTGCTGCATTCTTCTTCAGTGGCATGAAAGCCAGAGGCCACCATTGCTGGCTCCTTTTTTATACGTTCATGAGAATTATGTTTTGACCCAGTCAATTAGGAGTATGACTGCGTCATTTTGAGGTGATGAGGTCAATGTTGCTGTTTGAAGTGACCGCACTGCCTTGGTCACTGGCAGTGGGAGGAGGGCAGGGGTAAAATCTTTTTGACCTGTGGCCTTTGTGTCGACAGTCATGTAAGGGTGTGCCCCTAGTGAGGCATGTACCTAGACTAGTAGACTTGTGGCGAGGACCACTTTGGTTGATGGTTTGTGTTGGAATCGGATGGGGGAGGCAGTGACTCATACTTTTATGCCTGTGACTCCATGGCACATCTCCATCAAATTTTGGCCATGAGGACCTCAATGGATGGGGATGATGTTGGCATGATATTGATGTTGCTAGTGGGAGTACTTTCACTAGTTTTCGATAAGTTTACCACAAAGGTCGGTCTGCATGAAACCTGATAAATGTTAACTGGAAGTGCGCCACATTATTTTTTGTTGTCAAAATTTGTTTGTATATTTTTGCCTTGTTACAATTTATGGGAGAGTGCCCACAGGCGCTCTCCCTTAAATTGTAACGATGCAAAACCATACAGACTAAATAATTTCACGCACTTCAAATAGACCTCTAATGTGGGCTTTTAGCACTTTACCAGTTAAGATACATGGTTAGCAGCTGTTAGGGGAACTAGATTGTTAATTGTTGTCAGCAAGTTCTGATTTACTTGTACAATAGGACTGCCATCAATGCCTTGAGAGAATGTGCACATCGGTGTGTATTTTAGATATGAACAAGTGCACAACATGATTTTATACTTTTGTTGAATAAACACTATGAATGTTTCAGGTCGTGTTTTTAATAATGATAAAGTATATCCAATTAGTGAACTGATGTATTTTGTGGCCTAATCATGTCATGGTTGCTGATGAGCAGTCATAAACTAATTTGTCCAAATGGGAACTCTACGAAGTTTAAAACCCTGACTGCCAATTACTCCCGTTGTTTAACCTTGTATGTTAGTTTCCTGAATCCCCTCCACAAATAATAACTGCATTATTAGAACACCAGCAATAACTGTGCATTATTAGAACAATAATTGTTCTTTATTAGAACACAAACAATAACTGTGCATTATTAGAACATAACTGGAAAGAGAGTGGTGGCCAAAGATAAGTGCTCTGGTCTCTCATGCCAGAGGTCCCTGGATTGATCCTTGGTCAGGGGAAAGTTCTTGAGGTGTCTGAACACTCTGTCAGCATCAATTGTGTGGTTGATGCTGTTACAGTGTACCATTCTATCAGGTGCGGATGGAGAAGATCCCTTCATAGTATTTGAAAAGAGCGAGGGCACAAAGTTGCCACTACAAAGGTCATCCCACACACCTGCAGCATTGGGCAAAGGAGAGGCGTTAATATAAGTTGCATAACTTGTTTGCCAATAAAATAAAAAACTGTGCATTATTGAAACACTTTGATTGTCTACCTGAACAGTCAGTGCACTTCTCCATGGGAACCCTGGAAAATGAAGCAACACTTGATTACTGTAGTAAACAAGCCCTGTTTTACTGGTAAAATAGGACTCAGTCACCAATGCTTGGGGTGGAAGTCTTCTAAAATGGGCAGCATGGGTACAAATGATTGACTAAACTTGGCTTTATCTACATATTGTGGTCACAATTAGCCATTGTGCAGAAATGTGTGACCTTAACACCGATAAATAAATAAATAAATGAAGAAGTCCAAACACTAACAGTACTGTCCATTTTTGAGTAATCTCCAATATACCAAAGCCAAATGAAATTATTTAAGTTTTGGATATTGGCATTTAATTTTATAAAATTGATTTAAGGTTTTTGGATACAAAGCACAGAATTTATGAAAAATGGGTTTAAGTCAGATAATACACAAGGCTCTGGCTATTCATCCAGATAATGCTCGCGGGCTTTCCCGCATCCATTATCTGACTGGATACTCAGAGCCTTGTGTATCTTCCTTTACAGAGTAGTACTTGTTTAACAGGTAGAGTGGGTGCATGGTGGCTCAGTAGGTAGAGATGCAGGCTGCAATCCAAGAGGTCCTCGTTTCAAATTCTACCTGCGGCAAACACGTTGTGTCCTTGGGCAAGACACTAAATCCCAATTGCCCATGTGGGGGCACAGCGGCATTGTGATCTAAGGCGTACTGCATGTCGATGGTGCACTTGTCTTCAGCCAATGCTAACCCTGCTTGTGTGGAGTTAGTATGTTGGGGAGTCTTGACAGTTGCTCGGTGGTTCTCTCCAGGTACTCCGGCTTCCTCCACCCATAAAACTGTCCGGCTGTTGAAAGTGTTGTTAAACCCCAATAAATAAATAACTGGTAGAGTGCTGGAAACCCATATTTGGGCTTTATTCTGAAGTGCAGGTCCACATTACTTACAGGCTTTCTGTTCTGTGGACAGGCTTCCAAGAATTATTTATTCTCCCCCCAAAAATGTTCTGGAGCATATAGTTGCTGATTTGTCCATCTTTCCATGCATCTGACCATTCATCCATCCATCAGTCCATCCCTCTGTCCATTTGCAGCGATATCTCAGCAGTGAGTGGATGGATTTCAATTAAATTAAATATGAGGGATCCTTGTGACAAACCGCTCCTGCACATATTATAAAAATGTTGCCATCATATTTTCACCAGAATACGGTCCTTTCATTTCAAAAACATATGTCAAATGATTTCTCATAGAGGGGGACCACAATTTTAGAAATAAGCTTGTTAACTATGTCAACTGCTGGGGAGCATCCATCAATTTTACTAATTTTCTTATTAACTCCCTTCACTCTGATGTCAAAATAAGTAAATTTCAAGTAGCCATTTTTCCCATAATGCAACTGGGAATTTAACCAATTCAATCTTGTTTGACAGAGCTCAATGAGCTCTGTCAAACAAGATTGCATTGGTTAAATTTCTAGTTGCATTATGGGAAAAATTTGCACCTTGAACTTTAGATATTTCGACATCTGTGTGCAGGGGGTTAAGTGAAATTATTTATTCTCTATGGGTTTGCTTTGTTACAAATCATGGGAGGGTGCCTTTTGCACTCTCCCATGAGATGTAACAAAGCAGAGATGTGAACAAATTTTGGTAACCCAAAATAATTCAGCACTTTACCAGTTAATGTTATGGGTAAGTTTTGCTTTACCAGTATAATAAGACCTCGTAATCAATGCCTTGTGTGATAGTCCTCTTCAATGGATATCTCAGGTTATAAACAATTGATTAAACTTGATTTTACACGTGAATTATATTCAAAATGCAATCAGAGCTGTTGACAGTGACAGTCAACTCTAAAAACAAACATGAAATAATTTATAAATTTAAGAAACAAAAAAAGTGTGTTTTATGAAAATTATTGATGAAAATATAGTGGAATTTATGGTACCAATTAAAGCTTTTTGATAAAAGAGCTGTTGTTAAATGCTGTTAAATTTGTTATTGCAATAATATGTAGTGCAGTAATATGAACTGGTGTTTTTCCTCGCTCTTCAATTTATCATTCTAGTCAATACCCATCTCCCATGGGAACTCACTAATAGAAATGGAGCAGTGCTTGTTTAGTGTAATGACAAGCTTAAGTTCTGTTCCACTGGTAAAATGGGACCTGGTAACCAATGCCTGGGGTGAAAGTCGATTGTTTGAATTGACTATAACTTGTCTTGTGACCATGATATAGCCCTAGATGCTGAAAATGAAATTAAACATCAATAAATAGATAAAGTCATATGATTTTGACACAATATAGCCCTGCTTGTTGAAAGTATCATTAAATCCCAGTAAATAAACAAAACAAGTGTTGTGATTATGTAAGTACTATTGAATTTGTAAAATATTAACCCTTTACCTAACATGAAAAGCAGACGATACTTGCAAAAAAATTTCTTGAATTACTCATTTTTGTCTCAGAAACATAGATTATGACCCCTCATTGGAACGAGCTAGATGAGCTCATTCCAATGAGAGGTCATAATCTATGTTTTTGAGATAAGAAAATGAAAAAATAATGAAAATTAATTGGAGATTTTTTAGAATAGTGCTGGCCGGTTTTGGCCATTGCATTGGGTAAAGGGTTAAAACAGTTTTAACATCATTATAGACTTATTCATTTTTAGCTCACCCACTTCAACAAAGTGATAGGCTATTATGATGGCTATGGCTGCTGTACATGTCCACTTTGGTAAAAGTCGGTGTTTAGATCTTTTTCTCAAAATCCTGTGACCCTATGGCTTTGATATTTTGTATGTGGGTAGTCGGGGACCTTCCGAACAGTATTCTACCCCCCAAATTTGGGGATAAAAATTTATTTTTGAAGTTGTAAGAATTACAAATGTTATGTCATATGGTGTGAATGTTTGTCATATGGTGTGAATGTTATGTTGCTTGAACCTGTTTGGTGTTTATTATGCCCCCAACTTGAAAAGTCAAAGGGGCATCTAGTGGAGACCTCCGTCCCTGCCTTTCATCCATTCGTCTGTGTGACCGTCCGTGCATTCATCCATTCGTCTGTTTGTCCATTTGTCTGTTCATCAGTACAAACATTTTCCCTTGTATCTCATCCACTGCTACTCCGGTTTGAATAATATTTGGAGTTGTGATAGTGCATCATGGGAGAACAATGTCTGTATAGTATGAGTTTCTGTGACACATTTTTTGCAGAGTTATGGCCCTTTTTCACTCTTTCAACTTAGACATTTTTTTTAGCTTAGGGGCATTAGCAACGCTTTGCGATGCAGGCCTCTTGTTTGTCTTCTTGTGACCTTCAGAGGCAACTGACACCTCAATACTACAAAATTTAAGAATATATTTTTCTGATATTTTAATGTATTTTGACTTTGAAAATTTCACAGTCTAGTGTTGTAAGAGCTTGGGTTAAGATTGTTGTCCCAAAGTCAAGCACCTATTGACGCTTTTTTTATTTTGGGGGTTTTATTCAATTTTAATCAAATTTTTGGGCAAAACTTAGTTTTTTGAAGTTGTAAGAATTTGTGTTTAGATCATATTGAATTCATGTTATGTTGCTTTAACAAAGCTATTTCATGTTTATTTGTCTTCTTATGACCTTCAGAGGCAACTAAAACTTCATTGCTGCAAAATTTAAGAATATTTTTACAATTTTTTTTCCACAAATTTTAATGTTTTTTTTTTTTACTTTGAAAATTTCACAGTCCAGTGTTGTAAGAGTTTGTGTTGAGGTAGTTGTCCCAAGGTCAAGTAACCATCAAGGGTTAAGAGTTGAATACATGAGTGTTCAGGATGCACCACCACCATGGTGATTAACCCTCATATTGTGTTTTTTTGTCTCCCACTTTTTGAAAAAAATGGGAGATATTAAATTCGGGGTGTCCTCCCGTGTTTTTTGTTTCCAGACTCTAACTTTCTTTACTGTGACCGGATTTCGATGAAATTTGGGAGTAGATCACTTTCATCATTTGTGGGTCCAAGTTCAAATGTGGGCATTTTCCACACGTATTTAATTAGGTTGCTGAAATTTGATTGGTTGACAGTTTCCAGACTCTAACTTTCCTTAAAATCAACCGATTTCAATGAAATTTCATATATGGATTACTTTTTTATCAATACCTAGGTCAAGTTCGAATGTGGGAAATTTTTTACCGAAAATCTGTCTGTCTGCCTGTCCGTCTGTCCCGTGCATCAATGCACCTTGGACTAAAAGCCGTATTTATGAACTGATCTTCACAAAACTTCTTGGGTGTCTTTGTTATCATTGTGAGACCAGAATATGTGTTTTGGAGTGTGGTCCAAAATCCAAGATGGCCACCAGTGGCCATTTTGTTCCAAAATTGGGAGTAATCAGTTTTTTGTACAGAACTTCTATATGAAAGTTCGGATTTGAATAAATTTTTGTATGAATGTTTAGTAACATGCAATACATCACATATAATATGGGTTTTGTTCGCGTGCAAAAATTATGCAAATTAGTGAAACTGATTTATTCAGTGCTACTACTAATACACAGTAAGTGCACACCTTCCATGTTTTTCGTTTCCAGACTCTAACTTTCCTTACAGTCAGTCGATTTCGATTAAATTTGGGTAGTAGATCACTTTCATCAATTGTGGGTCCAAGTTCAAACATGGGCATTTTCCATGTATGTTTAATTAGGTTGCTTAAATTTGATTAGCTGATGGTTTCCAGACTCAAACTATCCTTAGAGTCAACTGATTTCAATGAAATTTCATATATGGATTACTTTTATGAATACCTAGGTCAAGTTCGAATATGCAAAATTTTGTACCGAAAATCTGTCCGCCTGCCTGTCCGTCTGTCCCATGCATCAATGCACCTCAGACTAAAAGCCGTATTTATGAACCGATCTTCACAAAACTTCTTGGGTATCTTTGTTATCATTGTGAGACCAGAAAATGTGTTTTGGAGTGTGGTCCAAAATTCAAGATGGCCACCAGTGGCCATTTTGTTCCAAAATTGGGTCTAATCAGTTTTTTGTACAGAACTTCTATATGAAAGTTCGGATTTGAATAAATTTTTGTATGAATGTTTAGTAACACGCAATACACATCACATATAATACAGGTTTTGTTCTTGTGCATAAATTATGCAAATTAGGGAAACTTTGATTTATTCAGTGCTACTACTTACACACTGTAAGTGCACACCTTCCGTGTTTTTCGTTTCCAGACTCTAACTTTCCTTACAGTCAGTCAATTTCGATGAAAACTGGGTAGTAGATCACTTTCATCAATTGTGGGTCCAAGTTCAAATAGGGGCAATTTCCGCGGATATTTAATTAGGTTGCTTAAATTTGATTGGCTGACGGTTTCCAGACTCAAACTATCCTTAGAGTCAACCAATTTTGATGATTCTTGGTGACTTCAACATGGATCCGTCAAATTCACATCTTACCACTTTTCTTCATCGGTATAATTTTCTGCAGATTGTGAATGAACCTACTCATTTTCATGGCAACATTTTGGACTTCATCATTACTTCTTTTGCAACTCTACAAAGTCAGACTCTCCCAGTACCATATACAGACCACCATATTATCTGGACATCACTTCCAAGGTTTCATTAACTTCCAATCACAAGCTTTACAGGTTGGTTAACACTTTTCACATCAGTTTAACGTAATATGTCTTATCATACAGTCTTAATTTTTAAGTCATTCTCACAGTTACACGCCACATCACTTTACTTGCTTTGACAGTGACCTCCGTGAAAATAAATCTGAAGCTACTGTCTGAAGCACTGTCTGTTCTGTGTCTTCTAAATAACTTCCACTTGCAACTCAACTATATTCCACTGGATGCATTAATTCCCCTTGAAACTGCTTCCCAGCGGGAGACATGAATTCACTGAATTTGCTTGTTCAATATTAATTTCTCAGTAAAACTTAGTATTTTAGAAGTTGTGAGAGTTTGCATTTAGGTAAGATTGTGTGCATGTTATATTGATTTATGTTTATTATCCCCGCTTTCGTTGGGGATATTGTCGTTATCTCCGTCCGTATGTACGTCCGTCCGTCCATCCGTCCGTACGTCCGTCCGGTGTTACATTCACTTGCATTAATGTTTAAACTATGCTAATGTGTTCAGGTATCACCAGTACATGTGCATGAAGGTTTCGGGATTTTGATTTGGTTCCAAGTGGTTCCAGTGGAACCATTTTTATCCTTAGAAAATCTTTGTCCGCTCAAAGGTTCTTAGGGTATTGAATTCGATACGTTTAAACCATGTTAACATGTTCAGATAGCATCTGTAGATGTGCATGAAGGTTTCGGAATTTTGATTTGGGTCCAAGTGGTTCCAGTGGAACCACTTTTATCCTTACAAAATCTTTGTCCGCTCAAAGGCTCTTAGGGTATTGAATTCGAAACTTATAAACCATGTTAACATGTTCAGATAGCATCTGTAGATGTGCATGAAGGTTTCGGAATTTCGATTTGGGTCCAAGTGGTTCCAGTGGAACCACTTTTACCCTCAGAAAATCTTTGTCTGCTCAAAGGCTCTTAGGGTATTGAATTCGAAACATTTAAACCATGTTAACATGTTCAAATAGCATCTGTAGATGTGCATGAAGGTTTCGGAATATTGATTTTGTTCCAGGTGGTTCCAGTGGAACCACTTTTATCCTTAGAAAATCTTTGTCCGCTCAAAGGTTCTTAGGGTATTGAATTCGAAACGTTTAAACCATGTTAACATGTTCAGATAGCATCTGTAGATGTGCATGAAGGTTTCGGAATTTTGATTTGGGTCCAAGTGGTTCCAGTGGAACCACTTTTATCCTTACAAAATCTTTGTCCGCTCAAAGGCTCTTAGGGTATTGAATTCGAAATGTTTAAACCATGTTAACATGTTCAGATAGCATCTGTAGATGTGCATGAAGGTTTCGGAATTTTTATTTGGTTCCAGGTGGTTCCAGTGGAACCACTTTTATCCTTAGAAAATCTTTGTCCACACAAAGGCTCGTAGGGTATTGAATTTGAAACGTTTAAACCATGTTAACATGTTCAGATAGCATCTGTAGATGTGCATGAAGGTTTTGGAATTTTGATTTGGGTCCAAGTGGTTCCAGTGGAACCACTTTTATCCTTAGAAAGTCTTTGTCCGCTCAAAGGCTCTTAGGGTATTGAATTCGAAACGTTTAAACCATGTTAACATGTTCAGAGAGCATCTGTAGATGTGCATGAAGGTTTCGGAATTTTTATTTGGTTCCAGGTGGTTCCAGTGGAACCACTTTTATCCTTAGAAAATCTTTGTCCACACAAAGGCTCGTAGGGTATTGAATTTGAAACGTTTAAACCATGTTAACATGTTCAGATAGCATCTGTAGATGTGCATGAAGGTTTTGGAATTTTGATTTGGGTCCAAGTGGTTCCAGTGGAACCACTTTTATCCTTAGAAAGTCTTTGTCCGCTCAAAGGCTCTTAGGGTATTGAATTCGAAACGTTTAAACCATGTTAACATGTTCAGAGAGCATCTGTAGATGTGCATGAAGGTTTCGGAATTTTGATTTGGTTCCAGGTGGTTCCAGTGGAACCACTTTTATCCTTAGAAAGTCTTTGTCCGCTCAAAGGTTCTTAGGGTATTGAATTCGAAACGTTTAAACCATGTTAACATGTTCAGATAGCATCTGTAGATGTGCATGAAGGTTTCGGAATTTTGATTTGGGAACCACTTTTATCCTTAGAAAATCTTTGTCCGCTCAAAGGCTCTTAGGGTATTGAATTCGAAACTTTTAAACCATGTTAACATGTTCAGATAGCATCTGTAGATGTGCATGAAGGTTTCGGAATTTTGATTTGGGTCCAAGTGGTTCCAGTGGAACCACTTTTATCCTTAGAAAATCTTTGTCCGCTCAAAGGCTCTTAGGGTATTAAATTCGAAACGTTTAAACCATGTTAACATGTTCAGATAGCATCTGTAGATGTGCATGAGGGTTTCACAATTTTGATTTGGGTCCAAGTGGTTCCAGTGGAACCACTTTTACCCTCAGAAAATCTTTGTCCGCTCAAAGGCTTTTAGGGTATTGAATTCGAAACGTTTAAACCATGTTAACATGTTCAGATAGCATCTGTAGATGTGCATGAAGGTTTCAGAATTTTGATTTGGTTCCAGTGGAACCACTTTTATCCTTAGAAAATCTTTGTCGACTCAAAGGCTCGTAGGGTATTGAATTTGAAACATTTAAACCATGTTAACATGTTCAGATAGCATCTGTAGATGTGCATGAAGGTTTTGGAATTTTGATTTGGGTCCAAGTGGTTCCAGTGGAAATACTTTTACCCTCAGAAAATCTTTGTCCGCTAAAAGGCTCGTAGGGTATTCAATTTGAAACATTTAAACCATGTTAACATGTTCAGATAGCATCTTAGGGTATTGTCGGGGATATTGTCGTTATCTCTGTCCGTAAGTACGTATGTACGTCCGTCCGTCTGTCCGTCCGTCCGTCCGTCCGTCCGTCCGTACGTACGTACGTCCGTCCGGTGTTACATTCACTTGCATTAATGTTTAAACTATGCTAATGTGTTCAGGTATCACCAGTACATGTGCATGAAGGTTTCGGGATTTTGATTTGGTTCCAAGTGGTTCCAGTGGAACCATTTTTATCCTTAGAAAATCTTTGTCCGCTCAAAGGTTCTTAGGGTATTGAATTCGATACGTTTAAACCATGTTAACATGTTCAGATAGCATCTGTAGATGTGCATGAAGGTTTCGGAATTTTGATTTGGGTCCAAGTGGTTCCAGTGGAACCACTTTTATCCTTACAAAATCTTTGTCCGCTCAAAGGCTCTTAGGGTATTGAATTCGAAACTTTTAAACCATGTTAACATGTTCAGATAGCATCTGTAGATGTGCATGAAGGTTTCGGAATTTTGATTTGGGTCCAAGTGGTTCCAGTGGAACCACTTTTATCCTTAGAAAATCTTTGTCCGCTCAAAGGCTCTTAGGGTATTAAATTCGAAACGTTTAAACCATGTTAACATGTTCAGATAGCATCTGTAGATGTGCATGAGTGTTTCACAATTTTGATTTGGGTCCAAGTGGTTCCAGTGGAACCACTTTTACCCTCAGAAAATCTTTGTCCGCTCAAAGGCTTTTAGGGTATTGAATTCGAAACGTTTAAACCATGTTAACATGTTCAGATAGCATCTGTAGATGTGCATGAAGGTTTCAGAATTTTGATTTGGTTCCAGTGGAACCACTTTTATCCTTAGAAAATCTTTGTCGACTCAAAGGCTCGTAGGGTATTGAATTTGAAACATTTAAACCATGTTAACATGTTCAGATAGCATCTGTAGATGTGCATGAAGGTTTTGGAATTTTGATTTGGGTCCAAGTGGTTCCAGTGGAAATACTTTTACCCTCAGAAAATTTTTGTCCGCTAAAAGGCTCGTAGGGTATTCAATTTGAAACATTTAAACCATGTTAACATGTTCAGATAGCATCTTAGGGTATTGTCGGGGATATTGTCGTTATCTCCGTCCGTAAGTACGTATGTACGTCCGTCCGTCTGTCCGTCTAGGCGTCCGTCCGTCCGTCCGTCCGTCCATACGTCCGTCCGGTGTTACATTCACTTGCATTAATGTTTAAACTATGCTAATGTGTTCAGGTATCACCAGTACATGTGCATGAAGGTTTCGGGATTTTGATTTGGTTCCAAGTGGTTCCAGTGGAACCATTTTTATCCTTAGAAAATCTTTGTCCGCTCAAAGGTTCTTAGGGTATTGAATTCGATACGTTTAAACCATGTTAACATGTTCAGATAGCATCTGTAGATGTGCATGAAGGTTTCGGAATTTTGATTTGGGTCCAAGTGGTTCCAGTGGAACCACTTTTATCCTTAGAAAATCTTTGTCCGCTCAAAGGCTCTTAGGGTATTGAATTCGAAACTTTTAAACCATGTTAACATGTTCAGATAGCATCTGTAGATGTGCATGAAGGTTTCGGAATTTTGATTTGGGTCCAAGTGGTTCCAGTGGAACCACTTTTACCCTCAGAAAATCTTTGTCCGCTCAAAGGCTCTTAGGGTATTGAATTCGAAACATTTAAACCATGTTAACATGTTCAGATAGCATCTGTAGATGTGCATGAAGGTTTCGGAATTTTGATTTTGTTCCAGGTGGTTCCAGTGGAACCACTTTTATCCTTAGAAAATCTTTGTCCGCTCAAAGGTTCTTAGGGTATTGAATTCGAAACGTTTAAACCATGTTAACATGTTCAGATAGCATCTGTAGATGTGCATGAAGGTTTCGGAATTTTGATTTGGGTCCAAGTGGTTCCAGTGGAACCACTTTTATCCTTAGAAAATCTTTGTCCGCTCAAAGGCTCTTAGGGTATTGAATTCGAAATGTTTAAACCATGTTAACATGTTCAGATAGCATCTGTAGATGTGCATGAAGGTTTTGGAATTTTGATTTGGGTCCAAGGGGTTTTTCAATCATGTGACAATGATGTGATCAGAACACTACCCTTTATACATCATGTTGGGTGAAGTATCTTGTTTGAAATATTGAAGTAGTTTCACATGTGAGTCTTCAGAAGGAAATTAAATACTGTTTTATCATTTTAAATCACACACATGCGTGAAGCCTTTTTATCCAAGTCTGTATCCTGCACTAACCAAAAAGGAAAGTGCAAATGCGGGGATATACTATAGTGTGCTTCGCACACAAATGGCACCCTCTAGTTTGTCTATTTATGACCTACAGAGGCAAGTAACACTTCATTACTACAAATTTTATGACTATTTTTATATTGTTTTTCAAAATTTTCAATGTTTTTTGGACTTTGAAAATTTCACAGTCCAGTGTTGTAAGAGTGTGTGTGTGTTAAGGTAGTTGTCCCAAGGTCAAGTACCCATCAAGGCTTTGGTATTTAATAGGTGAGCATTAAGAATGCACCATCACAGTGATTAACCCCTATATTTTGGGGTTTTTATTCAATTTTAATCACATTTTGGTATAAAACTTAGTTTCTTTAACCCTTTACCCAACGAATCGCACGCATCCGCCCACGTAATATGCAAATTCAGCAGTTGAAAAAATATTATTTTTCAAAAAATTTCAACAAAACCATATCACGTGACCCCTCGTTGGAACGAGCTCATCGAGCTCGTTCCAACGTGGGGTCACATGATATGGTTTTGTTGAAATTTTTTCAAAAAATTTAAAATTTGATATTTAAAATAATAAATTTTGATATCGTCTGCGTTGGGTAAAGGGTTAAGTTGTAAGATTTTGTGTTTAGGTATATTGTATGAATGTTATGTTGCTTTAACAAACCTCTTTGGTGTTTATCTGCTGTCTCCGTATGACCTTCAGAAGCAACTAAAACCTCATTGCTACAAAATTTAAGAATATTTTTTATAGTTATTTTCACAAAATTTAAGGTATTTTGAACTTTGAAAACTTCACAGAATGGTGTTCTAAGCATTTGTGTTATGGTAGTTGTCCCAAAGTCAGGTATCCCTCAAGTCTTTAGTAGTAAATATGTGAGTGTTTGGGATGCACCACCACAGTTATTAACCCTAATTTTGTGGTTTTATTTTAATTTTAATAAAAATTTTCAGTAAAACTTAGCATTTTAGAAGTTTGCATTTAGGTCATACCATATGCATGTTATGTTGCTTTAACTGGTTGAGGGCTAGATTATTTTGGGTGTTCTGAATTTGTTATTCAAGATTTGTTTTATTACAAAGTATTGGGGAGTGCCCACAGGCACTCTCCAATAATTTGTAATAAAATAGTTTTGTAATTAAAACAAAAAAATTCATTTGCATTTGACTGAATATGAAACATGGGCAATGAAAATGTTGGCTTTTGTCCTGGTACCCTCATTTTTTGAAAGCCCTGATAGTGGCATCTAGCACTCAACCAATTCACAAAGCTATTTGGTGTTTATTTGTTCTCTTATGATCTCCAGAGGCAAGTAAAGCCTCATTACTACAAAATTAAGAATAGTTTTATCTTTTCTTTCACAAATTTTAATGTCTTTTTTTACTTGGAAAACTTCACAGTCCATTGTTGTAAGAGTATTTGTGTTACGGCTCGGGGAAGTGAAGCAGTGCCTGTTCACTGTGGTAAACAAACTCTGTTTTACTGGTAAAATAGGACCCAGTCACCAATGCTTGGGAGGTGCAGATCCTCTCTAAAATGGGCAACATGGCTTATTAATGCTCACCCCTGGTCTTGAGTTGATAATCATGTGGTCATGATTAGCCATTGTGCAAAAATATGTGACCTTAAACACCAATAAATAAATGTATGTTATGGTAGTTGACGCAAAGTCAAGAAACCCTCCAGGTTGTAGTATTTAATAGGGTGAGTGCTTGGGATGTTCCACCACAGTGATTAACCCTTGTATTGTGGGGTTTTTTTATTCAATTTTAATCAAATTGTTTGCTAAAACTTAGTTTTTTGAAGTTGTAAGAATTTGCATTTAGAACATATTGTATGCATGTTATGTTGCTTTAACAAACCTCTTTGGTATTTATTTGTCTTATGACCTTCAGAGGTAACTAAAACCTCATCGCTACAAAATTTAAGAATTTTTTTTTTTCTCAAATTTTAATGTTTTTTGCAAGAGTTTGAGTTAATGTTGGCTTCCCAAAGTCAAGTACCCATCAAGGCTTTAGTATGTAATAGGTGAGTAATCAGGGTGTACTCCCAGAGTGATTAACACCCATATTTTAGGGGGGGGGGGGGGTCAATCTTAACCAATATATTTATATTTTTGGTAAAAATTAGTTTTTTGGAAGTTGCAAGAGTTTGCACTAGGACATATTGTTTGTATGTTATGTTGCTTTAACAAACCTCTTTGGTGTTTATTATTCTTCATATGCCTCTTAGAGGCAACTAAAACCTCATTACATCACTACAAATTTAAGAATATTTTTTAAACAGATTTTCATCCATTTTAATGGGTTTTTTTTTTGGACTTTGAAAATTTGACAGTCCATTATCGTAAGAGTTTGTGTTGAGGTTAGCTGTTATTTATATTTTTGCAGTCAAGCTTTTCATTTTGAATTATGATCAGCATTTTTTGTGTGTACTTTTTCCAAATTTCACCGAATAAGACTTTTTCATTAAATTAAGTACTATGTAGATTTTGGGAGATTGTCTTCTGATTAGCCATGTCACATTGTTCAGACTCTATCAAGCACATATGTAGGTGAGTTGACGCGAGTAGACATCCTTCTTGTGTAAAATTCCCAAGCTGTTTGCCCATTTAATTAGTTGAGTGCTGGAAACCCATATTTGGTCTTTATTCTGAATTACAAGTACCACAACTAATTAAAAGCATTATATTATGTGCATGTGCTTCGTAATATCATTAAAGTGGAATTTTTTGGTCTGTATTGATTTGTCTTTTTACTATTTATGGGTGCTTATAGGCACTCTCCCATAAACTGTAATAAGGAAAAGACATGTGAACAAATTTTGACAACCAAAAATAATTTAGCACTCATCAGTGAATGAATCAAGTAAGGTACAGTGTGGGGTTTAACGACGTTTTCGACAGCCAGAGTCACCTCGTATCGGACAGTTTTACATGTGGAGGAAGCGGAGTACTCTGAGAGAATCACAGAGCAACGGCAAGCAACTTTCAGACTCCCCAACGTACTAACTCCACACAAGCAGGGTTAGCATTGGTTGAAGACACTGCACCATTGACATGCAGTATGCCTTATTACACAAGACCACCATGCACCCTCGTGGGCAGTCGGGATTAGGTGCCTTGCCTAATGACACAACGCAGTTGCCCTTGGCGGGGTTCGAACCGTGAACCTTTCTTTCGGTTTGATGTCCAATACCGTAAACCTTCATTTCTTACTTTATTAACTTAAGGTCCATTAAAGGGATAAAAGCTTATAAAGTTTAGAAAGATGAATAAGTGTATAATGATTTTAAGGTGCTGTATAAGTAATGGAAGGTTAACTTGAAAGTAGTTGACAGGTTATTTTTAATGTCGTCAAAAATCTAAACACAGTAATATTTTACTTTTTTGCTGTCCATCCGTATTTATGAACAATGCTTCGCAGATTTGAACATCAAAAAATGAAAAATTATTACATTTTAGCTCAATTTGACAACGTCAAATTGGATGGTTGTAATCCGTCTTCCGTCCGTAAGTTCCCATGTCCGTCCTCAATTCCTTTAGCACACCCTACACACCCCAGCTTTCACCCGATCAGTTCCAAATCTCATAATTGGCTTTGGGGCAATGTCCAGATGGGAACTATCGAATTTTTTCAAATTTCGTCGAAAAACATGGCCGGCAGTAGCCATCTTGGATTTGGATATAAATTGGCCAACAATTCCGTTAGCACACCCTACAGGCCGCAGCTCTAACCCGACCAGTCCCAAATTTCATATGTGGCTTTTCGACAATATCAGGATGGGAGCTATCAAATTTTTCCGAATTTTGTTGAAAAACGTGGCCGCCAGCAGTCATCTTAGTTTTGACATATAAATTGTCAAGAATTCCATGAGCACACCATACAGACCGCATCTCTCACCCGATCTATTTCAAGTTTCATATGCAGCTTTGGTGTGATGTCTTGATGGGAGCTATTCAATATTTCTGAATGTTGTTGAAAAACATGGCCGCCAGCAGCCATTTTTTGATATGTATATAAATTGTCAATAATTCCATTAGCACACCCAACAGGCCGCATCTCTCACCTGATCCTTTTCGAATTTCATCTATAGCTTTGGTGTGATGTCTAGATGAGAGCTATCAAATTTTTCTGGATGTCATTGAAAAATATGGCCTCCAGCAGCCATCTTGGATTTATCATATGAATTGTCAACAATTCTGTTCGCACACCCTGCAGACCACATCTCTCACCCATTCTTTTTAAAATTTCATATGTAGCTTTGGTGTGATGTCTAGATAGGGGCTATTGATTTTTTCCTGAATTTCGTTGAAAAGTATGGCCTCCACCAGCCATCTTGGATTTGGATTATTTACACGGCAAAATTTGAAGCATTCACGTGTATCATAAATTTGTAATGGTTTTAAAAGTACTTGGTGTTTTAAACTGAACTGATGCTTTTCGTCCTCTTCTGTCTATGTGTAACTCATCAATACGTCTACTGCATTTCTTGAAGCAAGTCATAAAAAGCATTGTTCGTTATATTCCCTTACTTTACAAACATCACTTCAGCCCCACAACTAGAGATGGACAATATCCCAAAAAACCAATCCGATACCGATATCATGGGGATACTGAAAATCGAACCGAACCAATCGTTGAATACCGTAACCATCTAAATTTTCAAATTTTCCTACATTCGCTATTTATAAGTCCCCGTGGAGGTTTGATAACAGTTGAATGGTTCATTTTCATGAAAGAAGTGACTGATATTCAGTTCAGTTTCGTTAACCCTCAATGGTCCCCGTTGGAACCCCGGGAAGTGAAGCAGTGCTTGTTTACTGCGGTAAACAAGCTCTGTTTTACTGGTAAAATAGGACTCAGTCGCCAATACTTGGGGTGGAAGTCCTCTAAAATGGGCAATATGGGTATAAACGATAGACTTAACTAACGTTATCTCCATGTTGTGGTCATGATTAGCGATTGTGCAGGAATGTGTGACCTTAGGCACCAATACATAAATAAATAACCCTCAATGGACTGGGCAGCTGTCCTGAATTCCCATTAGACTACAACCTGTACATGTCCAATTGTTAGCAGTGATTTCTAGTCAAGTCTTGGCTGCCACAAGAGGCAGCCAAGACTTGCCTAGAAATCAGTGCCCAGGTGTTTTGTCTATTATCAGCAGGACATCCTAAAGATGTCCAGGTCAGGACACATTCTCCGAGATCGCCAAAACATAAAGGTGCGTTTAGAACAAGTGATAATTACTGTAGATATGATTTGTGATCGTAAAAGAATGCCACTTTTGAGCTCATTTGCAGTGTTATTTATAGCGTTATGGTACAATGATGATACAGTGGAACCCTGTTAATTGAATAGCCACTTTGCCAATGCAAATTATTCAATTAACAGGAGTATTCAATTAACAGGGATGTGTCACTTTCCTGTATTCTAGAGATAAACTTAGCATTTAATCTATTATATCTTGTTTGACAGAGCTCCATGAGCTCTGTCAAACAAGATGTAATAGATTAAATGCCTGTATTGGATGTACTGAGGCCAAAAAGGTCTATAAACAAAGGAAAATTGGGGAGAATCAGGGTAATTTCACGACAGGTTACAAGATTTTTTATTCAATTAACAGGAGTTTACTCTATAACCTCTATTCAATTAACAGGTCAAATTTGTACTGGAGGTATGGTAAATGGTTTTGTGTTGGAAAATTATATTCAGTTAACAGGGTTATTCAGTTAAGAGATATCCAATTAAGTGGGCTCCCCTGTATTACAACTTATTTTGTTTTGCCTGATGTGACTTCCTCTATGATACTCTAAGTAAATCTAAGTAAAGTCAGATACCGAATACCGAACCAATACCAAACTCCAAATGACAGTACCTCCCATCTCGACCCACAAATCACCCCAACCCATGGAAAGCACAGGATGTGGAACAGCGCTTGTTTACTGTGGTCCACAAGTTTTGTTGGACTGGTGAAATAGGACCCGATAACCAACACCTCGAGTGGAAGTCCTCTAAGGTATAAATTTTGTGACCAGGGGTGAATTTTGTTATAGGGACCAGGGCCTTTGATAAATCTATAGCGCTGGGTCTCAAAGAAAGGAGAGTGTGGGGTGGGGCAACTAACTAACTGGGGACATGGCAGACATAAGCGACTAACAAGTCAAAATTCGGAAAATTTCAGAATTGCGACTAAAAATCGCCATTTGCCCCAATGCCAGTGTGGAATTACTGAAATTAAAAACAAATAACAGATTGAGCGTCTCCATTTCGTGTCTGTGAATGACTGGCGGCTTTTCAATGGACAACTTTTCTTGCTTGTCCTGGACCCTCCGAAACCCCGGTATCGGGTTTACTACCCTGTTTTCCTATCGTATCACCAGCCCTTGTTGTTTGCAAACTAAAAGTACATTTGCCAGGCACGAAGCCAGGATCTCAAAATTTTTCGACGTGGTGGGGCGAGTGGTAAAATTTAACACGAGTGTCCATGCATGGGTCGTACCGTCGGTACGAACTTGAAACCTAACTCAATATACATGTACTTCTTTATCACTTTGGTAAAAGAATCGGCCACATGCCAACATGTAATTTACAAACAAAGAAGTTTAAAAACTATTTCTAAACAAATTCAATGAGATGTCACACAATATCAGGGGCCCTCTAGTGCTTTAATTTTTCAATATTTTTTTTTTTTTTTTTGGGGGGGGGGTCACTGTAATCTTTAAAGGGGCATGCCATCCCCCCCCCCCCCCCCCCCAACTACGCCATTGCATGTTATGGTTTTGGAGTAAATTGTCTGAAAATATGTTTTTAAAAAATAAAGTTACAAATTTTAATATCGTGTGCGTTGGGTATAATAGTCCTTTTTTTTTTTACAAATAAGCGGCTGATGTTGGTTTTCAAGTAACCAGCAAATTTTCGGACGGACAACAAAATGCTCCGATTAATTTTTCGTGGGACGGCTAATACCCGGCACCCTCATTAGGTTCGGGTGTGACCGTGGCGTCGAAATTGATAAAAAGAGGGACAATTATGTCATGAAATGATAGATATTATTATATTTCTACTGCAGTTATCGCCCCTGAGTCTGCGATTTAACACTTAACCTCCTGAGTATTTTTAAGATATTTTTTTATCAAATCTAGTCATGGCTGCTTCAGATTCGATGAAAAATTCTTCTAAATTTAACTTTAGAAATCTTTGGTGAAAAACTCTATTCAGCAGCATTTTCAAGATATTTTTTTATCAAATCTAGTCATGGCTCCTCTGAAGCAGCCATGACTAGATTTTATGAAAAATTCATCTGGATTTTACTTTAGAAATCTTTGGTGAAAAAAATTATTTAGTCTACAAGGGGAAAATCTGGTTAAAGATTCCCAAATGATTCTTATTTCAGTGGCAAGAGAAATACTGTCCTTGGCTGGAATATCCGCAGCAGCGTGCAAGAAGTTAAATTCTATTTGGCCAATCTTAACGAAACTTCATATGAGATGAATCGAAGAACATTTTTTTTTTATTTTTTCAGTCGCTCGGCCATTGATCCAAATCCTGTTGAACTCAAAATGCTTTTTACCCTTGGACAAGACACTTCATCCCCATTGCCCACGTGGGGGGCACGGTAGCGTTGTGTACTCTGGCGTACTGCACGTCGATTGTGCACTTGTCTTCAACAATGCTAACCCTGCTTTATGAAGTTAGCATGTTGGGGAGCCTGACAGTTGCTTGCCATTACTCGGTGGTTTTGCCCAGGTACTCCGGCTTCCTCCACCTGTAACACTGTTCATCACGAGGTGACCCTGGCTGTAGAAAGTGTCGTTAAACACCAATAAATGAATAAATGCTTTTCACATTATTTCTGAAGATTCTTTTAATCAATCTTGATAAAACTTCAGATGTAGGTTGGACATGATAAGAGGAATGACGCTATATATTTTTCGGTTCAGGGTGCCTGATTTTTCATTCCCCCACATTACTAGTCCTCAAGCCTTTATTATACCCCCCCCCCCCCCCTCTTAAAAAGGGGGGTATATAGTAATCACTGTCCGTTCATCCTTCCGTCCGTTCGTCGGTCCGTCACACTCATTTCCGGGCAATACCGTTTGTACCATTGCTCGCACAGTACTGATACTTCACAGGTAGGCTGTTTGTAATGGGATGATGATTGAGATTGCACTTGGGATCTGTAGGTCGAAGGTCGAGGCTACTGTTACTATAAATAGATTTTTTTTGTTTCCGTGCAGTAACTTTAGTTTTCTTTTGTGTACGATGCTGCAGCTATATTTTATTTTTGCATTTGAGATGTTAATCGTTAGGATTGCATTTGGGGTCAGTAGGTCAAAAGTTAAGGTCACCATTACTATAAATAGATTTTTGGTTTCAGTGCTATAACTTTAGTTTTTAGCTCACCTGAACGAAGCTCTAGGTGAGCTTTACTGATCACTTGTCATCCGTCTGTCCATCCGTTAACTTCACGCTTTCGACTTCTTCTCAAGAACCGCTGGGCCAATTTAGATGAAACTTGATGTGAATCTTTCTCAACATGTTGCATGTGCAGAGTTACGATGTTGGGGAGCTGGCAGCTGCTCGTCGTTGCTCGGTGGTTCTCTCCGGGTACCCGTAAAACTCACGGTCATGATTAGACATTGTGCATAAGTATGTGACCTTAAACACCAATAAATAAATAAATTCCCAAACATGTGTCCACCCAAGTTTGTTCATAAGATGTTGCCACGCCCACCAGGGACTCTACAAGGGGCATAACTCTAACACTACCCTCAAGTTTCTTAAAAATCTTCTTCAGAACTATTTATCAGAATCTTTTAATATTTGGTATAAAACATCCTTGGAAGGGTGAGATTCAAGTTTGTTCAAACCAAGTCCCTAGGTCCATATTTGGACTCTGTATTGAAGCCCGAATTTCAAAATTAGTGAAATCTTAGATTTTATCTTTAAAATTTTTCTTTTTAAGATCCCCTGGTCAGAATCATTTAATATTTAGTATCAATAAACTATATGAGGTGCAGATTAAAGTTTGTTCAAACCAAGAGCATTGGGTGATATTTGGGCTTCCTATGGGAGCCTGAATTTCAGCTCGGTGCAATGTAGGGTTAATTCTTCGAAAATCTTCTTCAGATCTACCGGTCCAGAATCTTTTCATATTTGGTATGCAGCATGCTTAAGGGGGTGAGATTCAAGTTTGTTCAAGCCAAGTCCCCGGGTTCATATTTGGGCTCCCTATGGGAGCCCGTATTATAACTTAGTTCAATATGAGGAATTCTTCTATAAAAATCTTCTTCAGATTCAGCAGTTGGAATGTTTTGATATTTGGCTTGCAGCATCCTTAGGGGGTGAGATTCAAGTTTGTTCAAGCCAAGTCCCTGGGTTCATATTTGGGCTCACTGTGGGAGCCCGAATGATAACTTAGTTCAAAATGAGGAATTTTCTTTAAAAATCTTCTTCTTTAGATCCAGCAGTCAGAATGCTTTTCATATTTGATATGCAGCATCCTCCGGGGGGCAAGATTCAAGTTTGTTCAAGCCAAGTCCCTGGGTTGATATTCGGGCTCCCTGTGGGAGGCCGAATTATAACTTCGTCAATATGAGGAATATTCTTAAAAAATCTTCTTCACATCCACCAGTCAGAATCTTTTGATATTTGGTATACAGCATCTCACTGGAGGTGAGATTCAAGTTTATTAAAGCCAAGTCCCTGGGTTCATATTTGGGCTCCCTGTGGGAGCCTGAATTATTACTTAGTTCAATATGAGGGATATCCTTTCAAAATCTTTGTTTTAAGATCCACTGATCAGAATCTTTGGATATTTGGTATAAGCTTTTCTTAGGAGGGGCAGATGCAACTTGTTGAAATCAATTCCCTGGGTTGATATTTAGGCTACCATGTCAGGTGAATGCCTTCAGGCCCTCTGGGGCCTCTTTGTCTTTTGTGTACGAAGCTATAACTTCATACTGTGTGTGCATTTGAGATGTCGATCGTTGGGATTGCATTTGGGGTCAATAGATCAAAGGTCAAGGTCACTCGCTATAACTTCATTGTCTCTCGAAAAAAAAATTCGAGAGACTATAGTAATGAGTGATGTCCGTCCATCCGAGATATCCCGTCCGTGCGCCGAGACACCCGTCCGCCCATACTTCCGTCCGCCCGTTCGGCCAAAACACTTCTGCGTCCAAATTTTAACTTGAGTTTCGGTGAATTGATCGTAACCAAATTTGGTATATGGCTTACTGGGGTGGGGGAGGGGGTAATGCAGTTTAGGTTTGAAAATGGACATAGTCCATTTATTTGCACTAGAGTTATGGTCCTTTTTCGACTTAGGAAACATTTTTGTATTGTCCTAATTTTAACTTGAGGTTGGGTGATTGCAACCAAATTTGATATACATCTTAATGGGGAGGAAATACATCACCTTCAGATGGCTGAACGACAAAGAGGGGATTTTCTCGTGAGCACACGCTCACTTTGTTTTTATTATAATGTGCACTTACCTGGACAATCAACTTAACTTTTCCAACGCGTTATGCATACATTTTTATATGAAGAAAATAGTACACCTGTCGGAACCCGGGAATCTTGGGGCAGTTCTTGTTTACTATACAGTACGGCCGCCGTGGACTGGTCACTTTCCACGGAGTGAGCAGTATATCCACGGACGCAATGATATTAGATTGCAAACACTAATTATAGGAAAAAATTATCAAAAATTCAATTAATGAAGCACCGGGTACTACCCGGTGCTTCATTAATTATAATTTTGCTGATGATTTTTATTATCCGTAACCGTCTGAGTGGACATCACTGCCCACGTGTGGATTACGACCAGTCCACGGAGAATGTACTGTAGGGAACAAATTCACTGTCACACAGAGTCCTGGTAACCAACGCATGGGAAAGAAATCCCCTAAAGTCGGCAGCATAGTTATAACCTATTGGGTAAACTTGACTTTCTGTTTGTGCTGCGGCCATAATGTAGCCAAAGATGCCGAAAGTGTCCTTAAACACCACAAAAGAAATATATAAAATAGTAGCTTTCGCTGACAATATGACACAATACACAACAGAACTGTAGGAGGAATCGGCAATAATTTAAACCTTCAGTTTATAGGGCTGAATTATCACTGAACCTGCCAATGATTACAGAATAGAATTACCAACTTTGTTGTGAATTGGATACTTTTGTGTGGTACATTCCAGTAACTAACTCAGTGTTAAAGAAGTTAAACCTTTTCTGCTTCTTAACTGGTAGAGTGCTAGATTATTTTTGGTCGATAAAATTGGTTCACATGTCTTTGCCTTGTTACCTTTTATGGAGAGTGCCTACAGGCAGACACTCTCTCATAGAATATAACAAGGTAACTCAACAGAGTCAATAATTTCACTTTAACCCTTTACCCAACGTAACGGCCAAAACCGGCCAGCGTTATTCTCAAAAATCGCCAATTAATTTTCAAAATATTTTCATTTTTTTGTCTCAAAAACATAGGTTATGACCCCTCGTTGGAACGAGCTCGGTCCAACGAGGTGTCATAACCTATGTTTTTGAGACAAAAAATGAAAAAAATTAATTATTCAAGAATTTTTTTTGCAAGTGTCGTCTGCTTCTCATGTTAGGTAAAGGGTTAAAGATAATATGAGGCACGTCCACTGAATGTGAACCTTTTAGCCCTTTACCCGACGTAACGGCCAAAACCGACCAGTTATTCAAGAATTTTGTTTGCAAGTGTCGTCTGCTTCATGTTAGGTAAAGAGTTAAAGATAATATGAAGCACATCAATTTAATGTGAACCTTTTAAAGTATGGTACCTGTGTTTCAGAATAAAGTCCAAATATGGGCTTCCAGCATTCTACAAGTTAATTGAAGATTCTGTTGACAGACTGTTGACAAATTTTGTCACTAAACTTCATGTCTAATTTGGACAAACTGATAAGAACTCGATTGATTGATTGTTTGCCATTGATACAGATAATACTTTGAAGTTATCAGTACCCACCATTTGCACTTGGTACATTGATTTCATGTCACTCTAAGCATTCGGTTGCCATCAGTTTTTCCGCCAGAGATTGAATTCATATATTTTAATCCATTACCTTTCAGTGAGAGACTAAGTGCTTTCTCCTTGCAGCTCATAAGATTTTTCGAAAACTGTCGAATGCTGGACTTTTTGAAAGGGACATGAACTAGTGCTGCACGAGAGGAGTAGTGGATGTCAATACTATATCAAAGAAAACTTAAAATAAAATTCTCCGTACCCCAAGGCGATACTGTATACTCAAAAGTTTCTATCGGAATTCCCATAGGAAAATCGGTGAAAATTGATGATAAAAATCGGTGACTTACATGCTTAAAATTTACTTTTGAATTCCTGTAGTAAAATCTTTTGTGTCCGTGGCAAATAAGTCACCGAATGTTGGCTTCATTGTTCACCGATTTTCCTACGGGAATTCCTGTAAAGTAAATGTTTATTTTGGCACATAGAATCACTTTTGGGTTTGGAAAGACAGGGTTTGGGCCTTTTTCTTGGTCTTTGGAAAATTATTCAATTAGTCATCTAAATATAAATCTACCTGGAAGCTTTTTTTCTACAGAGAATACATGGTTGAAATGGGTATCACTGTATCAGAATTAACTGTTTGAAGAGCACAATAGCCATGTAACCTGTGATTATGGTGTATACGTTTTGAAGAGTACCTTGATGGCACCTTTGGGGGGTCACTGTTGTTCAAGCTGAGGTCGCGATCCCTGGAGCTGAGGGGAAAAATTGGGAAAGACGGTGAAAGGGAGTGCCAGATGTGTAACTTGGACATGGTGGAGACCCTGGAACACTTTCTTCTAGAATGCCCAAAGTATCAGTCTAAAAGAATGAGATTCACTGGGAGTATAATGGGGAAGTGGGATGGGAGAATGAAGGACATGTGGTTAGGGGGAGACTCAAAGGAGAGGGTTAATATGCTAATCGGGGAGATTGGGAAGAATGGGACAAGGGATATCATCAAGCAGTTCGTCTCCGAGTGTTGGGAGGAGAGGAGAAGCGTGGGAATAGGGAGGTAGTTGGGAGTACAGGGGTAACCATGGCCTTCTCGTCCGAGAACCGCGACAAATCAGCGGCTGGCCAAAGTGTTATTATTATGTTTGGGGGTAATAGTGCTTTGTGTCAGATATTGGGAATTTACAGCATGCACCGCATTGGGAAAAGACGCCTTATTTCGGCCCAGTAAAAGGCCGAAATTAAACCTTGGAAAAATCCAATAGTAAATTCTTTGCCATACAGTGTCGTTCTCCGCTACTGAGAGGGCATAAACATTTATAAATATTATAAAAAAGGGAAATTGAATTTTTTCAAATGATGTTATTAAACCCTATAAACCCGAGAGGCCTCTTTTCCGGCCTAGGAACACGATACGTCTTAATTTCATTAAGTAGGATGGCTACTAAGAGAATTGTGGGCTAGACCACTCAATATTTTAGACCTGCGGCTCCCAGCTCGTGATTTGCATATCCCAGTCTGTAAAGAAACCGATTTTGTCTACACTTCGTGTAGAATCGAAGAGAGAAGGAAGAGTCATGGCAGGACGCCCACACACGGATATATATGGGGTGCAATTGGAAGTTAGAGGTGGAGACACCTTCGTCCGAGTCCTTTAGCAATGTCCAGTGGCGTACGTAAGGTATGGCTCGTACCAGGGCGCCACTTGAAGGTGGGGGCATTGAGCAGCTTCTATTAAAGTCAGGCATGCCGTCCTCAAATAGTGAAAAAAGAATTTTCTTCAGATGTATATGTCCTTGATTATCATGGATGAGAAGCACTAGGATGGACGGATTGTTAAACATCTTATATCAGGTAATAACACAGTGCTGGGAGCAACTTGACCACATACCTCATAGTACCACCGTTGAGCCTTTGTGCCATCTGACAGTTATACCATTCACCTGCGCAAATTGGGAGTGGGGGTGTTGCTTTTCCGCCTTCTCTGTTTTTTACTACGCCAGTCAAGCCTTTTCCGTCTCAACTGAATTTTCGCCTATATAAATATCAACAACTGACGCGCGATCTCGCAGAAGCGAGATCGCACGTTAGTTGTGGTTATTTATTTTGGAGGAAATTCTTCTGAGATGAAAATAGCATGCCGTTCAGTTCATATGTGTATGCCATAGGCACTATTTTCCGTAGATACGCCACTGGTATTGTCCCTGGAAAGACTGGAGGCACCCCATTTTTTATGCCCTTCCTGTGAGGTATGTACTATTTAAAGAACTGCGTACGTTCGTGCATAACACATTATGTTCATCCAACATGTTTTCAACTCAAGCTCTACCACCGTTCTTTGGATTCCAATACCGGGGGGGGGGGGGGGGGGGGTTCAGTCAAAAGTTTTTCTGACACTTGGCGCAAAAAGTTTTTTTCCGACCCTTGAGCACCCACCCACCTACCCCTTTTTTTGAAGGAAAAAAATTATTTCCATTGTGAAAAAAAAAATTAGAGTAAATTGCGCATAAACTGCTTTGATTGGCTATTTCAACGGGTATTTTTGCTGGAACATGGTTTGTATTGTTCCCGTAACCATTCCAGACATTTAATCTACCCATAACCAGCTCATGAAGATTGGTTGGAATTTGGTCCCATTTGTTGGACAGTTTATGAATTTATTCAAACTTTCTCATTGGCACTGACAGTCAGTGTATACATAGGTAATCAGGAGAGTATACATCATATACTGACATTCTACATGAACAGTATTAAGACAGGTGTAGCAGGAACAGGTGTGAAATGTGTTGAACATTTTGATGTTTTACCTAGTTTTACCACTGTATTTGCTGCTATTTCTACTACTTCTTTCTGTTTCTACACATTTCTACACTCAATTTTAGTTTCATCAGTCTAATATGAATTTATTTAGCATTATCAAGTGCACAATTCGTAGAGGCAATTAGTTCAATGTTGTATTGGTCCTGTCAATAGTCAATATGATGAGTGGTGATTCTTTGGTATCGGAAATTCACCCTTCATAATCTGCACTGTTGCACATTGGACGACATGAGTAGTGCATCATTTGATCATGGAGCGGTTAGTAAGCCTTGGTTGATTCATCTTAGCAAGTCAGATGATAAAGTGCGAAAGAAATGGTGACCACGCTGAGATGAAAAGGTCTATCATATCTCTCCAAGTTTGGTCAGGATGCATTTTGGAAATTTTGGGGCAATGTTGTGTCGAGTGACGCCCCTGTGATTTATATATTACCTTTTACGCAATGAATCCCAGTGTTATCCTACAAGAAAGAAGGCTGTCCATTCAGCTGAGGCTTGAAACCTATTTGGTCAAAATATGATACAGGACCAGTGACAGAACAGTATCTTTCCAAGTGGTTGTTAAATATTCAGCTTGATCTCACTGAAATATGATACACATGCGTATCCTTTCGGACTCAAATGATCCCAACACGCTTTATTCTATGATTTAGTTTTATTCTTTGTTACAGCAGGTTGCTACAGATTATTTTAAAAGAAGTTAATTTTATTTCTATTATAAGATAACCCAACCAGGTGCCTTTTATGTGTTTTCAAAGGTTTCAGGTCTCATATGCCAGGTTTCTCTCCAGACATCCAGTATCTTCCTTTGTGATGAAATTTTTGCTATTTCCAAGGCCCTTAACTACTAAAATTCGTCGCATCGAAAATTCTTGACCACATGCACATCTGCACTTAATAATGATACTTCAGATCAAGTTTCGTAAAAATTCACTGAAAACTATAGGAGGAGGATGCGGGCGGGCAGGCAGTTTTTAATTTTAATTTTATAATTGTAATTAGTATTTCCTTACTCTCAGGAGGTTCCTTTACTGGGTTTGTTTTATGTTTTAGGCACACTTATGTCCAAAATACGTGTATCGAAATATTTCAAGCAACATTTTTTGTTTGCTGTACACTGTGGTGCAGGGGATACTGGCTCAAATTCATATTAGCTCAACTGATTCCCCTATTGTTCTTTTCTTAAGTCACTCTGTTTTAACCACAAATTTTCGGCCACTTGGCCTTTATCAAGTGGAATACTATCAACGGTAGCTCACTAAGTGAAATCCATCCTTTTCTTTTTAACCGTTATAGGAATAAAGGAAGACGTCGGACTTGACGTAACGTCATACAGAATAAAATATATAATTTGTGGTTAAAACAGTGACTTAAGAAAAGAACATTTATCTACTTCCCTTTGGAGGATTTATATTTGAAGATTACCCTATTGACAAACTGTTTACACCATTGTATAAACAGTTTGTTAACAGTTTCCTTGTTGACAAACTCTATCAATAAGATTTGATGTCCTGACTATTTGATGGCTCAGTCTTTTCTGACAGTGTATCACAAATTGAAGGGTATTGATTTGAAGGCTACCCACAAAGCCCAAGGCTTGAATGATCAATAACAACACTACATTTTGCTCATACATGTATGTGACTCATAATTACATAATGAGAATCCGTGAAAATAGTCAGTTGCATTGGGAAATGGCATTGTGCCACTGTATGATGTCAACTATTCATGGTGAGAAGAGTCCTTTTATTGTCAGATCTGGTTAGATTACATTTATGTTAGATAACATAAATGATAATTCGTTTAAATTGCTTTAACTTTTTTCAAAATCGTGAACCACTGATGGTGTGATGGGGAATGGAGAACATCTGTCCACATTCCCATGCTGCCAGCACCTGTTCTGTATTACTAATCACACCTTGGGGGTAGAAGTGGATGATGAGGGTAAAATGGAGGTGGATAGTGATCACAACTTGATTACAGTGACGATCAGGGCCAAAACTCTAGTAAAAAGCAAAGGAAGCTCTAAGGAGATTTGGGAACTCAAAAAAGATGCTGACTGGGCGAAGTTCAATGAAAAACTGAAACCAAAGCTTGCAACCGTATCCAAGAGGGGCAGTGTCCAGAAGATGGCCGACGTCATAGCTGCGAGCCTGGTGGAGGCAGGAAAGGAAAGTGTAGGAAAGGTCAGGGTGCCAACACGGGAACTTGGGTATAGAGTGAACGAAGAACTGAAAAGGACCATAAAGGGACGAAAATCTAAATGTGCTGCATACAGGAGAAGTAGAAAACTTAAGGGGGCGGAAAGCAATGAGGCCACAGTTGCTAAGGAAGAATACCACCAAGCACGAAATAAAGTAAATAAGATTAAAGACGATAATCGGAGAGTATGAAATAGCAGTCTAATTAGGACGATAAGAACGACAGGGGGTCGAGTTCGAACGTATTTTGGAAATGGATGAATAAACGTAACAAAGGAAGTAACCCACAGAGTATTAAAGTAGATGGCAGAGTTACAGACGAGCAAGATCAAGTCGCATCAGAACTAGTCAAGCACTGGGAAGAGGTAAACGATAAGCGATGGGGCATGGGGAGCCCACTAGAGTGTCCGAATCAGGTCGAGGAAAATCGAGCTTCGTGTGCAGCGAAATTAAAACGGAGGAGGTGCGAAAAGTGATATCAAAATTAAGGGATGGAAAAGCGGGAGGAGTGGATGAAATTCCTAACGAGTTTATCAAAAAGGGGGAGAGGAACTCGTGGAAAGCCTAACTGCCCTATTCAATGTAGCCATAGAAAATCAATAAGTCCCAAAGGAGTGGAGAGAAAGTAAAGTGACATTTATTCACAAAAAAGGGGGGAAAAGATGTTTTGGATAACTATCGAGGGATCTCTGTCAGTAGCAACATTGGAAAGGTTTTCTGTAAAGTCCTGTATGGGAGACTAGAGGAGGTGATTGAGGAGAAGGGTTTTTTGGGAGAAATCCAGAATGGCTTCAGGAAGGGAAGGAGAGTTACTGACCATCTTTTCACACTATCCCAAATGATAGAATCCGCGAAAGCAAAAAAGAAAAAGATGTTTATGGCTTTTTTGGATATCAAAAAGGCATACGATAGAGTATGGAGGGAAGGTATGTGGCGCAAGCTGGAGGCTATGGGCTTAGAAGGCGAGTTTGTTGGAATTATGAAAGCATTATATAAAGATGTACAGAGTGAACTTAGCCTGGGAAACATTACAACGAAACGTGTGCCTATGGAGATAGGCCTAAAACAGGGGTGTATCTTTTCGCCGATCCTGTTTGCATTGTACATCAAAGGTTTAGGAGATGAACTCCTGCGTAGCGAGGAGGGGGTAGCAGTTGGGGACTTGAAGATCCCAGGGCTATTTTTTGCAGACGATATGGTTCTAGTGTCAGAAAGCGAAGAGGGGCTAACGAAAATGCTGGGAATTGTTGGGAAATATGGGAGCAAATGGAGACTCGAACTTAATGAAAGCAAGAGCAAAGTTATACCTGTGGGCCACAAAGTGGACCCCACTCGAAGGTGGAGAGTGGGTGAGTTCTGCATTCCGGAAGGGAGCAGCAAACTTCTCAGTGTGGGAGAGACAGGTGATTACGAGTATTTGGGGGTAAATATAAACATTACCGGAAGAGGCATCTACCGGAACCACACAAATAAATTGATTCTGAAGGGGAAGCGAATCCTTAACCAAATGAAACTTATAGGGAGAAACAGTTTCAATAAGGTTTTCGTGGGGGAAACCAATTGGGAAATGGTGGGGCTGCCAAGTATAACATACGGTACGGAAGTGGTACCCCTAACCCAGACGGCCGTAAAGAGCTTGGAAATCCTGCAGAACGATGCAGGCCGATGGATAACGGGGTCGAGTAATGCCGCAGCGCTAGAAGCAATCAGGGGTGAGCTTGGGTGGGTGAGGATCAAGGACAGGATAGACCTGTTGAAGCTCGGTTATCTTAATTATTTGGTAAATCTCCCCAACAGCCGATGGTGTAAAGTAATGTTCCTGAGAATTTTCAACTCAAATATCAAAACGGGGTGGATGGTCCAAGTGAGGGAGTTAGTAGAGAACTACTCATTGGAGATCTCTGACCTGGACGCTGGGGCAAACCAGGGTAAAAAAATCGTCAGAGAAAGGGTCATGGAGGATTGTAACCGTAATTGGCGAGAGTGGGTCAAATCAAAGAGGTCTTTGGGTGGCCTGCGTGATAAAGAGAAGCCAGGTTTTGAAGAGTACCTTGATGGCACCTTTGGGGGGTCACTGTTGTTCAAGCTGAGGTCGCGATCCCTGGAGCTGAGGGGAAAAATTGGGAAAAACGGTTAAAGGGAGTGCCAGATGTGTAACTTGGACATGGTGGAGACCCTGGAACACTTTCTTCTAGAATGCCCAAAGTATCAGTCTAAAAGAATGAGATTCACTGGGAGTATAATGGGGAAGTGGGATGGGAGAATGAAGGACATGTGGTTAGGGGGAGACTCAAAGGAGAGGGTTAATATGCTGATCGGAGAGATTGGGAAGAATGGGACAAGGGATATCATCAAGCAGTTCGTCTCCGAGTGTTGGGAGGAGAGGAGAAGCGTGGGAATAGGGAGGCAGTTGGGAGTACAGGGGTAACCATGGCCTTCTCGTCCGAGAACCGCGACAAATCAGCGGCTGGCCAAAGTGTTATTATGTTAGTCAATAGGAGACTTATTTTGAAAGATACGGGCTCATGAGAAAAAAATTTCAAGGCATGGAAAAAACGTGTTTTCAGAGCTGCTGGCCTACCCACCCACCCCACCTTGTGTCCGGAAATAACATTGACGCCCCCCCCCCCCCCTCCCCTTTAATTACAGTTATTTTTCCTTACTTCACGTCGGTGATTATTAAAACTGTTTCCGTCTAAAATGTTTAGTTCTCTAGCAGACTCATTATTTGTTGGATAGAAATGAATTTTATCACCATTCAACCGTAGCATGAGAGAACATATTTTATGGCAGGATAGATGCCCCCACGAGTTCAGTTTCAGAATTATTTCCCTTTCCCAATTTTGTGCCTATAAAAATATGTTGAAGGCTTCATCTTTATTTTTTATTATTATTTTTGCCCATAGGAATAATTGTTATTGAATGGCAGTAGGAAGATGAACAATTTTTTTATAGCCCAAAGTTTAATTAGTTTGCAGTTTGCTGTGATTTACGGTGTTCAGGGTTCATTGTGATCCTGGAAAGTTCCTGAATGTGAAGATTCATTTTCAAGGCCTTGAAAGTTCTTAAAAGTTGAGTGGACTTCTTTAAAATCCTTGAATGTCAGGTGCTGCTCAGAAATTCACACACTTTTATGGCTTACTATATAATTAATGCACAACATACACAGAAAGCACACCCATGGGATGGGCTTTCCGATATGGCACGAGTGCCAGCGCGGAAGGATAAAACGAGAGGCCGCAGGCCTCGAGTTATACCCTTCGGCGATGGCACAAGTTCCATATCGGTTAACCCATTTACACACACATGTCGTCCTGTGTTTATTACACGTCCTCACGTCTATAATAACAATTATTAGAAGGACACTCAGCAATTCATTTGACAGCTATCAACAAAAACAACACATTTTATCGCCAACCAAATTTGCGAGGTGAACCCGTGTTACTATTTCGTCCCATGAGTGCTGATGTGTTCTATATTCCTACTGGCACGTAGAACACATTGGAGCTCAGGGTATGAGTGTCGGCTATCGCTAGCGATTCAAACTGTAATTGCGTTGTACGATTTGTAGAAAACTCCAGTGAAGTTTCTCTTCTATTTAAAAATAGTCCGTCAACGATTTCCGTTCCACACATATGTGCGGAACAGATTTTCATTATCCGCATGGTTTAGGGTTGTTTTAGATGAGGATTTCATAGAACAGGCGTGTAATAAAATAGATTTGTAAAGACGATTGTGATGAAGAGTAAACTTCTCTCAAACAAATCTGTTGACATTAATTACAAGTGAAGATCATACTAAGGGTCGAACCGCGACAAATCAGCGGTCGGCCAAAGTGTTATTACTAAGGGTCGCTGACTAATGTAGAAAAAAGTCTTAAAACTTATCTGAAAGGTGCTTGAAAAGTCCATTAAAAGGACTTAATTATTTTTTTCATCCTTAAGACAAGAAAACATTGGGTGTGCGCATCACGTGTATTCGTTTGTTTGCTCAAAATGACTTATCTTGGCGCCGTCTTGGGTTTGATAAAACTTCCTGTCTCGCACATTATTTAGTGCAAACATCTTATATTTCACATATTGGTTAATGTCACCACTCCAATGGAGCAACAGCTTTTGCGACTTCAAAGGCGAGGCTAAATGCAATCCATGGTATTGCTGGAGGGAGCATATGCCACACGTCGTGTTACTCATATTGGAATTCTGAAGTGAGAAGAGAAATCGTTAATTACAACTTGATCGTATCGCGTTCATTGCGTGAACTCCTTAACAGTTATACCCTATACCCAACGTAAGGGCCAAAACCGGCCAGCGCTATTCGCGAAAATCGCCAATTAATTTTCATTATTTTTTCATTTTTTGTCTCAAAAACATAGGTTATGACCCCTCGTTGGAACGAGCTCGTTCCAACGAGGGGTCATAACCTATGTTTTTGAGACAAAAAATGGAAAAAATTAGTCATTCAAGAATTTTTTTTGCAAGTGTCGTCTGCTTTTCATGTTAGGTAAAGGGTTAACAATTTAACCCTATACCCAACGTAAGGGCCAAAACCTGCCAGCGCTGTTCACAAAATCATCTTTCAATTTTCATTATTTTTTCATCTTTTGTCTCGAAAACATAGCTTATGACTTATTGAGCTCGTTCCAAAGAATGGCCATAAGCTATGTTTTTTTAATCAAAAATTTTTTAAAAAATTGTTATTCAAGAATTTTATTTGCAAGTCTCGTCTGTCTTTTGTGTTAGGTATAGGGTTAAATCATGCATGGAAAACTAAAAGAGAAACTTGAAAAGATGGCATCCTGAAAACGGACATTTTGATAAACATTTTGTTTGCAGAAAATCATTGAGGCGTGTCGTTTTCTTCTGCTCATACGCTTCTTTTTGTCGAGTACATCAGAGGGTCGAAGACTGAGTTGACACTAAGTCTTATCTGTGAAATTGCATTTAAATTTATCCTTTTACCGAACGTGGGGAAACTTAAGGACCAACGCAATTAAACCAATACCACATTCATATGTTATTTCTTTCAATGATTGTCTTAAAAACATTGCTTTAAATTTAGTTAAAGTGTAAGGACCAGATACTATGTTTTTGAATGAAAGGGACAGAACTCAATGATTTCAGGACAAGCTTCCAAACTAGCTTATCGGGGTGATGTAGCTTGTCCCGAAACCATTAAGGCTATTAGTATGCTCTTCAAAATCAAAAACATAACAATCATTTCCAAACTTATTCTGCCCGTGGCCCTTTCTTTGTCACAGATTGCAAATGAGGATTCGTCAGTGCCAATGTTTTTCCCCCGAGAAACAACTCAACAAAACAGGGATAAGATGCACGTTGCAAGACAAATACTCCGGACAATTTGAATGGCGTTTTCTATATGTTGTGCTGGATGGATAACTTTACGATTCGTTTAATAAAAGGTCAAGTGGTTTTGCGAATATTGTTAACTTGGAAACCATTATATCAGTTCTTCGAATTCCTAAAATAGTACCCTTCCGTTTTACAGTTTCATGTTAATCGATTTCAACAACATTCTCACCACCACCGACAAAGAAACCAGCTTGTCTCCCTAGGTGAACGTTCACTGTATTTGATAACTACTATCGACCGATTTTATTCGAAGACACCTAAGCTCAACATACTTGTACTCTAGATGATCTTTAACCCGCTACCTAATCTAGTTTTCTTACTCACTAACCAATATTCATTGTCCAAAGATGAGAGGAGTATGTCAAAGAGCTTTCTCTAAAGCAATCAGCGGCTAACCAACTAGTCTATCAAACCCTTCATCTTTTAACTGTAAGATGACAGGTTCGAGTCTTTTTGTAAGATGACGATGGTACTAAATTATATCTTACCTCCTACAAGTATCTGGGAATTTCATTGGTTCAAAGACGTCAGATGCAGACTGCATATAAAATGATATGCTGCCTGTCAACATCAATATACGCTGACAGCTATGGATAATCTCCCCTTTGTTCATTGATTATTCAAAATGGCGGCAGCCGATAAACGCTTCAAGTTGAAAGATTGAGTGTTGGAAGCCCACATTTGGTCTGAAATGCAGGTTATGCAACTTTAAACGGCCTCATATTCTGTAGATGTGTGTTATGTTACCTTCGAAATGAAACTGTTTGGTATGTATGAATTTGCCTTGTTACAATTAATGGGAGAGTGCCTACAGGCACTCTCCCATAAATTGTAACAAGGCAAAGACGCGTGAACACATTGTCAGAATTCTCTCATTTAATTGTGATCGCTGTTGTTATTAGAGTTCTGTGCATCGGTGCAGCAGTCGGTAAGATATATTCGCTCTCGTCCAATATGAAATTAACTGACACCATATATACCATATCAGGCCACCAACAAACTGTGTAACGAATATTATTAGCTGATGAAATTTTAATATATATATCAGTATATATATCAGCTGGCTGATACAGGCCTGGCGTTCTTTAAAATGCAGGAGAGCTAAAAATCGCCCCACTCACACGGCCAAGGCAAGCGATTAGTTCTCCTCAAGCTTGCATACAAAAGTTAAAAGTGGCAAAATATAATGAATCCTGCCTAGTGGGCTTTGTATATTTTATTTGGCGCTGATAACAAGGTAGTGTCTGTGAGACGGCTACAATGCCCCTCCCACACCTTCGGGCCTAGGCAAGGCCCGGAGGCGTGGGAGGGGCAGTGGCCGTTTTACAGAGACCACTAGCATAGCAAAGATCTGAAAAGATGTGGGTTTTAAGCATAGGCGGTTATGGTAATCATTATCTTCTAAGGCCAGAAGGGCTAGTTATCACCCTCCTTAATTGTTTTAAGGCAAGCAGTAGGCGAGCGAATAAATTGCTCTCATGGAAAGGCCAGGACTGCTGATAATGTTAGGTAATAACAGTTTAATGAAACGCTTGTACCGGTGACAGTACGATGCAATCTTTATTATTTCTCCCCCCCCCCCCCCCACTATACGTGAAACATACGCGTGTCCCGGGTGAGACAGCAGGGTGAGATATTTCTATCCCACCCTCCCCACGTGACATACTCATTTGCATATTTTGTTAGGTCGCCGGAACTATCTCATCATCGTCTGCACAATTGTAAATAAACAAAATGGCTTCACAATTGTATTCGTTTATTACATATTTATCTGTTCCTTATTGATATAGACTCAATATTTAATTATTATTCAAATATTAAACTTGATTTGTTTCAACCCCATGTTTCTCTGCAGATTTAATAATATCACTGCGCGAATTTATCGACCAATAATCTCACAATGCCCTTTACATTAGAGTTTGACACGCGCAAATTCATTAACCCCTTAACGGACAGTGTTACAAATCATTTTTTAGCTTAACTTGACAAAGTCAAGATAAGCTATTGACATCACGCGTGTGGAAGTTTGTGAGTCTGTTAGTCTGTGAGTCTGTTCACATTTTTCTTTAGCACGGGCTACACCCCGCAGTTCTTGTCTGATCGTCACGAAATTTCATATGCAGGTTTGGGGTCATATCTAGATGAGAACGCTCCCTTTTGGTCGCGATTGGTCAACCGGTTTGGCTGCCCGAGCCCAAAACACGAAAACCATTAGCACAGTCTACAGGTCGTATTTATGAAGGGATTTCATTGTCATTGTAACTTGGTAGGATGCCTCTGTATAATGCCAAGATGAGAACGTCCCCTTTTGGGCATGATCTGTCAACCGTGATGGCTGCCCAAGCCCGAAACCCAAAAACTTTTAGCACAGTCAGCAGGTCATGTTTAATATGGCGGGATTTCATTGTAACTTGGTAGGATGACTCCTTATGATGTCTAGATGTGAATTTCCCCATTTGGGCGTGATCTGCCAACCGTGATGACTGCCCGAGCCCAAAACCCGAAACCTTTAGCACAGTCTACAGGTCATATTTATTGAGGAATTCCATTGTAACTTGGTGGGTTGACTTCATATAATGTCTAGATGCGAAAGTCCCCTTTTGGACGTGATTGGACAACTGTGATGGCAACAGGGGTATGAAGCCCGAAAACCTTTAGCACAGCCTACAGGTCATATTTATGAAGGGATTTCATTGCAACTTGGTAGGATGACTCCAAATAATGTCTAGATGAGAACGTCCCATTTTGATCGCGTTCATTCAGCCTTGACGGATGCCCGAACCCAAAAACATTTAGCATAGGCAAAAGGTCATATTTATGGAAGGATTTCATTGTAACCTGTTAGGTTGACTCCATTTAATGCCTAGATGATGACATCCCCTTTTGGTCGTGATTGGTCATCTGTGATGGCTACAGATGCCCGAAGCCCGAAAATCTTGAACACAGTCTACAGGTCATATTTATGAAGGGATTTCATTGTAACTTAGTAGGATGACTCCAAATAATGTCTAGATGAGAACGTCCCATTTTGATCGCGTTCATTCAGCCTTGACGGATGCCCGAACCCAAAAACCTTTAGCATAGTCTATAGGTCGTATTTATGGAAGGTGTTCATTGTAAATTGTTAGGTTGACTCCATATAATGCCTAGATAATGGCATCCCCTTTTGGTCGTGATTGGTCAACTGTGATGTCTACAGGTGCCCGAAGCCCGAAAATCTTGGGCACAGTCTTCAGGTCATATTTATGAAGGGATTTCATTGTAACTTTGTAGGATCACTCCAGATGATGCCCAGATGAGAATGGCCCCTTTTGGTTGCGATCATTCAACCATGATGGCTGCCCGAGCCCAAAGCCCGAAAACCTTTAGCACAGTCTTCAGTTCATATTTATGAAGGGATTTCATTGTAACTTGGTAGGTTGACTTCATATAATGTCTAAATGAGGACAACCCCTTTTAGACACCATTAGGCAACTGTGACTGCTACAGGGGCCTGAAGCCCGAAAACCTTTAGCACAGTCTACAGGTGATATTTATGAAGGGATTTCATCGTACCTTGGTAGGATGACTCCAAAATAATGTCTAGATGATAACATCCCCTTTTGGTCGCGATCATTCAGCCTTGATGGCTGCCCGAGCCCAAAACCTTTAGCATAGTTAGTCTATAGGCCATGTTTATGGAAGGATTTCATTGTAACCTGTTAGTTTGACTCCATATAATGCCTAGATGATGACATCCCCTTTTGGTCGTGATTGGTCAAGTGTGACGGCTTCAGGGGCCCGAAAACCTTGAGCACAGGCTGCAGGTCATATTTATGAAGGAATTGCATTGTAACTTCGTAGGATCACTCCAGATGATGCCCAGATGATAATGTCCCCTTTCCCTTTTGGTTGCGATCATTCAACCATGATGGCTGTCCGAGCCCAAAGCCCACAAACCTTTAGCACAGTCTACAGGTCATATTTATGAAGGGATTTCTTTGTAACTTGGTAGGTTGACTTCATATAATGTCTAGATGAGAACGTTGCCTTTGGTCGCAATTGGGAAACTGGCGGCTACAGGGGCCCGAAGCCCGAAAACCTTTAGCACAGTCTACAGGCCATATTTATGAAGGGATTTCAATGTAACTTGATAGAATGACTCGTTTTGGAATAATTTCACTGTAACTTGGTAACTTTCGTTGATATACGTTAAATGTGAGGGCCACATACATTAACTGTGAGGTCATATTAACCCACCCCTCAGCTCTTTAGTACAGTGTACACCTCATATTATTTTTATCAAAAACATAACATACAGGGAATAGAAATTAACATATTCCCAATTATCACAATGCTTGTCTTCTTTCATAATCCTTTCATAAACATTGAACATCATCCTTTTCATCAAACACAACACATGAGTTAAGCTACAGTGTCATTGACACTTTCATTTAGTATATACCTATGGTATATATCTAACTTTTGTACGATCTTTCCGATGAAATTGTTCGTTTTTCGAAAGGACTATGACTTGATAAATTGGGTATGTCAGCACGTGACCGCCAATTATCTATAATGACGTAATCCTCGTGTGTGGGGAGAAAAATCAATCTCGATGAGTCTGGAGGTGGGAATTCGGAAATCGCACCCTCGGGGCAAGATATTTGAACCAGACCCGAGGCAATCCTCGGGTCTGGTTCAAATATCTTGCCCCTCGGGTGAGATTTCCCCATCCCACCTCCAGACTCATCGGGGATCATAATATTCGCCCTCTGCTGAAGTAGAATTCGGAGAGTATCGCATGAAGACTTTCGCCTGTCCGTCCGTCCGTCCGTCCGTCCGTCCGTCTATAAGAATATTTCGTCTTGTAGCTCAGGTGTGGATAATCTAAATTGATTTCCCTTTGGTATGCTGATAGTTCAGTAAGATTAAAAGGATCACAACACAAGACGGATCCTGCCTCTACTTCCTTGCCATAGATGGGATCCTGTCGTGTCATATGAACATTTCACCTTGTAGCCTGGGTGTAGGTAATCTAGTCTAGTTGTCCTTTGATGTAGTGCTAGACCAGCATGGGGAAAAGAATCTTCACATAGGATGGGTTCTGTCCGAATTTTCTTGCCAGAGTTGATGCCCTTGTTAATGTTGTGGATCGGACCACAAAATACCAACCCGCTACTGGTCCAGGGCTGGTCCGTGCTCCGGCCCGGACCACCCCTGGTGTACCGGTACACAAACAAGCTACCAATAGGGGGCTTCTTATGTCTCTAGTCATCGCTGGTTCAAGACAAAATACGCATTTTTTTTTTGTTTTACTTTCAAACTTAATCTGTGAAATAATTTGGAGAATAGTTCTGACAACACGCTTCCCTCACAGTATAAGATCCAAGCTGTTCCAGATAAGAGGCACCTGTCCATTACGAATGAAGGCTTAACCCTTTGAACCGATGTTGGTATCTTCCGTGTCAGTCCAATGGCAAGAATTGAAAGAGTCGATATTCATTATTTGGGGATAGACCAATTAATATTTTCAACGCGCAGCCTTGGGGCCGTACATAGAAAAATATTGATTGGTCTACCACACACATTTACTTAGCAGCAGCATACGTAATGAAATGATGACGTATCAAAATTCCTAATGAAATGATGACGTATCAAATCCCCAGGCTGGAGGGATTCGGGTTTAAAGGGTTAAGTGATACAATATGTCGATTTTTGTCGGACTTAGAAAATGGTAATCCGTCGGGCCGTATACAAACATTTTCGTCTTTTAACTTGGGTGTGGATAATCGAATCAGGTTGTCCTTTGGGAACTGATAGACCAGCCGGGAGGAAAGCATCTTCTCATAGAATCCATGTGTTCTGCCTGAATTTTCTTGCCAGAGTTGTGACCCTTTTTAATGTTGTGGATTGGACCACAAAGTAACGGTGCAGTTCTGGACCACGGTCCGAACCGGACCTCGCCTGGAGACCGGCACACAAACGATCTAAACTGATCCGAGGTGGTCCAAGACGGTTCAGAGAGCATTCGAATGTGCCCAGTTATCGCGAGTTCGAGACTAACACTCATTTTGGACTTTACTTTCCAACTTTACCTGTGAAGGAGAATAGTTCTGGGAAATACGATACCCTCACAGTCTCGTATCCAAATTGTTCCAGATAGGAGGCGCCTGTCCATTAAGAGCGAAGGCTTAAGTCAAATGACACAATATATCGCACCTTAACCCTTTACCCAATGTATCGGCCAAAACCGGCCAGCCCTATTCACAAAAAAATCGCCATTTAATTTTCATTATTTTTTTCATTTTTTGTCTCCAAAACATAGGTTATGACCCCTCGTTGGAACGAGCTCGTCGAGCTCGTTCCAATGAAGTGTCATAACCTATGTTTTGAGACAAAAAAATTAGTAATTCAAGAATTTAGAATTTTTTTTTGCAACTGCCGTCTGCTTTTCATGTAAGGTAATAATTTAATTTAATTATTGATGTTTAAGGTCACATATTTATGCACTATGGCTAATCATGACCACGACATCATAAGTTTGAATGATTGGCTAAACTTCAAATCATTCCAGTTTTGCGGTCATGATATAGCCATATAAAAAAATCTGAAAGTGAGCTTAAACACCAATAAATAAGTAAATAAATAAATAAATAAATAAATAAATAAATAAATAAATAAATAAATAAATACGTATTAGCTAATGACGTGTTGATGTTTCAGTAGTTTTCATACGACTGCTCGAAGAAGCTAGCCTTTGTTTGGAAGGGCTTTGTCGGTCTGTATCTCTCTACAGTCTCTATCGATAAATAGGTTATCTCCACCTGATTCCGTGAACTCTTCTACGATGTGGAAACTAATATGACTTACTTCCGGTTGGTGTGCGAAATTCTTTATTTCTGAGTGTTCGTTTGTGTACATTGGTTTCGTTCCACAATTTTCCTTGCATTTCCAAAAATGACATGCCATACACTCTCTTCAAATGCAAATATTCTGTAACTTAGTTATCAAACCCATAACATTCATTACATTTCCCAAATCCACAAAAAACATATAACACTATCTGACTAAGTAGAAATAAACAATCGGAATGTGGGTGGAATAATTTATTGTCAAAGGCAAAACTGCATGAAAAAATGCCGAAACCAGTCATTTTCAGCAACCCAGCAGCCTCAAAAGCAGAATTTTCCCACCACCCCACCTACCTGGAGCATTGTATCCCCTGTTTCTAAAATGGAAAATAATATTTATATGTTTCCATTTCATATTTTAGTTACATGTCTGGTAACAAACCCGTGTAAAAATCACATTTTAAAAAATAACCAATTTTTTTAAGCCAGTTAAGCCACTGTTTCCCGTAATTCATCTGGTAATTTACCGCTATGTATCAGACTCCAACTTTGGGACAAAAACTTCAAACTCTCTTGTCCAACAAAAAACCTAATGTAATCATATGTCTGATACTAAAAATATATCTCTATTTTACATGGCCTTAGTTTTAACATATACTCGCCCAAAAAAGAAAGTGTGCATTGCAGAAATTGATCAAACTCAAAAAAAAATAATTTCGTAGGTGTAAAGAGTGTTAACCTGTTCATGAATAAGTTATATTGAACACACAAACAGCTTTCCCCGTTAAAATTGCATTGACGTAAAATGACGTGCTGCACATTTGTGAAAAGGCATGTTTTGCACGTGGAGAGTCTGAAAATTCATGCAGCAGTGTGAATCCTTGGGTATTTAAACACTAAAGTAAGGCCTTCCTAATGTTCACATTCAAACTTGCGCTGCTGTTAAAACGACTCCACATTAGCATACCAAGACTGACAATGAATCAACGTCTCCTTGCCCTGGGTATGATTAGAGCTGGCAGAACACACAGAGAGGTTGCCCAGCATTTGAACTGCCACCGTAACACCGTAGACAGGCTAGTCCGTGGACATGCACAACATGATGACGTTCGAGACCGACCCCGCTCCGGGAGACCCCGAGTTACCACCCCTGCACAAGATCGGTATATCCGTGTCGTCCATCTCCGGAACCGGCAACAAACGGCAACGACGACAGCCAGGAACATCCCTATCCTGAGACGGATACATCCTCAAACAGTAATCAACCGGCTGAGAGAATACGGCTTACGTCCTCGAAGACCTGCAATTCGTCCGATTCTGACGTTACGTCATCGTCGTGCGTCGACTGCAGTGGTGTAGACAACATCTCAGGCATCCCTTACACTGGTGGCGACGTGTTTTATTCACAGATGAATGTCATTTCCATCTTTCATCATCAGATGGCCGCCAGAGAGTGTACAGACGTCGAAACGAACGCTACGCAGATCCATGTGTCGTGGAGCGAAACCGTTATGGGGAGGGTCTCTCATGGTGTGGGGTGGCATCACTGCCCGTAACAGAACTGAGCTGGTCATTATTGATGGCAATCTCAATGCAGCCAGATATCGTGATAAAGTGCTTACACCTGTTGTCCCATTTCTGCAACGTCACGGCCCCGGCGTCATTCTACAGCAGGACAACGCCTGGCCCCACGCAGCTCGTGTTGTTCAACAATATCTGCAGCAACAACAAGTGGATGTTCTTCCCTGGCCCGCAAATTCGCCAGATATCTCACCCATTGAGCACGTATGGGACGAAATGAAACGTCAGCTACGCCGGCTTCCCCATGCACCGTCAACGCTTATGGAACTCCAAAGACAGCTTATCAGAATATGGAACAACATCCCACAACACTTCCATGCTAACTTGTTCGCTTCCACGAGGCGTAGATGCACAGCAGTAGTCGATGCAGACGGAGGTCATACCAGATACTGAGTGTGTGACTTTTGTGTTTGACCCTTAATGTCTTTGACTCTCCAAAGCACCAAGAGTATTCGTCGTAGCGTAATGAAATTTCTCGTGTTGATCACAAATTGATTCATCTGTGATTGAATAAAATTTCCATGAATGAAAATGATATATATCTTTTTTTAGTGTTATTTTTTAGCATGCACACTTTCTTTTTTGGGAGAGTATATGTCCTGTGTTTAGAATTTCACCCCTGTGCAATAGTGTGAAACTATAGAGCGGATTGTGTCGTGCGAAACTATAGAGCGGGTTGTGTGTGATTCAATTAAATAACGTTGTCAAAACTGCGATCATATTAATGGAAAAAGTCTACCGCGTAATTGTGTGTCATAATTACAGTGCAGTCGCTGTGGACTGGTCGTAATCCACGAGTGGGCAGTGATGTCCACGCATGCGTTTACCATTTAATAAGAATCATCATCAGCACAAAATTTTAATTAATGAAGCACCTATAATTAGTGTTTGGAATCTAATTTACTGTTCAAAAAAAGTAGGGGATATCCAAATTGATGTTGATATTTTCGGAAAATGGTATTGGATAGGCGTGATTAGACACATCAGTATGTTACCAAGTTTAGTGTGGATCGTGAAGATCATCCGCCCACGAAAACTTCGTGCAGGGTACGTTTTAACAATTTTCATTTGTACTGGACGGGCTTTTCGAAGGTCTCATCGTTCTTTTCTTGGTATAAACACGTTCATCAATAATTTCTGGTCGAAACGTAACTTTTGGGATATGCGAAGACTGACACGTGACGATCGTTTACGTGCCGTTGGCATGTTGGAAGCTGGTAACAGACAGGCTGCAGTGGCTCAAATTCTCAACGTTACTCAATCAGCGATTAGCAGGTAGTTTTCACGCTACCGTCAGACAGGCAATGTTGATGGCAGGCGTCGGTCACGTCGTCCAACTACGACAGCTGCTAACCAGGATCGTTTCATCCGAACCACAGCATTACGTAACCGCCATCAAAGTGCCTCAGAAATTGGACAGCTGCTGCACCGAGCGACAGATGTGCGAGTCAGTGGTCAGACTATCCGAAATCGCCAAACACAGCTGGAATTTGTACGCTCGACGACCTCGAATAATTCCACGTTTGACTGAACGTCACATCGCAGAAAGGCGTAATTGGTGTGGGGCACGACAGCGCGCTAGGACAATCGTCGGGGGAGCAACGTCATGTTTCCTGATGAATCGAGGTTCACTCTCGACTTCCACGGCAGGCGAAACAGAGTGTGGCGGCGGCGGAAGGAACGATACCATGGCGTAACCGTAGGTAGCACGATCGTTTTGATTGTGGATCGGTTATGGTGTGGGGAGGCATAACCATGACAAACAGAACAGCATTACATGTCATCCAAGGGCGTTTAATGCCATTTGCGCGACGTCACGGCCGTCGATTCATTTTCCAAGATGACAATGCAAGAGAACACACGGCCCTTGTTGCTACAGAGTTCCCCCAGGAGCAGAACATTACTTGGAATATGCTTGGCAGGCGCCTAGGAAAACGCCAACAGCCCCTACCGATGTCCAGAAACTCGCCTCTGCACTGCAGAAAGAATGGAATAACATCAGTCAAGCTGATATTGGACGTTTGGTGGGGAGTATGCCACGTCGGATCCGCACTTGTCTCGCGAACTGAGGAGGATTTACAAGGTATTGAGGTCTTGGACTGAATGTGGTAAATTTTCTGACTGACCGTCCATGTCTTCTACAGCTCAGTGCGTGGAATGTGTGCTTGTCAGACACCCAACTATCGCTGAAATCATTCACCACATGTCACAGTGCAATGCCTCAACTGTCTTTTTGATGAAAATATGAATATATTTCTTCATATATCTCACTTTTATCAAATATCCCCTACTTTTTTTAATAGTATATTATTGCGTCCATGGAAATACTGCCCACTTCGTTGAAAGTGGTCAGTCCACGGTGGCCGTACTGTACAACGACAAAGTTTTCAACGGTCATGTCGTTGATTTAAGTGATGTGCAGTGTACGAGCCGATGTTGATTGTCATGTCATATTGATTGCCAAGCGCATTTTTCCAAGCGGAGAACACATCGGGACCCTACTCCACCAACCCATTCCCGACTTGGATGAATTGATGTCGGGGGTCCCAAGGTATTCCGTGGTGTTCGCCCCTTGGCGAAATTTGACAATACGCTATCAATCCGAGTCGTAATGTTTACAATACCGCAAATTCCAACCGGTGGTAGTTAGTCCAAGAACAACTTACTTTCCGATAGACGCTATAGTCTGTACGTTAACTTTTGCTTGTCAATGCAATTACTTGAAAGGCGAATGAGCAATGAATCCCATTTTTTTCATTGCAGATGAGATCTGACTAGACGAAGAATCCTTTCGAAAACAGCATTTTTATATATCTAAATTGATCGCCATGGCAACCGGTTTGGATTTTTGTGACTTTTGCCTGTCCACACAATAACTTGAAATCATCAGCGGATCCCATTTTTATGGTTGATAATAGGCCTGACTGGAGGAATGTTCAGACCTGCTCCAGGCATATCCAATATGGCCGCCATGGCAGTCATCTGACTTTTTTGTGATTTTTTGCCTGTCCACGCAATAAATGAAAAGGGAATTGTCTTGTTCATTACTGTTAACTATAGGGAAGTTCTACAATCAGTATTATTTTCTAACCAATATGGCTGCCATGACGGCAACCTTGTAATTTTTTTGCAAGGTTGCCGTCATGGAAGCCATATTGGTTAGAAAATAATAGTTTTGATCCTCAGAGAATATGTTAACCCTTTACCTAACATGAAAGTGAAAGGCAGACGACACATGCAAAAAAAATCTTGAATAACTATTTTTTTTCATTTTTTTGTCTCAAAAACATAGGTTATGACCCCTCAATAGAACGAGCTCGTTCCAACGAGGGGTCGTAACCTATGTTTTGGAAACAAACAAAAAATGAAAAAATAATGAAAATTAATTGGCGGTTTTTCAAGTGAAAATAGCGCTGGCCGGTTTTGGCCGTCACGCTGGGTAAAGGGTTAAAAAATTAATGAGGGAGGAGGATTTTATTTTTTATTACGGTCGGGAATTTGAATTTTTAGGAACATTGTCATGGCGATCCAGCCCCGAGTGTCATATGTTATATATAGTGTATCGATCTGAACGTATTGGCTACCCACGTAGAGGGATAGCAGCATGTTCAGATGTGATGTTGAGATGCATTTTTTTATTTTTTTCGATATTAAAATGCAAACGTTAAAATTGCCGCCAAAATCTCTCGAATGAGGAAGTCATTTAATGCATGCATACACACGGTTAGAAATATATCCCAAACAACATTCGTTTCGTCCAGTTCGGCGACTTCGTGTTTTTGGAAACTAGGAGGTGTTTACTCAAACTTTTCGACAAATGTTAATTCAAGTGTATCCGCTGTTTGTTCGCGGTTATTTTACAAGATAGACCATTATTGAAACAGTCCCCCAGTATATTGATTCACGCTTGTTAGCTCCAGATATCGTTGAAATCGATCCAGGAATTGCGACTTTACGTATTTATGTTTTATATTTTCGTGGCACAACTAACGGTTGTATTTGAAAAACACCAATAAAATCTACCAACGTGCAAAAAAAGATCAAAGAACATCTATGTTCGCCTGTAAGTTTATTAAGATTTATGACATATTGAAACTCTATTATCTGATTAATTGATGGAAAGGGCTCAGAGAGCCCTTTCCAACAATTAATCAGATGGTAGGTTTGATCTGCGTATACCAGAATGTATAGATAATCATCATAAAGTAGGTGACGAAAGTCGCTTTCGGCAGCGTAACTCTTAACCCAGTTGATCTGAGATGATTTTTAACTGAACTGATTTTAGAGAGTACAGATACCATGGAAGCCACCAAGGATTTTTCGTGATTTTTGTTTGAAAAGCTGTTGATTTTTTAATCGGATTCCAGTTTTCAATCGATTTCCACTTTTCAATCAATCAAATACAGTTCCGTTTGGCATGTGCCATTCATGGTGTTGCTACAAGAGGCCTAGGCCATGGTTCTTGTTGCTCTTGCCGTAAATTGAAATGCATTTGAGATATGCGAGGTATATTTTGTCATGCAAAGTGATTGATGTTAAACTAAGCGAACGCGTCTGCAAAATGCGAGCCAATTGTGTCCGCTAGCATCCCGGAAGCGAATTATTTCCGACAAATGCGATACGATGGCATCCACAGGCGACACATCGGAGGCACGGCTCTGTGGACCTATTCGGTCCAAACACGCGCGAGGCTTAAAATTTGTCGGGATTCACAATAATCTGTTTTCATGTGGCCGATGACCGATTGAATCGAAGATATGACCTCTTCAGAATCATTGACGAGTCATCCTTCTTTGGGGATCCATGAAGATTTTAACTGAATGTGGCCCGTATATCTTTTTATATAATGTGATCCGTTTTAATTTTTATATAATGCGACTAGTTTATCTTGTTGTATATGCAGTTGGGGTGCACTAACAAGAAAGTGATCAAATAATTACACTGTTCAAATGGGGAGCTTGTAAAGGGTAATGACCGGATAGTTCTAGTCTGGTGTAGACATGTCAATGTCTGTGAAAAAAGTGTGGTTTGAAGAATGGGGTACCATCCGGTACCCCTCCCCCTGGTTTCCTTACCTCTATAGAAGTACCACTCTTTCTCCTCCGTCTTGACGAATAAACGTAACTATTAACCCAGCACTTTCCCAGTTAACCCTTTACCTAACCTGAAAAGCAGAAGACACTTGCCAAAATAATTCTTGAATAACTATTTTTTTTCATTTTTTGTCTCAAAAACATAGGTTATGACCCCTCGTTGGAACGAGCTCGACGAGCTCGTTCCAACGAGGGCCATAACCTATGTTTTTGAGAGAAAAAATGAAAAAAATAATGAAAATTAATTGGCGATTTTTGAGAATAGCGCTGGTCGGTTTTGGCCGTTACGTTAGGTAAAGGGTTAAAAGCTCCTTGTAATTGCTTTATGTAAGTGGACATTCTGGTTTATTCGAATGTACGTTATGACAGACAAATCGATAAATAAATGAAAATAAGTGTGTCTTAAGATCACCTGATCAATTCTCGAAAGACACACTGAAGTCCTTCAAATGTGTGATGGGACAATTGACCTCTGCTGGCTATGGAATTTCTGCAAAATACGTTGCAGGTGACAAATGATTTTGTTAGTGAGTGACATGAAATTTTATATTTTGATTTTAACTCACGTCAATGATATAATCCTTTGTAACAAATTAACCTTAATTATGCCCCTTCAGGAGGGCAAATTTTTCGACACCACGTGATCCTGACTGTCGAAGTGTCATTAAACCCCAATATGAACAAGAAAAGAATAGTATTTTTTTGTGAATATTGTTGTCTAGAGTTTCCGTAACGTTGGGAAGAGGGCTTGTGATTGAGTCCGGTTTGTTTTTCCATTCTTTGCGCAGAAATACGTTGTACTTATAATGAGAAAGTGGAGTCCCTCTCCACCTAACCCTGTGTGTCTTAAGATCACCTGATCAATTTTCGAAATACACACAGAAGGCCTTCAAATGTGTGATGGGACAATTGACCTCTGCTGGCTATGGTATTTCTGCAAAATAAGTTGCAGGTGACAAATGATTTTGATAGTGAGTGACATGAAATTTTATATTTTGATCTTAACTCACGTCAATGATATAATCCTTTGTAACAAATTAACCTTAATTATGCCCCTTCAGGAGGGAAAATACAATCGAGAGCCGCGTGTGTTGCTTTGTTCATTTGTTCGTCCCGCCGCTTGTAACGTAATGTGTATAGCCAACAAATTTGCTGCCCCAGTTCCACCAGTGTTTGTTGGATTCAAATAACTTTTTGTCTTGATCCAATCTTATCACGGCAGTACGAACAGATACTATACCAGCACAAATACCCTCGCTGGAATATTCAGACTTATCTTCTTTGTTCACTAAGAGAGTTATTAAAAGTATGTGCATCCAACGCGTTTAGAGCTCTAGCTATTTGTCACGTTTTGTCAGATTGCAATGAAATGTCACACCATTATACTTTAACATCTGAAATGTATCGTCCCTTGGGTGCATCAAGGGGTTATTTGCAATGCGAAAGCATTGCAGATGGCGTCTTGTTACTCACAAGGGTCGATAATGTATGCAACCATAGACTTTATCACTTGAATACTTCCAGAGTTACTTCCTCTTATTTATTTTTAATAAAAAAAAAACACGCATAATTGATCTCCAGATTGGTGACATGATTTCAGAATTTTTTCAACTACTCTTTTCACCTGTCGAGCACCCAAGACAAGACATTTTTTATCTGAATCGTTGCCATCACATTAAAACTTTTAGAGTTACTCTACACCATTAAATGGTTTCTCGATTGTGACAACATTTCATCATATTTTAACCCTTTACCTAACTTGAAAAGCAGACGACACTTGCAAAAATAATTCTTGAATAACTAATTTTTTTCATTTTTTGTCTCAAAAACATAGGTTATGACCCCTCGTTGGAACGAGCTCGACGAGCTCGTTCCAACGAGGGGTCATAACCTATGATTTTGAGACAAAAAATGAAAAAATAGTGAAAATTAATTGGCGATTTTTGAGAATAGCGCTGGCCGGTTTTGGCCGTTACGTTGGGTAAAGGGTTAAACTTCTCTTTTGTGACCTATTATTCGGTCAAGCTTTGCTATACAAGATCTATACAATGAATAACATCAGGTAAAATTCTTTGACGGCTACTATGTGGTTTGAGTCCTGTTGAGTGAATATCGATAAGATGAAGCGTTGCAGAATAAGGTTTATCGATTCATTCGTTAGATGCCAGGTTGTTGCCGGGACATTCTAACGGGTGATAATATACAAAACAAACAGAATTCTTCTCTCATTGATCTCATGCTTTTATCTTTTTTTCGCATACATTAGTCACTGAGGTGTACGTATATTTTCACTGCCAAGTCGGTGTTGAATATGTCGATCGAGATGTCAATAACTGGCAAAACTGTTGATATATTCTTTTTTTGTTTAATTTTTATTCAGATAAATATACAGAGGACACACACTGTTCTGAGTAAGTACCAGAACTACTTCATACAGCCCTGACTTATGTCGTGTTGAAAGTCGACTTTCGATAAAGTTATCGCCCTTGAAATTATTAGACACGCGAGGAAGGTTCACTTAGGAAACATGATAAACAACTTAGTATCAGAAAAGCTCCGCTGCTATTTGGTCAGGCGGAGCTAACAAGAACACTTTACAATTTTGAATTATTCAAGCCTATCACCGAAATTTAAAATTCTGAATCAACCGTACAAAATTCAACACAATGTGTTAATAGTTCATATGATTGCTTTAACCCTTTACCTAACGTAACGGCCAAAACCGGCCAGCGCTATTCTCAAAAATCACCAATTAATTTTCATTATTCTTTTCATTTTTTGTCTCAAAAACATAGGTTATGACCCCTCGTTGGAACGAGCTCGTCGAGCTCGTTCCAACGAGGGGTCATAACCTATGTTTTTGAGACAAAAAATGAAAAAAATTAGTTATTCAAGAATTATTTTTGCAAGTGTCGTCTGCTTTTCAGGTTAGGTAAAGGGTTAACCCTTTACCCAACGTAACGTCCAAAACCGACCAGCGCTATTCACAAAAATCGCCAATTAATTTTCATTATTTTTTCATCGAGCTCGTTCCAATGAAGGATCATAACCTATGTTTTTGAGACAAAAAATTAAAAAAATAGTTATTCAAGAATTTTGTTTGCAAGTGTCGTCTGCTTTTCGTGTTAGGTAAAGGGTTAGAGATGGGCTAAATCAGTTAAAACTCTGTACTCAACCTGAATAGTAGACATGTGCAAATAAATGATGGAATAACTGAAAAGTTTCATTTTTGTCTCAAAACATAGTATAACCCATCACTGGAACGAGCCCAATAATCTCGTTCCAATGAGTGTCATAACCTATGTTTTCAGACAATTATTTTTCACATAACATTTGAATGGCAAATTTTTCGACACCAAGTGATCCTGACTGTCGAAGTGCCATTAAACACCAATATGAACAAGAAAAGAATAGTATTTTTGTGAATATTTTTGTCTAGAGTTTCCGTAACGCTGGGAAGAGGGCTTGTGATTGAGTCCGATTTTTTTCCATTCTTTGCGCAGAAGTACGTTGTACTTATAATGAGAAAGTGGAGTCCCTTCCCAACTAACCCTGTGCAGTATAGCTTGTTGAGACCTACCCTTTTGGATAGGAGGGAATGGATGACGAGAACTGACATCGAATCGCGATGCATTGTGTCGTGGGTGTCGCATCTTTTGTTATTTGACGCCGTTGTCATTACCACTGTGCTTAGTGCTACATGTGTGATTGGTGTAATCTGTGTTTCCGTCGTCCATTTTGATAAAAGAAGGCCGTCGTTTCGTTTTTATGGGAGCAGGTCGTTACTATCAGTTACAAGGAGTTGAGTGACCTTATTGGTCCAGGCCGATGTAGGATCAACGGGATGGTCTTGCCCCTGGAACCGAATCGGAGCTAGGAGTCATAACTATCCTCATATATAATTATTCAAAGATAACTATCCTCCAAAATATATCCTCCAGAAGGACATCGCCGTGTAATAAGCATCCTCTGAAATACTCGGATGATTCGAGGAGTCGTATGAGGAGTCACTCTAGTCTCTTTCTAACAATTCGTGGACAGCATATTTCATAGATTAGATTCGCGTCGTTAGAGTAAAGCCCGTTTCAGTCACTGTTCGGTCGACTCGTTAGTTTATTCGGTGGACCCACAGGGGCTCTTGAATAAAACGATGGGTGACATTGTGGGGGTGGGGGTGTTCTTAGATAAATGGAGTAATCTGATTGTGACCGTTACTAGAATTTAGTTCATTTTAAAAAGACCAATAACTCTGGAAGAAATGACCAGGTGAGACGTATTTACGGATGTATTCGTAAAATTGTGACCCAAATGCTTTGTGTGAAAAATTGCTTCATCAAACGACTGCCCTTACAGCATGATGACATATGAGTAAGGAGAGACCGCCGGGTCAGCCAAGAGGGAAGAATCTACTTATTCACTGCACGATGCAATGGATTAGAAATGTGTCTCATTTCAGCACAGTATTTAGGCTCAGGCCCTTTCATTTCCGTTACAGCAACCACCCCCTCGAGTTGATATGTAATTTATCAACGTTTCCGGGTATGAAGATAGCATATGAATAAAATTGCCCAGAAATTATTAAATTCATGTTTCTTCAAAAAACTGAAGAACACGGCGTCTTCGTATCCCCCTGAGGACAATCGGGATGAAGTGCCTTGACCAAGGACACAACGCGGGTGTCTGAATCGATCGCTTAGACGGTCACCCATCCAAGGACTAACCGGGTTCGACGTTGCTTAACTTCAGTGATCTGACGAGAACAGGTTACCGCAACGCCACCGCTCCCCGAACGCACGTACGACCTTGCCTATTTATGTTACATAGAAAATTCGGATGAGGTAACTAATTTTATTGCTATTCCCACGGTAACCTTCTCCAAGTGATGACTGGAGGACTGCTGTAGGGACTCACGCCTACATGTGAGAACGTAATGTAAGAACGCATCTGATTTGTCGTTAAGCACCTGACTCACGGTATGACGTGATTGAAATGCTTCGACAAAAAACAGTGTCAAGAAAGAACGTAAAAAGAGCCTTACGGGTGATATTTCTGAATTCAAGTGTAATCGTGGTAAAAACACAGAACACCACCTCGGTGGAGTTTTGCGTACAGGTATCAACAACCTTTTTAGGAGTTTTTCCAGTATTCGGTGCTTGTGAAATATGGGAAGAACTCTTAACCCTTTACCTAACACGAACGGCAGACGACACTTGCATATAAAATTCTTGAATAACTATGCATCAAAAACATTGCTTATGACCCCTCATTGGAACGACCTCGTGTCATAAGCTATGTTTCTGAGAGAAAAAAATAATGAACATTGAATGGTGAGTTTTGTGATTAGCGCTGGCCGATTTTGTCCGTACGTTGAGTAAAGAGTAAACTCGGGTCGTTGATTCTCGTCCTTGCACTCCACCAGAATTGTTTTCTGTCTTATTACTCACCACATTTGACTTCGATACATCTTCTTTTGTCATCACTGATTGGCTGGACTGTTGTAACGTCATATTTTACCAGAACTTTTCTGCTTCGACTTCATAATTCTTCTCTAAAACAAAATAGTCTATTTGAAGATGCGCGGTAATGAACACACGAGTCTTGACAATTTATAAAGTGTCGTTAAAAATACATAACCGGACATGCACATTTGAGCTTGCACGCGTGAATTCATGCTTCCATCCAGGGGAGAAAAATAGCAAATCTTTCCCTATTATATTAAAGGAAAGGATAGTGTCTGTATTATATGTCACGATGCACACACTGTGGATATAATGGACAGAAAAAAGTTACAGATCAGAAAAATAATAATAAATAACAAATGTAGTTTAACCCTTTGTCAACGCAGACGATATCCAAATTTATTATTTTGAATGTCATTTTTAAAAGTTTTCAAAAAAATTGCAACCAAACCATATCATGTGACCCCTCATTGGAACGAGCTCGTTCCAAACAGAGGTCACATGATATGGTTTTGTTGAATTTTTTGGAAAAATAATATTTCTTCAGCTTCTGAATTTGCATATTATGCGGGCGGATGTGGCCGATTTGTTGGGTCAAGCCGAAAATTCTCATAGAGCTCTTGGGCTCGGGGAAAGTGCCTTTTTCTTATTTTTAAATCTTCAGAAAACACCTATGACATGATTATAAAATAACGCCAATTTTTTTTATTGCTACTTTTAATAAACGAAACAACAGACAGCTCTCAGAGCTGTCTGTTATTTTCGTTTATTAAAAATAACAAACGGAAAATTGGATTTTCATGGTAAACTAATTAAAAGCATTCAGAGATAATTATTAAGAAATTAGAATATCTATCAGTGTCACCTCCCCCACATTAGAGCACAGTTGACAGAATGTAATTCGGGCGGTGTTTGGGCGGGTTTTTAACTTTTAGCGCCTCTCGCAGTGATCAACTCCGCTGCTGTTTCTTTGGTGACATTTCTCAACTGTGGCACAAAGCCAGTTACTAAAATACTCGTATCCATTTCTAAAGTTGTGGAAATAAAAAATCAGAGTTGTGCGCTTTGCATTTTGTGTGAGGGTGGTTTTCGCCTCGTTCGTTCGTACATTTTTTATTTCGTCTTTCTACTTTGTTGTTTGATAAAACGTAGTTTAAACAGTTACGGAATGTAATTATAAGAATTGAATGCAATTTGTATCCATTTCCACACGTTCATACTCCAATAAAGATTAAAAAAATTACATTCAATTCTTAAGTATATTACAAGATGAATACTGAAGAAACATAGGGTATGGGATATCTCAAACAAAGAAACCCTGACTTATCCCGTCATGAAAATCGACTTTCGATAACATTATCTCCCTTGAAATTATTAGACGGACGAGGAAAGTCCACTTAAGAAGCATGCAATTGTCGAGAAAACACCCACGACATCGGTAGAAAATAAAGCAAAGTTTCCTTTTGTTACTTTTAATAAACGAAAACAACCGACAGACCTCGGGTCTGCCTGTTATTTCCGTTATTAAAAGCTACTTGGCTTTTATAGCAAGCTGAAGCCAAAGCCAAAGCCAAAAGGAAACTTGGCTTCTGTGGCAAGCTAATTAGAAGCAACTAAGTAAACTTCCACTTTGGCTCTTTGTTTTTCGAATGTGTTTTTACAGAAAGTTGCAAGTTTTATTCTTCACGGAAAAACAATTAGCAAATATTACCTCCTCAACTTTCGTATTAATAGAAATGATGGTGTCTGTACAGGCTTGGCAATTTCATTAGAGCGATTTTTTAGCTCTCCTTACTGACCTCCTGAAAGAATTAAGGAGAGCGAAAAATTGCCCTCCTAAATATTTTGGTCTGGGATGATTGAGATTACATGTATTATGGTCACATTAAATTTTTGTTGTAAAGCAAAAATGTATTTTAACTTCGAAGTCACATAACATCACGTAATTTCATTTTGAAAGTGGTTTTGTGGTAAAAGGTAATGGCTGCAACCATACCCAAACACAGTTGCAATCATTTGAAGCAAAATGGGTCACAGCAATATTTTTTTTCTGTCAGTTTCAAGTTCAACAACTGACATCACAGTTTGAGGGGTAATTATTCAAGGAATATTGACACTATAATATACTACCATTACTACTATCCTGTCACTTGAAGCACTTGCACCAGGATGTGGCTGTAGATTCAAGCAGACCTGTTGTCCAAGAAAGTCATACGCCTACCACTACCACCTTCAACCCCCCTTGGGGGGTTGAAGGTGGTAGTGGTAGGCGTATGACTTTCTAGGACAACAGGTCTGGGTACACACACAGGTCTTGTCAAGTGTGTGTTCGGTTGTTGAGTGAGACATCTAGATGTCTAAGAGATTTCGCTTTACCTTAGTAAAGTTAATAAAATCACTGATGTAGTCTGTTGGTTTAAGTTCCATTGAGTTTGTTCAACTGGATACTTAACATGCTGTGTAAAGCTAATTGCTCTCCTAAGCTGATTGAGGAGAGCGATTTTTTGCCCTCCTGCATTTTTCAGGATGCCAGGCCTGGTCTGTATTTTTTGTCACGGTGCGCCCACTATTGATATCATGAACAGAAAAAAACGTTACAGAACATCAAAAAATGGTGAAAGCGCCGTTTTCTTATTTTTAACCTTGGTATTAAATTTACTGCCACCTTTAGGAAATTAAGGGGAGCTAACTTTCCTGTTGATCTCTTCCAATGACGAAAAGTGTATATCACGTGTGAAACAGCGAATAATTCACTGATCTTGCTCAAGTATCCGGTAGAATTGCCTTTTGTTCACGTTGCTACCGCCGTTTCGATACATATCTTGGCAAAATTTGTTTTAATCCTCATTGTCCCATATTATTACATCAATAAATGAAAAGGTTAACAAATCCCAATCCTCTTCATCCGATCTTGCGACGAACTGCGTGCAATGAATATTCCTATACATGTATGCTGATTGGTCGACAAACTAATACCTCTACTTTAGTTTGAATTTAGTTTAAACAATATTTATTTCCCATTATCAAAGAAAAACGCATACAATAATGAAATATTGGATGATTCGACAGCACGTTTATCCAACCGCTTATCACACACACCCTTTGTTTCGTCAAATGCCTTCTATTCGTTATAATATCAATAAGAAGCTCGTTAGTTTTGGATACAAATCTTACTAGATTACTTTTAAAGTTAGTCAGAGTAGAGAAAGTGTTTTTCCCCAGGATTACCTACTCTACTATATATGAAAAGCCTATGAAATAAATTTTAGCTTTATACACCAACCGTGGTGAACACATCAGCAATGAGATTTCAATAGTTAAATTTTACACCTACAGTAAAACTACATCCAAATCGACCTTTGGTGACGTCGACCTGAATGCGAACTTGTCTAATTTTATCGCACGTCGCCTCGCGAAGAGTGAAATGAAAGTGGCAATTATTTATTACGTTTTTAAATGAGTTTACCCCATAAGACACCAAAAATGAAGAAACATGCATTGTCTCTTGTTAATAAAGTATCCATAACTCGAAATAGTATGTTATTATGTTATTAAAATGAAAAGGATTCGTTTTTTTTCCATTTCGTTTCGGAGATAAAATTGATAGCTGAAGTACCGCCCACCGATGCTCATGTAAACAAAAACAGATTCGCACGTATGTACGCCTGCTGCTCAGTAAAATCGAGAAAAAAATAATAGCTACTATGGGTATATTCTGTGTATAACAGGAAAAAAATGGTACTGGCGGGCTTCAATTCAATGAGACCTCAGCGATTATCCAAGTCGAAGGTGGGCAAAGAAAGCCAAGGACAGTTTCCCTGAGTATTTTTGGCGAGTCGGCTGAGTTTATGGTGATGGGCCAATTGTCGGTAATTGTTACCTCTACTTCCACTTCAGCTTTCAACGGAATATTTCACTCTTGACATTGCATACGGCAGATACAAATTGGACATGTGAATAAACCCCAGTGAAAGCCAAAGTAGAAGTGTTCGTTTGTGTAATAGTAGTATATTAGAAAGTTGAATGTTAAATTCTGAAAAGCATTATTCAGGGGCCCTTTTTTAAAATAAATAGACCGAAGATCATCATGTTTGCACTAGGGGTGTTTATTTTATATTTCACCAAAGAAGTTTACTCTAAACACTAATAGAATATTAAGCTCATTAAAGTCTCAACCAGGCAAAGCAGCAGGCCCAATAACACAAAAGATAGAAGATTAAAAGATTAAAATAACTAGCAAAGTTATCTTCCACAAATCTCTAGATTTTGGTGCTCGCCCCGATGATTTGAAAATCGCCCATGTAGCTCCACTGTACAAAATCTCTTTCACCCCCTGCAGCACGATTTCCGTAGATATAGAGACCCAACTGTAAGAATTTATTGATGATGTCAGCACTAACACGAAAAAAGGTCAACAAACTGACTTATTAATGGATTTCCCCAAAGTTTTTGTTAAAAGTTAGCCATTCCCTACTCATTCGCAAGCTTGAAATTATCAGCAAACTGTCCTTTCAAAAAACTGGCTCCAGAATTTTCTTTCTGGTCGAAAAAGCTGTAGTAGTGTGAGGGGAAATCTCTGATAATGTGCCGATCGCGTCTGGCGTCCCACAGGGCTCTGTATTATGCCTTCCCCTATTTCGTCCCATTTTAACAACTATTCGACCATTTACAGATGATCAATAGCATATTTAGCAAGAAAATCCAAGGCTGTTGCCTTGGAAGAAATGATTGCAATGTTGGAGCAAAAAGTGGAAGATGGCTTTTCACCCGGATAAATGTTACGTCCTGACTATTAACAACAAAAAGGCACCCATCAAATTCACTTACACATTGCATGACTATCAGTGGCCAGCTAAGTACCTGAGTGTCCCCATTAACTCAAACATTAAATGGGATACACATATTATAAACATATGCAGCAAAGACACTAGGACATTAGGATTCCTGAAACGAAACCTAAAGAACTGGCATATAAATAACTTGTCCGTGCTACCCTGGAATATGGTTGTTCAGTATCGGACCGTACTTCCAAAAGGACACAATGACATTAAAATGATTCAACGCCGCGCTGCCCGCTATGCCGTTAACAACTTTCACAATACATCTATCCCCCGCGGGAACCCCAGGGATGTGAAGCACTGTCTGTTCACTGCGGTAAACAGGCTCTGTTTACTGGTAAAATAGGACCCAATCACCAATGCTTGGGAGGTGCAAATCCTCACTAAAATGGGCAACATGGCTTATTAACGCTCACCCCTGTCTTGAGTTGATACTCATGTTGCGGTCATGATCAGCCATTGTGCAAAAATATGTGACCTTAAACATCAATAAATAACAATAATCTAGCGTAGGCTCCATGCCCAACTCCCAGAATTAACCTGAATTGTGTGAATGGAGGAAACATGTCTGACTAGCAATGCTCTATAAAATACACCGTCAAATGGTAGTAATTAATAAAAAAGTAAACTTCTCCCCACATCAGGCACACCAAACCGAACCAGCCTCTCATATATGAATCCTATCACGTAAAAACTACCTGCAGGGAAGAATACTTCTTTCCAAGGACAATCTCTGATTGGAACAAGCTACCGTCAGAGACAGCCCTGACTGGCTCCTCTTTGGATGCTCTCAGACTACGCCTCACAAAAAAGTCCATCTTCTCCACAACATATGGATATCATCCTCATGACTAAAATCTCAACCTTTTGAAGATGGTCACTATCTGTAGAAACAGAAGGAGGGACAACATATCCACACCAAGAAAAGTTTTAACGAACTAAGTGGAAGAATCTGGAGAGTACAGATTGTAGCATTGGACGTCTTCAGAATGAGATGCTAAAAGTTTTGACATCTTTACTATTCTTTCAGCCTTTTCCTATCTTCTGTATTACGCAACTTCCTGGCGAGATCATTCCACATTGTCGGAAATGAGTAGGAAAAGAAACTTTCCAATGATTAAACGGCAGTAGATTTGAAAGGAACAGACACTATCCAGTGTTTAAATCACTGGATAATTTCTCGTCCTACTCGTTACTGCATCCTTGTTGTTCTTATCTGAAGAAACCTTGACTTTCTGGTATTTCTATTTGTTTGGTTATCAACTATTTTGAAAAGGTCGTTCAATGAACTTCGGTAAATTTAATTTTTCAAATAAAAAGAGTAAAATAGTGGAGTTTGCATACGTTATTTATTTATTTATTTATTTATTTATTTATTTATTTATTTATTTATTTATTGGCTTCCTTAGAAGAATAGTACATTATAAAAGATTACAACATAATGGAATTTTTACAGCATAATATATATACATACAGAGCAGTTCTCCAATTATTTAAAAATGCATCAGTTAGGTAGTTCCAATTTTCCTTAATACTCTCAGCATTGCCGATTGAGTACATGTATAGAGAATACATTTATTTATTTATTTATTTATTTATTTATTTATTTATTTATTTATTTATTTATTTATTTATTTATTTATTTATTGGGTTTAACGACACTTTCTACAGCCAGGGTCACCTCGTGTCGGTCAGTTTAACGGGTGGAGGAAGCCGGCGTACCCGGAGAGAACCACCAAGCAACAGCGAGTAACTGTCAGACTCCCCAACGTACTAACTCCGCGCAAGCAGGGTTAGCATTGGTTGTAGACAAGTGCACCATCGACCTGCAGTACACCTTAGTACACAGCGCCACCGTACCCTACGATATGCGTTATTTACGTTTAGGATTTTGTTCTTTATAAATAGAAGAACAGTGTGGGGGTTATATTTGGTTTGTTATGGTACGAAGAGAGCGTTTCTGCATCAGGGGAAGTTTACTAATTGCTCTTGTGTGCCCTAGATATATATTCAATACATAAGATTACTATGTGAAGGGAAGCAGAGTGTCTCTTGTGGTTTCATGTGGAAGTATTGTTTTGTTTGCGTTTATTACCAGAAGGTTTGTCGAAATGTTTTTTAATTTCTTGTTCATCACAGTGTCCAATGTATTGGCATCAAGTCCACGACAATGTACAGTGGTGCCATTGGAAGAGTGGCAAAATGTCCTCAATGTAAAGTAAAAATAATATAGGCTAGGTCCAATTATCAAGTCCTGGGGAACACCATGCGTTATCTCCGTAAAATCTGATTTATGACGTACTGCATCCGATTAGATAAATAACTTCAAAATCATCACACTCTAACAACTTCTGTACCAGGGTAATGTGATTGATTGTGTCGGATATTTCTTATATCTTAAGAGATCCTTTCTCTTTACTCTGATCGTTTTTTTCTCTACGACCGATATCATGAATTGAAGAATGTGATAAACCGTGAAATTTTTATTCTAAACCCTTTTTGCTGAGTGTATAAAATTTCAAACACATTTAAAAAAAACCGATCAGCCTAGTCGAGATGACATCTTCTAAACAGGAAAATGCACAAAGGGTGGGAAGAGAAAGCAGAAACAGAAAATAAGGAAAGCAAAAACTGCATTCGGACGCAGGCAAGCTGTCGTTTATTTACTTCGAAGATGGAAAAACACACTGAATCAGGGTAAGATTAAAGGGGACTCCACTGTCGATCCTGAGTGAAAGTCGATAGTTACTTCCTTGAATCAATTGGATTTTCAACTCTCTTAACCCTTTACCCAACGTAACAGCCAAAACCGACCAGCGCTATTCACAAAAATCACCATTTAATTTTCATTATCTTTTCATTTTTTGTCTCAAAAATTTAATGTAAAGCTGTAGGATTAAATTTCTACTGAACCTCCCAACAGGTGCAAAATATATTCACATAATTGCAGGGGCTATTATTCTGTACTGTGGTTGCCAGTCCTAGGATTCTCAATTATTATGCCCCAAAGTTGGCTTGTCCAATCAGAATGCTGGGATACCATCTAAGTGTTCCGCCGCTTCAGATAACTCACCTGATATTATTTGATATCAGGTGTGTAGCAGCCATTACTATTTTGATAAAATTTGAATTAAAATAAAATAAGAGAATGTATGCACCAAAAATATTTTCAAGGTACCATATTTATTGATTTAAAACATTGAGGCGTGCCGATTTTCACACTCTTTGTGACAAAGTGAGGCGTGTGATGGGTGTGCAGGTGCGATACCATACCTCGGACTCTAAGCAGCTTGATCCATATTGGGAACTCATTTTAAAGGGTTAAGCTGCCTTTCTAGTAAACTCAAGATCTTGAGTAATGACTTGAGTATGTATTCGATTTAGGAGATAAACGTTTCTTGTTGAGTTAGGCATTCGCGAATTTGGCTGTGGAATACTATTTATTAACGAGCCCCGAAGGGGCGAGTAACAAATGGTTTTCCATTGTCAAATTCCCGAATGTCTAACTCAACAAGAAACGTTCATCTCCATTGTAATTCCTGTCATCATTAAAAGTTAAAAAGTTCTCCAAACCCGTTTTATTTGAAGAAAAACAATCAAGAAAATGTCATTTTCGATCTCGGTCTATTTTCCATGATCGAATTTACAGAATAAAACTCCTGGGTGTATGTGATCTGTTTAGCGCTGTTGCTCGTACGTAGCGTGGATACAGACATGTTCCAGTTGACTCGCTTCCGGCAATTAGAGCACAGCAAGAGTAAATTTACCTGAGATTAGAGCACGGAGCCGACCGGCTCTCAGCCAATTAAATTTCGGGTTCAGAAAGAACAACGAAGTCAAATTTAACTGATGAATTACAGTTTGAATTTAAGTGTTTTTTTTTCAAAATGTCCGACTTCAATGAAACTTAGTCTTGATTCTACGTTAGGACTTACGCCAGACTTACGTTTCTTTCGAAATAATGGATCCTAATCGATGATGGTTTGCAAAAAACAAGTTTTGGAGATTTGAATATGTTCGTTCTGAACAAAGTTTTCTCCTCTGAACTTGAGTGAGAACGTCTTATAGTATTTCGTGTGGTTACGGTTTTAGCAGGAGCAGTTATTACTGTAAACTTGACATTGACACCGTCTGAATTTTAGGCTTGTTAAGTTTTACCTTTTTTCTGTATAGTTGGTGATGTGAGGTTAGCAGCTCGGGAAATGGCGAAGAAACAAGTTGAACAACCTGATCAGATGTTTCATTCAGGTAGCGTTAGCGTTTGTCTGAAACGGAAGACGACACTTGGCGAGAATAACCGCAATGAATAGTGCTTGGGCTATTTTTATGCTCAGCGAATCCAATATTATTTTTTCAGGCCGCTCTGAGTTATTTGCTAAGAAAAAAATAGCCCAAAGGAATTGTGACGAGGGATAACTAGTGTGTTGTATATTCTACTTTTTGTGCAACAGTGTATTGGACTCAGATCTCATTAAACCTTTACCTAACATGAAATTTTGTTTGTCTCAAAAACATAGGTTAATTGGCGATTTTTGAGAATAGCGATGGCCGGTTTCGGCCGTTACATTGGGTAAAGGGTTAAAACACTTGTTACCACAACAACCTCCAATACTAATTATTGAGAAACATGCTAAATTACTTATCACTCATCTCTTAGGTAAATATTTGTCAATTAGAGCTTTTATCTGTACATCGATAAATGTATATATGAATCAGAAAGGCGTGGTGGCTGCACAGTTTCGCACAATGAGGACAAGTCATGGCAGGCTTATTACTCTTCTATTGTTGTAAATCGATTCCTTCACAAAACAGCAAAGCTTTTCTCATAAGTAAACTAGACCAACTTGGAGACTGATTCTGATGAAATGGCCGCGATCGATGTGTCTTTGGGTGAAAAATATTTTGTCCCCGTTAACCTTCCCCACACCACCTTGTAGTAACAAATATGCCAACAGAAAACTTGTGATTAGGGGATTATATATACAGTACAAGGAAGGTAGATTGCTACCAAATCATGGTGGGAAAATGTCTTCCACCTGACGGATATCTTTAAGTTTTCAGAACAAAGCAGAAGTGCCCACAAACCTTCTGCTCATGCATAATCGGGGTCCACGCGGTGATCGGAGAGCTTAAAATTTCTTGTTCCTCTTGTTTGATTTGGAAAAATGGTAAATAATCTTTGTGTGAAAAAGCTGACCCACTTTCATTTAATGGTAATCCAGCCTTATCACAATGTACTGTAGCCTATGTGAACTCGGGATGACATTTAGTGACACAATTAGGGGCGCGGTTGCTCACTTTTTGCGGTATTGGAGTTCAAACCGAAAGGTCCACGGTTCGATCCCCGCCAGGGTTAATTGCCTTGTGTCCTTGAGCAAGGCACTTAATCCGGATTGCCCACGTTGGGGCACGGTGGCGCTGTGTACTAAAGCGTACTGCACGTCGATGGTGCACTTGTCTTAAACCAATGTTAACCCTGCTTGTGTGGAGTTAGTACGTTGGGGAGTCTGACTGTTGCTTGCCGCTGCTCTGTGATTCTCTTCCTCCATTCATAAAACTGTTCGAAACAGGGTGACCCTAGCTGTCGAAGAATTAAACCCCAATAATTAACTGGTAGAGTGCTGAATTATTTTTGGTCATCCAAATTTGTCCATGTCTCTTTGCCTTGTTACAATTTATGGGAGAGTGTCTAGTGGCACTCTCCATAAATTGTAACAAGGCAAATCCTCACAGACAAAATAATTTCAATTTAAAAATTGTATGATGCACATCCATAGAATATGAAGCCATTAAGTTGCAGAACCTGCCCTTCAGAATAAAGCCCAAATATGGGCTTCTAGCACTCTACCAGTTAAATAGATAAATAGTGACACAATTATACTAAACCTGACTGTTCAGTTTGCCTTAAGGCCTGTAAAAAGGTGCGCGTAAGTTTTTATGTAAAATAACTAAAATGGCAACGGTAGAGCAGGAGTCAGAATAAAAAACAAATCGATGTGCTCTAAAATCAGTTGGGTTAAAAATCAAACGAAATCATCTGGGTTGAGTAAATATGAACCCATTTGAGTTTTAATCCAGCTGATTTTAGAGTATAGGGAGGACTAGGAACAATATGAGAACGTGAAAATTACAAACGAGCTGGATCGTTGAAACAGAAGTCGAAAACGAGTTCTTGGGGAATTAGCATGTATTTACAGACAGTACTGGAACAGATACAGAAGTAACAAAGGTTCACGAACAATCGGGAGCCTCCGACTGGAAAGTGAAGAATGAACCTTCTGAGGCGTCTCCATTACAGAATAGTTACCAAATGAATGAATGAAAGGTTTTAGCGCGCCGAAGGCGCGCAGGGACGATGTGGGATTTACAAATCCCTTGCGACCCGGTTAACCTTGTTTTATTTCACTTGGATTACACAGGCCTAGCTTTCCTATTGCCCAAAATGGAGTCTGAGGGGGGTATGCACGCGGTTAGAATACCCGGCAGTTTACGTTGGAGTGTTAGATGGTCAATACACAATCCCTCAACGCCTTTAAAACTATTAGAGAGTGGGCTCTATTCGGTTCCAGTTCGGCGATGGTAGAGGTTTGAGTCCCACCATGGTGGCGAGCCAGAATGTAATGTTTTGCGATGGCAAGTTTAAGGGAAGAAGAGAAAAGAAAACCAAACAGCAACGCTGGTTTGGTAGCGGCCCCGGTATATGACCATAGCGGTTACAAAAAAGAAGTGGAGAAAGCTCCAACAGTTTAGTTTTGAAAAACCGGGAGTCATCCATCAAGCCTTCTGGGAGATAGGATGCCATATGTGATTTTGAGGTATCTGGTTATCCTTCGGGAATTCCAAATGACCTCCTCCACCCCCCCCCCCCAAAAAAAGAACACCCTCTCACTGACACACACCCTCAAGCCCTTAAAAGGGCTGTTAAATCTTTATTCAAATGTTTATTTATATAAAATGTACACTCGTCCCCAACCAGACAAGCTTGTTTCAATCCTTGCCTAGTGTTTGGTGATTTCTTGTATATGTTGCAGAAAGGTAGGTTGCACCAATTCCTCCTACGCTTTGTCTACTATTTCTATGCGTCTTCTTGATAAGAGTGTTGCACGAAAATTTGAGAATGTTCAATTAGAAAAGTTATAGGTAGAGAGAAAGATAGGTATCCGCTATTGTATATTGTGCCTGCTGTGTGATTGTTGCTATGGATGGGGTAAGGGGTGTGTTTCTTCGGATACCACTCCCCACACGTAGAGTTGCGAGGCAATCCTCACAGACTCAATCCTAAAGATCTCAATGAGTAGCGAGGCAATCCTCACTGACTTCACGCAGTTTAATTCTATTGAGTAATTTTAATTTACTGTGGATTGTTTTGTTTTTCTGTTTAGGGTTCAGTGTTCGTTCAGCTTCACCATTGATTCACTATCCTGGAGGATGTGGAGGGTTTTGTTATATAGATCTTATTAAACGCATTTCAATCGCGCTTCAGCAGAGTTGCGAGGCAATCCTCACAGACTCTATCCTAAAGTTCCCAATGAGTAGCGAGGCAATCCTCACTGACTCCACGCGATTTTGTTATATTGTATAATTTTTATTTTATTTTATTTTATTATTTTTTTTATTTTCTGGAAACTTATTTTGTTTTTCTGTTAAGGGATCGGTGTTCGTTCAGCTCAACCATTAATTCACTATCTTGGAGTCTGTTGAGGGTTTTGTTTTGTAGGTCTTTTAATCGCGTATCAATAGTTTCTATTTTTGCTAGCTTGTGAAGTTCCTTTATCGGTGTCCATTTCGGTTTGCATAGTGCCACTCGCAGGGCATAATTTTGAACCCTCTGTAGCTTCTGAATGTTGGTTTTGCTTAGGTCACTTGTTATTATGGCACCGTATTCTAGTACCGGACGTATAAATGTTTTGTAGAGCTTGAGAAGCACATCTTTGTTTGCTCCCCAATTACTACCTCTGATCATCTTCAGAAAATTGATACGTTTAGTAGCTCTAACCGTAATTGAGTTAACGTGACTGTTTAGACTGAGATTGCTATCTAGGATAAATCCCAAAAATTTGGCCTCTTTGTTTGCTTCTAGTTTGTGATCGTATAACTGGAGATCGATACTGGGGACTGGTTTTTTCCTTTGCTTTTTGAAGAACGTAACTTTTTGAGTTTTGGCGGCATTGAGTTTGATGCGCCACAGGGCGCACCAGCTCTCAAGATCGCGAATGGTATCCTGTAGACGATTTTTAATTATGTTTCTGGACTTGCTGGCCGTCCAAATGCCTTTGTCGTCTGAGAACTGCGATAGTTCAACAAAGTTTTTCCCTACTTTTTCTATATCATTCACATATATTATGAAAAGAAACGGACTAAGAACCGACCCTTGTGGTGTTCCCGCTTCGAGTATTACTTCCTCTGATACCTCGCGATTAACCCTCACCTTGATTTTTCTGTCAGTTAGAAATGATGATATGATCCTTAGAATTTTACATTGAACGAATGTTGAACGCTAAACATTGAGCTAACTTCACACGAATGTTGAACGAATGTTGAACGCTGAACACTGAGCTAACTTCACGGACCTCATTTTGACTGTGTACAAGTTTCAGGTGACGATGTACATTCCCCATAATTTTCATATGCAGTCAGAAGTAAAATAGCAAATTCTCAAGCCATCAGTCTAATTCCATGAGGAATCCGATGCTGTTATGGGCTGTTTGTTTACTCACTTTTCATACAGAAAATATAGATATTTTTCGTGCTTCAGTAATAGACATCCCAACCAATAAATAGTATTTTGCTTTAACTGGTTGAGTGCTAGAAGTCACTATCAGGACTTTCAAAAAAGAGGGTTCCAGAGTAAATGCCGATGTTTTTCCTTGTTCATGTTTCATATTCAGTTGAACGCAAATAATATTTTGTTCATGTAAATTTGTTTTATTACAAATTATTGAAGAGTGGACAATTTTGAATAAAACAAATTTTGAATAACAAATTCAGACCTCCAAAAATAATCTAATCCTCAACCAGTTAAAACACAATGATATTAACATAATTCTGTTCCTTCATAAGTATTTAGTTTACAAAGCTGTCTAACAGTATTGTAATATCATTAACGATACGGTCAAGTCAAGTCTCGATTGAGAAACATTTCTTGTATTGATTCAAAGAAAATTAATTTTTATGGTACCTTTTGATTCAGTCGTTTGGAATTTTATTACACGCCTGTTCATGAAATCCCAAACTGCAGCAACACTAAACCATTCGGAAAATGAAACATGTGCGGAACGGAAATCGTTGACGGACAATTTTTAAATAGAAGTGAAATTTCACTGGAATTTTCTACAAATCGCGCACTGCAATTACAATTTGAATCACTAGCGATAGCTAAACATAGTAAACTGGATTCCCCTTGAAAATTTGATTGGCGATAAAATGCATTCTTTTTGTTGATAGTTCGTCTCCTGAGTTCCGAGAACACATTGGAAACCAGGGGACGACTTGTCAAGTGAATTGCAGAGTGTCCTCCTAATAATTGCTTTTACAGACGTGAAGACGTGTAATAAACACAGAACAACACATGCGTGTGTCGTTCTGTGTATTTTTAGTTGGTCGGAAATGTGAACCGCAGAACCAACAGAGGCATTCCAGACTTTTGAATCTACAACATAGGCGATGGACAATTCAGAGTTTAGACACGTTCCAGACCGTAACAGCGTCGAATTTCTTAAAGAATTCGACTGGTAGCTTCAGTACTTGGTAAAATCGTCGCTGAGCAGTAAAGGAAACGCCCCAGTGTTTTTAATTATATTTATAAATCGCACACCCTATGGTTTGGATGATGAATGCCTTCTGGGAGATAGGATGCCATATGTGATTTTGAGGTATCTGGTTATCCTTCGGGAATTCCAAATGACCTCCTCCACCCCCCCCCCCCCAAAAAAAGAACACCCTCTCACTGACACACACCCTCAAGCCCTTAAAAGGGCTGTTAAATCTTTATTCAAATGTTTATTTATATAAAATGTACACTCGTCCCCAACCAGACAAGCTTGTTTCAATCCTTGCCTAGTGTTTGGTGATTTCTTGTATATGTTGCAGAAAGGTAGGTTGCACCAATTCCTCCTACGCTTTGTCTACTATTTCTATGCGTCTTCTTGATAAGAGTGTTGCACGAAAATTTGAGAATGTTCAATTAGAAAAGTTATAGGTAGAGAGAAAGATAGGTATCCGCTATTGTATATTGTGCCTGCTGTGTGATTGTTGCTATGGATGGGGTAAGGGGTGTGTTTCTTCGGATACCACTCCCCACACGTAGAGTTGCGAGGCAATCCTCACAGACTCAATCCTAAAGATCTCAATGAGTAGCGAGGCAATCCTCACTGACTTCACGCAGTTTAATTCTATTGAGTAATTTTAATTTACTGTGGATTGTTTTGTTTTTCTGTTTAGGGTTCAGTGTTCGTTCAGCTTCACCATTGATTCACTATCCTGGAGGATGTGGAGGGTTTTGTTATATAGATCTTATTAAACGCATTTCAATCGCGCTTCAGCAGAGTTGCGAGGCAATCCTCACAGACTCTATCCTAAAGTTCCCAATGAGTAGCGAGGCAATCCTCACTGACTCCACGCGATTTTGTTATATTGTATAATTTTTATTTTATTTTATTTTATTATTTTTTTTATTTTCTGGAAACTTATTTTGTTTTTCTGTTAAGGGATCGGTGTTCGTTCAGCTCAACCATTAATTCACTATCTTGGAGTCTGTTGAGGGTTTTGTTTTGTAGGTCTTTTAATCGCGTATCAATAGTTTCTATTTTTGCTAGCTTGTGAAGTTCCTTTATCGGTGTCCATTTCGGTTTGCATAGTGCCACTCGCAGGGCATAATTTTGAACCCTCTGTAGCTTCTGAATGTTGGTTTTGCTTAGGTCACTTGTTATTATGGCACCGTATTCTAGTACCGGACGTATAAATGTTTTGTAGAGCTTGAGAAGCACATCTTTGTTTGCTCCCCAATTACTACCTCTGATCATCTTCAGAAAATTGATACGTTTAGTAGCTCTAACCGTAATTGAGTTAACGTGACTGTTTAGACTGAGATTGCTATCTAGGATAAATCCCAAAAATTTGGCCTCTTTGTTTGCTTCTAGTTTGTGATCGTATAACTGGAGATCGATACTGGGGACTGGTTTTTTCCTTTGCTTTTTGAAGAACGTAACTTTTTGAGTTTTGGCGGCATTGAGTTTGATGCGCCACAGGGCGCACCAGCTCTCAAGATCGCGAATGGTATCCTGTAGACGATTTTTAATTATGTTTCTGGACTTGCTGGCCGTCCAAATGCCTTTGTCGTCTGAGAACTGCGATAGTTCAACAAAGTTTTTCCCTACTTTTTCTATATCATTCACATATATTATGAAAAGAAACGGACTAAGAACCGACCCTTGTGGTGTTCCCGCTTCGAGTATTACTTCCTCTGATACCTCGCGATTAACCCTCACCTTGATTTTTCTGTCAGTTAGAAATGATGATATGATCCTTAGAATTTTACATTGAACGAATGTTGAACGCTAAACATTGAGCTAACTTCACACGAATGTTGAACGAATGTTGAACGCTGAACACTGAGCTAACTTCACGGACCTCATTTTGACTGTGTACAAGTTTCAGGTGACGATGTACATTCCCCATAATTTTCATATGCAGTCAGAAGTAAAATAGCAAATTCTCAAGCCATCAGTCTAATTCCATGAGGAATCCGATGCTGTTATGGGCTGTTTGTTTACTCACTTTTCATACAGAAAATATAGATATTTTTCGTGCTTCAGTAATAGACATCCCAACCAATAAATAGTATTTTGCTTTAACTGGTTGAGTGCTAGAAGTCACTATCAGGACTTTCAAAAAAGAGGGTTCCAGAGTAAATGCCGATGTTTTTCCTTGTTCATGTTTCATATTCAGTTGAACGCAAATAATATTTTGTTCATGTAAATTTGTTTTATTACAAATTATTGAAGAGTGGACAATTTTGAATAAAACAAATTTTGAATAACAAATTCAGACCTCCAAAAATAATCTAATCCTCAACCAGTTAAAACACAATGATATTAACATAATTCTGTTCCTTCATAAGTATTTAGTTTACAAAGCTGTCTAACAGTATTGTAATATCATTAACGATACGGTCAAGTCAAGTCTCGATTGAGAAACATTTCTTGTATTGATTCAAAGAAAATTAATTTTTATGGTACCTTTTGATTCAGTCGTTTGGAATTTTATTACACGCCTGTTCATGAAATCCCAAACTGCAGCAACACTAAACCATTCGGAAAATGAAACATGTGCGGAACGGAAATCGTTGACGGACAATTTTTAAATAGAAGTGAAATTTCACTGGAATTTTCTACAAATCGCGCACTGCAATTACAATTTGAATCACTAGCGATAGCTAAACATAGTAAACTGGATTCCCCTTGAAAATTTGATTGGCGATAAAATGCATTCTTTTTGTTGATAGTTCGTCTCCTGAGTTCCGAGAACACATTGGAAACCAGGGGACGACTTGTCAAGTGAATTGCAGAGTGTCCTCCTAATAATTGCTTTTACAGACGTGAAGACGTGTAATAAACACAGAACAACACATGCGTGTGTCGTTCTGTGTATTTTTAGTTGGTCGGAAATGTGAACCGCAGAACCAACAGAGGCATTCCAGACTTTTGAATCTATAACATAGGCGATGGACAATTCAGAGTTTAGACACGTTCCAGACCGTAACAGCGTCGAATTTCTTAAAGAATTCGACTGGTAGCTTCAGTACTTGGTAAAATCGTCGCTGAGCAGTAAAGGAAACGCCCCAGTGTTTTTAATTATATTTATAAATCGCACACCCTATGGTTTGGATGATGAATGCGCCCTCCCCCCCCCCCCCCACACTCCCTCTGTGCATAAACTACCCAAACTCACATGGATATGAGACTATGAATGACTCACGCGTCACTTCGCGCATCAGTGACTTACTGGTGTGGCTATTGCAGTGACAATGAACGGGCGAAATTTGTCGTTATGTGGTGATACGAATATGCACGGAATGAAAAACACCAGAATCCATCAGGTCGAGCATATATCCACGCATCACCTGACATGAAACTATTTACAGAAATGACGAAAATCGTTGATTTTTGTTTTGTAATTTTAAACAAAATCACTGACGGACAAATTATTGGAAAAAAATTAATCTCGGCCTCTACTTACAAGTTAATTCCACTAATAACCATCTTTATCTTAGAACAAGAACGTGTTTCCCCAAATACAAGTAAAAACGTCTAGACAAAATGCAAATTTGTATTGAGGGTAGCAACCGTACGTGCGACCATTCGATTCAGTAGTAGAACATATTTACGTACAGTCAACTGCCATTCAGTTATCACACATGCGTTTTTTATAACAGTAACTAAATGATAAATAAGTCACCATTTTTGCCATGACGATATTTTTACATTGGCCTACCACGCATGAAACATAAAAAATAAAACAAAGAAACACAACTGAAACTCTACTCGAAACGCCAGCGGTTATAGTACAAGTAGAACAAAGAATGGGGATTACGTCATACACAGCGCCAGAAAGCAATGCCATGCCGTCATGTCTTCATTCATAAAAATGCTGTTCACAGACGCTGATTTATTGTCAAGATGCCGTTAAAAACTGCACCAATCCCTTCATTATGCGAGCAAGTCAAGAAAAGGAGGAATATTGTGGGATAAATTCGTTATTACCACCAAGTGGGTTTCCGAGATGATCCATTGATGTCGCGACCTCGCTCCAGGGTAATATATCGATATAATGCCCATAGACGAGGTCTCGACTTCAATACACCATCTCGGAAAACCATTATTTATGAATAAATTCTGGCAACCGAAATTAGCCGTCTGCTAGGTATTTCGTAAATGACACTACTGGGAAATGACAAAATAATGTATTTTTTTAAATAAGTAGACTTCTGCCTTTTTTGCCTCCAGGCCAAAGGTTGTGAACCCTCATTGGTGGTACGAGCTTGACGAGATCATTCCAATGGGGGTCATAGGCTATGCCTTGGAGACAAAAATTGAATAAAGTAATACAATTTTATGCAATTAAAGTTTTTTGAATAGCACCTGCTTGGTATTGCCGTTACGGTACGTAAAGCGTTAAATTTTACTTCAGCACTCAGTCACTAGATATCTGTGTGCACACGTTTGTGTTGGCTACCTTATTTAAAAAACTATAACATTTCCTTCAATTTTACAGCAATTGGGGCTCTAAAACAAAATCGAGTCAAGAGATTTTTTTGCACAAATTTGTGACTTAAGTTAAAGTGTGATACATTCAGGAGACCCGCTGTTAGAGTACACTCTAAAGTCAGTTGGGTTAAAATTAAACCAAATCAACTGGTTTGAGTGAATATAAACCCAATTTGGTTCATATTCACTCACCCCAGTTGATTTGGGTTGATGTTTAACACCACTGATTTTAGTGTTTAGGTATTAGAATTACCCGATCCGTGACTGCTTGTGAAAACTTATATTTCCTTGCAGTCACGAATTGCAGTCTAATTGCTCCTCAAAACAGCAGTATGTTTTAAATGCAATTAATGCACGTTTTAATTATATTTAAAACACACAAACTTCGAAAGGCGCAGTGAAGTAGATCTGAACTTATTACGTAATGAATGTCACTTCTGGAGAGATAGTCTTTTATTACACTTCCATTAAACTTTAAACCCTTGTATTTAACGGAATCGTCGGTATGACATAGGTTTCTGTATTCAACTGGTGATGTACAAGCCGGTGTGACAGGAATGATAGTTCGTAGGAACGTTAGTCCCTCTGGACTATTATTCCGCGGAATTATAGTCCGTAGGAACGTTAGTCCCTCTGGACTATTATTCCGCGGAATTATAGTCCCAGGTCTAACATTTCTAGGAATAGTAGTCCGGCGGACTACTATTCCTAGAAATGTTAGACCTAGAACTATAATTCCGCGGAATAATAGTCCAGAGGGACTAATTTTCCTACGGACTATCATTCCTGTCACACCGGAACCCACCACCGTTTACGCTAGTTTCTTTCCCGTCGAGTCATTGGTTACACTTCGAAAAGTTTCCAAATTTCGTTATACAGTTTTCAGTCATCTGTCGCATAGTGTGAAAATGAAAATGTCCAAAGCAAATTAAAGTAGGTTCACAAAAAAATTAGTTAACCAAAAATGAGATAATATTTAAAAAACAATTATTTCCAGATACAACAGTAATCCAGTCCCGTGGCTGTCTCATCTGCGGATCCCGTTATATCTAAATTGGTCAACTTTATTTCAGTAAATCTTCGAACATCCTGACATGCTTCGAACTTCTTTTAAAAAAGTTTCTCCCAGCTGTTTTGCAAATCTGTCCAAATTTATACGTATATTTTTACTGTCAGTAATAGCCACCAAATTGTTAGGAGTGAATGGACACCAGCCGAAGAGAAACGGCGATACCAATTTCAACAAACACGCCCAATAGAAAAGATAGCGAATGTAATTTAGCCTGGTTTCCAAAAGGTTGTTTTGATTTTTTATCGATCCTTTTGATCAATACAGCTTCAAACAAAACAAACGGGCTCTTCACCTTTGAGTTTAAACATAGGAATTAAAATTGGTTTATTTAAATGAATTTTAATGCATGAGATATATAATAAACACAGAATGCGATGTGTGTTTGAATCGGTGGGTGTTTTACATAACTCGTTGGAATGGCGTAGTTATATTTCGATCGAGCCTACGGCTCTCGCGAAATATGACTACGCCTTTCAACACACATCGCATTCTGTCTATTTTTATCTATCGTGCGAAAGGATAACGCATAACATTTCTTAGAATTCCCCTCTATATATAAGGGGAAATATAATACAATTTGCTATTTTCTTCACGATTCATTTAAAAACATTCCCATTTTTCTCTATTTTTTTTTTTATATAGCGTCTTTGCACAGATAATCGACACAGATTTATTGCAGCTACAAAGCGGACCACTATTTTATAGGAGTCCCCCAACTCTACAGCTGATCATGTCGCTTAACCATTTGCCCAATGTAGCGGCCAAAACCGGCCAGCGCTATTCACAACAATCACCATTCAGTTGTCATTATTTTTTAAATTTTTTGCCTTAAAATCATAGCTTATGACCCCTCATTGAAACGAGCTCGATGAGCTCGTTCCAATGAGGGTCATAAGCTAAGTTTTTTGACGTAAAAAAATGAAAGATAGTTATTCAATAATCTTGTCTGCAAGTGTCGTCTTCTTTTCATGTTAGTTAAAGGGTTATCACTATAACAATAACACCTCGGCCGGCGCTGATTTATCGCCGTTCTCAACTGAGAAGACATTCGTCACCCATGTTTCCCCTTCTGTTCTCCCCGACCTTAGAGACGAGCTGTTTAGTTATATCCCCTACCTTCTGCTTCTCAATTTCACTAATAATCATACGAACCCTCTCCCTTTTATCTCCCGATACCGACATATCCTTCTTTTTTCCATTCCATTTCCTCTTTATAATCACTGTAAATCATGTTCTGCTACAGTGATATTTTGGACATTCTGAGGGAGAGAGTGTTACAGGGTATCAATCATCCCGAAACTACCCCATATCACCGTCTTTCCAAGTTTCACAATTTCACTCCAGAGACCTCGATCTCAATCTGAACAGCCCCATCCCCGAGGTGCCACGTAACTCTTGGCTTCATTTTTTCTCCGAAACAGCGGTGTAGCGATGGGTGCTTTCGGGGTGTTGGGTGCAGTACGTCCAATTTGGAGTATGATACGTGTTGATTAAAACGGAAGTTGCGTCATGACTGCTAGATGTATACTTTATTTACCCATAAGAAACCCTGCCTGAGCGAAGCTTGAACAGAGTTAGAATGTTGAGCTGACAGCTGCTCGTCGATGTTTGGTGGTTCTCTCCAGGTACTCCGGCATCCTCCACCCGTAAAACTGTCACTGTTACGATTAGCCATTGTGCATAAGTATGTGACCTTAAACACCAATAAATAAATGAATAATAATACATTTACCCATAAATAAATTTACATTAAGTATTGAGTTTTTCAACTTTTTATCCCGACTGACTAATATTCCAACTACATCATCGAGGCATACCTTCCACGATGACATAATCCATGATGTAGTTGAAACATTTTCTCAGTCGGAGCATCATCCCTCATAGTCGCGACAAATCAGATTTACGCCCTCCCAACAATCGATCATCATCGCGTCCCCCCCCCCCCCCCCCCCCACACACACATACACACACCAAACACTGACTAAAGACCGCTTTGTTCGAACCCCTCCTCTTCAATTTAGTCTAAACGGTATTATTATTGACGATACTTCTTGAATACAATTAACAGATACAGTTTACAAGATTTGCATCAGCAATAAACGTTACATGCATTGAATTATACTGATGACGGCATTCGAGGGCGTGCGATGGCTCACTGGTTACCGCATTGGACCTCAAACCGATAGGTCGATGGTTCGACCTCCTGTCGGGGTAACTGCGTTGTGTACTTGTGTAAGACACTTAATCCCGATTTCCTACGTGGCAGCATGGTGGCGCTGTGCGCCAAGTCGTACTGCACGTCGACGGTGCACCTGTCTTCAACCAATGCTAACCCCTCCTGTGCGGAGTTAGTGCGTTAGGGAGTCTAACACTTACTCGCCGCTGCTCGCACTTCGGCCTCCTCCACACGAAAAACTGTCCGACACGGGGTGTTCTTGGCTGTCGGAAGTGTCGTCAAATAGCAATAATAAAAAAGGCAATAATAAACTAGAGGGCTGCCACATCTACGGGGCAGCTGATCCCCCCGAAAAAAGTGTGATCATCATAAGATTTTCTAAGTTGAAAAGGGGCATAACTCTGGTAAAATTAATCAGGACAAACCCATTTTCGAACTTGACCCGTATTTTGTTATGTTTGCACCACATATCAAGTTTGGTTACAATCAAATTATCTTGAGGGAAGTTACCATCCGGAAACCAAAAATCATAAGATTTTCTAAATTAAAAAGGGGCATAACTCTGGTAATATTAATCAGGATGAACCCGGATTCGAACTTGACCTGTATTTTTATATGTTTAAGCCACATATCAAGTTTGGTTACAATCAAACTATTTCAAGGGAAGTTATCATCCGGAAACGAAATGTAAACGGACGGACGGACGTTCGGACGGACAGACGGACGGACAAAAAAAAACGCGTGACGACTATATCCCTCGAAATTGTTTTTCGGGGGGATAAAAAAGGACAGGATTCGACATCAAGCTACGAGCTTATGTGAGTCGTCTCACAAAGCGGTGGATTATAGATTCAATATTATACCACAGAGGTAAGTATACAGGTTGATAGAAAAAAAAAACAGAATTTTGAATATGTAAGAATGTTGACCGTTTAACCTTTTAACCCTTTACCTAACGTAACGGCCAAAACCGGCCAGCGCTATTCTCAAAAATCGGCAATTAATTTTCATTATTTTTTCATTTTTTGTCTCAAAAACATAGGTTATGACCCCTCGTTGGAACGAGCTCGCTGAGCTCGTTCCAACGAGGGGTCATAACCTATGTTTTTGAGACAAAAAATGAAAAAAAATAGTTATTCAAGAATTTCTTTTGCAAGTGTCGTCTGCTTTTCATGTTAGGTAAAGGGTTAACCAACGTAACGGGAGCGCGGCGGTTCAGTAGGTAGAGATACAGGCTGCAAGCCGAGACGTGATCGGTTCAATTCCTACCTACTGCAACCGCGTTGTGTCCTTGGGCAAGACACTTAATCCCAATTGCCCATGTGGGGGCACGGTGGCGTTGTGTACTAAGGCGTACTGCACGTCGATGGTGCACTTGTCTTCAACAATGCTAACGCCGTTTGTGTGGAGTTAGAACGTTGGGAAGTCTGACAGTTGTTCACGGTTGCTCAGTGGTTCTCTAAGGATACACCGGCTTCCTCCATCCGTAAAACTGTCCGACACGAGGTGACCTTGGCTGTCGAAAGTGTCGTTAAACCAAATAAATAAATAAATCACCGCCAAAACTGGCCAGCGCTATTCGCAAATATTGTCATTCAATTGTCATTCAGCTTTCATTATTTTTTTCAATTTTTGCTTCAAAGACCAAGCTCATGTCCTCTCATTGGAACGAGCTCGTTGAGCTCGTTCCACTGGGGGGGGGGGGGGGGGTCTAAGCTATGTTTTTGACGCACAAAAAATAAAAAAAAAATAGTTGCTCAAAAATTTGGTTTGCAAGTGTCTTTTTTTTATTTATTTATATATTGGGGTTTAACGACACTTTCAATATGGAGGATACCACTAAGGTTTAACCCTTTTACTTCCACGCCTACTTCACCCATATATGGAGCACCTCTATGTACGCCTGTATTCGAGGAAGTTTAACCCTTTACCCAACGCAGACGATATCAAAATTTATTATTTTAAAAATCATTTTTTCAAATTTTTCAAAAAATTTCAACAAAACCATATCCTGTGACCCCCCGTTGGAACGAGCTCGACGAGCTCGTTCCAACGAGGGGTCACATGATATGTTTTTGTTGAAATATTTTGAAAATTAATATTTTTGCAACTGCTGAATTTGCATATTACGCGGGCGGATGCGGGCGATTCGTTGGGTATAGGATTAATAAAATTTATGACACACTTGAAAATCTATCATCTAATTAATTGTTGGAAATAGCTCTCTGGGCCCTTTCCAACAGTTCATCAGATGGTAGGTTTGATCTGCGCAAACCGGAATGTACAGATAGTCATCATAAAATAGGTGACAAGAGTCGCTTTCGGCAGCGTAAGTGTTAAGGGGTTAAAGAACAATACCAGTCCTTATAATAGCTGGCCGATTGCTTATATATGGGACATTCCACCAAAAAAGTGGCGTCAAGATTCAAAACGAAAGCAGTTCCAAAATAGATTAACAGCTAAATAAGTTTTCAAAAGATCACTTCTCAAGTTGCTACAATTTAATTTCATTCTACTTTGGTGTATTTGTCTGATTCTTTAGAAATGGTGGTGACAGAATTTGAGAGGTTTATTGTTTTAATTCATCAGATTTTTGAAGGCTTGAGGCAATACTGTTCCGCGCGTTAGACGGTAGTTCATTCCAGAATTTTTTTGTTGTTGGGATAAAAGATTTTTGTCTCGGGGTATTTTAGAGAGTGTGGAATGGTCTTCAGTTTCGATTACAACACAGTACGGTTGCCGTGGCCTGGTCACATTCCACGGGTGGGCAATATTTCCACGGACGCAATAATGTCAGATTCCAAACACCAATTATTTATTTATTTATTTATTTATTTATTTATTTATTTATTTATTTATTGGTGTTTAAGGTCACATACTTATGCACAATGGCTAATCGTAGCCGTGTCAGTTTTACGGGTGGAGGAAGCCGGAGTACCCGGAGAGACCCACCGAGCATCGACGAGCAACTGTCAGCTTTTCAACATTCTAACTCTGTTGAAGCTCAGCTCAAGCAAGGTTACAGCGGTTGAAGACATGTGCACCATCGAAATGTAGTACGCCTTAGTACACGGCGTCATCGTGCTCCCCATGCAGGCAACCGGGAGAAAGTGCCTTCCCCAAGGACACAACGCAGGTCGTCCCGGACGGGGATCGAACTCGGGGCCTCTAGTAGTAGCCCAACAGTCTACCACTGAGCAATTATAGGAATAGCCATCAAAAATTTAATTTATGAAGCACCGGGTACAACCCAGTGCTTCATTAATTAAAAAATTGCTGATGATTTTTATTACCTCGTAAACGCATGTGTTGACAAAACTGCCCACGCGTGGATTACGTACAATCCACGGCGACTGTACTGTACCCCATTACTATCCCTGTGACAACATTTATTCCTTGAGCCACCCTTCTTGTAGGTATACGATTTCTATTGAGCAATTCTCCGTTAGCCCTCTTACTTTCCCTATCCATTCTATATATAAACCCATTCTACTTTTAAAGGATCTGGCAGTTCCAATGAACTGATTCGACACGAGCCGCATGGACTTCCATTGGGAGAGCTAGATATACCCATCCTCAAGTCACACACATGGAGCCACGCATTCAGAAGAACTCGAAGTGTTATTTCATAAAGTGTTCAATCATTGAAACCGAAAGGCTGCTTTTCCGGTCCCGGGTGTGATACAACCTGGGGTCAATTTATATTATTTATTTATTGGTGTTTAAGGTCACATACTTATGCACGATGGCTAATCGTGACCGTGACAGTTTTACGGGTGGAGCAAGCCGGTGTACCCGGAGAGAACCACCGAGCATCGACGAGCAATTGTCAGCTCCTCAACATTCTAACTCTGTTGAAGCTCCGCTCAAGCAGGTTTACAGCGGTTGAAGACATGTGCACCATCGACGTGCAGTACGCCTTAGTACACGGCGTCATCGTGCTCCCATATCGGCAACTGGGATAAAGTGCCTTGCCCAAGGACACAACGCGGGTCGTCCCGGACGGGGATCGAACTCGGGACCTACTGAGCCCCCTGGGGCCAATACTATAAAAGTTTTACGATCGTATTTTCTAGAAATGTATTTTCTAGTTATGACTTTAAATGGGTTGAAATGAACCACTTGCATTTTTAAAACATGTGGCAATTTGCTGGTTGGCAAACTGCCATATCTTTTAAAATGCCAATGATTCATTTTAGTCAGTTATATTAGTGGGTAGAAAAAACAATTCTAGAAAATACAATTGTAAAAGTTTGATAGTATTGGTTCCTGAATTCATAAACTAGACAGTTGAAAAGTGAATGTATTTGATATACCAAGCAAGCTAGATTTTTTAATGTGCAGCCGAAAATATCGATTGGTCTTCCCCCAGGTAACGAATATAGACTCTTCTAGTTGATAGCTTTTGACTGGCATGGGATTTCTACCATTAGATTCCAAAGGGTAAAATTTGTTGTGTAGACCTAAGTGATGTCAGAAATTAGGGAAATACCAAAACAGCGTTACACCTTTTATAATCAATTTCTTTCTACTCGGAAACATAAGCAGACAAAGAAATATTATTTCTTTCAGGGCGAAAGAATGATCGGCAGTTTAGAGGTGACTTATTAGTTGCATGGTTGAAGGTGTCACAAAAGAAGACTAAAGGCTATTTAACAATAAAAAATTGATTGGAGCTAAACATTAGGCCTAAATACCGGGTACTTGTACCAAGTATTTGCGTACCCAATGCACTTAACTTGCAGCACAAAAAAATAATCGATAAAAGTCACCTTGAAGTGAAGCTTGATAATGAAGGGATCTGTTCTACCGTTCACATAATTGTATTATGAACATTGAATGCCTTGGGCTTGACTCACGACAAAACAGATAAACGATTGGCTAAGTTTGACTTTATACTAATGATGTATTCGTGATATATCCGTTGACGCTGAAAGTTACCTTAAACACAAAGAACTGAAATGAAATAATATTCTTACCGACGATACCTCAGCAACTAATGAAGCTCGAATAGTCTGCTGTGGCACACAATCTGCGGTGCCCTGGTCTGTCTGGTGTTCATAGGTCAAAGTTCAAGACAATTGCCGTCTATCGTCCGTCTTTCCTGTTTGTGCGCATGTCTGTATGCCCCTACAATATATCAGCAACCAGTAAACTGAAGGTGTTGACACTTAGCTCACTAGTTATTCCTATGGTGTATGGTCAATTTCGTACTTGCGGGTCAGTTACCCAAATGTAAAGGTAACAAAGTCATCAAGCAGAGCTGTTTTCAATTTAGGCCAGTTACATAGTTTTGTCCTAAATACAGCTCCACTATCTAAATGGAGGTGACAATGGCGTCCAGTAACCAAAGCCAATGTTAACCTTGTGATGGTAAATCAATCGCAATCGTTCGGGGTTTTTTGTTATCGTACATGCATATCTGTATGATATGTCAGAAACCGTTGAAGTAACGGTGGCCACACCTAGACCAACGATAGCCACACCTACATTTTGAATTTGCAGGTCAATCGATCAGATGACAAGGCCACAGATCAATAGGGAAGTTTTCACAACCACCACAACAACATTGTTCTCTAAATACATCTTCGGTATTATGCACAGGGGGGAAATTGTTCAAATTATTATTTAATTATTGGTGTTTACGGTCACATGCTTCTGCATAATGGCTAACCATGACCATGACAGTTTTACGGGTGGAGGAAGCCGGAGTACCCGGAGAGAACCACCGAGCAACGGTCCCCAACATACTAACTCCACATAAGCAGGGTTAGCATTGGTTGAAGACAAGACTTAGTGCACCATCAACGTGCAGTACGCCTTAGTACACAGCGTCACCCTTCCCCACGTGGGCAATGGGGGTGAAGTGTCTTGCCCAAGGACACAACGCGGTTGCCGCAGGTGGGATTCGAACCGAGGTCCTCTCGGCTTGCAGCCTGCACCTCTACCTACTGAGCCACCGCGCCCCCAGCTGTTTAAATAATTAAAGGTGTCTGTGCATAGGCTTATTAGGATATATAAATATAAATACGCCCGACATCTCGGCAACCGTTGAGGCATCAGTGACCACCTTGAAACACTACTTGGTTCTAAAATGTTAGAATCAATCTTGATTTTACGAATCAATCAATCAAAGATCCAGTCCACAGATCAATAAGACATTTTTTTCTGGTTATAACAGTGGCAGTAATTTTTGCAAAATACCCCTCCTGTATTTTGATTTGAAGTTAACATACCTTCATGTACAGACCAATGTGAATGAGGCTGTCATCGCTGTAATTCACCCAAGATGGGGGTGCTCGTGTACTATGGGACATAGCAACGCGTTTGATTTCAAACATTTCGAGCAATTAAATTTCCTTGTACGTTCTTGAAATGCAATTATTTCCGGAAGGAAGAAAGATCTAGTCGTAAGATAAGATTGTCATTGTTCACAGAGCGGCACATGGCAGATGCTGTGTACCGCTATGTACACAACGAAAATCTTACATTTCAACAAGATTTTTCTTCCTTCTGAAGATAATAGCATGACGCCTGGATAATTCTGTCTTCGATCTGGGAATGGTATAATTACTGAAGATTTTAAATTAATCTTTAAAATATTTCAGTAAAAACCTCGGATTGCTTGTTATTCGGGGCAACTATTTGTAAACACTTTATATGTGGTAGTCTCACAAAGATCAATGACGCATTGGAAACAAAGTCCGACAGGAAAATACCGTCCATTGTTAGAACGAATAGCGGGAATCCTCCTTGGGTGACAGCGCGGCGATCTGTGTCTTGTGCATGTTCGAATGTTTATATTACGGCCCTTCGAAACTTTGAAATTCGTGTTGATTGATTCGAAATCGTCATAATGGTTCTATTTGTTTCGCTGTGATTCGGAGATTTTCAAATCGTCGAGAGAATCTCTCTTTGAGCTCCGGAGACCTCACGATAGAAGATGAATTTAAGGAGATCCCTCTTCCGAAACTACGGTTATTCCGTTTTGGAATATTCCGATTTTTTGATTGACTTGACAAAATAGACGAGTCTTCGTTGAATTCAATACTCTCGTGATGACTGACGATATTTTACATTATTGCACGCAGAAAGGAGGTACAGTACAATTGCCGTGGACTGGTTACTTTCCACGGGTGGGCAATATTTCCACGGACGCAATAATATTAGATCCTAAACGCCATTTATGAGAATAATCATCAAAATTTTAAGGGCCTATATAAGTAATGGAATTTTGTTTATTTTGAAATTATCACCTCTCATATTCCTTAAATTCAGATTAAATATACACAAATTATACAGCAAAATGAAGGTTGGGACGTATAGAACACGAAACATATGTAATCAACTCGTAGTGTCGACTGTAGGCACCACTGGTTCCTGGAAGTCTGCTGCCGTATTCGCACCAGAACTGATAATAAAGTAATATTTCATCAGAACAACTTGTGGCCAAATGTGCTTCATATATCCAAGAACAAAGCTAGGCATTCAAAACACTTTCGAATACAGCGATAGGACTGCATTTTGGAAAAGGACAACACTGTTTGCATTTTTTATTGAAGATGGTTTCCATGCTCGACAGACATGCGCAAATCACTCGTTACCACGAATTTCCATCGAAAAACAAAATCGTAATTCTAAGAAATTTCAACAGGTATCACGATACCTTGCGATGAATATGGCAACTGTGCAATCTCAATCTAATAACAGTATACTGTATGAAGGCGATCTTTTTCATTATTTGATTTTAGACGGCGTTGTGTTTACATGCTTTTTTTGTCCGATGACGTCGACCGGAAATCGAAAGTATACTCATACGTAAACAAAAGCAGAGGCTTTGGAATTTTCCCCAATGCAGCTCTGTCGCCGTGTTTTGAAGAATTTTTATCCCCTAGCTTTGTTCTTGGATATGTAAAGTACATTTAGCGACAAGTTGTTTTCGAGAAATATTATTAAATTATCAGTTCTGATGCGAATACGGCAGCAGACTTTCAGTAACCAGTGGTGCCTACAGTCGACTCTATGAGTTGATTACACAGGTGTTTCGTGTTCTATATATCCCAACCTTCATTTTGATGTACATTTTGTGTATATTTAATTTGAATTGATGGAATATCAAAGTTGAGAATTTTCAAAATAAACAAAATTTCATTACTTATATAGGCCCTTAATGAAGCACCGGGTACAACCCGGTGCTTCATTAATTTACATTTTCCCGATGATGATTTTTATTACCTCGTAAACTCATGCGTGGACATCACTACCCACGCTAGGATTATGGTCAGTCCGCGGCGACTGTACTGTAGAATATCCACATGGCTGACTACTTCAAGCTATGAGATTTGAATCGCTATTCGATTCGTCTCAAAATCCCTTGCCAGATTCGATTCGTGATTCGATCAATTTATCGTTTAGAGGTCAGCGGGACTTGGGATTCCTGACAGGGGAGCTAGGGTATTCCCCCAAAACAGACGCACAATAAAGGCGTTTCCCAAACGTAGAGGGGGAGGGGGAGGCTAGATCTCGACGAGATTGGGTTGTAGTTTTCCCCCGATTGCAAGCAGTATTATAAAAGTCACAATTATTTGTACAAAAAACATTCCTTTAGTCTGAGAAGAAATATATTCGCATAGGGTTAAATGGTCTTTTTGTTTGAAAATTGATTGAGAAATGATGTTTTGTCACAAGTAAGCTATATATAAAGCTGTATATAACAATTACTATACAAGCAAAACAAAGTTTCAGAGGGAGAAGAATCTCGTGCCATTGCACAACGCTGATTCATCCCAATAGTATTGGTTTTTGAGAAACACAATAGCTCTGTTTACTCAACATGGCAACACAACTTGCCATCTAATTTATCTAATCAATTGTATACCAAAGAGTACAGGTGTGACGGGAAGTTGCTGATAAAGTGGGATGCAGTCTGAGAGAGAGAGAGAGAGAGAGAGAGAGAGAGAGAGAGAGAGAGACCCCCCACCCCAAACGTACTACCACCAGAGAGAAACAAGTGTCGGACCTCACGACGCAATCGCAGTTAACTGGAATTTCGTTTTCTAGTTTGAGTTAGCTTCATTGTAATCATATTGGGAATTATCAGGTGGGGTGGGTGGGTGCACGGGCTCTTTACTCTTAAGATTTGACCGAAGATGCTTCATTATAGTGCTGAATCATATCGTGTGCTAAAAACATTAACTGGTTGAGGGCTACTTTATTTTTGGTGATATAAATTTTAACAGCAAAATTTGTTTCATTATAAATTATTGGAGAGTGCCCACGGGCACTCTCCAATATTTTGTAATAAAACAAATTTATATAAACAAAATAGTTTTGGCGTTTGACTTAAAATGGAAAATGAGCATGGGAAATGTTGGTTTTTGCTCTGGTACCCTCAATTTTTTAAAAGCCAAGATAGTGGCACTCAACCAGTTAACTATCGTTCAGCCGGTTGCTCGGCGAAACAAATAGTGAAGATAATTAAAAACATGAGGTCTATGTCCTAGTTTTTCTCCAGTTGCCTCGACTTCAATTCGAACATCAGCGACCGCCAAAATGTGCAATCTTGTTGCTTCTCAGATTCTGTTTTCTCTTTATTCCACAAACCACACGAAGACCCTTTTGCTCGGACTTCTTTTCTCAAATTTCGATTACCATCCTCCACGACCTGTTCCTTGGGTCTCATTCTTGGTCTCAAACCTCTTTTGAGAAGGTTTTTATGTTCAATACAAACAAAATCGGCGAAAAGATACACTCATGCCTGAGGCTTATCTCTGAAGCGACCGATTTTGTTGTAACATTTGCTCTTCACAACTTTATTTTGTGCTAACCTTAGTCTCTACAAACCTACCTCCCGATTTCATGCCAACAAACGCCCCTTATATTTCCTTTCAGCATTTCTCCTTTCCTGTTCATTCACATCTACAAACCCAGCATCAACGGTCCTGTTTGTCCGAGGGCCCTGCGAAGCTTCGGAATTCGAATCGATTTGAAATCGTTCCGATGATTCGAATCAAATGGTGCTGATTCCGAAATTTTCAAATATTCCAAACGTTCGCAAAATCCTACCTAGTGTCTTCTCTTAAACTCTGCTTCTATCAGGGGCCAATAATATAAAACTTCTACAACTGTATTTTCTAGAATTGTATTTCTAGTTATCACTTTAAATGGGTTAAAATGAACCAGTTGGCTAATTGCCAGATCTTTTAACCTTTTACCCAACGAATCGGCCGCATCCGCCCGCGTAATATGCAAATTCAGCAGTTAAAAAAAAATAAAATTCAAGAAAACCATATCATGTGACCCCCTCGTTGGAACGAGCCCATCGAGCTCGTTCCAACGAGGGGTCACATGATATGGTTTTGTTGAAATTTTTTGAAAGATTTGAAAAAAATTATATTTAAAATAATAAATTTTGATATCATCTGCATTGGGTAAAGGGTTAAACTGCTAATGATTCATTTTAATCGGTTATAGAATAGGTAGAAAACACAATTCTAGAAAATACAGTTGTAAAGATTTTATAGTATTGGCTCCTGGTCTCCTATTTAGGAGAACTGATGAGAAAAGAAAGGTCCAGGGTGGTTCCGCTTACGAAACCTCTGATTCCGCTTCTGGAATATTCCACTTCTTTTGATTAACTTGCCTAAACAGACAAGTCGCTATTTAATACTATTTATTTATTTATTTATTGGTGTTTAAGGTCACATACTTATGCACAATGGCTAATCGTGACCGTGACAGTTTTACGGGTGGAGGAAGCCGGAGTACCCGGAGAGAACCACTGAGCAACGGCGAGCAACTGTCAGCTCCCCAACATACTAACTCCACACAAGCAGGGTTAGCATTGGTTTAAGAAAGGTGCACCATCGACGTGCAGTACGCCTTGGTACACAGCGTCACCGTGCCCCCATGTAGGCAATCGGGGTGAAGTGTCTTGCCCAAGGACACAACGCGGTTGCCGCAGGTGGGATTCGAACCGAGGACATCTCGGCTTGCAGCCTGCACCTCTACCAACTGAGCCACCGCGCCCCCTCGCTATTTAATACAATTCATTTTTGTTTTTTAGATTTTTTGTTCCGATACAGCTGTGAAAAACATATATATAACACAATTAGACATTATTAGACACAGGTTTTTATATAAAGTTATACACGTGTGACTTCATACAATCGAGGTTCTGTAGATAATAAACAGTGAGTATGAGTATAAAATTTACAAAGTAGGACTTAAATTCTATCAATATATCAGATAAAGGAGTGTTGCAGAAGCAGGTGTGAAAGCTCAAGGAGTAATGGTAAAGCACAAACTGCCGTGCCTCACCGAAGTTTAAAGTGCTTGAGCTAGTCACACTACACTGCAAAAAATATAGGTTCTCTTTAGAACCAAAACTGGTTCTAATCTTGTCCCTGAGATGGAACAGCTCTGTTTAAACAGTATTTATTTCAAATCAAATAAATTTACCAAGATTAGCATTCAATTTTAACAGAATATTACATGAACAGAAGTAGATTCAGCACTAAACTTGGAGCTTATTCAACGCAGTCGCCAAACATTTTGAAACAAAGGAGATATGAACAGTTGGCATATCGAACCAGTTTTGGTTCTGAAAAGAACCAAAACTGGTTCGATATGCCAACTGTTCATATCTCCTTTGCTTAATAATAACTTGAGACAACCTCGTATAAGCTCTAAACTTACGTCTGAAACCCCCTCAATTTATGTTTAATTCTGTTAATATTTAATGCTAATCTTTATAAATGTATTTGATTTGAAATAAATACTGTTTAAACAGAACTGGTTCCATCTCAGGGACAAGATTAGAACCAGTTTTGGTTCTAAAGAGAACCTATATTTTTTGCAGAGTAGAACAGAAACCGAGCTGCGCCAAACTGTCAACTATTATGTGATAGTTGACAATCCGGCCCACCTCGCCATCAGCTCAATGCCCTTTTAGATGAGTATACACCAATAGACATTAATTCTATATTTTTGTACATTTTCAATTGTTCAATGAGGCTTTTGAAAGCTGGGGTGCACCCTCTCACCTTGCAGGAATAAATGAATTTTTATAGGTAAGAATACATATATCTGTTATTGATTCCGTTTTCTCGTTGCTGTATATATTGTTTTTCGAGCGGTAGTAACTTTTCCTTCAAGTTCATTAATATTGTTTTCGAAAAGGAACATTCAAAAAAGAGGTGCAAGATTGTCTCTTTAGAATTATTACAGAAGGTACATAATTCTGTTTCCGATAAATTACATTGATAACGTTTTGAGTATGTGTAAAGAATCCAATGTTGTGTATTATTCAAAAAAAAAAGTAGGGGATATTTGATAAAAGTGAGATAATTATATAAAGAAATATATTTAAATTTTCATCAAAAAGACAGTTGAGGCATTGCACTGTGACATCTGGTGAATGATTTCAGCGACAGTTGGGTGTCTGACAAGCACACATTCCACGGACTGAGCTGTAAAAAACATGGACGGTCAGTCAGAGAATTTACCACATTCAGTCCAAGGCCTCAATACCTCGTAAATTCTCCTCAGTTCGCGAAACAAGCGTGGCATACTCCTCACCAAACGTCCAATATCAGCTTGACTGATGTTATTCCATTCTTCCTGCAGTGCAGCGGCGAGTTCCTGAACTTTGGTAGGGGCTGATGGCGTTGTCGTAGGTGCTTGTCAAGCATAAACCAGACATGCTCGACTGGTGAAAGGTTTGTACCAAGTGCTGGCCAAGGCAGTGTAGTGATGTTCTGCTCCCGAAGGAACTCTGTAGCGACAAGGGCCCAATGTGCTCTTGCATTGTCATCTTAGAAAATGAATCGACGGTCATGACGTCGCGCAAATGGCACCACATGAGCTGATAACATGTTGTCACCTTAGTACTGACCCTTGGATGACATGTAATGCTGTTCTGCTTGTCATGGTTATGCCTCCCCACACCATAACCGATCCACCACTAAAACGATAAAGTACCTAACGGTTACATCATAGTATCGTTCGTTCCGCCGCCGCCACTCTCTGTTTCGCCTGTCGTGGAAGTCAAGAGTGAACCTCGATTCATCGGAAAACATGACGTTGCTCCACCGACGATTGTCCCAGCGCAGTCTTGCTCCACACCAATTATGCCTTGCTGCGATGTGACGTTCAGTCAAACGTGGAATTATTCAAGGTTGTCGAGTCTGACAACTGACTCGGACATCTGTCGCTCGGTGCAGCTGCTGTCCAATTTCTGAGGCATTTTGATGGCTGTTACGTAATGCTGCGGTTTGGATGAAACGATCCTGGTTAGCAGTTGTCACCCTTGGACGACCTGACCGACGCCTGCCATCAACATTGCCTGTCTGACGGTAGTGCGACCACAACCTGCTAATCGCCGATTGAGTAACGTTGAGAATTTGAGCCAATGCAATCTGTCTGTTACCAGCTTCCAACATGCCAACGGCACATAAACGTTCGTCACGTGTCAGTCTTCGAATATCCCAAAAGTTACGTTTCGACCAGAAACTATTGATGAACGAGGTTATACCAAGAAAAGAACGATGAGACCTCCGAAAAAGCCCGTCCAGTACAAATGAAAATTTCAAAACGTACCCCACAGACATTAACGCGGCGCTCGTGCGAAAAACCTGCACGAAGTTTTCGTGGACCGGTGACATTCATGATCCACACTAAACTTGGTAACACAGTGATGTGTCCATTCACGCGTATCCAATACCATTTTCCGAAAATATCAACATCGGTTTGGATATCCCCTACTTTTTTGAATAGTATATTTTGTATTGCAAACTCTGTAAATAAGAATCACCAGTCACTGTGAATGAATTTTTATATATCTGCTCCCAGTTACCAGACTGTAATCTGATATCCATAATTTCATTCCATTTTCTTTGTGTTTGTAAAAGAGATGTAGAAAACGGTTGCATGAATGTTGGATAAAAGGCCTGACAGACCTTTTGGAAGTGTCTAAGTTTTTCAATATTTTCGTTTTTTTATGTCATCAGTTTTTTCGTACTATCGCATTGTTTCCTTCCTCAATTTTGGAATAGCCTGAATGACTCCCTGGTACACAGTGAATGGTATTTTGAGGTTGTATTTGGCGCAAAAATCAGTAAAATGTAAGATATTTCGGTCCTCTTTTAAAAGATCATTGATAAAACATATCAGCTTTGAGCCACCGTTTATCAAAAAAAAATCTTTAATTAATGTTTATGTCAATATTATAGTAAATTGGTTCCGAAAATATCTCTTCTGGAGTCAACGTGTTATTTTCGTCCAAAACTGACAAAGCAGTTAGAAAATTTTTCCAGAATGGGTTTAGAAGGTCTCCTATTTTGTGTAGTCCTCCTTTATGAAGGTGCAAGATTTTATTGCTTCCGAGATCTTCGAGGTAGCACAAGTATTTGGTTCTAACAGTTTTTCGATCCAAGATAGTTTTAGCAGATAACTTTAAGTTTTTTATAGTATTAATTATTGTAGATCTTTTTATCTTATCATTTTTCCCTGACCATAGGAAACTAAAGAATTGTATTTTACAAAGAATATCTTCAAGGGGTAGACCCGACAGGCAGTGTATCAAAATCGGTAAAACAAGCGTTCTGACTGCAGCAGTCTTTCCGATTAGAGTTAAATTTCTGAAGGACTAATCATTGAGTACCTTTTCAATTTTTCCAAGTTTATTTTAGACAATTGTTTAGTTTATTGTTTTCATTGAACAGATTATACTCTATTCCCAGTATTGTAAAATAATTTTGATCATTCCAGTGAACTTGTTCGCCAGTTTGTATTTCCTCCCCACAACCCTTCTTCGATCCGATCCAAATCACTTGCGTTTTCTCAAAAGTTCAGTCCAGAAAGATTAGAAAATGATTTCACCGTTTCAAGGGCAGCATTTAAGGAGTGACCGTCGTCACTTAGAGGAAGAGATGAGTCATCTGCATATTGACTTATTAAATATTCTGAGTCGTTTATTTTTATTCCATTGATATTTGTTTTGTTTTTTAGAGCTGCACTAATGATCTCAGCACAGAGGATGAAGAGGTACGGGAATAAAGGATCACCCTTCCTAACACTTCTAAGTAGATGGAAACTTTCTGTGCAGTGACCATTGCTAAAGACATAACTATATATATTGTTATAAAAAGTGTGAAACCATTGCATTATTGATGGTCCATAGTTTAAAAGACGTAGTGTTTTTCGATGAAGGTCCATTCTAGCGAGTCAAATGCTTTTTCAAAATCCAACAATACAAGCATTCCGAAAATGTTTTGCTCTTCGCATTTTTTGATCAGATTAAATGTCAAACGTGTTAATTCTCCAATATATCTTCTTTTTAGGAAACCCAGTTGAGTTTCCGAAATATGTTTCGGCAAGACTGTTTTAATGCGGTAAGCGATGACGGAAGATCCTATTTATTTTTACATCGACGTTTATTTACTAAAATTGGTCGCCAATTTTTCATGTGTAGTTTCGATTTATTTGGTTTGGGTATACACGTAACGACTCCAGCTCTTTGGGCTATTAATAGTGCTTCTGTATTATAGCCGTAATTCAGTGAGTTTATCACAAAATTACCAATATCTATCAAGAAGAACTTGTAGAATTCTGCAGTAAAACCATCTGAACCGGGGTTTTTGTTGTTTTTCATTCTTTTAAGTGCATAAATGCATTCAGAACCGACCAAAGAACCCTCCAAGAACTTTTTTCATCATCCTCTAGGAAATTTAGAAACGGGTTTTTTGCGTCAAAGAATGTCTTCATAGTCTGTTCGTCACAATTAGTGCTAGATATTTTTGTCGCGTAAAGATTTTGGTTAAATGTTTTCTGTTCACAAAGTATTTCTTTCAGATCGGTCGTTTCAAATCCATCAGATTTAATCAATTTGGAAATTATTTTTTTCAGAGTAATGTTGTTTTTCAAGGTTACAAAAGTATTTAGTTGTTTTTCACCCTTCAACCTTCCATTTGGTTTTAGTTCTAAAAATCATCCTTCTTCTTTTTTTCTCTCTAAATGTTTTCAGCTTGGTTTCTAGTGATTCGATTTCTTGTATAACTGGTGCATCACCGCTGTCCAAAGTTTGCAGTAGAGCCTTTAAGTTTGTCCCAATTTCTTGTTGCGTTCTATTCAACTTTCGTTTCAAGAAGGATGAGTTAGAAATAGTTTTTTAGTTTTGCCTCTTATCATAAGTTTTAACGTTTCGCCAAAACGTTGATCATTTATAGTAAAGTTATGTCTTATATGTTATTATTATTATTATTATTATTATTATTATTATTATTATTATTATTATTATTATGCTTGGTATATTGTTCTATGGTTTCTGCGATAACTTGAATATGGCATTTACATTTTTGGGTCACTCAAAAGACTGTTATTAAATTTCCAAAGTCCCTTTCCCCGAGGTTGATTTATTTATTTATTTATTTATTTATTTATTTTATTTATTTATTTATTTATTTATTTATTTATTAGTGTTTAAGGTCACATACTTATGCACGATAGCTAATCGTGACCGTGACAGTTTTACGGGTGGAGGAAGCCGGAGTACCCGGAGAGAACCACCGAGCATCGACGAGCAACTGTCAGCTCCTCAACATTCCAACTCTGTTCAAGCTCCGCGCAAGCAGGGTTACAACGGTTGAAGACATGTGCACCATCGACGTGCAGTACGCCTTAGTACACGACGCCATCGTGCCCCCATGTAGGCAATCGGGATAAAGTGCCTTGCCCAAGGACACAACTCTGGGCCTCTAGCATAGAAGTCCAACAGACTACCACTGAGCCACCGGGCTCCCGGTTGATTGATAAAAGATAAATTAAGAGTAATCGGGTTGTGGTCTGACTTATATCCAAAAAGAATATCTGTTTTTTTTTAAAAAACATTTGTAAATCGGAGGACATTAACAGATAATCCAATCTTGCCATTTTGTTTTCTGGTCCCCGCCATGTATATCGTTTTAACCCTTTACCCAACGCAGACGATTTCAAAATTTATTATTTTAAATATTATTTTTTAATTTTTTCAAAAAAAATTCAACAAAACCATATCATGTGACCCCTTGTTGGAACGAGCTCGACGAGCTCGTTCCAACGAGGGGTCACATGATATGGTTTTGTTGCAATTTTTTGGAAAAATACTATTTTTTCAACTGCTGAATTTGCATATTACGCGGGCGGATGCAGCCGATTTGTTGGGTAAAGGGTTTAACAAGTATTTTCCATCACCCCAACATCATACAGGTCTAGTTCATCCATAAATTCTAAAATTGCTGTATTTGATCTTGTGCAAAATCTACGACTATAATTGACAGTGTCTTTTTCGTAGCTCTGTGGTACACCGCCCAATAGAATTGAAATATTACCGATATCTTAAGAAATAAATTACTGTGAAATTGAGGACTGTCGTTGTTTGGACCGCAGTCAACTGTCATTGTTAGCCTTTGATCTTGGATAGTTATATTTAAAACAATGAAATTGCCTCCCGGATCTTTTATAATTTTATGTACAGAGTAGTTAAATGCATTTTGAATAGGATGCGTGTTCCTCAGCTTGAAATTTAACCCTTTGATACTTCTGTACGTCTTGTGGCGTTCGAAATCAAACAGTGCGTTGATACATTATGGTCATTTGTTTTTATTATCATTTTTCGATTTTTAAAAGTCTTAACCTCAATTCCTATTCTCTGTCGAATAGTGCTCAGTGACAATCGTTGAGCCAAATGTTATCGCAGCTTAAAATACTAATATAATCCTGCTGTCAAGGCTTCTTAACTGGTTGAGTGGTAGAAGCCACTATCATGGCTTTCAAAAAATGAGACACCAGAGCAAAAGCCAACACTTTCCTTACTGTATTTCATATTCAGTCAAACACAAATAATTATTTTGTTTGTATAAATTTGTTTTAGTACAAATTATTGGAGAGTACCTGTGGGCACTCTCCAATAATTTGTAATAAAACAAGTTTTGAATAACAAATTCAGACCACCAAAAATAATCTAGCCCTCAACCAGTTAATAACTAATGTGAAAAATATCTTGTTATTTGTTCTTTCCGACGTTTGACGTCGCATTTTGAAAAACGTTGAAGAGACTGAATTCCCAGTGACGTTTGAACGTTAGGATAATTAAAGTCTTAAAGGGTTAATGCAATATTTAACCTTTTACCCAACGAATCGCTCGCATCCGCCCGCGTAATATGCAAATTCAGCAGTTGAAAAAATATTATTTTTCAAAAAATTTCAACAAAACCATATCATGTGACCCCTCGTTGGAACGAGCTCGTCGAGCTCGTTCCAACGAGGGGTCACATGATATGGTTTTGTTGAAATTTTTTGAAAAATTTGAAAAAATGATATTTAAAATAGTAAATTTTGATATCGTCTGCGTTGGGTAAAGGGTTAAGTGGAGGCTGACAATATTCACTAGATTGTACGTTTGTAAGAATGGCCAATATTTACAACTTGAAAAGCAGTGGGGTTCGATTCGAGATTCAATTGGATTTGAAACCCTCTGACTGATTCTCCCAAACTTCAACTCGACTCGGAATTTGTTTTTACAGCGGTTTTACTCTATCCTTATCCGATCATATGCTTTTGAAACGTCTAGAAATACCACAAATATATTTTATTTCTGTCATTAGTTGATTCTATCAGTTGATCTGTGACGCTTCCTCTTGGTCAATCGCCCCTGAACCTTTTGAATATTGAGGGCAAAACGTCAAACTTTCAAGCAGCGACTTTTTCCCATAATGCAGCTTGACACGGCTCAAGATTGAATTGTTTGAATTCCAAGTTGCATTTCGGCAACAAAATTGCTGCTTGAAATTTCGCACTTTTGACAGCAATGTGCAGAAGATTAAAAAAACAAAAAACAAACAAATCTCATCTCTTCGATCACCTTTACTTATCTTCCATATTGGACTTTGCAGAATATTTTTTCCAGTAATGGTACTGGATGAGATTCCTCTGTAATTGTCTGCAAATTCTTCACCTCACCCCCTTATGTTTTAATGAATTTTGCCCTGCTTTCTTTCCACTCTTCGGGAAAGCTGAATAATAATATGTTGAATAATATCTTGCGGCGTTTGAACAGAGCCTCTTTCGCCTTTTTGGAAACTCATGGGGCATTCCATCTGTCCCTCGCTTTTCCATTCTGTAATTTCAAGAATATTTTTGCATACTGTCTCTATTTTTATTTTGCCGAATATGAAGTCAGATAAAACTCTTCACCACCTCTTGTTTGTGTTCTAGTGGATTCCTCTTGTCCCATCACCTATCATTTACCTTGTTCCTATCGCTCGAGTAATTCTGATGCGACGCGATTTTGCTACCTTGTCCTCCATCCAAACTATTATACTCAGCTCTCTGCTTTCCATGTCCGTGATATTAGATCTGAGACGGAGGTGACAACCGTTCCCTATTCCCAGTTCCTTATTCGACATTTGGTATAAACTGATAAAATCAGTTAATAGCGAATGACAAATAAGGAACTGGGAATAAGTAACGGTTGTCACGTCCCCAGATCTGAGTATTGTATGGAATGAAACATTCCATTCAGAATTTCTTCCCTCCATTGCCAAGCACACAGTCCCAAAGATCCCCGCGGGAGCCCCGGGAAGTGAAGCAGCGCCTGTTCACTGTGGTAAACGGTCTCTGTTTTACTGGTAAAATATGACCTAGTCACCAATGCTTGGGAGGTGCAAACCCTCTCTAAAATGGGAAACATGGCTAATTAACGCTCACCCCTGGTCTTGAGTTGATACTCATGTTGTGGTCATGATTAGCCATTGTGCAAAAATATGTGACCTTAAACCCCAATAAATAAATAAATAAATAAATAAATAAATAAATAAATAAATAACAATCCCAAGACCGGCACTTTTTTCGTGTAATTTCATATTTACCCATTCTGAAGACAGGGGACCGAATTTTGTCAGCTCTGTGGTTGTAATTGTAAATTCCTAGTTAAATACATGCCTATTTCCACCACCTTTATATTAACCTACAGTTAGTTATTGTCCTGTCTAAACACAACCATCAAATTTGTCAATCCGCTCGACTTGTTTTACCCACGCCTCACTAAAGTCCACTACATTATTACCTCCTTTTCGATCATTGTTGCAATTTCGTTTTCTTGGTGGAGACCCTGAAAGTTGCTGAACCCAACTTTCTCGGTGTTATGATTTCCTTAGGCTGGTCCATGACCTCAAATTACACTGTCAACTCCCACATAAAGCTACTCCCGCATCCACCAGCTATCCTCCACCCGTCCTCCAATATCACACTAACCAGGCTCTCTATTGTTTGTTGCTTGCCTCCTTCAACTCTTTGAACCATGGTGGTACCTTCCATGTTAGTTCAATGGCAGCAATTTGAATAGCCCATCTTCATTATTTGGGGGTAGACCAATTAATATTTCAACGTGCGGCCTTGGCACGTTGAAAATATTGATTGGTCTATCCTACACACTCACTTAGCATCCATCCTACTAAATGAAATTATGACGTATCATGTTCCTGGCCGAACAAGGACCCCTCGGTTTCAAGGGGTTAAGTGACACGTCTGTTTCTTTATTCCTTTCTGTCCACAAGAAACAATATCTTGCTCCCCCGTCTAAGTTGGGTATCCAGTTACAAAACCGCTATTTGTTTAAATCAAGATTGCTTTTAGAGTATCTAATCGGTGTTTTATTTCCCGGGTGTGTGACTTTCAAAGACTTGCAAACATAACTTTAATACAAAGAACAAATAAAAAAAATTATGCGCAGAAAGTATTAGACGCGATAAGCTTACATAGTATAGACAAGTACATAAAATGTAAATAGAGGGCAATTAACAAACCTTTTTTGTAGAATATTCACTTGTTCCAATTTTCCGACGTTCATGTCCAATGTTTGTTTTTCTTTGAGATCGATCAAAAGAACGTTTACAAAATGTAAGACGACCACCACCCTCATACTCAATACCACGACACGATTATGCGGCCTATACTATACCACGATTGAGGTGTGTGTTTAACGTTACCCGATACAATACGGACATTGAGATATGTGTTCGACACACCATGCGTGGAAGTTGGTCGACGTGTAAGAACTTCATGTAAGAGTGCATCTGATTGGTCGTTATGCATCCAATTGACGTTGTGACGTAAATAAAATATTTCGACAAAAACAGCTGTCAAGCAAGAAAGTAAACGGACGTTGATATTTTTCTTTAAAAATCGCAGCTTCATTCACCAAATTCAAGTTTGATCGTGTACAAATACAGTACACAACTCGGGTAGAGTACAGGAGACAGGCATCAACGACAATTGTTGGAGTTTTTCCTGTATTTCACTCGTGCCTTCTGGTCGTTACTTCCAATCCACTGTACTCAACCCCAGATGAATTGTGTTTTAGGATTATACCATTCCATTCCCAAAACATGAAACTAGACCAAAGATTCGTATGTGTTTTGAATAGGGTTTAATTCCGGGAATGGGAATTTTCCGGTTCTCGTTTTTGAAAGTAAGTCACGGTACCGAGAATTTTCGGGTCTCTATTTCCTGAAAATCAGTCCCAAAACCCGAGAAATTCATAGAACAGAACCAGTAATCAAAGGTTGCGTTCCGCATTCTTTGATTCCTGACTATTGTCTATGAATCTCCCGGAGAATCTCAAATGGCAAAGCTGGTCACTGAAGAAGCTGATATTCGCCGCAATCTCTTAACCCTTTACCTAACGAATCGCCCGCATCCGCCCACGTAATATGCAAATTGAGCAGTTGAAAAAAATTAAATTATTTCAACAAAACCATATTATGTGACCCCTCATTGGAACGAGCTCATTGAGCTCGTTCCAATGAGGGATCACATGATATGGTTTTGTTGAAATTTTTGGAAAATTTTTTAAAAAAATTATATTTAAAATAATAAATTTTGATATCGTCTGCGTTGGGTAAAGGGATAAACTATAAATCACAATCGCTGATACTATTGTGTATGAATTTTCCGGGTGTCGTGATTGACTGTCGGTACCGTACGCCACAAAGCCGTGAAATACCCGTTCCCGGGATTAACCTTAGTTTTGAACAAGAGAGTGTTTTATTTCTAAACTATGTATAGTATGAGATGTACAACGTGAAAAACAATTGGAAGCAAAGTGGCGGATTCAGTATATTTTAACTCTCTACCTATAGTAACGGCCATGTAGCGCTCTGGCTCAGTCGTTAGGGCGTTGGGCTTGAAACCACAATATCGGTAATTGCGTTGTGTCCTTAAGCAATAAACTAAATATCCCGGTTGCTCTTGTGTGTGTGTGTGTGGGGGGGGGGGGGGGGGGGGCGGTACGATGTCGCTGTGTTGTTAGGTTTACTATACACAATAGTGTACTCGTATTCAACCATTGCTAACCCTGCTTTTTGCGACGCATTGGGAAACTGAAAATCTTTATTTTGGGCTGAGCATTGTTTATTTATAGAACCCTCCCCCCACCCCCACCACCACCACCGAAAGTGCGGCGGTGGACACACTTTCAATATGTGTTCAATGAGCTTTCCAGAAATTCTGTTGGTGTATAGATATCAGTGAACTCGCCAACCTCCTCCAGTCCTTCGACTCTGAAATTCACCCCGCACACAATTGGGGCGATGATGTTCAAGTATATCTCAGAGAACAACGCTCTGTTGTTTACCAAGGCGTAGTTGATGAGATGACAGAACAAAAGGTGAATAATTCCTTCAAAAATGATTGTAAATCACGATTTTCTCTACGGTCCATATTTGTGGACAAGCAGTAGTGCGAAGAGTTGAATGACATGTTGTTGTAGTCCACCCATCCGTATACAATTTTGTTACGGATTTCAAAATAGCACGTGCTACGCAAGAATGTCAAATTGAATGGGTGACCGACGATTTTCTTTGTGTTATGTTGTGCTAAAGAGCCTAGGTTATTGAGAAAACACGCTAGTTTTTGTCTTCGGACATTTTAAAAAATGCCAAGGTCAACCGAAAATCAGAGGCTGCGTGCCATTGGTATGCATGAGGCTGCTGAGTTTGAGGTCACTGTGGCCACTATTTACCGTCTCATTGGAAGGTATAGAACCACTGAATCTACTGCCGACCGACCGCGTTCAGGTAGACCAAGAGTGACGACCTCTGCACAAGACCGACACATCAGGGCCTCTCACTTGCGGGATCGCTTCCTTCCGTCGACGAGTGCAGCATCAATTACTCCTGGTGGAACTAGCAATGGAATCAGTGCACCGACTGCCCACAACAGACTCGCTGAACATGGCATCCGAAGTAGGTGTCCATACCACGGACCAATCCTTGCCCAACGTCATCGTACCGCCAGATTGGAATGGGTACGTCAGCGTGTTCGCTGGACTCAGCACCGTTGGAGTACAGTTCTTTTTGGTAATGAATCACGATTTTGTCTACGGTACGCTGATGGTAGGGCAAGAGTGTATCGCCGACGAGGAGAATGGTTTTCTGATGCTTGTGTGCGGGAATGCGACCGTTTCAGCGGGGGTAGTGTAATGGTTTGGGCGGGCAGAAATGTCCTTGCAGCATCGAACGCAGTTGATTTCCATCGATGGTAATCTGAATGGACAGCGATATAGGGACGAAATTCTTAACGCTGTTGTTGTTCAACGCTAATGTCAGATTGCAGTTATTCCAGGTAGACTTGTCCGCTGTCACGTGGCGCGTATCTGTCGTGACTTTCTTGGGGAGCAGAGCATTGAACTTCTCTGGTCCCCACGTTCGCCAGGTTTGTCGCCAATCGAGCATCGTTGGGATCAATTGGACCGTCGGGTACGACTGCATGATCTGCAGACGTTAGGCGATTTACGTCATGTTCTAAAGCAGGAGTGGAACGCAAGACCAGAGACTATCAGGTCCATGCGCCGTCGATGTCTTGTCATCCAAGAGGCAAACGGTGGACATACACGCTATTGACTGCATGTGTGAACTTTTCATTTCACCCCATGTCTGAATTGCGACGTCCTGGCGTGACGCTGGCAACAGTAAGAACACGAAATTATGCCAATTCATACAGCTAGACTCGAAATATGAATTTACAATAATTTGTTTGGGATTAAAATCGATAATACTAAAAAAATGCATCTCAAAGTTTATTATACTTTCTTTTTTGACTCAGTATATGAGGTATTAAGTGATGAAGTCTCGTGATTGGGCCCCACACATTAGATGCAATCAGGTATAAATTTGTATGCAATATATACGCCATGTCAAGGATGTTATGCTACATATATTGTGCACTTCATCTTTGATTCTTCAGTGTGACAAAAATGAACCCAGGGAGTTTACTTTTTCGAACTGGGAAATTCACTGTTAATGGGACGAAATTGTGAATTCTGAAAATGTGTGAAAAAGTACCTTTCCAGTTCTCCCTCTAATTTCCCTTGATGATTTATGGCTGCTTAATAGAATGTAAACAGAAACAATATAGTGAAAATCACCAAATATCGTCCTGGAAAAACGAATACTCAATTTTTCGGTTATTCATCAAATAATTGCATCACTTAATTCTACATACTACACTACATGGACTCAGCGAAAACATCTCTTTTTCAAATTTCCTGCGTGCCATAGAATCAGGAAAGGACTCTGGCTTTGTTTACAATGGCATAGCGGGACCTCGAACCCACGCCGAGAGAGTTTCATTCGGTACCAACCGTCTAGCGAAACTATACTAAACCACGCGCAGCACTCGTGCCTGTTTTAGTATAGTTTCGCCAAGCGGTTGGTACCCAAGGAAACTATCCCGGCGTGGGTTCGAACCCTCGTCATAACATTGTGCAAAAAAGCGTTATTAATTCCACTTTGATATGTATTTTTAGTTCATTTGCATTCTATACAATAAATAATATATCCTGGGAGCAACAGTTTTGTTTTTTTATAAATTTAAATATTTAATAAATTCACTTTCAAAAATATTTTTCTAGGCATTCATTCATACCAACAAAGCCAGCATCAACGGTTCTATCTTTTTGTGGTGTATATGAGCCGGGGCTCGAAAATTTAACTCTTAGAAGCCGGGGAATCAGAACGAATTATTGAACATGACATACCACGAAAAACGTACAGTAAAGCGAGTGCTTCTAGTCAAGTGTCGTATGCCTATTCAGGCAGATGACACTTGACTAGAAGCACCTGCTCAGTGTTTAATCCTCCCGCAGCCCAAAGATAGCCGAACCGTCACAGCCAGATTACCTGTCGAATTACATCACATGCAAGAAAACTCGACTCCCAGCTTCTAAGAGTTAACGCGTTGTGCCACGAAGAAATAAAGTTTGAAAGTTTTGAAAATATATTAATGAAGCTGATGTGAACAAAATCTTCCATGCTGCTGAGGTAAACAGTTTTTGTCTAGAAAGAAAAGTGGGCCATTTCAGTAAATAATATTTTCTGTGACAGTGGTTAACGTACAAATATCATTATCTTGAAAGCAACCCAATACAAGGAACACTCGGATATCACATAGGAGTGTGATCTGAATAAAATTTATTTGTCAAGTAGCATTGTTTTAGTGTAAACAAAAATACCATTTGAATGCACAAGTTGTATTGACAGAAAGATTGGTACCTGATATTTTCATATTTCAAGCTCATTACATTCAAACAGTATGTACTCTAGATAGCACTTCGTTTTAATATCATAGCAACTGTATGAGTTGTATAACATCCAAACAATAACAGTGTTGTCTGAAAACAATCCTTGGGTGTGTCAAGCAATAGAGACCCGGCTATCTATGAAATTTATTTTCTGTAGTGGTTTCCTCTGGTATCTGGGCCAAATACACTCTGGGTTACATCTCAGATTGTCACTGCCTGTCACACTTAATGAGAAAATCCTTCATCCCAACATGCATCAAGATGGCTGTTTTTTTTACAGCAGCTTTCTTTACCAAAACTGACCAGCGCTGTTCACAAAAAGTACCATTCAATTTCATTACTTTTTTCATTCCTTGTCTCAAACATATAGCTTATGACCCCTCATTGGAACGAGCTATCTATTTGCTATCTTTTTGACGCAAAATCTGAAGACATTTAGTTATTCAAGAATTTTCGATTTTCAAGTGTCGTCTGCTTTACGGGTTGACAAAGGGTTAACCTATTTACAAAACTTTCACTCGTATTTCTTTTATGGCACAATATATCAAAACTACGACTCTCAGCTCATATATACCACAAAAAAAGAACTTTAACATTTGTTTTTTGGAGGTTGTACTTCACAACAGTGAGAATATCTGCCCGGAAAATATACTCTTTTAACCCTTTACCTAACCTGAAAAGCAGACGACACTTGCAAAAATAATTCTTGAATAACTAATTTTTTTCATTTTTTTTCTCAAAAACATAGGTTATGAGCCCTCGTTGGAACGAGCTCGACGAGCTCGTTCCAACGAGGTGTCATAACCTATGTTTTTGAGACAAAAAATGAAAAAAAATAATGAAAATTAATTGGCGATTTTTGAGAATAGCGCTGATCGTTTTTGGCCGTTACGTTAGGTAAAGGGTTAAACTAAACAAAAGATTTCGTACGTAATAACACGTAAAAAATTATCAAAGGGTTAAACTAAACAAAAGATTTCGTAAGTAATAAAACGTACAAAAGTATCAAAGGGTTAAAAGTGAGTTTATTAAATATTTAAATTTTAAAACAATTTTTGGAGACATCGCCATATCTAATGTATGATATAGCATGCAATTACACCAAGCGTGTATCATAAAATATAAATAAACAACAAAATTGTACAGGACGCTTTTCACCAAATTGTTTCTGTTTACATTGCCCTTAATGTCTGTTGAATTCCCAGGGATTGGAGGAAATATTCATTGGAACCATCTGATTGGGAATGACTCCTATAAGTGGACCCTGTAGACTAACAGTATAAGTTAGACCTATTACGAAATTGATGCAAACGATTATAGTTTTTTTAAGATCACTTTGCTGTCATAATGACCCGTTTAATTACATCGACTATGAAACGCGTTTTACTGTTGATGTAAATCGGTATTTCCTATAATATTTGAGCAAATGTAATATCTTGTATGAATGACAAAACGCCTTGTACATTTATGCATGCACAACATCATCAGGAAATAGTTCAAGATGTTCACATCCTGAGCACAAAAGCATCTCTTACTGATGATAATGGCTCTGTATTTCAGCCCAGTCATGCATAAAGATATTTTACAACAATTATAAATGATGATCACTTATTGTATAATATTATGCAAGATATGGTCAGTAAACTGTGAACCTATCCCTGAATCTAATCAATGGAAAGCATACACAACCAACAATGTTTGGCTTTTGAACGTTTTGCAAGAGAAATATGACATAGTATCGGTTTAGTAACCTTCGCATGCTATCTATAATTTCCATAGTGGATACAGGCCCTGTATCAAGGTCTCAGACCATCAGACTAATTCAAACGCTGTTATCGGCTTTTTTGTTTACCCCCTTTTCGGGAAATTTACGCGTAGACTACCGGTGATTTAGATATATAGATATTGAAAACGTCAAGATATTAACATAATTTGCGGAACTACATGGCGTATAATTATACATCTACATCAATAGTAGATTTTCATTCACAAATATTCAGTTTGCAGACATTTCTAAGAGTATTGTAATGTTATTAAAGATTCGGCCAAATCAGTTCTCAATTGAGAAACATTTCCTGCATTGATTCAATTAAAATGAATGTTTATGGTACTTTTAGATTCAAACGCCCAGAATATTTCAGTAGGTCGGAACAGCGAACCGTAAGTTCGGTTCGCTGTTCCGACCCGTTGAAACATTCCAGACGATTGAATCTACAACATAGGCGATGAGCTGTGATTTATTTATTTATTTTAGCGGGGGAGGAATTCGTCACATACAGGTGAATTGTGCACTTGGTGATACCTTCTTGAAATTTGGCACACTGTTAGTGTAGGCTATGAGGTTCTCAAAAACGATCGGCTACAAGTTGACACCGACCGGTGGCGACCAGTAGCGGCACAATCCAAAATGGCCGCCAGCGGCTGAAGGGAACCTCCTTTTCGACGGTCTACCGACTATACATCCGATTGTAAGGGCGCGAAAGTGAACTCTGATCCACGCACGTGTTGGAAACAGACGTGGGAGATGATGTAGAATAAAACGAGATTCTCTATACGGACGCATCAATTTCTTGGAACTTGAAAAGAGCGTTGTTTCTCCGGGATCAGCGTCATTCAGGCAAACCTGAATGACGCTGATCCCGGAGAAACAACGCTCTTTATGAAGCAGTCTCTTTGCCATACAATCTCTTGTTTGGCGTAATTCCGCAAGCAATTCTGATTTGTCTGTCGAAATTAATTCGAGAACGCGATTGTTCACAAAAATCATTCACAGAATGAGTGAGAATCCTCTTCGTGTACGGACTAGTACTGACTGGGAACGTTGTTGCTTTTGCCAGCAAGACAGTTCCAAGAAATTGATGCGTCCGTATAGAGAATCTCGTTTTCATGACGCCTATAAAGCTATTGAGGAAGACATAACGCGCTTCCTAGATAATGGCGTTGAGCTTCCATATAATTTGACCATTGATTGTTTGATGAGAGAGAGTGATGAGTGTATGTCGATGTCACTGTTGACGAATAAGGCAATATATCATAAGACATGCCGTGACAGTATTCGGACTCACATCGTACAGCGCGTGCTACACAAGCGAGAGCGAAATGAGGCAGTGGCATCCTGCTCCACGCTGAGTCCTAAAAGAACACGGACAAGTTTTGAATCTGGCTGTGACAGGAAACTGCCCCAGTGTGTTTATTGTCACAAACGCGAAGGTGACAGCAGTGAGCCTATTTGCAGATCAATGTCTGATAACAATAAACTCAAAATTATGGCAAAGGAAGCCGAGAACTGGGTTGTTTTTTCTCGGGTCAATGCAGCATTTGATTCCGCTGCTAGTGATCTTTACTATCACAAAACCTGTTATTGTAAGCTTGCCAATGAAGCACGAGCGGCTAAATCTAAAAAGTCGAAGAACGCCGAACATTCCGCGTCAGGCCTGCCCTATGACCCTCTCGTTATGGCAGAGCTCATAACATTTGTTGAACACAACGATTCCGCGATGAAGCTTGTCGATCTCAAGAATCTGTACAGTCGGAGGTTGAAGCAAGTCGGTTCTGATTGGCTTAGTGAAGAAATACATTCCACTCGATTCAAAGAACATTTGTTGCAGAAATTGGGCGATGGCTGGGACGCCTTCACACAGGGTAGAGATGTGTTTATTTCAAGTAGGTTTCGAGTTGGCTCCTTGTTGTCCGAATCTTTAACTCGTATAGTGTCTGAGGAAGAGGCAAAAAAGATAGTTGATGTGGGTCTTCTTCTGCGTAAACACATACTCATATCTCAAGCTCCTTTCACGGGATCATTTTCATCTTATTGCTTGAGCGAGCCTGTACCCAACTCACTCCTGACTCTTCTTAGAGTTCTACTTGAGGGCACATGTAGTATACAGAACTTGGGCGATGATGAGACTGTTAATGCCAAGACTCGAGTGGCTTGTACTATTTCACAGATGTTGATCAGCAATTCAGCGAAACGCTCCGAACATGCACAAAATGTTCACCAGAGACGTGACAGAGAAACTCCAATGCCTCTTTATGTGGGTTTGAAGTTGCATGCCCATGATCGTATGAAAAATCTTATCAGAGATTTTCATCAAATGGGACTCTCTGTCTCTTATGATCGCGTAATGGATGTTCGCAGGAGTTTCGCGAGAGCTGTTTCACTGCGGTTCAAGAACGAAGGTGTTGTAGTCCCAGCTAACTGCAAACGTAATGTTTTCTCGATAGGAACCACTGATAACATTGATGTATCTGGTAGATCTGATATGCATGGTACGTCCATCACACTCATTGGTCAACTGAGCAGGGACAATGTGGGTACTGATCCCCCACCACTGAGTTTAGATGTTCCAGAAGACACACAAATTGAACTCCCAGACGACTATGCATTTGTTCCTTTCGTTGAAGACTTTGGTGGGGACATCAGGCTTGAATCTCCAGATGAATGTAATGTACGGCCCAATGAATATGCAGATTTGAACGTGGGAGAGAATGACTGGTTGTCTCATGTGTCACAGATCAGCAATAAAGGGAAGGTTGATGGCAGCTGGCAGCTTGATGAAGTCCCTGTGACCTTTTCAGGCTTCTTTTCAAAACATGAAGATCAAGACAATGTCAAACCTCGTGCAGTTATTGGGGTATTCCCTGTTTTCAGTGAGCAGAAAGCGGACTCACTCAGTATGCAGAAGCATGCTATGTATGTGGTCAGGGAAGCTACTGCTTTCGTAAACCCCGGCCAGATACCTGTCATTGAAGGTGACTGTCCGTTGTATGCCAGGCAGAAAAAATGTCAATGGCTGTTCCCAGAGGAGATAGGTGAGGATCGAATGGTGTGTATGATTGGATTCCTGCATCTTGAAATGTGCACCCAAGAAGCTGGTGGTAAGCTTATGGGTGGTTCTGGTTGGGAGCGAATGTTTCACCTCGCAAAGATATTCACACCCGGTGTAGCATCATCCCTACTTGGTGGGAAACATGTCAAGAGGACGCGACAGGCATATCTTCTCACTCTAGCTTGGCTTGAGATCCTCAGAAAGAATGCTTATGAGATTTACTGTCAGCAGACTGGGCCCCATGAGTCATTTGAAATGTGGGAACAGAGGATTCTTTCACAATCTCCAACTGCGCGCTATTGGGGTGAAATCGTTCGGAACTTTCTCTTGACAAGCTGTCAATTCGTTCGGAACCAACGAATCGGTAACTGGCCTGGTACACTGTGTTCTATCGATGAGTTGTGCAGTTACTTTTTTGCCCTAGGACATACAAATTATTGTCGGTGGGTCCCCGTATTTCTGAGAGACATGTCTCAGCTACCCAGGCGGCATCCTTCAATCCACAACAAATTCATGGAAGGCCATTTTGTGGTCCAGCGTAGTGAGAGGAAGTTCAGTATGATGGGTTTAGATCAGAGCCAAGAACATAGTATCCAACTACTCAAAGAAGACAGTGGTCCAAAAGGTCTCTATGGCCAGGCTGAAGAGAAAGTCGTTATTGAGCTTTCAAGGTCAGAAGTTCTGCGTGTTATAGATGAGTATGAATATGCAAGTTTCCACACAACATCATCAGATAACACGGAACACCCGGAAAGTTCGGTATCAGAGCAGAAAAAATTTCTGAATCAATTGAAATCTCTCCTCGATCTGGTGAATCAGGGACTCATTATCAACCCTTATGATGAAACTAGTGGTCAGCTGGTGACATTAGATACTGGTGAATATATGGACCCCGAAGTTAGTAAGAGTTTACGGTCATTACCCGAAAGGGGCAAGCATTTATATTCCACTTTCTTGAAGGAAAGGCTTGTGGAATGCACCGTACCCCTGAATGATGTTATTCCCAAGGCAAATATATATACCTTCCTTAACCCACCCCCAGCCAACCTGGACAAAGGCCGAGACAAACTCATGTCAAGTAAAGCAACTGCCGCAATAGTTACCCAGATGTTCGTTTCACTGCAAGCCCGGCCTGATTCAAACATGGATGAGTTTTTCATGCACGAGAATGCACGTGATCCGCCAGCATTATCCGATAGAGGTAAGCTACGGAGTGGGACAAAATCTCAAATTCTCAATTGTTTACCAGCTATTCCTGCACAAGGGAAGAATTCAGCAGCCAGACAAGCTTCAGTTGTCATCTTGGATATGCCTGCTGTAGTCCATGTAATCAAACCACAGAAAGCGGATCTGTTTGGAGAATATGCTCGATTGCAATTATTGCCATACATCGAATCTCTGATTAACACGAACACCACAAGGGTTGATGCGATCTATGACTGTTACCCCGAAGGCAGTTTGAAGAATCAGACGCGAGCAAAACGCCTCGGTGAGACAGCAGTTAGGTTGATACGGGTGTCCGAGAACGTCCCTTTACCTAAAGGGAAGAATTGGCAGGCATTCTTGAAAGTTAGTGAGAATAAAGACGAATTTTTCAAGTTCCTGTCTGCTGAACTGCTGAAATTAACATCAACATCCGAGTACCAGTTGTTAACGACATCAGGAGAATATGTACTATGCAATAAGGATGTTAGCTTATGTGACATATCTCCATCGAACCACGAGGAAGCAGACACGCGCATGATGCTTCATCTCAACCATGCAGTCTCACAAGGTCACAAAATAGCTTTTCTTCGCACGGTTGATTCTGATGTCGTCATTCTGTCTTTGCACCATTTCGCAACATTCCGTGACCTTGGACTCAGTGAGCTGTGGATTGGGTTTGGAATTGGAAAGGCATATAAAGATATGCCAATTCATGAGATAGCTTCACAACTTGGACCTGATTACTGTAAGGCCCTGACTTTCTTCCACGCCTTCACAGGTTGTGATGTAACATCCAGCATGCTCGGCATTGGGAAGAAGACAGGATGGAATGCATGGATGAATTTTCCCGCATCAACTGAAATGATGATAGAATTGACTGAGAATCCGCAAGTCTTTTCAGAGGATTCCCCTCATATGCAGCATATCGAAAAACTCACCATACAGATGTACAGTAACAGTTGTGTCAGTACACGTGTCAATGATGCGAGACGGCATATGTTCACACATGGCCTTAAGTCTATGGAAAACATCCCGCCCACCAAAGCAGCTCTGTATCAACATGTAAAAAGGGTAATTCTTGTGTCATCTTTCATTTGGCATCGTGCTCTGCAGAAACACTTATGTGTGCCAGACCCATCACAGTACGGATGGGAGTGGAATCCACGTCTCAATATTCTGGTCCCATTTTGGACTCACCTAGGAGACGCAAGTGCTGCATGTGCACTGATGCTCCACTGTAGTTGTGCCAAGGCCTGCAAGGGCAATTGCAAATGCTTGAAAGCTGGATTAAGGTGCACACCTTTGTGTAAGTGTGAAGGTGGCTGTTGTAACAATATTGAGTAGTATACTGTCATGTTAGGACCAGTCATCTCCTATTCTGGTATTTTTTTTTCCATTTTCGGCCAGTTAACACATGTCATGTTTCTAGTTGAGTTGATTTTGCTAACAAATGTTCATCCCATGTGGCTTGCTACATTGTCCGGGGTATAGGAATACAGTTTTAGATTTCGGAAAATAGTCTGTTATTTACTGCACAAGACGGTGTTAATTCATGCATAGCATGATACAATATCCCCAACTATTTTGCCTCTGTACAACAGTTGATACCTTCGTTCACCCGTGTGTTCATCTATGGTATCCTTGTCTTTCTCTGGCCATAGGCCACATGTGACTAGTCAGTTCCTACTCCATAGCAAATCAACTTGGAAATCCTTCATCTTGTAGCGCACTCATGTCTCAATGAATCCATACCTGAGTTGATCTAATAAATCTAACGTAAGGTATCAAATTGCCATACCGGATCATATTTCGATAAGTTATTCGCTAAAACATTTCGACCACTCATCGACATCAAAGGTCATGTTTTGGCTCCCAGTGGTGGCTATATCTCTATATCCCTGGTAAAGTAGCATACCATGAGGGATGGGCATTAAGTGTCGGCAACATTAATCCTGACTTGGAACACACCACATCTTAACTGGCCGAAAATGAAGAATACTACTTGTAGTCAAAAAATATTCCTGTACCTCGAATGACTGCAAACATACACTCACCCCTTCTAGTCCCATTTTGCCAATGTTCTATACTGGCAAGATAACATTGTATAATTAACAACGGGAACTAATGCATCCCGAGTTCATTCCAGCACTGCCCTTGCTGGCAGACGTGTCGCTATGGTGTTGAGATTGAACCAGAACTCCTCTAGAAATTTGATAGTTTTATTTTCTTAGAAAATAAATCTATCGAAAATGCCGGAAGTTGAGAATAGACTGTCACTTTAATTGGATTATCAAATGTCCAAGTATCCCCACTGCTGCATACTATCGAGTACCCTTGTTCATGTGTTGACAGGAATCTCTCATACCATGTTCATTTGACCATTGCATTCCCGAGAAACATTCAACACTAATTTATCTACGGACGGACGATCATACTGACAGTCAGACACACAGACGCACACATCGACGGAAATTCTGATCCCATTATCCATTAATCTTCCCCCCAACTTGTTCCAAGGGCTTCACTCCATCATTCACATCAATTACAGCACATGTATGGTGTTAGGTTTGGAGCTTCAGTTGTGCGATCGGCGAAAATAGCTTTTTTTCGATCCGCTTGGCGGCCATTTTGGATTTCGCTGCTAGTGGTGGCTAGAGGATGGTGCCAACTTGTAGCCGATCGATTTTGAAATCTCTGATGCCTACCCTTACATCATGCCAAATTTCAGGAAGGTATCACCAAGTGCACAATTCTAGCGAATTCCTCCCCCGCTATTTATATTATTCATTTATTAACGACACTTTCCACAGCCAGGCTCATCTGGTGTCGGCCATTTTTTCGGGTGGAGGAAGCCGGAGTACCCGGAGAGAACTACCGGGCAACGGCGAGCAACTGTCGGACTCCCCAACTTACTAAAGTACTAACTCCACACAAACAGGGTTCGCATTGTTTGAAGACAGTAAGCCTAAGTACACAACGCCACTGTGCCTCCACGTGGGTAATTGAGATTAAGTGTCTTGCCTTAGGACACGACGAAGTTGCCGCAGGTGGGATTCGAACGAGAACCTCTCGTCCTGCAGCCTGCATCTCTACCTACTGAGCCATCGCGATCTCCTGTGAACTATTTGAAGGCTTGACTGGTTCCAGGCCATAACAGCTTCGAATTCCTCACAGAATTTATTTATTTATTTATTTATTTATTTATTTATTTATTTATTTATTTATTTATTTATTTATTTATTTATTTATTGGTGTTTCAGGTCACATACTTATGCACAATGGCCAATCATGACCGTGACAGTTTTACGTGTGGAGGAAGCTGGAGTACCCGGAGAGAACCACGGAGCAACGACGAGCAGCTGCTAGCTCCCCAATATCGTGACTCCGCACTGCAGCACAGGCAGGGTGGGATTGGCTGAAGACATGTGCACCATCGACGTGCAGTGCGCCTCAGTACACTGCGTCATCGTGCCATTATGTGGACAATGGGGGTTAAGTGCCTTGCCCAAGGACACAGCGCGGGAGTCCGAATCGATCGCTCAGATGGTAACCCATCCGAGGACTAACCGGGCTCGACGTTGTTAAATTTCGGTGAATTTGACCATTGGTTTGATAGCTTGGCCCCGTGCGTGTCAAAGACCGACATCCCACTACTTCTACTGAAAGTTTAATATCGATTCCCGACTATGTAACCTTATCATCTTATTTATTCGCAACATTGTCTTTGCTCAAGCACGTATGAAAGGTATCTTCACAAGGTATTCCCAAAAGGTAACCTCAAATAATTGCCATGTCATAAGTATCCCCAACTACCCGTATGTGCCTATGTGCTGCATGTGCTGTGCTCACAAATATATATCGACATATCCAGCACGTGCGTATGTGCCATATGTAAATGTGCACACATTGTTCACTACCGCACAAACACATCTAGGGAAGTCAGAATACTTTATAGAGAGATCGGGGAAGTCATAACACAGACATAACAGGCCAAGAAATGGGGAGAATAAGCTATGGAGTAAACTAGGATATGGAGAAGCAGGGTATTCCGAAGGAAGCAGAATAACAGGTAGAAACTGAGGATTTGAGGAGATCGGGGGATTCCGAAGGAATCCGAATAATGATAAAAACCGAAGATTTGGAGTAATTAGATTGAACGCGCCTATTATTGGAAAAAAGAGTATTCTGGGGGAATTTGTATCAAATAAAGTGATTTGGGGTGGTTGTTGGTGATTTGGGGAAATTGTCGGGTCTTATTGGATAATTAGATACACTCCCATTTAATAGAACACACCCTCCGAACGTACACCCGTTCTTTAAGAAGTCTTCTCGACTCATAGCAACTATCTGCTACCATAGAAACCAAGAAGACGGCCTCCAGTATACAAAATGGCCGTCGGAAACACGTATCGCCCTAACAAAACGCACTGCGCGTGCGCACTAAGACCCCGTAGTACTATGGGGATGGCATCACAATATGGCCGCTCACTCGGGCTACCGTGACAACCCAACACGAAGCCACTGGCTCATGTAACATAACATCACTTCCGGGGTTATCCACCGGGGTCTCCCTGATAGTGCTCGAGTGATCCCTGATATACTACTTATGTGTATTTTTTCTCTAGGCCATGTGCTTTGGCATATGGAAGGAAAACTACATAAAATACAGTTCGGACTAACGCACATAGATAATATTAGGTTGCTTTTCTGGAGAAGAGAGTCTGAGCACCCCTTCCAAATAATTCCCAATCAATAAAAGTACAAAGGCGGGGACCCAAAAGAGCGTTCGTTCGACTGTCGTTCGATTTGATGATGCAAACGAAATAGATGGAACCATCAGAAGGTGGAATTCATTTGCTTTAAGCACTTTACAAATACATTCAAAGCTGACCCACTTCGATTGCTCAATACATCTGAAATCCTTTCTGCGTTACATTTATTGTGTTCTGCGTTTTGTTGTTCGTATATTGTTCTTTGCAGCTAGTGAAAAGATATAGTGGTGTTTTGTTTCACTGGTGTCAGATGGATCCTGTTTTATCAATACCCTTAACCTCTGCTTTTGATACGTTCACAATTGCGTAGGTAAATTGATCGGTAATTGTCAAGAATTTTATCCTGGAAGATTCATTGATCACCTGGAGTTGTCAACGCGACAAAGCTCTGTTGTCAAAACAAAATCCCACCCTTCATCTCACGTTTTTGAATTGAATCGTTCACTATTGGGGCGACATCCAGAAGAAAGGTAGCACTAAAGAATTAAGACAGATTCAAGAAACATGAAGGTAATAGAACATTTACACATTCCATTCTTCTTGATAAATTTTTTACCAACTATGTGTTTAGGACTTTTGAAGTTTTATTTGTTGTTGCCCTATTGAAAGCAAAATATCTGCTTGAAAATAACTGATATTCTATCATTAAATTGGAATTCCAATGATATTTGTTGCCCTGTGGCATCAGTCGTTTGTGTTTTTCTCAGAGAAAGAACATTAGTATCTGCTGGTACATTGCAAAAAATATAGGTTCTCTTTAGAACCAAAACTGGTTCTAATCTTGTCCCTGAGATGGAACCAGTTCTGTTTAAACAGAATTTATTTCAAATCAAATAAATTTATAAAGATTAACAATAAATATTAACATAATTAAACATAAATCGAGGGGGTTTCAGCCGTAAGTTTAGAGCTTATACGAGGTTGTCTCAAATCATTATTAAGCAAAGGAGATATGAACAGTTGGCATATCGAACCAGTTTTGGTTCTTTACAGAACCAAAACTGGTTCGATATGCCAGCTGTTCATATCTCCTTTGTTTCAAAATGTTTGGCGACTGCGTTGGTTAAGCTCCAAGTTTAGTGCTGAATCTACTTCAGTTCATGTAATATTCTGTTAAAATTGAATGCTAATCTTGGTAAATTTATTTGATTTGAAATAAATACTGTTTAAACAGAGCTGGTTCCATCTCAGGGACAAGATTAGAACCAGTTTTGGTTCTAAAGAGAACCTATATTTTTTGCAGTGTATAGTTTCTGATGCTCTAACGTTGAAGGGTAAACGTCGAAATAAATTAGGGTTTTTCAGAAACCATTGAACTTATAATAAAATATCACGGTGAATAATTGATGTAATAAAAAATAGAACTTTGGAACTTTAAATAATAAGCTAACTGAAAGACTCGTCGTTATCAAAAACACCGATTGATATACTTTGTGGAAATCCGCTCTTTTAGCGAACTTTAGGATATGCTCTCTATTCATTTTCATTTACTTATTTAAACCGATCAAATTACTTGAACCTTGAATCATTGCATTTCCTTAGTCTTTCTTGATTTGTTGATGCATATATTTTAATCACTTATCGCAATGAATGGGAGGAAATGTAAGGCAAACTCGTACAGACGATTGCAGTGATTCGTTTTGCTTTTTTCCAATTTTGCTTTCCCTAAGGGGTAGACGGATTCTGACTTAGAAACTGCTGACATTTTAAAAAGAAAAAAAAACGGAAACATTTTATGACATTCACTGCTTTTTTGATCCCTCCCCCCCCCCCCCCCCCTCGTTTTTTCGGTTTTGCTTTCCTTAAGGGGTATGGGTATTCTGACATAGAAACTAGTGACATTTTAAACCCCAAAAAAACCCAAAACAACAACAGAAGATTTTATGACATTCACTGCGATAGAGATTCTTTCACAGAGAAATCAATTATCGAGACTTGCACGTTACATTGTTTACTTCAAATAACACTGCTTGCATCTTCGATCGGGACTCGGAACTCAATTGTAGTGGGGAAATTGTTGCCAAGGAACACAATTCTATCAAACGAACGACGTATTGACTTTCGTTCTCAGGTAACTCGGTTCGTTTGGTTACCCTTTGTTCTCAGAGACAGAGAAAGCTCATTGAAAGTGAAGGGGCAATAAATTTCCGAGACACACCGAACTCACCATAGTCCTTCCCACTCAGAGAAATAATTGTCCGTGGCATTTCGTATGTTTATCAAAAGAAAAACAACAACTTTAATCTTGAAGTAATATAATCGCGCGCTTTTTGTGCTCCCTGTTTCTCTATGGTTAAACCTTTACCTAACATGGAAAGGAGACGACACTTGCAAAACATCTTGAATAACTAATCTTTTTCATTTTTTGTCTCAAAAACATAGGTTGTGACCCCTCGTTGGAACGAGTTTGACGAGCTCGTTCCACCGAGAGGTCATAACCTATGTTTCTGAGACAAAAAATGAAAAAAACAATGAAAATTAATTGGAGATTTTTGAGAATCGCGCTGGCCGGTTTTGGCCGTAACGTTGCGTAAAGGGTTAATAAATATTCAGAAAAAGTATAAAATGTGCCGCCATCCTGCTGGAGGTTTTAATTGCATCTGATGAGTCTGTATACAGACGGAATGGGTAAGGCTACACGCGAATCACGATATAGACTTCACACTAAGCACAGTAAGGGACCTTGACTAATCTCTGAGTCAGTTCCTTGTGTGTTGATTTTATTGTGTAAGACCAAAATAAAAGAATGCATTTGGTTCTCGAGAAATTATTTTTTTTCAAATCAATGGAGTGGAGATAGGCTTTTATTTTCATTTTTTTATTTGTTTATATTTGTGTTTGATAAATGGAAGAATACCAAATTATATTTGGTCGGAAAAATTTGTTCACGTGATCTTGCCGTGTTGAAATGTTGGCTGAGTGCCTTTTGGTACTCTGCCATAAAATTTAGCAAGGCAAATACCTAAATGCTAATAGTTTCACTTCACTGATAATATGAAGCACATCCCAAAATATGAAGCCTTTCAGTTGTGCACCTGTATTTTATAAAAAGAAAGCCAAAATGTGGACTTCCAGTACTCAACCATTTTATAAAGAAATATAAAATAGATTCGTGTTCAGTTATATTTGTGCACCCTTTTCTATAGTTAACTACCGTCCACATAATAATTAGTTATTGTTTTCAGATAAGATCAAGCTGTTTGTTTAGACAATGATTATAGGCGAGTATAATGAATGAAATTTGCCCCGTGGTAACTTCGGGAAAAGAAAGAGTGCTTGTTTAATGTGGTAAACAAGCCTGCTCAACTGGTGAAATAGGAACGTCACCAAAGCGTTTGGTGGAAGACCTCTAAAATGGGCAACATGGGTATACACGATTAACTAAACTTGACTTTATATCCACGTTGTGGTCAGGATTAGCCATTTCATTGTGCATAGTTGTACAGAAATATGTGATCTTAAACACAAATAAATAAATAAATAAATAAATAAATAAATAAATAAATAAATAAATAAATAAATAAATATAAATAAAATTCGCTTCATAAAACATGTCTTTTGCGCTGATTACTGAAAGGTTGGGTACACTGTAAAAAATTACTGTTAAAACTACGGTGAAAGTACTGTCAACCAGTTGCCGTTATATGTACCGTAACGTTTTCGGTATTGACTGTTACTGCTCCAAGTGAGAGTGCGGTAGCTCAGTAGTTACGGCATTCAGCTTCAAGCCAAGAGGTTCACCGTTCGAATCCAGCCAAGGGAAACTGCAAGGCACTTAATCCCGAATGCCCATGTTGGGCCACCGTGGCGCTGTGTACTAAGGCGTAATGCTCGTCGATGGTACACCTATCTTCAACCAATGCTAACCCTCCTTTGTGAACTTAGTACGTTGGGGAGTCTGGCAGTTCCTCGCCATTCGTCGTTGGTTCTCACCGGGTACTCCGACTTCCTCCAACAGCAAAATTGTCCTATACGAGGCGACCTTTGCTGTCAAAAGTATCGTTAAACTCAATTAAATAAATAAATAAATAAATACTGCTCCAAGTTTCGCCACACTCATGTACAGAGGAAAAAAAAGTTGTTTGCTTCAGAACGAACATATTAAACTTTTTAATTCATGCTTTTGTAAAATAACATGTCGCAAGATGTTTTATTTTTGAAGACTCATCTTTTTGAGGTAGACTAATTCATATCTGCAGCTGCATAGCTGCAGATTAAAGATTTTAATTAATCTGCTCTACATGACAAATCAATAGTCTTCTGGCTTAATGAAGAGAATTCAGATATCAGTTCCTCCATTTTGCCACAAGATCGATCAAAAATGTAGATATTGCCAAAAGAAGTTTAGTTTTCACGTTATAACTACCGGCGGCTGGTATGCCATCGGTTTTGCCCTACATTTAATGGCAAAGACCATTTTTGTACAGTGTTCCCGGCGGGAACCCCGGGAAGTGAAGCAGTGCCCGTTCACTGCTGTAAACAGGCTCCGTTTTACTGGTAAAATAGGACCCAGTCAGCAATGCTTGGGAGGTACAAATCCTCTCTAAAATGGCCAACATGGCTTATTAACGCTCACCCTTGGTCTTGAGTTGATACTCATGTTGTGGTCATGATTAGCCATTGTGCAAAAATATGTGACCTTAAGCACCAATAAATAAATAATAATAAATAATTGTACAGTGCAACACATCCAATTGGATATGCCTTAGTTGTGAAATCCCGTTAACAGCATGAGGCTTCCAAACACCAATCATTTACCATAAGTTAAGTACAAATGGCCCCGTTTGTTGCATATTATTTAGAGAACAAACTCCAGATAAATGTTTAAACCTTCCAAACACTAAATAATTTACCATAACCAAAGCACAAAGTTACCTGTTAATTGCATATACGTCACCATTCTTGTCATTATTTATATTAGCCACCTTTTAGTATAAAGTTTGTAAATGTCAGTAGAGTTTGGGAAAAAATCATGATGAATAATTTGTGAGTGTTCCACCCAGTGAATGATTGTAGTTTGATATGGACGGGCAAATCTCTGGTGCTATCGGGAAACCTATTCGGTGAGTGTCAGGAAGACAGCCTATCAGACTATGCCACTTCCTGACAGCGTAATGATGCTAGCATCGAGACGTTCCGAAGACACGTTACGGAAATAGCCGAGATGAAGTAAATTTCAAGGAATGGTGAACTTCAGTCCAACTAATTTTCTGCACTTATCACATCACTATGAATGTACTCTCTACAAGTTTGCCACTGCCAAGACCAGAAGAATCAGGTGATGAAGTGTTGATTAACCCTTTAAACGCTGGTGGTATCTTCCATGCCAGTTCAATGGCAGCAATTAGAAGAGTCCATATTCATTATTTGGGGTAGATCAATTAATATTTTCAAAATATTGATTGGTCTACCCCACATACTTACTGAACAGCCACCCTATTTACTGACGTTATGACGTATCATGTTCCTGGCTGGAAAAGCGGCTGGTCATGTTCAAAGTATTAACATGTTTACCCCAATGCAAAGTGGATATTGAATTTGTTTTTATATCCAGTTTGAAAGATTAAAGTTGTGTTACCAATATAACAACAACTTATTACCCCCCCCCCCCCTCCCCCCCCCCCCCACAAGGGAGGGATATAGCGAAGACCTCCGTCCGCGTGTCCATTCGTCCATCTGAACTTTGTTTATGGCATAACTTGAACAATAGCTAATCTTTTTTGGTATATGTCTCTGTAACAACAATGTCTATGTCAAGTTCGATGACCACCGATATCTCTTGAAAATTATGTGAGTTATGGCCCTTTGTTATAAACAATATCCCGTAAAACTTGTTTATGGCAAAGCTTGAACAATAGTTAACGGATTTCAATTATTTTTGGAATATCTCTCTATCGCAACAATGTCTACGTCAAGTTCCATGACCGCCAATATCCGCTGAAAATTATGGCAGTTATTGCTCTTTGTTTAATACCTGTTTATGGAATAACTTTAACCCTTTACCTAACATGAAAAGCAGACGACACTTGCAAAAAAAATTCTTGAATAATTAATTTTTTTCATTTTTTGTCTCAAAAACATAGGTTATGACCCCTCGTTGGAACGAGCTCGACGAGCTCGTTCCAACGAGGGGTCATAACCTATGTTTTTGAGACAAAAAATGAAAATATTTTGAAAATTAATTGGCGATTTTTGAGAATAGCGCTGGCCGGTTTTGCCGTTACGTTAGGTAAAGGGTTAACAATAGTAACCGGATTTCAATTCTTTTCGGTATATGTCTCTATAGAAACAATGCCCTATGTCAAGTTCGCTGACCAGCGATATCTGATGTAAATTATTGTTAGTTAGTGTTCTTTGTTAAAAAATATCGTGCAATGCGTGTTTTTGGAATAACTTAAACATTAGAAACCGAATTTAATTTTGTTTTGGTATATACATGTATCTCTTTAGGAACAATGTCTACCTTAAATTCGATAACCGCCGTTATCCGATGAAAATTATCTGAGTCACTGCACTTTGTTAATAAATATCGTGTGATGCTTGTTTATGGCGTATATATTTGTTTGCGGAGGGGATTGGAATCGCTTTGCGATGCTTTTCTTGTTCAGTATAATAACAATACTGATAACCTGGTTCGAGGTAGACATTGCTATATAGTAGACACCGCCTCAGGAGACAATGCGTTCATCGGGTGACAATCCGCAATGTCTACCTCGAACCAGGTAATCATTTTTTTGTAATACCTTGTTTGACAGAACGCCACATTTATGAACATGAACGAGTTCTATACTACTCGAAGTTTGCTAAGCACCAAATATTTGACACATCATTGTGAAATTTGCTTGTGACATATTGACGATATTTTTGGTAGATATGATTGAGGAATATATTGAGATGGTCCCCGGTGTTTTCATTAGCTCTCTTGTCAGACAGACTTTTCGTGATAGTCATGGAAAGCATGTACCTCTTGATTTTCATGATGGGTTCGTGTACTGTCTACATGTACATGACATGTGTAGGGTATTTAATTTTCATTTCAACACAAACCCTTGTGATTTAACGATTGAATATGGGAAATGCAAATGTAAGGAGACATTCGTCTGAAATGTGGCGAGCTGTAGGGATGGTGGAGCAAGGGGCTACCCATCGTCAGGTTGGTGAAGCCCTTGGTGTGCACCATACGGTGATCACCAGAGCCCTGGCAAGATTTCAACAGTATGGCACACCAGTAAGACGGAATGGTGGTGGCAGAGACAGGGCAACATCTGCAGCTGAAGACTGGTTTTTGATCATTCAGGCCCGTAGATCATTCAGGCCCGTAGGAACCGCTTGCCACAGCAACCCAGCTTCGCAGTGACCTTCAGAATGCATCTTGGGTAAATGTTTCGACGCAGACTATCCGGGCAAGGTTGCACGAATGTGGTCTCCGATCGAGAAGGCCATGCATTCGCATTCCCCTGTCCCGGAACTAAGGCCAGGCACGCTATGAATGCGCCATGGACCACGTTGGTTGGACCAGCGAAGATTGGCGACCTGTCCTTTTTACAGATGAGTCAAGGTACTGCCTTGACCACACAGATAGGCGTTCTAGGGTATGGAGAAGACCAGGAGAGCAATTCCTTGAAGCCAACATTTCTGAGCATGGCCGATATGGTGGAGGGTCAATCATGGTCTCGGGCGGCGTCAGCAGGGATGGACTACAGAGCTCTGTGTCCTTGAACGTGGTGCATTGACTGCACAGCGGTACATTGATGAGATTCTGGATGTCCACGTCAGATTGTATGCAGGTGCAGTGGTCGATAGATTCATTCTGATGGACGATAATGCCCATCCTCATGTTGCCCATGTTGTCAGTGAGTACCGACAGAGGGAGGGGATTGAGCGTATGGACTGGCCAGCATGATCCCCTGACCTCAATCCAATCAACATGTCTGGAATGAGTTGCAGCATGCAATTTCAGCTCGTCCAGTCCAGCCAAGAAGTGTCCAGGAGCTTGGTACCATACTGGTCCAAGAATGGAACAACATCCCACAAAGGACCACCAGGAACCTGATTGGGAGCATGAGAAGGCGTTGTCAAGCTGTAATTAACAGTAATGGGTCTCATGCTCGATATTGAACCCATACCAGTTCGCTCTGTCAACTTTTTGGCAAATTGAAACATTTTCTCTTTTACCAATAATATCCATATTTCCAAGAGGAATCGTTTATTGCATTTGTATTGTATTTGAGTACTATTGAACCGGATAAGTATATAAAGGTCACTTTCTGGTCCATGATGGTGACAGGACCAGAATTCATAAAGTAGATATTTGCTCAGTGAATTTGTGTGGTGGACTAATCAAGATTTATAACGTGCAACCCAGCCCTTAGGCTGCACGTTGAAAATTTTGATTAGTCTTCCCGGAACTAACGAATTTAGCCTCTTCCAGCTGATAACACAGCACTGACAGGGAAGGTACCATCAGGGTTCAAAGGCTTAACCCTTTACCTAACATGAAAAGCAGACGACACTGGCAAAAAATTTTTTTGAATAACTAATTTTCTTCATTTTTTGTCTCAAAAACATAGGTTATGACCCCTCATTGGAACGAGTTCGACGAGCTCGTTCCAATGAGGGGTCCTAACCTATATTTTTGAGACAAAAAATGAAAGAATAATGAAAATTAATTGAGATTGTTGAGAATAGCTCTGGCCAGTTTTGGCCGTTACGTTGGGTAAAGGGTTAAAACATGTAAAGTACATTTGGAACCCGCTTTTTGTCTTTTTACTCTGAAAATATGTGCAGTCAGAGTTTAGATTATACGTGGAATTTAACGCCGAAATCATCTTTTATTGCAGATATACGTGAAGAATTTGATCTTGACCTGCTTGTTAGCAATTTATTTTGGTAAGTAAAACAGTTAAGAATATTTGTTAATGAAGTTAAAGTGCAATTTAAGAAAAAAACGATAAAATACCTTTAAAACAAGCTAGATTTACATAAGAATGAGAAAACCAAATTGAATGAAGTAAAAATACAGAAATTCAGAGAAAACCGAAGTGAGAAATCAGCATCTTTTTCTGTTAATTTTTTTTATTCAGACAAAGATTTATATGCAGAACACAAACACAAAACTAAACAATAACAAATACATCTGATGAAGACTTTGTGAACATTTGTTTACAAGTAGTCACGTGGCTTATAATAGCATACATATGTATATGGTTGATGCATACTTTTCCATCTAGTCTTACTGGTCTTGCAGAATGATTTAATACTATTTTAATATGGAAGTAGCCCTTTTACCTCAATAACTGTCGGTAGGCCTTCTTTGAAAATCAGCATCTTGCCTATATGTAAATATAAAGACCCACGTGATGAAATCTCATTCAAGAACTGTAAACTGTATTAACCCTTTACCTAACATGAAAAGCAGACGACACTTGTAAAAAATATTCTTGAACAACTAATTTTTTTCATTTTTTGTCTCAAAAACATAGGTTATGACCCCTCATTGGAACGAGCTCGACGAGCTCGTTCCAATGAGGGGTCATAACCTATGTTTTTGAGACAAAAAATGAAAAAATAATGAAAATTAATTGGCGATTTTTGAGAATAGCGCTGGCCGGTTTTGGCCGTTACGTTGGGTAAAGGGTTATGAAACTGTGTGAGGAAATGGACATTATAAAGGTTTTTACGAATATCTGCTAAACCAGGAGAAGTAAAAGAATATGCTTCGCTGTTATCTGACACTGACGTGGAATATATTTTGGCTGCATATCAGCTTCTAACAGGACGCTGTGAAGCCAATATGACAATCAATTGTTAATTTCAACTGAATATTTTTTTTGCGTGAACAAAATTTAACAGATAACTAGGTTTATTATATGACTGTGTAATTTAACCGCTAAATATCACTACTGTTTGACGATTTCTTCCTGATCCCCGGAAAATCCACAGTATGGAATCCGATTCCGTATCACTATAGTATGACGCATGATTTACGGGTGCGTTCGAGTTCGCTTAATTAGCTGTTCCGGTCGCAGAGAGTACTTTAAAGCACCAGAGAGTCCCAGATTGACTCTGAGGGTATTGAATTTTAAAAATTTTCTCGGGGGACGCCCCCCGAATACCCACTAATGCGAAGGGATACCGTAGGCCTAAGGTGAAGATGGGTCGGGTGTCTCTGGCTTGCCCATTGGTGGGTCTTCTAGGGAACCCCCGAACCCCCACCAATGGACGGTCATACCTACCCCCCCCCCCCCCCCCACATCAGGCCTATGGCCTTCGGATATGCCTGTGGCATATATCGACCCCGCTGTCCTAGAAAGTCATGCTCCGTCGCCCCCTCAATAAAAATTTTTAGCTACTCCCCTGGCTGGTTGTAACCAAGCTCTCTGGCAATCGGACCAGTAGCTAAAAGGAATTCGACGTTGTTATATCTATTTGTTTACCCTATTTTCGCAGAGTTTCCGCTCAGACTACCGTTGATGTAATGTGATGTCCCTTCACTCACAAGATGTACAAATATTCTTTCGTGCTCCAATTATAGATATTCCAATCAATAACTATTTAGTTCACCTTTAAACCATCAAGCCATTGTCGGAATTAGTGGAACAATTCATAATAAACAATCAACTCTGATGGCATTAGTAATGTCATAAAAAATTAGGTCAAATCAAGTTTTGACTGAGCAACATCTCCAGTGTCGATTCAAACAACATTAACCCTTTACCCAACGCCGACGATATCGAAATTTATTATTTTGAGTATCATTTTTTTTTTAAAATTTTTCAAAAAGTTTCAACAAAACCATATCATGTGACCCCTCGTTGGAACGAGCTCGACGAGCTCGTTCCAACGAGGGGGTCACATGATATGGTTTTGTTGAAATTTTATGAAAAATAATATTTTTTCAACTGCTCAATTTACATATTACGCGGGCCGATGCGGGCGATTCGTTGGGTAAATGGTTAATGTGTATGTTCTTTAGATTCAATCGTCTGGAATATTTCAGTTGGTCGGAAAAGCGAACCATAGGATCGGTTTTCCGACCAACTGAAATATTCCAGACCAGTGAATCTAAACACAGGCGATGGGCTGTTTAAGGGCTAGGCTGGTTCCAGACCATAAAAACGTGGGATATTTTACAGAATTAGACTGGTGGGTTGAGATCTTCAGTTGAAACGTGACATTGCAGTCATTGAGATCTAACAGTTTAAAGTTGAAGTAAAAATAATGCACGTCATTACTGGGAACTGTTTTATTTTGTTTAATGTGGTTTTACTGTTGTTACATCTGCAGTATGCAGATTTTTTCTCTCTCTCTCGAAAAGTTGTTACATCTGCAGCTTACAGATTTCTCTCTCTCGTGACATGGAATTTTTTAATATATTTGCCATAAACCACAGTGAGAAAAAAAGACAAAACAGTTTTCATAAACAAGCTCAATATATGTGGTCAGATGAATAGTAGCATATACACCGATATCTTGTTTCAGTTTGATGTTATGTTACAGAGAAATGGGAGATAAGTAAATCGTTGAAACATGGGACAAATGCTTCTGGAAATATTGTTTCCTCACGCCCCTGGTGGCTGAAAAACATCCATATTTCATGTTAAGAGACTATCGTATCAGATGTATCGAAAATCTAACCTGTCAGATGACGTCACACTTGATGCATATGCCTGAATATAATTTTATTATGCCAGCTAGAGAGATTAACCAAGGTCGATCAGAAGGGCTGGGGAAACGCCGACAATAATGGTAAATAGTGACCCCGTATTATTTCAATATATCTACACTATATTTTAATTGTCATTGGCTGTGGAAGGGGCGCGGTGTCGTTGTGGTAACCAGTTCTCGTGAGATCACCGAAGTTAAGCAACGTCGAGCCCGGTTAATCCTTGAATGGGTGACCATCTGAGCGATCGACTAGGACTCCCGCGTTGTGTCCTTGAGCAAAGCAAGGCATTTCACCCCGATTGTCCACGCGGGGGCACGATGACGGCGTGTACTAAGACCAATCTAATCCTGCCTGTGCTGCAGTGCGGAGTTACGATGTTGGGGAGCTAGCAGCTGCTCGTCGTTGCTCGGGGGTTCTCTCCGGGTACAACGGCTTCCTCCACCCGTAAAACTGTTACCGACGATATGACTTTGGCGGTTAATGTGAAGTTAAACCCTAATAAATATATAAATAAATAAATAAATTGTCATTGGCTGCAATTTTGTCTTCATCGCAAAACTTGAAGGCTGAATTCGGCTGATTGGTACTTGAGAAAATTTGTTTTCAGTTCAATGTGTCGGAAAGCAGACAGAATTGTGAATGCGTCCAAAAATGTCGAAGGAGATAAATCAATAATTTCCCTGGCGATCAATGAGATATTGGATTACTCCCTTTACATTGCGTCACTATGCTGCTTTTGTAATCAAATAAATGCCGAGAGGAAAATGTAAGGAAAACATGAAACGTTTTGGAAACGCAACTAATGGTGAAAGTTTGGAGAAAAAGACTGGCATGATAAATACGTTACGCGGCATTTAATTGGCGAATACGGTGTCACACGAGGCTTGGCTAAAGCCTCACCTAACATTGTTATCACTTCGCCTCACGTGTCACCGTATCCGCCAACGTAGTGTTCCGTACCTTAGAGAATGCCTCTTGTATCAACCACTTATTCCAAGGAAGGTGTTTCGCTTTTTAGTGCGATGGTTTTATCCGGAGAAGGTGGGATATTCGATGATGTGTGTTTGTTGGGGGAGGGGCGATGGGCTTCAGTATGACCGGATATCTTGATTTTAACCCGCAACAAAAATTTACAGGGGCAAAGTTTTTCGTATTGCGTTATCTTTTTCTCAGATGAAACACAGAACAGTTTTCAAATTCTTGGTGTAGCAGATTGTTGGATGTACAGCATTTAAAAAAACAAGTCAAGCTGTAAAATATTTTAGTTGAAAAATAACAACCAAGCTTCTCTTCTTAAAAAGACGAATCTTGCTTCAAACGGCCCAACAAACAAATAAATAAGTAGTCTGTAGATACTGGACTTATTTACCAGTGGTATGGTCTGCTGGTCTGAAAAATCTGGATGAACAGAACAGAACCGCACATACGCTTGAATGGGTTAAGAATTATCGCATAAGATTGCTTTGGACCAGAATATGATCGAACTTCAAATATTGACCAAACTGCGGAGAACAACACAACAAAAAGTTTTTAAATAGCTACTAAATTTAGCACATTCCATCATTATATGACCAGTTGTGGAAGTATTTGTCAAGGAACAGGCAGTCAGAATGTTATTTTCATTTTGTAATTTTTTGACAAGAATCTGATTGTTTAAATATCCCTGGAAAACAAATCTAAATGAGGAACTTGGAATTTCCAAGCGATCTCGACTCAGGTGCATTCGACCAATGATGACGTGATTTGTTTAGACGGGTTCCTTCTCTGTTTACGTTGAAAATGAAATCGAACGTGTTTTGTATCACCACATGTGCGATACAACTTTTTTATCGTACAGGCAAAACATTGGAAATCTTGTTTTTTACATTAACTGGTAGAGTGCTGGAAGCCCATATTTGGGCTCTATTCTTTAGTGCAGGTACCACAACTTGAAGGCTCATATTCAGTGGATGTGCTTTGTATTATCTTTGAAGCGGCATTATTTAGTCTGTAAGGGTTTGCCTTGTTACAATTTAAGGGAGAGTGCCATAAATTGTAACAAGGCAACGACATGTGTACAAGATTTGATGGCCAAAAATAATTCAGCACTCTACCAGTTAATAGGTGTGGGATAAAATGGGTAACGCTAATAGTCTGCATGTTATTTTTCGGACTTGTTGGGGAAATTAGAACGAGTATCGCTGTGCAGTTTTTACTTTTATTATCTTAGAATATATACAACGCTAAAAATGTATAAACAATATTTTTCACCGACAAGGGCAAAATTTAGTATGAATCGTGCAGTTTTTAATTTGTACTTTTATAGTGTCTGTTTATTATAAATCCTTTGTAAACACCCTGTATGCTGTGCTCTGCCGAAAATAACTCAAATATTATGCGGGTGGTATTTGATTTTAACCCTTTACCTAACGTATCGTCCAAAACCGACCAGCGCTATTCTAAAAAATCGCCAATTAATTTTCGTTATTTTTTTCATTTTTTGTCTCAAAAACATAGCTTATGACCCCTCGTTGAAACGATCTCGCCGAGCTCGTTCCACCGAGGGTCATAACCTATGTTTTTGAGACAAAAAATGAAAAAAATTAGTTATTCAAGAATTATTTTTGCAAGTGTCGTCTGCTTTTCAGGTTAGGTAAAGGGTTAAAAAGAGGTGCATAAATATAATTCAACACAAATGTGTTTGCTGTTTCTTCATTAACTGGTAGACTCTTCAGTTTCTCTTGCTTGTCAAAATGTGTTCACATGTCTTTGCTTATTACAATTAAAAGGACACTCCCATAAATTGTGACACGATCAATCCATTTCGGTTACAATCCCCCTAAACTGTCACCAATATTGATATAGACTATAACTCAACTAACAGTAGCGACAGTCTGCTGATTAAGAGGGGTTCTTGAGCAAAAAAAGATTATGTCATATGAGCTACGATGTTGTGTGGTATAGGTTTCTTGTACTTTACTTCTGAATAATCAACGTGAACTCGTCTCGGATCACGACACTGTCAATAGTTTCCCAAATAACAAAGACTTGTTGTAGTGAGGAATTATAAGGTCTGAACATTTTGCTGGGTTTGTCTGGAAAGTGATTGTTTTTTTTCTATCAGGCAGAGGTTGAAAATGCAACGTAGTTGTTTTTATCCAGCCTTCTAATAGCAATAAAGAAAAAAATGACATAATGTGTACGACGATTGCTGTGCATCGTGTTGGATGAATCGCTCGCCACGTTAGCTTATGAGTTACCACGAAAACTAACGAGGGAATTGACAGACTTTCGGGGGTGGGGAGTAGGGATATCGCCCGATCCAACCCTAGGTGGTCCGATATCCTTGCCTGGACCGGTTCCGGACCGATTCAATCATTATAAAATACCTTAAATGCAGTGAAATGTGTTAAAATCTTACTTTTTGGTAATACCAAATTAAGATTTTTACACATTTGCTTTATTGAAGATATTTTATAATGATTGAAATGGTTTTAGCGTTTGTGTTAAAGCATGAATCAAGTTACTGCCATCTGACGAGCAAGCTTGGTAACTCTAGGCATTTTATATAATACATTGTATGCACATTGTGGAAATGTGTAGTGTATTTTGAAATATTTTCTCATATCCATCATTATAGAGATGTTGGAGAGCGAGTAATCGTGCTTACAACTTGTGACTGCGACTCACAGTGGAGTCTGTAGTTCACGTTTCCCGCTATCCTGCACATGCTAAATGTTATTAGTGCTGAAAGACACGGAGCATTTGCACTATCTATCTTTAACCCTTTACCCAACGCAGACGATATCAAAATTTAGTATTTTAAATATCAATTTTTTAAATTTTAAAAAAAATTTCAACAAAACCATATCATGTGACCCCTCGTTGGAACGAGCTCGACATTTTTTCAACTGCTCAATTTGCATATTACGCGGGCGGATGCGGGCGATTCGTTAGGTAAAGGGTTAAGTTCTTAACCCGTTCATACACTCTATGGCATGTACTATATGACTGGGTTAAGAACTTATAGATAGATAGTGCAAATGCTCCAAATCTTTCAGCACCAAACGTTTTGTTCTTAGCACTGGCACCTGTCATACTGAAAATAGATTGGGGGTATGCGTATCGGTATTGGATGTAGTGACTTGGATTTAGGTATTGCCAACTATAGGCTATACCAAGATTTGCAACCTATCTTCAGTCGAAGTCAACAGTCAAATGTCGAGAACATGGTAACTGTATAAGCGGTTCAGTCATGGTCATTTCAGAGATGAAAGGTTAAAGAGGATATTTCTGAAAAACTCTTATTCGTGTCATCAAGGATATTTTTTTTGTCCTAGATGCAAGCTGTCAAGTTAGAGAAGATGGCTGTATGAAACGCGTCTTAGAAAGTGCCCCGCTAAACATCTAACCTCAAAAGCGGCAATGCCTGACTTTATAAAACGGCTTATTGTAATCGATAATGTTTATTGTAGACTACATCGTCGCTTGCCCATTTGCCCCAACCAGAATAAAACTATAACTATCATCTCATATTTGTGTAATCTGCAATGCATAATTATTGTAAACTGGTTACTTGTCAATGTGCAATTATAAACAGAAAAATAATTACAAAACACTTACAATTGTTAACCTGTTGCATCATGCTGATTTTTTATTGTCATACGGGAGTCACATAAACAGTAAACACAATACATATGTATTCCTTGTCAGTCAGGCATTTCATAGGTTTTCAAATCCTTCTTCTTGGACGAGACGCTTGCAATTCCCACAGTTGCACAAACTACGTATCCGTAGGTTTTGGGGAAGGAGGCGCTTCCCAACATTGTCAGGCAAAAGTGATAACTTAGCTACTGTATCATGTATTATTATGCCCCACGTTTGTAACATCAGCCATGATTGGTTAATATGACACCTTCTAAAAGTCATAGTACTGGAGTTTTGGGGCAAAACACGGGTACTATCGGAACGTTTTTCCCTGGAGACAAGAGAACGAAGAAAATGTAAGCGCCACTTCCATTGACCAGCGTTGAATTTCTCAACACCAAACGCTGGCTCCGTGTCCGTTTAGCTTTTTCAACACCGGTAGACACAAACTTACCAACAAATATATCACCTTCAGTGGGTGTGTTTTCAATTTTAACTGCAAACAATGCATTCAAAAGAATCAGAAATATTAAAAAACTCACTCACGTGTTGTTCACCACTTCAGTGAATCCTGAATATGAGTCTCACTCTCAGTTATGACTTGTGTTTCACTCCGCTTAATTCTATCAACTGTTGTCCGAGAAACATGAATTTATATTCCATTAATTTAAATCACTTTTCACACAAGCATTAACAATGAATTATAACATGAACAGCATGATGCAGTTGTTAACATTGGCATTTGTTGATAAAGAAACTCCCAAAGCGACGGCACTTGTGTCAAGTCATTTTCGAAGAGACGTCATTCGTTCGAAATGACGTCATGTTTTTGGATTCGACTACATTGTTGTTACAAGATCGATGGCTTGTTGCAGTTAACGCTTAACAATGAAAGTCTCATATTTTGTTCGGCATAATAAAATAATTAGAACGCTTCTTTTCATGTTCTATCGGTCGATAGTACCTGAGTTTGTGTGATTTCTGAAATAAAACCTTCAGCAGCTTCGCTGCTTCAGGTTTTATTTCAGAAATCACACAAACTCAGGTACTATCGACCGATAGAACATGAAAAGGAACGTTCTAATATTATAATAGACGATTTCATATTGAAGTAATACTGTCTCCTGTAACACCGAACAAGCACACACTTGGCATACTAGTAGCAACTGCGCACATCATCATTTTCACCAATTCAGACATATATGGAAGCGTATCTTTATGTAAATTCCACCAATCAAGTGGGTTAGTATTGATCCCCGCGCACGGCAGGGCATTGTACCTACTTATTTTTGTCATGGCGATGTCTGAATTGCTCGAATTACATGACACGTGTGCTTCAAGCATGGTGCCAAAAAGACGACCAAGTCCTTTCTTTTCCCACGGTGTCGGTGCTGGCACCTCAGAATAACACCTAAGTATCTGATGCCAGCGCTTTTATACATCCGATTAGCCATGTAAGCTCTGATGTCACCTTTGCCTCAATAGTCGATCTCGCCTCCAACTTGTAACCGAAAGCACGGAAACGAGAGGCCACATATGATCTCATGTCCACTTGATATTCTTGATATTTCATATCGAAGTTTTTATTCATCTTCAGTTTTGCTTGCCCCTTAAATTTCTTGATTCCGGGCGTGTCGTTTACTTTCGTTTCCAAGAGTTGCCCTAATGCCCTAACATTGCTACAGCTGGTCCAATCGCCGATATTGTTACATACGAAGAGGAACTCATTCAAACTGTCACATCATAAAATGGTCGTAGTAATGAAATAAACTCTGAGACGAGATTCCACTCAACTTCAGAAGGGACGTAAGGGAGTTTGGAGCATTCCTGTGTGGTAGGGTATCATCTACAATAGTGGTTACAAAGTCTCGAAGTTCCAAAAGTCTTGGCAACATTAAATACGTTGAATTCCATCGGGTACATGCATCGTGAATGAGTCTCAGTGTCTTAAGTTTCTTTTCGCGTTGTACAGCCTCCATTTTATCAAGGAGGACTTTGCTTTTGTGGAAATGCATTATAAGTATCTTACACCAGTCTATGGCTTCAGTTCATCTTGTACAGCTAAGTTCAAATCATGGCCGAGGCATGGAAATCGTTCAGCATGTAAGAAGTCTTTGCAACATTTGATGTTCGAACTGACATTGTCGCATGTTACCACTACTAACTTGTCTCCGGGCAGCTCCCATCTATCCAACATTTCGAGAATTTCTTCAGCGATACTTTCCCCATAGTGTTCTCCGAAAAAGATACAGCTCCAAGTCTAATACTCTCTACTTCCCACGAATTTGAAATGAAATGTACAGTCAAACTGATATATGAATGCATTGCCTTAGATGTCCAAATATCAAAAGTGACACAGAAGTATGTGATGTTTTTTTTATATAGTTTCTGCATTGTAGCTTACCAATCTTCGTATAGTTTTGTGATCTCATTGTCCATTGTGTCCCTCGAAGCAACTATAAATCTTGGATTTAACCCTTTACCTAACCTGAAAAGCAGACGACACTTGCAAAAATAATTCTTGAATAACTAATTTTTTTCATTTTTTGTCTCAAAAACATAGGTTATGACCCCTCGTTGGAACGAGCTCGACGAGCTCGTTCCAACGAGGGGTCGTAACCTATGTTTTTGAGACAAAAAATGAAAAAAATAATGAAAATTAATTGGCGAATTTTGAGAATAGCGCTGGCCGGTTTTGGCCGTTACGTTAGGTAAAGGGTTAATGTGTAAGAGTACTGCAGAAATTCAGGATCATTTGCTTCTGATGCAGGCTGAATATCTGAACATATCATCTCAGCGAGATTTCGTTTAAATTGCGCGTATCGAAGACTATCCTTCTTGTAGTATTCTTCTGACCCGAACTCGGATTCACAGACTGCAATTCCTTGTGGAAACGGAATAGATTCGGATGATGATGCAGTCGAGGATGTCTTTTTACATTGTTCAACATGAACGTGTGTCTTTTGTATGGTGGTTCAATCTCTGTATCGAAAATGTCTTTATGGTGCCTCTTAAAATGTTTTTGTTTTAAAGTTGGACTGGCCACCACCAGCTTTCTTTATTTTTTCCTCACATTTTACACATCGGAAAACACCAGCTGCATCATTCTTTTATGAATACAGATACCCGAATACTGGGAAAGAATATTTTGCCGGGACGGATTCACAGACTGCAATTCCTTGTGGAAACGGAATAGATTCGGATGATGATGCAGTTGAGGATGTCTTTTTACATAGTTCAACATGAACGTGTGTCTTTTGTATGGTGGTTCAATCTCTGTATCGAAAATGGCTTTATGGTGCCTCTTAAAATGTTTTTGTTTTAAAGTTGGACTGGCCAACACCAGCTTTCTTTATTTTTTCCTCACATTTTACACATCGGAAAACACCAGCTGCATCATTCTTGTATGAATACAGATACCCGAATACTGGGAAAGAATATTTTTCCAGGAGCGAGTCCCGTAGTGTCCCGTGTTTTGGTATCGTTCCTGTACTTGTCGCTGTATTAGAATTACTGAGCAATTCATTAATTTCACTAGACTGAGTATCATTCGACTCTCAAGAAGGCTCCATTATTATTTTAAATTTTACCAATTGGTTATGCTATATTTTAAACAAACAACCGGTAGGTATAGTTACAGAATTACAAATGATCTATTGGGAACATCTGGCATCTGTCAACGGCCCAACACTCAGGTTAGTGAACGTTTGCCATGTGACATCATCGTGATTGAAGATTGTTAGTTTGTTACTAAACCAAGTGCGTTCCAATCGGGGCATTCTCTGAAGTCGGTGGAATCAAATAAATATCTATATATTAAAGTCTGCGAACCGGTCCTGCATGTCCAGGTGTGTGTGCAAAATGACTACACGTGCGACATTCTCTAAAAGTACATGACTGAATGAAATGTAGATTCTTTTTCACGAATAATTGAAATTCCAGACTTCTCGATAAGCGTCGAAGTTTGTTCTCAACCAGCTGACTTTGAAATCACTTCATATTCAGAGTTTTGCATGCACTGCAAAAAATATAGGTTCTCTTTAGAACCAAAACTGGTTCTAATCTTGTCCCTGAGATGGAACCAGTTCTGTTTAAACAGAATTTATTTGAAATCAAATAAATTTATAAAGACTAACATTAAATTTTAACAGAATTAAACATAAATTGAGAGGTTTCAGCCGTAAGTTCAGAGCTCTTACGAGGTTGTCTCAAATCATTCTTAAGCAAAGGAGATATGAACAGTTGGCATATCGAACCAGTTTTGGTTCTTTCCAGAACCAAAACTGGTTCGATATGCCAACTGTTCATATCTCCATTGTTTCAAAATGTTTGGCGACTGCGTTGGTTAAGCTCCAAGTTTAGTGCTGAATCTACTTCAGTTCATGTAATATTCTGTTAAAATTGAATGCTAATCTTGGTACATTTATTTGATTTGAAATAAATACTGTTTAAACAGAACAGAACTGGTTCCATCTCAGGGACAAGATTAGAACCAGTTTTGGTTCTAAAAAGAACCTATATTTTTCAGGCTAGGCAATTTCAGGAGAGCGATTTTTTAGCTCTCCTTATTGCCCTCCTGAAAGAATTAAGGAGAGCGAAAAATTGCCCTCCTAAATATTTTGGTCTGGGATGATTGAGATTACATGTATTATGCTCACATTAAATTTTTGTTGTAAAGCAAAAATGTAATTTAACTTCGATGTCACATAACATCACGTAATTTCATTTTGAAAGTGGTTTAGTGGTAAAAGTTAATGGCTGCAACCATACCCAAACACAGTTGCAATCATTTGAAGCAAAATGTGTCACAGCAATATTTTTTTTTTCTGTCAGTTTCAAGTTCAACAACTGACATCACAGTTTGAGGGGTAATTATTCAAGGAATATTGACACTATAATATACTACCATTACTACTATCCTGTCACCTGAAGCACTTGCACCAGGATGTAACTGTAGATTCAAGCAGACCTGTTGTCCAAGAAAATCATAAGCCTACCACTACCACCTTCAACCCCCCTTGGGGGGTTGAAGGTGGTAGTGGTAGGCGTATGACTTTCTTGGACAGCAGGTCTGGGTACACACACAGGTCTTGTCAAGTGTGTGTTCGGTTGTTGAGTGAGACATCTAGATGTCTAAGAGATTCCGCTTTACCTTAGTAAAGTTAATAAAATCACTGATGTAGTCTGCTGGTTTCAGTTTCAATGAGTTCGTTCAACTGGATACTTAAAATGCTGCGTAAAGCTAATTGCTCTCCTAAGCTGATTGAGGAGAGCGATTTTTTGCCCTCCTGCATTTTTTCAGAATGCCAGGCCTGATTTTTTGCAGTGTGGTATGCAGAGGTATTGCATGAAAAATGACTATCCAGTACCTTACGTAGAAAATAAAGCCGTTGTTAATAAATTCCTTGTTTCACATCGAAAATCTGTTGTGATAGACACAAAATGTGCTAATATTAACTATTAATTATCAGTAGGCAGGTATCACTGCTCGTCATTTGAATTCTAACATAATCGGAGGTTAAAAGGTACTTACAAGAGCCGAAATGGGAAATTTGTATGAACTTCTTCTTCCACATTAGACCAAACACTTGGGGGCCTAAGGCCGTAGAATAATTTCTTGGTGTATTAGTCCTGTGTCAAGTGCGTGCGTGCGTTTTGCAGCTGACGCATGCGTATGCTAGTTGAATATTAACTAGAATTTTGAAATTGCAGATCAATTGCTAGGATACTTCCATGTCGTTTTGTATGAAAGTATAATAACTAGATGATTTAGAAACTGAAGAGCAACATCCAGAATCCATCTAGCGCTATGTGTATACTTAACAATAACAACCTGCGTATATCCAACACTTGGAATACAGTCCTTTTCATGTATACTAGATTGTAGCGAACGTTTATGGAGCAACGACTCTGAACTCGGTCATATTATAATAAAAGTCCAGTAACCTAGCACCTGCCCCGTGGAAACCCCACGCGCATGTTCTGTTTTCATATTCGACATGCCAAAATGCGAAATTCGTATCGCTTTTACTGCGAAATGATGCAGAAACTGTTTGAAATTGTTTGAATTTGGTCATTTTCTAGCTGGTGCGAAACGGTGTGGGGACGTGCTCTGAGCTATTCCCATTTAAGACTTGTAACTCACTATTACGGGTGGAGAAATGCGATAAAATTAAACTTGCATCTTCAAGACTGTTCCAAATGGGTCCCGACACAGCCTTCAACACTTAGATAATTGCCATAAAGTAAAAGTTAACAGATGGGTTAATGACAATAAAGCTTAATTTGGCTAATGTGACGTTAAAATCGCACAGACACCAGTATCACCGGACGTGTCCAGACCATGATAAACTTTCGAATCAAAAAGACAAATTTACTGTTATTATATTGCATTCACAATCTACTATTCGCATTTTGTCCAATTTAATTTCAATTGTTTTAAACTTGGCACATTTCTTCATTCGTCGTGTGACAGCAAGCCTCTCTTATAGAAGTTGTTAACTAGTTGCCTCTATTCATTGTTTTCCTCCATTGTTTATTTAAGCCTTATTCACCAAGTTAATAAGGCATATCATTAGGACCCAGTGAAAGCTTACTTTAATCTTTATATCAAGTAAACTTGTTATGACATGACGCATTTATTATATTGTATATATAGCCTTGATCACAAGTAAGAATTCAGCTAAACCAGAATGCAAGGACGCGGACGACAGGATAGAGAACATCTTACGGGAACACGAAGTACAAGGGGACCTTCACAGACAAAAGATGGCCAGGCAATACCAAATATTCCTCCAAAAAGTCGAAGAAACCAAAAAACTAATAGACGCCAGAAATCTACAACAACAAAAGACTCAGCAATCACCCACAACCACTCCAGACTCGGCTAGGACCAGACCCTACAAAACTCAGCAACCACCATCAGGCAGCCCACCAACAACACCAACTACCACTGTCTCTCCTTCCAAACCTCCACCTCTGAAAAAGAAGCTGAAAAGACACAAGCGCCGCTAACAACCCACAACTTCTCCTCCTTTACCACGGTCTGACACTTTCAAATTCTACAGCTAATGAGGGTCGAAAGGGGCTTTCTCCCCAAATCGTCCCTGCGCGCCTTCGGCGCGCAAAACCATTTGATTTGGAAGAATTCAGTTATAGTTTGGATTTCCAAACGTTACTCTGCTTCATTTTATTGGGAAATCCCATGAGCTATTGTTGTAAAATTGTTCGGATATCCAACAAGTCCGATTGTTAAATGTTGATTACTGTTAGCTATTTGGAATACCAGATTCGCTATTAAATTGTTATCATCTTTAATTTGTCTCCGAGTCATCAGTTGAACACCATTGTTACACAACAGACACCGATAGTTACTCTCCCGGTTATATCTGGTGAGAGAATACGCGACTGGACATCTTTTTAGCTTGTCCAAACGACCCAGATACCACGTTCCAATTGTTAGTATAAAGATGTTCAACAAACTGCCAGACAATATACAGACAATCATTGATAATCTTCATCTGGATAAAATGAAGATGCAATGGAGGCTGATGAGAATTCCACAACGTTGGTATTGTCATGGAAAAAACAACGAACGCAAAAATCCACTGCAAATAAACTACGAGATGAGCGACGAATGACGGACTACAACAAAAGGAAAAACACCGTACAGCTACAACAACAGACTTACCAGCATCAGAACATTCAGTTTCCACAGAGCTCCAACAAATCGCCAGAAGTTAGTGTATGTTCTTCAAGTGCTTTTACGAGAACATACAAACACACCCACAAGGACTCAGTGAGTACTCAAACTTATTATAACCCCAAATTAAAAGTCGACGTCAGTGTCAACGCAGTACCAACTTCCACCGACACGTCTGTTCAATGTTCCCCTCAGATGAAGAGCGTTTCAATTCAGACGCCGCGGGAAGAGTGTTCAGCTCTATTCATCCACAGTTGCCCGAAAAACACTGTCCAGCCAAAAAGAGTTACTGAGACTGTGATCAGATATTGTAGGTCCGTGCAATTTGGCCTTCAGTATCTGATTAAATGGAGAGACCATCCAGATGCTGATAACTCATGGGTTAAAGACTGTGAGTTGGACGAAGCAGCTCGAGAGTACATCCGGGACAATCAGAGTAGAATCCCGGGCCTTCGTCCAACTTTGTCAAGACCGGAAACTCCTGAACATAAGAGACACCGACGGTACAAGCGACCATAATTTTTTTTGTATTTCGGAATTTTGTGACATTACTATTTTAATGGCTTTAATGTGTTGCTGCGGGTCGCATCAATTGGAGCAGCAGAGATTATATCACCGGACGTGTCCAGACCATGATAAACTTTCGAATCAAAAAGACAAATTTACTGTTATTATATTGCATTCACAATCTACTATTCGCATTTTGTCCGATTTAATTTCAATTGTTTTAAACTTGGCATATTTCTTCATTTGTCGTGTGACAGCAAGCCTCTCTTATAGAAGTTGTTAACAAGTTGCCTCTATTCATTGTTTTCCTCCATTGTTTATTTAAGCTCTATTCACCAAGTTAATAAGGCATATCATTAGGACCCAGTGAAAGCTTACTTTAATCTTTATATCAAGTAAACTTGTTATGACATGACGCATTTATTATATTATATATATAGCCTTGATCACAAGTAAGAATTCAGTTATAGTTTGGATTTCCAAACGTTACTCTGCTTCATTTTATTGGGAAATCCCATGAGCTATAGTTGTAAAATTGTTCGGATATCCAATAGGTCCGATTGTTAAATGTTGATTACTGTTAGCTATTTGGAATACCAGATTCGCTATTAAATTGTTATCATCTTTAATTTGTCTCCGAGTCATCAGTTAACCACCATTGTTACACAACAGACACCGACAGTTACTCCCCCGGTTATACCAGTGTCGGATATACGCCAAATGTATCCAGACAAATGAAGGTAGCTACATAATTTTCAGAATTTCTTCTACTATCCCTGGTCGACAGTTTAATGTCTTTGTCGAGTGGCGAGTCTTCGTGGAAACACTGTGGATCGCGTGGAAACTGTGGGACGATTCGTCCCTACTTTATACTCAATGCAGTGACTTTTCCATTCATTATTTACCTGTCACTGCCCGGTTTTGGCTTTATGTCGGCCTATTTGACGAACTGACAGATGGGTTAATGACGATAAAGCAGTAATTTGGCTAATTTGACATTAAAATTGAACAGACACCAGTGTCTGATATACGCCAACTGTATCCAGACCAATGAAATTTGAAATTTTGAAATTACATGAAATTTGAAATTACATGAAATTTTCAGAAGTTTTTCTACTCTTCCTGCTCGACTGTTTAGTATCTTTGTCGAGTACCGAGTCTGCATGAAAACACCGTGGATCGCGTGAAAACCGAGGTACGATTCGTTCCTACTTTATCCTCAATGCAGTGACTTTTCCATTCATTATTTACCACTGGCTGAGTTTGGCATTATTTCGCCCTATTTGACGAACTGTTTAACTATTTGTACCTTTATATAGGACCGAAAGTTTGGAGTTAAACTGCTTATTTTTGACCGTGTTAAACTCACAACTCGACCCAGATCGTCGGCCACTGACTAATGAATATGTTTTATTTAGCGCACATGCGCGCTATTTGGTACACTGTTTGACACAATTAAGAGAAAAATTCAATTCTCTTGATATTTTGAATTGACTCCAAAAATAGAAAAAAACCGGAATTCTATTGTTGTGGACACATTCGATATTAACTCTCGTTGGTTTAATTAATTTTGGCCTGTTATTTTATATACAATTTGTTACAATATTACACAACCATATAAGCATGCAATAAATAGTTCTGCATTTATGGCGAACTTAAATATATTATAAACGATATCGTCATAACACTACGAGTCTTTTGGTTTCAAAGTCCGAAAACGATTTTACATAATGGGTTTTAAAAATAGGTTGGAACACGTTTCTTTTATAAAGGCCGCCGTACTCTCAAATTATAGGATTCACCTTCTCGTCATAGATACGTCATTTTATAAATATATTCATTATGCAGGTCAAAGTTACTCTCTTCAAATTGTAAGCTGTGTAAGTTTCGTTTCAACATACGTTTTATGTGTGTATGGCGTTTAAAATGCAATGGATTTGTTTAATTAGTTTAGCGAATGTTTGCACATCTCACTTTTTGATGGTCAGTATTATTAAAGAGATTCACAAACATTTCACTGCTGGCTTAATTGACATAAGAATAGCTTTCAAATAGGTTGGTGGATGGGACATGTTCCTTTGATAAACTCAGCAGTACTCTTATCCATTTCAGAAGAGATACAGGAAAAAGTACGCCATGATGTAACTTGGTGCGTTCAACAGTTGGCTTGAGATTCTGGTTCGCGTTTTATTCAGAGCAACTTGTACACGCAGTAAGCGCACATGTCATTACGGCTCGGACTAGAGGCCTTTCTTATGAACCCATCTTTACGAAACTTCTGGGGAGCCTTCGTTATCATTGTAGGACAAGAACAAGTGATTTGGGTTCAGGTACGAAAATTTAAGACGGTCTCCGGCAACCATTTTTTAACGAAATTAGGTGCAATCAGTTTTTTGTACAGAATTTCTATATGAAAGTAGTGATATTGAAGTTGAGCTAGAGTGTCATCGACAATTTTATTACTGTATATGTTCTTAATAAAAGATATTTTTGTCACAAACATGAATTTCTGATTTTGTTTAATAATGAACTATAATTCCAATACGTTAAACCTTCAGGTCAAGACTAATTGAACACAAGTGCTGTTATTTTTTTAAATCTTACCAGTTTACTAAAGCCTAAAGGCAATGTGAGTAAATTTAATATATATTATTATTTTTCTCCCAAGACTGGTATATTAGGCAAGTAGGGTTATAGATTTGTTCTCATACAATGGTAAATTATGATCAACACAGATGGGGTGCAAACATTTAGTAAATGGGCGACATAAACAATTGGCAAAACTTTAATCTATGCTCATGTTTTCTCATGGTATAGCACAGATGCTGATAACATTAAAGACTAATAAAAAAAATCACGTATAAGATAATGCAATTTAAATTAAAACAATTCATGAAATGTTATGGATTTCATTTTTTAATATAACACAAACAATGTTTATTTTAATGTAAATTATATTTAAACCTGTAAATCTAATGTGAAATCTTATTGAATGTTTTCATGAAATGTATTTTTTTCATGTTCCTTTGTCTGCGCGCTTGTACTCTGCACAAAACCGTTCTTGTCTTGAAATAGATCACTTTTTTAGAAACACGCTACAGGATGAAAAAGAGGTGTGTTTCAGGCATTTATTTATCGCACTCGTGGATTGGGTTTTGGAAACTTTGTTGCTAGCTGGGAAGTGGGTAGGATCTATGCCTTTTGAAGTGTTATATATGGAAGGAATCAAGATTTGAAGGTAGGTGATTGTACCTTCAGAAGGGCTCTGTCGCCTGTTGATGATGTCGTCATCACATTGTGATTCCAGCAGATAGAGATGGTCATTGCATACAGCATACCTCCGTGCAAAAGAGTTTTCTCTAATGAGCGTCGTCAGATTTTCGACCTTACTGATCTCACAAACCAGAAGTCGTAGCTCTACGATTTTTTCGATGAAGTATACTGAATGTATAGGCGCACATACGAAAAAGAACTCCGAACTCTAGGAGAGTCAATAGCATTATATACTAAGGTCATACTGTTCAATCCATAGTAGGCAAATAAGAAACACTACCCCGGAAAGACACTACCATATAAGGATGTGTCTCAGTATGTATGTAGAATGCCCAACCCATAGCCCTTCACCTTAGACAAAAATGCGGAGGGTCCTTGGATAGGCCGTGTTATGTCAGGCTAAAATACAAACTATCTCCTTTCTGGGAGCCTCAGAAAGAGATGACCTCGCTCAGCTGGTATGAAGTATGATTCCTCGTAATGTTGGGAAAGCAAACATTGTTGTGCGTGTGTGGGTGTGTGGAAGAGGGAGGGGGAGGGAGCGGAGGTGAGATCTGCAGCATGCGACTTAGCTTATGGTAAAAACAAAAAAGTATCCACGATCCACGACAAACTGGCGGAGTGCTTTTGTATCATAGACTTATATTATGTTTTGGAATAAGAATTGCACATGTCATACATAAATAAATACATACGGTCACTATTAATAGCAGGGCTTCTTCATTAGTATGATCACAGTTTTGACAACTCAACTGAATAAAATCACAATGTTAACCAGCGCACGTCCTGGAACAAAGAATTCCTCATATCGATCGGAAGTAACTTACAAATGTATATTAATCTCCACAGAAGTAGTAATCTCAGACAGAGGCACCGGTAGCTGAATAAAAGTGTTGTGGCACAACTGTTCAAGGCTACCATAGTTCGGCCTAGTAGGAGAAAAATTACAATCGTACATCAGTAAATGTTCAGTGACATACTATAGTCTCTCGGCTTGATTAGCATGCATCGGTGTGGTCACTGTCCTGTCAATTTCTTCTTCTTCAATCACCATCCAACCCGAAGGCAAGTCTCCGGGTTGGAAGATGGGGGAAGTAGAAGAAACGGAGCGAAGCGACCGATGGTGGGATTCTTTTGCCGAATGTTGCTTGGATTTGCAAATAATATATTACCGGAATGCCTGCATATTGACACGTTTGCGTGTGCTCATTTTAAATCAATGTGTAACCACGCAACATGTTTGTGGAAAAAAGGGGAGGGGAACGTGTCCCATATGCCTCGCCCCGACTGTTCCACTGCCGCTGGTCTCAGAAGAGTTACAGGAAGGGGATAACCTCTTTATTGCGAGAGCCCATACAATAAATGTTGCTGAAGGGCGTAAAACAAAGTATTGATTAACAGGTATTTCAAACATCATATTCTTGTGCAGAATCACTTGCATCCTACACTGCGGTTATTTTCGATTACATATGTTTTTTTTCAATTCCAGTGGCCTGTACTAGTGGAGGTACAACCACAACACCGGCTGCAACCACAACAGCGGCTGCAACCACAACACCGGCTGCAACAACAACAGCAGCAGCCACCACCACCACACAAGCTGGAACAGGAACCACCACGCAAGGTGGAACAGGAACCACCACGCAAGGTGGAACAGGAAGCACCCAACAAGGTGGAGCAGGAACCACAACAGCCAAGTCAGGCGCCTCAAGCGTTTCCAGCTGTATGGGTCATTTTCTGCTTTGGGCCATCACATTGATAGCTTTATGCCAGGTAAGAATCAGCCATTGTTATTCTCTCGGTGGTACCCGTCAAACACAATGCGAGTGGTATGAGTTGTGTTCAAGAGATCAGACAGAGTTCATATCAAAATATAAGGCAGTCGTTCTAACTGGGATCTTTGGTTGCTTACCTACCTCTAACGTACGTACATAACGTACAAGAAGTTAGTGGTGGGGTAACAGTACCGAATCTCACTATCCCCACAGGAAAGCATAAATGATAAGAAATTTGAATCGATACCAACTTCGGAACAGCGAGTGATATGAGGATAAATAACCTGTGGATACGTTTGCTTCAGCAAAAATACATCAGTCCAAAGAAATCATTTTTTGAACATATTGCTTTTGATAGATTTTTTTTCTCGTAAGTTATCTTTTGTGGAATTGCTGATTTTCATTGCAGTTTAATCTCGAGACAAAAAAGTGAACATGAACTTAGTTCTTGACGTCATCAACATGACATTTTTGTCTGAGCGCATGTTCATGGAATTTTCAAATGTGACATTGGATAGTCTCCTGTTTATTTCTTTTGTTGGTTTTCTCTAAAACTGTATCGAATGTTGCCTATTCGTAACTAAATATTTAAGCTTGAACAACAAAGGTTCAAGATTCAATCAAGTGTGTGAGATGGTATGTGTCGAACCCTTTGAACCCTGCTGATATCATTCATTTCAGTTCAAAGGCAGCAATTTTGAGAGTACATTTTCATTATTTGGAGGTCGACCAATTAATATTTTCAACGTGCAGCCTTAGGACTGCACGTTGAAAATATTGATTATTCTACCCCACAGATTCACTTAGCACTCATTCTACTTAATGAAATTATGACGTATCATGTTCGTAGAACGTAAAAGCGAGCTTTTGGGTTCAAAGGGTTAAAGTTGAAAAGACGTACGGAGACGGGAGCGCAGCTGCTCAGTAGTAACGGCTTTGGACTTCAAATCGAATGGTACACTGTTCGTTCCCCGCCAGGAGTAACTACATTGTGTCCTTGGACAAGTCACTCAATCCCGATTGCCTCGATGGGGGCATGGTGGCGCTGTGTACAAAGGGGTACTGCACGTCGATGGTGCACTTGTCTTCAGCCAATGCTAACCCTGCTTGTGTGCAGTTAGTAGTTGGGGAGTCTGACAGTTGCTCGCCGCTTCTCGGTGATCCTCTCCGGGTATTCCGGTGTGACAGGAATGGAAGTCCGTAGGAAAATTAGTCCCTCTGGACTATTATTCCGCGGAATTATAGTCCTAGGTCTAACATTTCTAGGAATAGTAGTCCGCCGGACTACTATTCCTAGAAATGTTAGACCTAGGACTATAATTCCGCGGAATAATAGTCCAGAGGGACTAACGTTCCTGCGGACTTCCATTCCTTTTACACCGGCTTCCTTCACGCATAAAACTGGACGACACGAGGTGGCTATAAAAAATGTCGCTAAACCAATAAAGAAATAAATCAAAATAAATAAATAAATAAATAAATAAATAAATAAATAAATAAATAAATAAATAAATAAATAAATAACGCAAAGGCACAAACATGTTCTGCACTTTGAAATCCGTTGGGTTAAAAATCAACCCAAATCAATTGGGTTGAGTGACTAATTACCAATGGACGTTTTCAAACAACACGATGGTCGGGCACCTCTGTGTATCTGGTGTGTAATTAGTTTAAACAATATTTATTCGAAAAGAAATGTTATATAATACATACAAGTAACTGTTAATATCACAGTAGCTGTACAGTGGTTTATAATAGAGAAGTATGCACTGTAGCAAGACAAGCAGAAGTTATCGACTGTGTAAATGGAAAGGATTCGACAGGAAGCTTTGAGCTAAAATAGGACGTCTCCCAGGTGTATAATTGACAGCACTGTCATAAAACTTTAACCCTTTACCTTACATGAAAAGCAGACGACACTTGCAAACAAAATTCTTGAATATTTTTTTTTTTCATTTGTTTTGTCTCAACAACATAGGTTATGACACCCATTGGAACGAACTCGACGAGATCGTTCCAAAGAGGGGTCATAACCTATGCTTTTGAGACAAAAAATAATGGAAATTATGCGCGATTTTTCTGAAAAAGCTGGCCGTTTTTGAACGCTACGTTGGGTAAAGGGTTAAAAAATTTTCTGTCATTTTAGTTTTGTATCCATGGAAAGTATATTTGTAGCGTATAAGGTATCACGGAACTAAATGTTTTCCTATAGGCGACCATTATAACATTCAGGCATTCAAATATCTTTGTCAAAAAAGCCATTCAGACAACTTTTTCTCACCCGCGAACAGGGGTCATGCAACAAATAAGAGAGAAAAACTGACGCGAAGGGAAGTGCCGGTCATGTGCACGTATTTTTCAGGGAATTCCCTACAAAAACACACAAAAAGTAAATTGTACTTTTTAGGTCCAAAAGTCATCAAATCACCCTTCTTTTTATAAGTGAATATTCAATAATAATGCAAGATGTCAATAGAATATTTCAAACGTTTATTGAAACAATATATTTTTCTAAGGCTGTTCATTTTTAGAGATAGCATCACTTCCGAAAACATTTCAAGACTGGTAACTCTAATTCTAATATTTAGTTCCCTGATACCATAAGTCTTTGATAAAAGCGATTAGGTATGTTCCAAATAGTTGGACGATATGACCGAGCCGTCTGGCACCGACGTCCTACCCCTCCCCAACTCCTTAACCCTTTACCTAACGTAACGGCCAAAACCGACCAGCGCTATTCTCAAAAATCGCCAATTAATTTACATTATTTTTTTCATTTTTTGTCTCAAAAACATAGGTTATGACCCCTCGTTGGAACGAGCTCGTCGAGCTCGTTCCAACGAGGGGTCATAACCTATGTTTTTGAGACAAAAAATGAAAAAAATTAGTTATTCAGGAATTATTTTTGCAAGTGTCGTCTGCTTTTCAGGTTAGGTAAAGGGTTAAAGTTACGGCCTTGATTATATATGTGTTGATTTATTGTCAGCTTACATGAGCTACAATTGCCGCTGGGCCCATTTTTCAATGTTTATTTCTCTATATTTAATGCATTTTTGTTTGTATGTATTTGGAAATTCAAAAATAAAATAATTTTAGTTCCAATCGCACTTTTTGATACCCCAAGCTCTGTTGTAACAACCAACACCTATTCATGTTTTTTTTTTTACTTTTCAGGTGGTTGAGTAAACCTTTCCTTTTTCACATCTTCGATAAAGTTTACAGATGGCAAACTACTGACCGAGAAATGGCAAAATAATGAAATGATCTATGATCACGAACAACTTGCTATTTCCTCAAGAATAAATCCATAAACGTTTGCACTATTACCCTCTGACTATACATACAACACCATTAAAAATAAATTATGCGATAACCGCGAGAAAATCCCACACACCGCCCCCAGCAAACAGAAGGAAAACAAAAATCAAAAGGCACCAATACGTGACATGAGAACTCCGTGGTTTCACATGTCCATTTTAGACTTTACCATCTTCATTCACTTCTCATCCCTATCCCGCCTCGCCCATTTTCACCGTATATGGATGAGCACATATAAATTCGGTGCGTATTACCATCTCAGTGAGGAATTGAACACGGAAAAATAATTTTGTTTATATTATATGTTCCTCACCCGGCGCAGTACGTACGTTTATGTATTTATATTTATTTATTCATTGGAGTTTGAAGACACTTTCAACAGCTAGGGTCCCATGCTGTCGGTATATATACGTTAATAAACGACAACACTTAATGATTGATCTCAATCACCGTAGGATATCTTATTGAATACGTGCAGAAAAAATATTACAAATGGTGGCCTTTTATTTGTCCTCTCCACCTTTTATTCAAACGTAACATTTAACAGCCAGATATGGGGATGAAAGTTCACGTGGATTTACACGATGGTCGGTTCACGTGATAAATACTTTTGTTGGATAGTATCAAGGAGATTGCTCCCTTGTACAGTTTTGTTTTTAAAAGTTTAGTAGGGGGGGGGGGCACCATTTCTTTGCACAAAGGTACAGATGAGGCCATGGAAATTCCGACAAAAGCTACAGATACAAAGAATATGTATATGCCACTTGTGGAACACCACGATGTCTTACATTGCTTGTTTCAAACTCTTAACCCTTTACCTAACCTGAAAAGCAGACGACACTTGCAAAAATAATTCTTGAATAACTAATTTTTTTCATTTTTTGTCTCAAAAACATAGGTTATGACCCCTCGTTGGAACGAGCTTGACGAGCTCGTTCCAACGAGGGGTCATAGCCTATGTTTTTGAGACAAAAAATGAAAAAAATAATGAAAATTAATTGGCGATTTTTGAGAATAGCTGGCCGGTTTTGGCCGTTACGTTAGGTAAAGGGTTAAGCATGTTGGGGAGAGAATTTACAGATTCAGACAAACGCATGGCCACCATGTTTTAAACATACAGTCACCATACACTTTTCATCAGCAATCAAGTGCCCATTGTGAAACTGCCTTAATCCTCCCATGATATTATGAGCAAACAAACCCAAATACTGCAGTGAGCCACCTAAACAGCCATAAGAATGATGTGATATTTTCAACCAAACTTAAGTCGCAGAAGCAGTTGACGAAACTTCAGAGTACGAGCATTGAAAGGTGGAAGGAGGGTGTCAAATGTTACATTTTATACATTTTTCTATTCATATCTTGCCAAATACATGTGATTGAAGACGCATAGAATTAGGGCCCTGTGAAGCTTCGAGATTCGATTCGATTCCGAATCTTAAATTGTTAGGTGCAATTCGATTCGATTCTAATCAGCTGCAGGGTTCGTTTCCTTTCGAATCTTTTCACTGGATTAAAGCTTGGCATCAGTCATCTTTGTCGTCTCACAATATGTATAGATGTCATGGAAATAGTATATAAATAATATTGAAAATAAAGACTGAGTGCAGTTCCACTATCTAAATTAACGTTTCCAAGCAATTTCAACGATGAGCTGTTGCAAACGACTAGCCCTGTGAAGTGCCCAAGACAGAAAATTCTCGCGCCCGTTTCTGTTTTCGAATAATAATCCTCACTTGGTAATATTTCAACTATATCACCAAGGCTTGCCTTCGACAAAGGCATGCCTTGGTGATGTAGTAGGAAAATTTTATCAGTCGGGACTTGAGCCAATAGGGTTTACAGCACCTCTCATTCCCCCATTCGGTCATCTTCAAGACGCTCCTGATTTGATTCGAGATTCGATTCGAATATGAATAATAGACCAGATTCGATTCGAGTTGCGACTCGAATCGAAAATGGGTGATTCGCAGGGCCCTACTTAGAACTTAATAAATATGTTTATGCACAACACGCCAACAGTATATTCAACAGTAACAGAAACCCCCGATGGCTTAAATCTCAAACGATCAAATCGTGTAGATTTGATAGTGTTCAGGCTCTTAACTTTTTGTGTTAACACATTGACGAACAAGCTTTTTATACAGACCGTGTAGGGGTGATAAGCGATAATTTTATACTTTCAGCGCCATTGTAGCAGAAATGCGACCCCAAAATAAATTAAATTCTAAGAATAATATTTAACCATTCAGCATTGAGTCCCTGGAAGGTACTACATCATAAAATATCGGACTATAGTGATTGAACGAATCCATTTTGAATTTGTAGGGAGGTTTATTGATAATTTAATCCAACGGTTGTTGGGATAAATTATTACTGATTCTCCTTAAACTCATTTTCCATCTTGTTGTTTTTGAACAGTCCACTGAAGATTCTTTTGCGTAATATTATTGCATATCCTTTGAAGGGGTTAAAACGCACAGAGTTTCGGGTAATTGACCACCTGGTTACACCTGTCGGTCCATGAGAGAAAACTTTGCTTTTGCATTTTATAATAATTTTATGCCGTTTCTGTTCAGTTGGACACAGTGTTTGAGGTAGTCAGACATTATCCGAACTCCCTCAAAAAGAAGAGATTGCCAGCAACACTGTATAGATAATGCCGTAAGCAGAAGGCGCTATTCGAATACCTACCGGTTTTCCCAAAGGAGAGTTATCCAAAACCTATGTTTACCTACTCCCGTCTGTTGCTGTTGGACAAATCGATATTTAACTCCTTTTCTTACGAGTAGTCCACATCCACCCTCATCATTTACAATTTTTGCAGTTGAAAGAAATTTTTTTTTTCAAAAATTTTTGGCAAAACCATATCATGTGACTCCTTCATTGGTACCAGCTCAAAACATATGGTTTTGTTGAATGTTTTGAAAATTTTGAAAAAAAATAATAAAAAATTTTGATATCCCGTCTTTTGGAGAAAGAAGTTGATATCGACGCCAACATTTTATGTATGCACCTATGGCCAAGCCTGAAAATAAGCAATCTGTCATTTGTAGAATGAGGTCCCCATCGGGTGAATTAGATGATGCTATCCCACACACTCTGGGCCAATTTATCTTCTGGGTACCTCTTTCTCTTTAGGTTTGAGACCTTGATTCAGACTGGGATTCACAGAAGGTAAAGTTAGTGATCAAATTCACCCTCTGGGGATCTCATGTGTAAGATGACAGTCTGCTTATTTCCTGGATTGCCTAGAGCACCTGATACAAGATGGAATTGTGTAATTATGATCTACACACTTATTAATCATACGATAAATGATAACAATTTGATAACCTTCGTTTTGGAATAATACTCCAATCTGCCGTCTGACACCGTTCCAGTTAATAGTGACTCGCTCCAAAACAAAATTGCAAGCATGTGAACTGTTGAACTGAGTTGTAGCAAGACGTACTCCGCGTATGAAACTCGCTTCTTGTGACATGAGTTGGTTTTTTTTATTCTATCTATTTAAAGTTACCCAATGTTGTTAGAGACTTCCTTTATTATTTTGATATTAAATAAAAATTAATCATTATGTTTTCACTGTGTGTGAGCTTACAATTAAAGATATTTTACGTTTTGAGTATTTTTCATGTTATATACATATAAAACATTCTTGTTATTGAATGAAACCCAATATCATTAAATATTGTGTGCGTTACTTTTAACTCCCTTCACTCTGATGTCAAAATATCCAAATTTCAAGTAGCCATTTTTCCCATAATGCAACTGAGAATCTAACCAATTCAGTCTTGTTTGACAGAGCTCAATGAGCTCTGTCAAACAAGATTGAATTGGTTAAATTTCTAGTTGCATTATGGGAAAAAAATCCACCTTGAACTTTAGATATTTTGACATCAGTGTGTAGTGGTTAAAGCTGATTAGCCTTTCACTAGACACGGCTTTCGAAATTTATTCCCCTTCAAAAGCTGTTTCTGAATATGTTGAATTTTTAATTATTAAATTATTCAGTAATTTACTAAACAAGGGCAATTATCCGAATAGCTTTGACCACAAAATGAGCGCCGACCGGCACAACTATCTTACCATATGACCCAATCCCAACCTGCAAATAAAACGTCTTGTGCCAAGATCATTCGCTGACAGAACTTGTATGTGTGACAGGCGCCAGTTCACTTGTGTCTGAAACAATGGCGAGTAAAATGTCTTGAAACTGAATATTAGTTCATATTGAATGTAGCATTTCAAATCAACTCGTCTTATATGTAAGCTTTACTTCAGCAACATTACCAATTACGGAAGACTTCACGAAGGACTTGTTTTCATTACTGGAAAGCTTTCTAACAGAGAGCTTTCCAATAAATGATACCAATGTCCATTTTCGACGACCGCTCATAAATTGAGTATGTACCATGCTGTATATCACCCGTGAAATTTAGAAAAAATTGTGGCATGCCCAGTAATGTTATGCTGTCTCACACATCTTCACAAAAATAGATAACGTTTGTTGTGAAAAAGTATATAATATTCTACTGGATCGTAACACCCACGTCAGGGACCGTGTTCGGGACGATAAGCCAACAAAACTGTTGGTACATGTCACCCCCCCCCTCCCCTCCCCCCCACACACACTTCCCATGCAAGATATGCGTGTCTCGTAAGAAGGCCATGTAAGATAGATATCAATCTCACATGACCCACGTGACTGGCTTATTAGACGATATTTGATGAGCGCACGGAATATTTCATCACGTTCTTCCGTAAACAAACAACATGGCGTCCCGTAAATATTAGCAGACGAAACACAGATCGCAAAACCAAAGTACACTTGACGCATTTATATGAATTTTTAGGTGAACGCCATTATGAGTGGAAAGGGTTGCACATCGGAATGTGTCAAGCTTCATTTCGCTACAAATCTTTAACCCCTGTCTTGCCGGAGTTGGAATTTAATATTGTGGTATATACCTGTGGTATATACAGAACGTTTGGGTGCTCTTTCCGATAAGCAAATCAGCCATTTTTCAGAAATGGACAACAGCATTGTTCGATACAGCTGCACGCGCACCTGAATTACTTTTGATGACGTCATCGTGTTTTGGTGGGGAGAAACATTATCCTGATAGGGGAGGTTGTGAGTTGGGGAAAATCTCATCCCCGAGACAAGATATTTTGTCTATACATTTTCAGGCAGACGATACTTGATGGAAACGAACAAGCTCTGGTCACGAGTCTAATTCCGCGAGGCATCTGACGCCGTTATGAGCTGTTTGTTCACCCAAATTTCGTGGAGTTTGCGATTAGACTACCATTGTTTTAATGTGATGTCCTCTTATTCACAAAGATACATAGATAGTCTTTCGGGCTCCAGTTACAGAAATGAAAATCAATAAAAATTCATATCGACTTGGAGACATCAAGATATTCATGGCCGAGGACAGGAAATTCGCGCCGTTAATTCTGTGACGGGCCCCTTTTCGAAAGTGTCGTGCTACTGTTGCAAATGCCGAAGTTCTTGAAGTGATAACACCGGGTCTGGTGCATATGTGTAAAGATAACAGTCTATTAACACTTTATCGAACGGAACGGCCAAAATCTGTCAGTGCTATTCACAAAAATTGCCATTCGATTTTCATTATTTTTTCATTTTTTGCAAAAATAAAAACAATAGATATTCAATAACTTGTTTGCAAGTGTCGTCTGCTTGTCATGCTAAGTAAAGGGATAACCGATGGAGCATCTCCACGGGGGTACTCTCGTTACTTCTTTACATGAGAGGCAACTAGTATAGCAGTACGACGGCAACTTATCTTGTTGATTCTCGCTCGGGTATCGGGGTGGGGGGGGGGCAGTCTTGGCGCAGGCGTCAGAACTTTAGGACCCAGGCCTGACCCAAGAATTCTAAACTCCTGCCCCCCCCCCCCCCCCCAAATTCGGGGGTTGCTACCTCGGCCCCAATCCTCTACCAGGCCCTAAAGATATTAACATATTTGATGGAACTTTACGGAGTAATCATAATACTACAGTCGTGGCTTGTCTTCATTCATAAGTATTTAGTTTACAAAAATGTCTACTGGTATTGTACTTTCATTACAATTTCGGCCAAATCAGTTTTCTTAATTTTTTGCGTTGATTCAAACAAAATGAAAGTTTGTGGTATTTCTAGATACAATCGCCTGCAAAATACACAAACAAAAAAGTTAAGCACCCCCAAATATAATGGATAATAACATGCCATTGTTCATTGAAATCCTGCTGCTGGTTATTTATTTATTTATTTATTTATTTATTTATTTATTTATTTATTTATTTATTTATTTATTTATTTATTTATTTATTATGGTTTAAGGACACAATTATATTGATGATCCAACAAATGGTTGTGAACGTGTATGACTGAATGTGTCCCACAAACAGGTTCCGGGTCTCACGTGCACAGAGCAACCCAAAAATTTTACAAAATAGAGTTTGTGTATGACTCAGAATTGAGTATTTATAGTGCCTGGTTTTCAATGTTCAATCACCATTACATGAAGAAGGATGACAAACGCACAAAGATGGCAAACTATTGGTATGTATTCAACCGGTATGTCTCTTCGAGCAATTGGTCGTCAACTCGTCATCCATTACACAGTCACCAGTCGTTTGGTGAGAAAGCACATGCAAATCAATGAGATTAAGGATCGCTCAGGAGCCCAGGAACATACCCTCCGAACATACCCCTGTCCTACTGTAGGCCTTTGGCTAACATAGCAACCACGTGCTACCATAGAAACTAAGATGGCGGCTTCCAGTATACAAAATGGACGACGGAAACACGTATCACCTTAGAAACACGCGCTGCGCATGCGTATTAACACCACATATCACTATGGAGATGGCGTCGCAAGATGGCAGCTCACGCGGGTTATCATGACAACACAACATGGCGCTACAGGGTCACTTGATATGATGTCACTTCCGAGGACCCCCACGAGGTCCCCCAACTGTGAGGTGTTCGGGTACACGACATACTACTCTCAGAGAACAACACTTTGTGTATTGCTTACCAAGGCGTAGTTGATGCGATGACAACAGGTTCCCGTAATATACGAGGACTTAGTAATAAAGTCTCGTTATTTGGTCCCACACAGTAGATGTAGTCAGGTATAAATGAGTATGCAATATATACATCGTGTCCAGGACGTTATGCCACATATTTTGTGCAGTTCATTGTTGATACTCCACTGTGAAAACAATGAATCCAGGGAGGTTATTTTTTCGAACTGGGAAATTCACTGTCAATGGGACGAAATTGTGAATTCTGAAAATGTGTGAAAAGGTGCCTTGTCAGTACTCCCTCTAATTTCCCTTGATGATTTATGGCTGCTTAAATGGAATGTAAACAGAAACAATATGGGGAAAATCACCAAATAGCATCCTGGTAAAAAAGAATACTCATGTTTTAGATTATTTATCATATAATTGCTTAACTTAATTCTACGTACTGTATCACATGGAAATCAGTGAGAAAGTCTATTTTTCAATTTCGCTCGTATCATAGAATCAAGAAAGGAATCTGGCTTTATTTACAATGGCATAGCGGGAGTTCGAACCCACGCAGAGAGTTTCCTTCGGCACCAAACTCCTAGCGAAACTAATGACCTAGTGTTGTGCGTGGTTTAGTATAGTTTCGACAGGAGGTTGGTGCCGAAGGTAGTCCTCTCGGTGTGGGGTCGAATCCCCGCTATACTATTGTGCCGCGACAAAGCGTTATCAGTGGAGGGAAATTGACAGTTTGATCTCTCTTGACCTACAAAAAAAAACTTAGGTAATTTCTCGCGATTTTCGAGCTTATATTCTCGAAACAATATACGAGGTCACTTTAGACTTCTCACAGAATGAGCTCGTGTACCGCGAGGCGACACGCAACTTTTTCGAGTCGGAAATCGGAGGGAAATCGAATCGCCGATAGAGATATTATGAGGATCTGTCCAGTCTTGTCGATCGAATCTCGGAGATCGAGTAAAAATAAAATCTTAGAAAATCTGGAAATCGTCCAGTTCGAGCTCAGTCCGAGAAGTCACTGCAGTTATAAATCCGAGATGAAGTTGACGACAGAGCCAAACCATGTATTTGTTACTCCTTTTTTAAGTGATCGAGTTCAAAGTCAAGACATATCCGATGCGAAATTACACAAAGTGTCAAAACCTATGATATTTGTTGGCAGTTTTCAAGTGTTTGCCCGCTCGAGTTCAAAGATTTCATCGAGATATCTCTGATGCGAAATTACAGCGACACAAAATGTCAAAACATATGGATTTTTTTTTCATTTTTCACTAAAAAATTAAATAACTTACCTCAATTAATAGCTTTAAATATTTCGTCATTTATTTCTGTCTTCAGAACCAAACAATATACACACACACTGACATGAAAAGTCTAGATGAACATATTTATATAACTAAAAGAAAGTAGAATTTTCCCTTCATTCTAACAGAAATAAAAATTGATAACTTTCTAAATCACGACTCTGGCGGGTTTAGAAGTAATTTAATGCTTTTTTATATCGTTAACCCTTTATCCAACGTAACGGCCCAACCCGACCAGCGCTATTCACAAAAATCGCCATTTAATTTTCATTAGTTTTTCCTTTTTTGTCTCAAAAAGAGGTTATGACACATCTTTTGAACGGGATCGTCGATCTCGTGTCAATGAGGAGTCATAACCTATGTTTTCGAGATAAAAAATGAAAAAGATAGTTATTCAAGAATTCTGTTTGCAAGTGTCGTCTTCTGTTCGTGTTAGGTAAAGGGTTAATTTATATAAAATACAGACTTCATCAACATAGCGGGAGAGAAACAAAAATTATCAACAATTTTCATTGAAGACTTAATTTATCTGAAATAAAACTGCATAGATTTTATTACGACATATATAATTGAGAGAAGATTTAATATCTCGGTTTATCACTCCGTTTATGTAAGTAGAGTCATTAACACAGCGGGTAAGAAAAATATGATTTCTTTTTCGAGTTGAATATTTATTTTCAACAACTCAAATGCAGTAGAGCTTTTTATTTTATATATATAGAAAAGCAAAATTAAAAAAAAGAAAATAACTTAAATTTAAAAACCAAAAAAAGTGGGGAAAAGAAGAATTTTTTTTTTTAAATTAAAGCATGTCATTTTTAAAGATGAAAGATATCCTAAGTTGAGAGACGAGAAGGTTCATCGATTTCTAGAACTGAAGAGGAATATTCGAGAGAGCAATACAGCCAAATACATGGGCGATATCGAGATGAAACGAGAGACGATCAAGTTATTCAAACCTGTGACAGAATCTCAGGAAGAAATGAAAAGAGAGATCATCAAAAAATTGAAGTTCTTGAGAGAAAAGGGTAGGACGCCTAGTTACGAACATATTTTAAATATAATTTTTTTCAAATGTTTCAAAAAATTTCAACAAAACCATGTCATGTGACCCCTCGTTGGAACGAGCTCGAATGTAGAAGTTGAGCTGGTCTTAAGCATGGTTCTGTTGCTAATATTACGAGTTGTGTCGTCCAGAGCATTCCATAGTTTCGGGAAGGAAGTTTATCCAAAGTTTTGGTCCTTGTTTTTTTCTATGTATAGGAGGTTAGGAGGTACTAAAGGATTGCAGAATCTGCTCATGCTGGCTAAACCTAACGATTATGAGGATGGGGATTACAAAATGTACGGCGATCTCCTGGTTCATACGACTGTCATGCGAAAAAATAACGATTCGAGAGAGATGAAACGGAAAGTGAGCAAGAGTTCGAAGTAGAAGAACGTGGTGAAACCCATATGAGATGTGAATAAAGCATTCGGCAAATTTGCCACGGTACAGGGAATGACAACCACCATGATCATTCCTTGTGATCCTCTGCCTTGCTGGATAGATTAGATCTCTTGATGACGAGTCGAGAAGACGGTAATACCGAGTCGAGAAACTATTTGTTGAGCATATTTGATGTATTGTTGTGACAAAAGATGTTGAATGTTGAAATTTATAAATCAATCATGAACACGTTGAAAGAAGAAGGGGGAAAATAATACAATACTAAAAAAATAGGAAAAAAAATAATTAAATTAAATTACAAATAGAACTTATTTAAATACAAATGAGACGAAAAAATATGTTAGTGATAATGAACAGAGGATTTATGAGGTTTTACGTCTATGGATGATTGGGTTTGCTGGATTCGATGATGGGAGCTCTGTCATGCGCCTTCACCATGATGTGGCAAAAGAGATTCTTTCCACCACCGTGAAGATTGGAAAGAAGACCGTGATGGATGGCAAGAGGAGTGTCAATTTAATTCAGACTGCTACTGGCAAAAACGATAGAAATTATTGTCAAAATCAGAAGAGACTTTACATGTAAAAACAATTTACTTGTAAATTTCTCACAGCAACGTGGACTGTTTCCATTTGTCTCAAAATTATTTCAGATTGCCGAAACAGACCATAAGAGAGAACGCGAATTTTCTGTGTCTGTTTCATCAAGATTTCAAGAATCTCAATCACATTTACAGCGATCACGTGGCCAATGACATGAGCAAAAAAGAATTCAAGAGATTTTGTAAGTTGGTGTGGGATAGTACACTTTATAATGTCGTGGTCATATAATTTCGTGGTCATCGACGTGATGAGTAGTAAATATTATGGAAAATATAGGAATGAATTCGACAATTTTTATATTCTTGACGATTGCAATTAATAAATGAGAAAAAAATAATAATCATTATCAAGTAGAAAGTAAAAAAAAATAAAATACATAAATAAAATAAAAAAAATACAATTATTAAAAATATTTAAAAAATGTTGTGAGAATTTGAAACTCAGTTATTAGAAACGATAGCCGAGAACACGGAAAGAATGACCAATAATATGACTGCAAAAGATTCTTTTTCGATCTTGGTGAGTGATGACAAAACTCGATTCATGACGAAATTCAATCTGCTGGTCGAATTGAAAAGGGATAAGAAGTATGTGATGGCACTGGTAAATCTGGAGACATACTATTCATTTCCCAACATCATGCCGAAAAAATATACGTTCAGATATTTGAATGGAATGGATTGGTTTACGATTCGCATACCCAAAGGCAGTTCTGGCACAGTCAATCTGATTTCTCTTCTTTTTAGAATTTAAATAAATCTTTACATATAAATATAATAGGAAATAAAAAAATAAATTAAATAAAAAAACATTTTTTAATAAAATTAAATAAAAAACAAATAATGATGAGACACATAATACAAAACATAAACATATCCGAAGGTCAAAAATACAAAATTCCAAAATTCGTAGAGCATTAGAAAATCGAGTCGAAGCTGTGAGTTTGAAATTACATCATCAAGACTTGAGTATTGGATGCATCAAAATCACTTGGAATAAAATGCCCTTTCTCATTTCGTTATAATGAGACATTGTTTGTGAAAGAAAAGAAGAAAAAAAATAACATAATATTATAAAAAAAATTATATTTTTTAAATAAGATAGAAAGTAAAAATAAAATAAAATAAAATAGAAATAAAAATAAAATGGAATATAGAAGTGGCAATGTAAATCCCAACTTATTGATGACTGTATTACCAATGTCACCTCCTTTGGAAGATAGATTTCACATTGATCAGATCAATAAAATTCAACATTATTTAGTGATGGAAAGAGATAAATGTCATTATCTATTGACTAAAGTGAATTTTTTGATTTGATTGGTTGATAGATACTTGGTATGAGACCATATTCATTGAAACCCACGATACGTCCGCCCAGCCACCGACAAATTTCCCATACCCAGTGGAAGCCTCGTTCCGAAATCTACAAATTGTCCATACCCCGTAGAAGATGCATCATTCCAGTTTAACAGTGTGCATGTATTATATTTTAATTTTTTATCTCCAAAATATAGCTCATGACCCCTTATTGGAATGCGCTTGTCGAGTACCCTCCAATGTGGGGTTCATAAGCTATGTTTTTGAGACAAAAAAGAAAAAAAGAAATTCAATAATTTTTTTATACTAGTCATATCGGCATATTTTCACAAAAACTCTTTTGCACAAAAAATTCCACAGAAACCTGTATAGCTCAACAATGGAAGATAAAAGATCTCATGCTGTGTGTGTTCACACATGAAATAGATTGTACTTCTAAAACGAAAAATCAATAGATAAATTCGTTACCCCGTGTCTGATCACGTGGTATGGGTTTTTACCTACCCGAAGCCTTCGGCCTCATGGCATACGGCTGGCTTAGGGTAGGTAAAAACCCGTACCACGTGATCTAACTAATAATCACTCAACAAGAAGTATCAGGAAATGACTAAATTGGTGGATGGTCTTGATCTGTCTCTCATCACCATATCCATGGATTTGGGTGTTGTTGGAGTGAGTCTCTTAAAGACCATGGCTAACATTTTGGTCGCATTAGTGTTAGAGAGAGTTGCTCTTGTGGCAGGTTTCTTGAGCACTGTTAGAAAATTAGTGAGTAAAAAATTATCGTTGAAGGCCAAGAAACACGAAAATATCAGAGTGTTGGGTGACATGAAAATCAATTCCATAAGTGACATGATATCCATTTACTGAAACACAGAAGGATTTCCGATGGGGAATGTTGCTTCATTCTCATGGAAATGGATAAGTTTGAGGTGTTGAAAGAAGATATAAGAGAAACATCCTGTCAGATACTCAAAGAGGAGACAAAACATAATCTGACAGAAAAAGGTCGAGAAGAAGCCAGGGAATCTTTTAATAAACTCTTGGGAAAAATAAATATCCAGTCACAGATTTAAAATAAAGAAATATAATGATATTATATATATATAAGAAAGTAATAAAAAATTAAAATAAACGAATAAAAAAAAATAAAACAAAAAAAATGTGTTGCACAAAATGTAAAAATTTATGGATATGGATAACTAGCAAAAAATGCAAACTAAAAATAATAGGCAGATTATTTGCAGCACTTGTAAAGTGTGTGGGTTGACTAAAACTTAATTTGTCAAAAGAGGTGGAGGAATGGTCAATAGAATCATCAATTATCTTCTCTTCAAAATGCATCTGCCAGGACATCAACTTTTGGGACTGGGTACGAAATTGAACAAGAAATCGAATAATGATCTGACTCTGAAATCGTGGAGCACAAGTGAATAGAGTGGATCGAGCTACCTGCAGACACGATCTTTTGTTAAGCATTCCATTCGATGTTATGCTAAGCATTCCAACACTAAGGCTCAAAACAGTGTTGTGACAAGAACATGTTGACAGATTTGAAAAACAGAGTCAGTCCCACGATGAGTGAGAAATTTTTACGTTCTCTATTTGGTAAACTCAGCAGCACAAAAAGTCGATTCAGATTGGAAAATAACTAAAACAAAACAATTCACTAATGCATTAGCGAACGAACTTAACAAGCAAACAGATTTCAAAAGAAAAGAGTATTCATCAAAGGATCGGATCAGGTGTGGGATGCAAATCTGGTGGACATGTAATCATTGTCTAGACACAACAAGGGTCTGAAATATCTACTGACGGTCGCAGATGTGTTTTATTCATTTATTTATTAATGTTTAACGTCACTTTAACAAGGTCATATCGTGTCAGTGACAATTTTGTGGATGGAGGAAGCTGGAGGACTCGGAGAAAACCACCGAGCAACAGCGAGAAGCTGCCAGCTCCCCAACATTGTAACTCCGCACCGCAACACAGGCAGGGTAAGATTGGTTGAAGATATCTATTCCACAGACAGCGAGGAGAAGGTGAAAGTGGGGGGGGGGGGGGGGGGGGGGGGGGGGGAGATGAACGATAGAATAGAACCATGAAGGAGAAAATGCACAGATATGTCATGGCTAACTCAACTGAGAAATACTTGAATGTCTTAGACAATTTGGTTTACAACTATAACAACCCACGACCGAAATTTGCCATGGGTGATCGAGTGAGAATTTTCGAGTGGAAAATACATTTTGAAAAAGGTAATACACCAAGGTGGAAAGAAAAAATCTTCATCGTGCTTCGAGTATTCTACACCAATCTCATTATGTATGAGGTAGAAGCATTAGACGGTGAAGAAATCACAGGAAAATTTTGTGAACAGCAACTGCAAAAGACAACGATTTAAAATAAAATGAAAACATTGAGGGGAACATTTTTTGTCACATATATATAGAATATATCAAAAGTAGCTTGGTGTTCCAATTGTTCACCACGAGTGGTGAAGTGGTGTTAAATGCGAGCCAAGCTACTTTGGGTATATTTATTTATTCCATGATCGTCAGATTATTAAGAGTCGCTATAATTTTTTCTCGATTTTACTGAACAGCAGACGTGGATATGAGTGAATCTGTTTTTGATTACACGAACATCGGTGGGCAGTACTTCCTCTGTCAATTTTATCTCCGAAACGAAATGAAAAAAAGAAACTGAGCCATTTTCGTTTTAATAACATAATAACATACTATTTCGAGTTATGCATGCTTTATTAACATGAGACAATGCATGTTTGTTAATTTTTGGCATCTTATGAGGTAAACCCATTTAAAAACATAATAAATAATTGTCACTTCCATTTCCCTCTTCGCGAGGCGACGTGTGATAAATTTAGACAAGTTTGCATTCAGGTAGACGTCACCAAAGTTCAACGTGGATGTAGCTCTTCTATTGGGGTAAATGTTTACTATTGAAATCCCATTGCTGGCGTGTTCATCACGGTTGGTGTATAAAGCTCAAATTTATGTCATAGGCTTTTCATATAGAGTAGAATAGGTAATCATGGTATAAATATAAGTAAGAAATAAACCAAAAAATAAAAAAAATGAAAATAAAAAAAATAAAATAATGAGAAAAAATTAGAGTGAAATAATAAAAAAAATAGCAATATATTAGACATAACAGAAGATATAATAAGAGATGAAAGTGTTTAAGTGTATGAATATTTACCCATGGCAGGGACTAGTCTCAATAATGGAGGAGAGATAAGACTCAGTATCGAAATGCAAGATCTCTTTCTCCATCTGAGTGGTACTTATCTCCAGAAAGAAGGATGATTGACAAGAAAGGATGGTAGTGATTATGCCGATGGTAGCGATTATGCCGATGATGACACCATCCCATAAGCTCATAATGGCACGATGCATCTTTTCAACAGCATATTGTGTAAACTCTCAGGCCAACAGATAGAGACCATGTTTCATACTGGTCAGGCAACCATGATGTTGGGAGTCTTGAAATATCCTGACGATTTTTCCAAATCTAAAAGATTCAATCAACTGTGGATAAATGACACAAACTCTGGTGTGACTACTGAGAATGTGGAAGATTTAAACATGTCATTCAAGCATTTTTGAAAAGAGGAACGGTCTAATTTAGGATTCTTCTGAAACACATTTTTTGATTTGCCAAAGATTACATCCAAATCGTCTATGGATTAAAACACAATCTCACACTAGTTTGGAAAAATAATGACGATATCATCATGAGACCAGCTGCCACAGATACAGACAAAGTGCTTCTGACCAAGGTATCGTGGTTCATACCACATGTACTACCAAACGATGAGCGAAAAATGAAACTCTTCAATATCATCGAATCGAAAATCAGACTACCTATTGGATTCAGAATGAGACAATGCGATGACACAAGCATTCCAACATCAACTCAATTCTATTGGAGATTGTCTGTGAAATCTTCTTCAGAAAAACTGCGTTTCATCATAGTAAGATTTCAGATGGACAGGATTGGAACTCAAGAAAGGAATCCATCTCTATTCAATCATTGCAACTTGAGAAACAAACAGATGTTTCTCAATTCCATGAGATATCGGGCCATAGATTACAATGCCTTATTCGAGAAGAACAACTTTTCAAGATGTACGGTGATGCAGCAGCCTTCAGATCAAAATATCATCACATGGATGACTTGATAAGCAATCCCAATGTAACACCCACTGAATATAAGATGCTCTATCCTCTGTTCGTGTTCCTTGTCAGTAAACAGAGTGAGGAACTCAAGAACACCATTCTGGACATCATAATCAAGATGCAGTTCGATAGGAACGTACCTAGACAAACCAAAGCTTTCACAGTTGTCATATCTGACAGGGTGTTGATGTTCCAATCAGATGGAAGTAAAATGTCTGTCATTCAATAACTTCAAAAAAACCTTAAAACAACTTTTTAAAAACTTAAAATAACATAAAAAAAAAACTTAAAAGAACTTCAAAAAACTTAAAATAACTTTAAAAAAAATCCCTTGAAATAACATAAAAAACCCTTCAAAAACATGTTAAACATAAAAAAGGAAAGTTGAGAACTTTAGAAGTTCTCAAACTCCCTTCTTTTTTCTTACCTCCAGTACTTCATATGTTCAATTTGATTAACCCTTTACCCAACGAATCGCCCGCATCCGCCCATGTAATATGCAAATTCAGCAGTTGAAAAAATATTATTTTTCAAACAATTTCAACAAAACCATATCATGTGACCCCTCGTTGGAACGAGCTCGTCGAGCTCGTTCCAACGAGGGGTCACATGATATGGTTTTGCTGAATGTTTTTGAAAAATTTCAAAAAATGATATTTGAAATAATATTTTTTGATATCATCTGCGTTGGGTATAGGGTTAAAAGTTCATCCCAGTTTTTATGTATTCAAAGGATCACATTCAATCAATACAGATACTATAGAAGGAATTAGTTGTCTTCATCTTAAAATTAATTCTATCTCCCTCTTTGACTATCAAAAACTATTTCCAATCTGCTGTATTGCAATATTGTTTCTCTATCATCTCAACTTTATATCTATCTTTTTCTATGCCATTTACCACAATGTTGATGGCAGCTCTATTCTTTGAGTCATTAGAAGTCAGACTCATTCGAAATATGCATCCACCTATTGGCATCTGATATCCTACCTCACCATGTAGCGGTCCATTTCCTCCATTTCCAAAGGACCATTCTGATTTGCCAGAATCTAATGCATCACTTTCCTTCCTCAGCCCACACGGTTATTGACTGGCTCACATATTTTATTTTTCCATGACCAACATCATACTACAGGCATCTATCATCAACTCAGCATCGAGTAGATTCGTGATGTGATTACCTCCCATATCCAGATCAGCTTCCATCACACTGCCGATTTTCTCAACTTAGTGTCATCCATGCATTTTCTGTGAACTGCACTTGAATTGTATTCCAGATCATACTCGATACTGAATAGTTTGTTATCATTCATGTTGATACCAGACGCCATCATTCCTCCCAATTATTTGTTGAGATACAGATCGTCCACATGCTCTTTGATATAGGTTTGGGATTTTCATGAGAGCAGAATCCATATAGCCTTTATTGACTGCTGTCTATTCGGTATCCTTATAACCAATTTGTGTCAAATTGATGATCTTATTAAATCTGGTGTTCAGATTGGTTTTCATTTCATTTTTCTTATTCAAAGTATCGATAATCTTTCATTGTGCAATGTTTATGTACTGTTTGGTGACAGCATCTCTGTGATCCTCCAGTTCTCCAAGACTTGACATCTTTTGAGAATTTGCACCCTGTCCAGATTTCATGATTTTTGGAACATGAACATATCCTTCTCTCAGATCTTGAGTGATACTTCTGTGCGATTCATCAGCATAATGCTTCATGCTTGAACCACTCGAATTCACAGGATTTGCCACATTCACCAATCATTTGAACATCAAGTCTAAATCATCGGTCATGTTTTTATTCAGGTAATTATCTCTCACACCCTGCTCAATTTCTGAAACTTCTTGATCTGCATACTTTTTAGTTGCATACTGAGGTCTATTGTTTTGCATCTCCTCATGAAATGATCGTTCAAGTATGTAACAGACATTCTACCATAACCTTCAATTTTTCTTCTTTTCACAATTTCATCATCAGTTCTTCCAAATTTATCGGCTGTCATTTTTTTCTATCTAATTTATTTTTTTATTTCCTCTTATTTATATGGAACTTTTTTTGTTTGTCTTTCAATGTAAATCGTTGAAAATGATATTTCAAAGACCATCTCTTGAGAAGATAGAGACACAAATGTTCACAAAACATTTGATCATGAAGTTGCACACATTCAGCGTTGTAATAAATCGATGATTTTAAATAATTTGTTAATTCTTTGGGTGGTGAGGTTCCATAACAGTCAAAATAATAATTTCTTCTCAACCATACCAAGCAATGTGTGCCCTCATCTGAAAAATCATCTAGATTGAAGCTTCCGCATTTGTTGTGATTTTGTGGTTTCTAGGCAATGCACCTCTGGAAAAAACACAGAGAAAATATTTTATTTCAATGCTTTGACTGCATCCAACTGATCGATGTTAGACAAAGGTTTGTTGGGTGAGATGACACCCTCTATCGATGTGTTCATATTTTCCATTTTTTCAATTTATTTTGAATTTAATTCATTTTAAATTTTTATTTTATTTTTATGTGAATTTTATTTTCTTCACAAATATTTTTTTTAATGGATTCATCATAGTTCTGTTTCTGACATTTTTAATCAATTTTCCTTTTATTATTTTCTTCAACATTTTGTTCATCTCTTCACATTGTCTCTTAAATCTCATGCAATCCAAATAATTTTGTTGCCAAGTTTCTTTTCGCACTTCTCTGTATGCAAAATCCAAAATGAACATTGGAAATATTTTATTTTTTGTTTCATCAAAACTAACAGCACATTTTATTTTTGTTCTATTTTGTTTAATTTTTTTAAAGAATTTATTACTTTTTTCTTTTTGCTATAAATTATCTTCTAGATTTTTTCTATGTCTATATCAATTTGCAATGTCATGTACTCATCTAATCCACCTTGATTTTGAGGAATGATCAATTTTGTGGAAAATTACCATGAGTTGATGTGTTTATTTCATCCGATTGCATGATTCTCTTGTAATCATCAGTCAACAAAACAATTTTATTGATTATTTCCATGTAAAGATCATGCTTGTCACTTTGAATCATGTTCATCTATTTGTACACTTCTCAATTTTCAATCAGAATTTTTTATTCTCTTTGAAAGTGATGTCATAATTTGCAGCATTTCTTCTGACACTTTAACATTTCTTAATTGCCTTCCCATCTAAGTGGTCTGCATACAGCTTTGACTTTAAGCACACAAATTCCATGATCTATCTTCGTCCTCATCCTTGAATTTTCCCATCACATTTTTATTCACACCCAAAGGAATATTAGATTTATGATCACTGGGATAACCACGCATCAACCTCTGGAGATATATCTTGGTAAAAATCTTCGGTCTCTATCTCGTAAGCCAGACTATACGTGTCTGTAAACAACAGTTTGGCTTTTGAATAGTATTTCTTTTTGATGTATTTGTAATGAAATCAATACATCAACTGTTGGCTAGTCACTTTGATGCACATTTCCGAATAAGTCAGTTTATCAAATTGTTTCATGTGAGCAGCTACTAGATTTTCATCAAAGATGGTTCGATGTTTATATTTTGGCTTCGAAATGTACTTTCTTGCCTAACTGACCATCATCACCTGATGAATGTCAGTCCCTTATTCTGATGTTCTCCATCGATTTTCCATACACAATTATTTGTGAGTTTAAAAAAATCTTTCATGAATTCAGTCACAACCTGCATTTTCAAATTTGTGTTAAGATCTATATAATTAAACTTGTTTTCGGTTCATGCATTTTCAGATAAAACGATTGGCTCACACGATTCTGTTTTTTCTTTTCATAACTGAATGAACCGAAAAAAAAACACAATTAGGTCCGCCCCCAGCCACGCCCCTAAAATACCAGTCTTTGGAGTTGCAACATGGTGTCAAATCAATAGAAGTTAGAACACTGGCACGTTCTAAATGTGAAAAAGAAAAATAAATTTATATTACTAATTTATCACCATGAAATTATTTATAAAATATTTAAATGACCGTGGTGGGTCAGTTTTTCTTTTTCTTCACAACTGTATTTATTTGACATTTCAATTTTTACGCACAGTGGATGCTCGTCTGCATTCATCGTTTTACCCAAATCAATTGTAAACAATGGCTGGTCACGATGAATACGGCAATTTTGACATTGCAAATTTGAATACGGCAATGTCATCTGGCTTTATATCTAACTCCACTTTTACAAACTGTGTTTTTCAGTTCTCGGGAAATGGTCAAAACCAAAATACAATGTAATACTGATGGCCTACTTCCACCTACCATGGAACGTAACTTTTACGTGAAGTGAACAGTTGAATGAAATTTGAGGGAGGCGTGGCTTATGACGTTTGCTTTGCATTACGTAATTCATTGGTCAACAAAAAATTTAATGACATAAGTGCATTTGAATTGGAAAGTGTGTCAATTGCTACCTGCATTTCAATAATATGCGCCCTCCTTTATGCCACAAAAATAATATGTCTACCAGTTTTAGTTTTTAAGTGTTTGTTCACTGAAGTAGAGGATGACTAACACTATTTATTTATTTGGGTCGCGAACGTTTAATTATAAGGAATGATCGTTTCTTTTTTCTATTTCTTGAGTTATGAACCCCAAAAAACAAAGTCAAGAAATAGACAAAAAGAAACGATCATTCCTTAAATATTTCTTCATCCAATGCTCTTCATCAAATGAGATGATGGAATGTATCTCGACTAATTTCATGCCATAATCTATGTAAAGTTTAAGATTTTTGCAGTAGACTATGTATTTACATTTGTCATTTAAATTTGGAACGAGTTTATCAACTTGATTCATTTTCATTTGTTCGGGTGCTAAAGGTTAATAATTGTGTGGATCATATAATGTTTCGGGATATGCTAGATCCACCTCCTGAAGAAGGGATAATGTGTCCATTTTTTCATCTCCTCATGATTCTTGGTCCTTTGAAAGTTTCCGTCAGTAACAGATGACTCATGACAAAACCACATAAATTATTAACATCTAGATATGTATTTACCTGATTTCACGATTCGAATCCTTCTTCCATATGGCAATTGTTCACTTTCACATATCTGTGAGATATTGTCAGCACTCCACCTCTCACACCTTTTTCGAACATGAGCAACATTTCCACATCAGATAACAATTCCAAGTGGATTTAAGTTGTCTTCAACAGTGCATCCCAGCCCAAGCTGGTAGCTGTGTAATACCAAGCTTTATCTAGACTGCAATGTCTCCAACAGACATCTCGAAAATTTTCGAACATGTCCGCAAAGAGAAGGGGGTTGGTTTTTAGATATAGATCATGATAATCTCTCATGGATTTCATGTTGAATATTTCCTACATTTTTTAGCATGTTCATACTCGACGCCGGAAATGTCAGCATCATATAATTTCAGATAAAAATGTTTTTTGAAAGGTAGGTTCGACTCATCAAATCTATGCAAACCATCCATATAATCAAAGGGATAGACTCCTATCCTCAGTACACTCTCCAATTGGTACTTATTTTTAAAGTGTTCAGTCATGATCTTGAATTTTTCCTTTCCATAATTTCCGACTTATGTTTGAAGACTGATGGACATGAATTTAGAACTATATATCAATATCGAAATTTCTCTCCTGATATCGACTGCTGACATCTCTCCATCTATTTTTCTTTTCTTCTTTTTGTCTACAACTATCATTTTCAAAGAAGAAATATATTGTTGCCCGCTCTTTGTTGTGCAATTTATATATCCTTTGCTTACACTACCAAGATTCTTCATAAACAGATAACTGTCATAATTCAACAGATTGTGAAATATCACCAGGAAGAACATAGCATCTTGATATTTTAAATTGCAATTACTGTCTGCAGCACCTCAAAATTTACCCGTGTAGTGATCTCTTACTTTCTTGTATTCAGGTGTCAAAGTTTTGGTGAAAGGTTGAGAGATGTGATATTTGGTGGCTCCATTATAGTCTTTCATTTGCTCATATCTGATGATCATCTTCTCAGGAGGTTTAATTTGCTTCTATGTTTTTTTGATTTGAGATTCCAAATCTTATACGAATTTTCGAGCCACATCATTATCCTCTGACTCTTGTATGGTGTGTGAACCCGAAGAAATCGATGGTTGGAAGAACATTTTATGTAAAAATTATAACCAGATGGAATGTGCTTCTGATATTTTTTGGTATAACTCTGACAATCATCAGGCTCAGACAAAATCATTTTCATCGTAAAACATTCGAAATTGGCATACACCACAAAATGCACTCTCAGTCTTCTGTTGTGATTTATGAATTTACTGTGTGTGTGAGGTTTGGGCATGTCAATGACAATGCATTGATTTGAGTAGCGATACTCCTAGTGATGTTCTATTGTTTCTTTCCTATGGAAGGAATTAAAAAAAAAACTCTTTCCATCATGTTCAGTAGTCTGTGTCGCTAATAATCGACTCATGTTCTTAATCCAACAGTAATGCTGATTGCCGTTTTCTGAAATTAATAATAAATTAATGTTTTTCTCGTGATTTTTCTGTCAACTTATCCTAAGAGGAAATATGCGTTTTTTCGAATCGTCACATCCCAGAACGTTGAAGGCGATCATGGGATTTTGATTTTCAAAATGATTTATGTCACGAAACTGAGTCAGAAAATTCATTCCCAATCAATCTAATTTCTTAGAAGTTTCCAGATACTTTTATACACTATTTGTGTCCTTTTTGCCTAGATGTTAGGCAGATGTGACAGCCCATTTGAAACAATGACTGTCTTTCTTTATTTTCCAGATTGATTACAGCTTCTTTTTTCTATGAAATAATGAAATTTTATATATGAAGATGTTCACAATAGATCATACTTGTCGATATGAATTTCTAGATTCAATACTTCACTGAATGTCTCCAACTGCTATCTTCGTTTTGATACAGCACCATAGATTTATTATTTCTTTTTTCATGTTGTCAAGGATATTGGACAAAGAAGATCTTATGATCACTTTCTTCTGTGTAAAATTGAAAATAAGCCATTTTCCCACAATTTCACCTTTATTCAGATCAATCTCTCCATCTGACACTTCAATACCATTTTCGTTTTAATACCATTGTCTTGCATTCGACAAAATATATCCAACATGCTAGATTTTATCTCGTTCAAGAAATTTTTGGGATGAAACTTTTTTATACCTTTAACATCAAATGTTTTGAACAATCCCTTGACGGCCTGCTCTCATTCTACAGAAATGGGCAACAATTGTTCCCACATGACTTCAGCTAGTATTTCTATTGTGTCACCATCATTTCTTTTTCGATTTTACTCATCGCTGCTTTTATGATAGTTGTTATTTGATCTTTTTTCTCTTTTTTATTTCCACTGATTGAATTTGATTTTTTTGTTTTGTTTCCTCTTTCCACCCATTTTTCTTTTTTTTTAAATATTTTTATTTAGATTTTATATGAATATTTAGATAGAATACATTATATTCTTTTACAGAAATTGTGATGTGTTAAATCATGAATGCAGTGGCATATTAGATAGTTGGATATATATATTTTTGTACAATTTAATGCTGCACATACAGGATATTTTAAACTGCCGGGTTTATCTCATTGGGGTTACTGATCCCGTACAATCAATAAATAAAAGCCAGTAACACCGGATGTTCAATTGCCATAGATACCAATCATAACCCAATTAGTAACAATAAAAAAATTTGGTTCTGTCCATCCAGTAAAGCACTACTGTAGAGACACAGTTCAGACATGAGCTATATTTTTGTAATTGTGTTAAATTCATCTTTCTTTCTCCACAGATGGAGGGTCATCTTCCCAACTTTGACAAATAACCTTGAGCTGAGTTTCGTAACTAATCAGATATTTTGGGGAATGGCCCACATGCATTCATAGTTCATAAGTTAAGAAAGCAATTGACAAAGTCCCACCTGGAATTTATTTCATTGACACGTTTGTTTGGGTATGAATGTCGGGAGATGAGTTCTAGATTCCTGTACTCTCGGAGTTGATTAAGAAACACAAGATAGGTTGGTTGATTTTGTTTCACTTTACACAAAAGTAAATGAACTTCTTATAAAGAAGCATATAGACGTCGGTTGTGCTTTTTAAAGCATCCGATGTGTTACTATAGACAAATATAACATATTCTGGTGTTAAAGGAAAGGTTACTTTACATTTTTCTTTTAAATTCTCCAAAAGATCAAAAGAAATGTTTTTGAGACTGAGCATTAAAAAAAAGGTGATGTATAGTCTTTTTTGAAATACTACAGAATGTGCATAATTCCGTTTCTGAAAATTTTGCATATATGTAGTTTTGAGTTCGTATACAAGACTCTATGGACGATTTTAAATTGTAAACTTTGTAGGTATGTATCATCCATGGTTGAAAATGGGATTCTACATATAAAATTCCAGTCATCCGGCTGCAAATTTATATCTAGAATCTCAATCCACGTTATCTGGGAATTCGAGGGAGATGTCGCATATAGTTCTAAGAAAATGATATAGAATGTTCGGCAAATTGTGTGTGTAGATTGTAGCATACTAATGTTTGCATTATATACAGACAATATTTTTATATGATTTTGCTGGCGCTCTCCAGGATTTGGGCAATGCATTTATAACACCTTCATAGACTGTGAATGGGGTCTTGATGTTATATTTGTTGGAGAAGTCAGACGAAGTTAGGAGACTGTTGTTTTCAGATAGCAAGTCATTTATGAAATAGATACCATTTTCGCACCAAGATTTGTTAAAATATAATTCCATGTTAATTTCTATGCTATTATTAAAAAATATGGTTTCTCCAAATATCTCTTTCAGGGTGGTGGAGGTTTTATTATCAAGAAGTGACCAAGCCGACAGAACATTATCCCAAAATGAGTACATGTGTTTTCCTTTTTTCCTTAAGCCTTCTTTGTGCAAATGCCAGAGTTTGTAATTCCCGAATGGTTCTAGATCATCTACCACCAGTGTTTTCCAGGGGGCCAATGTGGAAGAGTCTAAAAGTGTTTTATCCAAATCATTTTTAAGGCATGACTAAATGTTTAGATACTTTGGAATTTAATTTCACCCTTTTTGAAAAGACCAACGATTGTGGTACGTTTGATTTTTGGGGGGTTTTCCAGACCATAAAAAATTATAAAATTTTTCCAGCATTTTTACAGTTAGGTCTTTGGAGGGATCTGGCAAAACCATTAAACAATGTGTTAAAATAGTTAGGGTCAAAGTTTGTATGGCAGTAGTTTTTCCAATTAAAATTTAATTACGAATGACCAGTCTGTCAGTAGTTTTTCAATTTTTTTCATCTTGTTCATGTAGTTATTTAGTATATAATTGTCACTAAACAGGTTGAATTCTATCCTCAGTATACTGAAAGATTTTAAATGGTTCCAACTGACTTGTTCACCTGTACAAAGTGTTTCACCATAACTCCATTTTGAGCCTATCCAAATGCCTTCTGTTTTATCCAAATTAATGCTTAAGCCAGATATATGTGAGAATGTTTTAAGCATATTTAGTGTGTTATTCAATGAGTATCTATCATCAGATAGGTATAAAGTTGAGTCGTTGGCATAGGAGAGCCGGCATCTTAAGCTCATCGCATTTTGTGATTAAATCAAATATTAATCTAGTTGACTCTCCGGTGTACTGACCTTTCATAAAACCAAGTTGAGTATCTGAAATTAGATTGGAAAGAACCACCTTCAGTCTATTAGCAATTACAGTGGAGCCAATCTTTGCATCCACATTGCTTGAAGATATTGGTCGCCAGTTTTTGTTTATATATTTCTTAGGTTTGTTTTGTTTGGGTATGCATGTAATAATTCCAAGTCTTTGGGTAACTGAAAGCTCATTTGATTCGTAGCCGTAATTCAATAAGTTAATCAGATAGGATGCAATATCATTCCAAACGAATTTATAGAATTCTGTGGTGAAGCCATCAGAACCTGGGGTCTTATTGTTTGTCATAGATTTTAAAGCCTTTAGACCTTCGGAGGTTGACAATGGCCCTTCGGGAGAGTCTCTGTCATTGTTGTTTAAAACATTTAAAAACGGATTATTTTTATCAAAAAATGTTTCATCATCTTCTACAGACCTCTTGTTTGTTAATTTTGAAGAATATAGATTTTGGTAGAAAGTTTTCTGCTCAAATAAAATATCGCATTTGTCCATAGTTTCTGATCCGTCATCCTTTACTAAAGTAGGGACAGTTTTTCTGTATAATGACGTTTTTCTAAATTACAAAAGTACTTTGTCAGGTTCTCCCCCTCAATTTTCCATTTTGATTTTGCCCTCATCAGTGTTTCCTGTACTTTTTTTTCTCTGATAGTTTTAAGTTCAGTCTCGAGTGTGTCCATTTCTGTCAAAACCGAGGTATCCCATCATCTAATTTAATATTTAGAGAATTTAAGTTGCTTTCTATTTCTTGCTGCCTTTTGTCACATTTTTGTTTTACGAATGGTGCGTATGCTATAGTTTTACCCCATATCATAAGTTTCAGAGTTTCTCCAAAAAGTTGGTCATTAATGATGAACATTGGTTTATTATTATTATTATTATTATTATTATTATTATTATTATTATTATTATTATTATTATTATTATTATTATTACTGCTGCGCTCCTACTGTGGTTGTGAAAATTGTATTGGTCTTCTGGTTCGGCTATAACCTGTTTAATAGATTTTACACATTCTGGGTTTATTCAGTAGGCTGTTGTTAAACTTCCAAATACCTTTTCTACTGGGTTGATTACTGAATGAAACTTAGCTCAGTTCCAAAGCTTTCGGGCATTGCCCTTCTTCAGTGGATTAATGACACAGTTTTACATCCTATCTGTTTTGCGTCCTTTCTACTAAACACAAGATATTTACAGTATTGACGTTAGATGGAAAACGTCATATGTGAAGCGTCATTTCTTACCACGATACATTTGCTACAGGACTGAAGCAACGTTCAACAGACATTAAGGAAAATGTGAACAGAAACAATTTGGTAAAAAACGTCCTGTACAATTTTGTTGGTTTATTTATATTTTATGATATATGTTTGGTGCAATTGCATGCTATATCATATATTAGATATGGTGATGTCTCCAAAAATTGTTTTAAAATTTAAATATTTAATAAACTCACTTTTAAAGAATATATTTCCGGGCAGTTATTTTCACTGTTGTGAAGTACAGCCTCCAAAAAAACCCAAATAATAAAAGTTCTTTTTTGCGGCATATATGAGCTAAGTGTCGTAGTTTTGATGTATTGTTTCATAGAGAAATAAGAGTGAAAGTTTGGTAAATAGGTTAACCTCTTACCTAACCCGAAAAGCAGAGGACCCTTGAAAAACAAAATTCTTGAATAACTAAATGTTTTCAGTTTTTGCGTCAAAACATAACCTATCACGATCTCGTTTTGAGTGGATACCGGTCATTTCCAGCAATAATTCAACACGTATTCACCTTGAATTGATGCATGAAATCCGCTAGTCCAAACATGGCCTGAAAGTCCGTAATATAAGTTTTTGGTTTAGTACGTCCTTTCAAAGGACGTACCAAACCAAAAACTTATATTACGGACTTTCAGGCCATGTTTGGACCAGAAACCCGCCAACTGAATCAGATTGTAAGACGCTATCTCTAAACTGTAGCTTTGGCGAATGGAAGGAAACAATACATAAAGCTACGGTTCGGACGAGCGCACATAGTAAAATTTGGTTGCATTTCAAGAGAAGAGAGTCCGGGCACCCCTTCCTAATAATTCCAATCAATAAGAGTACAAAGGCGGTAACTGCAAAGAGATGTCATTCGACTGTCGTTCGATTTGATGATGGAAACGAAATAGATGGAACCAACAGAAGGTGGAATCCATTTGATTTAAACACTTTAAATGTACATTCATAGCTGATCAATTGCTCAATACATTTGAAATCCTTTCTGCCTTTCATTTATTGTTTTCCCGTTCGCATATCGTTCTCTGCAGCCAGTAAAAAGATATAATGGTATTTTGTTTCACTTGGGCTAGTTGGATCCTGTTTTCTCGAGACATTAAACTCTGACTTTGATACCTTCACAATTACATAAGTAAATTGATCGGTATTGTAAAGAATTTTATCCAGAAAAATTCATTGATCTCCTATAGTTGTCAAAGCGACAAAGCTCTTTGTTGGCAAAACAAAAGCCCACCCTGCAGCTCACGTTTTCCTTCACTATTGGAGGGACATTCACAAGAAAGGCAGCATCAAAGAATTTAGACAGATTCAAGAAACATGAAGGTAACTAAACATTTATAAATTCTATTGTTCTTGATAAAATTTTTTCTAACTATGTTTTTTAGAACTTTGTAGTTGTGATAGTGGACGCCAAATATCTGTTTGAAAATAACTGAAGTTCTATCATTAAAATTGGAACTATTCAAATCTTATGAGTTGCCATGTGGCATCAGTAGTTTGTGCTTTTCTCAGAGAAAGAACTTTAGTATCTGCTGGTATAGTTTCTGATGCTTTAAAGTTGACCGGTATACGTCGAAATACATTGGGTTTTTTCAGAAGCCATTGAACTTATAATAAAAATATCATGGTAAAGAATTGAAGTTATAAAGAATAAACGTTTATTTAAAAAAAAACTGCATGTAATATTTATTTTTTGTGTTTCAGTTGCAAATACCCAAATAACAAAAAAGTAGTGTTTTTTTGTTAAGATATAAATTCCATGCCCACTTTTCGGATTTTTCAGTTATAAAACAAAATTTCTGGCAGCAGTTTTTCTTACAATGCAACTAGGAATTTAACCAATTCAGTCTTATTTGGTAGAGCTCAAGATTGAACTAGTTAAGTTTCTAGCTCCCCGTGGGCTTCCATGGAAGTGAAGCAGTGCTTGTTTACTGTAGTAAGTCGCACTGCAAGTTGACGGTGCACTTGTCTTCAACCAATGCTAAACCTGCTTGGATGGAATTAGTACGTTGTGGAGGCTGATGGCTGTTCGCCGCTGCACGGTGGTTCTCTCCAGGTACGGTACTCCGGCTTCCCCACCCGTAAAATTGTCTGACACGAGGTGACCCTGGCTGTTGAAAGTGTTGATAACCGCAAATAAATAAATAAATAAATAAATAAATAAATAAATAAATAAATAAATAAATAAATAAATAAATAAAGATTTCTGACAGGATTATTGGCTCGTAAAGTCAGAAGTTTTCTCTTCTCCTAGGTCAGCTAACCGAAAGTCCTGGCTTCCCGACAGAGTAAGACGCGACGTTCGTATAGCTGAACTCTCTATTCTCCCACTTCGACAAATCGTCGGCTGAGTGTTAGAATGTTCTATGTCCCATAGGGGACATAGAACATTCTAGCACTCAGGCGACGAAATGCCTGCTCTACGACTCTGTATTTTAGTTCGTGTTAAATGTTTTGAAGAATTCTCTTATGTCTTCTCTTCCTCCACCTTATCCTGACACATTGCCGTCATTAGTTCCTTGTCATTCAAACACTCCAGCTTCTAACCATTTCATCATCATAGAATACACGGTAACACCAGTTTTCCAGATTGCGTTCGGCGGGTAGTGGTTAACAGTTTCGATGTAAACAATTCAGTTTCGCCTAGTAACGGGAAAAAATCTGGCCTGGTTCAAATCGGCCGAGATTGGCGCCATATTAGTCGATTTTGAAGTCATATTGGCTGAGCTTGAAAATGGGCAATTATGGGGAAGAAAACCATAAGTAATAAATACCGACTGATATACGTGGAGAGTGTATTATCATTAAATCACTCACAGAGTGGAGATTCTACCCAAGCAACAATTGCAAATTTGCTGCAAAGCATAACAAGCACAAGCAAAGTTCCAGCTAATGGACCTCGGGGTTAAACCCGGAGGTCCATTGGCTGAAATATTGCTTAGGTTTTTTGTCCATATCAGTGTACAGAATTTGAAAGTGATACTTTGAATGGTAACCCCACTCCATGGGTGATTTAGTTACAATCCACTCTCCACGTACTGCGTACATGTGGATGCATCACTTTTCAAATTAAGCTTATGAATTTTGCAGATATTCGTATTCTTTCCGAATTTCCCAAAGGATTTCGAATCGAAACAATTCGGTGAGAGGATGTCAAATCGAATTGAATCACGAAGCTTCAACAGGCCTCATAATGCATCACACTTATTGCGGAAATCAACGTCATGAAATTAACGAAAATATTCAGCAATGCTATGTGCGGCCATTTTCTGCCAAAAGTTTCACGATCTCACCCAACTATAAGAAAAACATATCTTCGCCGATGTCCAGAAATGCGTTTACACTTTGAAATCAGTTGGGTTAAAGATCAACCCAAATGAATTGGGTTGTGTGAATATGAACCCAATTGGCTTCATATTCATTCAACCAAAATCACTGGGATTAATGTGTAACCCAACTGATTTTAGATTGTAGTGATTCGGCGCAAACTTGCCGATTATGAAGACTTGGGCTGATATCATCAAGGATATCCCTGGGGATACGTTGGATAACATAAAAGTCGTCCCAAAATATGTTTACCAAAGAAGTATTGTGTCTGAACTTGATCTACATGTTCGACACGTCACGAATCCAATTCTGATATATGTCGACGGGTGATGAGGCGCTACTTTTTCCGGACAGGCCCGGGGTGTCCATCAAATCCAGGTGTTTGCGAATGTTTCTCCCAGCTTGTTCCTGTCAACCTCAGTTCTCACGAAAAATGATTTTTTTGTACTCGATGGTGTTGAATGTTAGTGAAATGTCCAAGTACCTGTTGTGGTTTCATATTAGATGGGAAGTGATCTGACTGGTTTCGAACCCCACTAAGTTTGTATTCTTCATGCGCTAGAGTTTTAGGCAAAGGTTTGATTCTTCTTATGGAGTACTGCTAGGAGGGTTCTGACAACTGCATTTTGCATGAAGCTCAGTCTTCTTATCTTCCTTCTTTTTCAGAGGTGATAGTTGAAGGTATGGCAACATTTGAGTGACCACTCCCTAGTGTCTGCTTTTACGGAATCGTTTCATATAACGTGCTGCCTGTCTTCATATTCATGCAAGCTTGTTCAAACTTGAACACTGCAGCATCTTTACGTCAAATAAATGAAACTCAAGTATTGTCATAATTTCCTGGGTGACACAAACTGAAGAAGAAAATCTATTGATGGACCAAATATGAGAAGTAAAATTGCCAGAATAACATCAAGTGATGTAGATAATTTTTCAGGATTCAATTTCCATGCGTCGTTGATATTTCATCGGTGCGCTTATATATCTATTTACGCTAAACATAGTAACCAATTTAACTGTTTACCGTCAAGACAATTTTAGAGGTTCCAAATACCTCAAGTCATATTTCAGAGTGTTACAGTGTTCAAATCAGAGAGTAGTTATCATATAAGAATTAAAGATAATTATCTGTCGCTTTATTGGAATATAAATGTGGGATGAGCGTGTTGATTTGTATATATATGTCCAATATTCATACCCCAATGAAGCGACAGACAATTCATTTCAGTTTATATAATTTAATTTAGAGTGTTGCTTGTATTATATTGTACCCTTGTTGCAACGCTCTTTGTAAGAAAAGTTGCAAAATGTATTAATTATTACAAAATGCAACTACATGGATGGGAAAAACGCTGCAAAATGTAATAATTGTTACAAACTGAAACGAAATAGACTCGACAAGAGTTGCATTATGTAATAAACTTTTTTAACCCTTTACCTAACATGAAAAGCAGACGACACTTGCAAAAAAAAATCTTGAATAACTAATTTTTTTCATTTTTTGTCTCAAAAACATAGGTTATGACCCCCCGTTGGAACGAGCTCAACGAGCTCGTTCCAACGAGGGGTCATAACCTATGTTTTTGAGACAAAAAATGAAAATATTTTGAAAATTAATTGGCGATTTTTGAGAATAGCGCTGGCCGGTTTTGACCGTTACGTTGGGTAAAGGGTTAATTAATTAATGAATTAAGTTTAAGTTAGGCACATTCCGGTCACTTCTAGCCAAGGACTCAGTTCGTCCATTTCTCAACCCACCATACAGACACTATCTTCCTTTATCTGGACTTCACCCTCGAGTAAACCAAAGGGTGAAAGGAAAGAGAAATGTTTGAGGAGGAGGTGACAGAACCTGCCACTCCCCTTCTCCAGTCTCGCCAAACCATTATCAGAGTTAGCTGTTAACCCCAGCGGGTTCGTAAAAACCAATGACTCATTTGCCAAATGGCATTATAATAGATATAAGTTCAAGGACTTTCTCCAAGTTCAGGTTCATCAACGCCATTCACAACCAACCTGGAAGTTGAGAAGCTGTAGAGCACCGAAGGCAGCGTTCCGCTGACATGTGGAGGAGAAAAGCATAGTCACCGAAGCGGATATTGCCAGCCCAAATACGCAAAGGAGACGAGCTGGCGCTCCCTCTTGCCTCCAAAACAAAAGAAAAAAGAAATACGATTGTGTGGTAAATGGGTTCATCTGGGTCTCCACTACACAAAAACGTGACTTTTGAATTTTGATCTGTTGAGTTCACTGTAAAAAATACTGTTAAAACTACGGTCAAAGTACTGTCAACCAGTTGCCGTTGTATGTACCGTAAAGTATTTGGCATTAACTGTTACTGCTCTAATTGGGAGCGCGGTGGTTCAGTGGTTTCGACAATGAACTTCAAGCCACGGTTCAATCTTTGCCAGGGGTAACTGCGTTATGTCCTTGGGCAAGGCACTGAATCCCGATTGCTAACGCGGGGACATGGTGGCCCTATATACTAAGGTGTAATGCACGTCGATGGTGCACCTATCTTCAAACAATGTTAATCCTGCTTGTGTGGAGTTAGTACGTTGAGGGGTCAGACATTTGCTCGCCGTTGCGCGGTGGTTCTCTCCGTGTACTCCGGCTTCCTCCAACCGTAAAACTGACCAATCATTTACCATAAGTTAAGTACAAATGGCCCCGTTTGTTGCATATTATTTAGAGAACAAACTCCAGATAAATGTTTAAACCCTCCAAACACTAAATAATTTACCATAACCAAAACACAAAGTTACCTGTTAATTGCATATACGTCACCATTCTTGTCATCATTTATATTAACCACCCTTTAGTATAAAGTTTGTAAATGTAAGTAGAGTTTGGGAAAAAATCATGATGAATAATTTATGAGTGTACCACCCAGTGAATGATTGTAGTTTGATATGGACGGGCAAATCTCTGGTGCTATCGGGAAACCTATTCGGTGAGTGTTAAGAAGACAGCCTATCAGACTATGCCACTTCCTTACAGCGTAATGATTGCTAGCATCGAGACGTACCGAAGACGCGTCACGGAAATAGCCGAGATGAAGTAAATTTCTAAGAATAGTGAACTTCAATTCAACTAATTTTCTACACTTATCACATCACTATGAATGTACTCTCCTATCAGTCTGCCAATGCCAAGGCCGGAAGAATCAGGTGATGGAGAGTTGATAACCCTTTAAACGCTGGTGGTATCTTCCATGCCAGTTCAATGGCAGAAATTAGAAGAGTCAAAATTCATTATTTGGGGTAGACCAATCAATATTTTGAAAATACTGATTGGTCTACCCCAAATATTTACTGAACAGCCACCCCATTTAATGACGTGTCATGTTCCTGGCTGGAAAAGCAGCTGATCGGGTTCAAAGGATTAACGTGTTTTCCCCAAACGCAAAGTGGATATTGAATTTGTTTTTATATCCAGTTTGAAAGATTAAATTTGTGTTACCAATACAACAACAACAACTTCTTACTCCCCCCCCCCCCCCCCCCCCCGATATAGCAAAGACCTCGGTTCGTCCTGTTCGTCTATATATTCGTCGGTCCGAACTTTGTTTATGGCATAACTTGAACAATAGCTAACGAATTTCAATTCTTTTTTTTTTGGTATATATCTCTATAACAACAATGTCTACGTCAAGTTCGATGACCACCGATATCTCTTGAAAGTTATAGGAGTTATGGCCCTTTGTTATAAAAAAAATATACCGTAAAACTTGTTTATGCCATAACTTGAACAATAGTTAACGGATTTCAATTTTTTTCGGTATATGTCTCTATAGCAACAATATCTACATCAAGTTCGATGACCACAAATATCCGCTGAAAAGTATGGGAGTTATTGTCCGTTGTTTAAAAAATAATGTTTAATACCTGTTTATGGAATAACTTTAACAATAGTAACCGGATTTCAAGTCATTTTTGTGTATGTCTCTATAGCAGCAATGTCTACGTCAAGTTCGCTGACCAGCGATATCTGATGAAAATTATTGTTAGTTATTGTCGTTTGTTAAAAAATATTGTGTAATGCGTGTTTATGGAATAACTTAACGCTTTACCTAACATGAAAAGCAGACGACACAAAAAAAATTCTTGAATGACTATTTTTTTTCATTTTTTGTCTCAAAAACATAGGTTATGACCCCTCGTTGGAACGAGCTCAACGAGCTCGTTCCAACGAGGGGTCATAACCTATGTTTTTGAGACAAAAAATGAAAAAATAATGAAAATTAATTGACGATTTTCGTGAATAGCGCTGGCCGGTTTTGGCCGTTACGTTGGGTAAAGGGTTAAACACTAGTAACCGAATTTCAATTTTTATTGGAATATATCTCTTTAGGAACAATGTCTTCCTCAAATTCGATAACCGCCGTTATCCGATGAAAATTGTCTGAGTCACTGCACTTTGTAAATAAATATCGTGTAATGCTTGTTTATGGCGTATATATTTGTTTGAGGAGGGGATTGGAATCGCTTTGCGATGCCTTTTTTGTTCAGTATAATAACAATAATGATAACCTGGTTCGAGGTAGACATTGCTAAATAGATAGTTTCCCCTTGGATTCATTGTCATCCCCAGCATTCATTGTCTTCCCCGGCTACCGCCTCAGGAGACAGTGTGTTCATCGGGTGACAATCTGCAATGCGTACCTCGAACCAGGTAATCATTTTTATAATACCTTGTTTGACAGAACTTCACATTTATGAACCTGAACGAGTTGTATTTCTAAGAGGAATCGTTTATTACATTTGTATTGTTTTTGAGTACTATTGAACCGGATAAGTATTATTGTTGGGCTTGTCGTGACCCTTTGCTTATTACGGATACCAAAAAATAACCCTTTGAACCCAAAAGGTCACTTTTCTGGTCCATAATGGTGACAGGACCAGAATTCATAAAGTAGATAATTGCTCAGTGAATTTGTGTAGTGGACTAATCAGGATTTGTAACGTGCAACCCAGCCCTTAGGCTGCATGTTGAAAATCTTGATTGGTCTTCCCCGAACTAACGAATGTAGCCTCTTCCAATTAATAACACAGCACTGACGTGGAAGATACCATCAAGGTTCAAAGGCTTAAAACATGTAAGGTACATTTGGAACCCGTGTTTTTGTCTTTATACTCTGAAAACTTGTGTGGTCAGAGTTTAGATTATAAGTGGACTTTAACGCCGAAATCATGTTTTATTGCAGATATACGTGAAGAATTTGATCTTGAGCTGTTTGTTAGCAATTTGTTTTGGTAAGTAAAACAGTGAAGAATATTTGTATACAAAGTTCAAGTGCAATTTAAGAATAAAAATCGAGAAAATTTCATTAAAACAAGCTAGCTTTCCATAAGAATGAGAAAACAAAATTGAATGAAGTAAAAATACAGAAATTCAGAGAAAACTGGATTGAGAAATCCGCATTTTTAATTTTTTTTTTATTCAGACAAAGATTTATATGCAGAACACAAACACAAAACTAAACAATAGCAAATACAACTGATGAAGACTTTGTGAACATTTGTATACAAGTAGTCAGGTGGCTTATAATAGCATACATATGTATATGGTTGTTGCATACTTTCCCATCTAGTCTCACCGGTCTTGCAGAATGATTTTGTAATAGTTTAACCCTTTACCTAACATGAAAAGCAGACGACACTTGCAAAAAAAATTCTTGAATAACTAATTTTTTTCATTTTTTGTCTCAAAAACATAGGTTATGACCCCTCGTTGGAACGAGCTCGACGAGCTCGTTCCAACGAGGGGTCATAACCTATGTTTTTGAGACAAAAAATGAAAATATTTTGAAAATTAATTGGCGATTTTTGAGAATAGCGCTGGCCGGTTTTGGCCGTTACGTTGGGTAAAGGGTTAATATGGAAGTAACCCCATCATCCCAATAACTGTCTGTAGGCCTGCTTTGAAAATCAGCATCTTGCCTGTATGTAAATATGAAGACCCACCTGATGAAATTTCATTCAAGAACTTTAAAAACTGTGTAAAACAAATGTCTGAGGAAATGGACATTATACGAATATCTGCGAAACCAGAAGAAAGTAAAAGAATATGCTTCGCTGTCATCTCACACTGACGTGGAATATATTTTGGCTGCATATCAGCTTCTGATAGGACGTTGTGCAGCCAATATGACAATCAATTGTTAAGTACAACTGAATCTTGTTTTAGCGTGCACAAAATTCAACAGATAACTAGGCTTATTATATGCCTGTGTAATTTAACCGCGAAATATCACTACTGTTTGACGATTTTTTCCTGGTCCCCGGAAAATCCACAGTATGGAATCCGATTCCGTATCACTATAGTATGAATTCGCATAATTGGCTGTTCCGGTCGCAGGGAGTACTTTAAAGCACTAGAGGGTCCCAGATTTACTCTGAGGATATTGAATTTTAAAATTTTTTCTCGGAGGACGCCCCCCGAACTCCCACTAATGGGAGGGGATATCGTATGTCTGAGCTGAAGATGGGTCGGGTGGGTCTAGCCTGCTGGTGTGGGTTCCAGGGAGGTCCATACCTACTCCCACACCAGGCCTATGGCCTTCGGATATGCCTGTGGTATATATCGACCTGCAACCCCTGAAAAAAGTATGCTTCCCCTCAATAGGAAGTCATAGCTACGCCCCTGGTTGTAGCCAAACTCTCTGGCATTCGGTTCAGTAGCTAAAAGGAATTCGACGTTGTTATTGTCTATTTGTTTACCCAAAATTCGTAGAGTTTCCGCGCAGACTACCGTTAATGAAATGTGATGTCCCTTCACTCACAAAATATACAAATATTTTTTCGTGCTCCAGTTATAGATATTCCAGCCAATAACTATTTAATTCACATTTGAGCCATCAAGCCATTGTGTCAAGGTGATAGATTGGATTTTCGATTTAGTTGTTTGAATGTGTATATATCTTTCATAATTTTTTCTCATTCGCGCCAAAGGTATAAGAATGTGCGTTTGTATGGTGAACACCAAAAACCGATTTGTCACGTAAACAGACCAGCGATAAGTCATGCGCAGCTATTTAAGCTTGGAATTTTATGTCCATTACCGCGTCTCTGTTTAAAGGTTCTGAAATTCTAAACGAGCGCAAAAAACCCATACTGTTTTGGATATTGACGACCATTGATTTTGATCTGGACCTTTGGGCAAAAACAAATAAAGAAATTTCGGAAATTTATCGTAGGAACTGGAACACCATTCGGACCCACCACATAACAAATAGGAAAATACAGGACATTTTTACTTATAGGCTAGACACTAAAGATTTATCTATCATGAACTATGAATTGAGGAAAACAATTATTAAATCTCAGAAAAATAAATTTAAAATTTATTAAAGCTACGGCTTCATTTTACGTAACAAAGAAACAGAAGAACTAAGATTTTATCACTTTTCACAAAATAATGCCCGGGTTCTTGATAGGCCACCCCTTATAGAACATGCAGTAGATTTTAGGAAAGAAAGACCATGAGCAGGAAGACATTTTAGAATAGGCCAGGCAGCAAAGACCCAACTCTTAATGGATTGTCCATAAATTGACCAATAAAACTTTTTATGTAAACAAGATTAAAAATCATCTAATCGGAAAATATTTTGGAAAATCATTCAATTGTTGCTCTTGTCAAAGATCAGTATGACCATTTTGTGTATGATGGCAATCTCTGTTTATTCCGGTGTTTAGCCCTATGGAGCGGTTCTACTTACCACACTTTGAATACATGACGTGTACAGTCCATGAAAGATCCGGTTTCCATCACCCCTGATTTCTAGTGCTAAACTAGGGGTGACGAACCCGGTTTGCGTTACTATCTGCATTGGGTAAATACCAAGTGTGACCAATTAACCAACCACGCTATCAGTGCGTCCTGACAAAAAAATCACACCTCGCGAATTGAATGTCGAACAGACAAGATTTGAATCAATCAAAAGAAAACTATTTTGTTCGAAAATGCATAACCATAATAAAATTATTAGTTTGACTGGCTCAGGTGTGGAAAAAGTGTCAATAATACGACATTTTAATCCGCGGAGAGCTATTCTGTTTTCGACACACTGACATGACCGTAATCTTGCCCATCAATTATTACCAAACATTGAGGCGCCGGCACATTTTTGTGTGACATCCCACCAATGCTCGCTGCATTCTGAAAAAAAAATTCGTACAACATCTTAGCGTGGAACCACGGTGGTTTGCATTCGCAGCACAAATGTGTATTTTTAAAAAAAACATTAATTGGTTGTGTTTGTGTTCATTGCCGTTCATTTAAATTCATCCACTCTTGTTTTTATTAAACCTGTGGGAAAATATGAACGTGGGACGGTAAACTTTATCGAGGGGTCGGTTGCACTCATTACAATTTGAGCCCACCAAGTGAAAATTTTATAAACGTTGTTGTAAATGACACATTCACACAAATAAATACGGGAATGCTGGTACTCTAAGGGTATAACGGAAAGCTAAAATTTAATAGAAATAAGTTTTAAAAACAAAAGATGAGGCTTGTTACTGGTGTACATTGTGGTCTTCATAAACCGTGGAAGGTCCAAGAATAAACAGGTTGGGCATATCTCTATTAATTATCGGCTGTTGGCAACATCCAACCACCCCCCTCCCGAAAAATTAGGTCTCTCCCACCAACCTTTAATACCACCATAAACACTACCTATTTCACCCAAAGCGAGCTATCACTTGTCAGAGAATCAACGAATTAAGGCTTGAATTTAATCACCCAGGTTTTGGACCTCCTCATAAAAATTTGTACTGATCTGTGCTTGTGATATATTGACATCCTGTTCGCTCTCATTAACTGGGATCGAATAAATACATTTTCAAACGATAACCCCCACACCCCCCCCCCCCCCCAAAAAAGAAAAATCACCAGCAAGTTTAATTATTAATTCACCATAATATTGTCGAATATGGCAATTGTTTAAACTTAATTTAAAGTCAAAACATCAAAACACAGCCTTCAAGATCAACGTAGACCTCACGTATCAAAGTCGTTGCTCATCACGTGCATTTTAGTTTGATTACCACTAAATCACTGTGTGCGTGTGTGTGTGTGTGGGGGGGGGGGGGGTAGGGGGGGGTTATTTATAAGTTTAATAGATTAGCAAAAAGGCCATCCGTCTTTCAGTGGTTGTGGGTGGCTCCTAAGATTTTATCCAGAAATCTTAAGAATTAATCGCCACAACCAGTGATGTGGAAATCCCCCCCCCCCCCCAAAAAAAAATAAAAATAAAAAAATTAAAAATAAGAAATTACCACACTCCCGTGACCCCCTACCCACCTCCACTGTTAATTTTTCTGAAGTTTATTCCAAGGGTATAAACTTAGAGAGAGGTCTAAAAACTACTTTTCTCTGAAATGAAGTAGAGTTAGTTTATTCACATTGCTAAATGATATCGTACAAAACAACAGGCTGTTGAGAGCCGGTAAACAAAAGAAGCTTTAACCCTTTACCTAACATGAAAAGCAGACGACACTTGCAAAAAAAATTCTTGAATAACTAATTTTTTTCATTTTTTTGTCTCATATATTTATATTTATATATTGGTGTTTAAGGTCACATATTTATGCACAATGGCTAATCGTGACCGTGACAGTTTTACGGGTGGAGGAAGCCGGAGTACCCGGAGAGAACCACCGAGCAACGACGAGCAGCTGTCAGCTCTCCAACATCGTAACTCTGAACTCTGCACCGCAGCACAGGCAGGGTTAGATTGGTTGAAGACATGCGCACCCTCGACGTGCAGTACGCCTCAGTACACAGCGTCATCGTGCCCCCAGGTAGGCAATCGGGGTGAAGTGTCTTGCCCAAGGACACAACGCGGTTGCCCCAGGTGGGATTCGAACCGAGGACCTCTCGGCTTGCAGCCTGCACCTCTACCAACTGAGCCACCGCGCCCCCATTTTTTGTCTCAAAAACATAGGTTATGACCCCTCGTTGGAACGAGCTCGTTCCAACGAGGGGTCATAACCTATGTTTTTGAGACAAAAAATGAAAATATTTTGAAAATTAATTGGCGATTTTTGAGAATAGCGCTGGTCGGTTTTGGTCGTTACGTTGGGTAAAGGGTTAAACAATAACAAGTAGTAGTTCAATTATGTCACTGTTCGCTAATATCCCTGCCGTGACTGTCTCATTAAAAGATTATTGCCACAGGTTTTAATTACTGAACAAACTATTGTCATCATCTTCACGTGTAAGTTCAATAGACTTTGTGAGGTGTGACTTTATCCACAGTCGATTTTTATTGGGAGTTTGTGACAAAAGTGTTACATTCTTGGTTTGCAGGACTCTATTGTAAGGTTAATAATTTGTCTTCAATACGTTGAATGAGATGATGGACGGCATAGGTTAATTATGACGCATACACTCAGAGTGAAGTTTCCTCTCGCACAGTTTCTTATTTTAGTTCAGAAGTCTCTTTAATAACTTTTTTTTAAATATACTTTTTACCCAGTTTCTCACTGAACTTGATTATTTATCTGTGTGGAATTTACTCTCTGTGGGTGTTTTCAAATCTGTTCAATATGACATTGTACTCTGCAGAGATTGCACCAGGCTACTAGTCAAAAAATAGGTTGTCCACGCATATAATATGAGGTTTGATTCGATTTAACAGAATGACGACCCCCATGACCCTCCCTGGCTACATCCTTGTCGTCTTGGTTGAGGCCGAAACGCCCAGACTAGAATGCGAAATGTCCAATTCATCAAGTCCATGGGAAAATATTTGCTTTTTACTGTATTCATTTTTAGCATTACTGTTCCAATGTTGCAGGCCCAGCTCTTTTTAAGATGGAGTAAATACGTTGCCGTCTGCGTTCGGAAATTTTATACTTTTAAATTTCAGAATTAAACTTGCTCGCCAAAGGCTCGTAAGTTTAATTCTGAAGCCTACTCGTAGAAAAAAAGTTTTAATTCCGACACAAGACGTTCATTAATTTGCCGCTCCCCTCTACTGAGGAGGCCTTCATTCCCCCTGTCCCACATGTGTCATCCCAACCCCACTGTCCCTTCTAATCTCCCAGCACTCGTTTTATAATATTTCTCGTTGGCACTTTCTTAATCTCACCAACTATCATATTAATATTAATGCCTAATAAGTAAACGTCGCGTAACGTGATGGACAGGTGTGACAGGAATGATAGTCCGTAGGAACGTTAGTCCATCCGGACTATTATTCCGCGGAATTATAGTCCTAGGTCTAACATTCCTAGGAAGAGTAGTCCGGCGGATTACCATTCCTAGGAATGTTAGACCTAGGACTATAATTCCGCGGAATAATAGTCCAGAGGGACTAATTTTCCTACGGACTATCATTCCTGTCACACCAGCATTGACAATAACAGCCAAGCAAGCCTATAATGGCACAATACGTCTAAATATGAATGATGTCACATCTCTCAGTCGATCGATATTTTCCTCCAGATTTCAAATTTGATCGAAATTTAATTTTGGATTTAATTTGAAAACACATTTGTTTCGCGTGTTTTCCTTTGTGTCTTGGATAGATAATGTATCAAACTTAGGACGTGACAGGCAGAAAGTAAAGAAAGACAACTTTGATGAATAAAGTCTTGCCAAGAATTCGCATCTCGAAGATATTTTTCATCATCCAACTTTCCAAATTTCGCCGTAGATTGATCAGACACTAGTCAAGTTACCCAGTTTGTCAACAAATCAGACCATAGTTCTGTAGTTTTTTTTTAATTTGAATACTCGATTTATTCTACAAGATATGCCCGTCTAGTTGTAACTTATGCTGTTGAAGTTAATTTTTATTTTCCTTGAACTTGTATATAACTGTCATGTTTCTAAAGTCTATATTTGATGATGTTCAAAGCTATTTTAATTACCGTAATAAAAGAAGATAAATTAATTTGAATTGCTGGTTTTTGTTATGTTATAACACCCTCAACAATCCCAGTTTTCACTCTGGTATAAATAATTAACATTTTCTCATTCATCTCAACACGGACAGCCAGCTTGTTTATTACCATGGAGACTGAAATAGTTCCATTGCAGTCAATGATTGACAGAATCTATTTATAGGCTGACTGATCGTAATTACCCTTGATTAACAGGACTCGGATTTTTAATGCACTGTACACGTAATGACTACAACTCAGGCCCTGTATAGTAAATACACAGATCTCCCCAGGGATAACATTCCAATTGTGAAATTAGATGACCCCCCCCCCCCCCCCCCCACAGTTGAAAAGTATTTGAAGTAAATATTGAAATATTTGAACTCATACTGGAAGATGATGAAGTTATTGCTAAAATTGTACATAGGTCTAATAGAAATTTTGAGAATACCATGTATGTCAATTTGTTTGAAACTCATGTTTGTTACATCACTGACATTGATCAATATTGTAAAACCTTTTCTTGTCGTAAGTGTGGTAAATTGTGGAAAACGGGATTTAGACTGAATCGCCATGGGCTCTCTTGTACTGATGATGTGTCTTATAAGTATGTTGGTGGTATCCATCATACCATTTTTGAAAAATTGCAGAAGGTATTGTTATTCCAGAACACTTACGGTCATATCCCTATAGGGCTGCATTTGATTTCGAGTGTTATTTTGATAAAACTTCTCTCCCCACTTCTACTGATACTCTTGTCTGGGAAGCTCAACACAAACCCCTCAGTGTTAGTGTATGTAGTAATGACCCCGGTTTTGATAGGCCCAAATGTTTTATTACTGATGGCGACACACAGACATTGGTTGAAAATACGATGAATTATTTCATAGAAATTTCTCAGAAAAGTTACTCACTCATGCACTGGATTCACATGACCACCATATTATCTCTTAGGCAAATGTTTCGAGATGCTTTGGCACAGGAAGGTACAGATGATTCTAAACCCCACCCATTTGAAAAGTTGTCTGCAGAATTTGATCATTACATGAAGGAAATGTCCGTCTTAGGTTTTAATTCTGGAAAATATGATGAGAACGCGATTAAACGAGAATTGATGGCTATCTGAAAAAAAACATAACCCACTGTCTTTTGTAGTTAAAAAGAGTAACAACTTTATGATTTTGAAAACAGATCATTTGAAAGTTTTGGATATTTGCAATTATTTAGCCCCTGGATTTAGTTATGATAAATTTCTTAAGGCTTTTGGGTTTTTAGTTACTAAAGGGTTTTTTCCCTATGAATGGATTGACTGCATTGATAAATTGGACGCTACCGAATTACCACCCCATGTTTCCATTTTAGCTCTTTAAAAAGGGAAAACATAACTGAAGAAGAATATGCTTACTGCCAGCAAGTTTAGGAGAAAAATGGGAAGAGGATATTTAGGAATTTCCTGATTTGGTACAATAATAGAGATGTCCTGCCATTCCTGGAGGCTATTGAGAAACAATCCCAATTTTACTTGGAAAGGGGGATCGATATGTTTAAGGAAGGCATTAGCGTTCCAGAACTGACGCTAAAAATATTTTTTTTGTATCGTCGACGAAGGTATATCCTTTGAGAACATCAACGCGAAGAACAAGGATCTTCATCATCTTATCAGGGACAACATTGTAGGGGAGGTGGGGGGGGGGGGGGGTCTATAATATTCAATCGTTATCACGAGACAAATGTTACTAGTATAAGAGGATTTAAATATGGCACAGAAGCAAAGGGATGTGGGGATGTTGTTGGCTATGATGGATATGATGGCAACGCATTGTACATGTGGTCATCAGTGCTGGAAATGCCAATAGGCTACTTCATTGGACGCAAGGAAGAGACAGGCGTTAAACCATAGTACTCCCAGTGTGGTCGGATAGCCCATCGGTGGCAGGAATTTATGTCTGCTAGGGACGGTGTCCACATCCGTCACGAATACAATGATACGGAAAAGAAGATTGGTAGACGTCAAGTGCCCATAGATGGTTGGTGTAAAAACACCAAAACTGTTTATCAGTTTCACGGATGTCACTCTTACCCAAGTAAAGCCAGCTGACTCGATGAAATTGTTAGGTAGTTCTGGATATGGGAAGACAGTCACCAACAAGGCAAAACATTGGAATGTAGTGTATTGTGATGAAGATAATGTGTCCAACCTCATCAACAATTTGGCCTTTCAGAAATTGAACACCCTCACTGAAGACCTTTATGAAATTGAAATGAATAAAAGTAGAATCAAACTTGACTTGCCGCATCACATTGTTTTTTTCGTATATCAGTATGCCAAGTTGCATATGCTCCAGTTCTGCTATGGTTGTTTGGATGTTTTTGTTGATCGAAGGGATTTTGAACTTTGTGAATCGGGCATCGAGAGCCCTTACATAGCCCCCGGATCCTACCTTGAAGAAGTAGTCAACCCAGAGATAAAAGAATCATTCTATTGCCAAGCCCATAAATGGTTACCCCCAGAAGCCTGTGACACCCATATGGAAGATTAGGTAAAAACTAAATTAAGGGGAGATAATTGGATACCATCTCAATGCTGCAGGGACAAGAAAACATTTGATAAAAGAACCCCGGATCTTTTCAAAATTGAATGGGTGGGAGAGGGGGTTATTGGATTGTGTAGCAAACCCTACTATTGTTTCGGCACATCAAACAAACTGAGTTGCAAAGGAATAAATAAAAGACAAAATGATTAAACAAAGGGAACATATTTAAAAGTAACCAAAGACAAACAGACAGGAACAGGAAATAATAAAGGCTTTAGACTTAATGGAAATGACATGTTCACTTACGTAGAGACGAAAGACGGTTTATCTTACTTTTATCCAAAACGACTAGTGCAAGATGATGGTGTATCAACTTTTACCATTGACAATTTAATTTCTTTCTCTATAACCAGTGAATATTCTTCCACAATGTCTACAGAAATCCAAAGGCAAGCATAATTCTTATATTCAAATTATTCCAATCAAGTGAAAAGTAAATGACTTAATTGTACATAATTGTAAATAGTTTATGGAAGGAAATTTGTTCTTCAACAAAAAATCAGTCATGTTGTACACTCCTTGAGTAGCCTAAGCCAATTTATTGCGAATGCTCAAAAATAGATTGTAGTTTACAAAATTGATTCCTGATATCCTTTAGGTTACGCCTATTGGAACCGTATGATATACAATTATATTTATTTCCAGAATACTAAAAAAATATGTTTAGTTTACAATATTGATTCCTGGTATCCTGTATGTAACCCCTATTGGAACCGAATGATATCCAATTACATTTATTTTCACAAAGCCCCCAAATTATGTTTAGTTTATAATGTTGATTTATGGTATCCCTTAGGTTACCCTTATTGAAACCGGATGATACCTAATTATATATTTTTGTTTATTTTAATGAAATGCTTAGGTTATGCCTACCAGTGGAGTAATTCATGTAAATGGAAAACTAGCTTGGCCTTTGTTCCGAAATTAAGAACGTATAAACTTTTTAAAAATAATTATGAAACAGAAACGTATGTTGTTATGAATATGGATCGGTCACATAGATCTATTTTTGCTCTGTTTAGGTGTGGTATTCTTCCTCTAGGGGTGGAAACTGGTCGTTTTAGAAACGAAGAGTTAACCCTTTACCCAACGTAACGGCCAAAACCGGCCAGCGCTATTCTCAAAAATCGCCAATTAATTTTCAAAATATTTTCATTTTTTGTCTCAAAAACATAGGTTATGACCCCTCGTTGGAACGAGCTCGTCGAGCTCGTTCCAACGAGGGGTCATAACCTATGTTTTTGAGACAAAAAATGAAAAAATTTAGTTATTCAAGAATTTTGTTTGCAAGTGTCGTCTGCTTTTCATGTTAGGTAAAGGGTTAAACCAACGAACATGTACACTATGTTCGTTAGATGAAGTAGAAGATGAAATACACTTCCTTTTAAAGTGTGACTTCTACGCTGAAAAACGTGAATATAACAGCATTGATACAACAAAATCTTCTCCAGGAAGCTTTCATAAAATAATAACTGAGTACACACGTCAGTGTGCTATCTTTGTCCATGATGCGTATATGAAAAGGAAGAGTTTTATGTACAAGTAATACACTCCAGTATTTAGTACTCATGTGGGAAAAATTTCCAATTTCTACATAACATGCCCTTTACCCAACGTAACGGCCAAAACCGGCCAGCGCTATTCTCAAAAAATCGCCAATTAATTTTCAAAATATTTTCATTTTTTGTCTCAAAAACATAGGTCATGACCCCTCGTTGGAACAAGCTCGTCGAGCTCGTTCCAACGAGGGGTCATAACCTATGTTTTTGAGACAAAAAATGAAAAAAATTAGTTATTCAAGAATTTTTTTTTGCAAGTGTCGTCTGCTTTTCATGTTAGGTAATTTTGTTTTCAGCGTGACATATAGGTCCAACAAGGCCGGGTGCGCAGTGTATTTGTTTTAATCATCATTTGTTAAAATGCACATGTCACGAAAATAAATGATTATACTACTACTACTGTTCTCAACTCATCATCATCATCATCATCATCATCATCATCATCATCATCATCATCATCATCATCATCATTCTCTGTTGAACAAACAATAAATTTCCTTCAACTTTTTTCTAGAAAATTAAAAAAAAAAAAAAATTAAAGAAAAAAAAATTCCTGTTGGGGGTGGTAATGCTCTCAAGTTATTTGATCATTATCTTCTGGTCAATGGTCAATAAGTTTGACCTGTCCCAAGTTGAGTACAAAATTCAGAGGGATACGTCTTACAGGATATCATATTGAAATTGAAAAGAGTCCTGGTACGAACTGTAGGGGGGTGGGAATGCACTCGAGCTATTTGATGTTTATCTTCTGGACAAATATCAAACAAACATTACCTTAGTTTAACAAATTTTCATCGACTTTTTGATTCTTGGTTGGGATTTGTGTTTGTTTTCTATAGGATTATAGGTTAAAGTTGGGAAATTTAGAAAATTAGTATAGAAGTCTATGGAAATGAAATACAATTGGAGTACACTAATCTGATTGGTTGATTAACTTTGATCTGATTGGTCAGTTTGGCGATCAAACTGCAATCTTGATCCTTAGACTGTAGGATATGGCCCACTGCAATTTATTCTGGCTTCGGACAGGTCAAGTTTGTTTGATATTTGTCAAGAAGATAAACATCAAGTAGCTCGAGTGCATTTCCATCCCCTACAGTCCGTACCAGGAATCTTCACAATTTCAATATAATATCCTGTAAGAATTGTCCCCCTGCGTATTGTATTGAACTTTGGACAGATCAAGTTTATTGATCATTGGCCAGAAGATAATGATCAAATAATTTGAGAGCATTACCACCCTCAACAGGAATTTTTTTTTGTTATTTTGGTTTTCTTTTCGTTTTGAAATTTTCTATAAAAAAGTAGAAGGAAATTTATTCTTTGTTCAACAGAGAATGATGATGATGATGATGAGTTGACATGAATTGTCAGGGGTAACCTAAACATGTTTTTAACTAAGCAAATACATATAATTAGGTATCACCCAGTTCCAATAAGGGCAACCTAAGGGATACCAGGAATCAACATTATAAAGTAAACATAATCTTTTTGAGTGTTGTGAAAATAAATATAATTGGATATCATCCGGTTCCAATAGGGGTAACCTAAGGGATACCAGGAATCAATATTGAAAACTAAACATAATTTTTGTGCATTGGCAATAAATAGGCTTAGCCTGCACTAGGAGTATGCAACATGAATGATTTTTTGTTGAAGAACAAATTTCCTTCCATAAACTATTTACAATTATGTGGGAGCGCGGTGGCTCAGTGGTAGACTGTTGGACTTCTATGCTGGAGGTCCCGAGTTCGATCCCCCACCGGGACGGCCCTCGTTGTGTCCTTGGGCAAGGCACTTTATCCCGGTTGCCTACATGGGGGCACGATGACGCCGTGTACTAAGGCGTACTGCGTGTCGATGGTGAACATGTTTTCAACCGCTGTAACCCTGCTTGAGCGGAGCTTGAACAGAATTAGAATTTTTAGGAGCTGACAGTTGCTCGTCGTTGCTCGGTGGTTCTCTCCGGGTACTCCGGCTTCCTCCTCCCGTAAAACAGTTACGGTCACGGTTAGACATCGTGAATAAGTATGTGACCTTAAAAACCCAATAAATAAATAAATTTACAATTATGTACAATTAAGTAATTACTTTCACCCACCCCATGGGAAAAAAGAAGAAAATGTTCATCTGGAATAACCATGTCTGTATGTATAATAATAATATTGACTGGAATAATTTGAATATAAGAATTATGCTTACCTCTGGATTTCTGTAAAGACTGTCGGAGAATATTCACTAGTTGTAGAAAAAGAAATTAAATTGTCAATGGTAAAGTCGATACACACTGCACTAGTCGTTTTGGATAAAAGTTAGATAAACAGTTTTTTTTATCAGATTCAGATTCTTTATTCACGATACACATACATGTAAAATGGTTACAAATAAACATATTGCACAAATGTAATGATTAGTATGCCTTGGGACGTAGCATAGCCAGATTGGCTGTCTACCTGCCACCCCCTGGAAGAAGATGGGGTGATTGCAAACAGACTGTGACTAAAATAATGAACTTAGAACCAATTATGTGACACATGATCTCTACGTAAGTGAACATGTCATTTTCATTAAGTCGAAAGCCTTTATTATTTCCCGTTCCTGTCTGTTTGTCTTTGATTACCTTTAAATCTGTTTTTTTTGTTAAATCATTTTGTCTTTTATTTATTCCTTGGCAACTCAGTTTGTTTGATGTGCCTAAACAATAGTAGGTCTTGCTACACAATCCAATAACCCTCTCTCCCACCCATTCAATTTTGAAAAGACCAGGGGTTCTTTTATCAAACGCTTTCCTGCCCCTGTGGCATTGAGATGGTATTCAATTATCGCCCCTTAATTTAGGTTTTACATAATCTTCCATATTGGTGTCACGGGCTTCTGAGGGTAGCCATTTATGGGCTTGGCAATAGAATGATTCTTTTTTCTCTGGGGTTGACTACTTATTCGAGGCAGTATCCAGAAAAGGCTATGCAAAGGCTCCCCGTGTCCGATTCACAAAGTTCAATATCCCTACGATCAACAAAAAAATCCAAAAAACCATAGTAAAACTGGAACATACGTCACTTGGCATACTGATATACGAAAAAAACAATGTGGTGGGCAAATCAGGTTTGATTCGACTTTTATTCATTTCATTTTCATAAAGGTCTTCAGTGAGAGTGTTCAATTTCTGAAAGGCCAAATTGTTGATGAGGTTGGACACATTATCTTCATCACAATACACTACATTCCCATGTTTTGCCTTGTTTGTGACTGTCTTCCAGAATTACCTAACAATTTCATCGTGTCAGCTACGATGGTTTTACTTGGGTCAGAGTCCCTCTCCCGTCTGGCCTGTGATACTTGATCACCATATTTCTGGAAGCATACATTGGGCTGGTATTGGATGACTTGATTCACCCGGCTGATTACCAGAAACAGTTTTGGTGTCTTTACACCAACCATCTACGGGGACTTGACGTCTACCAATCTTCTCTGTCTTTTCCGTATCATTGTATTCGTGCAGGATATGGACACCGTCCTTGACAGACATAGATTCCAGCCATTGATGTGCCACCCTACCATACTTATGGGAGTACTCTGGTTTAACGCCCGTCTCTTCCTTGCGTCTAATGTAGCAGCCTGTCTGCATCTCCTGCATTAATGACCATAAGTACAAGGCGTTGACATCATACCCTACAACACCCCCACATCCCTTTGCTTCTGCGCCATATTTAAATCCTCTTATACTAGTAACATTCTTCTCTTGATAACGATTGAATATGATAGAAGCCCCCACCCCCCACCCCACCCCTCTACAATGTTGTCCTTGATAAGATGTTGAAGATCCTTGTTCTTCTCATTGATGTTCTCAAAGGATATACCTTCATCGACGGGACTAAACAAATATTTTAGCACCAGTCATGGATCGCTAATAACCTCCTTAAACATATCGATCCCCCTTTCCAAGTAAAATTGTGATTGTTTCTCAATATCCTCTAGGAATGGCTGGACATCTGTATTATTGTACCAAATCATGAAGTCCCTAGATGTCCTCATCCCATTTCCCCCAAAACTTGCTGGCAGTAAGCATATTCTTCTTCAGTTATGTTTTCCCTTTTTAAAGAGCTATAAAAGGAAACATGGGGTGGTAATTCGGTAGTGTCCAACTTATCAATACAGTCATTCCATTCATAGGAAAAAATCCATCAGTAACTGGGCACCCAAAAGCCTTGAGGAATTTATCATAACTAAATCTAGGGGCTAAATAAATGCAAAAATCAAAAAATTGCAAATGATCTGTTTTCAAAATCATAAAGTTCTTACTCTTTTTAACTACAAAAGACAGCGGGTCATGTTTTTCAGATAATCCACCAATTCTCGTTTAATCACATTCTTATCATATTTTCCAGAATTAAAACCTAAGACAGGTATTTCCTTCATGTAATGATCAAATTCTGTAGACAATTTTTCAAATGGGTGGGGTTTAGAATCATCTGTACCTTCCTGTGCTAAAGATTCTTGAATCATTTGCTGAAGGATAAAATGGTGGCCATGTGGATCTCCTGCATGAGAGAGTAACTTTTCTTAGAAATTTCCATTAAATAATTCATCATATTTTTAACCAATGTCTGTGTGTCGCCATTAGTAATAAAACAATTGGGCCTATCAAAACCGGGAACATTACTGCATACACTAACACTGAGGGGTTTGTGTTGAGCTCTCAAGACAGGAGTATCGGTAGAAGTGGCGGGAGAAGTTATATAAAGAACCCTTCGAAATCAAATGTAGCCCTATAGCTATATGACCATAAGTGTTCTGGAATAACAATACCTTATTCGTGTAATTTTTCAAAAGATGGTCTTGGGGTGTGATTGATGCCACCAACCTAGTTATAAGACACATAGTAGTACAAGGGAGCCCATGGCGATTCAGTCTAGCTCCCGTTTTCCACAATTTACCTCACTTACGACAAGCAAAGGATTTACAATATTGATTAATGTCAGTGATGTAACTAAAGTGGTTCTCAAACAAATTGACATACATGGTATTCTCAAAATGTCTAGTAGACCCATGTACAATTTTATCAATAACTTCATCATCTTCCAATATGAGTTCAAATACTTCAATATTTACTTCAAATACCTTTTCAACTGTGGGGAGGTCATCCAATTTCACACATGGAAAGTTATCCTTGGGTACATCTTGGTATTTACTATACACTTCTGAGTTGTAGTATTCAAAGTATGGTAAGTAGAACCGCTGCAGAGGGCTAAAGACCGGAATAAACATAGATTATCATTATAAACAAAATGGTCATGCTGATCTTTGACAAGGTCAACAATCGAATGATTTTCCAACATATACTTGGGAAGATTTCCAGGGAACCCGCCGATTGGATGATTTTTTGTCTTGTTTACATAAAAAGTAACATTGGTCAGTTGATGGACAATCCATTTACAGCTAGGTCTTTGCTGCCTTGCCCATTCCAAATGTCTTCCTGTTCAAGGTCTTGAAGAAAATTCCCAAAATATACTGCATTTTCTATAAGGCGTGGCCTATCATATTTTGTGAAAGGTGGTAAAATCTTAGTTCTTCTGTTTCATTTGTTACGTAAAATGAAGCCGTAGTTTAAATTAATTTTAAATTTATTTTTCTGACATTCAAAGATTGTTTTACTTAATTCATAGTTCATGGTAGATACATCTGTAGTATCCAGCCTATAATTAAAAATGTTCTGTATTTTCCTATTTGTTATGTGGTGGGTCCGCATGGTGTTCCAGTTCCTACGATAAATTTCCGAAATTTCTTCATTTGTTTCTGTCAATAGGTCCTGATCAAAATCAATGGGGTCAATGTCCAAAACAGTACGGAGTTTTTTGAGGGTCGTTGCCAGTCGTTCGGAATTTCGTTTTTGGGAAGGGTAACAGGGAGATGGGCGGTGTTTTTATGCCTATTAAAATGTAAAATTTTATTAAATTCCTGTCCACATTCCAAACATGTATATAAATCTAAGGAAGTTTTTTTTATGGTTGTCTGTGGGCTGTCCTCCTGTGTCGATCCCGATTGGTTCTGGCAGTGAATATATTCCCACAATCCTCACATGAAAGCCAAGAAGTCTCCCCATAATCCTTTGGATATTGAATGCACAAAAATAGCACACACACAAAAAAAATTGAATGTAGTACTGAGAACACAGAGATGATCCCTTTCCCTCAAGAAATGAAAATGCAATGATTGCCAATGAAGCCGAAAACACAACGTCAATGAATTTATTAATTTGTTTTTTGTAAACGTCACGACATCACTGCGTTTTGTCATAGATATTTTCATTCCCGGCTGGGGTTTGTGTTTGCTTCCTATAGGATTATGGGTTAAAGTTGGGAAATTTGGAAAATTAACATACAAAGTAATGGAAAAGAAACACAATAACAATACATTAATCTGATTGGTCGATAATTCTGTTATTTTATTGGTCAGTTTGACGATCAAACTGCAATCTTGATCCTCACATTAAACACGTATCACCCTAACAGCACGCGCTGCGCATGCGCACTACGACCACGTATCACTATGTGAATGATGTCACAAGATGGCCGCTCACACGGTTTACCACGACAACACAACATGGCTCCACTGGGTCACGTGACATGACGTCACATGTGAGATCCCCCATGAGATCCCCCAATTGGACTGTTTCATCCTCTCCTACCACTTGCGCCCTAGCCCTTAAAATTTCCATCTCCCTCTCATGTTGCCTTTCAGCCTCCTCACGCGCCCTCTTAGCCTCCTCACGCATCCTTCCAACTTCTTCGCGCGCTTTCTCAGACCTTTCGCGCTCGACCTGAATCTCTTTCTCTCACTCTGCAGCTCTTAGTGCTGCCTCTCTCTCCATTCTCTCAGCCCTTTCTCGCTTTATCGGGGATTCTCTCTCAGCACTTTCGCGCTCAACCTGAATTTCTTTCTCGCTTAGTGTTGCCTCTCTCTCTCAGCTCTCTCAACCTCTTTCTCACGTACGGCTGCTCGTAAAACAGCCTCTTCGCGCTTCAGCGTAACCAGACGCTCTAACTCTGCGGCCATTTCTTTCCCCACTAGCTTTCGCTTTTGCTCACCTTTCACAAATTTTTCCAATTCACTACCCGCGAAACCCAAACGCTCTCCCATACTAATCAATTGTTCCAATTATTGAAATTTATCACTAAAAAGTTCACACGAAAAATATTTTTTTGAATCAAGGGGATTAATTATTACCTAGCCTACACTGCGTCCTATTGTCATGCAAGAATTTCCTCCACCGTCATTTTAAATTCGCCGATCGAATTGAAGAACTATTTTAACCAATGATTAACCCCAACAGAACTTATGGAAACTATTGAAATTTAAATGCGGCAACATGTATGAATATTAAAACTGAGGGGGCGCGATGGCTCAGTAGGTAGAGGCGCATGCTGCAAGCCGAGAGGTCTCCGGTTCGAATCCCACCTGCGGCAATCGTGTTGTGTCCTTGGGCAAGACACTTCGCCTCCATTGCCCACATGGGGGCACGGTGACGCTGTGTACTAAGGTGTACTGCACGTCGATGGTGCACCTGTCTTCAACCAATGCTAACCCTGCTTGTATGGAGTTAGTATGTTGGGGATCTGATAGTTGCTCACCGTTGCTCGGTGGTTCTCTCCGGGTACTCCGTATTCCTCCACCCTTAAAACTGTCGAGGTCATGATTAGCCATTGTGCAGAAATATGTGACCTTAAAACACCAATAAATAAATAAATAATTAAAACTGAACGTATATTAATACTGTTGAGTGAGCCTGTTGATTTTGAGCTTTCCAATTGTTACCGCTTAGGAGAATCCTGGTGTTAGCCTCGCCGGATGTCAGAAACCGAACTTTGTCGTTGCTGGGGGAAATAGATTTGCGACGCGTATTCAGCCAAAACTCAAGGAGTGTCGTCTAAACCCGTGCGTGAACGTATGTCTCACCGCAACGAACTCTCCCGTTTTCGTTGGGGTGGTTCTTATCCTGAAGGGATCAATGACTTTTCCTCAAAAAGCATAAATCAACGGGGGTTCACTAAAAACAACAAAAATAAATATGGTAATTTGTGACTTACATGGAATCCAATGAATAAGAAAAACAAAACGTCAATCGCTCCCCACCCACACAGTTTTTGAGTCACTTGTGGGCCCACTTTCTCTGTTGTCGCTGGTCTTCCTTCCTTGTCGCTGGTGTTTGGACTTTGGTCGCCCTTTTACTTCACTCCTTCACTGCCGCCGCAAGTCCACTATCTTATTGTCACTTTACCGGACGCATTTACTCAACATGTGACGGAATGTCACTCTACGACTGCTGTTGCACGTCACCTAACGTAGTGTCACTTAACTATATCGCCTTCCCTCTAACAAGTGGCGGAATGTCACTCTTCCACTGCCGTCGCACGGCACTAGCTTATTGTCACTTTACTGGTCGCTTTTCTCTCAAGCAGACGCCAACAATGGGGTTAAACGCTCCCCTCCATTTATATCAAAATATTGTTCATATAGGCAAAGCCTGCTCAACCTTCGTATGGATTTCCTCCTACAAGGTATGCCGTTTTCCTAAATACCAATAGCTCCCCGAGCTTGTACTTCATATTTCTGATCCTACACTCAGATATGGCCTCCGATTTGGCCCGAGACTGCCTTTTGTCTAAATATGAGATCTGTGCCTCTTCTACACTACAACGTGCCTTTACTCTCGCACCGATGCGGCACCTCCTCTAACCTATAGTATGGGACATCCCCTTGCCTCGTCTCCGACCCACAGTCTTACACACCGTCAGACTGGAATGAATATTTCGAAAAATCCCCTGATTTTTATTTCGATAGCCTGAACATTAATTATCATTTTAATTGCTTCTCTTGAACTTGTCCACTTAGATCTATTTTAATTTAATATTCGCTTTTAAGTTCCTTTGAAAGTCACGCATTTTGGTGTATTCTGACATTCGGTGACAGGCTAGATGCAACCATAAGTTTAGGTTAAAATCATTATTATTCGTGGGGAGGGTTAATATCAATATTAGCGTCCGGGAAGTCTCTGTCCGACAAAAGAAGTAATGTTTGTCTATCACAGACTCATTAGGTGCTGTGGCTATTTGCATACAGACCATTATATCTCAAATTTATCTAAAATGTTGATGCTAGTCTCTTTGTGGAGGGTTAATGAACGCTTGCGAGAATAATTCTTCTCAAGAGTCTATTTGTTCTTGAAAATTTTTAAGAACCACTTGAAGAAATCCACAGAACTTTAAGTTCTTAAGGGCTGTCTGTCTTTAATCCGTCAAAACAGGGTTAAGGTTTGTGCTTTTGAATACCCACAATACTTACGAACATTATCCCCGTGAATTCTGTGTCCGATAAAAGAGGTTTTGTTTATCTGTTACATACCCATTTGGTGCCGTTGATGTCCAAAAAACAGTCAATTTTATCAAAATTTTGACGTTTAGCAGCCTATAGAGTGGTTAACAAACGTTTAGTAGAATATTCTATCCATGCAACTTGTAATATCACACCAAGGCCGGCCAATGTCCAATTATTCTTGGAAATTGCCAACAGGCAGTTAGCGAAATCTATGGAAAATGTTAATTTTAAGCCTGTAAGGGGCATTTTTCCTTAACCAGTTCAAAATGGGTTAAGATTCGTTTTTTTAAATACCCTTACTACTTACAAAAATGATTCTCCGTGAATTCAACGCGTTGTAAAAGCAGTTTTGTTCATCTTTTACATGCCCATTGGGTGCTGTTGGTGCCTGAAAAAAACCAGTACAATTTATCAAAATGTTGATGTTTAGCAGCCCGAGGAGGGTTAACAAAAGCTTAACGGAATATTTTGTCTGTGCGAAATGTTTGGTCAGACAAAACCTGCTGATGGTCATTTTTTCTTCAAAGTCTGTGAAAAGTGTTTAGAAAAATCTCCAGAAAATGGGAATTTTAAGCTTTTGAGGGTTATCTCTCTTCAACCAATCCAAAATGGGTGAAGACTTGGATTTTTCAATTTCCTTAATACATACAACCATTTTCCCTATAAATTTTGGGTCTGATAAAAGAAGTTATGTTTCTCTGTTACATATCCGTTGGAGGCTGTTGGTGCCCGAAAACAGCCCATTTTATCACAATTTTGATGTTTAGCAACAACAAATGCTTACGGAATATTTTGTCAATGCACCTTGTAATGCCATACTTAGACCAGCAAATGGCCAATTTTTCTTGAAATCTACAAGATGTTTTAACGAATTCCAGGGTAAATATGAATTTTTAAGCTTTTGACGGATTTCGCTGTTTAACCGACCAAAAGGGGTTAAAGCTTGGTTTTTTGAATACTCTTATTATTTACAAAAAATATCCTCGGTTAATTCCACTTCCAATAGAGGAAGTTATATTTATTTGCACGTTGGGTTGTGTGTGTGGGTGAAAACAGCCTATTTTATCAAAGTTTTGATGTTTGAAAGTCTGTGGAGGGTTCACAAACGCTTGTCAGAATATTTTGTTCTTGTAACTTGTAATGTCACACTAAGACCTGCAAATGACCAGTTTTTTCTTGAAAATCCACACCACATTTTCAGAGAAATCCACAGAAAACATGAAGTTTTAAGCATTTCAGGGGTATCGCTCTTTAACCAGCCCAAAACGGGTTATTGCTTGTTTTTTTAATAACCTTATTACTTACAAAAATAGTCTTTGGTGAATTCCACTTCTAACAAGGGAGATTATGTTTATCTTTCAAGTACACATTGGGTGATATGAGTGCCCGAAAACAGCTCATTTTCTCAAACAAAAATTACGATGCTGGCAGCCTGTAGAGGGTTAATAAACGCTCACCAGAATATTTTGTCCATGCGACTTGTAATGTCACACCAGGACCTGCGAATGGCCAATTATTCTTGGAAACCTACAAGATGTTCTCAAAGAAATCCACAGAAAACGGGAATTTTAAGTTTTTTAGGGGTGTCTCTCTTTAAAATTCAAAATGGGTTAACCCTTTACCTAACATGAAAAGCAGACGACACTTGCAAAAAAAATTCTTGAATAACTAATTTTTTCATTTTTTGTCTCAAAAACATAGGTTATGACCCCTCGTTGGAACGAGCTCGACGAGCTCGTTCCAACGAGGGGTCATAACCTATGTTTTTGAGACAAAAAATGAAAAAAATAATGAAAATTAATTGGCGATTTTTGAGAATAGCGCTTGCCGGTTTTGGCCGTTACGTTGGGTAAAGGGTTAAGACTTCGTTTGAATAACTACTTACAAAAATGTTTCCCTATAAATTTTGCGTCCGATAAAAGAAGGTATCTTTCTCTTTGCCACACCCATTGGGTGCCGCCGTTGGTGTCCAAAAAGAACCCATTTTATAAAAAAAAACTTGAAGTTCAGCAGCCCTTGGAGGATTAACAAATGCTTACCGGAATATTTTGTCCATGCAACTTGTAATGTCACGCCAAAACCTGCGAATGACCATTTTGTTTCTTGAAGATATACAAGACTTGTTTAAGGAGAAAACCACAGAAAACATGATTCTTTTAGTTTTTGAGGGGTATCGCTCCTTAACCAGCCTAAAACGTGTTAAAGCTTGGTTTTTTGAATACATTTATTTTTTTTCTATATAAATATGGTAATTTGTGACTTTCATGAAATCCAATGAATCAGAAAAACAAAACACCAATCACACCCCACCCGCACAGTGTTTGAGTCACTTGCGCGCCCGCAATCTCTGTTGTCGCTGGTTTTCCTTCCTTCTCGCAGGTGTTTGGACTTGGGTTGCCTTTACACTTCACTCGTTCACTGCCGTCGTGTGGCCACTAATGTATTGTCACTTTACCGGACGCCTTTGCTCTAACATGTGACGGAATGTCACGCTACCACTGCCGTCATTCGACCACTAAGGTTCCGCTCCACAGTTTTCCAGGCATTTCCAAAAATGACATGCCATACATTCTCTTCAAATGCAAATTTTCTGTAACTTAGCTTTCTAACCCATAACATGTATTACATTTCCCAAAGCCACAAAAAACATTTAATACTATCCGACTAAGTAGAAATAAACAATCTGAATCTGGAGTCGCAGCATTACAGGGGTTAAATTGATGTTCGAAATGATGGAGGAAAATTTATGTTCTTATCAGTGCTCAGTCGACAGCCAGTGACTGTCGTCTGAACCCCAGTTCGAACGTAAACCTTGACACCTTACCAAAACCCTGTCCGCTTGGGACTGTTAGGAATCTTGAAGGTGTCTGTGGCTTACAACGCCAAAGGGTGATCAACGATAATTCACTGAAAAGATTATTTATTTACATGTACGAAGAAATAAAATATGAAATAAATTACTCACAAAATTATCCATAAGAATACACTAATTACGCGGATAAAAGTTTATTCTTTAGGGCCCTCGACGTCTCCCACAGCTAGCTGTGTCCGCTGGATCAACCTCACATCATCTTCATTTTCTCACGGTTTGTGATACATACAAAGTGTCTATTCACTTCTCGTTACTTCCTCCTCTCAGGGTTAACTTCACAGTCATTCGGGCTTAACACATATAATGCTCTGCTTGTGTGACTCTATCAGCGTTCTCACAGTTGAATCACAATTCAATCGGCGTCTACCACAGTTCACGATCACTTTGAGCCTTGCCTGGTTCTCACGGGGTTAAGTTACTCTTCGCCTTCAGATATATACTTAACAAAGCTTACACAAAAATATTCTGCAAAGTGTTCTCAATATCACCAATTCTCGCACCGCCTAAAACTATTTTATCTCGGGGACTAATCAAGCGTTTACTCAAGCTCTTAATACGGTTTCTAGACCTCAACGTTACAGCTTTTACTTCTTTGGCTACTATGCCACTACGGTTCGCAACCGTTAACAAACTACTATCGGTTCCTTACAACCCTCACAGGGTTACGACAATACGACTTTCAATCTCGGTGCCTATGGCCCTCGACGGCCAAGGCTAAACTCGGACCTTCTCTGAGTGCCCTCAGGCCAACTGCCCCTCAGAAGTTTGTTTCAGTCTTTATACAGTCGGAACACAAAGTTTAAACATATTAATTCTGATTTAACGGGTGCTTTGTAATTCGATATGGATAGAGATATTAATGCGTATTTTGTTTGAGTTACACTCGCTTGACATTTCGTGGACACTTTTATTATTATGAGCTCGTGTTCTGTGATGTCTGACAACATATCTCGGAGCTCTCCTGGCTTGGTAAGATATGTCTCTTTTGAAACAACTAGACATTTTAATGATTGTCTGAAACGGCCAGAACACGATTAAACTGTTTACGTTCAAATTAATCGTGAACAATCGCTAATTCAAATCCACGATGGACAGGATACATGCATAATATGGGTGTGTGTCCAGAACATGTGTAATGCACTGGTTTCCAACAATTAATGACAACCGGAGAATACTTCTTTGATCAGATATCAGACAGTCCATGTGGCGTTCGACAAATGCGTCATAATGGACATTAAATTTCATACTTCATTTAGAAACGCTTGAATTATCGTTAGTTTGACAAATCGGTTTTCCGGATCCGTCACATATCTATCTTTACGCTTTACATTTAACCCAGACAGAAATATTATCGAAAATATTTACACTTATAAACAAAAAAATCGCAATTTTTATCTATCACCTTGACATCTGGGTGGAATAATTGTCAAAGGCAAGACTTCAACCTGAAAAATTGCATGAAAAAATGCCGAAACCTGCCTGTCATTTTCAGCCACCCAGCAGCCTCAAAAGCAGAATGTTCCCACAAAACTGCACATACCTACCCCCTGGAGCAGAGCATCCCCTGTTTCTAAAATGCAAATTTTTTTTATATGTTTCCGTTTCATTTTTAGTTACCTGTATGGTAACAAACCCATGTAAAAATTATATTTTAGAAAATAGCCAATTTTTCAAAGCCACTGTTTCACAAAATTCATCTGGTAATTTACCTCCATGTATCAGACTCCAACTTTGGGACCAAAATTTCAAATTCTCTTGTCCAACAAAAAGCCTAATGTAATCAGAGATCTGATACTATATCTCTATTTTACATGGCCTTAGTTTCAACATATGCCCTATGTTTGGAATTGCACCCCTGTGCAATAGCGAGAAACTGTAGAGTGGAACCAAACGTATTGTCACTTTACAGTATCGACTTCCCTCTTACGAGTGAGGGAATGCCACTCTAACACTGCCGTCGTACGGCCACTATATTATTGTCACTTTACTGGATGCTTTTCACTCAAACAGTCGCCACCAATGGGGTTAAAAACCCCCACCCCTCCATTTATCTCAGAATAATGTTCATGCAGGCAAGCCTACTATGTCTACTTGTGTCTTGCCTTCTACAACACGTATGCCGTCTTCCTATATATCAATAGCTCCCTGAGCGCACACTCTCTATTTCTGATCCGACACTCAGACATGGCGACCGACTAGACATTACACGTTGCAAGAACAAAATATTCTGATAAGCGTTTGTTAACCCGCCACAGGCTCTCAAACATCAAAACTTTGATAAAATAGGCTGTTTTCAGCCACCCACCGCACCCAACGTGTAGCTGAGAAATAAACATAACTTCGTTTACTGGAAGTGGAATTCACCGATGATAATGTTTGTAAGTGATAGGGGTATTCAAAAAACCAAGCTTGAACCCGTTTTGGAGTGGTTAAACAGCGGTACCCATCAAAAGCTTAAAAATTCATTTTCCCTGGATTTCTTTAAAAACATCTTGTAGTTTTCATGAAAAAATGGCCATTCGCAGGTCTTAGTGTGACATTACAAGCCTCATGGACAAAATATTCCGATGAGCGTTTGTTAACCCTCCATGGGCTCCTAACATCAACATTTTGATAAAATGAGATGTTTTCGGACACCAACAGCATCCAATGGATATGTAACAGAGAAACCTAGCTTCTTTTATCAGACGCAAAATTTATAAAGAAAATGTTTGTTTGTAGTAAGGGTATTAAAAATAGCCCATTTCATCAAAATTTCTATGTTTGGCAGTCTGTAAAGGGTTAACAAATGAATTGCCTAATATCTTTTGTATATGGATAGTCGTGTGACAGTCAGTTCGAACAATGATGAATGTTTAAAACATCCACAAGATATACTTTGAGAAAGTGCCAATAAAAGCTAAATTTGACACTTTTTTGCCAATTCTGGCGAAATAAGGGTTAAATCGAAAATTCCGCTTTTGGTATATTTCTAGATTCTGTGCCCCTCCATAGGTGTGCAAAATTGTGTGAAAATCAGTTCGAAAATGGCTTCTGAATCGTACGGACAAAATGTGTGGAAAAAAAGCCCCGAAAATAATAATCCGTCGATAAACAAGAGTGTTTTCCAGAGGGAAACACCTAAAAAAAAACCTAAATAAATAATAATCCGTATAAAAACAATATACTTTTCCAGAGGGAAAAGCCTGATGACATAATTTGTACGACGATTATTGTACATCCTGTTGGATGAATCGCTCGCCACGTTAGCTAACGAGTTACCACGAAAACTAACGATGGAATTGACAGACTTTCGGGGGGGGGGGGGGGTGGAGGGGGTCCTTATTTTCTTTTTTCTGGTTTCTTCTCAGTGTGAGTGCGACTGTGTGTGCAAACTGACTACAGGTGCGACATTCTCAAAAAGTACATGACTGAATGAAATGTAGATTCTTTTATACGAATAACGGAAATTGCAGACTTCTCGATAAACGTCGAAGTTTGTTCTCAACTAGCTGACTGCGAAATCACTTCATATCCAGGGTTTGGCATGGTATGCAGAGGTATTGCATGAAAAATGACTATCCAGTACCTTACGCAGAAAATAAAGCCGTTGTTAAAAAAATTCCTTGTTTCATATCAAAAATCTGTTCTGATAGACACAAACGAAATGTGCTAATATTAACTATTAATTATCAGTAGGCAAGTATCACTGCTCGTCATTTGAATTCTAACACAATCGGAGGTGAAAAGGTACTTACACGTACAAGAGCCGAAATGCCACATTTGTATGAAGTTCTTCAACCACATTAGACCAAACACTTGGGGCCTAATAATTCTGTGGTGTGGCACGCACGCACGCACGCACGCACGCACGCACGCACGCACTGATATGCACTTGTCGGCTCTGACAAAGGGTTATAAAGGAATGACAATGGTCGATTTGCACAACCAATAATAAGTCAGAGGCGCCGGAAGCACTTAAGGGCAGGGGGGACAGACCCCTGGAAAAGGCATTTACTCTCTTTAGCAGTCCCGCTATGACATGTTGAAGCATGCATGTCTCGAAGGCCGATAGCCCAAAATGGGTAGTTTGAGAGGAAGCGTCTCCCTCCCATGGGAAGGAGGGAGCCTCCTCCAAAACTCCCCCATTGAATTTTGAAAGCTCCCAGAACGGATTTGGTTTGTATTTTAGCTTAACTTTGACAATAAATCATTGAAAAAATTGAGTGACGAACCTGGGAAGGGCATTGTGTGCCCCTCTCGCCCACATGATCCGAAAGCAGGGAGAGCAGCTGCTTCCCTCTGAACCTCCCCCCTCCCCGTACTTCAGGCGTCCAGGTCGAAGTTTGATGATTATGATCACAATTGTGTGATGGTCCATAATTAAATATATTGTACAGGCACTCCAAGTGTATTGCGTCTATTTGGAAAATGAGTTGTCGTTTTTGGACTCACGCCTGGTGGTTGGTATTTGCGGAATTATAAACATCACGACTCCATTAGATAGCATAATTTCTTTTTTTCCCCAAGAAAGATCACCGCTGGACTCGAGTCCGACAACCCACCTCATCTGGGTGGGTTGGTGGGGAGTATCTCGGTGTATTCTCCCCCACCCCCACATCATGACAGTCAACATTCCAATCAACTTTTACACTACACATCAAACAAAGTGACAGCATGACCATTGACAGTTTTGCCAGTGTAATCAGGTTTTGAGACCTTGCTGCGCAATAGTAGAGTCGCACATACTTCACAGCAACCGTTGGCTTCATTGGAGTTTAAGGAGATGCAGTAGACTTGGGATCGCAAGAAGGAAAAGGAGGACATCTGTCAACTTTTACTTTCTGGCAATTATCTAAGTGTTGAAGGCTGTGTCGAGTTAAACTGTTTATTTTCGGCCGTCTTAAACTCACAATTCGACCCAGATCGTCGGCTACTGATTAATGAATATGATTTATCCCACAAATAGATCACTTTTTAGAAATACACCACAGGATGAAAAAGCTGTGTTTTTCAGGCATTTATTTATCGCACTCGTGGATTGGTTTTTGGAAACTTTGCTGCGAGCTTGGGGTGGAAGGGGGGGGGGGGGGTCTATGCCTATTTAAGTGTTATATATGGAATGAATCAAGATTTGAAGGTGGGTGATTGTACCTTCAGAAGGGCTCAATCGCCTGTTGATGATGTCGGCATCACATTGTGATTCCAGCAGATAGAGCCGGCCATTGCATACAGCATACCTCCGTTCAAAAGAGTTTTCTCGAACAAGCGTCATCAGATTTTCGACCTTACTGATCTCACAAACCAGAAGTCATATCCCTACGATTTTTTTTGATGAAGTATACTAGAGATATATGGGCACATAAGAAAAAACTCCGAACTGTAACACTTCATGTCAGTATCATTATATACTGAGGTCATACTGTTCAATCCATAGTAGGGAATAAGAAACACTACCCCGGAAAGACACTACCATATAAGGATGTGTCTCAGTATGTATGTAGAATGCCTAACCCTTAGCCTTTCATGCTAGACAAAAATGCGGAGGGTTCTTGGATAGGCCGTGTTATGATAGGCTAAAATACAAATTCTCCTTTCTGGGAGCCTCAGAAAGAGATGACCTCGCTCAGCTGGTATGAAGTATGATTCCTCGCAATATTGGGAAAGCAAACATTGATGTGCGTGTGTGGGTGTGTGGAAAGGGGGAGGGGAAGAGGGTGAGATCTGCAGCATGCAGGCTCTAATAGCTAACACCAACATGATTTTGTAAAAGGTTCACTTACATAGATTACTAATTTTCATTTTTTGTAAGTTTGTCTGGTATGCTCGTCCTGGCTGGCACCATCGGGTTCCGCCTGATCCTTGCATTTGATACACGACCAGTCTGTTCCTTGCTTTGGAACCTTACGGGATGGGCCGAACCAGATGGGGCCAGGCCAATAGGTTCCTCCCACCACTCGCAGCATTTGCAAATTCAATTGTTGATCCATTCTTTAAAAAAAAACAATAATGGCACTTCATGATGTTGCATCACAACTTTATTTTATTTTTTCCCTTTTCAATCTAGATATTCCATTATTTTCTTTCTGTACTTTCTTCTACATACCTGTTCCTATCTACCTATCTCTTACTCTCTTTCTCCTCACCTAGGGGAAGACAGGAAGACAGCCAATCTGGCTATGCCTCCCCCTTCCGGTATACTTAAGGAACTTGTTGGTCTCAAACTTATTGGTTTGATTTCTGTATTGTGTACATTATATGTAAATTGTGTTTTATTTTCTGTATACTGGTGAAATAAAATATGTCTATCTATCTATCTATGCGACTTAGCTTATGGTAAAACTGGCGGGGTGATTTTGTATCATAGACTTATATACTCTCCCAAAAAAGAAAGTGTGCATGTTAAAAAATAACACTAAAAAAAGATATATATCATTTTCATTCATGGAAATTTTATTCAATCACAGATGAATCAATTTGTGATCAACACGAGAAGTTTCATTACGCTACGACGAATCCTCTCGGTGCCATGGAGAGTCAAAGACACTAAGGGCCAAACACAGAAGTCACACACTCAATATCTAGTATGACCTCCGTCTGCATCGACTACTGCTGTGCATCTACGCCTCATGGAAGCGAACAAGTTAGCATGGAAGTGTTGTGGGATGTTGTTCCATATTCTGATAAGCTGTCTTTGGAGTTCCACAAGCGTTGACGGTGCATGGGGAAGCCGGCGTAGCTGACGTTTCATTTCGTCCCATACGTGCTCAATGGGTGAGATATCGGTCGAATTTGCGGGCCAGGGAAGAACATCCACTTGTTGTTGCTGCAGATACTGTTGAACAACACGAGCTGCGTGGGGTCGGGTGTTGTCCTGCTGTAGAATGACGCCGGGGCCGTGACGTTGCAGAAATGGGACAACAACAGGTGTAAGCACTTCATCACGATATCTGGCTGCATTGATATTGCCATCAATAATGACCAGCTCAGTTCTATTACGGGCAGTGATGCCACCCCACACCATGAGAGACCCTCCCCCATAACGGTTTTGCTCCACGACACATGGATCTGCGTAGCGTTCGTTTCGACGTCTGTACACTCTCTGGCGGCCATCTGATGATGAAAGATGGAAACGACATTCATCTGTGAATAAAACACGTCGCCACCAGTGTAAGGGATACCTGAGATGTTGTCTACACCACTGCAGTCGAGCACGACAATGACGTAACGTCAAAATCGGACGAATTGCAGGTCTTCGAGGACGTAAGCCGTATTTACTCAGCCGGTTGATTACTGTTTGAGGATGTATCCGTCTCAGGTTAGGGATGTTCCTGGCTGTCGTCGTTGCCGTTTGTTGCCGGTTCCGGAGATGGACGACACGGATATACCGATCTTGTGCAGGGGTGGTAACTCGGGGTTTCCCGGAGCGGGATCGGTCTCGAACGTCATCATGTTGTGCATGTCGATGGACTAGCCTGCCTACAGTGTTACGGTGGCAGTTCAAATGCTGGGCAACCTCTCTGTGTGTTCTGCCAGCTCTAATCATACCCAGGGCAAGGAGACGTTGATTCATTGTCAATCTTGGCATGCTAATGTGGAGTCGTTTTAACAGCAGTGCAAGTTTGAATGTGAACGATAGGAAGGCCTTACTTTAGTATTTAAATACCCAAGGATTCACACTGCTGCATGAATTTTCAGACTCTCCACGTGCAAAACATGCCTTTTCACAAACGTGCAGCACGTCATTTAACGTTAATGCAATATTAACGGGGAAAGCTGTTTTTGTATTCAATATAACTTATTCATGAACAGGTTAACACTCTTTACAGCTACGAAATTATTTTTTTTTAACGTTTCTTCAATTTCTGCAATGCACACTTTCTTTTTTGGGCGAGTATATTATGTTTTGGAATAAGAATTGAACATGTCATACATAAATAAATACATACGGCCACTATTAATAGTAGGGCTTCTTCATTAGTATGATCGCAGTTTTGGCAACTCGACTGAATAAAATCACAATGTTAACCAGCGCACGTCCTGGAACAAAGAATTCCTCATATCGATCGGAAGTAACTTACAAATGTATATTAGTCTCTACAGATGTAGTAATCTCAGACAGAGGCACCGGTAGCTGAATAAAGGTGGAGGGGCACAACTGTTCAAGTCTACCATAGTTCGGCCCAGTGGGAGAAAAATTACAATCGTACATCAATAAATGTACAGTGACATACTGTAGTCTCTCGGCTTGATTAGCATGCATCGGTGTGGTCACTGTCCTGTCAATTTCTTCTTCTTCAATCACCATCCAACCCGAAGGCAAGTCTCCGAGTTGGAAGATGGGGGAAGTAGAAGAAACGGAGCGAAGCGACCGATGGTGGGATTCTTTTGCCGAATGTTGCTTGGATTTGCAAATAATATATTACCGGAATGCCTGCATATTGACACGTTTGCGTGTGCTCATTTTAAATCAATGTGTAACCACGCAACATGTCTCTGGAAAAAGGGGAGGGGAACGTGTCCCATATGCCTCTCCCCGACTGTTCCACCGCCGCTGGTCTCAGAAGAGTTACAGGAAGGGGATAACCTCTTTATTGCGAGAGGCCATACAATAAATGTTGCTGAAGGGCGTAAAACAAAGTATTGATTAACAGATATTTCAAACATCATATTCTTGTGCAGAACCACTTGCATCCTACACTGCGGTTATTTTCGATTACCTGTGTTTTTTTTCAATTCCAGTGGCCTGTACTAGTGGAGGTACAACCACAACACCGGCTGCAACCACAACAGCGGCTGCAACCACAACAGCGGCTGCAACCACAACAGCGGCTGCAACAACAACAACAGCAGCAGCCACCACCACCACACAAACTGGAACAGGAACCATAACGCAAGGTGGAACAGGAACCACAACGCAAGGTGGAACAGGAACCACCACGCAAGGTGGAACAGGAAGCACCCAACAAGGTGGAGCAGGAACCACAACAACCAAGTCAGGCGCCTCAAGCGTTTCCAGCTGTATGGGTCATTTTCTGCTTTGGGCCATCACATTGATAGCTTTATGCCAGGTAAGAATCAGTCATTGTTATTCTCTCGGTGGTACCCGTCAAACACAATGCGAGTGGTATGAGTTGTGTTCAAGAGATCAGACAGAGTTCATATCAAAATATAAGGCAGTCGTTCTAACTGGGATCTTTGGTTGCTTACCTAACTATAAGGTACGTACGTAACGTACAACAAGTTAGTGGTGGGGTAACAGTACCGAATCTCACTATCCCCACAGGCAAGCATAAATGATAAGAAATTTGAATCGATACCAACTTCGGAACAGCGAGTGATATGAGAATAAGCAACTTGAGGATACGTTTGCTTCAGCAAAAATACATCAATCCAAAGAAATCATTTTTTTTTTTACATATTGCTTTTGATAGAAAGTTTTCTTGTAAATTATCTTTTGTGGAATTATTGATTTTCTTTGCAGTTCAATCTGGAGACAAAAAGTGAACATGAACTTAGTTCTCGACGTCATCAATATGACATTTATGTCTGAGCGCATGTTCATGGAATTTTCAAATGTGACACTAGATAGTCTCGAATTTATTTCTTTTGTTGTTTTTCTCTGAAATTATATCGACCTTTGCCTATTGGTAACTAAATATTTATCCCGTTACCCAACGCAGACGATATCATAATTTATTATTTCAAATATAATTTTTTAAAATTTTTCAAAAAATTTCAACAAAACCATATCATGTGACCCCTCGTTGGAACGAGCTCGTCGAGCTCGTTCCAACGAGGGGTCACATGATATGGTTTTGTTAAATTTTTTTTGAAAAATAATATTTTTTCAACGACTGAATTTGCATATTACGCGGACAGATGCGGGCGATTCGTTGGGTAAAGTGTTAAACCAGAACAATAAAGGTTCAGGATTCAATCAAGTATGTGCGATGGTATGTGTTGAACCCTGGTGATATCTTCCATGTCACTTCAAAGGCAGCAATTTTGAGAGTTCATTTTCATTATTTGGAGGTAGACCAATTAATATTTTCAACGTGCAGCCTTAGGACTGAACGTTGAAAATATTGATTATTCTACCCTACACATTCATTTAGCACTCATTCTACTTAATGAAATTATGACGTATCATGTTCGTAGAACGGAAAAGCGAGCTTTTGGGTTCAAAGGGTTGAAGTTGAAAAGACGTACGGCGACGGGAGCGCAGTGGCTCAGTAGTAACGGCTTTGGACTTCAAATCAAATGGTACACTGTTCGTTCCCCGCCAGGAGTAAGTACATTGTGTCCTTGGACAAGTCACTCAATCCCGATTGCCTGCATGGGGGCATGGTGGCGCTGTGTACAAAGGGGTACTGCACGTCGATGATACACATGTCTTCAACCAATGCTAACCCTGCTTGTGTGCAGTTAGTAGTTGGGAAGTTTGACAGTTGCTCGCCGCTTCTCTGTGATCCTCTCCGGGTATTCCAGCTTCCTACACCCATAAAACTGGACGACACGAGATGGCTATCGAAAGTGTCGCTAAACCAACAAAGAAATAAATCAAAATAAACTAGACTTTATGATTCTGGAGAATCATGGCTTTTCCCGATTAGATTCCATGATTTTTCTTGACCCCCACAGTGTCTGATGAATTGTTTTTAACTGTCTCACTAAAGTTCCTTCATTGATGTTATGAGAAAGGTGAGTATAGTAGTCTCAAATGACTCGGTTTGGGTTTGATAAAAAAATGTTTAGGTAAAACCCATCATTAATGGTAGAATGGGTTAATATCAATATCAATGTTTCCCTATCAGTTTTGCGTCCGGTAAAAGATGTTACGTTTCTCTGTGGCATTTCCATTTGATGTTCTTGGTGTCCAAAAACAGACAATTTCCTCAATTTTTTTTACATTAAGCAGCCCATGAAGGGTTAACAAATGCCTACCAGAATAATTGATCCATGCAACTGGTCATATGACACCAAGACCTATCAACGGCCATTTTCTCTTGAAAACCCCACAAAATGTTTGTAAAGAAATCCAGGGAAAACGATTTTTTAAGCTTTTGATGGGTATCCCTGTTAACCTCCCCAACAGGGGTTAACGCTTGGCTTTTTGAATACCTTTATTACTTACAAAAATGGTCCTCTGTGAATTCCACTTCAAACAAAGGAGATTATGTTTATCTCTCATGTATACATTAGGTGCTGTGCGTGTCTGAAAACAGTCCCATGTTAACAATATTACGATGCTTGGCAGCTTGTAGATGGTTAAAAAACGCTCACCGGAGTATTTTGTCCATGCAACTTGTAATGTCACATAAAGACCTACGAATAGTCAATTTGTCTTGAAACCCTACAAGTTACCGTTAGGGAAATTCACAGAAAATGGGAATTTAAAGCTTTCAAGGGATATCTCTCTTTAGCCTGCCCAAAATGGGTTAAGACGTCGACTTTTGAATACCCTTACTACTTACAAAAATGTTTCCATATAAATTGTACGCGCGATAAAAGAAGGCACTTTTCTTTGTGGTGTACCCTTTGGGTGCTGTTGGTGTGCAAAAACAGCCCATTTTATCGCAATTTTGACCTTCAGCAGCCCGGGGAGGGTTAACTAATGCTGACCGGAATATTTTGTTCATGCGACTTGTAATGTCACACCAAGACCTGCAAATAGCCGATTTTTCTTGAAATCCTACAAGATGTTGTTAGAGAAATCCACAGAAAACGGGTATTTTAAGATTTTAATGGGTATCTCTCTTTAACCAGCCCAAAATGGGTTAAGACGTCAAATTTTGAATACCCTTACCACTTTCAAAAATATTTTCCGATCAATTTTGCGTCCGATAAATGAAGGCCCCTTTCTCTGTGGTATATAGTTTGGGTGCTGTTGGTGTCTAAAAACAGCCCATTTTATCACAATTTTTACGTTTAGCAGCTCGGGGAGGGTTAACTAATGCTGACCGGAATATTTTATCCATGCAACTTGTAATGTCACACCAAGACCTGAGAGTGACCAATTTTTCTTGAAAATCTACAAGACTCGTTTAGAGAAATCCACAGAAAACATGAAGTTTTGAGCTTTTTTGGGGTGTTGCTGTTTAACCAGCCCAAAACGGGTTAACACTTGGTTTTCTGAACACCCTTATTACTTACAAAAATGATCTTCGGTGAATTCCACTTCCAATAAAGGAAGTTATGTTTATCACTCGGGTATCGTTTGGGTGTTGTGGGGGTCTGAAACCGGCCCATTTCATCAAAATTTCGATGTTTGGCAGCCTGTGGAGGGTTACCATATGCATCGCCAAATATGTCGTGTGTATCAAAGGTTGTGTCAAGGTAGGTCTAGTAATGATGGATGTCTAAAAAAATCCTAAAGACGTGTTTCGAGAAAGTGCCGATAAACCCCAATTTTGGCAGTTTTTTGCCAATTCTGAGAAAATAAGGGTTAAATCGAAAATTCCGCTTGGGTACATTTTTAGATTTTGTGCCCCTCTATGCGTGTGCAAAATTTCGTGAAGATCGGTTCGAAAATGGCTTCTGAATCGTACGGACAAAATGTGTGGGAAAAAAAAAAAAAAAAAAAAAAAAAACCAAAAAACCCCAAACCCCCCCCCCCCCCCCCCCCCAAAAAAAAATAATAATCCGTAGAAAAACAATAGTCTTTTCCAGAGGGAAAAGCCTAATAAATAGCGCAGCGACACAAACATGTTCTACACTCTGAAATTTATATATTAGTATCACTTATATACTATTGTCACTTGACAACCATATGGTTCTATCTTCCAGTGGAAGAGAGATCATTGTGGTTGTCACATGACGATATGTCGTTAAACGCAGCTTACCTACTTTATATGTGAAGATAAAACACTGCACTCACATTGCAGTGATGGGGCTCTTCTGGAGCGTTGCGGCCTGGTGAATTGGCTGAAGACAGTTTGATATTTGTTTCATGAGTACATGGTAACAATTCCCCTCTTTTCCCCTTTCTCTTTTTTTTTCTCTGAACAGCTACCATCTTAACACCATTGCAATCTTGAATAGCGTATTGTTTATTCTGGTGTGTATATATTGAACAAATGCTGCATTTACTTGTTAATCGTATACAAAGGAGAGGACGTGTTTTAAGTGTTCAGCACTTGTTGTCCAATCCTTTTTGTTTATTGTGACAAATAAAATATGTTTAAAGTCTGAAATCCGCTGGGTTAAAAATCAACTCAAATCGATTGGGTTGAGTGACTAATTACCCATGGACGTTTTCAAATAACACGACTGAAGCACCCAGATGGTCGAGCACCTCTACGTATCTGGTGTGTAATTAGTTTAAACAATATTTATTTGAAAAGAAATATAATATAATACATACAAGAATCTGTTAATATCACAGTAGCTGTACAGTGGTTATGCTAGAGAAGTATGCACTATAGCAAGACACTTGTAAACAAAATTCTTGAATTCCTAATTTTTTTCATTTTTTGTCTCAAAAACATTGGTTATGACCCCTCATTGGAACGAGCTCGACGAGCTCGTTCCAAAGAGGGGTGATAGCATATGCTTTTGAGACCAGAAAATGAAAATATATTGAAAATTATGGCGATTTCTCTGAATAGCGCTGGTCGGCTTTGAACGTTACGTTGGATAAAGGGTTAATAAATTCCCTGTCATATAAGTATTTTATCCAAAGTATATTTGTAGCGTATAAGTCTTTGATTATGTTCTAAATAGTTGGACGATATGACCGAGCCGTCGGGCACCGACGTCCTACTCCACTACCCCCCCCCCCCTCCTTAAAAACACTTTAGTAACGGCCTTGATTATATATGTGTTCCGAAGTTAAGCAACGTCGAGCCCGGTTAGTCGTCGGATGGGTGACTGTCTGAGCGATCGATTCGGACTCCCGCGTTGTGTCCTTGGGCAAGGCACTTGACCCCGATTGTCCACATGGGGGCACGATGACGCCGTGTACAGAGGCGTACTGCACGTCGATGGTGCACATGTCTTCAACCAATCTAACCCTGCCTGTGCTGCAGTGTGGAGTTACGATGTTGGGGAGCTGACAGTTGCTCGTCGTTGCTCGGTGGTTCTCTCCGGGTACTCCGGCTTCCTCCACCCGTAAAACTGTCACGGTCTTGATTAGCCATTGTGCATAAGTACGTGCCCTTAAATACCAATAAATAAATATATGTGTTCATTTATTGTCAGCTTACATAAGCAACACTTGTTACAACCAACTCCAATTCATGTTTTTTTTTTTTACTTTTCAGGTGGTTGAGTAAAACTTTCCTTTCTTCACATCTTCGATAAAGTTTACAAATGGCAAACTACTTACTGAGAAATGGCAAAATAATGAAATGATCTATGATCACGAACGACTTGCTATTTCACCAAGAATAAATCCATAAACTTTTGAACTATACACCCTCTGACTTTTCATACAGCACCATTAAAAATAAATCATGCGATGACCGCGAGAAAATCCCGTTCACCACCCTCGGCAAACAGAAGGAAAAGAAAAATCAAAAGGCACTGATACGTGAAATGAGAATTCCGAGGTTCCACATGTCCGTTTTAAGCTTTACTATCTTCATTTACTTCTCATCCCTATCCCGCCACGCCCATTTTCACCACCTGTGGAAGACCTATATATATACAGGGGTGTGTACATATAAATTAGGAGCGTTTTACTGTCGCAGTGAGGAACTGAACACGGGAAAATAATTTTGTTTATATTATATGTTCCTCATCCGGCGCAGTATGCACGTTTACGAAAATGAGAACTCCGTGCTTCCACATGTCCGTTTTAAGTTTTACTATCTTCATTCACTTCTCATCCCTATCCCCCATGCCCATTTTCACCGTATATGGATGAGCACATATAAATTCGGTGCGTATTACCATCTCAGTGAGGAACTGAACACCGAAAAATAATTTTGTTTATATTATATGTTCCTCGTCCGGCGCAGTATGCACGTTTATGTATTTATATTTATTTATTCATTGGAGTTTGAAGACACTTTCAACAGCTAGGGTCACATGCTGTCGGTATATATACGTTAATAAACGACAGCACTTAATGATTGATCTCAATCACTGTAGGATACTGAATACGTGCAGAAAAAATATTATAAATGGTGGCCTTTTATTTGTCTTCTCCACCTTTGATCAAACGTAACATTTAACAACCAGATATGGGGATGAAAGTTCACGTGGATTTACACGATGGTCGGGTCACGTGATAAACACTTTTGTTAGATAGTATCAAGGAGATTGCTCCCTGTGTACAGTTTTGTTTGTGAAAGTTTAGTAGGGGGGGGGGGGGGGGGGGGGGGGTCACCATTTCTTTGCTCAAAGGTACAGATGAGGCCATGGAAATTCTGACAAAAGCTACAGATACAAAGAATATGTATATGCCACTTGTGGAACACCACGGTGTCTTACATTGCTTATTTGAAACTCTTAACCCTTTACCTAACCTGAAAAGCAGACGACACCTGCAAAAATAATTCTTGAATAACTATTTTTTTTCATTTTTTGTCTCAAAAACATAGGTTATGACCCCTCGTTGGAACGAGCTCGACGAGCTCGTTCCAACGAGGGGTCATAACCTATGTTTTTGAGACAAAAAATGAAAAAAATAATGAAAATTAATTGGCGATTTTTGAGAATAGCGCTGGCCGGTTTTGGCCGTTATGTTAGGTAAAGGGTTAAGCATGTTGGGGAGAGAATTTGCAGATTCAGACAAACGCATGGCCACCATGTTTTGAACATACAGTCACCATACACTTTTCATCAGCAATCAAGTGCCCATTGTGAAACTGCCTTAATATTCCCATGATATTATGACCAAACAAACCCAAATACTGTAGTGAGCCATCTAAACAGCCATAAGAATGATGTGATATGTTCAACCAAACTCAAGTCGAAGAAGCAGTTGACGAAACTTCAGTGTACGAGCATTGGAAGGAGGAAGGAGGGTGTCAAATGTTACATTTAAAACATTTTTCTATTCATATCTTGCCAAATACATGTGATTGAAGACGCATAGAATTAGGGCCCTGTAAAGCTTCGAGATTCGATTCGATTCCGAATCTTAAGGTGGAATTTGGTTGGATTCGAATCAGCTGCAAGATTCGTTTCCATTCGAATCTTTTCATTGAAACAAAGCTTGGCATCAGTCATCTTTGTCGTCTCACAATATGTATAGATCTCGTGGAAATTGTACATAAATAATATCGAAAATAAAGACCGAGTGCAGTTTTCGCTATCTGAATTAACGTTTCAAAGCAATTTCAACGATGAGCTATTGCTAGCGGCTAGCCCTGTGTGGTGCCTATTATATTTATTATTTATTTATTTATTGATGTTTAAGGTCACATACTTATGCACAATGGCTAATCGTGACTGTGACAGTTTTACGGGGGAGGAAGCCGGAGTACCCGGAAAGAACCACCGAACATCGACGAGCAACTGTCAGCTCCTCAGCATTCTAACTCTGTTCAAGCTCCGCTTAAGCAGTGTTACTGCGGTTGAAGACATGTGCACCATCGCCGTGCAGTACGCCTTAGTACACGGCGTCATCGTGCCCCCATGTAGGCAACCGGGATAAAGTGCCTTGCCCAAGGACACAACGCGGATCGTCCCTGACGGGGATCGATCTCGGGACCTCTTGCATAGAAGTCCAACAGTCTACCACTGAGCCACCGCGCACCTGTGCAGTGCCTACGACAGATAATTCTCGCGCCAGTTTCTGTTTTCGAACAATAATTATCCTTACTGGGTAATATTCCAACTACATCACCAAGGCATGCCTTCGACAAAAGTATGCCTTGCTGATGTAGTTGGAATATTTTATCAGTTGAGACTTGAGCCAATCGGGTTTACAGAACCCCTCATTCCCCCAGTCGATCGTCTTCAAGACGTCCCTGATTCGATTCGAGATTCGAATATGAATACTAGACCCGATTCGATTCGACATTCGATTCGAAGCGAAAATGGGTGATTCGCGGGGCCCTACTTGGAACTAAATACAAATGTTGATGCACAACACGTCTACAGTATATTCAACAGTAACAGAAATTCCCGATGCCTTAAATCTCAAACGATCACAACATGCATATTTGATAGTGTTCAGGCTCTTAACTTTTTGTGTTAACACATTGACGAACAAGTTTTTTATACAGACCGTGTAGGGGTGATTAGCGATAATTTTATACTTTCAGCGCCATTGTAGCCGAAATGCGACCCCAATGTAAATTAAATTCTAAGAATAACCTTCAACCATTCAACATTGAGTCCCTGGAAGGGACTGCATCATTAAATATCGGACTATAGTGATTGGACGAATCCATTTTGAATTTGTAGGGAGGTTTATTAATAATGTAATCCAACGGTTGTTGGATTAAATTTTTACTGATTCTTTTTAAACTCATTTTCCATCTTGTTGTTTTTGAACAGTCCACTGAAGCTTCTTTAGCGTAAAAAATATTGCATATCGTTTGAAGGGGTTAAAACGCACAGACAAAGTTTCGGGTAATGGACCACCTGGTTACACCTGCCGGTCCATGAGAAAAAAACTTTGCTTTTGCTTTTTATAGTAATTTTGTCCCCTTTCCGTTTTGTTGGATACAGTGTTTGAGGTAGTCAGACATTAACTGAAATCACTCTGTACGAAGAAGCAGAGGGCGCTATTCGAATACCTACCGGTTTTCCCAGGGAAGCATCATCCAGAACTTATGTAACCTGCAACCGTCTGTTGCTGTTGGACAAACCGATCTGTAACTCCTTATCTAACAACCCTCATAATTTACAATTTTAGCAGTTGAAAGAAATACATTTTTTTCTAAAATGTTCTACAAAACCATATCATGTGACTCCCTCATCGGAACGAGCGGAGCGCGTTGAGCTTGTTCAAATGAGGGTTCACATGATGTGGTTTTGTTGAATTTTATGAGACTTTTGAAAAAAATAATAATTAAAATAATAAATTTTGATATCCCGTTTGTCGGGTAAAGGAGCTGCTGTCGACACCAACATTTTAAGCAATCACCTAGGGCCAAACCTGAAAATAAGCAATCTGTCATTTGCAGAATGAGGTCCCCAGCGGGTGAATTTGCTGATGCTATCCCACACACTGGACCAATTTATCCTCTGGGTACCTCTTTCTGTTTAGGTTTGAGAACTTGATTCAGACTGAGATTCACAGAGGGTAAAGTTAGTGATGCTACCCTGCTGTGCAGGGCAGCATCACCAAATTCACCCCCTGGGAACCTCATGTTTAAGATGACAGACTGCTTATTTCCTGGCTTGCCTAGGGCACCTGATACAAGATGGAATTGTGTAATTATGATCTACACACCTAATAATCATACGATAAATGATAACAAATTGATAACCTTCGTTTTGGAATAATGTTCCAGTTTACAGTATCTCTCTCCAAAGCGAAATTTCAAGCATGTAAACTGTTGAACTGAGTTGTAGCAAGACGTACTTCGCGTATGAAACTCGCTTCTTGTGACATGAGTTGTTTTTTTTTTATTCTATCTTTTTAAAGTTACCCAATGTTGTTAGAGATTCCCTTTATTATTTTGATATTAAATAAAAATTAAACATTATGTTTTCACTGTGTGTGAGCTTACAATTAAAGATATTTTACGTTTTGAGTATTTTTCATGTTATATACATATAAAACATTCTAGTTATTGAATGAAACCCCATATCATTAAATTTTGTGTACGTTACTTTTAAATCTGATTAGCCTTTCACTAGTCACGGCTTTCGAAATTTATTCCCTTTCAAAAGCTGTTTCCAAGTAAGTTGAATTTTTAGTTATTAAATTATTGAGTAATTTTCTAACCAAGGGCAATTATCCGGATAGCTTTGACCACACAATGAGCACCGACCGGCACAACTATCCTACCAGAAGACCCAATCCCAACCTGCAAATAAAACGTCTTCTGCCAAGATCATTCACTGACACAACTTGTATGTGTGACAGGCGCCAGTTCACTTGTGTCTGACACAATGGCGAGTAAAATGTCGTATGTCTTGAAAATGAATATTAGTTCATATGAACATAACATTCTAATCATCTCTTCTTACACATAAACTCTACTTCAGCAACATTACCAATTACGGAAGACTTCACGAAGGACTTGTTTTCATTACTGGAAAGCTTTCTAACAGAGAGCTTTCTAATAAATGATACAATGTCCGTTTTTGACGACCGCGCATATAATTTACACGTATATGCATAAATTGAGTATGTACCATGCTGCATATCATCCTTAAACTTTAGAAAAAGAATGTAACATGCCCAGAGGTGTGATGCTGTCTCACACATCCACACAAAAATAGATAACGTTTGTTGTGGTAATTATATATTATTCTACTGGATCGTAACACCCGTGGCAGGCACCATGTTCCGGACGACAAGCCAACAAAACTGTTGGTACATGTCCCCCCCCCACCCCTCACACACACACACACACACACACACACACACACACACACACACACACACACACACACACACACACACACACATAACCCACGTGACCAGCTTATTAACATATTTAATGAGCGCATGGAATATTTAATCACCGCACGTTCTTCCGTAAACAAACATGTCTTCACGTTTCGGAAACATTAGCAGACGAATATTTGTCCAAGAAAATAGAAATAAAAACACAGACCGCAAAACCTAAGGGTACTTGTCGCTTTTATATGAAGTTTTGGGTGAACGCCATTATGAGTGGAAAGAGTTGCACATTGGAGTGTGTCAAGGCTCAGTTCGCTACAAATCTTTAACCCCTGTCTTGCCGGCGTTAGAATTTAAATTCGCGGTATATACTTGTTGTATATACAGAACTTTTGGGCGCTCTTTCCGATACGCTTTTCAATTTTTTTTGTCAGAAATGGACAACAAAATTGTTCGATATAGCTGCACGCGCCCCTGGATAACTTTTGATAACATCATAGGATTTTGGTGGGGGAGAAACATTATCCTGATAGGGGTGGGTGTGAGATGAGGAAATCTCACCCTCGGGACAAGATATTTGGTTCAAGCCTCGTGTCTGGCCCAAATATCTTTTCCTCATCCCGCACCCTCATCCATCGGGGATAATAATAATCTCAGGCACAAAAAATATTATTTACAGGCTTACTCTAGTCTTAGCTGACGACGAGTCACAAAATTGCCCTATACACAATAATCCTGCTAATACTTAAATAAGACACAAGTACGTTTGGTCACGAATAGAACTTAGATCTCAGACGGAGCAACGGGAAGACGACCATCCCAACTTTGTATTATTAACCCTTTACCTAACATGAAAAGCAGACGACATTTGCAAAAAAAAATTCTTGAATAACTAATTTTTTTCATTTTTTGTCTCAAAAACATAGGTTATGACCCCTCATTGGAACGAGCTCGACGAGCTCGTTCCAACGAGGGGTCATAACCTATGTTTTTGAGTCAAAAAATGAAAAAAGTAATGAAAATTAATTGGCGATTTTTGAGAATAGCGCTGGCCGGTTTTGGCCGTTACGTTAGGTAAAGGGTTAAGTCTTTTTGTTTTTTCGTAAACCCGTTACCCAAAGCAATTAACAAAACCTCACTCAATGAAACAATACCTGAACGATAATGGCAATTTTAAATGTTTGGGTCACTAATTCGGGAGCCTAAGCTGGAGAAAAAATGACATGAAGAAGGATGACATAAACACAAAGATGGCAAACTATTGGTATGCAGTCAACCGATATGTCCCTTGGAGCAATCGGTCGTGAACTCGACATCCATCACACAGTCCCCGGTCGTTTGGTGAGAAAGCACATGCAAGCCGATGAGATGAATGACCTCCTGTGACATCACAATGCGAAACAGGGTACTTCCGAGGCTGGTGCAACGACAACCATTCGCCTCAAATACTGTTCTGAAGAGCTTGTGACTATCAAGTCGACGAATCGCCACGAGAACTGTCGGGAACGGCCTGCGAAAAGCCATATTGAGGTCCAAAGGGGCCATCAAGCGTCCTTTACTCAGTGATCACCACCAAGGAATACGTTTGGCTTGGTGTTTAGAATTTTTCATTCAGAGCATTGCATTGACCACTTCTATTCCTTGGTCTACCATGACTCTTAATCTGAATCCACTGGATCACATTTGGGACATCTTTGGTGTCAAACACAAGCACACGAACCTCCAGTACCAATTCTGTGAGAATTAGAAGCAGCTTTGCTCCAGGAATGGTGACAGTTATCTCTGCAGTGGATACACTATTGGCTGGAGTATTCGACGCAGGACAGAAGCTGTTGTCCGAGCACATGGGGATACAGCAGATATTGAACTGTAACACTTTTACTCTGGAGGTTACAAACGATATTTTTATCCATTACAGCCAAATAATGTTGCCTTGTTGACTCTCCAGCTCCATACTATACCGGGCATCGCATTGAACTCTATCAGTTACTTTTTTGGTTCATCAATGCTGTCATTGAAATGTTGATGAAGACTATGATTTTTGTATGTTCTTTCAAGGTAGAATTCAGTTTTTGGAACTTACTTTACTGATATCAAGCAATACATATACCTATACCATCGTAAAATATCCAGGGAGTGCTTACCGTTTTTCTTTACGCATATTTTAGTTGGTCGGAAAAGCGAACCGTAGATTCGTTTTTCCGACCAACTGAAATATTCGGTGCGATTGAATCTACAACGTAGACGATAGACTTTTTAAGGGATAGACTGGTTCCAGCCCATAACAGCACTGAGTTACTTACAAAATTTGACTCGTGGCTTAGGAGCGTGTGCAACCAACTGCTCGGATTTTACGACTGTCCCTTCTCACTATTATCCTGATCATCATTGCCAAAGCGTCCCCCGTTTAACATCACGGACAAATAGATTCGGCTTCGGTTTTCTAGCTGGTAACTGATCTACATATATCCGATACGTATCTCTTTATATATATATATATTGGTGTTTAATGTCACATATTTCTGCACAATGGCTAATCGTGACACGTTTCTCTTTAAAAGGCTCTACTAATGTAATCCATGATGGTTTGCTCAACATAACTCTGATAATTACGTCACACAAATTGTGATTGGTTAAGACAATTGAAGCTGAACAGGGTTGCTAGTGGTTAAGAAAATTTGCATTTAATTAGGCTTTTCCCTTTGGAAAAGACTATTGTTTTTGAGCGGATTATAATTTTTTAAAATTTTTTTCCCCAGTCATTTTGGCCGTACGATTCAGAAGCCATTTTCGTACCGATTTTCACACAATTTTGTACACGCATAGAAGGGCACAAAATCTAAAAATGTATCTAAGCGGAATTTTTGATTTATCCCTTACTTCCCAGAATTGGCAAATAATTGTCAAAATTAAAGTTTATAGGATCTTTCACGAAACACGTCCTGCCGATTTTTTTTTAAACATTCATCATTGTTAGACCTGTATGTGACACGACCATTCATATACAAGATATATTAGGCAATGCATATGTTGATCCTCCACAGGCTGTCAAACATCTAAATTTTGAAAACATTAAGATATTCGGACCCCTTAAGCATCCAAACGATACAGGAGAGATAAACATAACTTCCTTTATTGGGCGTGGTATTCACCGTGGATCATTTTTGTAAGTGGATTTCTCTGAAAACATCTTGTAGGTTTTCAAAAAAAATTGACTACCCGCAGGTCTTTGTTTGACATTACAAGATTCATGAACAAAACATTCCTGTGAGCGTTTATTAACCCTCTACAGGCTTCCAAACATCGTAATTTTGTTGAAATGGGATGTTTTCGGACACGCACAGCACTCGATGTATACCCAAGAAATACACATTATCTCCTTTGTTGGAAGTGGAATTCACCGAGGACCATTTTTGTAAGTAATAAGGGTATTCAAAAAACCAAGCATTAACCCCTTTTGTGGTGGTTAAGAGCGATACCCACCAAAACCTGAAAAAAATCATGATTTCCCTGGATTTCTTTACAAACGTCTTGTAGGGTTTTCAAGAGAAAATGGTCATTTATAGGTTTTGGTGTCACAATACCAGTTGCATAGATAAATTATTCCGGTAAGCATATGTTAACCCTCCATAGGCTGCTAAATGTCAAAATTTTGAAAAAGTAGTCTGTTTTTTGACACCAACAACATGGAATGGCGCTGAGAAACGTAACTTCTTTTATCAGACGCATAACTGATAGGGAAACATTTTTGTAAGTAGTAAGGATATTCAAAAATCGAGGTCTTAACCCATTTTTGACTGGTTAAGGAGATATACTCCTTAAAAGCTTAAAATTCCAGTTTTCTGTGGATTTCTCAAAAAAAATTTCAAAAAAATTGACCATTCGCAGGTTTTGGAGTGACATTACAAGTTGCATGGACAAAATATTCCGGTAAGCATTTGTTAACCCTCCAGAGGCTGCCAAGCATAGACATTTTGAGAAAATGGGCTGTTCTTGGGCACCCATAACACCCAATGTGTACTTGCGAGATAAACATAAGCTCCTTCTCTGGAAGTGGAATTCACCGAGGATCATTTTTGTAAGTAATGAAGGTATTCACAAAACAAAGCATTAACCCGTTTAGGGCTGGTTACAGAGCGATACCCCTCAAAAGGTTAAAAATTCATGTTATCCGAGGATTTCTCTAAAAACAGCTCGTAGATTTTCGAGAAAAATTGGGCATTCTCAGATCTTAGTGTGACATTACAAGTTGCATGTACAAAATATTCCAGTAAGCATTTGTTAACCTTATGCGGGTTCTTAAACATCAAAATTTTGATAAAATGGGCTGTGTTTGCGAACGCACAGCACCCAAAGTTAAGAGGAGAGATCAACATAAGTGGAAGTAGAATTCACTGAGAATTATTTTTGAAAGTAATAAGGGCATTCAAAAAAACAACCTTTAAACCCTTTTGGGCAGGATAAACAATCATACCCATCAAAAGCTTAAAATTCATGTTCTCCCTGGATTTCTCTGAAAAACATCTTGTAGATTTGAAAGATAAAATGGCCATTCGCAGTTCCTGGTGTGACATTGCATGTTGCATGGAAAAATGTCCCTGTTAGCACTCGTTAACCCTCTACAAACTGCCAGACATCAATATTTTGGATACATTTGAGATAGAATGAACCATTTTCAAAGAGCCACAGCAGTTAGTGGGTATGTGTCAAACAAACATAACTCATTGTGTCGATCATTAACTTGTCGGACGAAGATATTGATATTAACCCTCTCCACCATTATTGATGGTTTTTACCTAAACATTTTTTTTATCAAACTGAGTCATTTGAGACTACTATATCCACCTTTCTCATAACAGCAATAAAGGAACTTCAGTGCGACAGTTAAAAACAACACATCAGACACGCTGGGGTCATGAAAAATCATGGAATCTCATGAAAAGCGATGATTCTCCAGAATCATAAAGTCTTGTTAATCTTTGAAGGTTTTTCCATTGTTAATATTCGTGAACACAGTTTCTAGGAATTATGTTAAGCCCCTGTTACACTCTGCTGCGATCAGGCCGGCGCTTGCTTTGCGCTCAACAAATTTCAAAATATGAATAACACGCAGGAAGAGCTCGGAAAATTGTAAAACTTTTAAAACAAGGTAGCTCTTAGTATGTTTCTATCCCGCTCATCACGTTTTCATTGCGCTCTTAGTACGACATAGTGCGATTCTATTTTGTCAAGTCTCACGCTCTCAGGCGCCCTCACTGCGCTTCCTCTACGCTGTAAACGTTCTTAGTGCGTCCAAGTCGCTGTTATTGCGTTGATAGGACGCTCTCAATACGTTTGCAAAACGTTCTCTGCATGGGCACGGAGAGTATAAATAGTGCTCCAGTCATCAGTCTGTTTTCATCGTTAAACATCGCATTGAACAACGTAGTGGTAAAAGGCAAAAGCAAGGCTCCAGCACCCAAGGAGAGAGGGAGTTGAAATGAAAGGCAGCCACGATCCTCCATCACCACCGCCCCGTATGCCCATTGCTGTTGCTGATGATGTATATATACCATGTGTGTGTGCGGGTGAGCAGATCACATTTCAAAGTGGGATCGTACTGTAAACCTGCTGCAAATGTCGGAAGAACGCCATCTGTCACGCTTGGACGTATAACGATAGCCATAATCGCGGTGTCAGCACCGTGTGGACGTTCTATGAGCTGGAACCAGTCCATAAGGCCTCGTGGCAGCGCAGTAAGAGCGCAATAAGGTCGGGAGAGAGGAGTAGTGGGCGTAATAAGGACGGAGGAGGCACGCAGTGAGAATCTGATTAAGCTTACTGCACTCGCAGAGGACAAGATGGATTACTTGCTGCGACCACGAGTAGCTTGTGTGCATCCCTGCTACGTCAACGGGACGCTCATGCCGCTTACTTTGCGCTGCCACGGCAACAGTACTGGGTCATTGCAGCGCCGTGGTCAGAAGTCAACCTTTGCGCTTGTTTTGTGCATGGGGAACCTCCCCCGTCCTACCCAGTGTCCACTGCGTCACCAATCGGTTCCTGGAGACCTTAATGCCTTTAGCTTGGCGCTTTGATAATTTTTGAGCGCATGCAAAGCAAGCGCCAGCCTGGTCGCAGCAGAGTGTGATAGGGGTTTTACTGTTGATTTCAGTTTGTACAGAATAAGTCATTTTATAACCCTGATTATATGTGAAAATGGTCTGCATTGTTCAAGTGCAGTGATGATTTGAAAACGCATGAGTCTACTTCCGGGTCATACGGGACACAGTATATTCGAAAACTTCACGTATTCGCTTGTAATGGAAGTTACAAATAAAACTCCACAAAAATCAATGCAATGAGGTCGCCTTGCTTAGTAACAAGGACATGTTTCCTGTAATTATATTGCAATCGTTTTCAACATCCGTTATAGATAAATGTGTTCTGCATAGTTCAGATACTGCATTGATCTCACAAAGTATTTAGCAGCATGCGGGTCACACAGAAATAAAATATTTAATGGCCAGCTACGTTTGTCATTGAGAAAGACTTCCTAGTAAGTTTTCTCTCATTTATTTGCTAAATCTTTCAGTAAATTTAACTTTAAGGATATGGACATTTTGAATATAATCTACAATTTCATATCACAATGCTATTACTGGAGATGGGCGGTATTGGAATTTTTAGTTCGGTATCTTTTTCGGTATTTTATGGGGTATACCTCGGTGTTAGTTCGGTATTCGGTGTCTGACTGAGATTTGCTGATAGTTCCAAAGTGGAATTCACATCAGGAAAAACAGAATGAGTTGTTGTACTATCTTTCTACCACAATGTTATAAATGGCACTGCCAATGAGCTCAACAGTGGAATTCTTTTACTACCACAAATCATATCTACAGTAATTTTGTGACTTGTTCTAAACGCACCTTGATGGCGCGGTGGCGTCGCGGTAACCGGTTCTCGTCAGATCACCGAAGTTCAGCAACGTCGAGCGCTGTTAGTAGTTGGATGGGTGACCATTTCAGCGACCGATTCGTGCTCCCGCGTTGTGTCCTTGGGCGACGCATTTAACCCCGACTACCTACATGGGGGCACGATGACGCTGTGTACTAAGGCGTACTGTACGTCGATGGTGCGCATGTCTTCAACCAATCTAACCCTGCCTGTACCGCGGTGCAGAGTTCAGAGTTACGATGTTTGTGTGTCTGTAACCACTGATCTCAATACAAATGGAATTTTGAACTCCAACGAAAAACGTCGTAACTTAATCTACCCCATCTCCACTCACCTCTCACCCAAGAATGTGTCAGGTCAACCAACTCGGTAACTACTCCCATCGATGACATTTGATGAAATTAAAGCTGTTATGATGTGCCTGTAGTCACACCGTAACAGTTATCATGTCATCAAACATCAAAGGAAAGCCTGGCAAGAAAACTAGTAATACGGTATCAACTTTCCAATCTAGGCACTTCTTTTTTTCTCAATAATAACTACTATGTGTTATAAATACACAGAACGACACGCGTGTGTGAATGGGTTAATCGATATGACAAGAAGCCCAGCGCGGAAGTGCGGAAGGATAAAACGAAAGGTTACAGGCCCCGAATTTTATCCTTCCGCGATGGCACAAGTGCCATACCGATTAACCCATTCCCACTTTCGTATCGTTCTCTGTTTATTACATGCCTTCTCGTCAATAAAATCAATTATTAGAAGGACACTCTGCAACTATCAACACAAAGAAATATGGGTTATATACACATGGTGTTTGTAAAAATTCTTTTATCGCGACGAGAGCGTTTTCGGGGGCATATATAGCTACGAGTCGCGCAGCGACGAGTAGCTATGTAACCCCCGAAAACGCTCGAGTCGCGATAAAAGATTTTTTACAAACACCATGTGTATATAACCCTTTTATCTACAACCCCACCTCCCCCACTCCCGTAATAAAACAAGTTTTGATTAACAAATGCAGACCACTAAAAATAATCTAGCCTTCAACCAGATAATCACTAATGTGAAAAATATCTGGTTATTTGTACTTTCCGACGTTTGACGTCACATTTTGAAAAATGTTGAAGAACTAAATTCTCAGTGACGTTTGAACGTCAGGATAATTAAAGTCTCGAAGGGTGAAATAATCTCATCTGAAAAAGTGTAAGTTACTAATTTTTACTCTTTTCCGTCAAATTTTATTTTTACAATTCAGTAAGTTTAATTAATGGCCTTCTTTTTTATTCAATACATTTCGATAAATACGCCCCGTTTTATTTGTTTCGATCCGCGGCAGCGATAATTAGTTATTCAAAGTGTTGAATGAAATAGTACGTCATGCAAATGAGATGGGCGTGAACGTTGTATTCTTGCGACATCACGTGACTTTTATTCTTACTGCAGTAACGATAAAAGATTTTTTATTGACGGCGAGTTTTCGATAACGATAAAAGATAAAACGTTACTGTTTTTACCTATAAAGTAGATAAAACATTTTATCGCCAACAAGATTCGCGAGGGGTACCCGTGTTACTATTTCGTCCCTTGAGTTCCAATGTGTTTTATGTGCCTAGTGGCACAAGAACACACTGGAAAACATGGAACGATTATTAGCTATCGCTAGGGATTCAAATGGTAATTGCGGTGCACGATTTGTAGAACATTCCAGTGAAATTTCGCACTTTAACGGGTCTCCACTTTCGACATTTATTCTCAGTTTTCATTGAATTATCTGTACAACTCTCTTTTGTTTTCTCTTCATTCACCTAATCCTTACTTATTGCTTTCATTAATCCCCCACCGTTCAAAAACTCAGCTTCAAACTACTCCCTAATGTCTGGTAACGCCAATTTCCCCGACTGACCTCGACGAATAACGGTGCCAGATTTCAACGTAAACATACTGTTTAAGGAATAGTGCATGGCTTGGAGTTGACTACGCCCATATAGTGCCCAGTTAGGTGGTGTAGTTCCCGCCGCGAAGCGGAGGGAACTACACCACCTCACTGGGCACTATATGGGCGTAGTCAACGCCAAGACATGCACTAATCCTTATATTATATCGAACACCCATCAAGAAAAACATCTGTCCGATTTGTTAATCTATTACCAAGGTAGCAGCCCTACCAACCAGCGTTATATAGAACAAAATACCATGTAGTTTTTAAAAAACATTTTCTTCTTCCAAAACAAGGCTAACTTGGATTATTGATATGAGCAGAAAACAGATTTTGAATCAGTCGGCAAGGGTGAACAAAACATTTCCCCCAAACGGAACTGTGTATTCTAGAATCGCGCAACTCGCGAATGAAAACTAAAATTTTCGAAATTTGACAACGCAGTTTGATGATTTCCACACATTTGTCACACATATACATTACCGAATGAGGAATGAGTCAGTACGGGATACAAACTCCGAAGATTCAATTGAATTCCATTATTTATTCGTTTACTGCCCAAAACATACAATTAAATAGCGAAATAATATGAGCAGCGAACCAAACGATTTTTCATATCCGGACGCGTTCTCGTCATGGAAGTTGTACCCAGGTATGGATCATTCTCTTCGAAACAAGATATGGATCATCTTCTCAAGGAATAAAATGAACGCCTCGAAAAATGTGACTTCAACAATGGAAAAGCGATACATTTTTCCACAATGATTTCTTTCCGGGTCGCTTTGTGGATGTTGTGCCTCTGTGAATCGATATTTAAATTTAGCCTGATTAATTTTATTCGCCCAGTATGAAAAGGAAACTGATATAGTAGTGTGCTAAAAATAGAAAACGTGTAGTGCCTGGGTGTAGTGTCTGGTCAGTTCTGTGGATGCAAACTACACGAAATAGGGTATCATCTTTCAGCCAATCAGAATGCAAGGAAGTCACGTGAGATATAATATTTGCGCCTAGTAGGCGTGTAACGTATCAAGGGGACAACTCTAGCTTACGTCATATCGTCTGAAATCGGCGTCATATCAGCCGAGTTTGAAGTCACATCTGGCGAGCTTAATAATACATAATTCAGGAAATAAATTCCTATCTGATAAATAATTTCTTTATATATTGTGACAATAGATATCGAAAAATGGTTGTTAGACATTTCTCGATACCTAATAAGTTAGCATATAATGAAGGCCTACATTTAATTTTTTTTTTTCTTTTTTCTTTCTTCTTTTTATGTTCATATCAAATGGCCAGAGGGTTTGGAGTGTATGGGAAAAAGGCTTCTCGTTTTTTATGTAAATTCGTCTGTTTCATCTAATGTATCGTTAACGGGTGGTTGTTCAATTGGATAGGTTTCAAAATCACCAGAGGAACTAAGAATGGCCACGAAAGTTAAAATGTTACGCTTCTGGTACGTCAGCATTGTGTTGTCTATCAAGTTTCTATCGAGTATCACGTTCTCGGAATGGATTTTGAGTTTGGCCCACATACTATTTCCTACAGCGTTTACAAGTGACAAGGAAAATGACATTGGCTGACTCACAATAGGGCCAGCTGCGGATCTGTTTCACCATTGAATCGAAAGTCGTTATTACCTTTCACGCTCAGCTCTAAAAGATTCAATTTTTCGTTTCTTTTCCGCAAAAAACATTCTTCATAAAAAGGCGAATTGCAAAACATTTAAAATCTACCAAACAGTCGTTCACTTTTGCTCCCTGTCAATATTTGTATCCATGTTCAAGGCCAAGCCTTAAAACCGGAAAACTTCAGTCTAGAGTAAAGATTGACCAATGTATCCTTTCTAATAACCCCTTTGTTGTAACATCGGGCTACCCGGATAAACCTAACGTAGCAACAATGAAAATGATTCGTCATCGTCAAACTACGTGGTTTAAAGGCATGAAAACAGAGGCTAAATTCTGTTTTTCAAGACTGTGCTGATGTAGTGGTGTGAATATTTATATGTTTACGGATTGGGAGGGAGGAGTGGTGCAAAATATTATGTTCTCTTAAATCTAGCTTCTTATTTTAGTAAATGGAGGGGCGAGCTAGTTGTATCTCCACTCCCTATCTTGAAACTTTTACATTGATGCAGATTTTGAACCTCCCACTCTTTTCTTGCGGGTACTTTCAGGTTCACTCTATGCACTAGATCTATTTCATGGTGACGTTTCACCATCCTCTCAATAGGTGTTCTTTTTCCGACACGTGCAATATATTGGATATGTTTGTGTCTAGGAATTTCCGACGCTCCTCGATTGATTAATTATTGATTTAATATTTATTTCACAGTATAGATATATAGTTCAGTTAAACAGTGATAGTATAACTATAACACTGACGCATATTGTGGTGGTATAACGTAGCCAAATTGGCTGTCTGCCCATTGTCCCCGATTTATATCTTATTGCCACATTGCACCGGACATCATTTAACAACCTTATATATGGTATAGCTTGTGCTAAGCTAAAGACCAAAACTTTGCGAATTAATTTGGTACATGATTTGTACGAGTTTAGGACCTGATTGAGTTTAAAATTTGATCGAGTTTTGTACTTCATGCCAGATTGCGCGTCGAACTGTTTTCTTCGCGTGCTTAGAAAACTTTTAAGATTGTATTTTCCAGAATTGTTTTTTCTACCAAATAATATAACTGTATAAAAATGAATGATTTGCATTTTAAAAATATGGCAGTTTGCCAACTGGCAAATGGTCACATATTTTGAAAATGCTGATGGTTCATTTAAACCCATTTTAAAAAAACCAAATCAGCTAAGTAAACTAAAATTTTAATTATTTTTTTCAATCTATGTATAAATGTTCCAAATTCTAATTATGCTACCCGAAAACTCGAACGGATCCAAATCGACAATGCTTCAAAGTTTGGTCAAACCATTTGGAAAGGAAACTAATTCTATAACTTAGTTTAGTTTAGTCCGCACCATTCACGTATATAATTCTAAAGCAAACTTGAACACAAAGTGCATTTCCTCAAGTTGAACGGAACAACTAAAAGTCAGACTTGAAATTTTAAAGTATTGCTTTTGAACCAATGTAAACGGTTAGCTAAAAATGGGTGTAATTTTCTCTGAACTACAATCAACCACCAGTATAGGAGCACATAGTATGTGGAAGGGGAAGTCAAACTTTGACCTGAAATATGAAGGGGTTTTTTTAACTATCTTTTCCAATCTCACAAGTCAAATTCTTAAGGAATTCCACTCTGATTTGGCATGAGATCAGTCTAGCCCTTGAATAGTCCATCGCCTATATTTAGACTCAATTGTCTCAAATGTTTCAGTTAACTCTTTACCTGACGTAACGGCCAAAACCGGCCAGCGCTATTCTCAAAAATCGCCAATTAATTTTCATTATTTTTTTCATTTTTTGTCTCAAAAACATACGAGGAGTCATAACCTATGTTTTTGAGACAAAAAATGAAAAAAATTAGTTATTCAAGAATTTTTTTTGCAAGTGTCGTCTGCTTTTCATGTTAGGTAAAGGGTCAAAGTCGAATTAAGTGAATGAAGCCGATATTTTTTAAGAAAAAATCACCGCTGGTGGTCTGATAACTTTCGTGTCTGACACTCTTTTGTATCAAATTATTTCATTTACGTTATAACGTCACTCGGACCAAGGACGTGGCGACGACGTGACGTGCCCCACCCCCCCCCCCCCCAATCCTGGCTTAAATTTCTAGAAGTTGGAAATACTGAGGGCAAGTCATGAGTAGTTGGAAATTTCATCTATCTGGATTGTAGAGCTTTTTTGGTCATGCTGATGTCTCCTTTACTTCACAAAATGCCAACTCGGTTTCAAATCGGCAAAAATTCCAACTGTTACTATTTACAACGGCAGAGTTCGCAATATCGAGCTTCATAATTATGCATGATGTCAATCGGTACGAGATTTCTATAGTACGTTTACTTATCGTAATAAAAAAATCCCAAAAATGCACTTCAAGAAAATCACATTATGTAAAAGCATTATCCTGAGTTAATTCTATCATTCACAGTTATAAAATGATGAAATATCGAAACTGATCATTCCTGCATAAGATCTGATTTAATGTTTGGACAGTGTGAATTGTTCGAAGTTCTAAGCATGAGCATTTGTTAAGCACATATTCAATTCCCAGAATAATACCAAATCATAATAACCTGATAATTCTATCATAAATGTGTTGTCATTTCAGTTACTAGAATCAATTTTATGCCCCCTTTCAGGGCTTCATTTTCAAAATGTTTCTCGGTAGTTAATTTCCAATTAAGGGGAGGGAACGGAAGGGGTGTCCCCCGCCCGGTCCTTTCCCATAGTTGGAAATTCATTATCCTACCCACCCCAATCGGAAACCTCTAGGCACGTCCCTGACTCGGACACGTAACGCCAAGCCAGGTGAGTTCTTACATGATGTCCTTAAACGTTATCAAGATTCCATACCTGGTGTCTTTGGAACATTTTCCAATGTTTGTATTTTTGCGTAACGTTCAATAAGAACGGAAACCGTATATACATAAATAAAAGGGTATTGATTTTAACTGGATGTCGATTTTTATACAAACGTGAGAACAAAGAAAGGTAATATGAACATCGAGAGTTCCGCATTGGAAATAAATCCAGTGCATTTCAAACGTCACATTTCTAGGAATCGAAGTGTCAAGAACAGTATTTGTCGATATTAGACGAATGTCACTAAAAACCCTTTCAACCTCAGCGGCCGCTTTTCCGGCCAGGAAGCTGATACCTCATAACGTCATCAAATAGGATGGATGTTCAGTGAATGTGTGGGGAAGACCAATCAATATTTTCAACGTGCAGCCCCCGAGGATTTCTGTGCTAGAGTTCCCGAGTTCGACACCCGTTCGGGACGACCCGCGTTGTGTCCTTGGTCAAGGCAATTTATCCCGGTTGCCTACATTGGTCACTATGACGCCATGTACTAAGGCGTACTGCACTTCGATGGTGCACATGTCTTCATCCGCTGTAACCCTGCTTGAGCGGAGTGAAAATTTCTAAATCTTCACAGTGGGGGATACGCTTTCTATCTTTCCGCAATTTCTTCGATAATAATCTCTGATAACAGAGTTACGTTGCTTTTCGTAGGCACACACTTCATTCCCATTGCCCACGTGGGGGCTCGATGGTATTGTGTACTAAGGCGTACTGCACGTCGATGGTGCACCTGTCTTCAACTAATGCCACTCCTGCTTGTGTGGAGTTAGTATGTTGAGGAGCTGACGGTTGCTCGTCGATGCTTGGTGGTTCTCTCCGGGTACTCTGGCTTTCTCCACCCGTAAAACTGTCACGGTCACGATTAGCCATTGTACATAACTATGTGACCTTAAACACCAATAAATAAATTGCTCAACAGAGGCATTATTTTACGACCACAAATCATATCTACAGTAATTTTGTGACTTGTTCTAAACGCACCTTAATGTTTAAACACCTATTTCAGGCTTTTGTAATCTCAGAGCATGTGCCCTGACCATTACATATTTAGGAAGTTCTGCTGACGATAGACAAAGCACCTGGGCAGTGGGTTCTAGTCAAGTCTTGGGTGCCTTAACAGGCAGCCAAAACTTGACTAGAAATCAATGCTGAGCTATTGGACATTCACGGGTTGTAGTCCAATGTGAAAACTGAAAATTCAGACGGTTTCGGTATCTAACGATTAGTTCGGTTCTGTTTCATGGTATCCACATGATATCGGTATCGGGTCGGTTTTTCGGTATATTGCCGGCTGCTATGGTAAATATACTCACTGTGAAGGCACACTACCTGCCCAATAAAATAAGATAAGTCAATTTCCAATCACATATATCGAATATACCCATAGTAGCTTGGTGTATCAAATGGTCACCAGGAGTAATGAAGTGGTGTTAACCGCGAGCCTTCGGCGCGCGGTTAACACCACTTCACCACGAGTGGTGAACATTTGGTACACCAAGCTACTTTGGGTATATTTTATTTATACCATGATCGTCATATTGTTAAGAGTCGCTATTATTTTGTCTCGATTTTACTGAGCAGCAGCCGTACATACGTGCGAATTTGTTTTTGTTTACATGAGCATCGGTGGGCGGTACTTCCACTGTCAATTTTATCACCGAGACGAACTAGAAAAAGAAACGGGACCTTTTGCATTTTAATACCATAATAACACACTATTTCGAGTTATGGATGCTTTATTTACATGAGACAATGCATGTTTATTAGACTTTGGTGTTTTATGGGGTAAACTCATTTAAAAACGTAATAAATAATTGCCACTTTCATTTCACTCTTCGCGAGGCGACGTGCGATAAATTTAGACAAGTTTACATTCAGGTCGACATCACCAAAGGCCAACTTGGATGTAGTTCCACTGTAGGTGTAAATTTTAACTATTGAAATCCCATTGCTGGCGTGTTCACCGCTGTTGGTGTGTAAAGCTAAAATTTATGTCATGGGCTTTTTATATATAGAAGAATAAGTAATCATGGTATAAAATTAGATTGACCACGATCGTGTCCATCCTACTGCAGGTGACCGGCGAAGAAGGGGCAAAACAAAAAAAATATTTTATATGAACGGTGACAGCCAGAGCATCGTGAAGGTGACCGATTGTAAGGGTGGGGTTAAACCTGGTTTGTGTCGATTTTGTTGGTTTCGTCGAAGGCATTCCTTAATGATGTAGTTGGAATTTTAGTCAGACGAGGCTATAGTTAAAAACTCCAAACGTCTTGGAAATTTATTAGTGAATAAATAAAATATACACGTAGTAGTAGTAACTTGTTATTCAATTAACACCCGTAGTACCGGTACTTCAGATTGGTCATGCCGGTCTCAACCAGCCCGAAACGGGTACCACTAATAATAACACTTTGGCTGGCCGCTGATTTGTCGCTGTTCTCCGGTGAGAAGGCTTTGGTTAACCATGTGCTCCAAATGCCCCCCTCTGCTATCGCCACTCCTTTCTTTCCGACACCAGGAAACGAACTGTTTGATGATATCCCATGTGTCCCATTCTTCTCAATCTCTCCGATAAGCACACTAATCCTCTCCTTTGTGTCAGCCAATTACCACACATCCTTCATTCTCCCATCCCACTTCCCCTTTATACTCCTAGTGAAATCTAAACAAAGTGTTCCAGTAGGGCTATGCGAATTGCTTATTTTCGCTTCGAATCGAATCTCCAATCGATTTGGGTCTTTTATTCGAACTCTAGTTGAATCGCTAATCGAATCAGGGGCGTCTTGGGGATGACCGGCTGGAGGAAGGGGGTGTTGTAACCCTGGTTTGCTCATGTCCAGACTGATAAAATATTCCAACTACATCACCAAGGCATGCTTTCGTCGAAGTCATACCTTGGTGTTGCACTTGGAATATTAGGCAGCAAGGAACGGTACCAGAATCATCGGCACTAGTCACTACACAGGGCTAGCCTTCTTTCAACAGTAGTAGTGTCTAGTAAGACTGGAATTAGCGTGGCTGATGGCATGGGTACAGATGTTGTTTATGTTTAGATAGCGGAGACTGCACACTTATTTTCTATGTTATTTATGTACAATTTCCACCAGAACTATACGTTTTATTCGACTGCGAAGATGACTGGCGCCAAGCTATATACCAGTGAAAAGATTCGAATAGAAGCGAATCGTGCAGTTGATTCGAATCGAACCGAATAGCAATTTAAGATTCGAAATCGAATCGAATCTCTAAGCTTCACTGCGCCTTATGTTCCAGGGTCTCCACTACTCCTAAATTACAAATTTGGCACACCTTTTCACTGTCTTTCCCAATTTTTCCCATAAGCGACCCAACTTAAACAGAAGTGATCCAGTGCTCCCCCATGGTACCATCAAGATAGGCTGCAAACCCTACAGACCTCCATTTGTATGGTTGACTGTGTGTGGCACAAGTCCAAGTATCAAATATAGTCTTTTAACCCTTTACCTAACATGAAAAGCAGACGACACTTGCAAAAAAATTCTTGAATAACTAAATTTTTTCATTGTTTGTCTCAAAAACATAGGTTATGACCCCTCGACGAGCTCCAACGAGGGGTCATAACCTATGTTTTTGAGACAAAAAATGAAAAAATAATGAAAATTAATCGGCGATTTTTGAGAACAGCGCTGACCGGTTTTGGCTGTTACGTTGGGTAAAGGGTTAAGAAAGTACATGCTTACTAGCAAGAGGGAATTGATATCTTTGGCCATAATCCTGACAAAAAAAGTCCCACCTACTGGAAAATTTTTGGGGTGTCACACCTCCTACAACCCCGCCAAAAGTTACGCTCCTGGTGACAGCGTAGTCTAGACACAGAACGATACACGCGTGTGAATGGGTTAATCGATATGACATGAGTGCTAGCGCGAAATGATAAAATGAGAGGCCGTGAGCACACAACGCTTTAAATTAACGTCATGTTCGAAAGAACCTATTAATATTTTAGCCAATTCCTGGCTGTTCATGTGTCAAATGCCCGGCATGATGGAGTGAAGATCACCGAGGAGACTGGGCCGTTCACTGCGAAATAGCGGACATTTAAGAAGAGAGTGTATTTTTCTTTCCGCGCTTTCTTTACAGTCGGGGCACTTTCGTTTATGTCTCCCAGTTTCAATTGCTAGTCTATATGCACTTATTATGATCTTGGTGAACACTTATCTGGTAGTACTGTCCATTGCAAGTTGGAGGTATTTTTCTGCATTGACATCCTCATTGAAACTTGTATAAAACTCGAATTTTGGTGATTTATTCATATTTAACTGGTAGAGTGCTGGAAGCCCATATTTGGGCTTTACTCTCAAGTGTCAGAACCAGCACTTAAAGGCTTCTTATTTTGTGGATGTTGTTCATACCACTTTTGAAGTGAAATTATGTAGTCTGTTAGGATTTGCCTTGTTACAATTTATGGAAGAGCGCCTGTTGGCGCTCTCCCATAAACTGTAACTAGGCAAATATATGTGAACAAATTTTGATGACCAAAAATAATTCAGCACTCTACCAGTTAAGAGCCAGCAATTGCGAAATGTTTTGATAATGAAAATATAAGTTGTTTTGTCATCAAAAGTACCTTATTAACCCTTTTTACTGCCACGCCCACTTTATCCATATATGGAGAACCTCTATGCGAGGAAGTTTAATAAAATTTATGGCATACTTGAAGCTCTATCATCTGATTAATTGTTGGAAAGGGCTCTATGAGCCCTTTCCAACAACTATTCAGATGGTAGGTTTGATTTGCGCATACCAGAAGGTATAGATAATCATCATAAAATATGTGACAATAGTCGCTTTCGGCAGCGAAAGTATTAATCCAAACATGAACAAAATTTAGATTATGAAGGGTAATCCTTACAGACTGGAGCCATGGAGGAGAGTTCAAATTGGTGTACATTTTGTGGACATTGTCATACAAGAGAGTTTTTATCCATCTTTTCCAGATGAAACCGGTATCGAATATTTTGTTTGATAACGAACAGATCCATAGGATAATCGACATCAATTTCTCCTTTAACGTATACAGTACTTGAGTATTTCGTGACACCGAGTACCCCCTTATAAAATTTTGATTCGATAATGTCATATTTTTGTTTTTCGAACTTCGTGCATAAGTCCTCGTTAATATCCAGCTGAGAGAGATTAAGCGAATCAACTCCCCACACTTCACACCTGTGGGTGAGGATAGGACGTATTATGCTTATTGGTGGTGTGGGCGTTAATTTCTCCTACGTGCAATTTCTGCCTAAGCAAATGAATTGCCTTTACGCTCTTTTTTTCTAGCTGGCTCGTGTCGATTTTACCCGACGACGTTAAGTGTACCCCAAGGTATTTGTATTCATTGTACACGCTAATTGTATCAGTTTTATAATTGAAAGTCATTTCCACTTAATGAGAAATCGTAATTGCAACTACGGATAAGGAAAAACGACAGCTGTTAGGAAGAACACAAATTCCAGTGACGTAGTAACCCATTCGGGATTCTCACCAGTCGTCGTCGTTCTCTGATAGAGATCGTTCGCACAATGAACAACGACTGATGATAACTACGAACCAATTTGGGGTTAGCTGCGTGTTAATTAAATTAGTAACGACTTCTAACGACCTGCATATTTTGTTTACTCAGAAAAACATTTCTGAGAAGTCTCGAGGTTTTTTTTTTTTTTAACTTTAATACCAACTGAAAATATATTCGAACTCAACCATCAAGACATGCCTTCGACAAAGGCATGCCATGGTGATGCAGTTGGAATATTGTATGGGACTTGAACCATCACTGTCGGTACAAATCAGGTTTATACCCCCTCCCACACTTACAATGGGCCATCTTGGCGACATCCCTTCTAACAGACTGAGCAGTCTTTTTTTCAGATTTACCTACACATTAATCATATCTCTTTCACCACGGCCGATTCGTGCTCTTTCTGTCTGTTTCTACATCTCTGTCTATCTCATTAATTCTCTCTCTCTCTCTCTCTCTCTCTCTCTCTCTCTCTCTCTCTCTCTCTCTCTCTCTCTCTCTCTCTGAGAGAGGGGCATCGGGAGAGAGAGACAGAGGGTGGGTGGGGTGGAGAGAGATTGATAATTCCAAACAAAGCAAAGTTCTTCCACCTGTAAACAACGAAAGACAAGGAGAGAGAGAGAGAGAGAGGGAGAGAGAGAGAGAGAGAGAGAGAGAGAGGGGGGAGAGAGAGAGAGAGAGACGAAGACAGTTCGAATCGACCATGGTGACAGAGACTGGGTTAAAAATTGTTACCCCAGTCCCCGATAAAACCACGAGCTGCGTTTTTATACTTGCTTTAACGTGAGTGTTATTTGAAAAGATACCACTCGGAACAAAAATCAGGCTCCTGTCATCTTTATACAAGAGATCGCAACACTTAAATAGGGCCTTGCGAATCTGGAAACGGATCAGACAGAAAATTTGGAATCGAATCGAATCGGGGATCGAATCTCTTCGCTCTTTAACCCTTTACCTACCATGAAAAGCAGGCGACACTTGCAAAAAAAATTCTTGAATAACTAATATTTTTCATTTTTTGCCTCAAAAACATAGGTTATGACCCCTAATTGGAACAAGCTCGACGAGCTCGTTCCAATGAGGGGTCATAACCTATGTTTTTGAGAAAAAACTGAAAAAAAATAATGCAAATTAATTGGCGATTTTTGAGAATAGCGCTGGCCGGTTTTTGCCGTTACGTTGGGTAAAGGGTTAAGTTATAGACATCCAAGACTGATAATTTTCGTCATTGAAAGAGATGTACATGAATGTTAACTTTCTAAAGTTGTCACTAAATGTGACACTGAGGGTATGGGAATTCCATATAAAGAGTGTCATTTCGAAATGTTAGCGTTTCATCGATGTGCGCATCATTTCACAAACGTCGGACATTTTTACTGTAGAGTAGTATAAAAATACAGAAGCTGACTTTTTACCATTTTTCCAAAATCAGTTTGAACGTATGACTATTATTCTCTGTTCAAACCCATTTAAAAATTAAAAAAACGGTGCTTCCACCATCTTTTAACCCTTTACCTAACCTGAAAAGCAGACGACACTTGCAAAAATAATTCTTGAATAACTAATTTTTTTCATTTTCTGTCTCAGAAACATAGGTTATGACCCCTCGTTGGAACGAGCTCGACGAGCTCGTTCCAACGAGGGGTCATAACCTATGTTTTTGAGACAAAAAATGAAAAAAATAATGAAAATTAATTGACGATTTTGGAGAATAGCGCTGGTCGGTTTTGGCCGTTACGTTGGGTAAAGGGTTAATATTCTGTAAGTTTTTTCGGCTCATTATATCAATAGTGTGCGCATCGTGACATATAACACAAGCACTAACCTATCCATGATATAAAAGTCTTGGCGGTAAGAGTTGCTATTTTTCCTGTGACGAGTAAAAAAACGTTCAAATTACAGTAAAAACACATTCGCAAAACAAAGAGCAAAATTGGACACTTAGTTAGTTGCTTCTAATTAGCTTGGCACAAAAAGCCAAGTTTCCTTTTGTAACTTTTAATAAACGAAAAGAACAGACAGCTCCGAGAATTGTATGTTGCTTTCGTTTATTAAAAGTAACAAAGGGAAACTTCGCTCTTTTTCTGAATATGTCATGGACTTTTCTCAAACGCTTATTAATTGGATCTCCCTCGCTAATGTAATAATTTCAGGGGAGATAACATTTTCGGAAGTCTATTTTCATGACAAGATAAGTCATGGGTGGCAGCTATTACAACTTTGAATATTGTCAGTCTCTTTTCAAGAATTGTATGCAACGGAGACTCATCTGTTTGGGTAAATTAATCGAAACAGCGGAATATTCCCAAACCGCATCAAAGTAGTTTCGGAAACGGAACATCCTTGAACTCGTCATCTGTCCTCAGATCTCAGGTACATGAGACCTGGAGCCAATACTATAAAACTTATAGAATTGTATTTTCTATAATTATAATTTCTGTGTATAAATATAACCGACTAAAATGAATCATTAGCATTTTAAAAGATATGGCAATTTGCCAAATGGCAAATTGCCAGATCTTTGAAAATGATAATGGTTCGTTTTAACCCATTCAAAGTCATAACTAGAAAATACGGGGGTACGGCGACGCTGTGTACTAAGGCGTAATGCACGCCGATGGTGCACCTGTCTTCTGCCAATGCTAAGCCTGCTTTTGTGGAGTCAGTACGTTAGTGAGTCTTTACTCGGCGGTTCGCTCCGGGTACTCCAGGCCTCCTCCAGCTGTAAAACTGTCCGACAAGAGATGACCCTGGCTGTTGAAAGTGTCGTTACACTCCAATAAATAAATAACTAGAAAATACAATTCTAGGGGACGCTGCGGCTCAGTAGGTAGAGGTGCAGACTCCAAGCCGAGAGGTCCTCGGTTCGAACTCCACCTGTTGCAACCGCGTTGTGCCCTTGGGCAAGACTCTTCCCCATATTGCCCACGTGGGGTGAAGGTGGCGTTGGTGTACCAAGGGGTACTGCACGTCGATGGTGCACTTGCCTTCAACCAATGCTAACTCTGCTTGTGTGGATTTAGTATGTTGGAGAGCCTGACAGTTGTTCGCCGTTGTTCTGTGGTTTTCTCCGGGTACTCCGGCTTCCTCCACCTGTAAAATTGTCCGACACGAGGGGACCCTGGCTGTCGAAACTGTCGTTAAACTCCAATAAATAAATACAAAAAAAATAAATAAATAAATAAATAAATAAATAAATAAATAAATAAATAAATAAATAAATAAATACAATTCTAGAAAAATACTGTAAAATTGTCCGACACGAGTGGACCCTGGCTGTCGAAAGTGTCGTTAAACTCCAATAAATAAATAAATAAATAAATAAATAAATAAATAAATAAATAAATAAATAAATAAATAAATACAATTCTAGAAATTGTATTTATTTATTTATTTAGTTTTTTATTCTAGAAAATACTGTAAAATTGTCCGACACGAGGGGACCCTGGCTGTCGAAAGTGTCGTTAAACTCCAATAAATAAATAAATAAATAAATAAATAAATAAATAAATAAATAAATAAATACAATTCTAGAAAATACAATTGCAAAAGTTTTATAGTATTGGCTTCTGATGATGAAAGAATTGCTCAAGAAGAGACACTTGCTAGGATTGTGAGAACATATCTACGATTCCAAAATTTCCGAAAAGCACGATTCGACTCGAATCGAATCGAATCATCTGGACGATTTAGAATAGAAACGATTTTCGAAGCTTGGCACAACACTACACTGACATTGTTAATCAGAATCATTACATGTTCCCACCCTGCTACACCACACTTAGATTTGATTTGCCAGTGTTTTAAAATACTCATCCAAGCCTGAATATAGTTGACGATACGTGGTTAGTTTTAAAACCAAAATGATAGATTAATTGCTTCGGTTCATAAAATATTAAACAAAACGATTGTTGTCATAGAGTCATTGATGTGACGCCCAACAAAGTGATCATCGAAGCTCTCATATAGTGACATCCTGGAGTCGAAAGCGTGTGGAAGAGTATCAACGTTTTGAAAACTTGAGAAAGACCGTGTCAGAATGAAGGTTAGTCAATATTGGCTATATCTATTTCTAACTTTACGTTTAAGCCTTTACCTAATGCGAAAAGCAGACGACACTTGCAAATAAAATACTTGAATAACTCATTTTTTTCATTTTTTATTGCTCGCCGTTCCTAAGTTTATCACTTAGTTTGAACATAGCTTATGACACCCTCATTGGAACGAGCTAAACGAGCTCGTTCCAACGAGGGGTCATAATCTATGTTTTTGTGATAAAAAATGAAAAAAATAATGAAAATTGGTTAGTATTTTTTTGTGAGAATAGCTGGCCGGTTTTGACCGTTACGTTGGGTTAAGGAGGTGAAAACAAATTTAAAAACAAAATTGTTTGCTAGCATCTTTGTATTTTACATGTTTTTGCTATTTGTTTTATTTTTTTACACTTGTGTTCGGAAGAGTTGAGATTTTAAGTCGAGGCAATGTGAAACTTCGGGCATTTAAAAAATCAGGCTGATCTCTTATACCAAATTACCTGAAAACAATATTTTATTTTAAAAAAATTCACGTTACATATATACGTTAAGCGAAACAAGAAAAATGGTGAATGCCTAAAAAAAGTTAATAATCTCTTTCCCAAGCAAGCCCCCCGCATGGTCCTTTTGGCTGTCGCATGCTCTCCTTTTATGATGAATGCAAACTAAGAAAAATAAAAATTAAATGGTTTATGTTTGATATTTTACCCCAGTTAATAAAACTGATAAATTTGTCTCTTGAGTGCAACAAGGCTTTGCAGTGCTTTAGCATTGCAAAGCCTTGTTGCACTCAAGGGACGAAATACACCAACACCCATGTTATTCTGTTAATTTTGAATCCTAACACATAAAACAAACCAAGAACATGAACTTTTGATGGCAAAGAAATAATTACAAAAATAAAATAAAAAACCGCCCGCTCACATGCAATTTTACAAAAAATGGCCTGGGGAACAGAACATCTACTTTGTGGGGCCTAAACGAAAGTTAATAGTATAATGTAACAAAGAGAGAAGCACAAATTTTAAGGATAGAATTCGACAATAAACTTGAAGCTTTTGAGAGCCGCCTCCTTTCTAAAAAGATGGATTTTCACGAATTGGCGGGTTAGGTCATTTCTGGCCATCGTAAGGGGGTCTCCTCACTTTGCCGACGGCTACTGTTCAGTAGTAGGTGTGAATAATCCGTCACATCAAAGTGTTGCCGACTATAGTTTTGTTCATATTTGTGGGTGGTTTTGAGTGGGGAGAATAACAAGCAAACTGGCCATGTGGTCAATAATTTACTTCATCTAGCACAGCAGTAGAAAGAAAATTAACACATACTTGCGGACAAATAACATTGATAAATGTAAAGAGCTAGGAGATTACAATTTGATGCTAATAAATTAATTAATTAATTAATTAATTAACAAAGCACTATATAATGAGAAAACACAACATTTTTATTGCGCGTTGCAAATATTCATTGATTTGACACCGTACGTATTAAATAAATAACAGACCAATATATCAAATATGTAAAGTACATGGCAACGATAAAAGTATACATATACAATAATACACTAAATTTAAACCCCAGTGATTCTTGAAATTGAATCAAGATACTCCAGCATTGTTATCTGGCCCTCACCGAACAGTCTCTTGAAATGTCGCAAGCAGTTGTCAACAGATCTATATTTCTTCCTTCTGGGAGATACCCGACCTCCTCCTGTTAAGCATTGCCACTTGTACTTGGTACAAGGCCGTTATAGTTTTGGAATCATGTCGAACCATACCTTTCATTTCTGCGATAAAAGCGTCTACAGTTATTTGGCAATTGTCTGCGTTGTGGTTATGTGTTGACATGGACGAGCTGACGATGTCATTTTTTTGTATTTATTGTTGAAGTACATCCTCTTTTACAACAAACCCAGTGGATATTTTCTCCTCTACGTGATTTGACTCGATATTTAAAATCTTGAAAAACCAAGTGCCTGCCACCGCCACCGTTTGGAATGAAGAAGAAACTAACTTGAGAACTAGCCATTGTGATACTTTGATGAAAGATGATTAAAGAATGAATGAATGAAAAGTTTCTGCACGCCGAAGGCGCACAGGGACGATGTGGGGTTGAAATCCCTTGCGACCCTAATAACTTTATAGCTCTATTTGCTTATAAATCCACGAGAGTCGGGAGCGAGAGCCAATAATCTTACTTAGTTTGAGTGTGCGACTGGCAGTAGGTTAGTGGGTTGAGATACCCGAGAACCTCGAACTGGCAAATGGCTAGGAATTTGCATAATTACAAGAGTTCTGCTCCGTGTTTGCTAAGAGAAGTGGGCAAATTTATGTAATACTGAAACAGCAGTTTGGTGGTTATTTTAGACAAAATAAAAAGAAACCCAAACAGTCGCTGGTTTGGGAGCAGCTCCAGCATATTATCCTTAAAGGTTACAAAAAGGAAAAAATCCACCAATATGTGTTTTTGAAAGCTGAGAGTCATCCATCAGCCTATGAGCAATGAGTAGCGAGGCAAATCTCACTGACACCACGCAGTTTAATTCTATTGGGTAATTTTAATTTAGTGTGGCTTATTTTGTTTTTCTGTTAAGGGTTCGTTCAGCTTCACCATTGATTCACTATCCTGGAGTATGTGGTGGGTATTGTTATATAGGTCTTATTAAACGCATTTCAATTGCGCTTCAGCAGAGTTGCGAGGCAGTCCTCACAGACTCTATCCTAAAGTTCTCAATGAGTAGCGAGGCAATCCTCACTGACTCCACGCCATTTTGTTATATTGTATAATTTTTTTTTTATTTTCTTGAAACTTATTTTGTTTTTCTGTTAAGGGATCGGTGTTCGTTCATCTCAACCATTAATTCACTATCTTGGAGTCTGTTGAGGGTTTTGTTTTGTTGGTCTTTTAACCGCGTATCAATAGTTTCTATTTTTGCTAGCTCGTGAAGTTCCTTTATCGGTGTCGATTTGGGTTGGCATAGTGCCACACGCAGGGCATAATTTTGAACCCTCTGTAGCTTATGAATGTTGGTTTTGCTCAGGTCACTTGTTATTATGGCACCGTATTCTAGTACCGGACGTATAAATGTTTTGTAGAGCTTGAGAAGCACATCTTTGTTTGCTCTCCAATTTCTACCTCTGATCATCTTCAGAAAATTGATACGTTTATTAGCTCTAACCGTAATGGAGTTTACGTGACTGTTTAGACTGAGATTGCTATCTAGGATAAATCCCAGAAATTTGGCCTCTTTGCTTGCTTCTAATTTGCGATCGTATAACTGGAGATCGATACTGGGGACTGGTTGTTTCCTTTGCTTCTTGAAGAACGTAACTTTTTGAGTTTTGGCGGCATTGAGTTTGATGCGCCACAGGGCGCACCAGCTCTCAATTAATTATGTTTCTGGACTTGCTGGCCGTCCAAATGCCTTTGTCGTCTGAGAACTGCGATAGTTCAACACAGTTTTTCCCTACTTTTTCTATGTCATTCATATATATTATGAAAAGAAGCGGGTTTAGAACAGACACTTGTGGTGTTCCCGCTCCGAGTATTTCTTCCTCGGACACCTCGCGATTAACCCTCACCTTGATTTTTCTGTCAATTAGAAATGATGATATGATCCTCAGAATTTTAGTGGGTAATCCCATTTTCGCTAGTTTATAACTCACGCCATTGTGCCATACCGAGTCGAACGCTTTTTCTACATCCAAGAAAAGCGCTGTTCCGATTTCGTTTTGACTAAATGCTGTTTTCATATAATCGACCAGTCTATATACGTGTTCGATTCCTTCTTTCTGACTCCTATACGCTCTTTGCCATTTGTTGAAAAAGTTGATTGATTCGAGATAGCTGCGAAGTCTCCGCGACAAATCAGCGGCCGGCCGAAGTGTTATTATTGTAGTGAGAATCCGCTCAAATATTTTTCCAACACAGCTAAGCAAGCTGATTGGGCGATAGTTAGAAGGGTTGGTAAGGTCTTTGTCGGGTTTAGGTATCATTACTCCTGTAGCCACGTTCCAGATTTTTGGGAAGTACCCACAGGAGAGACAGCAGTTTAGGAGTTTGGTAAGTCTACAATAGAAGATGTTGGGGAACTGTTTCGTTATTTTGTAAGAGACTTCGTCTTCTCCTGGGGACGAAGATGACTTGCATTTTCTGATTATACACATAACGTCTTCTACGCTTATTGGTTCGGTTAATTCATGGTCGTCCCCGTCTTCATGCCTTTGGTCGAAGTTAGGTTCATTGAAAATTGAGTTGTTATCTTGGACAAATTTATTTACTTTTATCTTAAAATCGTTGTCATATATGTTCCCTTCTTGTGGACGATGCGCTTTCTTTAAAAGTTCGGCAAAAGCGCTGGCCTTTGCCTTGTTGTCCATGGCCATAGTTCCGTCGCTAGTCTTCGGCGCATTATTATTGGCACTTTCGCTCTTTTGGCCAGTAAGAGTTTTAAATGTATCCCAGAACCTCTTAGGTTCTCTCAGCCCATTTAGGTTTTCTGTTGCTTTTTCCCATCTCACGCGATTGTCGTTAGCTATGGCCTTTTTTTACTTCTCCATGTAGGCGATTATACGCGGTTTTAAGTTCTGCTCTTTTCATTTGATCATTCTCTGATTGGTAAGCTCGGAAAGCTTTTTTTTTTGTTTGATTATTTGACGAGTTGTTTGGGTTATTCTGTTGATCCGCATCTTCACTGTTTGCTTGGGACAAATTTCATCTAGAGTACTGTTGATAACCTCGTTAAGACTGGTGCAGGCTTTTTCTGGTTCATGGGCATTTAATGGGTCATTTGCCTTTATTTTTACTTCGATAATGTTTCTGAAGAGGTTTCAGTCAATTTTTGATAGGTTCCTCCTATTCCCGGGAGGATACCTTGCGGGACCAGTATTACATTTTAAAGTGATGATTAAAGAAAGAAAGAATGAAAGGTTTTAGCGCGCCGAAGGCTCGCAGGGACGATGTGGGATTCACAAATCCCTTGCGACCCGGTTAACCTTATTTTATTTCACTTGGATCGCACAGGCCTAGCTTTCCTATTGCCTCGAATGGGGTCGGGGGGGGGGGGGGGGGGGTATTAATGATGATTAAGGAATGAAATGAAAAGTTTCGGCGCGCCGAAGGTGCACAGGGACGATGTGGGATTGAAATCCCTTGCGACCCGAATAACTTTATTTGCTTATAAATCCACGAGAGTCGGAAGCGAGAGCCAATAATCTTATTAAGATTGAGTGTGCGTCTGGCAGTAGGGTAGTGAGTTGAGATCACCGAGAAACTCGAACTGGAAGATGGCTAGGAATTTTGCATAACTACAACAGTTCTGATCCGTGTTTGCTTGGAGAGAGCTAACGCGGTTAGAATTCCCGGCAGTTTGTGGATGGTCCAAGTGAGGGAGCTAGTAGAGAACTACTCATTGGAGATCTCGGACCTGGACGTTGGGGCAAACCAGGGTAACAAAATCGTCAGAGAAAGGGCCACGGAGGATTGTAACCGTAATTGGCGAGAGAGGGGGGGGGGGGGGGTCAAATCAAAGAGGTCTTTGGGTGGCCTGCGTGATAAAGAGAAGCCAGTTTTGAAGAGTACCTTGATGGCACCTGTGGGGGTCACTGTTGTTCAAGCTGAGGTCACGATCCCTGGAGCTGAGGGGAAAAACTTGGAAAGACGGTGAAAGGGAGTGCCAGATGTGTAACTTGGGCATGGTGGAGACCTTGGAACATTTTCTTCTAGAATGCCCAAAGTACCAGTCTAAAGGAATGAGATTCACTTGGAGTATAATGGGGAAGTGGGATGGGAGAATGAAGGACATGTGGTTAGGGGGAACTCAAAGGAGAGGGTTAATATGCTAATCGGAGAGATTGAGAAGAATGGGGCAAGGGATGTCATCAAGCAGTTCGTCTCCGAATAGATAGGCAGTTGGGAGTACAGGGGTAACCAAGGCCTTCTCGTCCGAGAACCGCGACAAATCAGCGGCTGGCCAAAGTGTTATTATTATTACGTTGGAGTGATAGATTGTCAATACTCAATCCCTCAACGCCATTAAGACTATTAGAGAGTGGGCTCTATTCGGTTCCAGCTTGGCGATGGTAGAGGTTTGAGTCACACCATGGTGGCGAGCCAGAATATAATGTTGTGCGATGGCAAATTTAAGGGAAGAAGAGAAAAGAAAACCAAACAGCAACGCCGGTTTGGTAGCGGCCCCGGTATATGACCATATATATTACAAAAAAGGAGTGGAGAAAGCTCCAACAGTTTAGTTTTAAAAAACCGGGAGTCATCCATCAAGCCTTCTGGGAGATAGGATGCCGTATGTGAATGAACGAAAGGTTTTAGCGCGCCGAAGGGGCGCAGGGACGATGTGGGATTTACCAATTCCTTGCAAACCCGATTAACCTTATTTTATTTCACTTGCATCACACAGGCCTAGCTTCCTACTGCCTAAAATGGGTTCTGAGGTGGTATGCACGCGGTTAGAGTTTCCGGCAGATTATGTTGGAGTGATAGATTGTCAATAACCAATCCCTCAACGCCATTAAGACTACTAGAGAATGGGCTTTATTCGGTTCCTGCTTGGCGATGGTAGAGGTTTGATTTCCACCATGGTGGCGAGTCAGAATATAATTTTGTGCGATGGCAAATTTAAGGGAAGAAGAGAAAAGAAAACCAAACAACAACGCCGGTTTGGTAGCGGCTCCGGTATATGACCATAGCGGTTACAAAAAAGGAGTGGAGAAAGCTCCAGCAGTTTAGTTTTGAAAAACCGGGAGTCATCCATCAAGCCTTCTGGGAGATAGGATGCCGTAATTGAAAAACCGGGAGTCATCCATCAAGCCTTCTGGGAGATAGGATGCCGTTGCCGTATGTGATTATGCGGTACCTGGTTATATAGGGGTATTAATGATGTTTAAAGAATAATTGGGCATGATTTATATATGATAGTGATATGATAAATGAATTATGTTTACCCACGATGAGGGGGCGCGGTGGCTCAGTTGGTAGAGGTGCAGGCTGCAAGCCGAGAGGTCCTCGGTTCGAATCCCACCTGCGGCAACCGCGTTGTGTCCTTGGGCAAGACACTTCACCCCGATTGCCTACATGGGGGCACGATGACGCTGTGTACTGAGGCGTACTGCACGTCGATGGTGCGCATGCCTTCAACCAATCTAACCCTGCCTGTGCTGCGGTGCAGAGTTCAGAGTTACGATGTTGGAGAGCTGACAGCTGCTCGTCGTTGCTCGGTGGTTCTCTCCGGGTACTCCGGCTTCCTCCACCCGTAAAACTGTCACGGTCACGATTAGCCATTGTGCATAAGTATGTGACCTTAAACACCAATAAATAAATAATATTACCCACGATGAAAGTACACAAAATCACTCACATCAAACAGAGAGACCAACACCAACAAACAAAGTGATGTTCGTTCACGGCAACTACGCGGCTATCAATACACTAAAGGGTTTAATTAATTAACTTCGCGGCAACCAAAAAGTCATAATTGCTGATAAGTGATCACACTTATATGGTATAGACTATAACACTACTTTACCCCTTGTGTTTTTCTCGGGTTGAAATTCAATTGGATAAAAATTCAGCTAAAATCCCCAAATCGCAGCGACAGAAAAAATCACCAAACCAAAATCGGTCGAAAATGAAACTCTCCAATGAGTTCCGTGAAAATGATGAAACCGTGGACGTCGAAGACGAAAATGGGTTCTGTATGACTATTGATCGGCATGTCAAGAAGACAAAAACTATCAAGAAAAATTCACTGGGCACCGCAATTGAAAAGGAATGGGTGGTCACATCAAGAAATGGGGGCTCTGTTAACGCTACATCACCGGAAATAGTGAATGCGACTGCGACAGCTAGCCCAGCAGCCGATAAAGTAAAAGCCAAAACGCCCCCTAAGGTGACCAATAAAACCAACAAGACACAGGGCCATCCGCAACCAAACCCCCGTGTCGTAATCACACGCGTCCACCCCAAAACGGAAAAAACTCGATTGATAAAGCCCTTCCGGGATGCTCGTGGGAGAGACTAATCTCCAAAGCCACGGGTAACCATACTTGGAAAATAAAAGTAAAATGCCCTAATAGAGCAACGAAATTAAATCTGATAAGCAAAGGGGTAATTATTAATGGCAAAAAATACGAAACCGAGGAATATCGTGTTCTTCCACAACCCGTTCAGTGTCACAAGTGTCAGAAATTTGGGCACTTGTCACACAAATGCAACGGGGAGCAACGATGTATGAAATGCGGTGACAAACACATCGCGAAGGCATGTAGTGCTAAAACTCTGAAATACCCCAATTTTAATTATGTTTCTGGACTCGAATCAATCAGACCAAAGGCGTGAAGACGGGGACGACCATGAATTAACCGAACCAATAAGCGTAGAAGAGGTCATGGGTATAATCAGAAAATGCAAGTCATCTTCGTCCCCAGGAGAAGACGAAGTCTCTTACAAAATAATGAAACAGTGCCCCAACATCTTCTACTGCAGACTTACCAAACTCCTAAACTGCTGTCTCTCCTATGGGTATTTCCCAAAATGCTGGAAAGTGGCCACAGGAGTCATGATACCTAAACCCGACAAAGATCTTACCAACCCTTCTAACTACCGCCCAATCAGCATGCTTAGCTGTGTTGGAAAAATAGTTGAGCGGATTCTCACTACGAGACTTCGCAGCTATCTCGAATCAATCAGCTTTTTCAACAAATGGCAAAGAGCATATAGGAGTCAGAAAGAGGCAATCGAACACGTATATAGACTGGTCGATTATATGAAAACAGTATTTAGTCAAAACGAAATCGGAACAGCGCTTTTCTTGGATGTAGAAAAAGCGTTCGACTCGATATGACACAATGGCGTGAGATATAAACTAGCGAAAATAGGATTACCTACTAAAATTCTGAGGATCATATCATCATTTCTAACTGACCGAAAAATCAAGGTGAGGATGAATCGCGAGGTGTCAGAGGAAGTAACACTCGAAGCGGGAACACCACAAGGGTCGGTTCTAAGCCCGCTTCTTTTCATAATATATGTGAATGATATAGAAAAAGTAGGGAAAAACTGTGTTGAACTATCGCAGTTCTCAGACGACAAAGGCATTTGGACGGCCAGCAAGTCCAGAAACATAATTAAAAATCGTCTACAGGATACCATTGGCGATCTTGAGTGTTGGTGCGCCCTGTGGCGCATCAAACGCAATGTCGCCAAAACTCAAAAAGTTACGTTCTTCAAAAAGCAAAGGAAAAAACCAGTCCCCAGTATCGATCTCCAGTTATACGATCACAAACTAGAAGCAAACAAAGAGGTCAATTTTGGGGATTTATCCTAGATAGCAATCTCAGTCTAAACAGTCACGTAAACTCCATTACGGTTAGAGCTAATAAACGTATCAATTTTCTGAAGATGATCAGAGGTAGAAATTGGGGAGCAAACAAAGATGTGCTTCTCAAGCTCTACACAACATTTATACGTCCGGTACTAGAATACGGTGCCATAATAACAAGTGACCTGAGCAAAACCAACATTCAGAAGCTACAGAATGTTCAAAATTATGCCCTGCGAGTGGCACTATGCAAACCGAAATAGACACCGATAAAGGAACTTCACGAGCTAGCAAAAATAGAAACTATTGATACGCGATTAAAAGATCTACAAAACAAAACCCTCAACAGACCCCAAGATAGTGAATTAATGGTTGAGCTGAACGAACACCGATCCCTTAACAGAAAAACAAAATAAGTTTCAGGAAAAAAAATAAAATAAAATAAAATAAAATAAAAATTATACAAAATAACTAAATCGCGTTGAGTCAGTGAGGATTGCCTCGCTACTCATTGAGAACTTTAGGATAGAGTCTGTGAGGACTGCTGAAGCGCGATTAAAATGCGTTCAATAAGATCCATATAACAAAACCCTCCACATACTCCAGGATAGTGAGTCAATGGTGAAGCTGAACGAACACCGAACCCTTAACAGAAAAACAAAATAATCCACAGTAATTTAAAATTACTCAATAGAATTAAACTGCGTAGAGTCAGTGAGGATTGCCTCGCTACTCATTGAGATCTTTAGGATTGAGTCTGTGAGGATTGCCTCGCAACTCTGCGTGTGGGGAGTGGGCTCCGAAGAAACACACCCCTTACCCCATCCATAGCAACAATCACACAGCAGGCACAATATACAATAGCTGATACCTATCTTTCTCTCTACCTATAACTTTTCTATATGAACATTCTCAAATTTTCTTGCAACACTCTTATAAAGAAGACCAATGGAAATGGTAGACAAAGCGTAGGGGGAATTGGTGCAACCTACCTTTCTGCAACATACACAAGAAACCACCAAACACTAGGCAAGGATTGAAACAAGCTTGTCTGGCTGGGGACGAGTGTACATTTTATATAAATAAACATTTAAATAAAGATTTAACAGCCCTTTTAAGGGCTTGAGGGTGTGTGTCTGTGAGAGTTTTTTTTTTTTTTGTTTTTTTTTTGGAGGGGGGTGTGGAGGAAGTCATTTAGAATTCCCGAAGGATAACCAGATACCTCATAATCACATACGGCATCCCATCTCCCAGAAGGCTTGATGGATGACTCCCGGTTTTTCAAAACTAAACTGTTGGAGCTTTCTCCACTCCTTTTTTGTTATCGCTATGGTCATATTCCGGGGCCGCTACCAAACCGGCGTTGCTGTTTGGTTTTCTTTTCTCTTCTTCCCTTAAATTTGCCATCGCACAATATTACATTCTGGCTCGCCACCATGGAGGGACTCAAACCTCTACCGTCGCCGAGCTGGAACGAATAGAGCCCACTCTCTAATGGGTTTAATGGCGCTGGAGGATTGAGTATTGACAATCTAACACTCCAACGTAAACTGCCGGGAATTCTAACCGCGTACATACCCCCCCCCCCCCCCCCCCCCCCTCAGACTCCATATGATGCAATAGGAAAGCTAGGCCTGTGTGATCCAAGTGAAATAAAATAAGGTTAACCGGGTCGCAAGGGATTTGTAAATCCCACATCGCCCCTGCGCGCCTTCGGCGCGCTAAAACCTTTCATTTCATTCGTTTTTCTCGCTTGCCGGCAAGGTGAGGATAAGCCATTGGAAGAGACTGCTTAAACTGAAATGGAGAGAAGAGAAGATATGACAGCCGCGGACAAGCTTGACGTGGAATGGGATGGGGAACAAATATTGGGTTTCTTTCTCTCCCAAGTGTTGGGGATGTTACGACAGTGGAGGTGGTGTGTGTAGGAGCGTGTGTGTGGGTGATGGGGTGTGGGGGTTAAGGTTAACAATTCGTACTGGCACAGACATTTCCTACTGAAATGTTTTTTTTTCTTGTAATATGCTGTCGAAATATTATTTTGATGAAAATATTCATTTACTGAACCTTGATGGGTTTCAAACATGATAAAAAATACACAAGACTGATTTAAACTTAGTGATAAACTCAGGAACTGGGAAACGGACTGGCAATAATTGATGTTATTCATTGGTGGGCTCTAATTTCATCTTTACAATGATGTTACGCAAGCACGAGAGAGTACGAGAGAGAGAAAAAAAGAGAAAGAAAGAGGGGGCGTGTGTCCTGAGCTCCAAATAGAATTTATAACCGTTAAAACGTAAAGATGTTTTGCAATTTGCATTTGATATAATTTGGAGGTGGAGGTCTATAATTACGCTCTTCATTTTTTTAAAAAACAATGCTTAACATAAATTGCAAACAAAACAATACTCTCATTTCCGTAATCAAGAGTGCTTGGGACATGCCAGTAATTGGAACATGATTTTAGAAACAATTTTATCAATTTAGTACAGAATAAATCGAAAGATGTTATCAGATGTCTTTTTATTATTTCTAAACTTGCAGTAAAATCAGTTGATGTGACATCAGGTCGCCGTAGTGCAATGCAGTCGCCGTGGACTGGTCGTAATCCAGGTGTGGGAAGCGATGTCCACGCATGCGTGTACCTGGTATTAAAAATCATCAGCAACAAAATTTTAATTAACCCTTTACCTAACGTAACGGCCAAAACCGGCCAGCGCTATTCTCAAAAATCGCCAATTAATTTTCATTATTTTTTTCATTTTTTGTCTCAAAAACATAGGTTATAACCCCTCGTTGGAACGAGCTCGTCGAGCTCGTTCCAACGAGGGGTCATAACCTATGTTTTTGAGACAAAAAACGAAAAAAATTAGTTATTCAAGAATTATTTTTGCAAGTGTCGTCTGCTTTTCAGGTTAGGTAAAGGGTTAATGAAGCACCGGATTGTGCCTCACTTGTCAGACACATCAGTTGTTATACAGTCAATTAGAAATTAGATAAACTTGCAACAGTTGCACCTCCGTGCCGTGTATTGAAATGGAATAACCCAATAAACCTCCCTGATTTGGAAAAGAGGTGTTTACATAATATTCAGGTCTCACTATTGAATATTTTTTTCACAGTTTGCCTGACAGACAACGAACCACGTACAGAAAATTTTTCCAACACATAAAAACTCACGCCCAACAACTAGTCAATAGATTCCTTTCACCTCCCCGAATCCAAACTGACTTCAAAATTGCTGACACCCCGGCTACAGAAGATGAGTTTCCGACCACAGAAGTTAAAGGATGCTACTTCAGTTACACGCAGGCTATATGTCACAAAACACAAAAGTTGGGCCTTGCCCGTTATTAAAGAGAAGATCCTGAGGTAGGACAGTGGGTGAGAAGAGGTGCTGGGCGTGTCCTGTTACCCGGTAATGCAGTTCAAGATGCGTGGGTGACATCTATGGAAGCAACACCAGATGCAGCTCGAGCACAGGCCTTCAACAACTGCATTGTGACAACTTGGGTAGATGGTGATGCGAACTTTCCAATCCCGTCGTGGAACCACCACACAAACATCAGGACTGAGAACAAACAACAACCTTGAGTGGTTCCACAACCGCCTGAACAGCTCTTTACCACACAAACATCCAAACATATTCAGGTTCTTTAATGTTATCTAGAATTTTGAGAAGGCAGACATCAAATTCGCTCAACTGGACTTTGGTGCAGCACCTCCAAGCCGAAAATGAGTATGCCGTGAAGCTGATTGTTGATGCAGCAGGAGACTGTTGAGAGTGGGATAAATAATGAAAATGTTCAATGTTGTCTTCTTACTGTTTTTGCTGTTATTGTAATATTAAACTGGATAAATAAACAGTTGTAGTCAATCTTGATGCAGCAGTGAGACTGTTGAGAGTAGGATAAGTAATGGAAGTTTTTCAAATTTGTATACCAGTACTTTTTGTTTTTGTTGTCAACTTATATTCTAATATTAACCCTTTACCTAACGAAACGGCCAAAATCCGGCCAGCGCTATTCACAAAAAATCACCATTCAGTTTTCATTTTTTGTCTCAAAAACATAGCTTATGACCACTCATTGGAACGAGCTCGTTGAGCTCGTTCCAATGAGGGACCATAAGCTATGTTTTTGACGCAAAAGATGAGAAAAAATAGTTACCCAAGAATTTTGTTTTGCAATTATCGTCTGCCTTTCGTATTAGGTAAATGGTTAAAGTGGATAAACGAATGTAGTCAATCTTGATGGAACAGTGAGACCTTTGAGAGTAGGATAAATAATGAAACGTTTTCAATGTTGTTTACTTATTGTTTCTGTTGTCAACTTATGTTCGAATATTTAATTGGGTAAATAAACAGATGTTGGCAATGTTTCTTTGTTTTTTTAATAATGAATTATCCCATTTGAACCAGAAGGTAACTGCTAGGAGATTAAGTGATGACACAACACCAGATAAGAGGATTATAAACTGTCTAACAAGTGAGATGTCTGATTAATGTGGTGATACCGTTCATTTTTTATAATTATTTCTATATTTAGTGATTGCAGTCTAATATTTCTGCGTCCGTGGAAATACGGCCCACCCCGTCGGAAGTGACCAGTCGACGGCGGACGTATTGTACTACCAGGGGCGTTACAAAAATGACTGGTTTGCGGAGTCTTAACATGATTTGTCCTGACTTTGATGATGTAGTTGGAATATTAGTCAGTCGGGGTTATAGTATAAAAAACCTCAAGACTTCTTGAAGATCTATCAGTGAATAAATAAAATATACACGTAATAGTATATTTAATTGAAATGTACCGTACGGGAACACAAATTATTCTTGATGGGCTCCCAACGCCTCGAATCGGGTATAACAAACCTCCATTTGTATGACCCACTCGTGGATGTGATACAAATCTAAGTAGCAAATCTGGTCTTTTCAAAGAGTACATGATTAGGCTAAAAAAAAGTGTTGTGATTTTCAGGCAACCCCTCATTGAATTTGACCCCCCCCCCCCCTTATTTGACACCCACCCTTTCGTTGAACATTTTCATTGCCTTTTAGTGTCTTCCAATATTGGTACAATCTCAGGGAGACCCGAAACTTTTTACATTTTTTGATTGAAGCACATTTATTTCGTTGCGTCCCCAATATGTTTGCCTTGTTACAGTTTATGGAGAATGCCTGTAGGCATAAATTGTAACGAGACAAATCCTCATGGGTTAAATACCTTCAGTTCAAAGATAATATGAAGAACACCGAAAGTATATGAAGCCTTTGAATTACAGTACCTACTGTTTGTTTTTAGAGGAATGTTTTATTTTTCAACTTAAAAATGGATTTTTGTATAAATAGGCACTCTCTATATTTCTGTGTGTAAAAAGACAGCCGAAATCCTCTCTAAGTTTGCTTCCCGGAATCGGACTCGGCTGTTGATGATTTTCGCCTCAGGCGCTTCAATCGATAATAACTCGATAAATAATTTGTGCAACATTGACATTTGGACACACGTTAGAAATATACGATACAAAATTACTACCGAAGTTTACAGGTATAACTCGTACTAGTTTCCTTCCAGAACTTGCCGAAAATATATGATTCATAACACCGCCGATCAACATATGAGACAAAGCTCGTGACACTTTTTTAGTGTGTTTGGAAGATATTTGTCACGATATAAGTCAGAAAAATGAAAAAAAAATAGATTTTCTTTCACTAGTTCGAAAGAAGATGGGTTTATACGACACATAGATAAAAATATCTCGTCAACACCTTGGCATTAAGGGGATATTTGAATAACTGATTTCTGTATACACCAATTCCGGACTCGGACTCGGACTCGGCCTCGGTATACATTTTTTAGTGATAGCCGACTATGAAATTTGGTGTAGCCCATTCTAAGCTCCATAACAAAACTTTACGAATTGATTTGGTACATGATTTGAACGAGTTTAGGACTTGATTGAGTCTAAAGTTTGATCAAGTTTAGGACTTGATGACTGTCGTGTGGATAAGTCTGTCTGCCTCCCAACTGCAAGGTTATGTACGTCATCTTAGTAATATTGTTACCAAATTGTCACACATCAGTCAATTTCAAGCTTAATTGAGTGTTTGAATGATTACGGTGCTGTTTGTAATAACCTTCTTGAGAACCGGGAACCATGTCATCGAATGCTCTCAATGGGAGCCATCCAGGAAGCAATTGGAAGGATGCCCGTGCATGCTGATGTGTGCTATATATGTATTGGTGTTTAAGGCCACATACTTATGCAGAATGGCTAATCGTGACCGTGGGTTGAGGAAGCCGGAGTACCCGGACAGAACCACCGAGCATAGATGAGCAACTGTCAGCTCCTCAGTATTCTAACTCTGTTCAAGCTCCGCTCAAGCAGGGTTACAACGGTTGAAATTTGTGCACCATCGACGAGCAGTACGCCTTAATACACGGCGTAATCGTACCTCCTGTAGGTAACCGGGATAAAGTGCCTTGCCCAAAGGACACAACGCCGGTGGTCCCGGACGGGGATCGAACTCGGGACCTCTAGCATAGAAGACCAACAGTCTACCACTGAATCACCGCTCTCCCTGTGCTATTTATCTTTATATTGTCATTAAATCATGCATTGTTATTTTGCTTACATTTCAGGTATATTTGGTTGGTCTGCTTTGTTTCTTGCTGTATACCATAGGTAAGTAATTATTCAGATTGTGGTCAGTCAAGGGCCATACGAAGTTTCGAAATTCGGTTTGATTCGAAATCATGCCAATGATTCGATTCGCGATAATTTCGAAAGTTTCGAATCGTCGACATGTTTTTAAAATCCTACCAAGTGTCTCGTCTTGAACTCTTCTTCTATCATCAGGTCTCCTGTACAGGACAACCCCACCCTCCCCCTCCTGTACATGACAACCCCACCCTCGACCTGATGATAGAAAAAGAGTTGAAGGAGGTTCCTCTTCCGAACCTACTTTAAGTCCGTTTTGGAATGTTCCAATTTTTATCGATTTTCCCAAACAGACGGGTCTCCATTGCATACCAATATTTGAATGGGGAAGGGCATTGTTTATGGTTGTAAGACGGTGCACTATCTAGTACTTTAACCCTTTAATCAACGAATCGCCCGCATCCGCCCACGTAATATGCAAATTCAGCAGCTGAAAAAATATTATTTTTCGAAAATTTTCAACAAAACCATATCATGTGACCCCTCTTTGGAACGAGCTCGTCGAGCTCGTTCCAAAGAGGGGTCACATGATATGGTTTTGTTGAAATTTTTTGAAAAAATTTAAAAAATGGTATTTAAAATAATAAAGTTTGAAATCGTCTGTGTTGGGTAAAGGGTTAAGAGTGGAGAAATTCGATTCCAAATCCTCTGCATGATTCTATCCGAAATTTGAAATTCGCTGGTCCCTTGGTTGATCATAAAAATACGGGTTAATTCGATTCACTTGGGTGTACTGTTATGTTTGTTAAACTGAGTGACAAATCATTCAGTAGCAAATATCCTTTACCTTGACTTCTGAAAAGAAGCGATCCAAAACTACTTTTTGGGGGTAAAAAATAAGATATTTGGTCATTCAAGAACGTCCTTAGTACATAACGCCATCTTGCCCCACCTGGGCAATGGGGTGACGTGTTTTTACTCAAAGACAAAACGCGGTTGCCGCAGGTGGGATTCGAACAGAGGACCCCGCCCCCCCCCCCCTCCTCCGGCTTGCAGCCTGCATCTCTACCTAATGAGCCATCGCGTCCCCTTGAAGAGGACCTAATTTGTGAAAATTGGAATGGAGTGGGTGAAAATATACCTTGAGGACGCGGTGACTCAATGATTAGAGTGCTGAACTTTGACGGTGGACAGTTCAATCATAACCAGTTGTAACCTCGCTGTGACCTTGGGCACGACACTTCACTCTGTTTGTCTGCTTGAGGGGCACGGTGGAACTGTGTACTAAGGCATACTGTACTGCATGCCAATGGTGCAATTGTGGAATAAGTAAGGAATATCTATTTGCGTAAAAGGTTTGTTAAGTACAGCTCGTCTGAACCGCCGCGAGCTATGAAATATTTTAGAAACGTTTGTCTCCACCGAAGTAATTCAACATTGTGCTGTTTAGGCTGACTCTGCTAGTATCAAGTATATAATACCAGTATACCATACGAAATATTTTAGGCTTCTTTCATTAACCTGCCTACGCCGAATGCCGTGATCGCTGTATAATAATACTGTCTACAGTGGTGCTAGGAGGAGGCGGAGACACCTCCCATCCCAACTCCTATCCCCTATGTCTTTCCATTTGCTACAGTGTCTTTTGATTTGAAGTGTTTCATATCGATTCGTTCTGCTAATTATTATGTGCTTTCTATCGAGACTGGATTTCCAACTCAGTCGTTTGTCACACTCATGTGTCGTCATATATATCCAGAACCCCACATACGTTTGAATGGGTTAAGATTTATCTCACGAGATTGTTTTTGCCCAGGATATCACGAGAGCCGAAGGCTCGGGTGATATCTTGTGCCAAAGCAATCGAGTACGATAATTATTAACCCATTCAAACGTATGAGGGGTTCTGTATTTATCACACACCTACCACGCCACAACCAGTCTACACGAAAATTGAATTAAAAACACTTTTTAACTGGGTAATCGCTATTTCCTTCCTTGCCATCAAAACATCGCCGTTATTTGGCGGGTACCAACCCAATTTGTACGGCATTTAATTGGTCGAAACCAATCAGTGATCGAACTTCTGGCAATAACACAACAAAAAGTGTTTAAATAGCTAATTGATGAGTTTAGCACACTCCATCATTATACGGCCATTTTTGGAAAGAATTTGTCAAGGAGTCAGAATGTTATTTTTATTTTGTACACTTTTGACTCGAATCTGATTGTTTAAATATCCCGGGTAAACAAATCTAAGTGAGGAACTTGGAATTTCCAAGCCATCTCGACTCCGGTGCATTGAACCAATGTTTGACGTGATTTATTTTGACGGGTTCTTTCTCTTTTTCGTTGAAAACAAAATCGAAGACAGCTTACAAAAGCTTCAACTTGCTGCTGGATCCCTTTTCCATACCTTTTTTGTACTATTTACTTTGTTATAATTGTGTTAAATATTTTGAATCGGAAATAATCGGAAATAAAATATTGTTTAAACTAAAATCGAATGTGTTTTTATCACCACATGTGCGATACAACTCTATTTTTATCGTACAGGCACAACAGTGGAAATCCCAGGTTTTACATTAACCCTTTACCCAACGTAACGGCTAAAACCGGCCAGCGTTATTCTCAAAAATCGCCGATTAATTTTCATTATTTTTTCATGTTTTGTCTCAAAAACATAGGTTATGACCCCTCATGACCCCTCAGTGGAACGAAAATCGCCAATTAATTTTCATTATTTTTTCATTTTTTGTCTGAAAAACATAGGGTATGACCCCTCATTGGAACGAGCTCGTCGAGCTCGTTCCAACGAGGGGTCATAACCTATGTTTTTGAGACAAAAAATGAAAAAAATTAGTTATTCAAGAATTTTTTTGCAAGTGTCGTCTGCTTTTCATGTTAGGTAAAGGGTTAATAAGTGTATGATAAAAATAGAGACCTGTGCTATCCGACTCGGAATCATGGTGGTTAGGCATGGCCAGTTTGGTCACCAATACCATATGTACATTTTATTTATTCACAAATAAATGTCCCCAAACTCATGAGTTTTTTTTATACATAATGCTGATTGACAAATATTCCAACTACATCATCAATGCCGAAGGCATGCCTTCGTCGTTGATGGTGTAGTTGGCATATTTTATCCCTCGGGCCTTCAGCCATCACGATTTACACCCGCCCCCAAATGATCATCTTTGCGACGACCTATTGTCTGACTAACTATGACCTTTATTATATGACTGTGTAATTTAACCGCTAAATGTCACTGCTGTTTGACGATCTTTTCCTGGTTCCCGAAAAATCCACAGTGTGGAATCCGATTCCGTATCACTATAGTATAACGAACTATTCACGGGTGCGTTCGAATTCGCATAATTAGCTGTTCCGGTCGCAGGGAGTATCTTACTCCGAGCTGGAATGGGTGCGCTTGAACGGCCGTCCGGGTTTTTTTTATCGTATTCATGATATTTTTTTTTATCGTTTTCATGCGCATCGGGGAATTCCCCGGAAGTGTGCATCTGTTACAAAAATAAGTGTAAACACAAATAGTTCTTTTTTACTTCAGGCAAATTTATCAAAAAAGGTTGGGGGAATTATTAATGCTAATGCGCTGGCATGTGACGTTAAACTATAAGTCATATAGTAAACCCTTTATCGCTACAGTGGAGTGATCTGGGTCGTCGCGTCACATCTTGTTGAGGAGGTCAGATCGTCGGATCAAACTCGCTGTCTGGGGCAGCTCGTTTGATCCGGCGATCTCACGTCATCAACTCGACGTGATACTACGACCCAGCTCACTTCACTGTAGCGATAAAGTGTATGTAACGGAAACAACAGCCAGTTATTCCCAACCATTCTTACACGGATTATTGGATCGAATATATTCCCAGAAACTATTCCGCAGTCAGCAAACAAACGAACGTTGTCGAGTAGTGCTCGACTTTGCTCATATGTATAGGCTCTTCGGAATAATTTCTCCGAATTCTCAATTCTCACGGGCGACGGATTAACCCTTTAACTTACCTGAAAAGCAGACGACACTTGCAAAAAAAATTCTTGAATAACTATTTTTTTTCATTTTTTGTCTCAAAAACATAGGTTATGACCCCTCGTTGGAACGAGCTCGCCGAGCTCGTTCCAACGAGGGGTCATAACCTATGTTTTTGAGACAAAAAATGAAAAAAATAATGAAAATTAATTGGCGATTTTTGAGAATAGCGCTGGCCGTTTTTGGCCGTTACGGTAGGTAAAGTGTTAATGAAGAACGTCAGAGTTCTTTAATGCAAACCTGGCACTGAGACATTTTTTTAGCAGACGCCCCCGAATTTGGCTTATAAGTTTCATATGTCATTGAGTAAATTCCGTAATCAGGTAGAATATTCGCCTAGTTTTGTGTGCTGAGTTAATAAAAAAAAATCCAGGGATCGGTAACTTGAACTTAAAGATATATTTTACCAGTAGAAAACCGATCGTTTTTGATATCGCATATAACCAGCCGATAACCGGCTAAGAACCGGTTATCCGCCTATTGGTCCTAATTTGTTTAATTTACAGTAAATACACAAATAAACTTTACATTTGCTGGGTATCCAGTGAAATTCATACGAAGTGTAGTAGTGCTTGTTTACTGTGGTAAACAAGCTCTGTTTTACTGGTAAAATAGGACCCGGTCACCAATGGCCGGGGTCAAAAATCCTGTAAAATGGACAAAATGGGTATAAACAAGTGGCTGGACGTGACTTTATATCCATGTTGCAGTCACGATACGCAATTGTGTGGAAATATGTGAACTTAAACACCAATAAATAAATACATAAATAAATTTACTTGGCCGGTCAAGAACGGGCAGTGATGATATATTATAAATATTGTACGGTTTGCAATTGACTATACAAAAATAGTGGTCTTCGGGGAAGAATAGCCGGAAGCGGGTGGACTATTCTTCCCCTCGGACTACTATTTTGGCATAGTCAATGACATGTCGCGTAATAATTTTTATATTATATAGAACAACCTGTGCAGAATCTTGCTACCTATCAGCATTCCAATCTTAACTACACCGCCTTTTGTCAAGGACCTTGCTCAAGACAAACATTTTCATTCTTGAACTTAGAATTAATGAAACAAAATTCCAGAAAATACCTAATTAACTCGTTTTGGACAAGATTATTTTTGGTGGTCCGACTTTGTTATTCAAAATTTGTTGTATTACAACTTATTGGAGAGTGCCCACAAGCACTCTTCAATAATTTGTAATGACACAAATTTATATTAACAAAATATTATTTATACAATCGGAGGTGGGGGGCAGTGGAAAATTTGCAGACGTGTCCCATTTTTCGGTTTAGCCCTTAAACACCCACCCATCACCATGTGCAATTCTTCTACTGCCATTTTCAGACACCCACCCCCGCTTTCCCATTGAAATTACGAATTGCTTTGACAAACATCATAATAGGTATGGAAAGAAGTACAGTTCTCTGATTAGTTTGATTCCACCAGTGATTCCAGGTACTTGTTTGTCAAGGTGATAGCTAAAAGTTGCGATTTTCTTGTTTAAAAGTGTAAATATTTTCGATGATCTTTCTGATTGGGTTAAATGTAAAACGTAAAGATAGGTATATGAAGGACCCCGAAAACCGATTTGTCACTCGAACTCTTGCAATTTAGTATGAAAGTTTTCGAGTTAGGACTGCCTCCAGTCCAAACATGGCCTAAAAGACCGTGTTTTAATTTTTTGGTTTGGTGCTCCTTTGAAAGGATGTACCAAACCATAAAATTAAAATACGGGCTTTCAGGCCATGTTTGGACTAACCCCAAGGTTCTGACTTCTGCGCCTATAGTAAACAAGGTGGTTGTATCGTGAATCTGGGTTGAATAGTAGTAACCCCGGATCTTTGTGGTGCCTGGGTTTGGCCCAGGATTCTTAGGTTAGGTCTGCCCGAAGTCCAAACATGGCCGAAAACTAAAAGACCGTGTTTTAATTTTTGCTTTGATGCGTCCTTTGGAAGGACGTACCAAACCATCAAACTAAAACACGGTCTTCTAAGCAATGTTTGGACTACACCCGCCCCAATGTTTTGAATTCTGCGCCAACAGTAAAGAAGGGGGCTGTATCGTGAATCCGGAGGGTGTTTACAAAAAGGGTAAGACGAGGGACTCAGGGCCAATGCTCGCCTCTTCAGGGGTCGACGACCATCTCTGGGAATGGAGTGAATGATTATCAGAGTCCATAACGGTTATAAAATGTCCATAATATAATTTCAAAAGTTGAATTTAGGGACTCGGTAGACCTCGGGGTGTTTATTGATGAAGCTATCTATAGAGTGTTTCACTTTGTCATCATGCCCAGGGCCTTCATGTGGGCGGTGAGTTTTCTTGAGGATGTCAGCATCCCGGCGTTTGGTCGACGGAGATTTCTTCTTCTTTTTTCCATGTTTCTGTTCCGCTGTCTCTTGTGGTTTCGGTTATAGTAGTGGTTTCTTTCCCTTCCTCTGGTGTGGACCAGTGCGGGCGGGACCGCGAAAGGTGCTACCACTCCCAGAGGTGGGTTTCATCCGATACTTAACTGTGAGCGGAACGCAGCCACTCTCGACATGGACATCCCAGTTGAGAAGTGAACTGGCGTCCAACACCACCAGGGTGTCCTTAATTTTCTTCGGCAGGAAATTCCTGTCTAATTAGTTAAAGAACCTAAAATTCACCCGCAAGCTTAAATACTCAGTTTCAAAACAAAGCATAGAAAATGGCAGAATGAAATGAATTAAATAGTGAAATGAATCAATGTGAAACACCATTTATTAAGCAATTTAAAGCAGAACCCTTCATATTTATCTCGATTAACAGCAATGAACGGTAAACTCGTTAGGTAAATGTAAACACATTTCCATTAAGACGAAATGACCTCATGCGCAGAACGTCGGCGCGCGCTAGCCGATCCGCGGACGCTAATGACTAAAAGTAGCTATTAGTGACCGGCTATGCTTTACGCTCTTTTATTCAAGTTTATTATGCTCTCTTACGGGACGTGTAAAATAGTAGTAACCCTTTACCTAACGAATCGCCCGCATCCGCCCGCGTAATATGCAAATTGAGCAGTTTAAAAAATTGAATTTTTCCAAATATTTCAACAAAACCATATGATGTGACCCCTCATTGGAACGAGATCATTGAGCTCGTTCCAATAAGGGGTCACATCATATGGTTTTGTTGAAATATTTGGAAAAATTTAAAAACATATTTAAAATAATAAATTTTGATATCGTCTGCGTTGGGTAAAGGGTTAACGTGAAGGTAGCACACATTGAATTGATAATAATTGTGTTTGACTGAAAATGAAACGTGAGCAGTGACTCCGGTACCCTCATTTTTCTGAAAGCCCTGATAGTGTATTCTAGCACCCAACCAGTTAAAAGGGCGTGTTGTTTTCAGTCAGTTCAACGTCCAAGAATATTCCACTGCTATTTTTTAAGAAAGTGTACAGTGCACGGGAATGGCGCACAGTTATTTTTAGAAATCGCGATAGTTAAAATAATTGGCTATGGTATAGTACCAATTAGAAGAATAGAAAGTCGCGTGAGGTGTGATATTTACCAATGATGTGAGGTTGATATCATGGTTAATTTATTTTATAAAATGCTAGCCAATGAATTATCACAAATTATCTAAAAGATGTTTCTCATCGACTTGATGGCTAACGAGGAATATCCCTCAGCAGCTTCCTAAATGACGCCACGCCTCGGTGCATCACTTCGCCTTCGATTCTGTTACAAGCAAGCGATTCAGTGCCGGATTTACCAGCAGTACCAGAAGTTCACGCTATTCCAAGACGTTCTGGTAATTCTCTCACTGAAAAATTAGATGTATGATAAAAATAAAATAATAAAGTAAAATAATTAGATGTGTAGAAAGTGCCTCCGGGGATGATATTGAGCCTTGGACTGGGCAAATTTTCCGAAAAACCTTGTTGATCGATTCGCCTAGGCAGGTTTTCGTTTGTTTGTTTGTTTGTTGTTGTTTTTTTTGGGTGGGGGTGGGGGTGGGGGGGTGGGGGGGGGGGTGAGTCCGCATACTCAATTCCCAATTCCTTGTTGTAAATTGACATTTATAATGTTCTAAAAATTAACATTAATGAAAAATATGAGAATATTATCATTTGCAGCGTTATAATTATGGGTGCAGGCGAAAACGACACCGTGTAAAAACGGCACCAACTGTTGTTGGCGAAAACGGCACCAACTAACGAGAACGGCACCATGTGTGGCTGGCGAAAACGGCACCAAATTGGCGAAAACGGCACCAAATGCGGATGTCGAAAAGGGAATCAAACCAAAAGAAGAAGAACACTATGACACACGATCAAATATTTAATTTTCCTCAGATCGTCGTTTTGATTTTCTAACTTTTCTCACATACATACAATGGTATCGAATTTGAACACAGTATATTACACATTTGGCTACGAGTTATTCTCGTCAATACAATATACAACTACATTTACCCATTTATACAGAGACGGCGCAAGTCTGATGAAAATACGTGTGGATGGGGTAATTGAGCAGGCACGTAACCAGGGTTTGCTTCTTTTTTTGGGGGGGTGGGGGGGGGGGGTGGGGAGGGGCGTCAAACACATAAATAAACCTTCACATTTTAATATGTATTTGTTGTATATGGGCAGCCGGCATGTGGTAGCGACATGACCATCGCGTGTCACTCAGACGAGCGAATTCTTTAACACGCACGTTATCCCTCTCCTGAATTTCCATAAACCATCTATGAGTAGGTGATACATGAGAGTTCAAACTCACCTGTACATGTACGTGTACGTGTACATGTACACCTCCATAGGATTTAGTGTTAAAATCGTGTACATGGGCAAGATTTTTAGCGTTTTTTAGGGTGATTTAGAAAATATTTAACACAGGACCCTATGGTAGCTTTACGTACACGTACATGTACCGTTTTGATTGAAATCGACAGATGGATTTCTCCCATAGGATTCAGTGTTAAATATTTTCTAAATCATCCTAAAAACTGATTGAAATCGACAAATGGATTTCTCCCATAGGATTTCAGTGTTAAATATTTTCTAAATCACCCTAAAAACGCTAAAAATCTTGTACATGCAGACGATTTTAACACTGAAACCCTATGGATGCGTACACGGAGATCCACTTGCGGATTTTAGGTCGGAAATCGACTCGTGTAGAGACGATTTGCAAACTCACTGTCGCGTTTCTCGAAGTGAGATTAGGGCACGTTATTGCGAGGTGATCGCGACGAGCACTCGATGGAAATGTTTTGAACGAAGAGTGTCGTTGTCGGTGTGTTGGAAATTCGCGAACCCAGTCACGTCTTCCTGAAGTAAAAACTAACACATGTTATCGTTATGAGTGAATGAGGTTTTTTGTTCAAAAAGAGTCGATTATGAATATGGTCTGTATTATAGACATTCATGTTTTGTCTTGATGGGACGAATAGAAATTGAGTTTTGGGGGTTTTTGTTCGAAAGAGTTGATCTGTAATAGATATTCGTGTTTTGTCTTGATGAGAGAGATTGACTTTTAAGCGTTCGTTTGAAAAAGTCAAACACTTAGCGGAATGTTTAAAACGCATTTTCCACTCAATTAGGTTTTGAGTGGTAAAATTTTTAATATATTCATGATAGCAATCGGAGAGAGATTTTGTAATGAATAAGTTCTCAGCGTTAAAATTAGTTTTCTTTTGTGTGTTGAAACTGTCTTAACAGTCATCAAAGGGATTCTCTCTTAATTCGATACTGAGTGAATGGTTGTTTGATGTATGAATGAAAATCTTTTGACAAAATGTAAAAACTACTGTCAAAATACGTTAAATCAGAAACTGGTTTGTCATGTACTGTTTAAACGTATTTTTAAACTTCAATTAACAGTCAGTTGAGATGTGAATATTTTCAGATTATTATATTAAGACGGAAAGATTTTTATTACTTAAAACATAAAATATAATTAAACATTTAATTTTGAAAATAATAAAAAAAATTAAAAACGAAAGATGTTTTTACAGATGGATTCTAGACACCGAGATCGAATTTTAGAACAGTTTGAACGTGCTAAGAAGGGGATTCAGTCGGCTGATAGGAGCAGACGTCTTGGTGAGATGGAACTCAAACGCAAAGCCACAAGAATATTTAAACCCGTGCCGGAGGGTCAAGAGCGAAGCAGGAAGGAGATAGTCGAAGAATTGAGACCCATAAACGTAATCCGGTGTAGATTAAATCGGTATTCCATTCAATCTACACCGGATTACGTTCCCACGGGAATTCAAACAGAGAGCGAGTCTGATGATACAGCTTCGACTATCACCACTAGTAGCGTCGCATCGTCTGATGGTGATGGCGGTAAGAGAGATCAGTTGTATGGATTTTATAAGGATTCGGAGGGAACGATTTTTGTAGGTGATACGGAAGTGGATATTGGCGATGATGAATTGATCGTGGGTTCGAACAGATACGAATTGACTGATGGACTGCGCAGATTGCTCCTTTACGACAAGCCCAGCGATTACACGGAACAGGATTTCGACAATTACGGCGACATTCTGGTCCAGACCCACGCCATGAAGAGAAATAACGATGCCAGAGAGACGAGACCCAAAGCCAACAGAGGTTACAAGTGGACGAAAGTGGTGAAACCCATATGGGATATGAACAAGAAGTTCATCGAATCGGTGACTGGCAAAGGGGTGAAAACCACTTTTCTTCCGAGCGATTCTGACGCTCTGTCTCAGAGATTGAGTTTGTTGATAGCGAGCAGACGGGCTGGTAACACAGGGTTAGATAATCAGATAGTTACTATATCTGACGAATTGTTAAGACAGAAGGTTTTGAATAAAAACCAGTATAAAGGCTGATGAACGAATTGAAGGATTGATGTGTATATAATAAGTAGAGAGAAACAAACAAACAAACAAAAATAAAACAGTAAATTTTTACACTAGAATAATAAAAGTATTTAAACGGCAAAAACGATTTACCAGTGAAAAAAACAAAAATATATCATAAAATAAAATATGTTGGTGATAAAGAACAGGGGATACGTCAGAACTTACGTTCAAGGCGGTTCTGGCATCGTCGATTCTATAATGCGAGCGTTCACGAGCGATGCGGGTAGAAAACTCGCATCGACCGCGTTTGAGGTCGGTAAGAAGACGGCTTTGGATGCTAGTAAGAAAGCTGCTTCCAAAGCCAGTGGTAGGATAGCTTCTGTAGCTGGCAAGAGGGCAGCCGACGCGTTGATCGACAAGTTGATCAGTCCGCCGGCGAAGCGAGCTGCGTTAGAGCGAACGCCGAAAAGTTGGAAAGATTTTAAGGATGCTGTGGTACCCATACAAGATTTAGCCAAAATGACGAGTGGATCTGGATTGAAGAGAACTCGCGACGGTGCGATATAAATAAATAATAACATTAAAAACAGAGTTTGAAAAACATAAAAAATTTGTGTTTGAAAAGAATCTAAAATAACAAACAAACAAAATAAAACAAAGATGAACATTAAAGATATGTCTTGGAACGATGCCGCGACCAAGAGGTCGAATAACGAGTTCTTTCCCAAGAGCATAAGAGGCTTGATAGTGGGAAAATCGATTTGTGGAAAGACCAATCTGTTGATGAATCTGTTGTCCCGACCCGACTGGTTGGATTACGACAGATTGTTCGTGTTTGGCAAGAGCTTGTTTCAACCCGAATACAGATTGCTTCGAGAGTGCATGGATCGTAGATTGCCCAAGGACGTCATAGCCAGAATCTTTGACAGTAGGGAGGAATTCGACAAGAGCGGAGCTCCACTCTCGACCATTTTGGACGGTGCGGCGACGGAGCTGATGAAGAGAAATGCAACTTCGAACGTCGAGTGTCGATTTTATGAGAACCCTAGCGACGTTCCGGATCCTAGAGAACTGAAATCAGAAGATAAGAATCTCATGATTTTCGACGATCTGCTTTTGGAGAGACAGAACCGATGCAAATCGTATTACGTTAGGGGTCGACACAGCAACGTGGACTGTTTCTACCTGTCGCAGAATTATTTTCGATAGCCCAGACAGACGATAAGGGAGAACGCTAATTTTCTATGTCTCTTTCGCCAAGATCTCAAGAATGTCAATCACATCTACAGCGATCACGTCGCAAACGACATGAGTGCGGCGGAATTCAGGAGATTCTGCAAGAGGATTTGGGATGGTGGACTTTACAATTTCGTCGTGATCGATTTGACAAGCGAATTTAATCGCAGAAAATATCGGTGTGGATTCGACAAGTTTTATGTTTCTGATGATAATAATAAGATAGAGCGTGAAAATAAAATTTAGAAAATAATAAATCTTCAAATAATTAGTTTTGAATAAAAAAAATAAAATTAAATATAATGTTCGAACATGGAGAATTGTTAGAATGGATAGCCGAGAATACGGCTGCGAAACAATCCATTCAAATCGTGGTGAGTGGCGATTCGACTCGATTTGCTACGAAATTCGAACCTTCCATAGAATTGAATAGAGAGAAAAGTTACGAGATGGCTTTGGTGAATCTGGAGACTTATTATTCCTTTCCCAACGTCACCGAAAAGAATAACTCGTTCAAGTATTCCGACGGAACGGATTGGTTGGAGATTCGAATTCCCAAAGGGAGTTATGACATAGACGATTTGAACAATTACATTCAGACGCGAATGAAGACGGATGGAAAGGGAAGCAACAAGATCAGACTCACTCCCAATCCTAATACCTTACGGACGATGTTGGATTTGGAAGATAATTTTCGAGTGGATTTCAACACGGACGATTCTATAGGCAAGATGTTGGGATTTGATCGAAAGATGTATCGAGGCCACGCGGCATCTGAAAATACGGTCGACATTCTCGCAGTCAATAGCATTCTGGTGGACGTGATTGCTGGAAGCTACGTGAATGGTAGCGCTCAACCGACGATCTATTCCTTCTTTCCAAACGTGTCGCCGGGTTATAAGATCGTGGAGCGACCTCAAAATTTAGTTTATCTACCAGTGATTTTGGACACATTGTATAGTCTCAAAACCACATTGACGGATCAAAATGGTGAACTGTTAGATCTTCGCGGAGAGAGAGTGACGATACGATTTCACATAAGAGAAATATAAAAGCAAAAAAAAAATTGTGTATATATATAGATAACAAAAATAAAATAAACGCAATATTAATTTTACAAAATTATTTTAATATAATTATTAAACAAGAAACAATTGAAGTAAATATATTTTAAAAAACAGAATTATGACACAATACGTGGTTAAAAACATGAACATATCCGCAGGACAGAGGAAGAAACTTAAGAGAGCGTTAACAACTCGAGGCGAGGCGGTGAGATTCAAATTCACTCACAAAGATCTGACGAGAGGTGGTTAGGATTCGATCGCCTGGACCAGAAGTCAAATCAAAAGGATGGAGAAAGTGATTCGCGATGGAAGAGTGTTGATGGTGAGAATGAGTCCCGCTCAATTGAGATACAATTTGAGAATGAAAGGCGGTTTCCTACTGCTATTGGCAGGAATAGCCACAAAAGCATTACCCTTCGCCGTAAAGGCACTACCCTTTCTCGGAAGACTCTTGGCGTTGGAGCTCTCACGGGACTCGCTAGTTCGGCGGTTGAGAAATTAATGGGTGGCAGCGGACTGTTCTTGAAGAAGGGAGGAGCCGTGTGTCGCATCCACGTAGACGACAGCGGTAAAGGATTGTATCTAGAACCCGTTAGAGGTGGCAACTCTCTGAGAGGAAATGGTCTCTATCTGAAGAGTGGACAGAACGTCGAGCGACTCGGCAAGGGTTTGTTGCTCGGTGAGAATTCGCCGTTTAAGAACATACCGATTTTGAATATGTTATTATAATATAAAATTGTATAAAATATAAAATCATAAAAAGTATAAAATAATATATTTAAAATGGGTAAAAAGGTGGAGAAACAAATTTATTACCTGGATGAAAAGGTGGAGAAACAATTTGGCGATAATGACGAACATTTCAAGCCAGAGAGCGAAAAAATAAAAAAATGGTTAGACGCTAATGATGGATATCTAAGGAAAGAACTGATGAAAGAGATAGATAGAGTGCAGGATAGACGGTTGAGAATGAAACGACTCTTTCCACTGTCACCACTACCTTCTGAAGAGAATGGTGATGATGCGAGTGTTACCAAGAGATGCACAACATTTATTCATAATTATGATTCGGATAAACAAAAATGTTGTTATAAACGTATCATATCACAAAGAAAAAGAAAAAAAGAAAAAGAAGAAGAATCGACGCTGAAAATTGAGAGAAAAGGAAATGTTATTATAATATATGATAATAGTGAAGAAGAAGGAAAACAAAAAAAAAAGTAATGATCTCATTACTTTTTTTTTTTCATTTTTCTTCGCTAAAAATCAATCACTCTATTGTTTATATTTCCAAGTCCATTATTAGCATGTTGACACCCGTGTCTTCTCCTTTTTCGAAAACGTGTTGAATGTTTATCTTTACTCTTTTGAGTTTTTTACATCGGTCAACTCGCTCTCACCACCCAATTTCTCCACGAGTTCGAATGAGATGTTTGGAAATATGTAATTTCCATAGGGCAACGACAAATCATCCTTGTCGAATTCTCTATCTTCGGCGATGACGATGTTCTGCAGATCGCTTTGGTACTTGTAAATCAAATCGAGCACGGCTTCGTCCAATTTCAGAGGCATCTTATATTTGTCGTACTTGTGCTCTAAGCCCTTCGTCTCGACCTCATTCAATTTGATGGGATCGTGTCGTTGTAATCTATAGATTTTATGACCAAATTTCTTATTCATTTCGACTCGTTTCAATTTCAATTCGCATCTTTCAGGTGTTGTTGTCCTCATGATCGATTATTTGTTTTTTTTGTTTTTACGAATTCTTGCAAATAATGTATATTTTAAATTTTTGTATTTTAATAATTTGTTTAAAAAAAAGTTTTGTTTTTTTTTTGCTCCTTATATATATATATAAAAAAAAAGTTGTTTTTAATTTTAATTTCTTTAATGTGAAAATTTTTTTGTAAAAAGTAATGAGATCATCTCTCTATTGTTTATATTTCCAAGTCCGTTATTAGCATGTTGACATGCGTCATTTTTTCACTTACGAAGATGTCTTGTATGTTTATCTTTACTCTTTTAAGTTTTTTTACATCGGTGAACACGCTCTCACCACCCGATTTGTCCAAGAGTTCGAGTGAGATTATTGGATATATATAATTTCTAAAGAACAACAACAAATCGTCCTTGTCAAATTTTCTGTCTTCGGCGATGATGATATTATTCACCAGATCGCTTTGGTACTCGCAAAACAAATCGAGCATGGCTTCATCCAATTTCAAACACATATGATATTTGTCGTAGTAGCGCTCTAAGCCCATCGTCTCGACCTCGTTCAATTCGATGGGATCGTATTGTTGTAATGTATAGATTTTAAAACCTAATTTCGTACACACTTCGACTCGTTTCAATTTCAATTCGCATCTTTTAGATGTTGCTGTCATGATCGATTATTTGGTTTTTTTTGTTTTACGAATTCTTGCAAATAATGTATATTTTAAATTTTGTAAATAATTTGTTTAAAAGTTTTTTTTCTCTTTAAATATATATATATAAAAGTTAAATTTTAACATCCTTTTTTTCGTATTAATTGAATTTTTTTTCACGAGTGTTTAGAACGGGCAAGACATCAAACGTTTAAAAATTAGCCTTCGCATCTTGCAGTTATCATCATCTATTGAGAAGGAATCGGGTGACATGAACACGCATCTGCTTCGCGGAAATTTGTTTTGAACCTCGTGTGAGACTTCGCGTAAAAGTCGTAAGAGTTCTATTTGTCTTGAACCTTCTTTTTTAATAGTTCGAATGACATTGACGATTAATGTTGTTCTCTAATAGTATTACGATTCGATTTTCTATCGCAAATCGTATCGTTTTCTTTCGAAACGCGTAAATATAAATTACGATTTTTTTCTTCTTGGTTTTTTGGAGAATAACGACTTATTAAACAACGTTGACGTTTATGTCGAGATTCCGTCGTGGATGTTGTCATCATGATTGATTATTTGTTTTTTTTTTGTTTTATGAATTCTTGCAAATAATGTATATTTTAAATTTTTGTATTTTAAATAATTTGTTTAAAAAGTTTTTTTGGCTCTTTATATATATATATAAAAAAAAAACTTTTTAAGCAAATTATCATTAATACAAAAATTCAACAAAAAATATTCTTACAAACTCAATTTTGAGGTAAAAACAATGATCAAATCAAAACATCCAAATTATTGTCTAGAACGTGCAAGACTTCAAACGTTTAAAAATTGGCCTTCGCATCTCGTTCAAAAACCCGAAGATTTAGCCGCCGCGGGTTTCGTTTACGTGGGTAAAAGCGACAAAGTCAAATGTTTTTGTTGTGACATACATTTGATGAATTGGGAACCTCACGACATACCTTTACTAGAACACATATATAATATTCAAACAGGCGAATGTGATTATTTGAACAAGATCCTAATGTTAGGATTGATCAAAATCGAAGACGAAGAGCGGGATAGAGATAAAAACCAAAAATTATTGATGGATATGTTACAACTCGGATACACCAAGGAACAATTGTACAATGCGTTAAACACCGCGAACAAGACCCTGTCTCAATTCATAACTTTAGAACATCTCATCAAATTCATGGCGGAAGCAGATGAGTTATTGTCACTCGTCAAAAACGAGCCGAGCAAAACGTCCACTAAGAGTCTGCTCTGCAAAGGTGTCGCAAACGTCTTGTTTCTACCGTGCACACACCTGTGTTGTTGTAGAGAATGTTATTCCAAAGAGGAGAAAACGTGTTCGCTTTGCAAACGAGAAATAAAAGCGATCTTAAATTGTTTTGAGTAAAAATTAAAATTTAAAAAAACAACTTTTTCACATTAAAGAAAAACAAAACTTTTCAAACAAATTATTTAAATACAAAATTCGGAAAAAAATATATTCTTACAAAATGAAACAAACAGATAAAAAAAAATTTGAAAATTTAAATGAGAAAACCATACCTCAGTTAAACGAGATTTGTAAACTATTAAAAATTTCACATTTCAGAAATCATAGAACTAAATCAAAAAAGATTGAAGTCATACAGAAACATTTGCGAAACGATGGAAAGGCAAAAAAAATACCGATAGCAACGACGTCAAAAAATGCATCGGTTGTGAAAAATGAGAAGAAGAAGAAAAAGAAAGTAAAAGGAATCGAAATGCTGACGTCAAAAAAAACTAAAAACGTTTCGATTGTGAAAAATAAGAAGATGACTAAATGAAAAGCCGTTAAAGAAGAACTTCAAGTTTCCAAAGAAAAGAAAAGAAAAACTAAAACGAAAACGAGTGATGCACTTCAGATTCTAGGCAAACGAGATATATCGAGCGAAATTCGACGAGCAATAGACGAAGGGAAAGGAAAAGAATATCTAGCATGACTCGCCACGGAACTATTTCAATCAAAGTCCATGGAACAGGAGAGTGCGATCAAAGGCGTTTTTAAAACTTTCGACGTGGTTCCCTCGTTGAAGAAAATCAATCCAAAATTGTTCATGGAACGGGTGAAGAAAAAGGTATTGGATTTGTTTCGCAAATACATGACCGTGGGACTAAAAATTAAGATGATACTCCATTGCGTGATGAATAAAATCGACGTGAAGTCCGGCGAGAGCATCGTGAAAAATGCATATTTCAGATCTAACGTCAAATCCGTATTTCGAGGTTCAGATTTATCGGACGTTTTCGAAAAGATGAAAGACAAGATGTTGACGTCTCTCGTGAATTATCAACATGAAGGTAATAATTGGACGTTCGATGAGATGTTGAAACTCGAAATTCACATAACTAAAAACGATTTGTTGAGAGGGTCTTCCTACGTGAAATTACCGTATTTCCTAGCTAAAAAACACGCTGTGATCAACGTGAAAAATAAAGATGATCAGTGTTTTAAATGGGCAGTCACCTCTGCTTTATACCCTGTCAAAATAAACTCCGATAGAGTTTCTCAGTACGAGGAAACTTCTAAAAATATCGATTGGACCGGAGTGACTTTTCCAACACAGTTAAAACACATCAAACGTTTCGAGGCTCAAAATCCCACCGTAGCGGTGAACGTCTTGGGATACGACGAGGAAAAACGAATGATCTATCCTCTCAGACAAACTTCGTATCTCGGAAGAGAAAAGACGATTATTTTATTATTGATTTCGAATGGTGACAATCGTCATTATTGTTGGGTTAAACATCCGAGCCGATTACTGTCGAAACAAAATAATCATCATAACGGAAAGACATCTTTATGTTATAATTGCATGAACGTGTTTCACAGCGAAGACTTGTTGGCGAAACATCAGGAATATTGCAACGAAAATCAAGGTGTCGCCGTCGAAATGCCTAAACCTAACACCATCGTGAAGTTTGAAAATCACAATAGAAGGTTAAAAGTACCATTCGTTGTGTACGCCGATTTCGAATGTTTCCCTGCAAAAATGAGTTCCTGTCAACCCAACGCTCTTCAAAGTTACGTCGAAAGATATCAAAACACATACCTTCGGGCTATTGCATTTACGTGAAATGCGCTTTTGACTCGCAACACGACATGGGTCCCTTCACCTACACAAAACAGTAAGAAGACGACGACGTGGCTCAAAGGTTCGTGGAAGAGTTAGAATGGAAACTTCAAATGTTATACGACAAATTCAAAACTCCGGCAAAAATGATCATCACGCGAGAGCAGCAGGACGAAAATAACAGAGCCACCGAATGTCACATATGCAAACAATCGTTCAACGAGAATTCAAAGGAAAATAGGAAGGTCAGAGACCACGATCATTACACGGGTCTGTATCGCGGTCCGGCTCACAGCAAGTGTAATTTAAAATATCGAGATGCCGTTTTCTATCCGGTGATGTTTCACAATCTCTCGGGTTACGACAGCCATCTGTTCGTGAAAAATCTTGGCACCTCACACGGAGAATTAAATTGCATCGCGAACAGTGAAGAAAGATACATTTCCTTCACGAAATGAAAGCCCATGGAGGAGAAAAGAGTAATCAATAGAGAGACGTTGGAAGAAAAAACGAAACCCATTCGTAGAGCCATATGTTTCATCGATAGTTTTAAATTCATGCCGACCGCTCTGGAAAAATTAGTCGATAACATGAGCAAGGATAAATTTAAAATCACGAGTGAACATTTCAGAGAATGAGTAGACATCAGGTTGAGGAAAGGAGTCTATCCTTACGATTACATGAGCGATCTAAAGAGATTCGAAGACACGCACTACCTTCAAAAGAAGATTTTTATTCGAAATTATACGAATCTGACATTTCCGATGAGAATTATGAACACGCTAAAAACGTGTGGAAATCATTCGATATGAAAACCATGAGAGATTATCACGATCTCTATCTGAAGACCGACGTCCTGCTCTTGGCAGACGTGTTCGAAAATTTTCGAGACGTCTGTTGTCGAAATTACGATTTGGATCCCGCTTGGTATTTCACCGCACCCAGTCTGGCGTGGGACGCTCCGTTGAAGACCACCGAAGTCCAATTGGAATTATTATCCAACGTGGACATGTTGCTCATGTTCGAAAGGGCTGCGAGAGGTGGCATCTCGATGATCTCCCACAGATATTCTGAGGCTAACAATCCCTACATGAAAGAAGGTTTTGATTCGAAATGATCGACTAAATACATATAGTATTGGGACGCCAATAATCTGTACAGTTGGGCTATGAGTCATCCTTTACCGATTGGAAATTTCGAATGGGTGAAGGAACCGGAAGAGATGCAAAAATGGAGAGACTATCCTTGCATTTTAGAAGTCGATTTGAACTATCCGGAAGAATTACATGATCACACAACGATTATCCACTGGCTCCCGAACGAATGGAACCGAACAAAGGAGACGAGGAAAAACTCATTCCCAATTTATCTAACAAACGTAACTACGTCGTCTACAGCGAGAATTTGAAACAGTACGTCGATTACGGGATGAAATTAGTCGACATACAACGCATCATTCGATTCGACAAAGAGCCTTGGATGAAAAAATACATCGATCTCAACACGAATCTCAGAACTCGAGATGAGAACGATTTTGAGAAAGATTTCTTCAAACTCATGAACAACTGCGTGTACGGTAAATCGATGGAAAACATCAGGAAGAGAACCGACGTTCGACTCGTCACGTCTGAGAAAAGAGCTAAAACATTAGTGGCGAAACCCAATTACAAACACCGAACCATATTCGACGAAAATCTAGTGGCCGTTCACATGCAAAAGACGCACCTGAAGTTCGACAAACCGTATTATCTAGGGCCGATCATCTTAGATGTCAGCAAGCGATTGATGTACGAGTTTCACTATGATTATGTCAAACGAAAATTTGGTGATAAAGCCAAACTACTGTTCACCGACATGGACAGTTTAGTTTATGAGATAGAGACGAAAGACGTCTACCGAGATATATCTCCGCACGTGGCCGAGTGGTTCGACATGAGCAATTATCCCGTTGATCACCCGTCCAACATTCAATCGAACGACAACAAGAAGGTGTTGGGTAAATTTAAGGACGAGAGCGGCGGTAAACAGATCGTCGAATGCGTGGGCTTGAGACCCAAACTGTATGCTTATCGTCTAGAAGATGATGAAGAGATCAAGAAGTGCAAAGGAGTTAAAGCGTGCGTGGTGAAGAAAAACATCTCTTTCCAAGAGTATAAAGATTGTCTGTTAGGAAGTGGTCCAGTGTATAAGACTATGAAATCGATTCGAAGTGAAAATCACGACTTGTATACCAAAATAGTCAACAAGATTTCGCTGACGGCCGACGATGATAAGAGATTCATATTAGACGATAAAATAAGCACTTTGGCACTCGGACGTTGGACTTTAGATATAATTATAAACGATATGAATGTGGATGATTGGATTCCAGATATGATTGTTGATGATAGGATTCCAGAAAATCAAGAGGAATTAGACGAATTCAAAATTATAGAAATCGATAGAGACATCGAGAGAGTTAGTTTAAAAAGAAAAAGAAAAAAATAGAAAAAAATAACGTCATTTTAGTAAATTATAATAAAATAAATAAAAAAAATATATACGCATTTACGAATAAGAAAATAAAGATATCTGTAGAAGGTTTCATATTACCTAACGAACCCCTATCCAACATCGATCTGTTGAATGCGGCAAAAGATTTGAAAATCAAAGATTTTCTAGGCGTGTTTTCCAGAGATGCCTTGCCGAAGAGAAGACCTCGACAATCGGAATGCGGAATTTTAAATCTAGACGATTCATCGGGTGAAGGCACTCACTGGGTGGCGTGGATGAAGAACGGGAAGAAGAAAAATTATTATTTCGACAGCTACGGAATCTCGCCGCCAAAAGAAATGAAGAACTATTTCAACAAACCGATGGTTCGTTACAACACGGAACAAGTGCAATCACCACATCAAGTGTTTTGCGGTCACCTGTGTCTCTACGTTCTCAAGAGATGGTCTGAAGGAGATCGATTTCAAGACATTCTCAATGATTTACATTAGATAGAGATTTTTTTTTTATAGTATATATAAAGATAAAAAATTATTTTAAAAAAATTTTAATCGAATAAAAACGAAAAATAAAATAACATAGTTCATTTTTAATAAACTGCGTTTGAACATATTTTTCTAAAAAACAAAAAATCCCACAACAACATGCCAGTCGATAAATTTGGTAGAAGTGACGACGAAAAAGTCAACCCGAGAAAGAAGAGGAAGACGTTCGAAGTCGACGATGGTTACGACGTTGCCAACTTGGACGAACGTTACGTTCGGAGATACGAACCTCGAGAAGAACCTTTGAACATGAATGATAAGAAGCTCTACAATCTTCCCGAGCCGATAGATCTCGCAGATGCTGCGACTAAAAAATACGTTGACAGGGGGGAACGCCGATTTCGAACAAATCATGTTAGATAATTACGTGGATAAAACCATGACTGACGATCTCGATCTGAAATCCAAACGTTTGGTGAACGTCGCGAATCCCATAGATCCCACCGATGCCGCTACCATGAAATATGCAGACGACTCTCATGCGAGATTCAGCGAACACCTGAGAAATAGATACGTTCAGAAAACAATGCACTTGGAATTGAACGCCAATTATAACAAGATAATTAATGTGGCCACTCCCACGAATCCCAAGGACGTGGCGACCAAACACTACGTAGATCTGGAACAGAGAAAGTCTGACAGAAGAGAAATGAAATCGGATCTGAATGCGGGATTCAACAAGATATTGAATCTGTCGAAGATCGATGACATGGATGCGGACTCAACTGCGGTCAACAAGGGCTACGTGGATTCTGCCGTGATATGATCACAAGAATACCTAGAATCGCAAGTGGATGATCTCTACCTGAACAAACAATCTGGCGGAACCATGGAGGGTGGCATCGACATGAATGGTAAGAATTTATTCGGGCTCAGTCACGATCCCAAATTCGATTCCAGCATGGTCAGCAGGAAGTACGTGGACGACAACTCGGTCTGGAGAAAGGGTGACATCATGGAAGGTAAACTAGACATGGGTGGACACGCGCTCACGAATTTACCGGATCCCGTGAACATGACGGATGCCTGCACCCTGATTTCGGTGGTGGAGAAAGTCAAATATGCTAGACAATTGATCACCGTGTGGGCCAAAGAGGCCGGCACCTTAGATGAGGGAAAAGCTGAGTGGTCTTTCGGAAATGGAGGTAGCGGATCGAAACATGGTCAGGTGGGATATCCCATGCCGCTGGGAGGTGAAATCCTTCGAATGAGTCTGGCTTCCTCGGATTTGAATAACAGAGTGGTTGTCAATCTCATGGTGAATGGTGTGGAGAGCGATAAGAGATACAGCATCGAAAAGACTGAGAATCAACACGCGAATGTTAGCACGTTTGGCATGCCTCTCAAAGTGAACGCTGGAGACAGGATTAATTTTGTTACGAAAACCAATAATCCTGAAGCCGCCACTTCCGTGGTGAGTCTACTGATCGAACTGGATTCTTTGAACAAACAATGAACGTGTAGAAAATAATGAATTAAAAAAAATAATGTGTGATTATTAAAAACAAAAAAAAACAAAAAAAAAGTAATGAGATTTAGAAAGATGTTCAATCTCTCTAGATCACATTACTTTATTATTTTTATTGGTTTTTTTGTTTTTAATAATTACTCATTACTTTTTATTTTTTTTTTTGTTTTTAATAAATCACACATTTTTTTTTTCACACTCGTCTCTCATCGAATGATCGACATCTTATCCGATTCGAATTGTAATTCTCTATCCGACAGGACCAGGGCGAAGGCTTTGGTTTTTCTCGGCACGTTCCTATCGAATTGCATCTTGATCTGAATGTCTAAGACGCTACTCTTGAGTCGTTTACTCTGTTTACTGACGTCGAATACGAACATGGGATACATCGACTTGTATTCACTGGGAGACATGTTAGGGTTGCTCATCAATTCGTCTAGACCGTGATACTTCTTTCTAAAATCAGCGGCGTCGCCGTACAGTCTGCAGAAATCGTTCTTGTCAAACGACGCGTTGTAATCAATTGCTGGATATCTCGTGGCATTCAGAAACACTTGCATGTTTCTCAAATGGCAGTGATCGAACAGCGATGCATTCTTTTCCTGAGACCCGTCCCTATCGGCCTGAAACGCAACCACGATGAAACGCGGTCTCTCGGAAGCCGATTTCACCGTCAGTCTTCAATCGAAGTGATTCATGGAGGGAGGAATGCTTGCCGTGTCGCACTGTCTCATTCTAAATCCCACGGGTAATTTACTCTTGGATTCTATGATCTTGTAGAGACGCGCTTTCACCACGATCGAAGGCTCCACGTGTGGAACAAACCACGATATCTTGTGTAGAGTTATCTCACCCGCATCGGTTGCAGTGAGTCTCACTAGTGCGTCGTCGTTTCCTTTTCGAATCAACGTCAGATTGTGTTTGAATCCGTACATGATCTTGTTGTAATCGTCTGCGAATCCAAAGATGTGTTTCAAAGGTATCCTGAACGAAAACGTTCCTTTAGGTCTGGACGTCTTGATGACGTAGTCGAATATCGCGGCGGTGCTGGCGCTAGCAGGGCCTACGGTGTCTTTCATCCACAACTGATTAAGTCCTCTGGATTTCGAAAAATCATCAGGATACGTCAAGAGTCCGAACATCATGGTGGCCTGACCAGGATGAAAAACAGATTCTATCTCTTGTCCGGATAGCATGTATTTTATGTTACTGAATAGATGCATGATGCCATTATTGGCTAGAGTAACCGTGTCGTCGTCGGGGTAGTCACTCCCATCTTCCTTGGTGAGACGTCCCTGCACCACTATGTAACTCTCGCTAGGATGTACAAATAAATCTTGAGTTTCGACATTGATTCTTATCTCTCCCGCATTGTTCAAACTTGTTCCGGTTACCGGTTCGTATTCGTGAACCTCATATTCGTGAATACTTTCATCTTTCACTATGCTTTGCGTTATATCTAGTATATTTGTCATTTTAAAGGATTTTTAGTTTTTTGTTTATTAATTAACTTGCTTTCTTTATCTAAAAAATAGTTTTTAATTATTTTTTATTATTATTTTTTTTCTCTCTTATATATATGTGTGTAAACAAGAAAATGTCAAAGAGAGTAAATAAAAAAAATTTTGTCTTCTTCATCAAAACTTCGTCTTCTGTAATTGTTGTTCGTAAAACTTTCCTATGATCTCTTCTCCATCCAAAGCTTTGATTTCGTAAGTCACCGGATTGGTGTGAAATATTTTGATTATCACGAAGATTTCCGAGGTCCATCGAGGAGTATAATCCTTTTCAAAGTGCTTCTTATACGCGTAGATTCTCACTCGATCACCGACCGCAAATTTCGGCGTTCTAGACTTCTTCCTGATCTTAGATCTCTCAGGATATAGATTTGCGTAGACCCGTTTTTCGTTTCGAAGATCACTAGCTTCCGCGGGAGTCATCTTGATCGATCTGTGTCGCGTGTTGTTGTAATCTTTGACCAGACCGTTCAGAGCATATATGTATTTCTTGGTCGAATTCGCCGTGAAGTATCTGTGCATCTTTTCCTTTATCGTTCGATTGCAACGTTCCACCACACTGGCTTTCTCTTCGTTTTCGATCGAGTAGAGGTCTACCAATCGATGAACGTGCTTGTTGTAGAATTCCTTTCCCTTATCCACCCACAATTTACTCGGTTTTCGAGAAGACGAGTCGAACACGCTCTTCAGAGCCTCGGCGACGCAAGGTCTCAATTTATTCTTCAAAGCTCTGATCCAACCGTATTTAGAAAACACGTTGATGACCATCAATAGATATTTGACGCCCTCGTTCCACCTCGAAAACGATCTCATGTCGACCAAGTCGGCAGACCAAATATCATCCAGACCCTTCACGAACACCCTTCTCTTTCGAAATTTATGCACTATGGGTTTGTGTAACTCCTCGGCCAATTCGCTCGTCAATAATCGTTTCTTCTTCTTTTCAGATGCGCTTTTTTTTTTGAACGCCCCATCCGAATCGACGTTTCGCACCGATCAGATTGCCGACCAGCGAACGTTCCATCTTCTCTCTCCTGGTCGGATTCGATATGCCTCTCAATTTCCCCAACATATTTTTATCGCAGACGTCATTGCGAGTCTTGGTGTCGGGATGTTCGACGTAGCACAGATTGTGATCATATGCGGTCGCGTCCACCCTATTCACAGGTTTGCTCCAAGATATGGGAGTCAGATCGGCGTTGAGTCTCTTGTTCAATTTCGTTCCGGGTCCCGTGAAACTGTGACCGGGCAGATGCATTTCGAAAGGTAGATTGTTGATCATTTTATTCACGATGCCTTTACCTTTGCTCGCATTCTTTTTTTTGACGAATCGCGTCTTGACAGAACCACACACGTCGCAAATTCCACGAAGCAACCGTCTGTCGTTTTTAGTTCGCACTTCTCGAGAATTACTCGTCTCGGTAACTCTCTTACACTTTACGCAATACATTTTTTAAGTGTTATTTAAATTAATTTCGTTTTTTTATTTTATATATAAATTTAATTTTTTTTAAAAAATTCTCTTCTTATTATATATATATTTTTTTTTTCAATCGCTGCTCTTGAGTTCTATCATCTTACTGAATTCCTCCCTGGCCTCTCTCCTCCCCTTTTCCATGAGAGAATCCTTCATCTCTTCCTTGATGATCTGACGAGTCTTGATTCTCACGGCTTCTTTCATGGCATCGTATTTTGTTTTCTCGCTCAATATCGCGAAGTATTCACCGTCCGATATCCTACCGTCTTTCAATGCCATAGAGATCATTTCGGATATCATGTCAATCTTGGAGTCGGCCAAGATGCGAATCTTGTCGTGTTTCCTCGCCTTCAGATATAATTTCCTACTCAAAAAGTTTTCGAGCGTGCTAAACAATCCGGCGGCGAGAGCCACTCCTTCTACGGTCAACACGATCGGAATGCCGACCGCGGTCGACAACAATCCGATGCCGGCCGCGTGTAAACCCATGGAAATCGTAATGAGTGTCGTGTCGATCGCGTTGACGAATTTCACGAAACGCGAATACTTCTTCTTGAGGGAACGACGAGAATCTCTCTCTCGAATTAGATACTCTTGGATTCTACTGATTTGATCGATGCGATACCTCTCTCCTCTTTCTTCTTGCGACGGTGCCGTCGGTGAAACGTCGATCGGCTTCTCGTCCTCGTCGTCCACTAACGTCGGATACCATTTATTTCTAGTTCTCATTTTTGTTTTTTTTCTTTCTAATATTAGATAAAAAATTTATGTGTGTATTTATTTTATTTTCTATTCTCCCTTATTTATATCAACGAGAAAACTTAGACGTATGCTTCGTTGAACAATAATTTCAAGATGCATCCCTTATCTCATAAAGTCAGACTTTTACGCGCCAATTTCTGTTCTTCCGAATCTGTGGGCTTGCTTCGATTCTTACAGTAGAGTAATCTCTTCCAAAACGCGATCACTTCATTGATTTGAACGCGTTCGAACGCCGGTTCGAAATACTTGATGATCATATCTTCCCTTTCCATCCACAGACACGAATGATTCTCGTGATCTAAGTCGAGGTGATCCCGACATCCGACGCATCGTTCTAACAAGAGACGTCCTAGTTGTTCGTTCATGCAGAATGCGTAGGCTCTCATCAGCATTTTTAAAAGAAACCTCACTCTAATTTCCTGAGAATCGCTCATGATTTACGTTTTTATTATCTATTCGATTTGATATATTTATTTTTTTTTAAATAACTATTTGTTTATTTTTTTTTTCTCCCCTACATATATATATCAATCAAAAACGTGACAGCGGGCTCGCGGATTTCCAACACACCGACAACGACACTCTTCGTTCAAAACATTTCCATCGAGTGCTCGTCGCGATCATCACGCAATAACGTGCCCTAATCTCACTTCGAGAAACGCGACAGTGGGTTTGCAAATCCAAACACAACGTCTCTACACGAGTCGATTTCCGACCTAAAATCCGCAAGTGGATCTCCGTGTACGCCTCCATAGGGTTTCAGTGTTAAAATCGTCTACATGTACAAGATTTTTAGCGTTTTTAGGGTGATTTAGAAAATATTTAACACTGAAATCCTATGGGAGAAATCCATTTGTCGATTTCAATCAGTTTTTATGGTGATTTAGAAAATATTTAACACTGAATCCTATGGGAGAAATCCATCTGTCGATTTCAATCAAAACGGTACATGTACGTGTACGTAAAGCTACCATAGGGTCCTGTGTTAAATATTTTCTAAATCACCCTAAAAACGCTAAAAATCTTGCCCATGTACACGATTTTAACACTAAATTCTATGGAGGTGTACATGTACACGTACACGTACATGTACAGGTGAGTTTGAACTCTCATGTATCACCTACTTCTATGCACACGTGAACGGGACATAAACACATACAAACTTTCCACTTGGGCGAAAAATTCATCTGCTGATTTAACACTTCTACAAACATCAAGGAGAACCAGGTTTAATCGATGTGCATAACAATGAACATAAAAAGCATTTGGGAACTGCTCCCTCAAATGGGTTTGAACACCAGACAGGTGTTCTGACATAACACTTGCATCATCATAACACTGGGCAACAAAATTAACGCTACCAAATCCAAGTGATTTTATTTCTCTCACAATTTGTTGGGTAAGAGCTTCAGCTCTTAGTTTGTCTGCCCTATGAAATTGGAGAAATTCCTCTTTTACGACATGAATATAATGTTAGATCAAATGCTTTCGCGCGGCGAAACCATTAAAGTAATTAGTTGAAGCTTTTTCACAGATGCCGACCACGACAGGAAGCAGCAGAGGAGGAAAGGGCAAGGGAGAAGGCTTTGGTTCTCTTCTTGCCGATCTCGTCGAAGTGTCAAACCTGCCTCGGGCGAGGATCAGTGTGAGAGGGGGCCCTCTCGACAAAGGTGCTACCTCACCCCGAGGGTGATGTGGTGTCTTTTTTGTGCAAGTATCCATAGCGGTTATAATAATTCCGTAACGGTAATTATGGAAAAGAGAGAGAAAAAAAACGGAAAAGAAGTGTGTTTGTGTTAAGTGGCTATCTTTGTCTTGTAACTTATCCCAATCGGCCAGCTGGATTAAATTCTCTATCAATGACCTTAATTGACTGCAGTGACAAAATATGCTCTGTCGACAACAAGCCTACACAAGTGGAAGTGTAACTTCATCCCTCTGGGGCAGCTGGATTAAGTAGCGTTATCAATGAAATTAGTAGTAGTAGTAAATTATTTTTATTATACTGTCACGTTTCTTCTATTAGTTGACTTGCATAACCAAATAAACTCTACCGACAATAAATAAATTAATACGGAACACCCGAACTCTAAAATCTACATATATATTTTTAATAAATTTAATTTTTTTTTCTAGAATAATTTAGGGGGGGGGGGGGGGGCATGCCCCCTCGGTTATCTCCTTGCAATTGAGTAAGAGTAACCCCGGGTCTCGGGATTTTCGGGTTAGGACTGCCAACAGTCCAAACATGGCCTAAAAGACCGTGTTTTATTTTTTTGCTTTGGTGCTCCTTTGAAAGGATGTACCAAACCATAAAATTAAAATACGGGTTTTCAGGCCATGTTTGGACTAACCCCAAGGTTCTGACTTCTGCGCCTATAGTAAACAAGGTGGTTGTATCGTGAATCTGGGTTGGATAGTAGTAACCCCGGAACTTTGTGGGGTCTGTGTTTGGCCCAGAATTCTTAGGTTAGGGCTGCCCCAAGTCCAAACATGGCCGAAAACTAAAAGACCGTGTTTTAATTTTTGCTTTGATGCGTCCTTTGAAAGGACGTACCAAACCATCAAATTAAAACACAGTCTTCTAAACAATGTTTGGACTACACCCGCCCCAATGTTTTGAATTCTGTGCCAACAGTAAAGAAGGGGGCTGTATCGTGAATCCGGAGGGTGTTTACAAAAAAGGGTAATACGAGGGACTCAGGGCCAATGCTCGCCTCTTCAGGAGTCGACGACCATCTCTGGGAATGGAGTGAATGATTATCAGAGTCCATAACGGTTATAAAATGTCCATAATATAATTTCAAAAGTTGAATTTAGGGACTCGGTAGACCTCGGGGTGTTTATTGATGAAGCTATCTATAGCATGTTTCACTTTGTCATCATACCCAGGGCCTTCATGTGGGCGGTGAGTTTTCTTGAGGATGTCAGCATCCCGGCGTTTGGTCGACGGAGATTTCTTCTTCTTTCCCTGTTTCTGTTCCACTGGCTCTTGTGGTTTCGATTATAGTGGTGGTTTCTTTCCCTTCCTCTGGTGTGGACCAGTGCGGGCGGGCCCGCGAAAGGTGCTACCACTCCCTGTGGTGGGTTTCATCCGATACTTGACGGTGAGAGGAACGCAGCCACTCTCGACATGGACATCCCAGTTGAGAAGTGAACTGGCGTCCAACACCATCAGGGTGTCCTTAATTTCTTCGGCAGGAAATTCCTGGCTAATTAGTTAAAGAACCTAAAATTCACCCGCAAGCTTAAATACTCAGTTTCAAAACAAAGCATAGAAAATGGCAGAATGAAATGAATTAAATAATGGTGCCGTTTTCGCCATCTGAACCGGTGCCGTTTTCGCCAACCCATGATGTCGTTTTCGCCAGCGCAAATGGTGCCGTTTTCGCCACCGTTTGTGCCGTTTTCGCTCACTTGGTGCCGTTTTCGCCAGGTGCCGTTTTCGCACGGTGCCATTTTCGCTATAACCCATAATTATTAAATTTCATCTGTGAGTTGAACAATTAGTTTGTTAAATTCTCGAAGGAAAGTGGGACTATTTTTTATGTTTGAGTGATTTGGCTGGTACAAGTCGGCTGATCATTGTTATTGTTTAGAACCGCACGTGTTTGCAGTCGAACTGGATTGAATATTGCGCAGTAAAATGTCACGTAGCATATAATATAAAGAAAGTCTACGCTATTTTAGTGAATTTCTGGAATTATCCCATGAAAGTCGGCCTAGAAGTTTTCTTTTTCACGAGCGCTTACGCTCGAGAAAAATAAAACTTTTAGGTCCACACTCATGAAATAATTTCGAATATTCACTAAAAAGCGTAGATATCCTCTCTGTATATCAACCCGACCTAAGTAGTATGTCATGTGGTTTTCACCTCTCATTTGGATGACCTCGGTGGATGACCTCGGAAGTGACGTCATGTCCCGTGACCTAGTGGCGCCATGTTGTGTTGTCATGGTAACCCGCGTGAGCGGCCATGTTGTGACGTCATCTTCATAGTGATACATGGTGCTAGTGCGCATGCGCAGCGCGTGTTGTTAGGGCAATACGTGTTTCCGTCGTCCATTTTGTATACTGGAGGCCGCCATCTTGGTTTCTATGGTAAAGAACTAATAGGCTCTTCTACGCTACTAGAGTTTACTCTAGAACAAAGGAACATGCCTAGGTAGACGTAAACTATTGTATAAATAGACAGAAGCAGAGAATTCTGAAAGAATTCGAAATAGTAAACGTTGAGTGGATTTTGGTGATTTGGAGGGATTGTCGGGTTGTTTGTGGTAATTAGATTTACTCCGATTCAATCGAACATACTCTCCGAACATACCCCAGATAAATTGGGTCACAAAGCAACCACGTGCTACCATAAAAACCAAGATGGCGGCCTCCAGTATACAAAATGGGCGACGGAAACACGTATTGCCCTGACAACACGCGCTGCGCATGCACACTAACACCACGTATCACTATGGAGATGACGTCACAACATGGCCGCTAAAGCGGGTTACCATGACAACACAACATGGCGCCACTAGGTCACGTGACATGACGTTACTTCCGAGGTCATCCACCGAGGTCATCCACCGAGGTCATCCAAATGAGAGGTGAAAACCACATGACACACTACAGATCTATTTGTTTATTGTGGTGCATTTTCGGCAACTGCTGCTTTTTCTTCAAACAAATAATTATTCACATCTAGTTGCAAGCGTTAAGTTATTAATATGTTGTTTTGTTACCCAGCGGTTCAAAAGGTCTGACAGAAAGTTTTCTGACCGTGTATCACGTAAAATACCAGAAAAGCAACCAGAGGATAGACAGAGCATCTACCATAATTCTCAACGAAGGCTCGTCGGTAAAACAGCTTTTATTTGTCAGCTGGTTTTCAGGTACTGTGAAGACGCTGCCCCCACCAAGAACAAGCCCAAAAGGCGAGACGAGTCCAACTCGCCCACCAAGAACAAGCCCAACAGGCGAGACCAGTCCACTTCCACCATCGACTGGCACTGGTCAAAGCCGGCCGCCACCAACTGGTCAAGAGGAAAGCCGACCCCCGCCGACCGGCAGTGGAATAAGCCAACCTCCATCGACTGGATCAACCAATAGAAATGTGTCGCGAAGACAAGGTACAACGGGAGAAAACGACCGCTCATCCGGATCAACTGTTCATAGCTGCATTGGCCTACTCCTCGTGATGTCGGGTGCATTGAAAATTGTTTAGATGGTATGTATTATTTAGTAAGTTGAATTGAAGGTCAGTTTGAAAACGAAATTGAAGGTTCTGTTATTTCATAGCTTTCTTTGTTAACTTGATTTCTATGGCGATTCCTATGGCGATTTCTGTGTCGCTACGCATCCGGATTACCAGACTCTGTTAAATTTCTGTGATCCACATTTTCTAAATAGGTACCTGTGAAAATGAAGATATGAAGCGCGTTTTAAACCTTTACCTAACGTAACGGCCAAAACCGCCAGCGCTATTCTCAAAAGTCGCCAATTAATTTTCATTATTTTTTTCATTTTTTGTCTCAAAAACATAGGTTATGACCCCTCGTTGGAACGAGCTCGTTAAGCTCGTTTCAACGAGGGGTCATAACCTATGTTTTTGAGACAAAAAATGAAAAAAATTAGTTATTCAAGAATTATTTTTGCAAGTGTTGTCTGCTTTTCAGGTTAGGTAAAGGGTTAAAGACACGAATGTTAAAAAAATGCCGAGTATTTTTTGGAGTTATCCCGCCATGGTGAAGTTTGCGAATCTGTGTTCTGGGAGACACTTTGTTTCAATGAATCACTGATCCCGATATAACTAGATTGCTCATTGGTCACAAAAAGAAAAGTGTCCTATCTGCCACCATCTCGGGGTTAACCCTTTGAACCCTGGTAGTATTTTCCATGATAGTTCAATGACAGCAACAGGAAGAGTCCATAGTCATTATTTGGTGGGTCGATCAATTAATATTTTCATCGTGCAGCCTTGAAGCTGCACGTTGAAAATATTGATTGTTCTACCCCACACATGCACTTAGCAACCATCCTAATTAATGAAATTATGAAGCATCATGTTCCTGGACCGGAAAGACGGTCTATCGGTTTCAAAGTGTTAAGATGTAGTTGTTTCTGTAAATAAACAAATGATCAGAAAAACATGTTTCTTAATATTTGTTTTCATTTTTGCGTCGCCTCGCAAACGGAGATTGCTATTGAAAGAATGTATTTTATTATATGCTAGCCTGTGAATTATCGCAAATTATCTATAAGATATTTCTCGATATCTATCGACTCGATAGATATCGAGAAATATTCCTAAGAGCTTTCTAAATGACGTCATTCTACGCCGCATCACGTAGCCTTTTAGGAACAATCAGCTGATCTTTGTTTTGAAACGTACGCATTTGGGGTCGAATTGGGCTGAATATTCTGCAATAAAATGTCTCGTAGCATATAGTAAAAAGAAAATCTACTCTATTTTAGACAGTGTCGGGAATTATCTCATGGGAGTGGACCTGAAAGTTTTATTCTCCACGAGCGCTTGCGCGGTTGAAACATAATACTTTTAGGTCCACACGATGAATTATTCAGTAGCTTCCTAAATGACGTTACGCTTCGTCTTGAAGGAACGATCAGCAGCTTTTTGTCATTGTCTTGAAACTCTTTGCAGTCGAATTGGACTGAATAATGCGCATTAAAATGTCACGTAGCATATAATAACAAGAAAATCTACGCTGTTTAGTGAATATCGGGAATTATCTTAATCGTGTGGATTTGAAAGTATTTTTTAAAAATAAAACTTTCACGTCTACACGAATGAGATAATTCCCGATATTCACTAAAACAGCGCAGATGTCTATAAAATATCTGCGAAAAGTGAATAGCTGATGACGTCCACATATTTCACGGCGATGCAAATTGAATATTAACAACATCTTTTAGTCATTGTTGACATAAATAAACAAGTTCTCATACTGAAAAGTTGATACCGTTTTGTTAGTTCCCGTACTTGGCTTTCGTTGGACGTTTGGTCACGTAAAAGCTGTTACTCAGGGACTGCAGTGACTGAGTGAGCGAGGAACATGTGAAGGTGTGTATGTGCTAGGAAGGGTGTATCTGGGTGTGTACATGAGCATGCGTGTGTGTGTAAAAACGTAATGGTCACTTTTATTTGGAACATTTGGCATTCCTGATTCCATTCCTTGCATTTGGGCACGTATATACACATATTTCGCTGCAATTGCCTTTACATTATTTCGCAATAGCGTTCCTTACAGGGGAGGGGGTGTATCCGGGTAGATGCAACTTGCCGTTCTAAAAGGGCATATATTACAAGTTGATCATTGAATAGGGCATGGTGGAGACCCTGGAACACTTTCTTCTAGAATGCCCAAAGTACCAGTTTAAAAGAATAAGATTCACTGGGAGTATAATGGGGAAGTGGGATGGGAGAATGAAGGACATGTGGTTAGGGGGAGACTCAAAGGAGAGGGTCAATATGCTAATTGGCGAGATTGGGAAGAATGGGGCAAGGGATATCAAGCAGTTCGTCTCCGCGTGTTGGGAGGAGAGGAGAAGCATGGGAACAGGGAAGCAGTTGGGAGTACAGGGGTAACCAAGGCCTTCTCGTCCGAGAACCGCGACAAATCAGCGGCTGGCCAAAGTGTTATTATTATTATTATTATAGGAGGAAGTATAAAATGACAAACTAAGAAAACAAAATATTACTTGCAAGTGTTATAAGAGTTTAATTGATTAACCCTTTACCTTACATGAAAGCAGACGACACTTGCAACAAAAATTCTTGAATCACTGATTTTTTTAAATTTTTTGTCTCAAAAACAAAGGTTATGACCCCTCTTTTAACGAGCTCGACGAGCTCGTTCCAAAGATGGGTCATAATCTATGTTTTTGAGACAAAAAATGAAAAATTAATGAAAATTAATTGGCGATTTTTGAGAATAGCGCTGGCCGGGTTTGGCCGTTACGCTGGGTAAAGTGTTAAACTACTTGCTCCCATTCGGGAACAGCGACCATTCCATAATAAGTTGGAAAATCAATCTGTAAGAATATTTTGAAGTCCTAAAGCTAAATGAACACTGAAACGATGGGACCAACAAACGAAGTGGTCCGTATGTCTGTTTGTTTTTATTGGGGTTTAGCGTCAGTTTTAATTGCCACATGTGCGATACAATTTTATTTTTATCGAACAGACAGAACAGTGGAAATCCCGTGTTTTACATTAATAGGTGTGTGATAAATTCCAAGACCTCTGAGTTGAACATTAATCCCGACTTACTAATATTCCCGAAACGACGGAGGCATGCATAAATGACAAAGCTTGAATATTTTATCAGTCTTGGGATTGAGCCATCACAGACTCATAAATTAGTCTCAGCTAAATATTTAATATTGACGCGCTCAAAGGCAAAATGTAGGTAGGAAAATATAGTTTGAAGAAATCGATCAGTGAAAATTTAGAAATTCCAGATAATATGTCGATTTTATGTTATATTGCTCTTCCACCAAACTTTATCAGTTCCACTACCCCGTATGAGCCCCAGGAAATGGCACAGTGCTAGTTTACTGTGGTAAATTTCTCGGGTGGAAGTCCTCTAAAATGGGAAACATGGATATAAACGATTGTCTTGACTTCATCTCCTGTTGCAGGCAGCAATATGTGACCTTAATCCTTTACCAAACATGAAAAGTAAAAAAAAAAAAAAAAAAAAAAATTCTTGAAGAACTATTTTTTTTTCATTTTTTGTCTCAAGAACATAGATTATGACCCCTCATTGGAACGAGCTCGACGAGCTCGTTCCAATGAGGGGTCATAACCTATGTTTTTGAGACAAAAAATGAAAAAATAATGAAAATTAATTGACGATTTTTGAGACTATCGAGGGCCGGTTTTGGCGTTACGTTGGGTAAAGGGTTAAACACCAATAATTAAATAATATAAATTCAAGTAAATCTTCTACACTCTAAAACCATTTGAGTTAAAAATTAACCCAAATCAACCGGGTTGAGTAAATATGAAACCCAATTGGGTTCATATTCACTCAACCCAGTTGATTTGGGTGGATTTGGTTTAACTCAACTGGTTTTTAGAGAGTACTAACATTTGATCCATTAAACATCTACGTTTCCACCTGATATTTTTGTGGTAGGATTTTTTTTTAAATATGGATATTGGCACTAAGAAATGTATTCTCTATACAAAAAGATGGAGACCCAAATCGTTGAGACGTGGATTACAACCTCAGTTTCTTCTCTTTCTCTGTTGAATGATTGGCAATTATCATGCACGCTTTCGACGAAGGTATGCCTTGATGATGAAATTGGAATATTAATCAATTGGGGATGGAGCCATCACTGTCGAGACAGATAAGGTTTACTGCCCCAATCAGCCATCTAAGGTGCGCCTATTGGCTCAGTATTTTCCGTTTGGGCACTGCAAAATGAATGCCTTTCTATCATGATGAGTTTCAATCTGTTCTGTTTGCAACTCTGTTTTGTACACCCGATGATCAGTTTGACTGCGAAATATATTGCAAGCACAGGTGCATTATTTTTCTTTTCATATTAAGCGTTATCACTAAAACTGTCCAACAAATATTCTGTTTTCCAGCGAGGGTTTTCGTCAGTACCAATGAGTATTGTTCTATTCAAACTTTGGTCGAAGAGCAATCTTTTATGAAAGTTAGCTAATGTCTTTTTTTAAATGTGTGATTTAGTATTTTTGGACATTCACACTTTTTTCTATTAATTATTTATGTTTTCAACGCTATGAACTGCAGCTTACAAGTCCGTTTTACTTACCTTGAACAGAGCAAGAACAGGAATGCATTTCATAGTTTGCTGGAAACGTTGTTGCATTGTTCAACAGAAATATTGCCATTCGTTGCTGAAAATGAGATTCTTTAGTTGTTCAAAACATTGTTGTTGTTGCAAGTTTATATCTCCTATTGCTGGCGGTTAACTTTTTTCTATGTCGATTAACCTACTCTTCTCATAATATACTACTCAAAATTTGCTAAGCACCAAATATTTGACACATCATTGGAAATTTGCTTGTTACATATTTTCGATATTGTTTGTGGATATGATTGAGGAATGTACTGAGATGGTCCCCAGCGTTTACATTAGCTCTCTTGACAGGCAGACTTTTCGTGACAGCCATGAAAAGCATGTACCCCTTGATTTTCATGATGTTTTCGTGTTCTCTCTACATGTACATGACATGTGTAGGGTATTCTACCGTGATGACTGTGCATCGTCAATGTCAGAAGTTATCTTGTTTCAGAAGAGTCGATCTTGAAGGTATACTAATTAGTATTTTTAACTTGCGACAATAAAGATATTGATTGGTCTATTTTGTATGAGAAGTCAAACAGTCTTCTCTTGTAATGACGAGAAAACAAACATCAATTTCTCAGTGTTGCACCAAGATCAAACAAAAAATATGCCAGCATTGCAAAAAATACTGTATTTTGACCACACAGTACAGTCGCCGTGGACTGGTCGGAATCCACGAGTGGGCAGTGATATCCACGCGTACGTTTACCAGGTAATAAAAATCATTATCAACAAAATTTTAATTAATGAAGCACCGGGTTGTACCTGGTGCTTCATTAATTATTTTTTTGATAATTTTTCGTATAATTAGTGTTTGCCGTCTAATATTATTGCGTCCATCGAAATACTGACCACCCAATGGAAAGTGCCAAGCCAACGATGGACGTACTGTAATATTTTAGGTAGAAGGCAGCTGGCTGCAAGTACTGGTGCAGTATTTTTGACCGTATTTCTTAGAGTGTACTTTTCTCAGAAATACAAAGCTGTGTAATCTCGGCCACTTGGGCATTGTATCCAACTAAGCACTTTACCTCTGCTTCTTCTCCTTCATAACAAATTTTCTTTTTCTTCCCACTTCAAAATGAACTTACAAACATTTAGCCCCACTACATCGAATGAAGCATATACATTTTATAACGTTCGCCATACATTTTTGTGTGTAATGTTTTGGATAGAGACTGCTCATATATTTTTACTGCTGAATCTAATTTCTTGTATTCTTTTGGTCAAATGCATGGCATATATACTACTCAAAGTTTGCTAAACACCAAATATTTGACACATCATTGTGAAATCTGTTTGTGACATATTTGCGATATTTTTTGTGGATATGATTGAGAAATGTATTGAGATGGTCCCCAGTGTTTACATTAGCTCTCTTGACAGGCAGACGTTTCGTGACAGTCATGGAAAGCATGTACTCCTTGATTTTCATGATGTTTTCGTGTACTGTCGGCATGTACATGACATGTGTTGGGTATTCAATCTTCATTTCAGCACAAACCCTTGTGATTTAATGATTGAATATGGCAAATGCAAATGTAAGAAGACATTTGTCTGAAGAAGAAATGTGGCGGGCTGTAGGGATGGTGGAGCAAGGGGCTACCCATCGTCAGTTTGGTGAAGCTCTTGGTATGCACCATACGGTGCCCACCAGAGCGTGAGCACGATTTCAGCAGTATGGCACACCAGTAAGACGGCATGGTGGTGGCAGAGACAGGGCAACATCTGAAGCTGAAGACCGATTTTTGATCATTTAGGCCCGAAGGAACCGCTTTGCCACAGCAACACAGCTTCGCAGTGACCTTCAGAATGCATCCGGGGTAAATGTATCGACGCAGACTATCCGGGCAAGGTTGCACGAAGATGGTCTCCGACCGAGAAGACCATGTATTCGCATTCCGTTGTCCCAAAACCACCGCAAGGCACGATATGAATGGGCCATGGACCACGTTGGATGGACCAGAGAAGATTGGCGACCTGTCCTTTTTATAGATGAGTCAAGGTACTGCCTAGACCACACAGATAGGCGTGCTAGGGTATGGGGAAGTCCAGGAGAGCGATTCCATGCAGCCAACATTGCTGGACATGACCGCTATGGTGGAGTGTCAATAATGGTCTGGGGCGGCATCAGCTGGGATGGGCGTACAGAACTCTGTGTCCTTGACCGTGGTACATTGACTGCACAGCGGTATATTGATGAGACCCTGGATGCCCACGTCAGATTGTATGCAGGTGCAGTGGATGATAGATTCATTCTGATGGACGATGATGCCCGTCCTCATGTTGCCTATGCTGTCCGGGAGTATCAGCAAGAGGAAGGGATTGAGCGTATGGATTGGCCAGCAAGATCCTCTGACCTCAATCCAATCGAACATGTCTGGAATGAGTTGCAGCTTGCAATTTCAGCCCGTCCAGTCAAGCCAAGAAGTGTCCAGGAGCTTGGTGCCATGATGGTCCAAGAATGGAACAACATCCCACAAAGGACCATCAGGAACCTGATTGGGAGCATGAGAAGGCGTTGTCAAGGTGTAATTAACAGTAATGGGTCTCGTACTCGATATTGAACTCACACCAGTTCGCTCCGTCAACTTTTTTGTAAATTGAAAAATTTCCTCTTTTACCAATAATATCCATTTTCCATGGTTATCGTATTCAAAAGCTAAAAAATAATGTCAAACACAAACAAAATCTTAATTTCTGTACTTAAATCATTAAAGATATAATTAAATAAAATACATATACACTTTTCATTACAATATTTCAACTAAAACGTAAAACAGGTAGTTGGATACACTTGGTGCTTAGCAAACTTTGAGTAGTATGTTTCTTTGGTTTATATAAATAATATTTACTTTCAATGAAATGAAACATCTTTTATATATACTTAGATATTGGCAATGGGAAGGCGAAACAACTATAATAATTATCTTTCTGACATATTTTTATTTATTTTATTTAGGTAGAGGTGATGCTGCAGCAATGTTTGTAGCCTTGGTCAATGGTTAGATGTATCCATCATGCTAGCAGAATGACATTAACAAAGACTGTGACATAGATACCATTTTCACAAGCAGAATTTTAATACACGTTTTTACTTTGTACTGTTTTGTTACTAGTTCAGTTACCGCATAACTGATAAGGTAATCTGTTGAAAGTTGACTTGAGCCTTTTTCTGTGTATATAGTAAAAACGCTAATCCTTTATATAATATAATGGAACTAATTACAAAATATCGCCCTTCCAATTTTATTGGGTTTTTTATTGTCTCAAAAATATATCTCATGACCTCATTGGAACGAGCTCGCTGAGCTCGTTCCAACAAGAGTCATAATCTGTCTTTTTGATACAAAAAAATGAAAACTTGTAGTTATTCAAGACTTTTTATTTTTCAAGTGTCGTCTGCAATTCGAGTAGGTTATCAGTAAATGATTACTCAAAAGGACAATAAGGGCGTAGTGTTAAAGTATTACTGAGTCCTAATACATATACAGAATATGATAATAACAATACATAACACACACAGCGTTATAAATGTTACGGGTGTGACCCGTTACTTATTCCAAGTTCCTTATTCGACATTCGGTAACAACCGATTTTATCGGTTGATTATTTATTTATTTATTTATTTATTTATTTATTTATTTATTTATTTATTTATTATTTATTGGTGTTTAAGGTCACATACTTATGCACAATGGCTACTCATTACCGTGACAGTTTTACGGGTGGAGAAAGCCGGAGTACCCGGAGAGAACCACCGAGCAACGACGAGCAGCTTCCAGCTCCCCAACATCGTAACTCCGTACTGCATCACAGGCAGGGTTAGATTGGTTGAAGACATGCGCACCATCGACGTACAGTACGCCTCAGTACACGGCGTCATCGTGCCCCCATGTGGACAATCGGGGTTAAGTGCCTTGCCCAAAGACACAACGCGGGAGTCCGAATCGATCGCTCAGGCGGTCACCCATCCGAGGACTAACCGAGCTCGACGTTGCTTAACTTCGGTGATCTGACGAGAACCGGTTATCGCAATGCCACCGCGCCCCCTATCGGTTGATAACGAATGTCGAATAAGAAACTGGGAATAGGTAACGATTGTCACGTTCCCATAAATGTTAAGCCTTCAACGCACTGTGAAAAAGAACTCAAATTACTGAAAATCTGTGATTTATACCTTTATTGTTTTGCAGCGTTGAGACTAAGCATTCACCTGATACTGTTTCATGGCGTGCTCAACTTAAAAAATATATCACTGTAAACGCATAAACTCTGGGTAAACTTTAGCATGTTAATGTCTGATCTCATATACGTGACGTCGGGGTTTGAAAATGTTAAAACTCGCTATTTAGAACCACATATATTACTCAGGTCACCACTTTAATGCACTGTTCGCTCAATTAAAATCTTTACGTTTTTAACGTGAAACTTCAGCATACTATATCTGTGATCAAGCAAATAGCTTTGAAGGGTTACTTGTGGCATGTTGTTGTGACCGTCCAGTACTGAAAAGATTTCTTTTTATTATGGTCGCAGTTCTAAAAAAAATCCAAGTTTTCAATAGTCTTGAACTATACTGAGTCAAAAAAGAAAGTATAATAGAAACAAATGTGAAAAATAGCATAAAGGATGAAATATAATAGTTCTAATGTTGCATGTTTGTGGACAAGACGTCGTGCAAAGAGTTTAATGACATGTTGTTGTTGTCCACCCAACCGTATACAATTTTGCTACGGATTTCAAAATAGCACGTGCTACACGAGAATGTCAAATTGAATGGGTGACCAACGATTTTCTTTGTGTTATGTTGTGCTAGAGAGCCTGGGTTATTGAGAAAGGTTACATTTACATAATAACACATAACAAATACAAGACACTGAGGTACATTGTTAGGAGACAGCATAGCCAATTGGCTGTCCTCCTACCGTCTCCTCGAAAGAAATTAAAAAAAAAACTACACTATAATTGGTATGCATGAGGCTGGGATACATCCAGATGAGCTCGCTGCTGAGTTCGGAGTCACTGTGTCCACTATTTACCGTTTATTGGAAAGTATAGAACCACTGGATCTACTGCCGACCGACCGCCCGCTTTCAGGTCAACCAAGAGTTACGACCCCCTGCACAAGGCCGACACATCAGGACGTCTCACTTGCGGGATCGCTTCATTCCGGCGGCGAGGACAGCAGCAGTTAATTACTCCTGGTAGAACTAACAATAGAATCAGTGCACAAACTGTCCGCAACAGACTCGCTGAACACGGCATCCGCAGTAGGCGTCCATACCACGGACCAATCCTTACCCAGCGCTATCGTACCGTCAGAATGAAATGGGTACGTCAGCGTGTTCGCTGAACTCAGTAGCGTTGGAGCACAGTTCTTTTTAGTGATGAATCACGATTTTGTATACGGCGTGCTGATGGTAGGGCAAGAGTACGAGGAGAACGGTTTTCTGATGATTGCGTGCGGAATGCGACCGTTTCGGTGGGGGTAGTGTAATGGTTTGTTCCGGAATTTCCTTGCACAATCGAACGCACTTAATCTTCGTCGATCGAAATCTGAATGGACAGCGATATAGGGACGAAATTCTTAACGCTGTTGTTGTCCTTTTAGTGTTAAACCTACGGGGAAAATTCTATGTTTTAATGTTAACATTTAGCCCGATAGGTAATTTGTTTTCTGTTATTTAACCCAAGAACTATAAAGGCTGCAAACACATCACCTTTAGTTGGTGACCAAAGTTGACAAACAACAAAAAGGTGGAGAGAAAGTCAAAGCTGTGCTGATATATTTTTGCGTTTTCGTGTTAAGGCTGAACCAAGAATATTGCAGCTTATGTAACGACATGCCAGGACTTGGCATTGTCTCCTATGCAGTTCATACTGAAATCTCTGGAAGACACTGTCAGAATCTTACTTTGTATAAAATTGTATTTGTCGGGTTGAATGAACGTACATATACCTCAGCTTCCCTCTCAAATCGACAGTATATGATAAATTGTGCAAACCATTGCGTGCATCAACGCGCCACCTGCTGTACCAAAGCATTCTAGATGACACCTCAGTACACTCGAGGGAGACTTGTTCTTTTTCAGCTTTCTACTGAAATAATGTTGACTTTTTGTACAAATCCAGGGTCGGATTTTCGCCCTTGAGTGAATTCGTTCGTCCGTTCTTCCATATATTACCTCACATAAGCTGATATAACTGAATTGAGCAATCGATAAACTCCAAAATCAGTTTGGTTAAAAATCAACCCAGAGCAACAAGGTTGAGTGAATATATGAACCCAGTTGGGTTCATATTTACTCCACCCTGTTGATTTGGGTTAATTTTTAGCCCAACTGATTTCAGAGTGTAGGGAGGTTATTCATATGCTAACATTCTTTTGAAATAAATAATGATTTTAGTACTATTTTGCAAGATCTTGCCATGCCTCTCTGAAAATTAACATGGAGCTCCTCGGGAGGCAATGTCTGAACCTTACATTTATTGTCGCTCGTCGAGAATATATATCATGTATTATGTACAAGACGAATACACAGCTTGAGTTGTATCTGGAAGCCAGACACAACATACTGAAAATTGATCTATACAAAATTATGCAACTGAGTCCAACATTTAATAGAGATCATTATTGATATTTAAATATTTCACCGACATAATGATGGCAGTTAATAGTAATATCATGCATTGTCTCCTCGAGATTTCAACTGAAACTCTCTGGGAGGCAATGTTAGTAGCTGACATTAATGATACTTTGTCAAGCTACTGTATATATATCAGCGGTTTAATGAAGATGTGTTTTTTCTACCTCTCTGTCTCTGTTGGAATCGGTGCCAGTGCCAACACATAACAAATTCACTTCACCTAAATTGATATAACAAAATTCAGTATTTCAAAGGATTGTCTGTTTTTATTTAAATATTCTGCTGAAACAATTTTTTAAGAAACAAACTATTTTCAAATCTTAAAGTCATAGTTTAATGCACTGGTGCGTCTCCAGGTCCTTTGAATAGTATCATGAAATTAAACACAGTTATACCACTGCATTAACTGCCATCATTAGGCCATCTCTAATTGTAATACCACGACACTGTAATTTTTCCTTGACGGATGGCGTAGAGCATTTTGAGAGACAGTATCAGAATTTGAAATTAATTATATTAACCCTTTACCTAACGTAACGGCCAAAACCGGCCAGCGCTATTCTCAAAAATCGCCAATTAATTTTCATTATTTTTTTCATTTTTTGTCTCAAAAACATAGGTTATGACCCCTCGTTGGAACGAGCTCGTCGAGCTCGTTCCAACGAGGGGTCATAGCCTATGTTTTTGAGACAAAAAATGAAAAAAAATTAGTTATTCAAGAATTATTTTTGCAAGTGTCGTCTGCTTTTCAGGTTAGGTAAAGGGTTAACAGTATACTGAAACCAAAAATGACTTCAAATAGTTATGCCGGAGTCTTGTATTTTCTCATTCTCTCGGCGAAAAAAATTCACTCCTAACTCTCCGATTGGCAATATAAGAATGTGACGTCGCTTAAGATGTTAGGAGAACATATATGGTGTATTCTGTGCCTCGATAACATATGTTTCTTTTGTTTACATATCTGAATCGTGCCAGGTAATTTATATTTACATATTGGGAGATAATTTACAAGAAGGGTTGTGCATATGGACACGAAGAACTCTCCGGCTGACAGTGTCTGCATCTAAGACTTTTTATAGTCTGTGGAAAATGTATATAGGACGATAAGCTTGTTGGAGATATCGTTTGCTCTCGCTGTATGTCCAACAGTATCCCGTTATTCATGATATCGTGTAGAAAGATTGCTGATCATATGTTGATATAAGTAAATGCAGCAGCTGATAGAGAGGGCTGTCCATATTTAGGCTTCCCAGCTGAGTAGCAGTCGTATTTTAATACTGCCACAATCTCATATCGTCCCCTGGAATGTTTTCATGGAACTCTCCCGGAGTCGGAGTCAACATCTGGCCTTAACTGTATGTTGTCAAGAATGTATACCATGCTTTATGGGTGCTCTGGATGCATGAGCCGTTTTACCGCCCACCTACATACTTTTCCTAAAACCAAACCACTTGTATTCGAAGGGGGCGCGGTGGCGTTGCGATAACCGGTTCTCGTCAGATCACAGAAGTTAAGCAACATCGAGCCCGGTTACTCCTTGGATGGTTGACTGTCTGAGCGATCGGTTCGGCTCCCGCGTTGTGTCCTTGGGCAAGGCACTTGACCCCGATTGTCCACACGGGGGCAGGAAGACGCCGTGTACTCCAATGGTGCGCATGTCTTCAACCAGTCTAACCCTACCTGTGCTGCATTGTGGAGTTGCGATGTTGGGGAGCTCCTTGTCGTTGCACGGTGATTCTCTCCGGATACTCTGGCTTCCCCCACCTGCAAAACTGTCACCGACACGATATGACCTTGGCTGTTAAAGTGTCGTTAAACCTTAATAAATAAATAAACTTGTATCAGCAATCTCTGACTCTGCTTTATGTATTCAAACCCTGATATTTCTCGGGTCATTTTTTTCATAGTTATATGCCATCATTTTCTGGTCGGGCTCTGCGAACTTTCGAATTTTAAAACCGTTTGTCCGATCCGATTCGATTCGATTCTCTAATACTTGACCGCCGAATACTGACATCGAATATCCCGATGACGATCACGTAATCTTATGTCCCTTCTTTGCCCGTTTATCATTACTTGTGGTCATTATTTCTCGCCAATTACGTTAATGTCAAGAAGTCAGTCATAGCTGACGGATGCTTAGTATTTTAAAAGGCAGTAACCGGGCGCGAATAAAATCATTTGGGGCAACCGAGCAGACGTTATGTCAGAATGAATGCGCATGAAAATGTAAAGACGGCTCAACAAACCGTTAACTCGAAAGGGCGGGAACTCGAGAGACGCGTCAACAGTGACCTCGTTGGCGTCCACAAGCACTTGGGATTATCCATCCAATCAAACTTGGGCTGGGAAGCTATCAGTAGAACATACAAAAGTGACGAACATACCATTCCACAAAATCTACGAAAAAAGGTAGACAAGTGCATAACGAATTTGTTATTAATTTTGCTTTTGTTCTCCCTGTGGGAATCTCCCGAAGTGCAACAGAGTTCATTTACCTCTTAAAAATAGTTCTGTTTTACAGGTTAAATAGAATCCAGTTACAAAGAAAGTCCTTTAAAGAGGACAACACTGGAATAAACAATTGCATCATCTTGACTTTATTCGTGTGTTGCGATCATGATACAAACCTGGGAAACAAGAGTGAATCGGTTGAACACGACATGCTGCACAAAGTTATATTGTGATGCATGTTCTTCTGGTCCAGGATCGTCTGCGTGTTCAGGCAGACGACACTGGGCTAGAAACACCGCCTGGGGACATGCCTTGTTCTCTGCTTCTTGCGATCCTGACCGACAGTTCCCGCGCACCTGTTGCTTTACATCACGAGTGAGTAGACCCGACTTCAGTTTTCTTGGTGTTGAACATCAATAAGTAATATTAACCCTTTACCTAACCTGAAAAGCAGACGACACTTGCAAAAATAATTCTTGAATAACTAATTTTTTTCATTTTTTGTCTCAAAAACATAGGTTATGACCCCTCGTTGGAACGAGCTCGAGGAGCTCGTTCCAACGAGGGGTCATAACCTATGTTTTTGAGACAAAAAATGAAAAAAAATAATGAAAATTAATTGGCGATTTTTGAGAATAGCGCTGGCCGGTTTTGGCCGTTACGTTACGTAAAGGGTTAAATATATTCGTTTCTTGTATTACGACACAAGATAATTTTCCAACGAAATGTTAGATCGCCCTTGTGGTTTCTTACAATTTCTACTCATTTGGTTGGCTGGTGACATCTGAACTGATGTATGTTTTAGCTGCTCTTGTTGGAAGTGGCTGAGAGCTAAGAGTATATTATGGACGAGAATGAGGGGACTGTGCTGTTTTTCGCATGATACAATCGCGTAACCATTATTCAACAAGAAACAAACATAAACAAATAATTTGATAACATTACATCACCCCCACTCACCAGTGAGAATCCCGTTAAAGTTCCTTATGAGAGGGAGAGGTGGGAAATAATTAGAATTTATTATACATGCTAAGTTTAATATCGGTCGAGATTTCAGTACGAGGAAACATCAGCCTGAGACCGAAAGTCGAAGGCTGAGGTGAAGTTACCAAAATGTAATAAACCCGCAGCTGTTCAGAATCCTACCATAAATGCAATAAAAAAGTTGTCCGTAAATGTAATAAACTGCCATAAATGTAAAAAAAACCCTGCCATAATATGTAGTTAATTTTGCTGGCAAACGATTTAAATGAAATAATGATTATGGATGACCAATTGCCATGCACTAGTGTTTTAAATCATTTCATAATCTCTTTATAAGTGCGCAGAATGTCTCATAACATTCCTCCTAACCTACCATAAATTTAACCCTTTGAACGCGAAAGAGCGTTTTCCAGTCCAGGATCGTGATAAGGTCTGAACTCATAAAGTAGAAAGTTGTTCAATGAATTTGTGTTGTAGACCAATCAAGATTTTCAACGTGCAGCCTTGAAAAAATTATCGGTCGTTCCCCAAGAAACTATTATAGACTCTACTATAATATTAGAACGTTCCTTTTCATGTTCTGTCGGTCGATAGTACCTGAGTTTGTGTGATTTCTGAAATAAAACCTGAAGCAGCGAAGCTGCTGAAGGTTTCACACAAACTCAGGTACTATCGACCGATAGAACATGAAAAGAAACGTTCTAATTATTTTATTATGCCGAACAAAAAATAACGTTCATTGTTAAGCGTTAACTGTAGCATGCCATCAACCTTGTAACAACAATGTTGTCGAATCCAAAAACATGACGTCTTTTCGAACGAATGACGTCTCTTCGAAAATGACTTGTCACACAAGTGCCGTCGCTTTGGGAGTTTCTATATCAACAAATGCCAATGTTTACAACTGCATCATGCTGTTCATGTTATAATTCATTGTTAATGCTTGTGTGAAAAGTGATTTAAATTAATGGAATATAAATGCATGTTTCTCAGACGACAAGAGTTGATAGAATTAAGCAGAGTGAAACAATTTATTTTGAACTTGATGCGGAGGCTCAGTGAGGTCGAGGAGTACTAAACTTCTGGAAAATATAATTGATTGAAGTCATTAACTGAGACTCATATTCAGGATTCACTGAAGTGGTGAACAACACGTGAGTGAGTTTTTTAATATTTCTGATTCTTTTGAATTCATTGTTTGAAGTTAAACTTGAAAACACACCCACTGAAGATGATATATTTGTAGGTAAGTTTGTGTCTATCGGTGTTGAAAAAGCTAAACGGACACGGTGCCAGCGTTTGGTGTTGAGAAATTCCAATCGACACTGATCAATGGAAGTGGCGCTTACATTTTCTTCGTTCTCTTGTCTCCAGGGAAAAACGTTTCGATAGTACCCGTGTTTTGCCCCAAAACTCCAGTACTATGACTTTTAGAAGGTGTCAAATTAACCAATCACGGCTGATGTTACAAACGTGAGGCATAATAAAGGTTGATAGCACGGAACTGGCATGGAATAGACCGCCTGGGGACAGAGTGTTAATAAAGTGTTAGCCATAAATGTAATAAACATTTAAGAAAGTTTAATTTATGGCCGTCTTTCTAAAAATCACGAAGATTTTTCAACAGCTGTAGGTTTATTATTTTTGTGGTAGTTGACAAACGCACTGGGGACATGCAGTCCGTTTTTTACAACGATCTGATAGCCGCCACGGAATGGCAAACAGCGAAGATAGGAAAGTATCGCGCGAGTGGAATCGAAACATTCTTTTTGTCGGCTATAACACAGGAAGATAAAAAACAATCGATCCTACCGGATGTTGATCGAACCTGTCTCATTAGTATGAACTGCTTACTAAAATATTTATGGACATATCATTCATCGTTCACATTGTATGAAAAATGATAATGTAACTTGCCATTATGTATAGTACTGTCATCCGCTTTTTTGTTTTGAAGTATTGATGTTACTGGTGGTTCTGCAATAATTTCCGTAAACCTTCTGACTGCTAGAACTCCGATGTTGTTTGAAATACACCAAAAACAATAAAATTGGCTATTCTTACATTGTCTACAAAATGTGGGATATGAATGAAATTTCATTCAGTAACTTGTTTCGTAGTTTTTGAGTTTAAGACTCCATAATTGCTAAACACTGAAACCGATTCACGGTCAGTCAATCGGTTGTCGATCGGTTTCACTGATTTAAGGTTCAAAAAATAAGGACAAATTAATTTTCGACGAAACCCCCAAGTCCGAAACTCCAGAAAGTTGATATAATAATGGCGAAAGAATCATGTCGATTTGGCTCATCATATAAATAAGTAAATCAGTTCATTTGCTACATATGTGAATTGCATCAAATATGTTTTGTATGAGCAATAACCATGCACAAAAACCCTCACATGCATATAACACAATGAACGCAGGGCGTGCGAGGACAGATTAATGCAGTGTTTACCGTACAGATATGTTCGGACATCCAGTCTGCCAGGTGGGGCGGGTTCATTCTCAAAGGAGAGGACAGGCGGACTAGCAGCGATGCACGTTCGATGCAGCGTATTGAGAGGCACAGTTGAACATCTAAAGGAATACAAAACGTGTCGTCTCCCCTTAGCAGGATTGATAAGGCCCTAAAATTTGAGCGAGTACTTTTGAGGCTCACACAGAGGACTGAAAACGGAGCCTCTTAAGAAACGGAAATTAGAATTTGGATAATTTTCATCACATTTTAGTTCATCATTTTCAATTCTTTTATTGGGAATTTCTTTTTGGGGGGGGCGCTTAACCAGTCATAGGGTTACAGAACTTCTTAATCACGCAAACGCTAGAACCTGAGTACCAGCACTGATACTTTGGGTCAACAAGTCCATGCCCTTGTTTTCATCTTACTCAGGCTCACCCAGCCCACGGAAAAACGCAAAATTTGTTGGGTAGTTGTCACTTAATTTACCCCCCCCCCCCCCCCGCCCCTGCCCACTCGTGTAGAAAGATCTAAATTTCACGAAGTGCATTTTCCCCAAGATACAACAAAAAAATAACCTTTTGAACACTAGTGGTATCTTCCATGTTGTGGTGTTCAAAACTATCATTTTAATCTGTCCTAATCCATTGGGGTTTCCCCGCGTGGGTTTTAACCCATTCTCGTCGCCAGTATAATGTTAGATTGTTGATGGGGGTCCGTTTGGGATTCTGTCAACGCTGGCCAAACGATGAACATGCTGTGTAGATTACACTGAAGTCGACAGAACCCTAAACGGACCTCCATCACCAATCGAACATTATACATGTCAGTTCAAATGCAGCAATTAGAAGAGTCTATATTCGTTATTTGGGGGTAGACCAATCATTATTTTCAACGGGCAGCCGTGGAACTGCACGTTGAAAATATTGATTGGTCTACCCCACGCATTCACTTAGCAGCCATCCTCCTTAACCCTTTACCTAACCTGAAAAGCAGGCGACACTTGCAAAAATAATTCTTGAAAAACTATTTTTTTTCATTTTTTGTCTCAAAAACATAGGTTATGGCCCCTCGTTGGAACGAGCTCGACGAGCTCGTTCCAACGAGGGGTCATAAACTATGTTTTTGAGACAAAAAATGAAAAAAATAATGAAAATTAATTGGCGATTTTTGAGAATAGCGCTGGCCGGTTTTGGCCGTTACGTTAGGTAAAGGGTTAAAGAAATTATCACACGCCTCAACCGGAAAAGGGGCCCCTCGTGTTCAATGGGTTAACCAATTTAATCTTATTTGACAGAGTTCAGTGAACTATTTTGACATCAGTGTGCATGGGTTAATATTCTATGATATCACTAACGATGGTGTCTATTATGGTCCTGCGAATATTCGAGATTCGATTCGATATCGATACCATACGTATGCTTCGAGATCGATCCCGAATCAGTCTCGGGATTCGATTTTTTCGAATCTCTCGTACTAACTTCAATTTGTTACATTTCCAACAAAAATAGGATAAAACTGTCATTAGAAAATTCATTCATGTAGGCTCAATTCCTACTTATTTGAGTAATTGACAATGTTTAATTGTTAGGTAAGGTGTGAATTTGGCCCAGAACATTATCCATAGTTTTGGTTTTTGAAGGCTTAACTTGTTGCTATTCACGTTCTTAAGAACGTGAATAGTAACAAGTTAGGCCTTCAAAAACTAAAACTATGGACAATAGGCCTAGCTGTTTCAGCGACGGTGCTGCAGAGAATATTTAGTTATTGGTGTTTAAGGTGTTCACTCCGTCGCGTAAGGGTCATCACAGTGTTCCGTATCTTCCGTTTGATGCAATATGAAATAACTTGTCTTTTAAGATTCGATTCGGGATTCGATTCGATGTCGATGTCAGAGACACGATTCGATTCGAGATTCGATTCGAAAAGAAATTTGTTATTCGCAGATCCCTAGTGTCTATGTTTGTACATTACGCAAATGTCCAGCACAGAAACTAAACGACAGGAAAGCACATGTGAAGAAGCTGGATGAATAATTGTGTCTCCTTAATCTCCATAGGGGCCTATTATATTCTGTGTTCAAACCCTGCTCTTTCCCTGGACTGCTGATCTTTTACTGAAAGAGTGTAGAAACGATCTGAATTGGCGTTGCCCTGCGTTAATGTTCAACAACGCCTGTCTTTCAACTGCTCACAACATAAAAAAGAAGAATGCAAACAAACAAACAAATTAGATGTGTGAATCCTTTTCAAATTTATCTACATAACTATAATGGTACTTCTCTTATGTTCTTGTTACCATGCCAACTTAACGTCTTGTATTCAATGTACCGAGAAAGAGGAAAACCAAGTGAATAATGCTTGTCCTCAATCCTCTTTAAGTTTATTTACTTCGCAGTTTAATTATAGTAATCTCGTAAGAACAAACAAATCACACACCTTCCTATTCAGAAAAATCGCAGTAAACATTTATTGGAGTGAACAAAGACGCGAGTGATTGCAGTCAGGGAGGGGAGGGGCAGGCGCGGCTGAATTTGCCGCTCGCGGTATCTGTGATTTCAATGTGTTACCCATCTTCTACTGTGTCCGATTACTTCAGGGCAATTATCACATCTACTTCATCCCCATTGAAACGGAAAGTACATGTGGGTTATATTCGGTACTAAACTCTATTTCTCCAAACCTCTATTGATTAACTGTTTGGGTGCTGAAAGTCCATATTAGGGCTTTACTCTAATGTGCATTATTGCATCTCAAAGGCTTCAAGTCCTTCATATTATCTTTGAATCTAAATTATTTAGTCTGTATGAATTTTCCGTGTTACAACTTATGGAAGAGTGCCTGCCTAAATTGTAACAAGGCAAAGACTTGTGAACAAATTCTGACGACAGAAAATAATTCAGCACCCTACCAGTAAAATAAGCAGAATACAGTATGCTATCTTCACCAAATTCAATGGTAAACCCGATTGTTACCGGGGTTTTCTTTTAAAAAAAAGTACAGTGGAACCCTGTTAATTGAATTGTCACTCTGTCAGTGCAAATTATTCAGTTAACTAACTGTATTAACTGGAATTTTCACGTAACAGGGATCTGGTCACTATCATGTGTTCTAAAGATGAATCGAGCATTTATTCTTTATCTTGTTTGACAGAGCCAATGGAGCTCTGTCAAAAAGATATAATACATCAAATGTCCATATTCGATGATGTGAGACCAAATGGGTCTCTAAAAACGAGAAATCTATTAACTATTTGGATAATTTATCGATATATTACAAGATATTTTTATTCCATAAACAGGAGTCTACTTTATAACCTATATGTAATTAACAGGTTAAATTAACCCTTTACCTAACATGAAAAGCAGACGACACTTGCAAAAAAATTTCTTGAATAACTAATTTTTTTCATTTTTTGTCTCAAAACCATAGGTTATGACCCCTCATTGGAACGAACTCGACGAGCTCGTTCCAATGAGGGGTCATAACCTATGTTTTTGAGACAAAAAATTAAAATATAATGAAAATTAATTGGCGATTTTTGAGAATAGCGCTGGCCGGTTTTGGCCGTTACGTTGGGTAAAGGGTTAATACAGTACGACCGCCGTGGACTGGTCACTTTCCATTGGTGGGCAGTATTTCCGCGGACGCAATAATATTAGATTGCAAACGCTAATTACAGGAATAATCATCAAAAAATTAATTAATGAAGCGCCGGGTACAACCCGGCGCTTCAATAATTAAAGTTTTGCTGATGATGATTTTGATTACCTGGTAAACACATGCGTCGACATCACTACCCACGCGTAGAGTATGACCAGTCTACAGCGACTGTACTGTATTAGGATAATTTATCAATATATTACAAGATGTTTTTATTCCATTAACAAGAGTTTACTCTATAACCTATATGCAATTAACAGGTTAAATTTATACTGATGGTATGGTAAAGGGTTCTGTGTTTGGAAGTTGTATTCACTAGACAGGGTTATTCAATTGGGGGATATCCAATTAAGAGGTCTTCACTGTACCATGTTGTATTAAAGTACTTTTTTTGATAAGATGCGTCCCAGACACTGATATCTATACAACTGGATTGCTGGAACGATCATTGCTCAATTTCAAACCGACGCCATCTTATATTGATATTGTGTTAGGTTCCTCTCTACAGTTTCGCACTATTGCACAATTCCTAAACTAAGGGCATATGTTGAAACTAATGCCATGTAAATTAGAGAAATATTTTTAATACCACATATATAATTATATTTGTTGGATAAAATAAGTTGAAGTTTTGGTCACAGAGTTGGAGTCTAATGCATAGTTGTAAATTACCAGAGGAATTATGAGAAACAGTGGGTTTGAAAAATTGACTATTTTTTCCAATATCATTTTTGCACGCAGTTGTTATCAGGCATGTAGCTAAAAAGGAAACGGAAACATATAGTTTATTTCACATTTTAGAAACAGGGGATGATATGCTCCAAGGGTAGGTAAGTGTGTGTAGAGGAAAAATTCTGCTTTTGGGGCTGCTGCGCAGCTGAAAATTACTGGTTTCGGCATTTTTTCATGCAGTTTTCCAGATTGAAGCCGTGCATTTGACAGTAAATTATTTCACCTATATTTAGATTTATTTCTACTCTGTCAGGATAGTGTTATACGTTTTTAGTGGATTTTAAAAATGTGATACATGTTATGGGTTAGATTATTATAATCCCTGATGGGTACGGGTGTGGGATGGGAAAATCTCACCCGAGGGCAAGATATTTGGGCCAGACACGAGGCTTGCCGAGTGTCTGGACCAAATATCTTGTCCCGAGGGTGAGATTTTCCCATCTCACACCCGTACCCATCAGGGATTATTTTTCTCCCCCACCATACAGCGGTTACGTTAGCCAGAGGTAATCGGCGGTCACGTGCTGATATAATCAACTCATTTGGTATTCGTTGTTTTGAAAAACTAATGACACCATCGGAAAGAGAATGCAAAAGTTATGTCTATACCAAAGGTATATACCACGAAATCAATTAGGAACGGTGGCATCTTGGGGTTTAAAGAGTTTTAGAGCATCAAACTTTGATCACACGGCATTCCGATGACGTCAATATGAATTAGTTGGTAGCAAGAAACTGATACGATATGCATAACGTCATAATAACGTTGTAAATGTATAACGTCACGTGGGTGGGGTTGGGATACATCTGTCTCAGCCTGCTATCTCACCCTGGACAGACGTATGTTACACATGCAGTGGGCCGAGAAAAGTAAGTTAAAAAGAAAATTCGCATTTGAAGAGAGTGTATGGCATGTCGTTTTGGGAAAGGTCTGGAAAACCTTTCTAGTTTTTGTTCAGGTGAAGACCATGACATTAAACTATTAACCTGCTGAGAAAGTTCAAGATATTTTTCATCAAATATAGTCATGGCTGCTATGAAGCAGCCATGACTAGATTTGATGAAACATTCATCTAAATTTAACACAAGGAACATTGATGAAAAACATCCATTCATTTTATAGGGGATAAATTTGATTGAATGTGCCCAAATTATACTTATTTCGGTGGAAAGAGAAACCCTATCCTGGGCAGGAATATGCCCCAGCAGCATGCAAGGAGTTAATAAAGTGAAAGCTGTAACACTGTGACTACAATGAGAAAGGTTTCACTACATCAAACGTCATCAACGTGGATGACGTTCCAGCAATCCATTTTTATAGATGTCATTGTCCCCAGGACAATGCAACGTACTTTTTTTCCCCCGTGTTTCCAAATACACAATCTTAACAAAAGAGAGAAAAGGTGTAAAGTCACTTTTGGTGTACGTTTTTTCTGAACAGGCAAAGAATTAAGAATTGATCACAGTGGGTTTTACATTATTCAGATTTTCCTACTGTTCACGCAAACAGACTTGAATGTGCTATTCTTAACCCTTCGAACTCGTAAGACGGATTTCTCGGTCCAAGGCATAATTTCGGCTAATGGCTGTCTTTATATTAGAGGTCTATATACGTTACATTGATGATAAAATAATAACTGCTGTCTGCAGCCAGACGGCTGCAGACGGCAGTTATTATTTTATCCTCCATGTATATTGATATCGGACTGACCCATCTTACTGTAAGTGTACACAAAGGTGATACCATTCCAGGAAACGAGGGTTCAAATGGTTCATTTAGATCAGTCTCTATGATGTTTTGGATAAGGCGGAATGAGAGAGGAGGTTCGGCCCTTCCAGTGGCAACTGCTGAACTCTCAGGAGGGAACTCTAAGGATCAACAAAAATAATCACGTCTACTCCCCAAATTACTTGAAATCTAATCTTTGCGCTGTCAACGGCATGTGAGAGCATTCCATGGGAGTGATCTCCCTGTGTGAACCCCCGAGGAGTGGAGCTGTACTTGTTATTATGTTATGATATATGTTATAAGGTGAAATAAAAAAGAGAGCATTCGATTTCTGTTAACAATAAGCCGTACAGAAAACTTTTCGATCTGAAAATATTCTTCTCTTTTCATTTGTCGAGTGATGTCTGACAACTAATGTTTGGGACATTGACAATTTCCTACGATTTTTTTAAATAAAAGTCTGTTATGAAAGATTCTATGTATCCCTGTAGAGAAAATCAATTTAATGCTTAATTATTACGTCGTTTTATTGGTATTCAAGTTTCTCTGTGATTGCCAGTACCCTGGAGGCCACGTCAATAATGCATGCATGTCTTTAAACAATTTCTCTATGTATTGTCTTAGGATAAGTAAAATTTTGAAAACTAGAACAGTTTAAAACTTTGAATTAAACATAAAAATCGATTTCTGTAACTTTGTGTGGCAATCCTTTTAGCTAATCCGTTCCTGACTTTTGAACAAAAGAAAAGAGAAATAATGCCATGGGTTTTTCAAGCACGTGTACGACAAAGAAGTTGTAAAAAGTAGATTACAGTGGCTCATTTCATTAACCCTTTACCCAACGAATCGCCCGCATGCGCTCGCGTGATATGCAAACCTAATCTCGACAACGCATTGAACGCACAAGTCCGCTTGCTGCGGAACTCTTCACAACAATTTTGCAGTAAATATTTTCGTACTCTCAAGGAATCCAAGTGTTAAAAAGTCAAAACTATTCAGATTAATTATTCTCAAATGTTTGTAAACAGCCGGAAACATGATTATTTCATGCGAATGCAAGACTGATGGACAAACAATTTGATTATACAATACTTTAATTTATATAATTTCTTTACAGACGATTTTTTTCGATGAAGTCTGTTCTTTTATACTTAACCGATGCTGCACATTGAACACTATGATCACGTCACTCTGTGTAGTGTCCAGCGGAGAATGCTTCGTCCATACCTCAATGAAAAATATGATCATTCAGGGCCAAATTTTAAACGCCAGTATTTTACAACATAATAGACGGAATAAGCTGATTTCTTCTGCCAAGAATTGTGACACGTAACTTAAGAGAAATCATGTTTTTTTTTTCTCCGAAAGTTTGGCTCATAAAAGATGTCAAATTCAAAAAATTCAAACATCCTCCAAATAATCATTCCTTTTTTGCACCCCCCCCCCCCCGCCCCCGCCCGTCAATATTCGTATCCATGCTCAAAGTCAAACCTTAAACTTGCAAACCTTATTCTAGAGTAAAGATCGTCCAATGCAAACCTTCTGATGTTCCCTTTATTTTAAATCTTGCAGCTCAGATAAACGGAACATACCTATAATGACAATGATTTGTCAACGATTAACAACTCAGTATGAAGGTATGACATCAGAGGAAAAATTCTGTTTTCCAAGGCTGCGCACATACATATGCATCTTATGCGTTGGCGGATTGCATGGGGAGAGTATTGTGTGTCGCTGGAGGGAGGTAGGCTATGAAGAATATCGTATTATTTTTTGGCAGGGCCGTAACTATCACTATCTTAAGGAGGTGAGGTGGGGAGGGGGAGGCATACAACATCGGTGCCCGACGGTTCGGTCATATCGCCCAACTATTCGGATCATAAACCTAATTGATTTTATCAAAGATAATATACGCTACAAACATACTTTCCATTGATAAAATACTAACATGACAGGGAAATTATTAGAATTTTATGACCGTGCTAACCAATACAAACCAGCGAGGTAGATATGCCCGACACTCTGGGTGCTTTTAACAGGTCGTGGTTATAAAAATAATTTATTATTACTTGCTTTCTCCCTGGATGTGGAACTGTACCGATATAGTGAGTCGGTCTTTATTGCACTTTCTGATCTGTGTATATTTTTGTCTGGTAAGCAAGAGATTTTGCTCAGCACACTAATCCAGACCTTGTATACTTTCGTTGCTCAAGCAAGGACTCTGCCGAACATTGTATTTCATAATTTCTTGCCCATCCTCTGCCTGATAAAACCCTGCATTGGGAGATTTTTATTTATTGTAGGCTCTGCGAAAATTAGAAATTCGATTAGAAATTCGATTTGAAAGTCAATATTCGATTTGATTCGAAATGGGAACTTTGAATATTTTCGAATATACTTGGACCATAACCATGAATGTTTACAGATTGCAATTGATCACATTGTGTTATATTAAGCATTATTCTGAGTAGAAAAGTAACTGACTTGTAGCGGTAACAGTGTTTGTAGCGCAGTTGTAGCTACATGGCTACGAGCACTATTACTGCTACAACTGTTCATTTCAACTCATTGTGAATTATGACCTGTTTTTTTTCCAAGTAAATATGTGATAAAAGTCAGGTATCAGCTCTATCAGCCAGGTTCGATTAAAATGTTTATTGCTGCTGTTTCGTCGCTACAAATTCAACAATTTGAATGATTTCAGTCAATAACTAGTACATTGGTTTATATCTCAATTTATAGCATGCGAAATGGTAAGGAGAAACATGCACTCAACATATCTGTGTGTCTTTTATTAATCGGAGATATTATTTTAGAAAAAAAACTTCTTTTGATGACGTATCCATATCTGTGATTAGATTCGAAATTCGATTGGAAGTTCGATTCGAAATTCGATTCGTTTTCACTAATTCGATTCGATCAAAATCGGCAATTCGCAGGTCCTTAATTTATTTAAATCTTGTTTTATTTCTTGTGGTGGGGCACCCCACACCAGAGGTTACTTCCCTGATCTTTTTCCAAAAGTAACTCTATTTCCTTTGTGATGAAATAGGGCTTGGCGAACAGGATGAGCCTATACACCCCCCCCCCCCCCCCCCCGACGTCCAACAGGATATTCCGTTCTGATCTTTGGGAGAGGACGGGTGAGATTGTTGTATATCTTCACCCAATCTAGAAACTTTTAGGGCTTATTTTTCTTTTCATCAGACTAAATGCCGATAATGAGATTATCAACTGAGGCTGGAGTTGAATTCATGCCCCCCCCCCCCCCCCCCCACTCCCTCCCATTCCTTCTACACAGCAGCTCAGAAACCAGAAAGATACAACTATCTTATGAAGTGTTGGAAACCGAGTACCACGCGGGCGAGTTGTAATCATTGCCGCGTGTAACTGCCAGAGTTTTGGGTTTAGACCAGACCAAAGCCAAGCTGTATTTGAAAATAAGCAGTGTATCGTGCAGTTTTCCCAATATCTACAGTACATCAGCACAAGTGCACCTTCCTGTCTCGTTCAGGGACAAGGCAATCGAAGGGCTCGTTTGAAATTCGAAATAAAGATTGCAAATTTAGTAGCTGCACTGTGGAACGTGTGCACTCCTTATATAGTGTATTTATGTTAGTTGCGAGTGTGTTTGCCCATTTGTACATACGGTGCAACCAACAGAACATAATAATTTATTATGAGTTATCCGACTTCCAATGTTGCAGTCGGAAATGAAACAATCTACGAACTGACACTCCGGAATGAGAAAATTATTTCTGTTTGGAAAACTAGTGACGTATTTTATTTAGATGAAGTAATGCCGTCAAATCTTCTAGCAAGAAAACAACCGATTGGATAGATCCACTGCAATGGCTTGAATGGGCTGAATAGCTTGAAAGGGCCGATTGAAATGGCTCGAAAAAAGCTGTTAAATATTTGCGTATATTTTGTTGAAAAACCTAAAAATATTTCATCGTTATCGCAGGTTGCGCTGAATGGGATACAATATACCCCTACCATACCCTTCTCGAAATCTACTACTGACACCAAGACATATTCTGTATCTCTGTTCATGGAGGCCAATAGGCGAAAGGGGAGGGGATTTTCTTCTTGAGCTCTAATTTAAATGAGAACATTTTCGCTTGCATTTGGGAAAAACTGATATTGTCTGTGATGTTAGTGTATTTTGTGTACAGGTGTCAATTTGCATTACAGTATTTCTATTGCCGTTATGGAATGAAATAGTAACATTGGTAAAGTGCATGCAGGCTTTGTCAGAAAAATACCAGCCACCTCCCGAAAAAAAGAAAAAGAATTCAACCAAAATATCTCTTACTTTGTTTTATTTGTGTTGGGTATCTGGAACTGAGCCTTTTGCACATACCGCCATTTTCTCGCTGCAAATATTATAGGGGGAGGCATTTTTGACTGCTGGGCTGGAGGGGGCGTGGAGGTTAATAGCAGCTGCTATTAAAAAATGACAGAAATCTATAGGGAAGATGGAAATTGCTGTTGCGTCGCTGCAAGCAACAAACTTCATTAAAGCCAGGAGTAGTTAGTACATCTATCAGGGTGAGCTGAAACCCATATCCATATCAATAAACTTTTACTTTATTACACATTCTATTTGTACACTATTATCGGGTCAATAAGTAACATTCTGTGGACGAAGGTTATAATGTGGATCGCTTCGGATTCTTTTAGGTACAATGAAAACCACCCTCTTAAGCAAAGCTTGTACAAACTCTCCTGTTGGTTACATTACAGAGAACGCTTTGTTGTCGAGTATGTGTTGGGTTTTGTGGCGTTTTCATTAAATGAATGCGTTTTAAAATTGGTGTGCACGACAAACTGTTTACTGGATAGAACCAGAATATCGCCAAAGCTCTCAGAGATAAAATAAAAATAGAAAATATCTGTCACAGTGACACATAAAATTTACAAAACACATAATGTTGTATGTGCACAACATTTATGCAAATTAGCTGTTGTCCTTAGTTGAAGAGTATCCCCCATTTATAAAAATAGCTACCCACAGAAAAGTTTTGTCTGACCATTTACTTTCAAATGAACCTGGTGGGAATTCAGGGGAGTGACATTGACTAAACAAGTTATTTGTTACTGGAGCCGAAAGCAACGCCTGGGTTGCCTGAACGCGTAATGTGGTATAATCGTTTGGCAAAACTTCAATTTACACTTTGGTTATAGTGACTACATTGCTATAGGTGTTGGGAGTTACCGTAAATACGGATAAATGAATAATCTCGAGAGAAATATTAGTATACTAGAGTCAAAGTCTTGAGCGTACAACCAAAAGCAAAGAAATTCGTTATTACTCGCTGCAATGTATGGACTACCAGGAGTTGCTTTCCAGGCAAAACCCACCACTCTGTGAACAAACATGAAAATAATAAGGAAAGTTTTAGCCATTTCATTTCCGGGTTGAACCCGGGGGTTAACTATCTTAAAATATATTACAACCAGAAGCGTCACGACGAAGATCAATTGGGGTAGGGGTTTAAAACATGATTTGTTCCGACTGTGATTGCTCATGTCATGACTGATGAAATACTTCAACTACACCTTTAAGGCATGCCTTTGTTGAAGGCATGCCTTGGTGATGTAGTTAGAATATTATTCAAGAGGGGGGGGGGGGGGGGGAGGGGGAGTTATAGGTGAATGTTTTTTTGTATTTCTTTGAAATTTAGTTTTTGAAATATAAAATGTACTTGTAATACTGGTACTCAAAATTGGTCATGTCCGACCCCAACTGAGCCAATGCAAGGGTCAGCTACCCCGTTCCTGCTTCCCGTACTCTTTTCTAGCGTTCTCTTCACATTCATACAGCCTGTCCACCTATGGAGATTATTAGAAAGACTTCACTGTACAGTAGGTTGATTGTTTCAGAATTGTTCTCCGTGTAGATCATTTTTCGTTTTTGTTGTTCAGTATATACAAATTAATGTGCAACTGGTAAAGCAGTCGACGTCTGTTTGTTAACTGCCAGAAATATCCGGCGAGAAAGTTGATGAGAGCGGCTAGATTAGCCTGAATAAAGTTATCTCTGTCTGTGGCTAGTCTAAACTATAGAAACATCTTTTTCAGTCGACATTCAGTCACAATTCTATTTTGTACAAAAAACAGGATTTTGCGGTTATTTGCCTACAGTAGGAAACTGTGCAATCTACTGAAATAAGAAATACACTATTACGCAGACGTCCATGTCAAAGTCTCACCTGGATTTGAACCCACTCGCTGCGATCTCTCCCAACGGTAATGAGAGCGTAAAACACTGGACACGTGACTTGGTGCATTTAACACCCAAAGTTGTGAGCAGGATTAAATAGGGATCATCGGCCGATTGGTTCAAAATATGAATTAATATTTGTGTCCACTTAATACAGGATTAAAAGGTATTTTTGTAATGTTGTGTCGGAATGAGTGAAAATCTCCCAAAAATATGAGATATGAAAACAAAGTGGCAAGTTCATTCAGTGTAAGAGCAGATGGCAGTAGCGAAAATTTAAAACTTAAATTTTACGTGGTGCAATATGTTTTTATTTCTTCAAAAAAGATTATATACTTCGTGGATGTACAGGCAACTTGGTGTGTTGTACAGAGAGTGAAAGGTTAGCATTGTTGTCAATGGGATTTTTTGGGGGGTTTTTTTTGTTTTTGTTCTAATTCAGCAGTTGAAAAAATATTATTTTTCAAAACACGTCGAGCTCGTTCCAACGAGGGGTCACATGATATGGTTTTGTTGAAATATTTTGAAAAAAAAATAAAAAATTATATTTAAAATAATAAATTTGGATATCGTCTGCGTTGGGTAAAGGGTTAAAAGATATACGGTGATGTAATATACTCTTGGAAAGGGCTAAAAGAGTCCTTTCCAACATTGTGTTTCTTCACAGTCTTTCACCCCGAAAGTAATATTTTCCCCACGTTTCGTTAGTATAGCGGATGATTCTTGACTGAAGATAACGGTAAATCAAGTAAGTGGGCGAAAATCATGACGTTGGTGAAGTCCAACCCATCATTTATTGGCTACTGGTTCGATGATTTTTGGGAAGAAGTTTCGGAGCGCTAAAGTTCAGTTTCCAGCAAAGCCATCTCATATTTATTTATTTATTTATTTATTTATTTATTTATTTATTTATTTATTTATTTATTTATTTATTTATTATTTTACTATCTATAGAAATAATATGAGAGTGGTATAAAGAAAAACGTTTCACAACATGTGGGACCGACATTCTCTCCCGAGGCGACTTTTTCTGGCCTAAATATACTTTTTATCTCGGTTTTTCCTGACTGGTTCAATCGTCAATGACAGAGTTCCATATTGTTGTTTGGTGTACAAAAGCTGGTTTATTTTGACCTAGCGGGCCTATCCATCATGGACGGGAAGCTCCGTTCGCGCGCCAGAAAAGTAGCCAATTGCATATATCAAGGGAGATAATCAACTACAGAAGGTGACCATCAATAACTACAAATAACTTCCGCCATCCATTTGCCATTCTTTGTCGACCATCTTGCTGGGCGGAAATCAGAAATTATATTTCGTGTTTGGTATCTGTAGTTAATTTTAGACGAGCATTTTATCATCAGGAGGAGAAGTAGGGAGTTAACAAATGTATACCGAAGACAGTTCAAATAACCTTTCTTCAGTTTGTGAAAGGTGCAGTAATGTAGGTGGCCCTGATGCTTCCTGAAATTAATCCTTTATCCAACGAATCTGCCACATCCGCCCGCGTAATATGCAAATTCAGCAGCTGAAAAAATATTATTTTTCAAACAATTTCAACAAAACCATATCATGTGACCCCCTCTTTGGAACGAGCTTGTCGAGCTCGTTCCAATGAGGGGGTCACATGATATGGTTTTGTTGAAATTTTTTGAAAAATTAAAAAAATGATATTTAAAATAATAAATTTTGATATCGTCTGCGTTGGGTAAAGGGTTAAGAAGTAGGAGAACGGAGGGTTCGTCATTTCAGCAATCATCGACTAAGTGCCGGGGGGTCTTCCTGGGAAAATTTTGAAATTTCTTACTGAAAAATCGAATTCTCGGTCATTTTAGCTTAATTTAAAGCCAAGATAATCTATTGCCATCACGCGCGTGAAAGTCTGTGAGTCTGTTCACATTTTCATTTAGCACAGGCTACACCCCGTAGGCCAATCGTCACGAAATTTCATATGCTCTTCAAAATCTTCATCGACGACATTGGTTTAATCTTTGATAAAAAAAGTGATCCCGTCCGTTTACACACCACGAATCTAAGTCACTTGCTATTTGCCGACGATTCAGCGATCATCCCAAACTCGTCTTGGGGACTACAGAGAGCATTGGATAACTTGGATGCCTACTGCACTAAAAACACACTTAGCGTAAATGTTGACAAAACTAAAGTTATGATTTTTCAAACGCGAAAGAATAAGGAGCCCCATGGTTTACATATTGGGAACAATGAGCTTATGCACGCCCATCAGTACACATATCTGGGACTTTCGTTTACATCCAACGGTAAACTACAGAATGCGCAACAAGATCTCAAACTGAAAAGTTTAAAAGTCCTCTTCAGCCTGAACAACAACTTTAAAAGAAAGTGCCTTCCGCCTGTTTCGGTTTACCTAAAACTATTTAACATCCTGATAAAACCCATCCTCTAATACGGCAGTGAATTATGGGCCACGGAAATCAACGATGCTAATATCGATAAATCGCCATGTGAAACCGTTCATATTCAGTTCTGTAAGTTAGTCCTGGGTGTGAACAATAAATCATCGAACCATGCAGTGAGAGCTGAACTTGGACAGTACCCACTGCACATAGATGCCAAAATCCAGTTGGCTTAGTTTGTATCAAAATTATATGACCTCCAAACCCTTTCCTTACTATCAGAGGCTAGAACTGAATCCGAGAATTACAGAATGCCGGACTCAATATTGGTTAAATATCAGCAGCTTATAGCCAATTATAATCCTGAAAATAAATCTGAACAGAAAATCCCGTTTCAACCTGTGAAATACATAACAATAAGGGAAAATCTGGAAGAGACCCATTTAAATAATTTTTATAATGCTGTATTTGACGACAACAGGAAAAATGGAAAACATAAACTGAGAACCTATCGAGAGTTTAAGAACAAATATCACCTGGAGCCTTATTTGATTTCTGCAACATCCCCCGAGGCGAGAAACATATTTACTCGTTTGCGTATAAGTAACCACAAACTTATGACAGAAAAGGGGAGGCATATGCAACCACCCATCCCCGTTAGTGAACGCTTATGAGCGGTGTGCGGCTCAGTTGCAGTGGAAACAGAATGGCACTTCGTTATGGAGTGCGGTGAATATACATCTCTTAGAGAACGTGCATTTAACAAATTTGAACGTGAATACCAAGAGTTTGTTGAGATGGACACATCCGAGAGATTCATATTTCTGATGAGAAACAATGTGCCACAGCTGTGCGGTATTATCTGTTATATGATCCAGCAATTCTTAAAACAACGAGAATAAGTTTTGTCAATCTGACACCAAGAAATGACATTAACAATATTACATTACAACCCCTATAAGCCTTAATATTTACGTTTCGTCCCCTGAGTTCCAATGTGTTCTATGTGCCAGTAGGCACATAGAACACATTGGAACTCAGGGGACGGTTTGTCATTCGGAATTAGTATTGTTTTATGTTTCTATTTATGTTGATTTTGTATATACAAAGCAATCTGCCTTTGTTCTGGTGTATTTGCTTAATAAATCTTATCTTATCTTATCTATGCAGGTTTGGGGTCATGTTTAGAAGAGAACATCCCCTTTTAATCGCGATCGGTCAACCGTGATGGCTGCCCGTGCCCCAAACCCGAAAACCTTTAGCACAGTCTACAGGTCGTATGTATGAAGGGATTTCATTGTAAGTTGGTAGGATGACTCTGTATGATGTTTAGATGAGAACATCCCCTTTTGGTCATGATCTATCAACTGTGATGGCTGCCCAAGCCCGAAACCCGAAAACCCTTAGCACAGTCTACAGGTCGTATTTATGAAGCGATTTCATTGTAACTTGGTAGGATGACTCAGTATAATGTCTAGATGAGAACGCCCTATGATCGGTCAACCGTGATGGCCGCACAAGCCTGTGACCTAGATTTGTTTAGCACACTCTACGGTTCATATTTATGAAGTAATTCCATTGTAACTTGGAAGGATAACTCGATATGATGTCTGGGTGAGACTTTTTTTATTTTGATCACGATCAACCATCAACGATCACGATTACCTCCACCTGGTCACGCCACCTGGATTCATTTAGTACTATCTACAGGTTCTGTTTATAAAGGGATTTAATTGTAACTTGGTAGGATAACTTGTTATGATATCTAGATGAGATTGTCCTATTTTGGTCATCATCGGTCAACCATGACTGCCGAGTCGTCATGTGACCAAGATTCCTTTAGCAAAGTCTCCGAGTTATATTTATGAAGAGATTTCATTGTAACTTGATAGGATGACTCGTTTTTGGAATAATTTCACTGTAACTTTGGTAACTTTGGTTGACATACATTAACTGTGAGGTCCACATTAACCCACCCCTCTTTAGTACAGTCTACACCTCAAATGATTTTCATTGAAAGCATAGCAAACAGGGAACAGAAATTAACATATTGTCAATTATCACAATTCTTGTAGTATTTCGTAATCCTTTCATAAATATTGAACATTATCCTTTTCATCAAGCACAACACACAGTCAAGTTAAACAACAGTGTCATTGACACTTTCATTCGTATTGAATTTCATTACTCCGATAGCAAGATAACCAGGACGATTCACTCTCCTGTCGTTTTATTGTGGGACATGGTGAGACGCCAAAGCAAACTAATGTGCAACTGACCAAGGATGGCTCTTTGTATATTTATATCCGAGCCATATGTAAAAATCGGGCGTTTTCCAACACTTCGTTTCCTGTCTCATCCGGTGGAATTCATGGAAATTCACTATAGGAATTTGCTCCGTTTGGTGGATGTCATTTGCTGTTGGGAATTCACTGGGGATCCAACCCAAACTTGCTATAATGGTAGAGTAGTACTGTAGTATTATAGAGTGTACATGACTTTTTTGTTTAGAAAGAGAGTACCGTATCGATAACTAAAAACTGGTTTAACGTAGCCAGCAAGACGAAGGCGTTCTCGCTGTATTTAACACAGCGAGCACTCCTTGGTCTTGCTATCTGCACAGTGTGTTGGATATTCGTCAAACGCAGGCAATTCCAAGTCTTACAAGTGTGGAGGAACGTCGTTCACTACTCAGAAAAAAGTAGAGGCACGGAGTCCTCCCCCCCCCCCCCCCCCCCCCTCCGCTTTCCCTCAGGATAGCATAACTGATAGGCGGGCGAAAATCGGTTACGCTGCTTCTTTTGAAGCGACCAATAGACCAACGAAACGATTGTTCGAACAGTTTCTACGAGCCTGTATAAATGTAATTGTCTACGAGATTATTACTACCCACGGAGAAAGATATTGACCCAGACACGAGGCAAGCCTCGTGTCTGGGTCAAATATCTTTCTCCGAGGGTGAGATTTTCCCACTCCACCCCGTACCACTCAAGGATGTTTTTTCTCCCAAAATACCCAACATGACGTCATAAAAATCAGAATACTGATCGTGCGATGAACATTTACTGTTCTACCGAATGATCGTAGAGAAAAAGAATTGCATATTCGGAAAGAGTATCGAAAATTCCGTGTATTCCAATAACAAGAAATGTTCCGTTTGCTTAGGTTCCGCTCTACAGTTTCGCACTGTTGCACAGAGGTAAAATTCTAATCATTGGACATTATGTTGAAACTAATGTCATGTAAATTGGAGATATATATTATTACATTAGACGGTTTGTTGGACAAGAGAATTTGAAGTTTTGGTCACAGAGTTGGAGTCTGATGCATGGGGGTAAATTAGGCTACCAGAAGAATTATGGGAAACAATGGCTTCGAAAAATTGAGTATTTTTTAAACTGTCAATTTTTTGCACCGAGTTGTTTCCAGGCATATAACTAAAAAATGAGATAGAAACATATAAATTTGTTCACATTTTAGAAACAGGGGGTGATATGCTCCAGGGTTAGGTAAGTGGGGTAGTGGGAAAATTCTGCTTTTGAAGCTGCTGGGTGGCTAAAGATGACTGGTTTCGGCATTTTTCCTGCAATTTTCAAGGTTAAAGACTTGCATTTGACAATAAATTATTTCATGCGCATTCAGATTGTTTACTTTTACTTTGTCAGATGGTGTATGTGTTTAGTGGATTTGGAAAATTTAATACATGTTATGGGTAAAGTTAAAGAATATTCGCATTTGAAGAGGGTGTATGACATGTCATTTTTGGAAATGCCTGGAAAATTGTGGAGTGGAACCTCACCACAGCGATGTCTGTTCATATTAAAGGAGTTTAAACCGCTAACATTTCAGTGACGTCACTTTTGACATTATTAATTTTTTTTAATGGGATAAAATCATTGTCGAGTGGTGTGGGATGGGATGAATGTCTGTGTTAAATGAAGCGAAGTGGGGCGCTATGTTTTTTCAAAATATAGTGTTTTTCAAATATTCAAACGAGAATGGTCGAGTAGGGAAGGTAAAATAGATCTGTCTCACCCATGTAACTCACCCACCGGATACGCGTATCAGGGGCGGACAGAGTCGAAAACGTAGCCGGGAAACGTACCAAGAGGGCCCCGGACCCGGACAAAATTTTGGGTTTTTTAACCAAAAGAACGTTGCTTCCTTGCATCTGAGGGATCAACGGCAGTCCACATAGAGAGCATTTTTTGTATCATATCACCTTTGTCGCTCATTTGGCAAAAATGGTTGCATCAATTTTATTTATGTATTTATTTGTTTATTTATTGGGGTTTAGCGACACTTTAGACAACCAGGGTCACCTCGTGTCAGACAGTTTTACGGGTGGAGGAAGACGGTGTACCCAAAAAGAACCACCGAGCAACGGCGAACAACCTTCAGGCTCCCCCAACATACTAACTTCACACAAGCAGGGTTAGCATTGGTTGAAGACAAGTGCACCATCGACGTGCAGTACGCCTTAGTACACAACGCCACCGTGCTCCCACGCGGGCAGTGGTGGTGAAAGCAATGGGGTGAAATGCATTGCCCAAGGACACAACGCGGTTGACGCAGGTGTGATTCGAACCGAGGACCTCTCGGCTTGCAGCCTGTGCCTCCACTTACTGAGCCACGGCGCCCCATGTTACACCAAACGGGGCCCCGAAATCATGAGACCGAACATAGTTCAACCCAATGGGAGAAAATTTTGTTTTTAGGGGCCGAAAGATCTGACTGATCAATGGCAAACCAGACTGCTGGTGTATCGAAATGCCCTCTATGTGGGACTGTCAATGACAGTCCACATAGAGGGAGGGCAATCGACAATCTGTGCAATCAGAACCATTTCGCCTTTTGGTCATTTTCAAAAAAAATTATGCGCCAACACGTCGTATAGATTTTGGGGGCTCCCAATAGGGCGACCCACTGGGAAATTTTCCAGTGGACCCTACGGCCAGTTCGCCTCTGGCGCGTATCACAATTGGCAGGTGGTGGAGGAAAAATACAAGACGGGTAGGTCCGGTCCAGCCACAAATCAACAATTCTCCCAACCATTTCATTTGTCCCTTTACCCAACGCAGACGATATCAAAATTTATTATTTTAAATATTATTTTTTTAAATTTTTCAAAAAATTTCAACAAAACCATATCATGAGACCCCTCGTTGGAACGAGCTCGTTCCAACGAGGGGTCACATGATATGGTTTTGTTGAAATTGTTTGAAAAATAATATTTTTACAACTGCTGAATTTGCATATTACGCGGGCTGATGCGGCCGATTCGTTGGGTAAAGGGTTATAAGACGAAAGAGCAGGAAGCATTACGTTTTTCGAATGACCGCAAAGCAGTCATTTTTCTGCCTTCGTGTGGAGTAGTTCTTGGATGTACCACCAGCGTCCATCTTGGTAGTTTGTCACTGATAACCACTTCCTTCGGCGTGGCGCTCAAATAATACACAAAGTGCACGAGATAGAATGGCATCTCCTTCGACTTCCCAGTTCTCACCCTAAAACAACATTTTTCCTGGGCCGAGCGGCATTGCCTCTGACCACAATACTTTTTTTTATAAGGGCACGCAAAACCACTCCTCGTCTCCGGAGGGTCTTGTGCAGCCACGAATTCCTTGATGTGTAATGGATTCCTCAAATCACAAATCCCAGAATCGCCTTTCTGTAATCAATGTGAACTCATTCTAGTTGTATGGCGATTACGTCATCCATTCTTCTCTTTCAGATTTAAAGCATCGAATATATACGAAAATCGTGATTTCACAGGGTTTCCTTCACAGCGCTTTGAGCAATCGGAAAGCCTCATCGTGACTCTAAAGGCCTGATTCCAATTGGTTTTCATTGTGATGACTTGTTGGACAAGTTAATCCGCTTGAGGTTGAAGTGTTGCTTAAGTGGTGTGATCACAAAGCCCTCTCTCTCTCTCTCTCTCTCTCTCTCTCCCCCCCTCTCCCTCTCTCTCTCTCTCTCTCCCCCTCTGTCTCTCTCTCAGGGACGCCCGACCAAGGGGGCGAGAGGGTGCAATGTCCTTACGAGGTACGTCACTCATTTTTTTCAATGATTTATTCTCGAAGTGAAGCTAAAGAACACCCCAAATCCGTTCTGAGAGGTTTCAAAATTCAATGGGAAGTTGGGGGAGTTTGGCAGGAGGTGCACCTCCAGATGGGAGGGGACACCTCCTCTCAAACTACCCCGCCTCGAGCCATCGGCCTTCGAAACATGTATGCTTCGGCACGTCATGGAGGGGCTGCTAGTGCAAGTAAATGCCCTTTTCTCGTTATATGACCCCCCCCCCCCTCCCCGCCCTGAAGTGCTTCCAGCGCCCCTGCTCTCTCTCTCACCAGATAGTGATCCGGTCGCAAGAAATGTACCCCAAGGAAGGAGCTCCATAAATAAAATATTGCAAAATTTAACACAGAATTAAGAAAAACGAACGACAAGAGCATCTATTTTCTGTTTTGGACGAATGAAATTCTATATATAGTCTTGCGAGCAGGAAAGCAGTCAGAGCATTTCGACTGGATCGATCCGGTCGACATATCTGCCCGCTTTTGTAATCACTTAACTGTCAGCCGTAAGGTAGCAGTTTTTCAAGGTCATCGTATTGGAAATGTTGGTGAGAACATGTGGACTAACACTGTGTTCTCAAGTATTTTTTATTTGAGATTCTGATGCCAGTACACACAACCTTTTCTCTGCAACACAATGATATTGAACCTATATATACAAAAACGACAAACAATCATCTCTTCTAAACTCTGAAGGACTATTATGTATTATTCAGAGCCAGTACCTTTGTTTACCGGCCAAGCCTGAACATGGCAACAAGCAAACACCTAATGACTGTTGATACAACAGAAGTGAAAATAAACGAGGATGCACAGATAAAGATTTTTTGTTTCCTTTCGAAAGGTCATCATCTCCAGAACAACTCGTGTTCCGTAGCGTGGCTACGGTGTAGGCTGAGCTGCCTCATGCAGCTTTCACACAATATAGAGCCCCAAAAGGGTCTCCAATATAAGGGCTGCACACGCTACAAATGCCTCGGATTTGCTCTTAGGGGCTAGGGCACTAAATTTTCTCGTGGAGGGGGGGGGGGGGGGGGAGTCTGGGTTGGTACAGATTACGGGAAATGAAGCAATCAGCCTGATGATTATAAGACTTGAAAGAGCGCAGAGATCGGAACTAGAGATAGCCACTCTAAGCCTAGCAGTTTATCTTGTCCTAGCGGTCTCGGGTACGACCACTGCCCTCTTCCAAGTCTTATAATCACCAGTCAGATTGCCGCATTTCCCGTAATCTGTACCTACCCATACAGAGTTATCTCCCCTGTGAATAACGAAATCCAAAATGATTTCTGAGGTCAAGAGTCAATCGAGTCTGGAACGAGTGACTCCTTTTGCGACTCTTATCCCCACCTCGGTAGATAGGGATTCCATAATCACAGGCGTTTTCCAAAAAAAGGATTCTCTTAGTGGGATTCCATGAAAAGGATTCCATAAGAGGGATTCCGTTAGTAGGGTTCCAAGCTCCTATACAGCTCCTAGCGCCTATTCAGATTCTGGCGGCATGACGTACCCATATTCACTAGCATATGTCCTATGATCGACTTTCACTGTAATCTTCCAATGCTCTAGTTTTTTACCACTACTGACTTGTCTGTACCACTAAAATTGGCTACCACTGGGTGTCCTGTGCTAGTCTACCACTCTTACTACTAGACCTGGTCGGTTTAACCGAACCGAAACCGAAACTCGGTTTTTTAGTGGAAACCGAAACCAAACCGAAAAAGAGATTAAAAACCGTATATTTTCGGTTTTGCTTAACTTTTGAATATTCACATTTAGCATGTCATAGATGTTGTATAATCAACAAAATGTCAGCTAAAACGCATGGTTGCATATCAATAACAAACGACGATAGAAATGCCAATTATGCAATAAGTCAGTCATCGCCCAGTGCTTAAATACCTCCAACATACGTCGCCACATACAGAATTATCACGCCGAACAGCGCCGAAGAGCGAAAAAAGTATGCACTGTGACTCCTGCAAAGTATCAGTTCGGTCAAAGCTCAGTTGATGTTGTGGGAACCCCTTTTTGCAGGAAAGGGGTTAAATTAATATTACTAAAATATTAGCTGCACATATCTGTCATACAAAGTGTCAATCGAAAATTTGAACAGAATGGAAATAAAAATCCCAAATACACTTATACGTGCAAAATGCACGTGGCTGGGTTGTTTTTCAAAGTAATGGGAATTCTCAGAATTCAGTGACTCTCTGACGAAGCAATTCAATGCAAATAGAAAGGAAGAATGGACATGGAAATCAGGTCAGATGACGATCTTGTCGGTAATTTGCATAACCTCTTCAGTGCTTTGTGAATTAATGATTCTGAGATTTAGAGTAGAGATAGGCAATATACCGAAAAACCGAACCGATACCGATATCATGGGGATACCGAAAAACCGAACCGAACCAATCTTTGAACACCGAAACCATCGGTGTTTTCAGTTTGCCCTACTTTCGCTCATTTATAAGGCCTTGTCAAGGATTGATAGCATTTAAAGTGTTCATTTTCATGAAAGAAGTGACTGATTTTCTTTTTCAGTTTTGTTGTGCCTTAATGGCCTGAACAGTTGAAGTGAATTCTCAATAGACAACGACCTGTACATGCCTTGCTTAGCAGTGATTTCTTGCCATGTCTTGGCTGCCTTAACAGGCAGCCAAGACTTGGCTAGAAATCACTGACCAGATGGTATTTCTACTGTCATCAGGCCCACCTAAAGATGATATCTTCAAAACACATTCTAAGATTAGACACATTAGGTAGGCTTTGAAATGTTAAGGCGTGTTTAGAACAAGGCACCAACTTAATGTAGATATGATTTGTATTGGCAAAAGCATGACAATGTTGAGCTCATTAGCAGTGGCGTGTGTAGCACTATGATAGAATGATACAAGAACAACGTATTCTGTATTTTTCTGACATGGATTCCCCTTTCGTACTACATGTATCTGTAAATCTCAAGCCACAAACCGAATACCGAACCGATACCGCGGTATGCCCACAAAAAAATACCGAAACCGATACCGAACAGAAAATTCCAATACCGCCCATCTCTAATTTAGAGTTTGCTCCTTTCGGGTAGAAATGTCAACTTGTCAAGTTTGTTAGATTGTGAAATGGTATATTTTAAAGTTTGCAACTTCTCCTTGAAATTGGGCAGTTGCTTTCTCAAATTCTGACCCGTTTCACTTATTTTCATGTCAGGCAACACGTCAATGCTGTGAATGGAAATGAAAAACGAATCTGACAGAACGGTGGAATCATAAAGTTTGTCTCAAACGGCATCTTTGTGACTAACTGTTTGAGCCCCCCCCCCCCCCCCCAGACACACACTCCCGATTCCCGTATCTACGCCCTTGGGTTTGAATGACTTTTTATGAAGGCGTATGCAGATTGCAGATATAATTTTTTGTTCATTAAATCATTAAATTTACAGGAAACAATCGCAATACAGTTTTACTTCATTTCAAGTTCATTTGTTTGTTATTTAACATGTTTTATTACTATCATGTCCCAGTTTAATACATAAGATATGGAAAATGTGTATTGTGTTACCAAAACCGAAACCGAAAACCGATTATTTTCGTCCAAAACCGAACCGAGGAAAAATTTCAAAACCGACCAGCTCTGCGTACTAGGGATTTCTATGGCACCCTTTATCATCACAGGATAATCACTTATCATACTCGACTTGCACTACAACTAACAATCATATACAGTCCGCTTGTTCGAATGGAAGGTATTGCTCGAACGACTCAGATCCTATCGAGCAAATAAGCTAGCGAGTAATTACTCAACCGAGTGATTCCTCGAGCGACTCTTATCCTAATCTCTGGAAAAAAGGGGTTCTCTGACCACAAACATTTTCAAAAAATGGATTCTCTAAACTGGATTCCATAAAAGTTATTTCATAAGTGGGCAGCTCCTATATAGCTCGTGGTATTCTTACCATGAGCTTCTCCTATGACTTATCTTATCTATCATATACACCTGGAACTTAATTAAGCACCCCTATTTTTTCGCAGTGGTGTTAACAGAAAATATCATAACTTCCATGCTATCTTTCAGATGGCCAAAAGTGATTGTTTGCGGAAAGAATGGTCTATTGACAAATGAAAGAACACACAATGATGAAACTATGCAGTATTTTAATGGCGCTAATTACACATATCTGTCACTAATGTTTTTGATGGTAACATGTTCTCTCGACAAGTATAATGTTGAAACGGCCCATGATGAAACAATGCCGGTAATTACTCACAGAAAATGTAACTTGTGATCTCCTGAACACAATAGCAGTGTCTGACATCAGTAGCGATTACAGCCTGAACCCACCTCCTAATGCTACCAGTGAGCCTTCTAATAGGGTCCAGATGTAACTACTACCACTCCTCATGCAATGTTGCTTCCAAATCGGCCAAAGTCTGTACATCCGGATCCCTTGCTTGCACACGACGTCCAAGAGAGTCTCAGATGTGTTCTAAGGGATTCAAATCGGGGCTCATTGCAGGCCAAGTTAGTGTTGTAATAGCCTTGTTCTGAAGGAATGCTCTCACAGCATGGGAACGATGTGACCTTGCATTGTCGTCCACGAATACAGGGCGAGCAGTCAACGGGTGGTTGTCAAAATGAGGCACGACAACTGGATTGAGAATGTCCCGGATGTACTGATGACCACTGAGATTAGCACGTATATCAAGTTTACAATCATGAGAGAGGCATCCCCAAATTATTACTGATCCTCCACCATAAGGAAAAGTAGGTCTGATGTTCCTGTGCACATAAGCAGTATTTCTATGCATCCACGCTCTCATGCGACCATCTGTGACGTGAAGCAGGAACCTACTCTCGTCTGACCAATGGATTCTCCTCCACGTCCTGAGATTACAATGTTGTCGTGCCATACACCACTCCAAACGTCGTCTTTGATGCTGAGCTGACAGAGCTGGTCGCTTGATGGCCCATCTGGACCTCATACCCAGTGCTTTGAAACGGTTGAGGGCAGTTCTGTTGCACAAACCCCTGTTGGGGAGCCAAAGGCGTTTCAAAACCCCACTTGAAGCAAAGGGTTCACGCTTAACTTGGCGTGCCAGTCTCCGATCTTCCCGAGGAGAGGTCTTCTGGGGTTATCCAGGCCTTGGTCGGCCCTTAACATCGTTGGCTTGTTGATGTTTTCGGACAAGTCTGCTGATGACAAAAAGACTGTAGCCAAACTGCCATCCAATAGCTTTGAATGACATGCCTGTTGCATGCATTGCAACGATTTGCCATCTTAGTGCCTCTGACAGTCTCCTCTTTGCCATGTCAACATTTATTGATAAAGAATGACAAATTTTCTTGTTTTATACTCAGATATTGCATGTGGATGATAGTGTTTTTTGTGGCACCCGTGGGTAGAATGCTTCACGTGGACGAGGGGATGTGTTTGGGGTACGCTTTCAACCAGAAACATCATGTTTCACAGATGAAATGTACCGCAAGACATTGTAATCATTAAAACATAATAATCAGTAACAGCAACTTCACTGTCATGAAACATTTCAGGGGGTGCTTAATTAAGTTCCAGGTGTATATGATTAGCTTCCACCGTAGTCACCCAATATTATAGTTTTCTAAAGAGATTCTCCTAGTGGGATTCCGTAAGGGTATCTTTGGGAGGATTCTAGGATAGTTAGTGTCACTAGCACCTGATCAGCGTTTGATCACCCACACCTTCATGGTTCTAAGACCATTATTGTTGACTTGCCCATAATCACCGTCATCCTATAATTAGCTTCCGTTGTAGTCACCCAATACTATAGTCTTCTACCACGCTTACAGCCCTGTGCGATCATTACACGAGGTGTTTGTTTCATAATCACAAACATTTTCCAAAAACAGATTCTCCCAGTGGGATTCAGTAAAAGGGATTCTACAGGTGGGATTCCATAAGTTGGATTTCAAGCACCTTTTACAGCTCGTGGTATTCTTGCCGTCGGCTTCCACCGCAACTTCAGCTGTCTATCCTGTAATTAGCTTCTACTATATTAACGCAACTCCAAAGTATTCCACCACTATACAGCCTTTACCATTACAACTGACTTGTAGCACAACTCTAGGCTTACCGGCTCTCTCAGATCACGACCTCAACCCTCTGCCAAATGTTAGAAAGGCCATAAGACAACCTACACTCTACTATGATACTAGAAATCAAGCATACGCTACAGAACCACATGACCTAGCACCCGAACTACCCATGGGTTACTAAAACTAATTAGGTGGTTTTGTAGGGGTAATAGTAGACCACCGTGGAACCTTCAGTACACCCTATACTACCGTATTTGGCAACAAAACATACCCCATCGCACCGCAAGACTAGTACACCACTTGCCGGATCCAGTTGGATGGGGCGCAAACATGTCGCCCAATGGCACCGGCAAAGAGGCTCCGGTTCTATGGGAATTTAACACTAGCTGCTCCGGTAATAAGGCCCGATTCATCTCTCCTATAATGCATCCCCGAAACCCCACACAGCGGCCTGTTAAATATCATCTGCGGTCCTCCAAAACTGGCGAGGGCACTCCTATTATAGAATCCTGACTTAGCGCCTGCGTTAGTTAGTTAGTTAGTTAGTTAGTTAGTTAGTTAGTTAGTTAGTTAGTTAGTTAGTTAGTTAGTTAGTCAACAAACAATGTCAGTTGATTTGTTCGCGCTCAGACGTTCACCCCCCCCCCCCCCCCCCCCCCACACACACACACACTCCGACGAATAAGTGTCATGTGGTCGAGAAAATAAATTTGCTTTTACTATTGAAATCTACAATGTAGTTTATTGGTGGTATGTATAACAAAAAATTAATAGTTTATCTCGACAATGATTATTGGGGGTGGGGGTATTTTTAAAAAATATATAAATTTCCGTGTCTTTCAGAAGAAGGGGAGATAACTCTAATCGCCATTCCCTCCCTTATCGCCAAATAGGGAAAGTACACTTTGAATTTTTTTTTCCTAATTTCAGATTATATATAAAAAGAAAATGCAAAGTAATTTTCTCGCCCTCAAAATGCACACAGAACACAGTCTAGCCAATGGACTAAACGTGGGGTGATTCTCATGAGTCAAAATAATCTATTTTTTTTAAATGAGATCTTTAATTATGCAGGTAATTATTACTGAAGCAACAAAACTGCGTATTCTTGCTTTATCGGAGAACTGGCGCACAATTACAACGTAAAGAGAGAGACGACATAAGAGTTTCTTTCCAGCATGAATTCGAAGGATTGGTACGTAAGGGTCCCAGAGGGTACGGTACCGTCACTGCTCTTTCCAATGACGGGTCATAAGAGAAATGTTTGAAAAATTCTCCCTCTCCTAATATGGATACCCGACTGCTCTGGCAGTGGAAGTAGTCCATGGCCCACTGTAAAATAGTTGTCTGGTTGTTTATGGTAATTAGAGTTACTTTAGTTCAATGAAAGACACCCCAAGAACACACCTCTACTATATTTTTCGGGGCATGTTGCAGTATGTGCTAGTCTTATTAGCCCAAGATGTCTGCTTCGCCAAGTCCATTTTCGGTGCTTTCAGACTATTTTTAGATTGGAGGTAGATGTCGGGTTGTTTGTGGTTATTAGAGATACCATGGTAACCCAAAATGACGACATTGTGAAACGTGTCATTTCAGGGGTCATCCACAGGGGGCATCCAAATATGACCTGTGAATCACATTACATACTGCAGCCGCTTTTTCGTAATGCTTTCTGATGTTTCAGAAATAAGTAGCGGGGCAGATCATCTGCGAGTAGAACAACTGATACTTTCAACGTGTAGTCTTGGAGTAGCACTTAGTGGAAATAGATAAATGCCATCAGCGTTGAAAGGCAATAGGCCTACTTGGATAATTAACCCTTTGAGCCTTTAATTATTCTGACGTTCAAACGTCACTGGGAATTCAGTTTCTTCAACGTTTTTCAAAATGCGAAGTCAAACGTCGGAAAGTACAAATAAATAGACAATAGTTCACTGCTTGGAGGAACGTACGGTGTTTATTCTCGAGTGGGATGCGGACGGTTATTTTCACGAGGCGCTAGCCGAGTGAAGATAATCCCCGCATCCCACGAGAGAATAAACATCGCACGTTACTCCAAGCAGTGAACTGTTGTGTTTATTATATTTCCCTGATAATATCTGAAACACAAATACCCCTCTTGCGTCATCCAAGAGCAGTTTCCCAAGGTCGTTCAATTTGTTTTGACGGTTAGAAAAATCGGCGCATGAACACAAAAACATGAATGAATGAACTGATAATATGACGTCATCAGAAAGGAATGCAATGACGCTCGTTTTCAAATGGAAATTCAGGTGACGGGAGATATGAACTTATGAATGAAATCAACACATTTTAAAGAAATAATTCAACCAGTCACCATGAATGAGTAGTCATGTTCAACTTCTTATAACTTTGTGTGGATGTGTACATACTTATTGTTCGCTGTCAGTTCGAATATCAAGAAGAATATTTGTCGAAGTGGATTGGGTGTTATCGCAGGTTTTCGAGGCGGAACAACTGCAATGGTAAAAGTAGTCCGTCATGACTGGGAGTAGGATATCGTCGTGGGAGTTGAATAACACTTTCGAGGTCGTGGGAGTAGGGTATGGTTTTTATTTACAAAAGAAAAAGCTGTAGAAATATAATAACAAGATATTTTTCACATTAGTGATTATCTGGTTGAGGACCAGATTATTTTTCGTGGTCTGAATTTGTTATTCAAAACTTGTTTTATTACAAAGTATTGGAGAGTGCCCACGGGCACTCTCCAATAATTTGTAATAAAACAATTTATATAAACAAAATATTATTTATGTTTGACTGAATACGGAATATAAGCAAGAAAAGTGTTGGCTTTTGCTCTAGTATCCTCATTTTTTGAAAGCCCTGATAGTGGCTTATTGCACTTAACCAGTTAAGAAGACTTGACAGCAGAATTATATCAGTATGTTAAGCTGCGATAACATTTGGCTCAATGGTTGTCACTGAGCACTATTCGGGAGAAAATAGGAATTAAAGTTAAAACTTTAAAAAATCGAAAAACAATAACAAAACAAATGACCACAAAGTATTAATGCGCTGTTTGATTTTGTACGATAGACGTACAAAAGTATCAAAGGGTTAACATCACATAAAGCCTTTGAAATAAAATTGCTCATATTCTGATCTGATCTTGAAACCAATGCAGTTTACTTATATGGACCTATTTGTTTTATCAATTTTATTAAAGCGAGGACAATATTGTATAGATATTTGAATGTGGGGAAGTACAATGTATTATTGTTGAGGAATTGATCGTTTTTAGCTCGAATTGTTATCAATCGAACCCTTACTGGTTGTCATGGGTGAAAACAAAAGCTGGTCTTCAAAAGCCGTTTCAGGATATTCACCCTGTTTGTGAGAGAGTTTCAAAAATGCAATGTTTGTTTGCGAAAAAATCACTTATGATGAATATTGCTGAAGCTCGTAAATTGATTCATCTCTTCAACAACACACACACAACTCATCACATGTGAAGTAACTGCAGAATTTATTGTTCCAATAACTGGTATTTATAAAACGTAATGATCAAATTACACTTTGCCCAATCTGATCCTATTGCCTGAGATTCCACGAGGCTGTCCATTGTATTCGGAGTTAACACAGTCTTTAAAAGCAGACCCCATGACATAAATAAAACACTTATTTGCACGTTTGGGGTAAAGAGTCACCAAATGCCGTAACATACAGAGGGACATAGGAACCGGGGGATACACGGGGCACGTGTCTCTCCAACCTTTTCCAGAAATAGTTGAGAGAGAGAGAGAGAGAGAGAGAGAGAGAGAGAGAGAAGAGAGAGAGAGGGGGACGAAAGGGAGACAGAGGCAGAGAGAGACAGAGTTAGACAGAGACTGAGAGACCGAGAGAGAGAGAGAGAGAGAGACCGAGAGAGAGAGAGAGAGAGAGAGAGAGACCGAGAGACAGACAGGCAGGGGTGGGGTGGGGTGGGGGGGGGGGGGCAGATTGTGCCAACATTATTTTTACCAATATATTTTTACACCATAAAACTACCGCCAAAGAATCGGGATTGAGGAGGCATCGCTTGCGACTCAAATGCAGTTACCTGAAACTTGTATTTCTCTCTGGTGTTTCCTTTATTATTGTCTTATTTGGTATTAACAGGAATGGGGTACACAAACTCTTTACTCTGAAGATGTGACCGAAGATTTTCTCGTATGATTTGACTTTTCCACAGCCTTTAGCCCTCTGCACTCTGATATTTCCCATAATGCAGTTTGATATTTAACCAAATATACCTTGTTTGACAGAGTTCAGTGAGCTCTGTCAAACAAAATATAATTGGTTAAATTCACAGTTAAACAAGAGAAAAACAGTGATTGGAAAAAAATCTGTTGCTCTACCGGAGTACTAGGGTGTGAAGTTGAGAAGAGTGCGCATGTTTGGCTCCATATTTAACACATTTCCCCACCAGGTGGAAGCATTGTTTCGGCCCAGTGGGTAAATTTCTAAAATAAGGAGCCAAAAAGATGCATTTTTCTCAACGTACAGGTACGTTAATTCCAAACATAGTTTTGTGTACTATAGTCCAATAATGCCACTTAGGCAAATGGGCCACAGCATAATTCGGTGGTTTCTGGGGTTGTTTTGTGAGTAGTTCTTCAAAAAACAGCCTACAAGCTGTCATCTCTTAAGCCTCTCCATTACGAATTGACTGCAGCTAGCCGTATAGTTTGAAAATCAAAGTTTTCGACATTATTTCTTTTTTCTCTCTTCCAAACCAGAGTTTATGCATATGATTCCAAGTTGCAACGATGTATATTAGCTCATTAAAGTGGTTATTTATTGAAATATATGCAACTGGAACGCGCAAGAATATCTGTATATCTTTGCGAGTAAAGGGGCACTACATTGGATCAATGGTCTTCTGTGTGCAAACTCCACGAAAAGTGGTCGAACAAACAACCGATAAACTGTGTCGAATTCCGAACAGAATTAGACTGGTGGCCTAAGAGCTTGATCAATATTTCCTCTAATTTAAGACAGTCCCCACTGACCATTTCACAGCTGAGGTATACGTTTTCGAAATCGAAACTGACCCGAAAACAATAGCTTATGTCTCTTACTATAGCCCACCCTCTAGACGGATACATGTATCAACGTCAAGGCCTTTGAATCCTTCGCCTCGTAATACAAACACTGTATGTTCATGGCGGATTTCAATGTTAAACACCAGGAACTTGGATGTCAGAAAGCCAACCACACCGGAAACAGCTTATTCAACATCATTAAAGAATTTATTCTCTGCGCTGTGAAAAACGACACATCCATACATAACCCAGCTCTCGGAAGGTCCTCTCTTTGTGCGCGCGATATCATCGACTTGAGCATAACGCGTAAATCGCTAATTAATTCAATGCAATCCTTATGTGTGAGCGATTTCAACCTCGGAGTGATCACTCACGTCATCCGCTTAGCCAAAACCAGAGCCAGGAGGCACCCCATCTTGAATCTTGAGAGCCCTTCAAATTAATAAGGGAAATCGATCCAAACGCAGACGAACGCGCGGTTACATACCTCAACCTCTGTGAATTTTTAAACTTGACCCCGGAAGACATCTACCCCAAGCAGGAAGTATGGACTTGGGTAAACAAACTCTGTAAGGAAACTCTACTGCTCATCAAACAAAAACACCGAACCTTCCATCTATCTGACCCAAACATTGTTTACTGTTTATTGGAGTTTCAGTCCTGTCATTTTCAAATGAGAGGAGAGCAACGGTGGTCCGCCTCAAATGAACTAGGGAGGGTCATTTCTGATCCAGCTTAATTTGACACAAGAAGAGCCACTGGGGTCTGTTCTTGAGATTAGTAATTTTACCATATCTTTCCATCTTATTGTTTGGATCGTGCATATAGTATCTAATATTATACCCCACGTGACGTCCTTGCATTCTGATTGGCTGAAAGGTGATACCTTATTTCGTGTAGTTGTCCAGCACAGAGCTGAAGGGTCACTACATGCGGGCACTATATATTTTCTATTTTTAGCACGGGTACTATATGCATTTTCTGGTTATAAACGTACAAACAACGATTTATCCAAAATGGTGGCAGAAAATCCCGGCCACCAATTAGACAATTCGATTTACATAAAAAAATATACACTTAGTTTTTTTTAGTGTCGCAAGAATTGCCGTAAAGTTTTCCGAGGTGATACGTTCCGATAAACAGAGATTATTACCATAATGTGGATATACAAAATATGTATCCGAGTCGAGCTCCGGGTTCTAAGGGCAGATCACGACGAGTCGAAGACGAGTCGTGATCTCCCCTTAGAACCCGGAGTGAGACATTGGCAGAGGCGAGGAATAGTATCATTGTTTCGAACAATTATCAAAATCCACACATTATTCTCATTTCTCCTTTATTGTTTAAAATAAAAACATCATTACATGTTTACAATTTGGATTGTAGATTATTTGGTTAATTTGCATTTTCGTGTTGTTCGATATACTATAAGGACTAGTGCATGGCTTGGAGTTGACTACGCCCATATAGTGCCCAGTGTGGTGGTGTAGTTCCCTCCGATTCGCGTCGGGAACTACACCACCTCACTGGGCACTATATGGGTGTAGTCAACTCCAAGCCATGCACTATTCCTTAAATATAGGCTTGAAAAAATGTAATAATTTATTGTGAAACATGTCAGGATTTCAACCAGAATTATTTATGTAGTCAGACAATTATAGTCAGCATTCGATAAGTAATCAAAATGGCTACCAGCTAGCCTCCGTGAGACTCCTACACCTGGCCTCCGGTTAAGCGTAAGGGCCTCACAAAGACTACCTACCGGTAAGCTTTTCCGAAGTGTGCGATCACATTAAGATGGGCGATACCGATCACCGTTACTGAACAAAGTTCACTTTTGTGACTCTCCTTGTATATCGTAAGGAGGGCGTTTACCACCCTCGCAAGTTTTAGTTTAGGAGAGCCATTGAGAGTGAGAGCGGTCACCTCCCTAAAATGAGAGGCATGGAGTTTAACCACACTTTCATCAGCCGCCAAGGTCATACCGCGTCGGATAGTTTTACTCGTGGCGGAATGCAGAAAGTACCACAGAGCAACGGCGAGTTACTGTCGGACTCTTACTGACCTGACACGATTGGGGTTAGTATCGGTTGAGGCAATTGTACCGTCGTCGTGCCCTACGCCTAAGTATACAACGCCACCGTTATCCCACATAGGCAATAAGGATGAAGTTGTCTTACTCAAGGAGACAATGCAGATGACGTGGGTCAGCATCGAACCAAGCCTGAAAATAAGCAATCTGTCATTTGCAGAATGAGGTTTCCAGAGGGAGAATTTGCTGATGCTATCCCATACAGTGTACCAATTTATCCTCTGAGAACCTCTTTCTGTTTAGGACTGAGACCTTGATTCAAATTGAGGTTCACAGAAGGTAAATGTAGTGATGCTACCCTGTTGTGCAGGGTAGCATCACCAAATTCACCCTCTGGAGACCTCATCCTGCAGGTGACAGTCTGCTTATTTCCTGGCTTGCATCGAACCATCTACCTTTCAATCTAAGTCCAATGCCCTAACCAATGAGCCACCGCGATCCCAAAAAGAATAGAATCGAATACATAAAAAAGATTTAACAAGCATTACAAACGAAAAGCGCGAATAATAGGACAGTTCCGGGACTCTTTCAAAAGCCTCACTGTCCAAAGGCGCCCCAGAATCAACTCTAACCCACTACTTGACGACGATGAGCCTTTGCCTTCAGCGATAAAACCAAGGCCGACGAATTTGCCGAACTCCTGAAGAACATCTACCATCTTTTGTTAATTCCCCCAGAAAGAGATTGGCGAATTTGGTTCAGATAATGAGGAACTATCCCATAAACCCAACTCCAACCTCTCTCGGGGAGAAGACGGTGACGGCCACGACCTGTTCGGCTCGATAATGAACAATTAATTAACCATTTGAACACTAGCAGCCGTTTTTTCCGACCAGGAACATGATACGTCATAACGTCATTAAATAGGATGGCTGTTCAGTAAATGTGTGGGGAAGACCAATCAATATTTTCAACGTGCAGCCTCGAGGCTGCACGTTGAAAATATTCATTGGTCTACCCCAAATAATGAATATGGACTCTTCTAATTGCTGCCATTGAACTGGCATGGAAGATACCACTAGAGTTGAAAGGGTTAAATCATAAATATTATCAAAAAGTGTAAATCATGCTCCTTCCCCGAAGAAGATGAAGTCGTTTACAAAATCCCCAAACAATGCCTCGACTCCTTCATCTGTTAACTTAATGAAATTGCAAAACATGTCTCTTCTCTGGTTTCTTTTCAAAATACTGGAAGACAGCCACGGGAGTGTTATGTTCCTCAAGCCAGATAAGGACCCTAGCAACCCTCTAACCACTGAGCCACCACGCTATCCAATGGCGATTATCCCTTTAAACATTGTAACTGTGAAACGGTCACCATGCAACGGTCAGCACCATTCACACAACTGCCATTCAAATTTTATTATTCTTGAATTTTTTGTCTCAAAAACATTGATTTTGACTCCTCATTGGAACGATCACGCTGAGCTCGCTCCAATGAGGAACCATAAGCTTTGTTTTCGTGTCAAAAATTAAACTTATTTTTTAATTTCACATTGAAATATAGTTCCATTAGACCACACAAAATAAATTAAATGATTCTCGGGAAATTTGTTTTTCAAATCAGTTAGAGAGGGAGGGTTTTATTTTTAATTTTTACTTTTCTTTTGCAAAAAGGAGCAAACATGGAGAAGATTTTGGCTGTCTTTTTACACACAGAAATATAGAAAGTACATATTTATACAAATAAATTCATTTTTAATTTGAAAAATATAACATTCCTGTAAAAACAAGCTATAAGTATTGCAATTCAAAGAGGTTTCATATTCTTTCGATGCTCTTCATATTATCTTTGAAGTAAAAGTATTTAATCTGTGGGCATTTGCCTATAGGCACTCTCCCATAAATTGTAACAAGGCTAAAATATTGAATATGCAACTAAATAAATATGCATCAATCAAAAAATGTAATAAGTTTCGGGTCTCCCTGAGTTTGTACCAATATTGGAAGGCACTGAAAGACAATAAAAATGTCCAATGATGGGGTTAAAATTCAATGAGAGGATCAAAAGACTTTTTTAGCGTTAGTGGTGCAATTTCTGCCATGGACAACACAGAAGTACGGGTGTTCAATTATTCTATATATTTCAGGGAATACCATTGTTAATATTTATGCATACATCATTGACCCGGGGAGAACGGTGGCTAAGTGGTTAGAGCATTGGACTTTAAACCGGGGGTCGACGTTTCGATCGTGGACAGTGGCAACTGTGTTGTGTCCATCAGCAAGATTCTTCATCCCGATTGCCTATGTGAGGACACAGTGACGCTGTGTACTAAGGCGTACTGCACATCGATGGTGCACTTGCCTTCAATCGTGAAGAATCTGATACTTTCTCACGGGTGCTCGGTGGTTCTTTCTAGGAACTCCAGCTTCCTCCATTCATTAAACGGTCCGACTCGATGTGACCCTGGCTGTTGAAAGTGTCATTAAACCCCAATAAACAAACAAATAAACCATTACGCTATTGTATTTTTACGAACTTATAAAAATAATCGCGCTGTCTACATATTCATGTTGTTGCACAGGGTTGAACCAAGCTTTAAATATTCCAAAAGTGTTGTGGCTGTATTTACACCGTTCCTTTCAGCCAAGCAAATTTCTATATTTCGTTCTATCAGGAAATAATATATGCTTTTTATTATATGCTAGCCTGTGTATTACTCTCAAATTATATAAAAGATACTTCTGGATATCCATCGACTTGATGGATAACAGGGAATATCCCTAAGTAGCTTCCTAAATGAAGTCACACTTCGGCTATTACTTTGCCTTCGATACTGTTACAAGCGAATCAGTGTCGGCTTTACCAGCTGCACCAGAAGGTCATGCTATTCTAAGCTGTTCTGGTGATTCTATGAAAGAAAAATTAACCCTTTACCCAACGCAGACGATACCAAAATTTATTATTATAAATATCTTTTTTTTTTTAATTTTTCAAAAAATTTCAACAAAACCTTATCATGGGACCCCTCGTTGGAACGAGCTCGACGAGCTCGTTCCAACGAGGGGTCACATGATATGGTTTTGTTGAAATTTTTTGAAAAATAATATTTTTTCAACTGCTGAATTTGGATATTACGCGGGCGGATGCGGGCGATTCGTTTGGGTAAAGGGTTAAATGTACAATAATAAAATAATAATAAATGAAATAGTTAAATGTATAGAAAGTGACTCAGAGAGTGATATTGAGCCTTGAACTGCGTAACTTTTCCAAAAAATCTTGTTAATCGATTCGCCCAAGAAGTTTTTGTTTTGGATGAAAAAAACGTGAGTTACTTGCAAACCTTATTAATTTATGTATTTCACCATAGATTTTTCTCTGTTTTGTTCCCACATAATATTATATATTGCGATATAATATTATGTAGGAACAAAATAGAGAAAAACATCTAATATGAAGATAAAAAAAGTTAACAGTTGATGGTTTGGGTCTCTGAAGCTGCGCAGACAATACCATGTCAAATGTGATCGCGTCTGCTTTGATGTAGGTTGTGAAAGCCTAGAAAAATTGGGAGCAGACCTAGGGTTAAATAGGGATGATCAGCCGATTGGTTTAATATATTTTGGCTTTGAAACCATTAATTAAAATTTTGATTTGCCCACTTTAGAAAAGATTAATAAGTTTGTTTGTAATTTTGTGCCGGTGTAAAAGGAATGGAAGTCCGTAGGAAAATTAGTCCCTCTGGACTATTATTCCGCGGAATTATAGTCCTAGGTCTAACATTTCTAGGAATAGTAGTCCGGCGGACTACTATTCCTAGAAATGTTAGACCTAGGACTATAATTCTGCGGAATAATAGTCCAGAGGGACTAACGTTCCTACGGACTTCCATTCCTTTTACACCGGAATGTGTGAGGATCTCTCAAAAACACGAGGCATGAAAAAAAAGTGTTAAGGTCATTCAGTTCAAGACCATACGGGTCGTTCTATTTGCAGTAAGTTCCTGGACTGCAGTTAATTCCTGAATTGCAGTAAGTTACTTTGCGGAAGGTTATATCTAAAATACATTTGTGCAGTATTTTAGTTTTTGTTGAAATATTTTCATTTCCTGTATTTATCCTTTTTGCTTGGTGAGGCGGTCATCCAAAGGTGCCTCTATTTACCCAATACTACCCATTACATAAGCCGTTGGATTGAAATCGGAACCGGAACGGGAGGGGAGGGGGCGCTGATACAAATTTTAGTAGTGTAGGGCGGCATGCTGCCCTACGGGAATGTACTATAGATTGGAAAATTAAAATTATACAATAGAATTGAACTGCGTGGAGTCAGTGAGGATTGCCTCGTTACTCATCGAGAACTTTAGGATTGAGTCTGTGAGGACTGCCTCCCAACTCTGCGTTTGGAGAGTGATCTACGAAGAAACCCACCCCTCACCCCATCAATAGCAACAATCGCACAACAGTCACAATATACAATGGTGGATTTCTATCTCTCTCTAATAAAACTATGGAGGAGTGGTGTCAGTGCGGATTGTCTCGCTACTCATTAGAAACTCTAGGATTGAGTCTGTGGGGGACTGTCTCACAACTGTGCGTGTGGACAAAGAAACTACCCCACTCCTCGCCCAATCAATAACAACAATCACACAACAGTCACAATTTACAACAGCGGATTTCTATCTCTCTCTACAGTTGTGAAAATTCGAAATTTAAACTGAAACTGAAACTTAATGGGGGACCACATATGTTTTCCAGTTTATTTTTTTCAAAAGATGATGTACTTTGTGGATGTACAGATAATTATTTTTCAAGACAACTTGGTGTGTTGTACAAGGAGTGAAAGGTTAGCTACGTTAGCACTGTTGTCAATGGGATTTTTTTATGCTTTCATAATTTTGATGCGTGAAAAATTCACGGCAGATAACTCGAAATTCTGGCTCTAACTGTAGAAGTACTTATAGGTCAATCTGTCCGCTGTTTTATATAGACTTATTCAAATTTCGAAAAAGGGAAGTCAATTTATAACGCCTTGAGCACGGGTGAGCCACGTCGGAGAAGTAGCTGTATACTTTGCGGACCGGTATTATCGGCGATAACCCACGGACATCCACTACCACACTTAGCGGATGTCTGTGGGTTATCGTGGATAATACCGCAATCTCTGGTATCGGTGCGTGTCAAAAATATTCAATTTAAAAACAATAGGAGGGGCACACGCCGGTGCTCCTCTCTGGATCTGCCCATGACAACCTCTTGTATTCGTCATGGCGCATTTCCAAAAAGTGGCTGACAACATTCTCTGCAAACATTTTCTCAGGGCCTGTAAACTATTGTTTGCATTTCATTTGACTTTGAAGGGGGTCTTTACAAAAACGCGTTTTTTTTTTTTTTTGTTTTGTATTTTTCAGTTTCTTGTTCCTCCTAACGATGAATATCAGGGAATTTCTCGCCAGTCTAAAATGGTTCTGTTTAACTCTTGTAAGTATTGCCAACTGATCCCAGAATCTAGCACCATATGTAGCTCGAATATGGAATCTTTTTTTGTGAACACAAGACATCCGCAGAGTTTGGCTGTCGATATTTATTATTTCGCACTCATGATTCCAAGTTGCCAATCATTTGCATCAAAATCTGTTGACTCCATAACGGGCACTTTAGCAGCAGAAATCGTCATTGTGTGTCGGAAACTTAGGCTATGAAAGTTTTAGGCTTTTTCTTCCACGATCCTGATGTTGTGGCTACGAAATTTATTTATTTATTTATTTATTTATTTATTTATTTATTTATTAGTGTTTAAAGTCACATATATATGTACAATGGCTAATCATGATCACAACAGTTTTACGGGTGGAGGAAGCCGGAGTACTCCGGAGAGAACCAGCGAGCAACGGCGAGCAACTGTCTGCTCCCCAACATACTAACTCCACACATTGAGGGGTGGCATTGGTTGAAGACAGGTGCACCATCGACGTGCAGTACGCCTTAGTACACAATACCACCGTGCCCTCACGTGGGCAATGGGAGTGAAGTGTGTGGCTACGAAAGGCAACGCAACTCTGTTATCAGAGATTATTATACGCTAAACGATAGATTATCAAAGAAATTGCGGAAAGATAGAAATCGTATCCCCCACTGTGAAGATATAGAAATTTTCACTTTCACGGTATCAATCAAAATGGCGACTTTCAAAGCATCACTTGAAGGTGAATACGAGTCAAATTATCACTGGAAATGATCAATTTGTTTTAAAAAGGTATAATGAAAAGTAAATCGAGTGTTTTTGAGTGGATACCGATCATTTCCAGCAATAATTCAACACGTACTCACCTTGAATTGATGCATAAAACCCACTAGTTCAAACATGGCCTGAAAGTCCGTAATATAAGTTTTTGGTTTGGTGCGTCCTTTCAAAGGACGCACCAAACCAAAAACGTATATTACGGACTTTCAGGCCATGTTTGGACTAGAAACCCGCCAACTGAATCAGATTGCAAGACGCTATCTGTTCCGAATATCAATCAAATCACTTCCGCGTTTCAATCATTCAATGCGCTGTTTACTTTCAGGCATCAGTTCAAGGTTGAGACGAGTGGAATTACCAGATTCTTATAAAAAGCATATAATAAACAGAAAATCTAATGTTCTTGAACCCTTTACCTAACACGAAAAGCAGACGACACTTGCGAAAAAAATTCTTGAATAACTAATTTTTTTCATTTTTTGTCTCAAAAACATAGGTTATGACCCCTCGTTGGAACGAGCTCGACGAGATCGTTCCAACGAGGGTCATAACCTATGTTTTTGAGACAAAAATGAAAATATTTTGAAAATTAATTGGCGATTTTTGAGAATAGCGCTGGCCGTTTTGGCCGTACGTTGGGTAAAGGGTTAAACGCGAGCGAAAATAACCATTTGTCTCGGTCACAAGTGAGATAATTTACGGTATCCACTCAAAAACACCAGATACCCTCTATTTATAGCACTCAAGAAACAGTTGGGTTAAAAATCAACCCAAATCTCTGGGTTGAGTGAATTTGAACCCAGCTGGGTTCATATTCACCCAACCTAGTTGATTTTGGTTGATTTTTAACCCAACTGATTTTAGAGAGAAGCACGTTTGTGAAAGTTTGCCAAATTTGTACAAGCAGTGATTGGCTAAGAGCCTACCAATTGTCAACTATTTATTTATTATTTATTTATTGGTGTTTAAGGTCACATATTTCTGCACAATGGCTAATCATGACCAGGACAGTTTTACGGGTGGAGGAAGCCGGAGTACCCGGAGAGAACCACCGACCAACGGCGAGCAACTGTCAGCTCCCCAACATACTAACTCCACACAAGCAGGGTTAGCATTGGTTGAAGACAGGTGCACCATCGACGTGCAGTACGCCTTAGTGAACAGCGTCACCGTGCCCCCACATGGGCAATGGGGGTGAAGTGTCTTGCCCAAGGACACAACGCGGTTTTCGCAGGTGGGATTCGAACTGAGGACCTCTCGGTTTGCAGCCTGCACCTCTACCTACTGAGCCACCGCCCCACCCCCTACCCCCCCCCCCCCCCCCCCCCCACCAATTGTCAACATGGTAAACATAAATCATTATTGTTGGAACTTGAATTTTTAATGGAATTAGGTTTTATTAGGATATATATTTTGAATGATAGTGTGTGTACCAATAGTTTTGCAAAACTAAGGGATAACACAACTTATGAATCTGAGTACTATATCGTTGAATATTCATTCTATTAGTACAACTAAGGGAAGGGTCTTCTTATTTGTTCCTTAGGAGATGTGCTATAAAAAACACGCCCACAAATAAAATTATTTGTTCGAAAAAAAATGTGATCAATCCCAACTAAATTATTTTTAACCATGTACTTAAAATTTTGAGAACGAATGCTTCCAAATTTTTCCAAGTAGTTTCAAGGGGTTCGCTGTCCAAACCGTTGCTTGTGACTCCCCGTGTGAACGAGAGTCATAAGATGTGCTTTGGGGAGAAAAGTGACATATATTTAATGCTCTTTTTGTGCATAGCGGCGGTGTGAGTTTTTGAAGAGTTGTTGGGTGAAGGGTTGACAACGTTTTTTAAGTGATTTGATCAATAGTGTCCATAATAGTAATTGCTATGTCTTCAGAATTCTTGGGAGTGTAGTGTGTACCCATTAATCGTTAAGGGAACTTTTTTGTTCGCTATTTAGTAGATTAAGGTGCCCAAGAAACAAACAAAAAATACGTATTCCTATGGTTGGACAGCAAACAAATATAAAGAGGGGCAATCCCACTTGTTCAGTTCATCGTTGAGCTCCGCTCCTATCCAGAAGTTTATCCAACAGTCTGAGACAGTTATGGTAAGTAACCAGGGGTTATTTTGGGTGTTTACATGGGCCGAATATGGGGCCCATTCCCAATGGCATTTTGGACGGATTTTTCCCAATCTCAGTCCTCATTCAAATAAAAATTTAATTCTTGAAGGTCTAATTTTGACTTTCACCACTTTTACTGCAATAAAAATAGGTGCCGCAGCAGGGTGTTTTTAGATACGTTTGTATGTTACATCCGGGGAACCTTGTCAGTTGTTTCTAGACAAGTCTTGGCTGACAAGACTTGCCTAGACACAACTGCAAGGCCACAGAAAGTAGACCATCACATAAATATCTTCATCATTAATAGCATAAGAACAAATTATTTGATAGAGATTACAGAGACTGATTATTTCATTCGCCTATTTCTTATAAAATGTGTCACATTTACTATACATGTAGTAGCTTCTGTATTAATGTTCTCAGTTCAATATGAAGGTAACAATTTATATTCTTTGTGTGTTGCTTCTCCCAAACAAATTCCCAATTGGAGCCTTCATGGCGTGAATTTTCCCACTTGCGTGGGCCCTTTTCCCAAAGAGGCCAGAAGAATCCCTGGTAACCATGCCTTTCTGTGAAAGGCGGGCGATTACCCGCTCGTACCGTGTCCACCACTCTTTCTTGGAGAGCTTCACAATACGCGCCTGAAACCGAATGCAGTTCACAAAATAGCTATAAAGACATTGAATTCCATATCGTAACAAAAACCTAGTCTGACCCTAAAACACTTGCTGAGTGGAGTTACCACCCACCTCAAAACTCACATTAGCTAATGGTCTGGTTCCTTTTCAGACCATTAAACTCATACTTGAAGCCTTCACCCAACGTAACGGCAAAAAACGGCCAGCGTTTTTCGCAAAAATCACCATTTAATTTTCATTATTTTTTCATGTTTTGTCTCAAAAACATAGCGTATGATTCTTCATTGGAACTGGCCCGTTGACCTCGTTCCAGTGAGAGGGCATAAGCTATGTTTTTGAGGCAAACAAATGAAAAAATGAGTATTCAAGAATTTTGTTTGATGTCGTGCCAGCCTTTCGTGTTGTAAAGGGTTAAAAGTAATACTGCACGATCATCCACTAAATTATGGACGCAGGTGTACGCAGTTCTATTCTTGAGCTTAACCCTTTGCCTAACCTGAAAAGCAGACGACACTTGCAAAAAGAATTCTTGAATAACTAATTTTTTTCATTTTTTGTCTCAAAAACATAGGTTATGACCCCCCGTTGGAACGAGCTCGACGAGCTCGTTCCAACGAGTGGTCATAACCTATGTTTTTGAGACAAAAAATGAAAAAAATAATGAAAATTAATTGACGATTTTTGAGAATAGCGCTGGCCGGTTTTGGCCGTTACGTTAGGTAAAGGGTTAACGTGAACCCTGGCCTCCAGTTATCAAATTAAAACGCTTTCACTGATATAATTTAAGGACTTTTGAACTGTTGTTTCAACAAAATTCTATTTTGGAATGCCTCAAAATATCTAATTCAGCTCTCAACCCACCCTCACCTTTCGTAAGGAATTAGACGCTGGTCAACAGTTGTGACCTGGAACCAGTCTAGCCTTTAAATAGTTCATTGTCTATGTTAAGGTTCCGCTCCACAATTTTCCAGGCATTTCCAAATATGACATGCCAAACTCTCTCTTCAAATGCAAATATTCTGTAGCTTAGTTATCTAACTCATAACATGTATTACATTTTCCAAATCCACAAAAAACATATAACACTATCTGACTAAGTAGAAATAAACAATCTGAATGTGGGTGGAATAATTTGTTGTCAAAGGCCAGACTTTAACCTGAAAAATTGCATGAAAAAATGCCGAAACCAGTCATTTTCAGCCACCTAGCAGCCTCAAAAGCAGAATTTTCTCACCAACCCTACCTACCCACCCCCGGAACAGAGCATCCCCTGTTTCTAAAGTGCAAAAATATTTTTATATGTTTCCGTCTCATTTTTTAGTTACCTGCCTGGTAACAAACACGTGTAAAAATTACATTTTAAAAAATAGCCAATTTTTCGAAGCCACTGTTTCCCATAATTCATCTGGTAATTTACCCCTATGTATCAGAATCCAACTTTGGGACCAAAACTTCAAATCCTCTTGTCCAACAAAAAGCCTAATGTAATCACTTTTCTGATACTAAAAATATATCTCAATTTTACATGGCCTTAGTTTCAACATATGCCCTATGTTTAGAATTTCACTGTGCAATAGTGCGCAACTGTGGAGCGGAACCTAAGATCCACTCGTCTCAAATGTTTCAGTTGGTCGAATAAAGCGGGTCTATGGTTCGTTTTCCGCCCAACTGAAATATTCCTGACTGTTGAATCTAATAACAACCATAAACATTCATTTTCTCCTGAATCAACGCAAGAAATGTTGTTTTTTTTTTAATCCACACTTCATTTACCTGAACTTTAATGATATAACAAATTTATAATAGCTCTACTATTAGATAAGTTCGTAAACAAAATATTTATGAATAAAGGGTGATTACTCCGTTTACTTCCACATATCTTGCTGATTTCAAGGCAAAATTAATACTCATTCATTTAAATATCTAGCCTATAACTGGAGCACTAATGTCTGTGAATGGACATCACATTAAACCTTTGAACCCGAGAGGCCGCTTTTTCGACCTAGGAACATGATACGTCATCATTTCGTTACATGGTATGGCTGCAAAGTGAATGTGAGGGTAGACCAATAAATATTTTCAACGTGCAGCTGCAAGGCTATATGTTGAAAATATTATTTGGTCTATCCCTATATAGTGAATATGGACTCTTTCAATTACCGAAATTGAAGTGACATGGGAGATACCATCAGTGTTCAAAGGTTAAATCAACGGCAGTTTGTGTGCAAACTCTCTGAGGTCGAAAAGTGACAAATAGTCCATAACAGCCAGGAACGTAGTTAGAGTGTATTTTATGGAGGTGAGGGTAATCAGGTAGATTTCTAACCGCGGTTGGGGTCTCAGAACGACATGCCATAGGCATGTCTTGAGGTCCGCAGGTCCGTGTTGGGGCAGACTTCGAGTGGGGGTATCTCCCTCTGAATTTTTGAACCCTTGAAATGAATGCTGGGGCCTCCCTCTGGCTTAAATCTAGTCGTTTTATCCACCAGATAAATGCATTTCCCCGAGTAGGTCCATGAATTTTCCCTTACATTGACCAGGCTACACAAGGACTATAGACTGTCAGCTATTCAGCCAATAATACCTACTCCTTCCAACTGACTGCCAGTCAGTTGGATGGAGTAGATATTGGCTTAATAGCTGTCAGTTTATAGTCCCTATGGTAGCCTGGCCATTGTTAGGAAAACGGAACAATGAATCCAAAAAACCGGATCGGTTACAGATTCTAGTCGGAATTTCGGAAAATGTCAGCTGAATGGAAAAGTCGAGGAATTTGATCGGTAACTGCAACCGGTCGCTGAGCAGTCGGAAAAACTGTGATCAGAGGTTTAAAATTCAAACTGACTGGTCGGAAAAGGCTTAAAAGTTGAAAACATGAAGCAAATTGATTTCTTTACTGAAATTTCCAACAATTGGAATTTATACCTTCGAATTTTCAACTTTTGAACATTTTGATGGCTATTGGGGGAGCCCCCCCCCCCCCCCCCCCCCCTCCTGTCGCTTTGTGCCTGATAGTAGCATCGGGTTCTTTTTTACGGAATTAGAATAGAATGGTGGCCAGAGCGCTAAATGCAAATCATTGCTTTCTACAACGTATAATTCAAGTTTGCAGGAGGCGAAGTTTGTTTCTCACCTTTTAGGCATCTTTTATTGTTTTTTGAATCAAATGATAAATATAATGTTCAACTTGCTCTCAGTTTATAGTGAGATTCACGAAAGTCATCCAGTACATTAGGTCTGGACCAGGCGCGTAGCCAGGATATCAAAGTTAGGGAGGGGGGGGGGGGGCAAGAGGAATATCTAGGGGGAGGGGGCTAGTTCAGCAATCTGAACGTAGGCCTATGTGTATATAGCGGCTACCCCCTATGAAGTTGATTGAAGAAAAAATAAAACATTGTGAAAGTATCTGTAACTGAATGGTCTGCAAAGAATTATTACCAATTGAAAAGTTGATGGACGGCGAAAAATGGTTAGGCCCTACAGCGAAAAAAAGAGTAGGTCTACAGCGAGGGAGAGAGAGGACCAATGCAGTTGTTAAGAGCATGTGCCAACATATAGGCTAGGCCTACACACCGGGAGATTGGATTGGAGTACGAATTGACCCGACTTGAAAAAAAAAATGACTACGAATTGACTCAGCTTTTTCAGTTCGGGTCAATTCGTACTCAAAAAATGGTTACGAATTGACTCAGTTTGACTGAGTACGAATTGATTTTGTCACGAATTGACCCGCTCCCATATTTCATTATTTGTTACTTTTTATCATTTTTATTGGAAAAAAAATCGCGGCTAACTGTCTCTTTTAAAAATTTTATGTTCCGGCGAATTGTCTTTTCCGGCGAAATGTACTTTCGGCAAAAAGTCCAGTATTCAGTAGTAGGGCCAACACAGTGCCACGGTGCCCCACAGTTGCCAATCTGGATTAAGTGCCAAGGACACAGCATTGTCACCGCTGGTCAAGATCGAACCGAGTTCAGCTACCTGGACGCAGTGGCTACCCCTCAAGATCTTAAGGCCTGCCCAATACCAGTCAAGGCACTTGCATATAAATCTCTGGTTCGTCCAACACTTGAATACGCCTGCTCAGTATGGGACCCTCATCTGCAAAAGGACATAAATAACATTGAAATGATCCAACGCCGGGCTGCCCGCTATGTCTTCAACAGCTTCTATAACACCTCTAGTATGAGTGATATGCTCATCTCTTTGAATTGGCCAGACCTGCGTGAGAGAAGAAAAAATGCCCGACTGGCAATGCTCTATAAAATACATCACCAAATGGCAGCTATTAGCAAGGAAAGTAAACTCATTCCCCCCTATAAGGCACTCAAGACTCAGCCACCCCCTCTCATATCAAATTCCATTATGTAAAACCACACAAAGGAAAGAGTCCTTTTTCCCCAAGACAATGTCTGAATGGAACAAGTTACGGTTGTCACTAAAAAGTGTACTCCGACCCCGACCCCGACTCTGAAATTACCGACTACAAAAATATTTCTTTTTATAACTCTTTTATTAATGGATCAATTACACTGAAATTCAACATAAATGTACAGAATTGTGTGTAGTATACATAAAATCATATAAATGTTACAAAAAAATTATGATTTTCATTAAATTTACTTTTATTGAGTTTTGACTCACTAAAAAGTGTACTCGGCGATTTCAACGAAATTTCATTCTCTCCTTCATATAATACATTCTTCCAGCTAATTTGTTGCAGTATTAAGAATATATTCGTATTTTACGATGTCTAATGCAAGATTTATAATTAATTTGGAAATTAATCGTGCTTAAAATGGAAATTTACTCGAAAGAGATTCGCCGACTCCGGCTTCATTTGAGGTTGCATGTAAAATTCAAACTTGCAATTGGCGGATCAATAGTCAGAGGTTTTCCCGGACTGTGGTAACTGACGCAGTTAACATGCACGAGAAGGCGTTGAAAGTGATTTTTTCATAGGTAGTTTGTTGGACCCTTCTTTTTCTCAGTGAAATTTATGTCCAAGAAAGCCTATCACATTTGCCTTAGAGTTGGCGTGTGTTGCTTGTAGACTTCCTGATCTTTTTAATGACATGGTGGAGTGTAGCAACACCACTTGTCGTCGCTGGTATCATATACAGTGTGCTAATATTTCCAGTTCAATCACTGATAGCATTAATTTCAAGTGTGAACGGTGTTAAATTGTACCACCTACATCATGTATATTAAATTACTTTGTAACTTAGTGTGGAGATTGTGAGACAACATACTTTTCTAAAATTGACTTCTAACACCCACACCAAGAGAAGTTGGACACCACTTTTGTAATATAATTCCCGATTCTATATGCCTTCCGAGATATATAGCATTGGAAATTGTATTACGACCTTTGGGTTCAAATTCTTATTGAAAAATTACCTCCCGTGCTACTAACAGAAACTAGACCCCTTCTCCATAATATAATTCCCGATGTTATTTGCCTCAGAGTCCAACTTCTTATCGAAAAAAATACTTCTACTGACAGGTGCTATAGACTCTATTGTTATAATTCCCGATGCTATATGCCTTCAGAGATATATAGCACTAGAAATTATTTTACAGCCTTAGGGTCCAACGTCTTATCGAAAAAAGTACGCCCTTCTCTGCAACTGACAGGTGTTAAGATTGATTGTGGTAAAACAATTTTCTTATCCGCGTCACTTACCACAATCCGGGAAAACTCCTGACTATTGATCCGCCAATTGCAAGTTTGAATTTTACATGCAACCTCAAATGAAGCCGGAGTCGGCGATTCTCTTTCGAGTAAATTTCCATTTTAAGCACGATTAATTTCCAAATTAATTATAAATCTTGCATTAGACATCGTAAAATACGAATATATTCTTAATACTGCAACAAATTAGCTGGAAGAATGTATTATATGAATGAGAGAATGAAATTTCGTTGAAATCACCGAGTACACTTTTTAGTGAGTCAAAACTCAATAAAAGTAAATTTAATGAAAATCATAATTGTTTTGTAACATTTATATGATTTTATGTATATTACACATAATTCTGTACATTTATGTTGAATTTCAGTGCAATTGATCCATTAATAAAAGAGTTATAAAAAGAAATATTTTTGGAGTCGGTAATTTCAGAGTCGGGGTCGGGGTCGGAGTACACTTTTTAGTGACAACCACAAGTTACCATCAGAGCTAGCCATGAGTGCCTCTTTGGATGCACTCAGACTTGGCCTCATGAAAAGGCCACCTTCCCCATAGCACATGGGCATTGATCTCGTGACAAGATCTTCAACTTTTTGAAGGTGGTCACTACCTGGTAGAAGAAGTAGAAGACCGCTGAACTGGATCGAACCGTGGATCTTTCGGGTTTTTTCAGTTTTCTAAGCCCGGTGCTTTTACCGCTGAGCTTCCGCGTTCTTTGTGGCCTGCAGTCAGAACATGAAGAAGTGGGAGATACCAACCTACTTGGGCCACAGACAATCATCCACGCATTTACAAACAACTGTCTCTGTTGCACATTACCGCCAGTGGACAAGACAATTTTTTTGCGAACAGGAAAACCAAGAGTAGATCTTCTTGTCATCTTTTGGCTTTGCCCCTTCTTTCTGTTGCTAAACAGCTGTTAAGTTCTTATGTTCATTTCGATTAATTAGTTAATTTATGGAGTGCTAGATTCCTGTTTTTTCTAAATGATAATCAATAATCGTTTAAATATCAAAACATTAAAAATACTCATTGTGCATTTTGATCCATACGGGGCATAATAATAGTGTGATGGGTTGGTTTGGGTAAGTCGACGCTTGTTGTAATTGTTGGTCAATTCGCATTGTTTATATATCAAACTTTTTGGTAATTTCGCGTTCTTCCTTGTTGATATACTATTTTTTTTATTAATTCCCAGGGTTGTCTTTTTATTAAATTCACATTTTTGTTGTCTTCTGAATTTGTGTTACAGTAGTATACTAAGGCTGTTCTTGACCCCCATAGACCCATTTGTGTTACAGTAGTATACTAAGACTGTTGTAGACCCACTTGAGTTATGGTAGTATACTAGGGTTATTGTTGACCCATTTGGGTTACAGTAGTATACTAAGGCTGTTGTAGACCCACTTGAGTTATGATAGTATACTAGGGTTAATATTGACCCATTTGGGTTACAGTAGTATACTAAGGCTGTTGTAGACCCACTTGAGTTATGATAGTATACTAGGGTTAATATTGACCCATTTGGGTTACAGTAGTATACTAAGGCTGTTGTAGACCCACTTGAGTTATGGTGGTATACTAGGGTTATTGTTGACCCATCTGATTTACAGTAGTATATTAAGGCTGTTGTTGACCCTTTTGACTTATGGTAGTAGACTAAGATTGCTGTTGGTTCTTTTTTTATATATAGAGGTATTTTTATTTAGGATTCTTTGATTATGGGAGAATGAGTGTTCTCAAATTAGAGTTTTAACAGATTAAGGTGGGCAAATTTTCTGGTGACTGACAGTTTATATAATTAAATCTTAGCATCGACTTCCTCAAATTGAGTTTGTCATATCTCCTCCCCAAATCTTCATCTTTGTAAAATAAAATGAAATAACAATGACCTGGAAAATTAAAGAAAATTAACCCCATTTTTTTGTCTTCTTGTATTTTTAGAATGCGAGAAGCCATAGTGCAAATATCTTCGAACCAAGGTGTGGGATCACGAGGTTTGGGTTCTAGGGCAATTAGAAGAATTTTGAGGTGACCTAGACCAACTTCCCATTACAATTTGGCGCTGCAAGCAGGGTTCGAACCTGCCCGGGCATTGCCCATTGGATTTCAATTTTCCCAGCAGACATGAACCCAGATGGACATTGACCCAGGTTTTCATTATATTTTTCGTAAGAATGGTAGGGCAGACACCAAAAAGTACCTCATTGTTATAGACCAGACGGACATTGACCCAGGTTTTTATTATCTTTTTGGTAAGAAAGGTAAGGCAGACACCAAAAAGTACCTCATTGTTGTAGACCAGATGGACATTGACCCAGGTTTTCATTATATTTTTGGTAAGAAAGGTAGGGAGGACACCAAAAAGTATCTCATTGTTATAGATTATATATCATTGGGAGAAGTCAGCTTGGGTTCTTGTCATTGGATTAATGCCCACAACTAGTGTGTATTTGCTTTTGTCGAGTATGATATTGTATCACTTGGGGTTGGGGACTAGAACACTTGCTAAGGCCTTCTAACAGCCTAACTAGGATGAACATTGGTACTATTACACTCAATGTCAGGCCTGGCATTCTTTAGGAGAACTGTAGTGCTGCATGTCTACTGCACGCCTAGAAAAAATTGAGGAGGGCAAATTTTTGCACCCCTTGATTTTTTGGAATGCCAGACCTGTTTGGGACTGCCTTTAAAATCTATTATCATTTCATCCCCTGAGTTCCAGTGTGTTCTCCATGCCTACTGGCACAGAAAACACATTGGAACTTAGGGGACAATTTGTCAATGTTGCATTGATTCGCAATAATTTATGACCCATTCTGTGTCTCATTTCAATACATTTTGAGTGTAGAAGACAGTAACATTAGAATTGAATGCAACATTTTGAATAATGAGAAGATGTGCGTGCCAATTTTTCCCCTATGTAGCTACATATAGTACAAATTGTTTAGTCACAATATTAATACCCTGAAGTGAATATAACCAAAATAGCATACAAGTTTTTGCATTGAAAATTCCTGGTGCAATTGCACTCCCAAGCAATCTGAGAAGGGCAATTGTTTTGCACTCCTTGATTTTCTAGATTGCCAGGCCTGCATTGTGAAAGGTGTGAGTCCACAATTGTATGAAAGTGGGATCTTATGTTAGAAATGGCTTGCCCTTGGCTCTTTGAGTGTAGGTATTTATTTTAAGCCTTGGTCAAATAGTTTTTTTCTCAATCTGTTCTTTTACATGCGATAAAAATAAGAGGCTGCTTTCCAACATCGTATTTAAGTATCACCTTGTTTATCTCAACATTATCTCAACTAATGCATTAACACCCCCCCCACCCCCACCCCACCCCCCTTTCTTGACTCCTTTGCTGGTATGCCTTTTGGGCAGGGTTATTTGTGAGCATGATGTACAGTTAAAACTAGAAGTCCTGTCATGAAATGCGCACAAATAGTACGTTGATATGCGCGTTATTGTGCGCGTTATGGCCCAATTAAAGCTATCAAATTCTGTACATATGGCCTGTGCACAAGCAATGTTTCAGCCAATGGACCTCCGGGTAACCCGGAGGTCCATTGGCAGAAACATTGCATGTGTTTGCTATGAGTAACCAGGAGAACCTGCCGTGCTTTTGGTGCCATTCGATATGGCAATTGCGTGCAATTCCAACGCGCAATTAAGCCTACATAAGCGCACTATTCGTGACAGAACTTCTAGTTTTAACTGTATAGTGTATGGGAGGGCAGTGAATGGGAGGGGGATATGTTTGCATTATGTGAGGGCATGAGGGAGGATATGTTCACATTACATGTTGTCATAGAGAGAATAAAGGACCGTGGATGGATTCAAGTAGTCCATGATGAGTGGAGAAATCATTGGAGTGTTTTGCCCAATGCTTGAGGTCATTGACTGATCCTTGACGGACATGTTTTCCGACTCACCTCCCCACCCTTGCTACATAGGCTAAGTCGTAGGTTATCAGACCAGGGACCGATCAGGACTATTTAAAATACGCTCTAGCCTCGGAGCCTATTTTTTCAATTCATGCGCCAGATTTCAATTTACGGAGTCACACTGCTATTTGTAACACACACTGCAAGTATGTAATAGCTCTCATCATTTTCATTTAGTACACTATAGCAAACATTAATCTTCACTGTGGTTTCTGATCAAGTCTTGGCTGCCTATTTAGGCAGCCAAGACTTGATCAGAAACCACAGTGAAGATTAATGCTTGGTAAGTAAGACTTGAAGTATTAACTTAAGCACTCTACAACAATGATAAATGATAATCATATATATAATACATGTAAGGGTGTCCTCTCGATTATCCACCGAAAGAATATCAAAATATGATCTGAGAAGTTACGCGCCAACTGAGAAGCCTCTTTTTGAGATTTAAGAGCCAGGCCCTGATGTTTCAGAACCAAATACGCACTGGCGCATGCCCAGGTCGGTCCCTGCCTACATAAGCACACTATTCGTGACAGGACTTCTAGTTTTAACTGTATAGTGTATGGGAGGGCAGTGAATGGGAGGGGGATATGTTTGCATTATGTGCGGGCATGAGGGAGGATATGTTCACATTACATGTTGTCATAGAGAGAATATTTTTTTATTTATTGGTGTTTAAGGTCACATATTTATGCACAATGGCTAATCATGACCGTGACAGTTTTACGGGTGGAGGAAGCCGGAGTACCCGGAGAGAACCACCGAGCAATGACGAGCAGCTCCCCAACATCGTAATCCGCAATGCAGCACAAGCAGGGTTAGATTGGTTGAAGACATGCTCACCATCGACGTGCAGTACGCCTTAGTACACGGCGTCATCGTGCCCCCACGTGGGCAATGGTGATGAGGTGTCTTGCCCAAGGACACAACGCGGTTGCCGCAGGTGGGAATCGAACTGAGGACCTCTCAGTTTGCAGCCTGCACCTCTACCAACTGAGCCACCGCGCTCCCCATAGAGAGAATAAAGGACCGTGGATGGATTCAAGTAGTCCATAATGAGTGGAGAAATCATTGGAGCATTTTGTCCAATGCTTGAGGTCATTGACTGATCCTTGAGGGACATGTTTTCCGACTCACCTCCCCACCCTTGCTACATAGGCTAAGTTGTAGGTTATCAGACCAGGGACCGATCAGGACTATTTAAAATACGCTCTAGCCTCGGAGCCTATTTTTTCAATTCATGCGCCAGATTTCAATTTACGGAGTCACACTGCTGTTTGTAACACACACTGCAAGTATGTAATAGCTCTCATCATTTTCATTTAGTACACTATAGCAAACATTAATCTTCACTGTGGTTTCTGATCAAGTCTTGGCTGCCTATTTAGGCAGCCAAGACTTGATCAGAAACCACAGTGAAGATTAATGCTTGGTAATTAAGACTTGAAGTATTAACTTAAGCACTCTACAACAATGATAAATGATAATCATATATATAATACATGTAAGAGTGTCTCTCTCGATTATCCATCGAAAGAATATCAAAATATGATCTGAGAAGTTACGCGCCATCTGAGAAGTCTATTTCTGAGATTTAAGAGCCGAGTCCTGATTAGGGCTGGGCGGTTTATCGGTTTATCGGTTCGGTTCGGTTTTTTTTTTTAAACCGAAACCGAACCGCCGCCTTAACAAAAAACCGAGACTTTCGGTTTCAACAAATTTCCCAGAATTGGTTAAGTTTATGACCACTCAATCACTTGCTTTCCGCACGCCAAAGGCTTAAATGTCAGGCAAAGGTAAATGCTGTGCCATTTATGCTTACTTCGAGAGGACTGACAACAAATCCCCCCCCCCCCCCACCCTCCCCACACAAACAGTGGTAGCAAATTTCATGTATCTTAAACAATATCTACAAAACCACCAGCCGATGGAATATGAAAAATTAAAAAGTCGTACGTAAAAATCCACACATGCAATTCAAGAATTGTTAAGTACATTTACTGAACCGGGCATATTCGACCAAAGAGGTATTGCAAGTTACCTGACAATATGTGGAGTAAAAGTATTATAAATTACCTTTGACCTAAAATCATCTGCGTACAGCACGTTGTAAATTAGATTGGTGGTAAACATAAAATTTATTGAGTTTTAAAACCTCAAAGTTCACATGGGAAAAATGACGAGTAAATTATGTTAATTAACCGACCACTGGCACGTTCTCTGAAGTCACATGCTCAGAGATAACGCTGCGCATTGGCAGTTATGTTTTTTGTCAACAATAAAATGGTTAAATTAAAATAGAACACATCCAATTAAATGGATGGCAGGTAACTATTGAAAGTTTTTTTAAAACTTATTGGGAATTGTTTGTATACTATTTGAACTTACTTTAAGGAATCGCGCAGTACTGCAGGTCTGCCAGGTACACACGCTGCATTCCCAATACGATGTTAAAATCAGCACGTGTCATGACCATGTGTATTTTGTAAACACAACAAATCCCAAGCTGCAATATTGCAAACTTTCTTTCAACCCCCATTATGCAGCAGTCTCCCCTCCCTTCAAAATCATCAATCGCCTGTCTTGAATAAGATGAAATCAACGCAGGGATAAGCCAAGAGGGCAAAGTAAAGTTGGTAATATCTTTGCCTTGGCACCGCCCATTTCGCCCAATTTCTATGTTTGGGCAGAATCAAAGTAAAAAACGAACATCTACAGTCGAAATTAAGAGAGATATTGTGAAAGCATTGGAGTGAGTTACCAATAAAAGTGATTCGTATATCACGACTTACTTCAACAATAGTTATCAAAATCAGAAAAAATATGATTTGTGTTCCTCTTATTCCACTGTCATTTGAAGCAGGAACCATCAAGAAACACGGGGCACGTCTATTTTCAAGCGATGTGATAATTACCGAAATAAGCACAACAATTGCACATTATCCACCAAAACCAGGATGAGAGCATTGCGACTCCATAAAAAATAAGGAAATGTTGATTTTTGCTAAAATGTAGCTTTTCTTGTGAATTTCTGCATCTTGTCTTGACAAGGTCCCAAATCTCACTGACAGAACAAGGCAGCTCCCACCAGTGGTGGAGCCATGGTTTGAAATCCTGTGGACCATGCTAGTGGAGATTTTTTTTTTTGGGGGGGGGGGGGGGGAATCTCAGGACTGAGGGTACTGTACTTGTACTGGGAAATCAAAAATAATTTTTTCAAATTTGGGGATTGGAGAAGCAAGTGGGATTTTGAATGGAGGATGGGGGGGGGGGGGGGGGGGGGGGGGGGCTGGTCTCCCTAGATACCTCATGGCTCCACCGCTCCACCACTGTTGCCCACTACAGCAGCCCAACACATTATGTCCATTTGCTGAGAAGAGTGGTGAACACTGATTAACCCGAATGACTCAACTTGCTATATGAGCCTCATGACTTGGATGACAAATACAGACAGATTTTATGTGTACATTACCCTCTAAAATGTGGATTTCTACAATATATTATGAAAAACCGAAAACCGAACCGAAAACCGAGTTTTTGTACAAAACCGAAACCGAAACCGAACCGAAATGCAAATTTCAAAACCGCCCAGCCCTAGTCCTGATGTTTCAATACGCACTGGCGCATGCCCAGGTCGGTCCCTGTCAGACTCATGGTTCTCTTGCTCTCCTCTAGATCTTTGAAAGAGACAGGTGGACTCGTTCAAACAGTTGTTGATTTGGAGATAAATTATTGGCCAGTGTTTGGGGACGTTTTGACTAATGTTTGGGAATGTTTTGACTAAATTTTGGAGACGTTTTGATCAATTTAAAGATGCTGAGAACCGAAGGCACCATATCCCCAGGTTTGTAAAACTATTATAAATTACTATTGATAAGTTTGTGGTTTTTCAGCAAAATCATGTTTAGATGCCCAAGTATGGGTATTTAGACGGGTGCTGTGGATAATTATCATGAAATGTATATCTTGTTATGAAAAGAACACCATTTATCTCCTATTTTTGTTGCAAGTATTTGCAGCCTCTCTGAGTTATCAAAATTCATGTGGGTCTCCCTAAACACAAACTTCCATCAAATGCTACTGAAGTCCAATGGATTCCACTTCAAAACAAACATGTACCATGGACATCAATTGTTCAGTTAATAGTACAGAGCTCTCTGCACATCAAAATGATAGTTGAGTTCTTTACGGGGAAATTATTTTCGCTAGCTTCCAAATCCCTGCAGTTCGTTTTGCTACCTGCATTAGATTCAATACCAGTAAATTACCAAACTAGTTCATTCTAGGGTGTTTCATCTCAAGCTGAAATTTGTACCCACTGGAACATTTCATCCCACCAAAAATCTTAGGGGATTGTAAATAAACAATGGTGGACTGATTAGAAAAGATATGGTTTATTCAAATATACACAATAAATATGCACTGTAAAATGTACATAACATTTTACAACTATGTTAGTAGCTATTCGCTAACTGGATAAAATTAAATGAAAAAACAACATTTATACAAAATAATTATCTCAGGCTACTATAGGATCATCTATGGACATAGACTCAACAGCCTGTATATCCAGTACTGATTGCCGTCAGCCCTTTATTCTGAAGACCCATTTCGGAACTCAGAATGTCTTTTACATCAAAGGACCGATATTTGGTCAATATACCCGCACATAGGAAATTTTAGCCCGATCGTCCCAGCCATTTTCGAAATAAAAGGTCAAGGTCATCAATTTCAAGGTCAAGGTCACCCCGCATGGGCACAGCACCTATCCTTGTTACTCGCAGGGACGAATTACCCCCGTGTACAAAATTTGAGACCAATCAGTCGAGAAACGGAGGAGTTCACCCAGAACAAAGATAGAGAGATAGATACAGACATTCGCATTTATATATTAGACTAGCGGGTGTTACCTGGCGTTGCACGGGAGAAGATAGTTATATCAGCCGTTTTCGAAATAGAGGGTCAAGGTCACCAATTTCAAGGTCAAGGTCACCCCGCACGGGCAACCCGATAAAGTCAAAATGATCAATGGGTCAGTATACACCCACATATGAAATTTCAGCCCAATCGGCCCAGCCGTTTTCAAATTAAAAGGTCAAGGTCACCAATTTCAAGGTCAAGGTCACAACATACGAGCACCCCGATAGAGTCAAAATGATCGATGGGTCACTGTACCCGCACATATGAAATTTTAACCCGATCGCCCCAGCCTTTTTTGAAATAAAAGGTCAAGGTCACCAATTTCAAGGTCTGGGTCACCCTGCACGGGCACCCTGATAAAGTCAAAATGATGGATGGGTCAATATACCCGCACATGTGAAATTTTAGCCCGACCAGCCCATTCGAAATAAAAGGTCATGGTCATCAAGGTCAAGGTCACCCCGCATGGGCACGGCACCCATCCCATGTTACTTGCAGGGACGAATTACCCCTGTGTACAAAATTTGAGATCGATTGGTCGAGAAACTGAGGAGTTCACCCAGAACAAAGATAGGTAGAGAGAGATGTAGATAGACATTCACATTTATATATTAGATGATATTCTTGTTTTCAGGATTCATGCAACCAATTTTATGTAAGTTTGTTGAAATATACTCCTCAAAAAATTGCTTTTGACAACCTTCAAAATATTGCAATTTCCAAAAATGAGCATGTTACACAGGCCATAGTATGAAATTAACAAATTACCCCTGTAATACAGTTCAGATATGATAAATTTATAACTAAAATTTAAGCAGATACCAGTTAAAAGTGTTTTTGTTTGTTTTACTTTATTTGGGTTTAATGACACTTTCCACAAGCCAGGTCATATCATAACGGACAGTTTGAAGAGTGGAGGGAGTCAGTGTACTTGGAGAAAATCACTGAGCAGCTGGGGTCAGTTGTCAGAATCTCCACCCATCCAACTTATTTATTTATTTTGTAAGGTTTAACGACACATTAAAAGCCAAGGTCATATCATGTTGGTGACAGTTTTACGGGTGGAGGAAGATGGCATACCCAGAGAGAACCACCAAGCAATGATAAGCAGCTCCCCAACATCGTAACACTGCACTGCAGCACAGGCAGGGTTAGATTGGTTGAAGACATGCGCACCATCGACGTGCAGTACGCTTTAATGTCCAGTGTCATCGGGCCCCCATGTGGACAATTGGGATTAAGTGCCATGCCCAAGGATACAATGCGGGAGTCCAAATCGATCACTCGGACATTCACCCATTCAATGACTAACTGGCTCAATGTTGCTTAACTTCAGTGATCTGATGAGAACTGGTTACCGCATCACCATCGTGCCCACTCTTACTAACTTGTCACTGAGCAGTGTTAACAGTGGTTGAAGACAAGTGCACCATCGACATGCAGTATGCCATAGTGCACTGCACCACCAGTGGGCCTTTAAATGTCCTAAAATAACGATGGTAAACAATGTTGTGAAATAATATTATTGAGCCCAAATTAGACGGTGTTTACATTTTTTTTTTTAAGTTTTGCAGTATTACTGTTATATATAATTTGGCCAAGTTTCCCCGATGTATGCAATATAGTTTAGAGACCACCTACAACAGATAATATGTTTATAAAACCAAAGAGTTTATCAGTGAAACATAATCTGCATTGACAGTAGAGATGGGCAATATACCGAAAAACCAGACTAGTATAAATATCATGCCAATACCGAAAAACCAAACTGAACCAATCAGTGAATACCGAAACCATCTGAATTTTCAAATTTTCCTACATTCGCTATTTATAAGTCCCTGTTGAGGCTTGATAACAGTTTAAATGTTTATTTTTCATGAAAGAAGTGACTGATTTTCTTTTCAGTTTTGTTAACCCTACTGGACTGGGCAACTGTCCTGAATTCCCACTAGACTACAACCTGTACATGTCCAATTGCTTAGCCGTGACTTCTAGTCTGGTCTTGGCTGCCTGTTAAGACAGCCAAGACCTGACTAGAAAGCACTGGCCAGGTGTTTTGTTTATTGCCAGCAGGACCCCCTAAAGATAGCATGGTCATTGCATATTCTCTGAGATCACAAAAGCCTGAAAGAGGTCTTTAAACATTAAGGTGCATTTAGAACAAGTCACAAAATTACTGTAGATATGATTTGTGGTCGTAAAAGAATGCCAGTGTTGAGCTCATTGGTAGTGTCATTTATAGCTTTGTGGTAGAATGATACTACAACAACTTATTGTTTTTCTTGATGTGAATTTCTCCTTTGTACTATCAGCAAATCTCAGTCAAGTCAGATACCGAACCAATACCGAGGTATACTCCCCCCTTAAAATTACTGAAACCGATACTGAAGTAATAATTCCAAAACTGCCCATCTTTTAGCCATCACTGTTGTAAATGACACTGTCAGTGCAGATTGCTTTTCACTGGCGAACACTGTATGACCATGTACACAAAGCTTGAGATCTAATATATTCTGTGACGTTTCACATTTAAATAGGAATTTGACTTGACAGCAGAAAACTAAGAAACTTTCTTGACTAAACTTTAGCACAAGAAGTAAAACTAATAATAATAGTGAAGACCTCATGTGCAACTATGATTCTCAATGGAAAAACCTGAAAAGTATATGAAACAGAAGCCGAGATGGCAAAAATACTGGAACCTTTCTCTCCCTACAGCCCACAATACAGTAGATCCATATTTGCTTTTGTGCCCAAATTAGACTCATTTGAAAGGCAAAGCACCACCATGCCCCCATGTGGGAAATCTGGTTTAATTAAATGACCTTCCCAAGGACATGTCAGATTTGACGTGGTCAGGATCGAACTATCAACCTTTTGATTTCAAGTCCAATGCTCTGACCAATAAGCCAATGCACTTCCAGTGTTTTTGTAATATATTATTTAGTGAATATGTTTTTCATCGTGTAAAGCAGCTCAACATGTGGCTATGTTGGTTTGCCTGTCTGTCTGTTGGTCACTCTGTGACTAGTGAGTTTTTAAACTTAATAACTTTTAAAATACTTGGTGAAATGATATCATATATGCAGATTATCTTACATATGTTCAATGCACGTGTTATTCAGAGTATTTTTTGTCAGAGTTGTCCTCTATGGACTTTGAATATATTTCATTTGTACTATCCGTCCCAGACTCGTAGCTTGCATGAGGGTGGATTCTAACTAAATCACCCAGGGGTTGGAGTTATCACCCAAAGTATCACTTTCAAATTCTGTACAAGGAGACAGAAACATAAGCAATGTTTCAGCTAATGGACATCCAGGTATAACCCTGAGGTCCATTAGCTGGAACTTTGCTTGTGCTTATTATGCTTTGCAACAAATTTGCAATTATTGTTTGGGTGGAATCTTCACTTCGTGGGTTATTTTAGTGATAATACACTCTCTAGGTACTGTAGGTGCACTTTGACAGTTTTGTATTCAGTATTTTCATATAAATTGATAAAAAGTCCAGTCCAGGGAAATTGAAGGATCAGATATCTATTTCATTATCGGGGAGGGGGGAGGTGGGTGCTAAATAATTTGAAATACACTTGTGATTCAAGAATGACTTTCTGCTCTTCCTAATTGTTTTGGAGCATACTATCACAAATTTCAGCTTATTTCTGTGTTCACTACTAATTATTTTATTTATTTATTCATTGATTAATTACATGTAAAAATGAAATACATTGGCAACAGAGTTTTGAGGGAGTATGTACTATGTTGACTCAGTAGGTAGAGATGCAGACTGCAATCCGAGAGGTCCTCTGTTTGAATCCCACCTGTGGCAACCGTGTTGTGTCTTTGGGCAAGACACTTAATCACAATTGCCCACATGAGTGCATGGTGGCATTGTGTACTAAAGCGTACTGCACTTCAATGGTGTTCTTGTCTTCAAACAGTGCTAACCCTGCTTGTGTGGAGTTACTACGTTGGGTAGTCTGGCAGTTGCTCGCCATTGCTCAGTGGTTCTTCTCTCCAGGCACTCCGGCTTCCTCCACCCATAAAACTGTCTGACATGAGGTGACCCTGGCTGTCGAAAGTGTCATTAAACCCCAATAAATAAATAAAATAAGAGAGTTGGAATCAAGGCTAACATATTGCATGGGACCTGCAAATCTCAAATTTCAAATTGAATTGAATCTTGAATCGATTCAGGAGATTACAACTCAAATAGAATCTTAACATGCTTCAAGTTGTATGTATTGCACCTTCTTTTTTTTTCCAACTATGCTTATCAAGTAGTGTATTCAATGGTGACTCTCGAAGTTTTGTGTTGGCAAGTCCATCAAAAAGCAAAATATTCCAGAATGGAATCAAAGCAGTTTCAGAAGCTGATCCACCTAGTTCACACTGAAACCACAGGTCTGTCCTTTTAAGGAGGGTGACCACTCTCACTCTCAATGGCTCTCCTAAACTAAAATTTGCGAGGGCAGTAAATGCCCTCCTTGCCACATACAAGGAGAGCCACGAAATTGAACTTTGTTCAGTATCGGTGATCGGTATCGCTCATTTTAATATACGATCATGCACTTCAGAAAAGCTTACTGGCAGCTAGTCTGTGTGGCCCCTACATCTGACTTGAGTCGGAGGCCAGATGTAAGGGTCTCACAGAGACTAACTGGTAGCCATTTTGCTTACTAATCGGATACTGGCTATAATTGTCTGACTACATACAAAATTCAGGTAGAAATCTTGATTTGTACAGCAAGAAATTATTGCATTTTTCAAACCTACATTAGATTCTTTTTGCACAACCCAAAAATTAAGATTCAAAGATATGGTAAAATTGCCAATCTCGAGAACAGACCCTAGTGGCTCTCCTTGTGTCAAATTAAGATGGGCCGAAAATGGCCCTCATAACTTCATTTAATGCAGCCTACCATTGCTCTTCTCCCATTTTGAAATTGACATGCCTGAAAACACTGTAGTGGACCACCTTGGACCAAGGGCTTATATTTCATGTAAATTTGGATTCTCGTGAAAATGGTTACAAGAATTCATACCTGCTATTAGTGCCCCAGGATCTAATGAGGCCATCATGGTTAAACCTCTGTTGGAAACTGATAACACATATTAGCCCTTTACCCAATGCAGCTTTTTAATTATTAATACGTAAACTGAATTTAACATTTTTTAAACTAAGTAGTATTTACCTGTAAAACCTTACAAGTATGGATGTCATTGGAACCGGCTCATTGGGCCGGTTCCATTGACAGCCATATTTGTACAATTTTATTGACAAAGTGCCAGGATATTTCAGGTCATGTTGGTCTTGTATTGGTTAATTTGCTGCCGCAATGTTAGGTAAAGTGTGAAATTGACTCAATTCTTTTCATGTGAATTCTAACAGAGGTGCAGCAAGAATCTATATGGATTCTTGCTGGTTTTGTTGCACAAATCTTTGCATGAATCAATTTTCCAATTCTCGTCGAGTGATGGAAAATGGACTGTAGTGTAGCTACCCAGGTAACAGGCTTGCTGCATCAGTCCACAGTTTCTTGGACTGGACCAACAATGGTGGTGTGGTACAGTATGGTCTTTATAACTAAATCACAATGTATATGTGGATTTAGCCCATTCGGGTAAATTAATAATACCAGTATCAATACAAATAATAAATTATATTGAGTTGTCTGGCTTTTGCCGGATTTCAGGTTTTCAGTTCATCCTAGAGAATGATTCTTCATGACTTTCTTAATCTTATGTCAGATTGGAGGGATCCTGCCCATGTTGAGATAGGCATACTTAGATGTGACATAAAACAAGCATTCAGATCTGTAAAATATTCAACCTTTGTAAGTGTTCCAATTTCCAATATGTTTAAATTTGGCTGTTTCAGGTCTCTTATGTCAGGTTAACTTTTAATACTGACACAAGTGAATCAAAGCATGTACTACAGTGGCTCCTGTAAAACTTGGCATCACCTCAGACCAAGTTGAGTCCAGTAGGTCTGAGTTGATGCTGAGTCTTTCAGACTTCAGAGACTTGATATGTGTCCTGACATCTTGTACTCTTCTGATTGAATTTTCCATTTTTTTTCCTATCTATTCTAATTTCCAACATACATTCCTTGGTATTTAACAAATGCTTGTAATCCATCACCCAACACAAAGTTTGGTCGGTGATCTAGAAATGCGTCCCATCTGTGCATGCGTCCATACGTACATCCACTCATTTTTGGAATGCGATAACTTGGACAAATGCAATCAGATTTTCACAAAACTTGCTATAGGCATACATTGTGAGAAGATCTAGGTCAGGTTCAGTATTCAACAACATTCCTTTGCATTTGTAGCGTTATGGCCCCTTTTCTTGGAAATTTTGTGCTTGCATGATAACGACTTTGGGAATGCGGTAACTTGAATAAATGTAATCAGATATTTATGAAACCTGCTATAGGCATGCATTGTGAGAAAATCTGGATTAACCCTTTACCTAACATAAAAAGCAGACGACACTTGCCAACAAAATTCTTGAATAACTAATTTTTTTGTCTCAAAAACATAGGTTATGACCCCTCTTTGGAACGAGCTCGATGAGCTCGTTCCAAAGAAGGGTCATATTCTATGTTTTTGAGAAAATTTTTTTAAAAATAATGAAAATTAATTGGCGATTTTTGTGAATAGCGTTGGCCAGTTTTGGCCATTATGTTGGGTAAAGGGTTAAATTCGATATTCACAAAATTCTGTGTGCTTTTGAAAGAGTTATGCCCTTTTTGGTGGAAATTTGATGTTAGTATAATAATGATATTGTGAACTTATTTATAACTTGAATAAATGTAATCAGATTTTCCTGAAACTTGCTACAGGCAGACATTGTGAGAGGATCTTGTTTAAACTTTGCTAGGAGTTATGCCCCTTTTTGTTTGAAATTTGGTGTTTGTGTGATAATGACTTTGTGAATGAGATAACTTGAATAAATGTAATCAGATTTTCATTAAACTTACTATACTACAGTATAGTCGCTGTGGACTGGTCGTTGTACCCGGTGCTTCATTAATTAAATTTTTGATGATTATTCCTACAATTAGTGTTTGGAATCTAATATTATTACATCCATTGAAATATTGCCCACCCGTGAAAAGTGACTACTCCCCCGTGGCCGTACTGTATATAGGTATACATTGTGGAAAGATCTTGGTCCATTTCATTCTTCCCCAAATTTTCTCGGCTTTTGTAGGAGTTCTACACCGTTTTTAGAGATGGGCAATATACCGAAAAACCGAACCGATACCGATATCATAGGGACACCGAAAAACCGAACCGACCCAATCTTTGAATACCGAAACCAACGGTATTTTCAATTTTCCCTGTGCATTCACTATTTATAAGGCCTTGATGAGGATTGATAGCAGTTGATGTGTTCATTTTCATGAAAGAAGTGACTGATTTTATTTTTCAGTTTTGTTAAGCCTTAGGAACCAGTGCAGTTGTACTAAATTATCAATAGTCTATGACCTGTACATGTCCAGTTGCTTAGCAGTGATTTCTAGCCAAGTCTTGGCTGCCTTAACAGGCAGCCAAGACTTTGCTAGAAATCACTGACCAGATAATTTTTCTACTGTCATCAGGCCCACCTAAAGATGACATCTTCAGGACACACATTCTATGATTACAGACGCCTTAAGTGGAGCTTGAAAAGTTAAGGCGGATTTAGAACAAGTCACCAAATTACTGTAGATATGATCTGTGTTGACAAAAGAATGACAATGTTGAGCCCATCAACAATGGCATGTGTAGCACTGTGATAGAATGATACAAGAACAACATATTCTGTATTTTTCTGACATGGATTCCCCTACTATCAGTGAATCTGAAGTCACATACCGAATACCGAACCGATACCGCGGTATGCCCACACAAAAATACCGAAACCGATACCGAACTCAAAATTCCAATACCGCCCATCTCTAACCGTTTTGTTGAAATTTGGTGTTTGTCTAATGTCTCATAATGACTTTATGAAGGCAATAATTGGAACAAATGTAATTGTGTTTTCACAAAACTGGCTATATAGCGGGGGAGGAATTCGCTAGAATTGTGCACTTGGTGATACCTTCCTGAAATTTGGCATGATGTAAGGGTAGGCATCAGAGATTTCAAAATCGATCGGCTACAAGTTGGCACCATCCTCTAGCCACCACTAGCAGCGAAATCCAAAATGGCCGCCAAGCGGATCGAAAAAAAGCTATTTTCGCCGATCGCACAACTGAAGCTCCAAACCTAACACCATACATGTGCTGTAATTGATGTGAATGATGGAGTGAAGCCCTTGGAACAAGTTGGGGGGAAGATTAATGGATAATGGGATCAGAATTTCCGTCGATGTGTGCGTCTGTGTGTCTGACTGTCAGTATGATCGTCCGTCCGTAGATAAATTAGTGTTGAATGTTTCTCGGGAATGCAATGGTCAAATGAACATGGTATGAGAGATTCCTGTCAACACATGAACAAGGGTACTCGATAGTATGCAGCAGTGGGGATACTTGGACATTTGATAATCCAATTAAAGTGACAGTCTATTCTCAACTTCCGGCATTTTCGATAGATTTATTTTCTAAGAAAATAAAACTATCAAATTTCTAGAGGAGTTCTGGTTCAATCTCAACACCATAGCGACACGTCTGCCAGCAAGGGCAGTGCTGGAATGAACTCGGGATGCATTAGTTCCCGTTGTTAATTATACAATGTTATCTTGCCAGTATAGAACATTGGCAAAATGGGACTAGAAGGGGTGAGTGTATGTTTGCAGTCATTCGAGGTACAGGAATATTTTTTGACTACAAGTAGTATTCTTCATTTTCGGCCAGTTAAGATGTGGTGTGTTCCAAGTCAGGATTAATGTTGCCGACACTTAATGCCCATCCCTCATGGTATGCTACTTTACCAGGGATATAGAGATATAGCCACCACTGGGAGCCAAAACATGACCTTTGATGTCGATGAGTGGTCGAAATGTTTTAGCGAATAACTTATCGAAATATGATCCGGTATGGCAATTTGATACCTTACGTTAGATTTATTAGATCAACTCAGGTATGGATTCATTGAGACATGAGTGCGCTACAAGATGAAGGATTTCCAAGTTGATTTGCTATGGAGTAGGAACTGACTAGTCACATGTGGCCTATGGCCAGAGAAAGACAAGGATACCATAGATGAACACACGGGTGAACGAAGGTATCAACTGTTGTACAGAGGCAAAATAGTTGGGGATATTGTATCATGCTATGCATGAATTAACACCGTCTTGTGCAGTAAATAACAGACTATTTTCCGAAATCTAAAACTGTATTCCTATACCCCGGACAATGTAGCAAGCCACATGGGATGAACATTTGTTAGCAAAATCAACTCAACTAGAAACATGACATGTGTTAACTGGCCGAAAATGGAAAAAAAAATACCAGAATAGGAGATGACTGGTCCTAACATGACAGTATACTACTCAATATTGTTACAACAGCCACCTTCACACTTACACAAAGGTGTGCACCTTAATCCAGCTTTCAAGCATTTGCAATTGCCCTTGCAGGCCTTGGCACAACTACAGTGGAGCATCAGTGCACATGCAGCACTTGCGTCTCCTAGGTGAGTCCAAAATGGGACCAGAATATTGAGACGTGGATTCCACTCCCATCCGTACTGTGATGGGTCTGGCACACATAAGTGTTTCTGCAGAGCACGATGCCAAATGAAAGATGACACAAGAATTACCCTTTTTACATGTTGATACAGAGCTGCTTTGGTGGGCGGGATGTTTTCCATAGACTTAAGGCCATGTGTGAACATATGCCGTCTCGCATCATTGACACGTGTACTGACACAACTGTTACTGTACATCTGTATGGTGAGTTTTTCGATATGCTGCATATGAGGGGAATCCTCTGAAAAGACTTGCGGATTCTCAGTCAATTCTATCATCATTTCAGTTGATGCGGGAAAATTCATCCATGCATTCCATCCTGTCTTCTTCCCAATGCCGAGCATGCTGGATGTTACATCACAACCTGTGAAGGCGTGGAAGAAAGTCAGGGCCTTACAGTAATCAGGTCCAAGTTGTGAAGCTATCTCATGAATTGGCATATCTTTATATGCCTTTCCAATTCCAAACCCAATCCACAGCTCACTGAGTCCAAGGTCACGGAATGTTGCGAAATGGTGCAAAGACAGAATGACGACATCAGAATCAACCGTGCGAAGAAAAGCTATTTTGTGACCTTGTGAGACTGCATGGTTGAGATGAAGCATCATGCGCGTGTCTGCTTCCTCGTGGTTCGATGGAGATATGTCACATAAGCTAACATCCTTATTGCATAGTACATATTCTCCTGATGTCGTTAACAACTGGTACTCGGATGTTGATGTTAATTTCAGCAGTTCAGCAGACAGGAACTTGAAAAATTCGTCTTTATTCTCACTAACTTTCAAGAATGCCTGCCAATTCTTCCCTTTAGGTAAAGGGACGTTCTCGGACACCCGTATCAACCTAACTGCTGTCTCACCGAGGCGTTTTGCTCGCGTCTGATTCTTCAAACTGCCTTCGGGGTAACAGTCATAGATCGCATCAACCCTTGTGGTGTTCGTGTTAATCAGAGATTCGATGTATGGCAATAATTGCAATCGAGCATATTCTCCAAACAGATCCGCTTTCTGTGGTTTGATTACATGGACTACAGCAGGCATATCCAAGATGACAACTGAAGCTTGTCTAGCTGCTGAATTCTTCCCTTGTGCAGGAATAGCTGGTAAACAATTGAGAATTTGAGATTTTGTCCCACTCCGTAGCTTACCTCTATCGGATAATGCTGGCGGATCACGTGCATTCTCGTGCATGAAAAACTCATCCATGTTTGAATCAGGCCGGGCTTGCAGTGAAACGAACATCTGGGTAACTATTGCGGCAGTTGCTTTACTTGACATGAGTTTGTCTCGGCCTTTGTCCAGGTTGGCTGGGGGTGGGTTAAGGAAGGTATATATATTTGCCTTGGGAATAACATCATTCAGGGGTACGGTGCATTCCACAAGCCTTTCCTTCAAGAAAGTGGAATATAAATGCTTGCCCCTTTCGGGTAATGACCGTAAACTCTTACTAACTTCGGGGTCCATATATTCACCAGTATCTAATGTCACCAGCTGACCACTAGTTTCATCATAAGGGTTGATAATGAGTCCCTGATTCACCAGATCGAGGAGAGATTTCAATTGATTCAGAAATTTTTTCTGCTCTGATACCGAACTTTCCGGGTGTTCCGTGTTATCTGATGATGTTGTGTGGAAACTTGCATATTCATACTCATCTATAACACGCAGAACTTCTGACCTTGAAAGCTCAATAACGACTTTCTCTTCAGCCTGGCCATAGAGACCTTTTGGACCACTGTCTTCTTTGAGTAGTTGGATACTATGTTCTTGGCTCTGATCTAAACCCATCATACTGAACTTCCTCTCACTACGCTGGACCACAAAATGGCCTTCCATGAATTTGTTGTGGATTGAAGGATGCCGCCTGGGTAGCTGAGACATGTCTCTCAGAAATACGGGGACCCACCGACAATAATTTGTATGTCCTAGGGCAAAAAAGTAACTGCACAACTCATCGATAGAACACAGTGTACCAGGCCAGTTACCGATTCGTTGGTTCCGAACGAATTGACAGCTTGTCAAGAGAAAGTTCCGAACGATTTCACCCCAATAGCGCGCAGTTGGAGATTGTGAAAGAATCCTCTGTTCCCACATTTCAAATGACTCATGGGGCCCAGTCTGCTGACAGTAAATCTCATAAGCATTCTTTCTGAGGATCTCAAGCCAAGCTAGAGTGAGAAGATATGCCTGTCGCGTCCTCTTGACATGTTTCCCACCAAGTAGGGATGATGCTACACCGGGTGTGAATATCTTTGCGAGGTGAAACATTCGCTCCCAACCAGAACCACCCATAAGCTTACCACCAGCTTCTTGGGTGCACATTTCAAGATGCAGGAATCCAATCATACACACCATTCGATCCTCACCTATCTCCTCTGGGAACAGCCATTGACATTTTTTCTGCCTGGCATACAACGGACAGTCACCTTCAATGACAGGTATCTGGCCGGGGTTTACGAAAGCAGTAGCTTCCCTGACCACATACATAGCATGCTTCTGCATACTGAGTGAGTCCGCTTTCTGCTCACTGAAAACAGGGAATACCCCAATAACTGCACGAGGTTTGACATTGTCTTGATCTTCATGTTTTGAAAAGAAGCCTGAAAAGGTCACAGGGACTTCATCAAGCTGCCAGCTGCCATCAACCTTCCCTTTATTGCTGATCTGTGACACATGAGACAACCAGTCATTCTCTCCCACGTTCAAATCTGCATATTCATTGGGCCGTACATTACATTCATCTGGAGATTCAAGCCTGATGTCCCCACCAAAGTCTTCAACGAAAGGAACAAATGCATAGTCGTCTGGGAGTTCAATTTGTGTGTCTTCTGGAACATCTAAACTCAGTGGTGGGGGATCAGTACCCACATTGTCCCTGCTCAGTTGACCAATGAGTGTGATGGACGTACCATGCATATCAGATCTACCAGATACATCAATGTTATCAGTGGTTCCTATCGAGAAAACATTACGTTTGCAGTTAGCTGGGACTACAACACCTTCGTTCTTGAACCGCAGTGAAACAGCTCTCGCGAAACTCCTGCGAACATCCATTACGCGATCATAAGAGACAGAGAGTCCCATTTGATGAAAATCTCTGATAAGATTTTTCATACGATCATGGGCATGCAACTTCAAACCCACATAAAGAGGCATTGGAGTTTCTCTGTCACGTCTCTGGTGAACATTTTGTGCATGTTCGGAGCGTTTCGCTGAATTGCTGATCAACATCTGTGAAATAGTACAAGCCACTCGAGTCTTGGCATTAACAGTCTCATCATCGCCTAAGTTCTGTATACTACATGTGCCCTCAAGTAGAACTCTAAGAAGAGTCAGGAGTGAGTTGGGTACAGGCTCGCTCAAGCAATAAGATGAAAATGATCCCGTGAAAGGAGCTTGAGATATGAGTATGTGTTTACGCAGAAGAAGACCCACATCAACTATCTTTTTTGCCTCTTCCTCAGACACTATACGAGTTAAAGATTCGGACAACAAGGAGCCAACTCGAAACCTACTTGAAATAAACACATCTCTACCCTGTGTGAAGGCGTCCCAGCCATCGCCCAATTTCTGCAACAAATGTTCTTTGAATCGAGTGGAATGTATTTCTTCACTAAGCCAATCAGAACCGACTTGCTTCAACCTCCGACTGTACAGATTCTTGAGATCGACAAGCTTCATCGCGGAATCGTTGTGTTCAACAAATGTTATGAGCTCTGCCATAACGAGAGGGTCATAGGGCAGGCCTGACGCGGAATGTTCGGCGTTCTTCGACTTTTTAGATTTAGCCGCTCGTGCTTCATTGGCAAGCTTACAATAACAGGTTTTGTGATAGTAAAGATCACTAGCAGCGGAATCAAATGCTGCATTGACCCGAGAAAAAACAACCCAGTTCTCGGCTTCCTTTGCCATAATTTTGAGTTTATTGTTATCAGACATTGATCTGCAAATAGGCTCACTGCTGTCACCTTCGCGTTTGTGACAATAAACACACTGGGGCAGTTTCCTGTCACAGCCAGATTCAAAACTTGTCCGTGTTCTTTTAGGACTCAGCGTGGAGCAGGATGCCACTGCCTCATTTCGCTCTCGCTTGTGTAGCACGCGCTGTACGATGTGAGTCCGAATACTGTCACGGCATGTCTTATGATATATTGCCTTATTCGTCAACAGTGACATCGACATACACTCATCACTCTCTCTCATCAAACAATCAATGGTCAAATTATATGGAAGCTCAACGCCATTATCTAGGAAGCGCGTTATGTCTTCCTCAATAGCTTTATAGGCGTCATGAAAACGAGATTCTCTATACGGACGCATCAATTTCTTGGAACTGTCTTGCTGGCAAAAGCAACAACGTTCCCAGTCAGTACTAGTCCGTACACGAAGAGGATTCTCACTCATTCTGTGAATGATTTTTGTGAACAATCGCGTTCTCGAATTAATTTCGACAGACAAATCAGAATTGCTTGCGGAATTACGCCAAACAAGAGATTGTATGGCAAAGAGACTGCTTCATAAAGAGCGTTGTTTCTCCGGGATCAGCGTCATTCAGGTTTGCCTGAATGACGCTGATCCCGGAGAAACAACGCTCTTTTCAAGTTCCAAGAAATTGATGCGTCCGTATAGAGAATCTCGTTTTATTCTACATCATCTCCCACGTCTGTTTCCAACACGTGCGTGGATCAGAGTTCACTTTCGCGCCCTTACAATCGGATGTATAGTCGGTAGACCGTCGAAAAGGAGGTTCCCTTCAGCCGCTGGCGGCCATTTTGGATTGTGCCGCTACTGGTCGCCACCGGTCGGTGTCAACTTGTAGCCGATCGTTTTTGAGAACCTCATAGCCTACACTAACAGTGTGCCAAATTTCAAGAAGGTATCACCAAGTGCACAATTCACCTGTATGTGACGAATTCCTCCCCCGCTATATAGGCACACATTTGGTTAAGATCAAGATTCAACAAATTTTTCCTGCATTTGTTAGAGTTATTTCCCTTTTTATTGGATCCTGGTGTTTGTCTGATAATGACATTGTGATCGCTGTAATTTGTGCTAATGTAATCAAATTTTTACTAAACTTGCTATGGGTGTGCATTGTGAGAAGAACTTGACAAAGTCTTATATTCTCCAAATTTCCTTGTCATTCAAAGGAGTTATGCCCTTTTTGTTGAAAACTTGGTGTTCGTCTGAAAATAACCTTTTGAAGATGTTAACATGAAATGATATCATTAGATTTTCACGAAACTTACAGGAATACATTGTGAGATGATCTTGTTTTTTTCATAAACATTTAGATCCACTTCTTTCCTTATGCACGGGAGATTTTACCATCTCATGGCATATGTGTGTTTATTTTTCAGGCCGTTTACCAGATTCTTCTCCTTGTTATCTGCTGCATCTCTTGTAGAGGTAAGTGGCCAGAATAAAGCAGTCTGCACACTAATGTCAAAATACAAAAATTTCAGGCAGCAAATTTTTCTCATATTGAAAGTAGGAATTTAACTAGTTCAATCTTGTTAGACAAAGCACTTTTGTTAGTCAGAACTCTATAATGACATTATTAACTTGTAGAGTGCTAAATTATTTTCGGTCATCAGAATTTGTTCACATGTCTTTGCCTTGTTACAATTTATGGGAGAGTGCCAACAGGTATTTATAGGAGAGTGCCAACAGGCATTAAATTCTCCCATAAATTGTAACAAGGCAAATCCTAACAGACTAAATAATTTCACTTCTGAGATAAAGCACATCCACTGAATATGAAGCCTTTAAGTTGTGGTACCTATACTTCAGAGCAAAGTATGTCTGACGTACCAGTAATGACCAGTACATTTTCTTGGACGTGAATAATAGTGTGCAGCTTAAAAATATGTTGAGTTTGTGTACTGGTATGCTTTAAAAAATACCAAATAGAGGTTAATTGCATCCTTAATACCATTTATTGAAAAGCTCTTTGAAACTCGGTATTTTTTTCAATATCGATACCATACCAAGTAAATTTCAACTCACTCGATATACTGACCTTCATGGAATCGTCAATTAGAAATGTTGGTATTCTCAAACTAATGATAAACTTAACTTTTTGGACTTCAACAACTTTTTTAAAATTTGTCACATGCCTACTCAAAACGAAAATGGGAAATATGAAGCTAGCCAATCATTTCGAGGGATCTTTCACAGGCTGCCTGTCATAAATGATTAATTGATTTTTATAATACTGATTGAATGAACTACACCAAGTGTTTTTATTAATAAACAGAACTCTTCTATTCTATTTGAAACAGATCTGTTGCTTACACTCCCACGTTATAATTGGTTGTATAAAATCAAAGGAAGTGCTACTTTTGGTCAGTGCTTGTGTAGTACTTTGCTTTAGAAATCAGCCATACAGATGTTTGACAATTGTTTCGACAGTGACTGTTATATACAAACAATGGGAAGAATTGTTTAGGTTAATGAGCATCATTAGAATAAAAAAAAAATTGGCTCATGTCTGTTTTGCGATTTATCTACTGAAGATTGTCAGCTTGTTTTTGTGACTGTAATTGTCTTAATGTTCACTGAAGCTGTATTTATCGTTTTTTCGCCACCAAGTGCCCCTTTCACCATTTGCACAAAAAGTGCTTTATATTTTTGTTTATTGCTTGATTTATTGGATCATTACAACACTTGATAAACTAAATAAAACAACAGTGTTTTCAATCAAGCCAGAAAATAAGCAGACTGTCATCAGCAAAATGATGTTCCCAGAGGGTGAATTTAGTGATGCTACCCTGCACAGCAGGGTAGCATCACTAAATTTACCCTCTGTGTACCTCAATCTGAATCAGGGTCTCAAAAATAAACAGAAAGAAATATCCAAGGGATAAATTGGCCCACTATATGGGTCATGGGATAGCATCATTGTGCTGTGCAGGGTAGAATCACAAAATTCACCCTCAGGGGACCTCATTTTGCAGAGGTCAGTCTGCTTATTTTCTGGCTTGTTTTCAATTGTTCTTGACCATGAGAGTTATTAGTATGACCCAAGTGTCGATTATCTGTGCTTCAGGAATAACAGTGTGTAGCTTTGTCCACCTTTGCTGTTTGTGCAGTGTACCACGCGGTTCGAAATAAGCCAGTGGACAAGTTAGATGATACTTTATTAGTGTAAAGTGACCTTCCATTCTTGATATAAAGTACAGTTTATAATTTCTTCATTGTTACAAACTACCATGCTTTTATTTAATTAAGATATGCTTTTTTTCTGCAAAAGCAAATAAACACGGTACTATTCGTATATCAAACAAGGATTGCCAGTTCAAAAATACTCGCAATTTACTCATATCACAGTATTTAAAAAAAATACCATACTCGGTATTACAAATTGGAATACCATAAAGCCCTACCAATAAATGATAATAAGTCATGATTATTGTCGTATCTGCCTATATAATTAACATATTTCCATATTAATATAACAATAACATGAGTTTGGAGGGCACTACAGTTTAGTAACAGCCCGAGAGGAATAAATAACAGCCCAAGGGTTTATTGCCGGCCTGAGATTAAGTCAAGGGCTGTTAATAAACCAGAGGGTTATTATTCAGTCCTCAAGGGCCATTAATAAACTGGGACACCAAACAAAATCATGTTATTACTAAATTCCTGTCACTTGACCTGCAGGCTGTTAATGAATTTTGTTTTCATTAATGCCCGTTGCTCACTTCCAATTGCATGACGTCTGGAGTTATTGAGTTTTACCGCCCCCCCCTAAATTCCATTAATGTACTAAAAAAATGCCTGTTAAAGTGTTACTAATAAATTATTAAGTTTCTTTGGCTTTCTGCTGATTTGCAGCAGTGATCTATCGAGAAAGCAACATCAACCCTGTGATCCGCCTTGTCACTACTACCTCACTAGTCCTCCTAATCTTCCATCATTCTGATGCAAATTGTTTTATTATTTTCCCCATTGGCAGTTTCTAAATTTTCCCCAACTATGATATTGACTCTTTCAATCATATCATCCTCATCACTTTTCGCACTTGCTTTCATCCCATTCTTCCATTAGTTTTTCAAGAAATCTTATTCTTCTAGGCAAATATTTAGGGCATTCTAAAATGAAATGTTCCAGGATCTCTGTTACCCTTACATATATTATAAACTTAATATTCTATAGAATTTACCCATGGAATTTAGGAAGAAAAAGTAATAAGCAGAATTTGAAAAGCATTAACCCTTTACTCAACGAATCGGCCGCATTCACCCACGTAATATGCAAATTCAGCAGTTGAAAAAATATTAGTTTTCCAAAAATTTCAACAAAACCATATCATGTGACCCCTTATTGGAACGAGCTCGTTTCAACGAGGGGTCACATGATATGGTGTTGTTGAAATTTTTTGAAAAATTTGAAAAAATGTTATTTAAAATAATAAATTTTGATATCATCTGCATTGGGTAAAGGGTTAACTATTCCTTACATCTCATACTGGCTTTTCATAAATATTTCTTGGCTTCATTAAAAGAAACTAACCTTACATGAACTGTCACCCTGTCTAATAATAATGATGGCTGAATATTAGTGATGTTCTGCAATTTTTTGGTTAAAATTAATAATGGTATGACATTTTCACTCTTTTTCTCTTTTCCAAATAATAGTGATGGCCAAAAATTTTTCTTCAAAATTAATAATAGTGTCATCACTACACTGAAATATATAATGTTTGTTGTAGTTATGATATTTTGCTTTATTGCATCCACAAGGCCTAAAAACATTGAAAATTTGTTTCTCAGACCCTCCTGCATGGTCCTTTTGGCTGCCGGATACTCTCTTTTTATAACCAATGCAAACTGAAAAAAACAGAAAATAAATGATTTGTGGCTGATATTTTACCCAAGTTAATAAAATTGATAAGTTTGTCCCTTGAGTGTAACAAGGCTTTGCAATGAATTAGTGTTGCAAACAGACATGTTAACTCTTTACCTAACGTAACGGCCAAAACCGGCCAGCGCTATTCTCAAAAATCGCCAATTAATTTTCATTATTTTTTTCATTTTTTGTCTCAAAAACATAGGTTATGACCCCTCGTTGGAACGAGCTCGTCGAGCTCGTTCCAACGAGGGGTCATAACCTATGTTTTTGAGACAAAAAATGAAAAAAATTAGTTATTCAAGAATTTTTTTTGCAAGTGTCCTCTGCTTTTCAGGTTGGGTAAAGGGTTAAGCTGCTGAATTATAAAATAGTGAGATTTCTGAGCAAAAATAGTGAGACTTTAATTTTTAAATGGCTCAAGGAGTAAAAAAAAAATTATTATAGTGAGATTCTGTAAAAAATCCCAATTTTAGGCTTATTTAACAAAAATTAATTCTTGAAAATAGTGAGTCTCCCTATAAAATAGTGAGATCTAACATGTCTGGTTGCAAAGCCTACTTGCACTCAAGGGATGAAATACTCTGCCACCCTGCAATTCGGTATATTATGAGGCTTAAAACATAAAAACAAACCAAGAACATGAACTTTTGAGTTTTGATTGCAAAGAAATAATTACAAAAATAAAAAATAAAATATGGAAACTGCCCATGTTCAATTTTACAAAAAAGGGCCTGAGAAACAGAAGATCTACTTTATGGGGGCCTGAACAGTACACTGTGACAGATAGCAACTTTGGGATAGTAGACACAAAACTGTTGGTACCTGTCACACTGCAGTCCAAAAAAATGATTTGCAGGCTTATCAACATTCCTTCACAGGCCTGGACATAAATAGCTTACAATTCAGGCCATAAAATTTGAGAGGAACAATTTTATCATTCCTCTAGCAATTATCTAAATAAAAAAACAGATAACCAAAAAGTTGTTTGTCTGGAACTACAAACAATTTGTCAAAAAGTTGTGTCTTATCAACTTATTTGATAGCATTGTTGTAAAATGTTCCTGTGGGAAGACCCCTCTCTTCAATGATCAAACTCCCTAACACTGAAATCTGTGAACGGTCAACCAGTAGGGCCATCGTGAGTGGGTCGAAATTCACAGGTCATTTTGTCCATGCATATAATTTAAAGATGATCTGCTATGAAACAAAATTTTCTCCAATGAAGCACCAGGATTACCCCAGTGCTTCATTGGTGGAAATTTTGATAGGTGTCATAGCGGATCATCTCTGAATTATATGTGTGGAAAAATGACCACCCATAGATTTTGACCCCCTCCACGATCAGCTGTACTGTAATCAGTCCTCTTTATTATATCCAGATGAATAGTAAATAAGTTATCGCAAAATTTTATTCTCTGTCCCATTGTAAACCGTTAGCATGTAATGTTATATACATGTAACATGGCGGTAGCCCATGGGAAAGATATATGATGCTTTCCTGTCTTTTCTGTTTTTATACCCCCACAAAACGAAGTTTTACGGGGTTATATAAGAGTAAACTTGTCTGCCAGTCCTTGTCGTCGCCATCATGATCGATGCCACCGTTGTCGTTGCACATGTAAACTTGTAGAGCAAACTACTTCCACAGTTTTAGCCACATTTTCATGAAACTTCACAAAAATGATCAACATGATGAGGAGCAGTGTGTGACATAATTTTTGTCCCCATCAGATTCAAGATGGCTGACTGGCGGCCATATTAGATTTTTTTACTTCCACAGTTTAGCCACATTTTCATGAAACTTCACAAAAATGATCAACATTATGAGGAGAAGAGTGTGACATAATTTTTAGCCTGCTCGGTTTCAAGATGGCCGACTGGTGGCCATATTGGATTATAATAGAATGCTCCTTTTCAGTCACCCACACTAGGTGGTATGCCACGGTGGGGGTATAGCGGGCGACAGACCATCTCTAGTTACTTTGCCAGTCATGCTGTTTACGTCTTAGCAAAATTTTCATCAAAATAAATAGCAACAACAAACACACAATCTCACTTTGGCGAGATCGCATGTTAGTTATTGCTATTTATTTTGACAGAAGTCTATTAAGATGGAAATGACATGCTTCTATGTTCATATGTGGAGGTAATGAACCTTTGAGCAGGGGTCAATTCAATTTTTAAAAATTGAATAGCAGTTTTTTAACTTGGATAAATTTGGATTAGCATTTCCTGTCATTTACATGATTTTTTATTTGAAATTGATTAGCTGTAATTGAAGATTGATTCGAAAACTGCTGTGCAAATCCCATTAAATTGAGCCCTGCCTTTGAGTCAAGTTGGACTCGAAAGAATGTAAGGTGTCACTAGCAAATTGTGCGGTATAAGAAATGAAATCTATGTTGCATTATTTTGTTGTAATCTGTGGTTCATTAGCATATTTATACCACTCACTTGAAAAGTGGGAGGTATATAGTGATCACTTGGTCCATCTATCCATCCAGCCATCTGTCTGTCTGTATGCCTTTTACGCTTTGGGGGTTACACATCTGCTATCCGCAACTCCTCCTAAACCAGTGAACGGATTTCATTGAAACTCTCAGACATTCTTTTACATACATTGAAGATGTGCACCTCCTAATTTTTTTTCAGATATCTTCATTTTTACAGTTTCCCATATTGAGAAATGAACTTTGTCAAATTCAATTGACATTCTGTACAGATCTGCTATCCGCAACTCCTCTTAAACCATTGAACAGATTTCATTGAAACTTTCAGACATTCTTTTACATACATTGCTTATGTGCACCTCCTATTTTCTTTTCAGATATTTTCATATTTACAGTTCCCCATATTCAAAAATGGTCTTTGTCAATTCAGGTTTTAGTAGGGAGGGATATAGATAGCTATCCGCTACTCCTCTTAAACCATTGAACAAACTCCATTGGAGCTCGCAGACCTTCTTTTACATACATTGAAGATGTGCACCTCCTATTTTTCTTTAAGATATTTTTATATTTTGACATTCGTCTGTCTGTCCGTCCATCTGTCCGGGCCAACATTGGAGGTTTAGGGGATATTATTATTAGGGGCTACCTCCAAATTAAGGTAGTGTTAGGGTTAGGAGTGGGGTGGGGTTAGGGTTAGGGGTAGCCCCAGAGCAGGGCTTAATGTTGGGGAGGGTTAGGTCCCAGGGGGTGGGGGGGGGGGGTTGGGTAGGGTTGGGGTCAGGGGTGGGGTTTTAGTTTTAGTAGCCCCTAAACCAAAAAATAGCTCCTAATCCTATTGGTTTGGCTAGGGTGGGGTTGGGTCAGGGGTGGGGTGGGGTTAGGGTCAGGGGTAGCCCCAGAGTAGGGCTTAAGGTTGGGGGGTTAGGTCCCGGGGGTGGGTGGGGGTTAGGGTCTGGGGTGGGCTTTTAGGGTTTAGGGTCAGGGTGGGGTAGGGTGTAGTGTTAGGGTGTGGTTTTGGGGTGGAGGGGTGGGGTTAGGGTTAAATATAAGTTCTAGGGTGGAGGGGGTGGGGTTCTGGGTAAAATAAGGTTTTGGACATACAAAATGTTTTTTTGGTAGCCCGTAAACCCGAAATGTTGGAGCGTCCATCCATCCGTCTGTCCATCCATTATGCTAGAGGGATGTTATGCTTTGGGGGGGGGGGGGGGGGGTGCACATCTGCTTTCCGCAACTCTTAAACCAGTGAATGGATTTCATTGAAACTTTCAGACATTCTTTTACATATATTGAAGATGTGCACCTCCTGTTTTGTTTTCAGATATTTATTTTCTTTTTTCGGGTTTCCCATATTTAAAAATGGGCTTTGTCAATTCAAGCTTGCGTGGGGGGGGGGGGGGGGGGGGGGTGTTGGCATTTGCTATCCACAACCTCTTTTAAACTAATGAATGGATTTCAGTGAAACCTTCAAACATTGGTGTCAGTGTTTGTGCTCTCTACATTAAACACACTTTTACTGTTGTAAGATGTTTCTTGGTGGGAGTGGGTGGTATCATTTAGTACAGTGCTCACAGTTTTTCTAGTTTGCAATTGATGTAACCTCCATGTAACCTAAACAATCATTTGTGGTTTATTTCAGGCCTGCTTCAGTATGTTTCATTTATTTTTTTTCAGTACGGACTGTTGCTGCATTATTCGGTGGTGATATCTGTGAGATTATGAATGATAAATGTGATTCTTCTCTTGAACTCTACTGTAATAATAAATTCATGGGGTGCAAGTATGGAGAGTGTAAATGCCCAGCTGGTAAAGTGTGGGATAGGAATTCAACTACCTGCAGAACAGGTGAGATTAATACAGAACTCAACCAGAGGGTGGACAATGGGGACTGGAATTGATGGGGAGTGCGGTGGCTCAGTGATAGACTGTTGGACTTCTATTATAGAGGTCCCAAGTTCAATCCCCGTCTGGGATGACCCACGTTGTGTCCTCGGGCAAGGCACTTTATCCCGGTTGCCAATCATGAAGGCATACTGCACTTCTATGGTGCACATGTCTTCAACATCTGTAACCCTGCTTGAGCGGAGCTTGAACAGAGTTAGAATGTTGAGGAGCTGACAGTTGCTTGGTGGTTCTCTCCAGGTACTCCAGCTTCCTCCACCCATAAAACTGTCATGGTCTCAATTAGCCATTGTACATAAGTATATGACCTTAAATACCAATAAATAATAAATAATAATATCACCTGCGACTGTCTGGTAACCATAGTAGACTAGAGCCAAGCCAGAAAATAAGCAGACTGTCATCTACAAAATGAGGCCGCCAGAGGGGGAATTTGGTGATGCTACCCTGCACAGCAGGGTAGCATCACTAAATTTACCCTCTGTGAACCTCAATCAGAATCAAGGTCTCACACCTAAACAGAAAGAGGTACCCAGAGGATACATTGGTCCTCTGTATGGGATAGCATCAGCACATTCACCCTCTGGGGACCTCATTCCAAATATGATAGAATGCTTATTTTCAGGCTTGACTAGAGCCTCCATAGATCTTAGCTTATTATCTTATAATTACAAGATACCAACTTGTAAGTACAAGCTACTAACTTGTTATTACAAGATACTAGATCGTAATTACAAGATACTAAGTTGTAATTACAAGTTACCATCTTGTAATTACATGCTGTTATCTTGAAATTTCAAGTTAGCTAACATGCAATTACAATTTAATAACTTGTAATAAACATATAATAACTTGTAATCTTGTAATTACAATGTAGTATTAGAGCTAACAAAGGAACAAACTTGGTCCAAAACAGGCAAACATTGTTACACTGACTCACATCACATCATATGAGACAGAGTAAAGCGTGCATGTTACATGCTGACATACTTGTTCACTTACATGATCATTATACTGTATCACTAGCTAGAAATGGTCATCCTTTACCCTTTGTGGGTAGCAGACAATACTAGAGATGGGCAATATACCGAAAAACCGAACCGATACCGATATCATAGGGACACCGAAAAACCGAACCGACCCAATCTTTGAATACCGAAACCAACGGTATTTTCAATTTTCCCTGTGCATTCACTATTTATAAGGCCTTGATGAGGATTGATAGCAGTTGATGTGTTCATTTTCATGAAAGAAGTGACTGATTTTATTTTTCAGTTTTGTTAAGCCTTAGGAACCAGTGCAGTTGTACTAAATTATCAATAGTCTATGACCTGTACATGTCCAGTTGCTTAGCAGTGATTTCTAGCCAAGTCTTGGCTGCCTTAACAGGCAGCCAAGACTTTGCTAGAAATCACTGACCAGATAATTTTTCTACTGTCATCAGGCCCACCTAAAGATGACATCTTCAGGACACACATTCTATGATTACAGACGCCTTAAGTGGAGCTTGAAAAGTTAAGGCGGATTTAGAACAAGTCACCAAATTACTGTAGATATGATCTGTGTTGACAAAAGAATGACAATGTTGAGCCCATCAACAATGGCATGTGTAGCACTGTGATAGAATGATACAAGAACAACATATTCTGTATTTTTCTGACATGGATTCCCCTACTATCAGTGAATCTGAAGTCACATACCGAATACCGAACCGATACCGCGGTATGCCCACACAAAAATACCGAAACCGATACCGAACTCAAAATTCCAATACCGCCCATCTCTAGACAATACTTGCAAAATAAATTTTTGAATACCCAAATTTTTTAATTTTTGTCTCAAAGACATAGGTTATGACCCCTCATTGGAACAAGCTCATTCCACTGATGGGTCATAAGCTATATTTTTGAGACAAAAATTAAAAACCTAATAAAATTTGAATGGGGATTTTTGTATTTAACGCTGGCCGGTTTTAACCATTATGTTGGGTAAAGGCTTTAGGCCATAAATCATTAATGGTATGGCTGTTATTCAGCTACCTATTAAGACAAGTGATTAATTGGCTAAACAAGGTTAATCCATGTGATTAATCATTTAAGAGAGGCCATTAACTAACCGTTTCAGCTCTATATATTCGGTACACTTTGTTATCCATAACAGTAGTGTAAGATGGACTGTGTGTACCCCTGTTAGTGTAATTTTATCCCATGGTACTAGTCCACATACTATGCTTTTTACTATCCTATAGTTTTGAAGGTTGCTGCAGGGGAGGGGGAAGGGGGCTGCATCTCTTGCCCTGAGGATAGTGAGGACAAGGGGGCAGCACATCCTCTTTTTTACCAGAAGTGCCCTAGTGAAAAAGACTTTACTATCCAAGAACTTTAACTGAGATACTCAATGCCAATGAACGGTGTACCAGGTATAATATACCAGATGCTGAGCAGAATGACAGGAAAACACTTCAAGGGATCCGACACAAGGGAGACTGGATTAATACAATTCACACCAATGTAACTCTTTTCCAGATTCAAGTGCCCTTTTTGATACCCTTGCCCACCTTGCCCTTCAGATGCTTCCAGTGCCCTTGATAGTTGCTATGGATAGTTTCTAGTGCTACGTCATGAAGTGTTGTTTTTAATCCTTGGTTGTCTGGTATGGTAGTACAGTATCGATTTTCTGTACCCTTTTGTGCCCTTTAGCCTTGGGGATATTTCCAGAAATATCAGATGGAAATTTTGCGCCTAGCAGTAATTGTTTTCAGGAGTAACATGTGTAGTGTGAATTTTATGTGCTATTCCATGTTAGCACTTCAGTCAGTGCAACACTGATATGCACGCCTCCATTTTTAGATGTATGGCGCTGAACTTTAGCAGACATGTGAAATTTTTATCCTGAGTAGCATGGGCAGGTGGAAATTTACATGCAGCTTTATGCCAACCTGTCAGCCATTGACTCTCGGAGGAATTCTGGTATAGTGGATCCCACTTAATTGTTTATCACTTAACTGAATAACCCTGTTAATTGAATATAATTTTCCAACACAAACTCATTTACCACACATCCAGTACAAATTTGACCTTTTAATTTAATATAGGTTACAGAGTAAACTCCTGTTAATTGAATAAAAATTCTTGTAACCTGTCGAGAAAAAACCCTGACTCACCCCTGTTTTCCTTTGTTTATAGACCTATTTTGCCTCAGTACATCTAATACAGACATTTAATCTATTATATTTTGTTTGACAGAGCTCCAAGAGATCTATTAAACAAGATATAAGAGAATAAATGCTAAGTTTATCTCTGGAATACAGGAAAATGCCACAATCCCTGTTAATTGAATACTACTGTTAATTGAATAATTTTGATTGGCAAAGTGCCTATTCAGTTAACAGGGTCCCACTATATATACCCCTACATTTTCAGAAATATCAGTCTGATATTTGGCACCTAGGGGTAGTTTGGTCAGAACAGGGACATGGGATGAGTGTCAGTTTCATCTTCCATTCCATTAACCCCTCCACCAGAGCAGTCCAGAGATGCACTCTATCTACTACCTTTTCAGAGAATTCAAACCTTTAAAGAGGCAATTTTTTATCAGGGCAGGATGCATTTCATATGCAACCTCCCATTAGCCATATAATCATTAAGCCTTCAACCAGAGCAATTCCAGGAGATACACTCCTATATTCTCAACCTGTCAACCTGAAATTTTGCATGTATGGAAAATTTAAAATTTACATGGTTTGGCTGAATTTTATGCGTAAAGTCAACAACACATCAGTTAGAGTCTTCTGGGGTTGTTGTGATAACTCTTGAACAGAGAATGAACTGCCAACATTTTTAGATATATAGAGCCGAAATTTATCTTCTATGGATAATTTTTCATCATAAGTGCCATGGGCTGTGAGAATTTTAAATACCATGTAACATTAACACTCCAGTCAGAGTAATACAATGTAATGCACACTTTTAGAGTTGAAAACTGTTACCTAGAGGTAATTTTCTATCTGTTAATCAATTTTACATGCAATATCATGTTAACCCTTCAAGCTTGAAGCCTTCAAGCAACATTAGGATGCACTCCTACATTTTCAGAGATATCGACCTGAGAATTAGGATTTAGAGGTAATTTTTTATCAGTAGTAAAATGGGCAGGGTGAATTTTATGTACTAGATTGCATTAACCCATCAACCAGTGCAACTTTGGCACTTACTCTTGCCCATGCGGGAAGTCCGGGAAATGAAGCAGTGCTTGTTTACTGTGGTAAACAAGCTCTGTTTCACTGGTAAACTATGACCCAGTCACTAATGTGTGGGGTGCGATTTCTCTAAAATAGGCAACATGGGGTATAAACGATTGACTGACCTTGACTTTATATCCATGTTGTGATCATGATTAGCCATTGTGCAAAATATGTGACCTTAAACACCAATAAATAAATAAATAAATACTTACTCTTGGGTGCCAAATAATCATACGTGTATGATTATTAATTTTGAGGTCTTTTCCGCCCTGTATGATGCTTATTCCAGCCTGTAGGATTATTAAATTCCCAGTTGTCATCAAAGAACAAAATTCTACAAAGTAACACCAGCTATTAATAACTCAAATTGGAAATATTCCAGTCCTTATATGATTGAACTAATCTCGGAAGAGCTTCCTAAGGAATGATGCCTGAGGCTTGATAGACATGCATAAACTGACCCACTTCAAAGTTCTACCCCTCTGTATTATTATTCCAGTCAGTACTATTATTAATTTCAGGCTATTTTCCCATCCTTTACTAATATTCCAGTCTGTACTATTATTTGGGCTCTAAGAGTAGAGACAGTTTGGTATCAGAAGTAACACTGATGGGGAGAACTTTACGTGCAAAATTGAGTAGATCCTTGAACCTCCGCAATTCCGGGTACATGTACTAGTACCTCCATATTTTTACAATATGTAGTATTTTTAACCAAAGTTTTCGTACTCCTACCTTCCCATACAGTAGGTCTGCCTTCCTGTCTTTAATGCAAGAAATCCCAAGTACTCTTTTGGGTAATTAGTCGTATATATCTCACACCCCAGATCACTCATCCACTTTTTTGGCAGATATTGTATGTCCTCTAACTTACACAGTTCCACATAGAAAATGGATGTTTTTGTTACTGTTTCAGCTGTTGAATACAATGATAGATGTGGGTTTCAAAATTCCAAATGCGACGGGAATTTCACATGTCAGTATGGAATGTGCAGTTGTGGACCAAAAAGCAATTATAATGCTTCTTCTAAACAGTGCGAGTACACTTTACAACAGTGTTCTACTGTCAGTGACTGCAGTGAGTATTCATCACTTATTTCTCTTATTATATCCCTGACAGGAGAGTATGTAGCAATACCCCATCATGCATATTGCAGTTCATTGCATTGCATTGTACCCCCACCAATGCCACGGCATGTCAAATACTAAAGGCTAAATACTTTACTGCGGACTAAAATATATCTGGTTGAGTGCTAAATTATGTTTCAAAGGTGATTTTATTTTTTTCAAAGATACAAATCTACCAGCAAATTTAGCCTTAGTTTAGCAAGATTGTGTTCATAAATAACTTTTGTTATAATTTATTGGAGAGTGTAGGCACTCTCCAATAATTGTAACCAAACAGTTTTTATAATTTTTTTTCTCTCGCTGCTCAGCAAACAACAAGATAATGTACACAGTGTAGATCCACTAAAGTTGCTTCTAGCACTTTTCAATAGAACTATGATAGTTGGTCCAGCACTCAACCAGTTAATTATCTTGGAAAATATGTTCCCTATGGGCTAACAATTTATCTATTTAACTATTTATCTACCCAGGAACCTTCAGAAGCTCCAAAAGGCAAGATGACTAAAAAGAACTAAGGCCTAAAAAAATTAAAAATCTGTTTCTCAGGCCCTCCCGCATGGTCCTATTGGCTACCGCATGCTCCCTTTTTATAACCAAATTAAATGGTATATGTCTGATATTTGCATAAGTTGAAAAAATTTGATACATTTGTCCCTTGAGTGCAAGAAGGCTTTGCAATGCTTCAGCATTGCAAAGCCTTCTTGCTCTCAAGGGACGAAATACATCACCACCCATGCTATTCCGTAGATTATGAGGCCTAAAATATAAACCAAGAAAATGAACTTTTGATGGCAAAGAAATGATTACAGAAATAAAAAATAAAATAAAAAACCGCTCGCCCGCATGCAATTTTACAAATAATGGCCTGAGAAACAGAAGATCTACTTTGTGTGGCCTAAAACAATCTTTTTTCAGAATCTGTGGACAAAAAGTGTTGATTTTTAGCATCATCATCTTTCATATACATTTAAGTTTATACAAGCCAGTAAAATGCTGTTCCTTATCTGGTCTCATTTGGGTGTTGAAGAGTCACCTTTGAGTTCCAAATTGCTAAATGTTTTCTAATTCAGAACCACTGCACCGAAAGTGTTGATTTTTGGCAAGCATCAACTTTCACTCATGCACATTAAAGTTTGTTCAAGCCATATTTCTGCTTCCAAATTTGGGCTTGTTTTGATGAGCTCAGAAACAAGGTATCAAGTTTTTTGCTTTAGTTGTTTTGCTGATGTTTGGTGGATGCCCATCTGTCTGTCCATTTGTGTCACAGTGTCGGCATGATAACTTGAACAAACATTATCTGATTTTTAAAAAATTTGATCTCTGAGTTCTACTTGAGAATGTCTTGGATAATATAAGTTATCTCAGCCAACATGTATGGTATATGGAGATTTAATACTCAACACATGTTTTGTGTATTTTGTGTACACAATAAATCCCAAGATGCAATATTGCAAACTTTCAAATCCCATTATGCAGCCGTCTTCCTTCAAAATCATCAATTGCCTGTCTTGACTGAGATGAAATCAACGAAGGGTCAGCCAAGAGGGCAAAGTGAAGTTGGCAATATATTCGCCTTGGCACCGCTCACTTCGCCCACTTTCTATGTCTGGGCAAAATCAAAGTAAAAAACTAACCTCTACAATCGAAATTAGAAGAGATATTGTGAAAACATTGGAGTGAGTGAATTACCAAAACAAGTGATTTGTATATCACGACTTACTTTAACCCTTTACCTAACGTAATGGCCAAAACCGGCCAGCGCTATTCTCAAAAACCGTCGAGCTCGTTCCAACGAGGGATCATAACCTATGTTTTTGAGACAAAAAATGAAAAAAAATAGTCATTCAAGAATTATTTTTGCAAGTGTCGTCTGCTTTTCAGGTTAGGTAAAGGGTTAATAATAGTTACCAAAATCACAAGAAATATTATTTGTGTTCATTTTATTCCACTGTCATTTGAAGCAGGAATAATTAAGAAACTGGGGTTGTCTATTTTGAAGCGATGTGATAATTACAGAAATAAGCACAACAACTGCATATTATCCACCCAAACCAGGGTGAGAGCTCAGCGACTCCTTAAATAATAAGAAAATGTTGATTTTTGCTAAAATGTAGCTTTTCTGGTAAATTTTTGCACCTTGATAAGCCCCAAATCTCACTGACAGAACATGGCAGATCCCATCAGTTGTGGAGCCATGGTTTGAAATTCTGGTGAAGAGTTGGAGGGGGGGGGGGGGGAATCTCAGGACTGAGGGTACTGTAGTTGTACCAGAGTACAGGAAATCAAAAATAATCTTTTCAAATTTGGGATGGGAGGAGTAAGAGGGATTGTGGGAGGTGTGTGTGTGTGTGGGGGGGGGGGGGGGACTAGGCTCCCCAAGATGCCCACTTCAGTAGCCCACCACAATATGTCCATGAGCTGAGAAGAGTGGTGAACACTGAGTAACCAGGATGACTCAACATGCTGTCGGAGTCTCATTACTTGGATTACAAATGCAGACACATTTTATGTGAACATTACCCTCTAAAATTTGGATTTCTACAATATATTTTGAAAAACCGAACTAAAAACCGAGTTTTTGTACAAAACCAGAACCAAGCCGAAACGCGATTTCAAAACCGCCCAGCCCTAGTTACATTCCTGGGTCATTATTGGAAATGCGTAAACAGATTGGGGCTGTTTTGTTGACTGTTTACTCTTATTTTATTTTTCTCAAGTTGTTTGATTTCATTATTGGACTATTTAATTTATACCAGCAAAATATGATCGAAATTGTCAGAAATCTGATAATATTTGTGACTATTTTCAGGTTTTTTTGGTTCAATTTTTATATTAAGGCAAACAAAACCAAAAAGCTTTCATTTAAACCATATACCCCTGATGTGTTGTGTGCTCTTATACCCTCATATACCTTGGATGTTGGTTGTGCCATTTGCCATGGCTATTTATCCAAGGCATTCTGACTAATCCGAAGAAAGAATTTATCGGAAAATAGGGACAAGTTTCCATACCAGTCCTGTGTGAATTTTTTTTCAGGAGCTATGCCCCTTTGATTATTTTCTTCTTTGAATTTTTGACAAGTGAGCAGTATCAGTGTGATAACTTGGAACAAACATTATCTGATTTTTAATATAGTCTGCAGGGTCGACTCGAGACTGTCTTGGATGACCCTTAAATTATTTTCTTGTTTGAATTTCTGACTTTGTGTTGGTGTCAGCATGTTAACTTTAACAAACATTCAATTTTTACCAAATTTGATCTGTGGTGTCTACTCAAAAATGTCTTGGATGAGTTCGAAAACAAGTCCTGTCTGTATTTTTTTCAGGAGTTATGCCTCTCGGATTGAATTTCAAACTTGTGTATATTATAATATATGTAGGTGGATTCTGGTGAAATTTCTCATTCGAGGCTTTTGACTTTCTTTCCTATTGCTTTATACCCATAGTGAAATGCAGCTGTCATTTGAGATTTTATTGCCAGAGTCATTGCCTTTTATGGACTTAGTGTTTGTATATACCCAAAAACTATATCACCTATACTCAGACTTGCCTTGTTAAATAAGCGGGGTGTATCTTTTTGTGTCACCTTATGGTGACAATTTATTTTCCTTTCTATTTTTGAGTATCAAAATGAAATTTTTTTTAAAATCGACTTGATAGCAATCTTTATTTTGGGTTGTCCAGCACATTGCAGGGGTATTTCATTAGCTGTGCTTACAAACAGGTTTAGTTTATTAGCTCACCTGAGCGAAGCTCAAGGTGAGCTTTACTAATCGCTTTCCGTCCGGCGTCCGTCTGGCGTCCATCCGTCGTCCGGCGTAAACTTTACAAAACCAACTTCTCCGAAGAAACCACTGGCCCAATATTTTTCAAATGTTGGGTAAATGTTTATTACCTAATGTCAATTCAGATTTGTTCAAATGAAGTTGCCCCTCCTTCTGGGTGGGGCCACACCCCCAAGGGGCACCAAAATCTTTGAAAATCTTCTTCTCATGAACCATCAGTAGCAGAGACTTGATATTTGGTATGCAGCTTTCTTTTGAGGTGTAGAATCAAGTTTGTTCAAGAGAAATTTGTCGGGCATTATTTGCCTTCGTTATGGGAGGGGCCAAAATTTTGGCCACGCCTAAAATGTCTATTTTCTGAACTGTGAGGTCGATTTGAACCAAATTTGAGATGAGATGATAATGGGTCATAAGTTTTCTCATTGCCCCGTGGGAACCTTGGGAGCTAAAAATAGGAAAAACCTTAAAACTGCTATATCTCCAAAACTACACGGCACAGAGAATTCTTATTTTGTATAAAGCTTACTTTTATCCAGTAGAATAGAATGGTTAAAAAAAATCCCTATCGGTTTGATCACAAGGTACTTTTTTCAGGACTTTGAAAAAATGCTGAGTCGGCACCTTTTAACACTGTAGGCAATGGGAAAAACATTAAAAAATCTTCTTCTCCAGATCCAGCAGGCAAAATCTTTTGATATTTGGTATGCAACATTGTAGGGTGGATCTGATTCAAGTTTGTTCAAATCGGCCCCCTGGGTTCATATTTGGGCTCAGTATAGGAGCACGATTTCGAACTTAGTGCATTTCAAGCAAATTTCTTCAAAAATCTTCTTATCCAGATCCACCAGGCAGAATCTTTTCATATTTGGTAAGCAACATTTTGGGGGTGGATCTGATTCAAGTTTGTTCAAATCGGCCCCCTGGGTTTATATTTGGGCTCAGTATAGAAGCTCGAATTCGAACTTAGTGCATTTCAGGCAAATTTCTTCAAAAATCTTCTCCAGATCCATCAGGCAGAATCTTTTCATATTTCGTATGCAACATTGTGGGGTGGATCTGATTCAAGTTTGTTCAAATCGGCCCCCTGGATTCATATTTGAGCTCACTATAGAAGCTCAAATTCGAACTTAGTGCATTTCAGGCAAATTTCTTAAAAAAATCTTCTTCTCCAGATCCAGCAGGCAGAATCTTTTGATATTTGATATGCAACATTGTGGGGTGGTTCTGTTGCAAATTTGTTCAAATCGGCTCCGTAGATTCATATTTGGGCTCACTATAGAAGCTTGAATTCGAACGTTTGTTAAAGCCAAGTCCCTGGGTTCATATATGGGCTCCCTGTGGGAATCTTTAGATATTTGGTATAAGGTTTTCTCAGGAGGAGCAGATGCAACTTGTTGAAATCAATTCTCTGGGTTGATATTTAGGCTACCATGTCAGGTGAGCGCCCTCAGGCCCCTTGGGGCCTCTTGTTTATTAAGGTGTAATTACACTTTAAACAGCCAGGGTCACCTCGTATCCAACAGTTTTACAGGGGGAGGAAGCCGGAGTAACTTGAGAGAACAACCGGGCAATGGCGAGCAACTTGCATTTCTATTATTGTTACAGAAAAATATATATTTAGATCATGTATTTATTTCTAATATGGATTATGATGTACCTTATACTTCTGTATTACAGAAACTTTGAAAGCATTCAAGTATGTTTTCTATGCATTATTATGTTAACACCTCCACTTATGTGCATTCAGCATGTGTCAGTGTGTTGGTATGGTAAGAAATAAAATTTTTCCAGTAAAATGTGTTTTTATACCTACCACACTGACCTTCCTGGTCAATTATTTTAAAAGTTGAGCTACCTCCCCACTATTCATGTCGATATATATTATCTAAAATGCAGAATTGATTATTTTGGCTGCTGATGAATAATGGAGAACATAATTCAGTTCTCTTATGGACACTAGGCATTGTGCACCATATAAAATAGGCCCCTGGTTTGTCGGGTTTGGCTGATTTTTTTGTCTTTTTGACACATTTCAGTCTCTCCAGGGCTTTGGCCCTAGGGGACTACTAAAGTTGTTACATTTTCCATAGCTGAGATGTTATTGAAGTTAAGCAAATTGTGCCAGCTTGGTAGGTATAAAAAGAAAAATTTTACTAGAAAATTTTGATTTGTCATCTCTGAAGTATTGTTTTTGTGACCTATTATATTATACCCCCACATTTTTTTAAAAATTTGGGAATACTGGAATGTGCCTGTCCATGCATCCATGCACCTGTGCGTCTATGCATCTGTCCCTATGTCTGTCCATCCGAACTCAGAACATCAACATTACTGTTCAGATTTCAATGAAATTTCATACAGATAATCACTATCATGAGACCTTTAAGCAGCATTAGCCGTTTTGCTGTTGGAATATTTTTTCTGTGCGTTATGGCCCTTTGAATATACAAAAATAATAGGCTATTTTTTGTCTGTTTGCATTGTATCTCAGGTTTGGGTCATTGGATCTCAATAAAATCTGGACTGAAAATTGTTTATGGGAAAGGCTTTCAAATGAGACATGAATAATATTTTTTTACTTTTCATCTTTTAGACTTATCTCCCCTTTTAGGTTTGAAATATCTCTCTTTGTCTTGTAAAATAGCCAGTTTTTGTCAATTTTTATCTTTTTGCCGCATATTTCAGGTTTGGATTATCAGATTTTAATGAAATTTGGGTTGAATATTGTGTATAGGAAAAGTTTTCAAAGGTGTCATATCCCTGCAGTAAAACAAAGAAAATACATGCAAATTACCTCCCCACAGGTGGCATTATGTCTTTGTTCTACATCTCTTATGTGGATGGTTCGATCATCACTAGACTTCAGTAACAGGTGTTTCTTGCCTTATCAATTACCTTGCTGTAAAACAAGGACATTAATTTTGCTGTTTGTCTCATAAAATAGCTAATTTTTGTCTGTTCGCCTCATATCTCTGATTTGGGGTATGATAATTTGGAATGATAATTGTTTATGCAAATAGCTTTCACGGTATCTTGGTTCATTTCTTCTCTTGTCGTTGTTTGGCAGTATGCACTGTGGGGGTATGCCCTGGGGCATCCCCCCTCCCTCTTGTTGTAATTAGTCTTGAACTGATGAAAAGGTGTCCTTCCTACCCACTTAGCATGAAAATCTTCAGTTGAACAAAAGGTAATCAAAAATAAATTTTTAAAGTGTAGCCAAAATGATTGGCCCATTTTAACCTTTTCAATGAGTTCTTTGAAAGGTCTGTCCAAATTTGACATTTCAGGTTTTCTTTATCTTGTTTATACTACCTCTCATCTTTCAGTGGAAGGTTATGGATTAACTTGTGGAAGTCGTGGCTTGTGTGCATGCCAAGGTAATAATACCATGTTACCAGATGATGGACCCTGTATTGTTGGTAAGTAGCTACCATATCTTAGAAAGTACAAATTAGAAATTAAGACAACCGAAAAACTTTACCTTGTATCAGGCAACTCATTTTTCTGGTCACTCTTTTATTACACTCCGTTCTATGTAATACCCATCTACAGCAACACGAAACCATGTGGAAAATTAAAATCTGTTTCACACATATGTGCGGAATGGAAATTGGTGACAGACTATTTTTAAATAGAAACGAAATTTCACGGGAATTTTCAACAAATCATGCACAGCAATTACAGTTTGAATCTCTAGCGATAGCTAAAAATTGTCTCCTTAATTCCAGTGTGTTCTATGTGCCAGTAGGCACATAGAACACATTAGAACTCTGGGAACGAAATAGTAACACCGGTTCCCTCGCAAATTTGTTTGACGATAAAATGTATTCTTTTTGTTGATAGTTGTCAAATGAATTGCTGAGTGTCCTTGTAAGTGTTTTTTACAGATATGAAGGCATGTATTAAACACAGAACAACATGCATGTGTGAATGGGTTAATCGATATGGGACTGCCATTGCGGAAGGATAAAACACAAGGTCTGTGGCCTCTTTATCTATCCTTTTGTGCTGGCACTCATGCCATATCGATTAACCCATTCACACACACATGTCGTTCTGTGGATTTTCAGGCTTTATAAGCATGAGAGACAGCAGCTATGCCCTTGGGAAAGACATTTAATCCTGATTACCCACATAGAAGTATGTTGGCACTGTCTACTTAACCATTTACCTAACCCGAAAAGCAGACGACACTTGCAAAAATAATTCTTGAATAACTAATTTTTTTCATTTTTTGTCTCAAAAACATAGGTTATGACCCCTCATTGGAACGAGCTCGACAAGCTCGTTCCAACGAGGGGTCATAACCTATGTTTTTGAGGCAAAAAATGAAAAAAATAATGAAAATTAATTGGTGATTTTTTAGAATAGCGCTGGCCGGTTTTGGCCGTTACGTTAGGTAAAGGGTTAAAGGTATACTCTCGTTGATGGTGCTCTTGCCTTCAACCACTGCTAACTAGTGTTCAACTAATTATCCAAAATGGCCACTGACCAATTGTTGGTTATTTGAGCTAACAACTGGCTGATTCCAATGCCAATGCCCTTTGTAATACCATGCTCTATTAGACAAGTCATCTCTTAAAAAAAAACTACATTAAATTGAACATATTTTACAGTGTTAAACTCCATTGACTCAGGTTGCAGTAAAATTACCAGTCGTGCACACTTGGTGGTAGACGTGGCTCTCAGAGCCATGTGTACAGCCCAAGTACGCACAACTGGTAATTTTACTGCGACCTGAGTCAATGGAGTGTAAGCTTCACATTTTAAGTCTGAACTGGCGATTGCCTTAAGCATGCTCATTGTAAGCTTTACATGTTGTTTAACTTATATATCCCATCAGTAAACATTGTGGTTGTTTCTCATCTTTATAGAATGATATCATTGATATCATTTTACATTAACAATTGAACAATTGCAGGAGATGATAAAATGCAGTTGATGAATCGTCACAAAATGCTTGACAACAATCGGTGGAACTGATGTTCCCAGGGCCATTGCTGTTGTCACCTGATAACCCACATTCAGCCAATTGTAGGGGTGGTTCTGATCATTGGTTGAACACTACTGTTAACTCGGATTGTGCTGGATTAGAAAATTGGAAGTGTGACTGTTGCTTACCACTGCTTTGTGGTTCTCCCCTAGTACTGTGGCTTCCTGCAACCATAAAACTTACAGAGTGTGACCCTGGCTGTTGAAAGTGTTGTTAACCCTTTATCCAACGCAGACGATTTCAAAATTTATTATTTTAAATATCATATTTTTCAAAAAATGTCATCAAAACCATATCATGTGACCCCTCTTTGGAATGAGCTCGATGAGCTCGTTCCAAAGAGGGGTCACATGATATGGTTTTGTTGAAATTTTTCGAAAAATAATATTTTTTCAGCTCCTGAATTTGCATATTACGTGGGCGGATGCGGGCGATTCGTTGGGTAAAGGGTTATACCCCAATAAGCAAATGCTAATTCTAAAATGTTTATCTAGTAGCACTGGTAAATATTTTAGAATTTTCTTTTGTTTATTGGGATTGGAATTTAACAACACTTTCAACAGAATATGTTTTCATTTTTGGAATTCACAAAGAAAAATCTTTCCACAATCCATCCCATTGAGGAGCCATAATCTGAGTTTAAATGCTTTTTGAGTATATTACTGGCTCAGGCTGGTTTGGCCTTCTGCTGAAGATGAAAATTTTTTATAACCAGAAATTGTGAGTGTGTGCAGTGCACAGGGTTCGTCACACTTTATGGTTTTAAAAAATTGGTAACTGCCATGTTACATACTACATAAATATGTACACTCATTAAGGCTGTGAGTGCACAGGTTTTCATCACATAATAGAGGTGATATTATTTGTAACAATAAATATAAGGCCACACAAAATAGATCCTCTGCTTCTCAGTCCATTATTTGTAAAATTGCATGCGGGCGAGCAGTTTTGTATTTTATTTTTTATTTCTGTAATTACCATCAAAATTTGATGTTCTTGGTTTATGTTTTTGGCTTCATAATCTCCGGAATAGCACGGGTGGTGGTGTATTTCGTCCCTTGAGAGCTAGAAGGCTTTGCAATGCTTCAGCATTGCAAAGCCTTTTTGCACTCAAGGGACAGATTTATCGATTTTTAGCTCAACTTGACAAAGTCAAGCTGAGCTATTGCCGTCACTTTTTGTCCATCAGCGTATGTACATACATATATACACGTACATATGTACGTACATACACACATACATATGTCCACAATTTCCTTTGGCACACTGCACAGGTTGCATTTATGATCAGATCGATTTGAAACTTGGTATGCTTGTTCAAGGTGACCTCTAGATGGGAGCTATCAATTTTCTTCTATTTCCATCAAAAAACGCTTCCACTGGCAATGGCTTTTGAACTTGGTTTAGTCAGACCCAGGCCTGTCATTTTCAAAATTCCAGGAGGGCCATTATGGTTCTCCTTAAATGACTCCAGGAAGGCCATTTTGCTTTGCCTCAAATGACCCAGGATGGGCCATTTTTTGGTTTACGGGGGCCATGTTTGGTTTAAGGAGACTATGAGTGAAAGCTTGTGCGTGCATGACACAACAGTAGTCTGCGAGACATAGTTTACCCATACAAGCAATAGAAAGTTGAAAACTATGGGAATGCATTGAATTCAGGGAATGAACTCATTGAGTAGCATAAATACAGTTTCAGTTTATGGACCACCATGATAAGGAGATATACATTGGCCACAAATTTGTCTATACACCTGTCAAACACTGAAAATCAAGTTAGTGGCCCAGCACCCTACCCCCTCCCTTCCCCCCAAATTTCACCAGTTGGCTCCTCCCACCTGCAGATTGGCAAATATTTTTTTTGATTTCCTTTCCTTAATATAAGTACAGCCTCCCCCCTCCCCCAATGTTAGATTTCCTCACTCTTAACCAGGACAACCCCCACCACCCCACCCCAGATTTCAGACCATGCCATGGGCCCACCACTGGTGGGATCTGCCTTGTACTGTTAGATTTGGGGGAGCTTTGTCAAGATGCACTATTTAATAAGAAAGGCTACATTTTAACAAAAATCAACATTTATTTATTTTCTTTTAGGAGTCACTAACGGCTTACCATGGTTTTCAGAGATAATATACAATAGACATCCCTGCAAACGTACAAATGTCTTTATATTTAATGCTTCAAATGCCAATGAAATAAAAGAAAAACAACACAAATCATATTTCTTTTGATTTTGTTAACATTTATTTAAGGAAGTCGTGATGTTTGAATCACTTTTGTTAATTATCCATTCCAGTGTTTTTACCAACATCTCTCCTAATTTCGACTGGAGAGGTTCGTTTCTTTTGCAGAATTATTTCTTTTTTTCAGTTATTCTTTCACTCTGATGAATTACCTCTAGTCCAGGAGGAATTGTGCTTTGTTGGCCCCTTCTATCTACGAAGATTGTTGTTTGAGATGGCCTATTTTGAGGTGCCTTTGATTGAATTAATAATGGTCCGTAGAAATCAGGGTTAGGAGGATGTTTACCGTCCGCAGAACTTTGACTTTAGGTGGACGACAGTGGCCCGGGGCGATCGCCCGTCTGAAAATGACAGCCTTGTCAGACCTGAATATTTCCCTTTGGAACACCCTACAGGGCACATATATGATCAAATTGTTTTGAAACCTGGTATGCTTATTTGGTGTGACCTCTTGATGGGAGCCATCGATTTTCTTCTATTTCCATCCAAAAATGTTACCGCTCGCAATGGCCTTTGAACTTAGCTAAGTCAGACCTCAATATTTCCCTTGGGCGCACCCTACAAGGTACATTACGATCAGATCGGTTCAAAACTTGGAATGCTTGTTTGGGGTTTACCTCTAGATGGGAGCTATTGATTTTCTTCCATTTCCATCAAAAAATGTTGCCAACAACGACCTTTAATCAACTTAGTGCAGTTATGCATCAATATTTCCCTTTGGCACACCCTGCAGGGCACATTTATAATCAGATTGCTTTGAAACTTGGTATGCTTATTTGGGGTGACCTCTAGATGGGAGCTATCAATTTTCTTTCATTTCCATCAAAAAATGTTGCCTTTGGCAATGGCCTTTGAACTTAGCTTAGTCAGACCTCAATATTTCCCTTTGGCATACCCAAAATGACACATTTATGATCAGATCAGTTTGAAACCTGGTTGGCTTGTTTCGGGATTACCTCTAGATGGGAGCTGTCGATTTTCTTCCATTTCCGTCAAAAAATGTTGCCGCTGGCAACAACCTTCGATGAACTTAGTGCAGTTATGCATCAATATTTCCCTTTGGCACACCTCGCAGGGCACATTGATAATCAGATCACTTTGAAACCTGGTGTACTTGTTTGGGGTCACCTCTAGATGGGAGCTATCGATTTTCTTCCATTTCTGCCAAAAAATGTTGCCACTGGCAATGCTTTTGAACTTTGTTTAGTCAGACCTCAATAATTCCCTTTGGTACACCCTACAGGGCACATTTATGATCAGATTTTTTTGAAACCTGGTATGCTTATTTGGAGTGACCTCTAGGTGGGTGCTGTCAATTATCCTCTATTTCTGGCAAAAACTGGCACCGCTGACAATAACTTTTGAACTTAGTTTAGTCAGACATCAATATATTCCTTTGGCCTGATCTACAGAGCACATTTATGATCAGATCGCTTTGAAACCTGGTGTGCTTCTTTTGGGTTACATCTAGATGGGAGTTATTGATTTTCTTCCATTTCTGTCACACAATGTTGCTGCTGGCAATGACTTTCGATGAACTTGGTGCAGTTATGCATCAATATTTCCCTTTGGCACGCCTTGCGGGGCACATTTATAATCAGATCGCTTTAAAATTTGGTGTGCTTGTTTGGAGTGACCTCTAGATGGGAGCTATCAATTTTCTCCAATTTCTGTCAAATAATTGAACTTATTTTAGTCAGGCATCAGTATATTCTGGCATGCCCTACAGGGCACATTTATGATTGGGTCACTTTGAAACCTGGAATGCATGTTCTGGGTGAACTCCAGATGTGAGTTGTCAATTTTTTTAATTTCTAAAAAAAATTATAAACGTTAGAACCAGCCTTTGAACTAAGCATGTTTGCACAGCAACTTGTCCCTTTCACACTCTCTACAGGGTATATTTATGAATTTCTATAAAAGTGACAAGCAATGACTTTCAAACTTAGTGTATTTGTGCATAAACATTTTCCTTTGACATGCGCCTTAGGGGGCACATTCATATGGGGTTGTTTTGAAACTTAATATGCTTATTCAGGGTGGCAGAGATAGGAGCTATCGATTTTCTTTTCATTTCCATCAAAAACTGTTTCTGTTGGCAACAATCTTTAAATTTATTGCATTTGTGTATGAACCTTTTTTTTTGACATGGCCCACAGATCATCGTAGAATTGTTTTTGAACTTTGTGTGCTTGTTCGGCAAAACCTGTATACATAAATAAAAACTATCGATAAGCATTCATTTCTGTGAAAAAAGTTGCTGCTTACAGTTTACGTTTAAGCCAAAAGGACCATGTGGGAAGGAAACAGATTTTTTTTATTTTTGTAGGCCCAAGTATGACTAACCCTGTATTTTTTTTTATATTTTTCAAAAAATTTCAACAAAACCATATCTTGAGCTCATTCCAATGAGGGGTCACATGATATGGTTTTGTTATTTTATATATTTTTTGCTTGTGCAAAAATCACCATTCAATTTTCCTTATTATTTCATTTTTAGCTCAACTTTGACGAAGTCAAATTTGAGCTATTGTCATGGCCCGTCTGTCCGTCTGTCCGTCTGTCCGTACGTCAACAATTGGCTATGGCTCGGGCTAGAGGTCGTATTTATGAACCGATCTTTACGAAACTTCTTGTGTACCTTTGTTATGACCCTGGGACGGGAACGAGTGTTTTTAGGTGTGGTCCGAAATTCAAGATGGCTGCCAGTGGCCATTTTGTACCGATGATGCAAAAATCAGTTTTTTGTACAGAACTTCTGTATGAAAGTTCTGATTTGAATAAAGTTTTGTATAAATGTTTAGTACCATAGGATACATCACATATAATACGGGTTTTTTTCTCGTGCGTAAATTATGCAAATTAGACTGACTTTGATTTATTTAGTGTTACTTTCAAAGCTGTAAGTGCCAAGCTGCTATGGCTCGGGCTAGAGGCCGTATTTATGAACCGATCTTTATGAAACTTCTTGGGTACCTTTGTTATGACCGTGGGACGAGAACGAGTGTTTTTGGGTGCGGTCCGAAATTCAAGATGGCTGCCAGCCGCCATTTTGTACCGACGATGCAGAAATCTGTTTTTTGTACAAAACTTCCATATGAAAGCTCTGATTTGAATTATTTTTTGTATGAATGTTCAGTACCATGGGATACATCACATATAATACAGGTTTTTTTCTCGTACGTAAATTGTGCAAATTAGACTAATTTTGATGTTTTTTGGGGTTACTTCTTGGGTACCTTTGTTATGACCGTGGGACGAGAACGAGTGTTTTTGGGTGCGGTCCGAAATTCAAGATGGCTGCCAGCCGCCATTTTGTACCGACGATGCAGAAATCTGTTTTTTGTACAAAACTTCCATATGAAAGCTCTGATTTGAATTATTTTTTGTATGAATGTTCAGTACCATGGGATACATCACATATAATACAGGTTTTTTTCTCGTACGTAAATTGTGCAAATTAGACTAATTTTGATGTTTTTTGGGGTTACTTTCAGCACTGTAAGTGCAAATGCCAATACGGCTCGGGCTAGAGGCCGTATTTATGAACCGATCTTTACGAAACTTCTTGGGTACCTTTGGTATCACCGTGGGACGAGAACGAGTGTTTTGGGGTCCGGTCCAAAATTCAAGATGGCCGATGGCAGCCATTTTGTACAAAATTAGGTGCAATCAGATTTTTGCACAGAACTTCCATATGAAAGCCCTGATTTGAATAATTTTTTTGTGTGAATGTTTAGTACCATGGGATGCATCACATATAATACGGGTTTTTTCCTCGTGCAGAAATTATGCAAATTAGATGAACTTTGATTTTTTCAGTGCGACTTACACACAGTAAGTACACATGTCAATACGGCTCAGACTGGAGTCTGTATTTATGAACTGATCTTCACGAAATGTCTTGGGTACCTTTGTTATCACCTTGGGACGAGAACGAGTGTTTCTGGGTGCGGTCTAAAATTCAAGATGGCTGCCAGTGGACATTTTGTACCGAAATTAGGTCTAATCAGTTTTTTGTACACATCTTCTATACAGCTCAGACTAGAGGCCATATTTATGAACCAATCTTTACGAAACTTCTTGGGTACCTTTGTTATCACCGTGGGATGAGAGCGAGTGTTTTGGGGTGTGGTCCGAAATTCAAGATGGCCACCAGCAGCCATTTTGTACCAAAATTAGTGCAATCAGTCTTTTGTATAGAACTTCTGTATGAAAGTTCTGATTTGAATAAATTTTTGTATGAATGTTTAGTAACATGGAATACATCACATATTGTAGGGGGTTTTTTTTCGTGCAGAAATTATGCAAATTAGATGAACTTTGATTTATTCAGTGCTACTTACACAATGTAAGCACACATGTCAATACGGCTCAGGGTAGAGGCTGTATTTATGAACCGATCTTCACAAAACTTCTTGGGTACCTTTGTTATCTCCTTGGGATGAGAATGAGTGTTTCTGGGTACGGTCCAAAATTCAAGATGGCTGCCAGTGGCCATTTTGTACCGAAATTAGGTCCGATCAGTTTTTTGTCACAAGTTCTATACAGCTCGTATTTATGAACTGATCTTCACAAAACTTCTTGAGTACTTTTGTTTTCACCTTGGGACAGGAACGAGTGTGTTTTGGGGTGCCTTTGTTATCACTGTGCTATGAGAACAAATATTTTGGGGTTCAGTCAGACCCACTCTGGGACTCAAAGATTTTTTCTAGTTCAGCATCTGACTGTCACCCACCTTTACAATACTTTACCTATGCATTTGTTACAGGCAACGGTCAGTATTTATGTACAGACCGTTACAATACTTTATATGTACCTTTGTTATCAGGTCATTACCTAGATGTTTGTCATTGCTGTGTCACATACTATACATGTAAATGTCTTTGTCTTGACAAGTTGAGCTACAGTGTCATTGACACTTTCATTTATCTCAACACATAGTTTATTACAATTCATTGGAATGAGTTTGTTGAGGTCATTCCAGTGTGGGGTCATAAGCTATGTTTTTGATGCAAAAAAAAAAATGAAAAAATACAGGTATTCAAGTAAAATCGGCATTATACTTAAATCGTAACAGGATTCTAAACGGTTGTTTCTCACGTGATTCGCACTCATGAAGTCTGTGCTTGGAACATGTTACAGAATTACTGAATGCAGAGTTACCTATATTGTGGCAATCGGTGCTTCATTTAATTAAACATATTTTACAGTATATTTAGTATTATTTACTACTGAGATGATCTATTTGTTGTACAGAGAATTCCTATTCTGTAATGACGTCATTATCAGACTGTTTATAGCAGGTTATCCCCAAAAGTTTACCTCGCGATTTGCAAACTTTGCTTGAATGTTACGTATCCAATCTCAAAATAAATTTCTGTGCGGCAAGATTGCCGATAATGTCTAGTCTGTTATTCATGAGTACTTTGATGATAATGAGTCCTCGCAGACATGAAGATTTATAAAGCTGTCTTTAAGAAGCAGGCAACTATTACGACTGCGACTATGTGGTTGCATTTGAGCAGGAGACATCCTAAAGAGAACAAGGAAGCCAAAGATAGGGATAGTTTGATGAAACGAGATACAATACCAGAAGAATTATGGTAGTTTTTAGGCAGCAATCATATTACATTTATATGGTTAGTTTAGGGTTAATTATCCACAGATCTGTCTTTTTGTCATCCTTTAGTTATTTCAATGACCTCACTGTTATCTCAGATTGGGTTGGTTTGCACGAGTTAATTATGACAGCACTTCGGACATTTGTGCTTGATTCTCGCTATGTATTTGTGACCAGTCAGTCTGTGAATTACATCAAAACGACTGGGTCAGGTGGTGAATTTTCAATCAACATTGGGATTGGCGGTTGATGGACTGAGTGGTTTGCTATACTGGTATTTCGCGGAGGATCAATATGTCTGTAGTTAGTTCTTAGTTTTCCCCATACAGCCAGTATATATTTTCATGTGATTTTCAATTTTGACATGTCCAATATGGATAAATGTTCCAAAATCGTGATCATCGGCTACTCCATGATTTCTCGACTTGCGCATTTTATTATTCATTATTCTCTATGGGAGCCCAAATGTTTATATTAGTGCAGTATGAGGAATATTCTTTAAAAATCTTCTTCTTCAGATCTACCAATCAGAATCTTTTGACATTTGGTATGCAGCATGCATAGGGGGGGGGGGGGGGAGATTCAAATTTATTCAAGCCAAGTCCTTGGGTTCATATTTGGGCTCACTGTACAAGCCCGAATTATAACTTAGTTCAAAATGAGGAATTTTAAAAAATCTTCTTCAGATCCAGCAGTTGGAATGTTTTCATATTTGGTATGCAGCATCCTTAGGGGGGTAAGATTCAAGTTTGTTCAAGCCATGTCCCTAGATCCATATTTGGGCTCACTGTGGGAGCTCGAATTGTAACTTAGTTCAAAATGAGGAATATTTTTATACTGTAACCAATGACCCAGACTTAGCTTGTACTAACCCCAAAATATCTAGGGCCAAACACAAATTTTGCCCCCCAGTCCCCCAAATTTGCATGCAAAACCGAAAGTTAGCTGGCCGTCCATACATTTTACCCTCTGCACATGTGCAGATGCCAGGAAGTCACCGAATCTGGCGCCAATAAAATTATTCTTTGTTTGGCCCTTGTCAGATAACAACAAACTGATATTTGTGCTTTTAAATCTCAATTAATAACGATGCCAGACACAAATCGATGGTTAAATTGGTGGATCCAAGGACAGAACTGGATGAAGGAAGAAAGAAACGGTAGTGTGAAACGTTCAGGGCTGTAATTTTATAATATTTATTAAAATTAGTTCATGTTCCCTAATTTTGGGTCATGAGCCTGACGTTATCACTGATTGATTATGATCTATCCACTGTTTATTTAGTATTCCTTCCCTGCCTTCCCTGCCTTCCCTGCCTTCCCTTGATCCCCCCAGTTAATCTGCCAAGCTTTTTGGCTTGTTTTAATAAAAAACATTTATAAAATTTATTGGGAGTTTAACGTTTTATACATCCCGAAGGTTACATCCTCATCCTTAGGGTGTTCGGGTGTTTTGGTCATGCATCTTACATCTAATGTATCGTTTTTTCTTCGGAGGAAGATCTTACATCGGATAGTCTTCTTTCTGTTCCTGATTTCAGTCCGTGTTGCCTGGGGTCTTGATTCCGGTGTTTTGTTTACATTATATTACTCTAGGTAGTTTCCTATTTTTGTTTGGGAACAACAGTTGTAAGTAACATTAAATATTCTGATAGTGTGGTAGTTATTTTTACACAGATTTTATAATTTTGTCCACACTTAGGCTTTTTTGGGGCTCATCGTTCCTGCTCTTATATTAGGAAAATTGTTTCAAAAATTTTTATTTTATTTTTGAAAGAGTTTTTCTTTTGGATATATTTATTTCATTGATTATATTTTAATGTTATCTTATATTATATGTAGATTTGGTGGTGGAACAATGACATATATTAGAAGTTAGGTAATTATTTTTATCTAATAGTATGGCAAATAGAGGAAACCTTTCCTTTATTTACTTGGTCGTTATAATGAGTTTACTTGATGTACTACCACTAATTCTACTCCATGTGTCAGATTTGATAATCTGAATGACGGGCGTCATGGTTTGTGTTAGGCGAGTGGACACTATCGGTCCTATCATGGCTCGGGGACTCGGCTGGTCCTCTCATCAAAATGTCACTATAGTTTTTTAGTTTCTATTTACAGAGGAACAAGAACATGGTGTGGCTTTGTGATGCCATCAGGGAGTGTGCTGCCGTCGTCGCAAATCAATGAAGAACTAGCGGCAAATGTGCTGAAGGAATTAGACAAGTGTCTAGATCCTTAGTAGGATTGACGACCTTGTCGCCAGCTAGCTCAACCGGCAGATCTATAACGTAGACTAGTGGTGTGATGCCGGGTATGTCTGTAGCGGTCGAGAAGAGGAATAAGTGTGTAGCGAGCACTATAAACATATGAACATGCTCACCCGGCGACGACGGAAAGGAGGAAGCATGGGAAGGAGGAAGTAGACAAGTTCTGAGGTATGCTTGTCCAGGTCTTCCGTGATTGCGAGCAAGAGAGAGGCCTCTCTCTCTTATAACAACATCTGGGGTCAGAGGTTGTTGGTTGGAACTTGTGTCGGTCAGACAAGTTCTGAGGTATGCTCGTCCAGGTCTTCCGTGATCGAGAGCAAGAGAGAGGCCCCTTTCTCTTATAACAACATCTGGGGTCAGAGGTTGTTGGTAGGAACTTGTGTCTGTTGGAACTTGCGACCACGAGACGCTCCTTCCATAGACTGCCGGGGTTGGCCAGTCTTATAGCTTCTCTATGTTCAAAAAGCACACACGACCGCACAAGTCCGTTGTCGCCAGTTAGCTCGACCAGTAAAGTAGTTACTCAGGCCTCTGAGAACTGTGATGCCGGGTGTATACGATCCAGGCTAATCACTTAGGGTGGAGTGAACAATATGATATGCAATTATGCTCACCCAGCGTTGACTGAAGGAGCAAACTGGCAAGTTCTGAGATACGATCGTCCAGGTCATCCAGGACCGCGACCAAGAGAGAGGCCTCTCTCTCTTACAGCATCATCTGGGGACAGATGTTGGTAGGAACTTGCATCAGTCGGAGTATACGTCCATGCCTTCTGTCCAGGATGTCCCATCTAATAGGCAGCCAGGGTCGGCTAGTCTTATGGTTTCCTCTACATTACGGACAAAGTGATCTTTATATTGCACAGGGCTATAAAACCTGATGAGTGGTTTCAGTTCCCTGTCGCCGGTGAAACGGTTAAGATTGGATACTAGGACCGTGACTCCGGATGTGTCGCATATGCATAGTATTTAGAGCTAGTGGAAAAGTGCTCAATGATTTTAGACAAGGGCTAAGCTTCAAAAGAGGTTTACGTTCCTTGTCTACAGCTAGCTCAATTGGCAGATCTCACTCGTAAGTGGGTGATGTGATGCTGGGTATGTCCGTGGTGGTCGAGAGAATAAGGGTGTAGCGAGCACTGTTTAGGCTATAAAAAAAAGAACCTCTGTTTCTCAGGCCCGCTCGCATGGTAATTTTTGGTGCGCATGCAACCTTTTTGTGACACCAAAAAAATCTTCAAAAAAATTTGAGATATTGTGCTCATTTCGGTAAATCGATATCGATGCGTTCGTAAATTTTAAATTAACACACTTCAAGCTTTTTCTACATCATACCTTAATAAAGTGGGTGGGTTTTAGCAATATTCACGACAGAAAGTGTTTTTTTCTGTAAAAGGTAAGTCATAATGACAGCAAGAAGGAAGGTGTCTTTCAGTCTGACAACAAACAGTCACAAAGGGGAATAGTCGATTCGCACCACGTTTGATTCGCACCAACTCTCAGAAAGTCTGCAAAGTCAGGTGCTATGTTGAATGGAACACAGTCTCCTGGCATTTACTTTTAGTAACATTTGTATTGTAAATGGCCGTCATTGGGAATTTGTGTACTGTTATTTGAAACCGTTTCGAGTTTCCCAGTTAATTTAAATAAATGCATTTGAGATGCAGGATAATTGGATAACTAATAGTAACCGTTGCTTGATATAAAAGTAACAGTCATAGTTGAAAATAAATTGCATATAGGCAGGTATGTGCGGTCGAATTGGTTAATAAAAACACGCAAACATTTTTTTTGTATTTCATTTTCAGATTTAAAAAAAATATGATTTATGGATGAACTGCCCATTCAAATGGTGAATATAATGGGGAAAAATTGTGATTCACGATTTTATTAGGCAAGTTGTGAAAGGATTTTTTTGGGGGGGTAAAATAAATCTCTGAAAGTTGGCACTTCGACATTTGATTTGTCCCAGAGACGTTTCAACCCGAGACGTTTCACCCACGAGGCGTTTCGTGACTTTCGTCCTGTATTATAATTTTCACGTTTCACTGAAAAAACAAACATTCAAACCCCACTTCATTTACGACTCAACACCCCTGTGGTGAATAACCAATATATTTGCAAAATTTTGCGTGGTCCACCAGGCGTTTCAGTGGGGGTCAAATTACCACAAACAACCTCTCGGGGAGAAAATAAAAAGAAAAAAAAAAACCCGCCCGCCTGCATGCTTTTTTGGAAAAAATGGCCTGAGAAACAGACAATCAACTTTGTATGGCCTTAATGGATTCATGCTCACCCAGTGTTGATGGAAGGAAGAAGACAGCAAGTTCTGAGGTACGCTCGTCCAGGTCTCTCCGGACCGCAAGCAAGAGGGAGACCCCTCTCTCTCTTTCAACAACATCTGGAGCCGGGTGTTGTTGGTAGGAACTTGCGTCAGCCAGAGCTTACGTACATAGCTATTGTCTGGTACACTTAGTTCAATTCTTAGCTGGGGATGGCTACAGATTTGCTTCTTTAGTGTCTACCAAGCACTCCTCACCGCACCTTGGCTAAGTGACTAAGGATTTCCAGTCTGCATCGTCAAAAGGTCCATCTTTTGTGAAGAAAGTCGCACCATCTAGTAGCCAAGGAGATGAGGCTTCATTCATTGGGTCGTCCGCAGTAATGACTAGATTGGACTCCCTGTCCTAGGAGCAGCCGGCGAAGAGGCTATTCATGACCGCTGCTCCTCAGGCCTCTGATTTTGTGCAGCTCATCGCAGTATTCCTGCTAAGGCAGAAGCACTCAACATCAGTCTCAAATCTTGAGCTGTTGCATGGTGCTTATTTGGTCCAGTCACCTGCCTGTTTAGATGCTGGTGACTGTGATTCTAACTGATTTGAACGTATGATAGAAAGGATAGCTTTTCTTTCCAAAACAACTCTTGGATGATATAGATACCATACATTATCATTTCCTTGAACTTGGTCCAGTAATTCAAAATGCAATTATGAGAAACCGCTAGAGTATTTGGACGCTTACTTCATCCGGGTAAAGAGCAGGGTAATAAGATCTCTTTCCGGTTAAGTCTACATGGGTGTCACAGGTATTCGAATGTGTAGACGACACCATATTTAACTTCCTGTGGGAAAAAGTAATTTGGTTTCTTATCTTCTTCCTCTGTATTTTTAATCGTTTGTGATTATTCACATACTTTTAAAAACAACGGGAAGATGTGGAGAGTTCCTCTGCATTCATCGAGCAGGCTAAGATCCAAGTTTTAGCCTTACCTTCATCATTTAGCTGTTCGCTCGGATGCAATTGAGAAGATAATTTCTTAGTCAGAGCGAATTTAGTCTCATGGTCTTATGTACTTTAATTTTAAGTATTGTGACTCATTGTCTATTTGGAAAGGAATTTTGTGGTCGTTTGTACCTTTTAAAATTCTTTCCAGACCTAGTATTTATATCTTGGTCTTAACTAATGTTAAGTGGAAGTTATTCTGATGCAACAAAGCCTTGTGTCTTCATCTTTGCATTTGACTAGGTAGAAAACTTGCCATAGGTCGCTTTAGTCTTCCAACTCTAGTCTTTATGATAAGAATCAATTCTCGACTCTTTAAGTTGGGGTCTAATGTACCAACACCAGCAGAAAGAGTACGAGAGGTTGTCCTAGACTCAGATCGTCTATAAGGATTCATAGAAAAGGTAAAGGTATACCTAAGTCTTCGATGGTAAGCTTTCATTATTGTAGGATTAAACTACAAGAAAGCATCTATACTCGACTCTTTAAGTTGGGGTCTAATCGACCACAGCCAACAGAAGAGTAGGAGAGTTTGTCCTAGACTCAATTCGCTTATAAGGCTCATAGCGAAGGTATAGGTATCTCTCCTATACATAATTCTTTAGGTTTGTCTATACAGCCACTTGGATAGGGGTTTCTCGTCAAACTGAGTTACTGATCAGACTCCCCTGAGCCAGTGGTTCGAGGCTCTTATAGAACTCAGTCCGGCCGATTTTGACTGGAAGTGGATAATTAGGTTATTTATGATTATCTTTCAGTCGAAAAGCGAACGTTCGGCAATTGTAGCGAGTATAGTTCTTTAGATCACTTGAATTGTGAACTAGATACTGTCTCATGGGATTTATGATAGGATACATGTGTCCCACTATTCATTTGGCTGGTTCATCTGTTGTTTCACAGAGTGAATTAACCAGCTGTTTGACTCGCTTTTATCTGTTATCTGACGCATTAACAGCGATAGTTTTATGCGCCAGATGGAGTTGTGTGGAGCGGCTTGGAATGTTATTTCGATGGGTCGCTTACACACATGTCTACTCCAGTTATTAACTGGAGTGGTAGACGTTTTTCCATCTTGACCCATTTTGTTTTAGAGAATCTTTTAACATAAGGTCAAGTTTGGGCATATATTACGGTTTTCTCAATTATTTCAGACGTGAGTTCATATATTACATTACAATCCTGAGTCCGAGGGTCTCTCTATGCAGGGATCTTGGGACCTTCGGTTATTGGAAATCACATATTCAATAAGTCAGTTTATAGCTATTCGTACTGCTTGGGTGTTATTTATCTTCCAATTAGCAGTCAATGATTTCAGCGCATAAGTAAGCGCTGGCAATATCTTGCGCTTATTCTAACTGTTTGGCTATTACATGAACTTATGTGGGATCTCTTCAGGATAGTTAAGTTTTTCGGTGCATGGGAATAATAGTTTCCATTATTTGTGTCGCTAGTATAAGGCTTTTGAGCGCATACATTGACAATCAGCCATTTTCATGGGAATGAATGATAGGATATGTGTATCCTTCAATTCATTTGTTTCTATTGATTTCATTGAGATTATAGGGTCTGCTATTGAGCATTCGCCAGAAGCTTCCCCATGAGAGGGTTTTCTTCTTTTAGGGAAGTTTTATTCTGCATGTCACTCTCCACTCTCAGTAGCATTACGGAGTATTTCTGACGTGAAGGAGCTTTATGGTCACAATATTATTGCTGCCTGCACCAGCAATGATTAACTAATGTGAGTGAGGAGGTTTCGACATATATTCGAATCCCCCCCCCCCCCCCCCACACTCACACTGTCACGTATATATATTTTAATACATACATACTCTGCGCCTGGGTCGTGTTGGATGGCACCCTCATAGGCATATATGCAGTTCTGTTGCATTTGTTTCAGGTATTTAATTTCTGATTTCTAATTTACAGGCACTTATTTTATCATCATAATGGCCGCTATTTGAGCTCATAGGTTACGGCATAGCCATTTAGTGGTTTTTAGATGATTAATAGGCTGGATTTTTATGCAATCGCACAATGTGTGATTACTATATTATATATTTCATTGGTGGTCTGTGTTGGAGCTGGTTAATCATAGCTACCTCCATTTCTAGATCCTGGTCTCTATTTTGTCGGTTCTTAAATCGCATATTCTCACGTGTTACAGTTGTAGATACCAAACAGTACATGTTGGATAGTGTTTTTACCGAATTAATATTACAGAGGCCTCCTGTGAATGATCTTGAAGCGTGTTTTCTCTGCAGAGATTGTTCATCGTATCCCACTTTTGTATGTATATGATATATTTGATTTCTCACTGATTTTGTCGTACCTGTATATGGTGTCTGCAGTGCATATTTTGTAGCGGATTATGTTATTTGCCAAAATCATTGCTATAGCCTTGGCTTGTGAAGTGGTGTTAAGCACCATTTTTTGAGTGCCTGATCGATATTTATATCGTTTCCGGGTTCTGCTTATTGATTCTAGAGCGCTCCCCTCTTTCTTTTGAAGATATGTTCAAAAGAAGGGGGGTCATTTTGTCCACTTCTCTGCCTTATGAGGTATGTAACTATTGAAGAAGCTGTCTAGTCCGTACTATGTTCAGCAGCGATCAGCTGCAGTATTATTGTGTGGAGTAGGTTTATGGGAAATTTTCTCTCATTCTCAGTATGCCATAATAATTTTTAGGTCCTAGTCCAGACTAGTCTCTAAAATTGTTTATTTGTTACATCCTAATTAACATGATTTTATGCTAAGATGAAGGATTTACATAATTGGGATCCATATTAGGTTATGTCTCTTCTCTTATGGTATTAAGAGACATTCATGTAAATTCTAATTTCTTCATCATGGATTGAAGGATTTGATCTATGTTGATCTACTATTTCGGAAGTTCTAGGCCCTCTGCCTTTTTACGATTCAGCTAAGTCTGGGTCATTGGTTACAGTACAAAAATATGAAAAAATTTATAGTAATTTATATATTTTTTATACTTACCAATGAACCAGACAGGAATGGTCCTCCATGAGTGGGCAGTACTGAGCACTCATACCTCCCCGGTGAATTATTATAATCTTTTTTCTACAAAGAATGATTTTATTGGCACCAGATTCGGTGACTTCCTGGCGTCTGCGCATGCGCGGAGGGTAAAATGTATGGAGGGCCAGATAGGACTTCTAATTTTCGGTTTTGCATGCAAATTTTGGGGATTGTGGGGCAAAATTTGTGTTTGGCCCTAGATATTTTTGGGTTAGCACCAGCTAAGTCTGGGTCATTGGTAAGTATAAAAAATATATAAATTACTATAAATTTTTTTCATTTTCTTTAAAAATCTTCTTCTTCAGATCCAGCAGTCAAAATGTTTTGATATTTGGTATGCAGCATCCTTAGGGGGGTAAGATTCTCATTTGTTAAAGCCAAGTCCCTGGGTTCATATTTGGGCTCCTTGTTTAACACTGTTGGCAATGGAAAAAAATTAAAGAATCGTTTGCTTCCAAACCACTGCTCCAAAAGCTTTCATATTTTACATATAACATCTTTGGAAGATTGTTTCACATGTTTATTGAAAGCAATTCCCTGGGCCCATATTTGGGCTCTCTATGGGAGCACCAGTGGTTAAATTAGTTGAGTATGAGGAATATTCTTTAAAAATCTTCTTTTTCAGATCTACCAATAAGAATCTTTTGATATTTGGTATGCAGCATGGTTAGGGACTGAGATTCAAGTTTGTTCAAGCCAAATCCCTGGTTTCATATTTACCGTAGACTGAAAATTTGGGGTTCCGGTCTGGATTTAGAAATTTTGGACCAAAATCGGGAAATGAGTTTTTAGCTCACCGAAGGGAGCTTAACTTATCACTTGTCCGTCGTCATCGTCTGTCGTGAACTTTACATTATCGACTACTCCTCCCAAACTACTGGATCAAATTGAACCAAATTTGGTGTGCATGTTCCCTATCATATGTCAATTCAAACTTGTACAAATAAACTTGCCGCTCCAACAGGGGCACCACAAGGGGCATAACTCTGATAGCACCCATGAATTTCTTTCCAAAATTAACAAAAATCTTCTTCTTCAGATCCACCAGGCAGAATTCTTTCCTATTTGGTATATGTCATCTCTAGGGAGGTCAGATTCAAGTTTGTGCAAATCGGCCCCCTGGATTCATATTTGGACTCACTATAGAAGCCTGAATTTGAACTTAGTGTATTTCAGGCAAATTTCTTAAAAAATCTTCTTCTCCAGATCCAACAGGCAGAATCTTTTGATATTTGGTATGCAACATTGTGGGGAGGATCTGATTCAAGTTTGTACAAATCAGCCACCTGGATTCATATTTGGGCTCAGTATAGGAGCCTGAATTCAAACTTAATGCATTTCAGGCTAATTTCTTAAAAAATCTTCTTCTCCAGATCCAGCAGGCAGAATCTTTTCATATTTGGTATGCAACATTGTGGGGTGGATCTGATTCAAGTTTGTTCAAATTGGCCCCCTGGGTTCATATTTGCGCTCAGTATAGAAGCCCGAATTTGAACTTAGTGCATTTCAGGTAAATTGCGTAAAAAATCTTCTTCTCCAGATCCAGCAGGCAGAATCTTTTGATATTTGGTATGCAACATTGTGGGGTGGATCTGATTCAAGTTTGTACAAATCGGCCCCCTGGGTTCATATTTGGGCTCAGTATAGGAGCCTGAATTCAAACTTAGTGCATTTCAGGCAAATTTCTTTTAAAATCTTCTTCTCCAGATCCAGCAGGCAGAATCTTTTGATATTTTGTGTGCAACATTGTGGGGTGGATCTGATTCAAATTTGTACAAATCGGCCCCCTGGGTTCATATTTGGGCTCAGTATAGGAGCCTGAATTCAAACTTAGTGCATTTCAGGCAAATTTCTTTAAAAATCTTCTTCTCAAGATCCCGCAGGCAGAATCTTTCGATATTTGGTATGCAACATTGTGGAGTGGATCTGATTTAAGTTTGTTCAAATCGACCCCCTGTATTCATATTTGGGCTCACTATAGAAGCTTGAATTCGAACTTAGTGCATTTCAGGCGAATTTCTTAAAAAAAATCTTCTCCAGATCCAGCAGGCAGAATCTTTTGATATTTGGTATGCAACATTGTGCAGTATATCAGATTCAGGTTTGTTCAAATCGGCCCTCTGGATTCATATTTGGGCTCAGTATAGGAGCCCGAATTTGAACTTAATGCATTTCAGGCAAATTTCTTTAAAAATCTTCTTCTCAAGATCCAGCAGGCAGAATCTTTTGATATTGATATTGGGTATGCAGCATGCTTAGAAGGGGGAGATTCAATTTTGTTCAAGCCAAGTCCCTGGGTTCATATTTGGGCTCACTGTGGTAGCCTGAATTACAACTTAGTTCAAAATGAGGAATATTCTTTAAAAATCTTCTTCTTCAGATCCAGCAGTTGGAATGTTTTGATATTTGGTATGCAGCATCCTTAGGGGAGTGAGATTCAAGTGTGTTCAAGCCATGACCCTAGGTCCATATTTGGGCTCACTGTGGTAGCCCGAATTATAACTTAGTTCAAAATGAGGAATTTTCTTTAAAAATCATCTTCTTCAGATCCAGCAGTTTGAATGTTTTGATATTTGGTATGCAGCATCCTTAGGGGAGTGAGATTCAAGTTTGTTCAAGCCATGACCCTAGGTCCATATTTGGGCTCACTGTGGTAGCCCGAATTATAACTTAGTTCAAAATGAGGAATTTTCTTTAAAAATCTTCTTCTTCAGATCCAGCAGTTGGAATGTTTTGATATTTGGTATGCAGCATCCTTAGGGGGTGAGATTCAAGTTTGTTCAAGCCATGACCCTATGTCCATATTTGGGCTCACTGTGGGAGCCCAAATGATAACAGTTCAAAATGAGTAATTTTTTAAAAAATCTTCTTCTTCAGATCTAGCAGTCAGAATGTTTTGATATTTGGTATGCAGCATCCTTAGGGGGGTAAGATTCAAGTTTGTTCAAGCCATGTCCCTAGGTCCATATTTGGGCTCACTGTGGGAGCCCGAATGATAACTTAGTTCAAAATGAGGAATTTTCTTTAAAAATCTTCTTCTTCAGATCCAGCAGATGAATGTTTTTGATGTTTGGTATGCAGCATCCTTAGGGGAGGGGGGGGGGGGGGAGATTCAAGTTTGTTCAAGCCATGTCCCTAGTTCCATAAAATTTGTCTCTCATGACTTCATTCCATTGAAGTGTTGATGAACCATGTCTAACTGAATATGACCCCAAATACTTCTTTGAACCACTTTGGCCGGTGAGCGATTAAGGCTCCTTGGGGCCTCTTGTTAGTTTTTTTATGCATTTCGGTCAATTTTAAGACCCCCCCCCCCCCCCCCAATTTTTTTTTGTACACTGAAAATTTGGGGTCTGGGTGGGACTTCGAAATTTTGGACCAAAATCCGAAAATGAGGTTTTTTTTGGTTTTTAGCTCACTGAAGGGAGCTTAACTTATCACATGCCGTCCGTCGTGAACATTTTTCAAATGACTTCTCCTCTGAAACCACTGGTCCGATTTTCACGAAACTTCATGTGGATGTTCATTACTATATGGCAATTCATGTTTGTTCAAATGAAATGGCCACGTCCCTTGGGGGCTCTGTATGGGACATAACTCTGATAGCACCGTATGAATTATAGAAAAATTATTAAAAAATCTTCTTCTCCAGAACCAGTGGGCAGAATCTTTTGATTCTTGGTATGCAGCCTCTTGGTATGGGTCTGATTCAAGTTTATTCAAATCGGCCCCCTGGATTCATATTTGGGCTCACTATAGAAGCCCAAATTTGAACTTAGTGCATTTCAGGCAAATTTCTAAAAAAATCTTCTTCTCCAGATCCAGCAGGCAGAATCTTTTGATATTTGGTATGCAACATTGTGGGGTGGATCTGATTCAAGTTTGCTCAAATCGGCCCCCTGGATTCATATTTGGGCTCAGTATAGAAGCCCGAATTCGAACTTAGTGCATTTCAGGAAAATTTCTTAAAAAATCTTCTTCTCAAGATCCAGCAGGCAGAATCTTTTGATATTTGGTATGCAACATTGTGGGGTGGATCTGATTCAAGTTAGTTCAAATCGGCCTCCTGGATTCATATTTGGGCTCACTATAAAAGCTCGAATTCGAACTTAGTGCATTTCAGGCAAATTTCTTAAAAAATCTTCTTCTCCAGATCCAGAAGGCAGAATCTTTTGATATTTGGTATGCAACATTGTGGGGTGGATCTGGTTCAAGTTTGTACAAATCGGCCCCCTGGGTTCATATTTGGGCTCAGTATAGGAGCCTGAATTCAAACTTAGTGCATTTCAGGCAAATTTCTTTAAAAATCTTCTTCTCAAGATCCCGCAGGCAGAATCTTTTGATATTTGGTATGCAACATTGTGGGGTGGATCTGATTTAAGTTTGTTCAAATCGACCCCCTGTATTCATATTTGGGCTCACTATAGAAGCTTGAATTCGAACTTAGTGCATTTCAGGCGAATTTCTTAAAAAAAATCTTCTCCAGATCCAGCAGGCAGAATTTTTTTGATATTTGGTATGCAACATTGTGCAGTATATCGGATTCAGGTTTGTTCAAATCGGCCCTCTGGATTCATATTTGGGCTCAGTATAGGAGCCCGAATTTGAACTTAATGCATTTCAGGCAAATTTCTTTAAAAATCTTCTTCTCAAGATCCATCAGGCAGAATCTTTTGATATTGGGTATGCAGCATGCTTAGAAGGGGGAGATTCAATTTTGTTCAAGCCAAGTCCCTGGGTTCATATTTGGGCTCACTGTGGTAGCCTGAATTATAACTTAGTTCAAAATGAGGAATATTCTTTAAAAATCTTCTTCTTCAGATCCAGCAGTTGGAATGTTTTGATATTTGGTATGCAGCATCCTTAGGGGAGTGAGATTCAAGTGTGTTCAAGCCATGACCCTAGGTCCATATTTGGGCTCACTGTGGTAGCCTGAATTATAACTTAGTTCAAAATGAGGAATTTTCTTTAAAAATCATCTTCTTCAGATCCAGCAGTTTGAATGTTTTGATATTTGGTATGCAGCATCCTTAGGGGAGTGAGATTCAAGTTTGTTCAAGCCATGACCCTAGGTCCATATTTGGGCTCACTGTGGTAGCCCGAATTATAACTTAGTTCAAAATGAGGAATTTTCTTTAAAAATCTTCTTCTTCAGATCCAGCAGATGAATGTTTTTGATGTTTGGTATGCAGCATCCTTAGGGGAGGGGGGGGGGGGGGAGATTCAAGTTTGTTCAAGCCATGTCCCTAGTTCCATAAAATTTGTCTCTCATGACTTCATTCCATTGAAGTGTTGATGAACCATGTCTAACTGAATATGACCCCAAATACTTCTTTGAACCACTTTGGCCGGTGAGCTATTAAGGCTCCTTGGGGCCTCTTGTTAGTTTTTTTATGCATTTCGGTCAATTTTAAGACCCCCCCCCCCCCCCCCCCCCCCCCCCCCCAATTTTTTTTTGTACACTGAAAATTTGGGGTCTGGGTGGGACTTCGAAATTTTGGACCAAAATCCGAAAATGAGGTTTTTTTTGGTTTTTAGCTCACTGAAGGGAGCTTAACTTATCACATGCCGTCCGTCGTGAACATTTTTCAAATGACTTCTCCTCTGAAACCACTGGTCCGATTTTCACGAAACTTCATGTGGATGTTCATTACTATATGGCAATTCATGTTTGTTCAAATGAAATGGCCACGTCCCTTGGGGGCTCTGTATGGGACATAACTCTGATAGCACCGTATGAATTATAGAAAAATTATTAAAAAATCTTCTTCTCCAGAACCAGTGGGCAGAATCTTTTGATTCTTGGTATGCAGCCTCTTGGTATGGGTCTGATTCAAGTTTATTCAAATCGGCCCCCTGGATTCATATTTGGGCTCACTATAGAAGCCCAAATTTGAACTTAGTGCATTTCAGGCAAATTTCTAAAAAAATCTTCTTCTCCAGATCCAGCAGGCAGAATCTTTTGATATTTGGTATGCAACATTGTGGGGTGGATCTGATTCAAGTTTGCTCAAATCGGCCCCCTGGATTCATATTTGGGCTCAGTATAGAAGCCCGAATTCGAACTTAGTGCATTTCAGGAAAATTTCTTAAAAAATCTTCTTCTCAAGATCCAGCAGGCAGAATCTTTTGATATTTGGTATGCAACATTGTGGGGTGGATCTGATTCAAGTTAGTTCAAATCGGCCTCCTGGATTCATATTTGGGCTCACTATAAAAGCTCGAATTCGAACTTAGTGCATTTCAGGCAAATTTCTTAAAAAATCTTCTTCTCCAGATCCAGAAGGCAGAATCTTTTGATATTTGGTATGCAACATTGTGGGGTGGATCTGGTTCAAGTTTGTACAAATCGGCCCCCTGGGTTCATATTTGGGCTCAGTATAGGAGCCTGAATTCAAACTTAGTGCATTTCAGGCAAATTTCTTTAAAAATCTTCTTCTCAAGATCCCGCAGGCAGAATCTTTTGATATTTGGTATGCAACATTGTGGGGTGGATCTGATTTAAGTTTGTTCAAATCGACCCCCTGTATTCATATTTGGGCTCACTATAGAAGCTTGAATTCGAACTTAGTGCATTTCAGGCGAATTTCTTAAAAAAAATCTTCTCCAGATCCAGCAGGCAGAATTTTTTTGATATTTGGTATGCAACATTGTGCAGTATATCGGATTCAGGTTTGTTCAAATCGGCCCTCTGGATTCATATTTGGGCTCAGTATAGGAGCCCGAATTTGAACTTAATGCATTTCAGGCAAATTTCTTTAAAAATCTTCTTCTCAAGATCCATCAGGCAGAATCTTTTGATATTGGGTATGCAGCATGCTTAGAAGGGGGAGATTCAATTTTGTTCAAGCCAAGTCCCTGGGTTCATATTTGGGCTCACTGTGGTAGCCTGAATTATAACTTAGTTCAAAATGAGGAATATTCTTTAAAAATCTTCTTCTTCAGATCCAGCAGTTGGAATGTTTTGATATTTGGTATGCAGCATCCTTAGGGGAGTGAGATTCAAGTGTGTTCAAGCCATGACCCTAGGTCCATATTTGGGCTCACTGTGGTAGCCTGAATTATAACTTAGTTCAAAATGAGGAATTTTCTTTAAAAATCATCTTCTTCAGATCCAGCAGTTTGAATGTTTTGATATTTGGTATGCAGCATCCTTAGGGGAGTGAGATTCAAGTTTGTTCAAGCCATGACCCTAGGTCCATATTTGGGCTCACTGTGGTAGCCCGAATTATAACTTAGTTCAAAATGAGGAATTTTCTTTAAAATCTTCTTCTTCAGATCCAGCAGTTGGAATGTTTTGATATTTGGTATGCAGCATCCTTAGGGGGTGAGATTCAAGTTTGTTCAAGCCATGACCCTATGTCCATATTTGGGCTCACTGTGGGAGCCCAAATGATAACAGTTCAAAATGAGGAATTTTTTAAAAAATCTTCTTCTTCAGATCTAGCAGTCAGAATGTTTTGATATTTGGTATGCAGCATCCTTAGGGGGGTAAGATTCAAGTTTGTTCAAGCCATGTCCCTAGGTCCATATTTGGGCTCACTGTGAGAGCCCGAATGATAACTTAGTTCAAAATGAGGAATTTTCTTTAAAAATCTTCTTCTTCAGATCCAGCAGATGAATGTTTTTGATGTTTGGTATGCAGCATCCTTAGGGGGGGGGGGGGGGGGGTTTAAGATTCAAGTTTGTTCAAGCCATGTCCCTAGTTCCATAAAATTTGTCTCTCATGACTTCATTCCATTGAAGTGTTGATGAACCATGTCTAACTGAATATGACCCCAAATACTTCTTTGAACCACTTTGGCCGTTGAGCGATTAAGGCTCCTTGGGGCCTCTTGTTAGTTTTTTTATGCATTTCGGTCAATTTTAAGACCCCCCCCCCCCCCCTCTCCCAATTTTTTTTTGTACACTGAAAATTTGGGGTCTGGGTGGGACTTCGAAATTTTGGACCAAAATCTGAAAATGAGGTTTTTTTTTGGTTTTTAGCTCACTGAAGGGAGCTTAACTTATCACATGCCGTCCGTCGTGAACATTTTTCAAATGACTTCTCCTCTGAAACCACTGGTCCGATTTTCACGAAACTTCATGTGGATGTTCATTACTATATGGCAATTCATGTTTGTTCAAATGAAATGGCCACGTCCCTTGGGGGCTCTGTATGGGACATAACTCTGATAGCACCGTATGAATTATAGAAAAATTATTAAAAAATCTTCTTCTCCAGAACCAGTGGGCAGAATCTTTTGATACTTGGTATGCAGCATCTTGGTATGGGTCTGATTCAAGTTTATTCAAATCGGCCCCCTGGATTCATATTTGGGCTCACTATAGAAGCCCAAATTCGAACTTAGTGCATTTCAGTCAAATTTCTTAAAAAATCTTCTTCTCCAGATCCAGCAGGCAGAATCTTTTGATATTTGGTATGCAACATTGTGGGGTAGATCTGATTCAAGATTGTTCAAATCGGCCCCCTGGATTCACATTTTGGCTCAGTATAGAAGCCCGAATTCGAACTTAGTGCATTTCAGGCAAATTTCTTATAAAATCTTCTCAAGATTCAGCTGGCAGAATTTTTTTATATTTAGTATGCAACATTGTGGGGTGAATCTGATTCAAGTTTGTTCAAATTGGCCCCCTGGATTCATATTTGGGCTCACTATAAAAGCTCGAATTCGAACTTAGTGCATTTCAGGCAAATTTCTTAAAAAATCTTCTTCTCCAGATCCAGCAGGCAGAATCTTTTGATATTTGGTATGCAACATTGTGGGGTGGATCTGGTTCAAGTTTGTACAAATCGGCCCCCTGGGTTCATATTTGGGCTCAGTATAGGAGCCTGAATTCAAACTTAGTGCATTTCAGGCAAATTTCTTTAAAAATCTTCTTCTCAAGATCCCGCAGGCAGAATCTTTTGATATTTGGTATGCAACATTGTGGGGTGGATCTGATTTAAGTTTGTTCAAATCGACCCCCTGTATTCATATTTGGGCTCACTATAGAAGCTTGAATTCGAACTTAGTGCATTTCAGGCGAATTTCTTAAAAAAAATCTTCTCCAGATCCAGCAGGCAGAATCTTTTGATATTTGGTATGCAACATTGTGCAGTATATCGGATTCAGGTTTGTTCAAATCGGCCCTCTGGATTCATATTTGGGCTCAGTATAGGAGCCCGAATTTGAACTTAATGCATTTCAGGCAAATTTCTTTAAAAATCTTCTTCTCAAGATCCATCAGGCAGAATCTTTTGATATTGGGTATGCAGCATGCTTAGGAGGGGGAGATTCAATTTTGTTCAAGCCAAGTCCCTGGGTTCATATTTGGGCTCACTGTGGTAGCCTGAATTATAACTTAGTTCAAAATGAGGAATATTCTTTAAAAATCTTCTTCTTCAGATCCAGCAGTTGGATTGTTTTGATATTTGGTATGCAGCATCCTTAGGGGAATGAGATTCAAGTGTGTTCAAGCCATGACCCTAGGTCCATATTTGGGCTCACTGTGGTAGCCCGAATTATGACTTAGTTCAAAATGAGGAATTTTCTTTAAAAATCATCTTCTTCAGATCCAGCAGTTTGAATGTTTTGATATTTGGTATGCAGCATCCTTAGGGGAGTGAGATTCAAGTTTGTTCAAGCCATGACCCTAGGTCCATATTTGGGCTCACTGTGGTAGCCCGAATTATAACTTAGTTCAAAATGAGGAATTTTCTTTAAAAATCTTCTTCTTCAGATCCAGCAGTTGGAATGTTTTGATATTTGGTATGCAGCATCCTTAGGGGTGAGATTCAAGTTTGTTCAAGCCATGACCCTATGTCCATATTTGGGCTCACTGTGGGAGCCCAAATGATAACTTAGTTCAAAATGAGGAATTTTTAAAAAAATCTTCTTCTCCAGATCCAGCAGGCAGAATCTTTTGATATTTGGTATGCAACATTGTGGGGTGGATCTGGTTCAAGTTTGTTCAAATCGGCCCCCTGGGTTCATATTTGGGCTCAGTATAGGAGCCCAATTTGAACTTAGTGCATTTCAGGCAAATGTCTTTAAAAATCTTCTTCTCAAGATCCAGCAGGCAGAATCTTTTGATATTGGGTATGCAGCATGCTTAGGGGGGTGAGATTCAAGTTTGTTCAAGCCATGTCCCTGGGTTCATATTTGGGCTCACTGTGGTAGCCCGAATTATAACTTAGTTCAAAATGAGAAATTTTCTTTAAAAATCTTCTTCTTCAGATCCAGCAATCGGAATGTTTTGATATTTGGTATGCAGCATCCTTAAGGGGATGAGATTCAAGTTGGTTCAAGCCATGTCCCTAGGTCGATATTTGGGCTCACTGTGGGAGCCCGAATGATAACTTAGTTCAAAATGAGGAATTTTCTTTAAAAATCTTCTTCTTCAGATCCAGCAGTTGGAATGTTTTCATATTTGGTATGCAGCATCCTTAGGGGAGTGAGATTCAATTTTGTTCAAGCCATGTCCCTAGGTCCATATTTGGGCTCACTGTGGGAGCTTGAATTGTAACTTAGTTCGAAATGAGGAATTTTCCTAAAAAATCTTCTTCAGATCCAGCTGTCGGAATGTTTTGATATGTGGTGTGTAGCATCCTTAGGGGGTGAGATTCAAGTTTGTTAAAGCCATGTCCCTGGGTCCATATTTGGGCTCCCTGTGGGAGCCCGAATTATAACTTAGTCCATATGAGGAATTTTTAGCTCACCGAAGGAAGCTCAACTTATCACTTGCCATCCGTCGTCCGTCATCGTGAACATTTTTCAAATGACTTCTCCTCTGAAACCACTGGTCTGATTTTCACGAAACTTCATGCGAATGTTCATTACTATACGGCAATTCACGTTTGTTCAAATGGAATGGCCACATCCCTTGTGGGCTCTGTATGGGGCATAACTCTGATAGCACCGTATGAATTATAGAAAAATTATTAAAAAATCTTCTTCTCCAGAACCAGTGGGCAGAATCTTTTGATACTTGGTATGCAACATCTTGGTATGGGTCTGATTCAAGTTTGTTCAAATCGAGTCCCTTGATCAATTTTGGGGCTCCCTATAGTGCAATTTAAGGAAAAATCTTCTCCAGAACCAGTGGGCAGAATCTTTTGATATTTGGTATACAGCATCTTGGTATGGGTCTGATTCAAGTTTGTTCAAATGGAGTCCCTTGATCAATTTTGGGGCTCACTATGGGGACCTGAATTTTTACTTAGTGCAATTTAAGAAAAGAAAAAAAAATTACAAATCTTCTTCTCCAGAACCAATGGGCAGGATCCTTTGATATTTGGTATACAGCATCTTGGTATGGGTCTGATTCAAATTTGTTCAAATTGAATCCCTCGATCAATATTGGGGCTCACTAAAGGGGTGTGAATTTTTACTTAGTGCAATTTAAGAAAATTTCTTTAAAAATCTTCTTTTCCGGAACTGATGGGCAGAATCTTTTGATATTTGGTATACAGCATCTTGGTATGGGTCTGATTCAAGTTTGTTCAAATTGAATCCCCTATTCAATATTGGGGATCACTATGGGGGTGTGAATTTTTACTTAGTGCAATTTAAGAAAAAATCTTTAACACTCTTCTTCACCAGAACCAGTGGGCAGAATCTTTAGATATTTGGTATGCAGCATCTTGGTATGGGTTGGATTCACGTTTGTTCAAATTGAATCTTTTGATCAATATTGGGGCTCACTATGGGGGCAAGAATGTTTACTTTGTGCAATTCAAGGTAAATTCTTTAAAAATCTTCTTCAGAACCATCATGCAGAATCTTTTGATATTTGATCAGATGCATTGGCCCATTCAGTCCTGTTGATGTTTTAGCTCCACAGAGAGTATAGATTTACTCTGTAGAACCTTAAGAATAGCTTTTGATAAAATTTGTGTCTTAATAACAGTATGGAACATTTGGTGAGCGCCTAAGGCCCCCTGGGGCCTCTTGTTGTTCAATCACTTGTTACTTTACAAAATTAGCAAATTACCATTAGAGATGGGCGGTATTGGAACTTTGAGTTTGGTATCTGTTTTGGTATTTTTAGGGGACTATACTTGTTATCGGTTCAGTATTTGGTAATTGATGTAACCGAGATTTGCTGATAGTACCAAAGAGGAATTTACATCAGAAAAAAACAGAATAAGTTGTATCATTCTACCACAACTCTGTAAATGACACTGCCAATGAGTTCATCAGTGGCATTCTTTTACATAGCTACATTTTGTGGCATGATCTAAACACACCTTAATGTTTAAAGACCTATTTCAGGCTTTTGCGATCTCAATTCAATTCGTTTATTTGTCTTTTTCATACAATGGCGTAAGACGATATTTAAACATACACAAATACAAATAACACATGCGCAATTGTTTTACTGTGGAAAATAAATTAATATTTTTCAGAGGTTCTTTGAATTTAAAGTGTGATCGAGTATTTATTGTTAACAGTATCGTGCGAACACCATCACTGCTCGCCGCTTGCAAGGACTCACCACTATTTAATAGCTGCGTGAACCTGCAAGCCTGAGCATGGAGTGTATTCGCACCTCACTTACAAACGGGTAGGGTGGGTGTTTATTTCTTCCAATAAATAAATAGTCTTATGAGCACTGATAGGGGCGCAAGGTTAAGGCTTTTCTAAGCCCAGCCCATGAACCCCCAGTTGGTGAGTTCATCTAGCTCTCCCTAATGAGGGATCAGAGGCTATGCCCCATTTGGGAATAATTAATGAGTTCCAGGTTTATGTTGCGGTTTGACCTTCACTGAGAGGGTTTATCAGGTGGCAGGATAAGAGCTAAACACTTGAGGGTATTCACATTCTACTTATTTCATGAATAAATCTATATAAGTTTTTTTAGCTTCTCTATAGATTTATTTGCAAATAGTTCTGTCAGTTTGAACATACTAGGTTTTTTATAACAGTACTTATCGATATATCGTTTCGTAAGTAATTGTAATTCGTCGCAGACTAGCAGCACGTGATACTCATCTCCTAATCCTTCCTTACAGAAATCACATTTTCTCTCATCAAAGCATGTGCCCTGTGCCGTGCCATAACAGGCAACCAATACTTTACTAGAAATCACTGCTAAGTAGTTGGACATGTACAGGTTGTAGTCTAGTGGGAATTCAGTACATCTGCCCAGGTCATTGAGGGTTAACAAAACTGAAATAAAAATCAGTCATTTTTTTCATGAAAATGAATCTTTCAACTGTTATCAAGCCTCAACAGAGACTTATAAAGAGTGAATGGAGGAAAAATTCAATGATTGGTTCGGTTCATTTTTTTGTGTCCCCATGATATTATCATTTGGGGTTTTATGGGTATATTGTCCATCTCTCCTTGCTGCTGGTTGCATGAGTACCCAAGTGTAGAGGTCACACAACTTTGCATTGCTATAGCAGTACTTTTAAAGTGGAGCTTGTGATCCTTGTGATGCACTTTATTATGCTTGCTTCCTCACCGGAGTGCAGTGGCTCTGTGGTAGACTGTTGGACTTCTATGCTAGAGGTCCTCAGTTCGATCCATGTCTGGGACGACCTGCATTGTGTTCTTGGGCAAGGCACTTTATCCCAGTTGCCTACATGGGGGCATGATGGCACCATGTACTAAAGTATACTGCATGTTGGCGGTGTACATGTCTTCAACTGCTTTAACCCTGCTTGAGCAAAGCTTGAACAGAGTTAGAATGTTGAGGAGCTGACAGTTGCTTGTCAATGCTCAGTTGTTCTCTCTGGGTACTCCGGCTTCCTCCACCCATAAAACTGTCACGGCCATGATTAGCCATTGTGCATAAGTATGTGACCTTAAAACACTAATAAATAAATAAATAATTAAGCTGCCTCAAAATATGGGGTGGGCAAATACAGTGGAACCCTGTTGATTGAAGCAACACTTTACCAATAGAAATTATTCAATTAACAGGAGTATTCAATTAACAGGGATTGTGTCACTTTCCTGTATTCTAGAGATAAACTTAGCATTTATTCTCTTATATCTTGTTTCTAGAAGATATAATACATTAAATGTCTATTTTGGATGAACTGAGGCCAAATAGGTCTATAAACAATGGAAAACTGGGGAGAGTCAGGGTAATTTCTCAGCAGTTTACAAGATTTTTTATTCAGTTAACAGGAGTTTACTCTATAATCTGTATTCAATTAACAGGTAAAATTTGTACTAGAGGTTTGGTAAATGGTTTTGTGTTGTCCAGGCCTGGAATTTTCAGGAGAGTGATTTATTCTGTCGCCTACTGCTCACCTTAAAAAAATTAAGGACGACGAAAACTAGACCTCCTGGCCTTAGAAAAAATAATTACCATAACAGCCTGCCAATTCCTGAACCCCACATCTTTTCAGAACTCTGCTGTGTTAATGGTCTCTGTGAGATGGCCACACTGCCCCTCCCACAACTCTAGGCCTTGCATGAATGTACAAAGCCCACTTGGCAGAATTCAATCATAGTAAAACTTCATTTTGCTACTTTTGGCTTTTGTAAGCTTAATGAGAGCTAATCTCTCCCCTAGGCCATGCGAGGGGAGCGAGTTTGAGCCGTCACCCATCTGCCTGTCAGGCTGTTAATCCATCTATTTTAACACTGTGCTGTCCATAGAAAAATACTCAATGGACTGAACTTGTTCATACTTCATACAATGATTGCTTATATTCTCAAGAGTGTGTCATGTCCTTAGCCCTATGTCATTGCCCCAAGGTCAAAGCCATATACCATTCATTTGTTTTTCTCCATTGTAGCTTTGTCTGGACCATAAAAATATAGTAACCCTTTGTCCATCTGTCAGGCCATTCATCCATCCATTGTAACTTTTGCCCAGTCCTTAAAAAATTATTCAGTTGACCGATCTTGTTTACACTTCATACTTTCGACTCAAGGGTGAGTTACGACGTGGACTCAATGTCATAGTTCTAAGGTTAAGGTCACAAACTGTTATATGAAAAATAGTTTGTTCATAGAAAATTGTTTGTGTACAGGTCTGAAAATAGTTTTTTGTTTTGGTGTATGTCATGAGAGGTGAATGATCATGACCTTGAAGTTGTAACCTTGGTTAAAGGTCATGACACCTTTGAGTCAAGAGCAAGTCCAGTGTGAAGTATGAACAACACACTTGAGTCATTAGCAACCAGGAAGAAAATTATGGACAAGATCTGTCCACTGAATGAATTTTTCTGAACCAGATGAACCAGACAAAGTCAGAATACAAGAACTGTCTCTGACCTTGACCTTAAAGTTGTTACCTAGGGTCAAGGTCATGACACACCCTTGAGCCATAGGCAGTGTACAATACAATGTACAGGTATTTTATGGATTTTTAGTGTTTTTGCAATGTCAGACTTTTTTGTCAGTGCGGACTTCAAAAATATTTCCGACCTGTTTTGCTATACATGAGTGGAGTCTACCATCGGTATGCTGTGGATTTATATATTTCATATATATGTTAAATGCATCAATATAATATGACATTAACCCTTAGCCGGACATTTTTTGGAGATTTTGGACTTTTTTTTAATGTAATGTTAGACTTTTTTGTCAGTGTGGACTTGGAAAATTTCTGTCCTGTTTTGCTATACATGAATGGAGGCTACTACTACCGGTATGCTGTGGCTCTTATATACTATTCCAAAAAAGTAGGGGATATTAGATAAAAGTGAGATATATGAAGAAATATATTTATATTTTCATCAAAAAGACAGTTGAGGCATTGCACTGTGACATCTGGTGAATGATTTCAGCGATAGTTGGGTGTCTAACAAGCACACATTCTATGCACTGAGCTGTAGAAGACATGGATGGTCAGTCAGAGAATTTACCACATTCAGTCCAAGATCTCAATACCTTGTAAATCCTCCTCAGTTCGCTAGACAAGTGCAGATCTGACATGGCATACTTCCTCTCCAAATGTCCAGTATCCGTTTGACTGATGTGATTCCATTCTTCCTGCAGTGTAGCGGCGAGTTCCTGGATATTGGTAGGAGGCTGTTGGCATTGCCGTAGGTGCCTGCGAAGCATATCCCAGACGTGCTCAATTGGTGAAAGGTCTGGACTTAGTGCTGGCCAAGGCAGTTTAGTGATGTTCTGCTCCTGGAGGAACTCTGTAGCAGCGACACAGGCCCTGTGTGTTCTTGTATTGTCATCGTGGCAAATGAATTGATGGCCATGACATCGCGCAAATGGCACCAGATGAGCTACTAACATGTTGTCAAGGTAGTACTGCCCTGTGGCACACCTGTGGATGACATGTAATGCTGTTCTGCTTGTCATGGTTATGCCTGCCCACACCATAACCAATCCACCATCAAAACAATCATGCTGCTTAACGGTTACATCATGGTATCGTTCGCTCCGTCACCGCCACACTCTGTTTCGCCTGTCGTGGAAGTCATGAGTGAACCTCGATTCATAGGAAAACATGACGTTGCTCCACTGACGATTGTCCCAGTGCTGTCGTGCTCCATACCAATTACGCCTTGCTGCAATGTGACATTCAGTCTAACGTGGAATTATTCGAGGTCATCGAGCATACAAATTCCAGCTGGTTAGGCGATTTTGGATAGTCTTACCACTGCTTCGCACATCTGTCACTTTTGCAGTTGCTGTCCAATTTCTGAGGCAACTTGATGGCGGTTGCATGATGCTGTGGTTTGGATGAAATGATCCTGGTTAGCAATTGTCACCCTTGGATGACCTGACTGACATCTGCAATCAACATTGCCTGTCTGACAGTAGCGTGACAACAACCTGCTAATCATCGATTGAGTAACGTTGAGAATTTGAGCCACTGCAGTCTGTCTATTGTCAGCTTCCAACATCCCAACAGCATGTAAGCGTTTGTCACATGTCAGTCTTCGCATACCTCAAAAGTTACGTTTCAACCAGAAACTATTGATGAACGAGTTTATACCAAGAAAAGAATGATGAGACCTCAGAAAAAGCCTGTCCAGTATAAATGACGATTTCAAAACGTACCCCACAGACATTAATGCAATGCTCATGCGAAAAACCTGCACAAAGTATTTGTGGGCAAGCGACATTAAGGATCCACACGAAACTTGGTGACATATTGATGTGTCCAATCATGCCTATCCAACACCATTTTTTGAAAATATCAACATCAGTTTGGATATCCTACTACTTTTTTTATAGTGTATTTCTATATAAAGTTATACACATGTGACTTCATACAATGTAGCTAATAAACAGTGAGATTTTGTACACTTTCAATTGTTCAATAAAGCTTTTAAAGATGGAGAGCACCATGCAGGAATAAATGAAGTTTTAATAGATCAGAATACATATATCTATTATTGATTCCGTTTTCTCATTGTTTTTGTAACCCAAAATGACATCTTGTTTTTCGAGCAGTAGTATGATTCCTCATCCCTCTTTTGATTTTTCCTTCACTCGATTAACTCTTTGTCTAACATGAAAAGCAAGATGACACTGGCAAACAAAATTCTTGAATAACTAATCTTTTTCATTTTTTTCTCAAAAACATAGGTTATGGCCCCTCATTGGAACGAGCTCAACGAGCTCGTTCCAAAAAGGGGTCATAACCTATGTTTTCGAGACAAAAAATGAAAAAAATAATGAAAATTAATTGGTGATTTTTGTGAATAGTGCGGGCCGCTTTTTGCCATTACATTGGGTAAAGGGTTAATATTAGGGCTGTCACGATTTTTTAATTTAGGAATCGATTAATCGTCGCAAATAATCGACGATTAATCGTACCTAAATGACCCCCCCCCCCCCCTCCTCTCCCTCTCTTTGAAGTCGATAAAAATGAAGTTCAAGTCAGTTCACCTACCTCAAGGAAACAACGAAGACGACCCTTTTTAGGTGCATTCAAAGCTTTGATGTTCTGAACTTTTGAACTGTCAGTGTAATAATCAAGACCGGTCGGCAGTTGTGAAGTTTGCAACTGCCGACCGGTCTTGATTATTACACTGACGGTTCAAAAGTTCAGAACATAAAAGCTTTGATGAATGTACCTGGAAGACTATTTCTTCCAACAGCGTCTTGGGGTTTAACATCGATGTTCTTAACTCTTTACCTTTAGAAACAATAGTTTTTTCATCAAATTTTCTTTTAATTATTAAACGTCTAAAATGGGATACAAGTTACCGATTATTCGACAACGAAAAATACTAATCGATTTCGCCGTGACTGATCAACAGTCGATTAATCGATTAATCGTGACAACCCTAGTTAATATCGTTTTCAAAAAGGAACATTCAACAAAGTTGTGCAAGATTGTCTCTTTAGAATTATTACAGAAGGTACATTGGTTAAATTCCTAGTTGCTTCCTGAAAAAGGATTTCAAAACAAAACAAAATTGTTACCTTGTGTAACTGACTGTGTTTGAAAAAATCTTTCCCCAGCCACATCAGATTTCTCTTTATTAGAGGTACTCTAATGGGTAATGAAAATAGGCTCACATGTTTGGAAAAAGCTGGGAACTTTATTTACTAGCAAGTGTAATAACATCATGTTTTTCTCTAACAGTGACTTCACTTTTTCAGCACTTCGTAACAAACAGCAAGGTACTGCTTGTAATGATACACTGGATTGTGCAAATAACCAGTTGGTGTGTGGGGCATGTACACCATTCACCCAAGGAAGTGTGCGGAAACTATGTCAAAGACCAAATGCTACAAGTAAGGTTTTTAACATGAAATATTACTAAATGTAACAAAAAAGTATTTAGTATCAGCTGTTCAGGCTAAAAAAAAGTAAACGGTTTTGTTCTAGGTACATTCAATGATTTTTTTTTTTATATATTCTGTTTTCTCACATTGCCACTTAATCTTTTAACAGCGAATACCGATCAGTGTCATTTACAAAAATCGACATTTAAATTTTATTACAAAAAATATATTTCAAAAACGTAGGTTATGTCCTCTTTTTGGAATGAGCACACAACTCATTCCAATGAAGGATCATTAGCTATGTTTTTGAGGAAATGATCAGATATTTTAGTTATTCAAATTTCTTTTTTTTTTTACCAGACTTGATAAAGTAAGCATAATTATTCAGATAAATCTTCTTTAGACCACTTTTAGCTGTGTCAGACAGGGTTGATCTTTTGGATTATATTTTTTTTTTTTATTTAAATCAGATTTTGGGGATTTAAATCAATTTAGGCCGCACAAAGTAGATCTTCTGTTTCTCAGGCCATTATTTGTGAAATTGCATGCGGGCGAGCGTTTTTTTATTTTATTTTTTATTTCAGTAATTTCTTCTTTGCCATCAAAAGTTCATGTTCTTGGTTCAAGTTTTAGGCCTCATAATCTGCAGAATAGCATGGGTGGTGGTGTATTTCATCCCTTGAGTGCAAGAAGGCCTTGCAATGCTAAAGCATTGCAAAGCCTTCTTGCACTCAAGGGACAAATTCATCAATTTTTTTTCAACTTGGGTAAAATATCAGACATAAACCATTTAATTTTTATTTTTTTAAAGTTTAAATTGGTAATAAAAAGAGAGCATGCGGCAGCCAAAAGGACCATGCGGGGGGGCCTGAGAAACAGATTTTTATTTTTTTAGGCCTTATTTGATTTTTTTTCCACACTATAAATTATTCACCAGAGGATAAGTTTTCTCACATGATTTCTTTAGATGATAGAAACCGAGTACATTGACAGCAGTTTGTATCAAGGACTGCCCAAAGAATGGACACAAATAACTGATTGCAAAACATTTACTTGTGTTAACCATTTAAGTCTTTGAGGTGGTATTAGAGGAAGAATTCCAGAGTACATTTGGCATAGAATAGACATTTGGCATAGATGGCAATAGAGAGGAATCATTGAAACTTGTGTTTTCTCATTGTTACGGAATTTCTGGAAAGAAGATGACTTCTTGAAAATCATTTTTGTTACTTTTGATACCTAACCAGTTGAATGCCAGAAGCCACTATCAGATTTTTCAGGGTACCAGAGTGAAAACCGACATTTTCCTGGATCATGTTTCATATTCAGCCAAATGCAAGTAATATTTTGTTTCTGTTTATTGTTTATTTATTTATTTATTTATTTATTTATTTATTTATTTATTTATTTATTTATTTATTTATTTATTTATTAGGGTTTAATGAAACATTAACAGCCAAGGTCATATCGTGTCAGTGAGGAAGCTGGAGTGCCCGGAGAGAACCACTATGCAATGACGAAGAGCTGCCAGCTCCCCAACATCGTAAGTCTGCACTGCAGCATAGGCAGGGTTAGTTTGGTTGAAGACATGTGCACCATCGACGTGCAGTACACCTTAGTACACAGCGTCATCGTGCCTCCATATGGACAATCAGGGTTAAGTGCCCTGCCCGAGGACAAAACACGGGAGTCCGAATTGATTGCTCAGATGGTCACCATCCAGGTATTAACCAGGCTCGATGTTGCTTAACTTCGGTGATCTGATGAGAACCGGTTACCGCAATGCCTTGATGCCCATTTTGTTTTTATAAATTTCTTTTATTACAAATTTTGGGAGAGTGCCTATGGGTACTCTCCAATAATTTGTAATAAACCAAACTTTGAATAACAATTTAAGACCACCAAAAATAATCTAGCCCTCAACCAGTTAAATCGCTGATCATTCTCGGAGTTGGTTTATGGCGATATTTTTGTTTCTTGATATCTAAAGCAAATGAGAACTGATGCATTTTTTTATTGCATGTCCTAGCAATCCATGCTAGGGAACCAAATATAATTGTCAATTATTGATTTTCATAAGCAACTGAACAAAAATCAAAAAAATGCTATAGTGTTGTACGGGACAATTTTGTAACATGATACTGTGGGTAGTCCTATAAAAAGAAATAACTCTATTAGATAGCTGGCCGAAATGTCATGACTGCAACATCAAAAGGAAACAGAGATAATGAGCTTGACATGGCTATACAATATTTGTTGATGACAAGAGTCATTACTAGTGGAATCCTAAATATGCATGTGTTGTACAGGTCATGATAAAAATTGTTGTATGGGACAGTTTTGTTGCCAATTTGAAGCTGTGCACTTTCTGCCAAATACTAGTATTCAAATGTACAAGAAAGTTTTTGTCTAAATTTGTTTAAAACTATTGGCTGAAATGGAAATTCTGAGTATTTTAGCAGCACCAGTGTTGTACGGGACAAAGATGGGTGTTGTATGGGACATTTACTGTTACCTTGTTAAATATTAGGCAAAGTGGAAATAAGTTGCAGAATAACCACAAGGCACTGTTGATTTTACCTTCTGTTACTAATTCAAGCATTTAACAAATTCTTGTGATGTTCTCATGCTCTCCTTGAGAGCTTCTTCAGAAATATCAGTTTCTGGAAGTATCAACTTGTACTATAGACTTACACTGCAGACTTTGGTATGTGGATATTCATTCAGCAGGGAGCATGGTGCCTCAGTAGGTAGAGATGCAGGCTGCAAGCTGAGAGGTTCTCTGTTCAAACCCTACCTGCGGCAACTGCATTGTGACCTTGGGAAAGACACTTCATCCCAATTGCCCGCATGGGGGCACAGTGGCATTGTGTCCTAAGGCGTACTGCACATCGATGGTGTGCTTGTCTTCAGCCACTGCTAACCCTGTTTGTGTGAAGTCAGTACATATGGGGAGTCTGACAGTTTCTCACCATTGCTCACTGGTTCTCTCCAGGTACTCTGGCTTCCTCCACCCATAAATCTGCCTCACCCGAGGTGACCTTGGCTGTCAAAAGGGTTGTTAAACCCCAATAAATAAATAAATTCATTCAGCAGTTGAAAACTTTGCTGCAGTCTTCATTTCTGCAAGATGTCGGTTAACCACTGCACTGAATAAAGCATCAAGAATATTACAGACCACAAGGTCACCACACTGGTGTTGTACGTGACACAGTTTTGACACTTTATGTCTTCTAATCTGGTGGCGGTAAGGGACAGGTCTCTTTAATTGGCTTCCTTCCATCACGGATCTGTTAGATCAAGCTAACTATTGTGTTTGGATTCCTATACATAGTCCTTATATTCACATGTAAGTGTGGTACAGGACACCATCAACGGGTGGGTAAGTCTTTTATCAGTCAGAAATATATGTGCACACTTAGTGTACTTAATTATGTGTAAAATTCACTAAATAACCATAGTGATTTATACCTATCCACTAACTGCTAAATAAAGCTCATCCAGAGGTAGAGATATAATGTTTGGGAAACCAAGCGTTTACAGTGTTGTACGGGACAAGTTTCGCCTGAAATTATCATGGAAAATAAAAAAGATTGAGATCTATTTCTAATGGCATTCCTAAAGATCTACCATATAGTAAGAAATTCTATAGTAGATACTATTTTCTGCAACTTTTCCTTTTGGTATGTAAACTTTTGTATCCAAACAGTGTTGTACGGGACATTGGTAGTGGGTGGGACAGAAATCTTCATAAAAATTAACTAATTTGGATCTAATCGCCACTTCATGAGTATAAAATTAATTCATTAGCTAATTTAGTGTCACTGCTCTTGTAGATGAAACAAACATTGGCTAATTATTGGTTGCAAAACATGCCATCAAAAAGAGGAAATAAAAAGGTGATTAAATGAAAAAATAATGTGCTTGGAAGTGTCCAATAATTTTTTTAAAAATTCAAGGTTCATACAGAAAACAAAATAGAAAAGGAGAGTTGGATATACTAGCTACCAAAAGAATACAAAGAATAAAGCATAAAATGATATTATTTAGGGGGGGGGGGGGTGTTATGTCGCATTTTCATGGAATCACCCTTTAGTATTTTTGATGGGTTCATTGAAAAATTATCATATATATGGTTTAAACTCTATGTTCACTTTAATATAATTTTATTCATATATCGGCTGAAATTTATAGAAACTTATAAAACTTATTCAGGAACATTTAACATGTAACCATGTAACTTACCTACAGCATGTTCCAGCAGACAAGACATAGTGGGAAATATATTCCCACTCCATAGATCAGTTCTAACTGTCATAAACAAGGGCTAATCACTATATTTCAACAGTTAATATGCATTCCATCTTGTTTCAGTACATTTCCAAGTTGTTTTGAAAATATTTCTGAGTATTTGTAAATTTTTGATTTAAATCAATGATTTTTTTCAAAAAAATCATTGATTTAAATCATGATTTAAATCAGTGATTTAAATCAGCCAACCCTGGTGTCAAATAAGACATATTAGAATAAATGCATTTATGATTGAGTATTCATTGGTTAAAAATGTCTGAAGCTTGGGAAATTCACTTGATGTCAATATTTTATATCCCCAGCAACAAGTTGAGTAGGGGGGAGAGGGGGGGGGGGGGGGGGTATAATGGAATCATCTTGTTCATCTGACCGTCCATCAGTCTGCATAATTTTATCAGGAGATTTTCTCAGACATTTATGGACCAATCGGCTTGAAAATTTGTATGAATGTTCACCATCTTGGTGAGCCTGTGCACCTGTGACTATAGTTTCAGTTGGATTAATCTTTGACAGAATTATGCCCCTTTTCAACTTGAAATAGCAGCCGTTTAGGCCTGAATTTTGTCTGGAGATTTTCTCTGATGTTTATGGGTCAATGCTGTTGAAACTTGGGATGGGCTATGGGAACCTATACAACTGCGATTATAGTTCCGATTGGACCTTTTTTGCCAGAGTTATGCCCCTTTTATCTTACAATAATCGTGGCAGCCAGGGGTAAGGACAGGCCCATCTGGGTTAGTCACACCTCTAGTTTGGAAAGATGACAATAATATTATTATACCAAAACCAATGGCCCAGACTTAGCTGGTGCAAACTAATTAATTTCCAGGGCCAAACACAAATTTTGAACACCCATTCCCCAAATTTTGCATACAAAACTGAAAATTCAAAGTCCTGTCTGGTCCTCCATACTTTTGTTTACTGTACCTGCGCAGTATCCAGGAAGTGACTGAAATTGGCGCCAACATCATTCTTCTGTTTGGGCCAAGTCAGTAAGCAACTGCACTGACATCTGTGCTTTAAAATCTTTTTTCTGAAGATGCCAGACCAAGATCATTGATGATTATGGTGGATTCAAGATTGTGAAAGGATGCTGGAAGTAAACTATGGTGGTTTTAGACGTTCAGGGCTGTAATTTTAAAATAATCATGTAAAATTATTCATGTTTCCCATTTTCGGGACATGGGCCTGAACGTCATTATTCTTGCTGATGATTAACCCACTTTGTTAAATGTTCCTTCCCTCTCTTCCCATGAACTCTCCTGTTATGCTCCCAAGCTTTGTTGGCTTTTTTATCAAAAATTTTTTATTGAATTTCTTGGGAGTTTAACGTGATCTACTGAATGTTTATTCCAGTTACCCCCATGGTTACATCCTCATCCTGTGGTTGTTAGGACGTATGTAGTCTTGCATCTTCTACCAGCTGCATTGTTTTTTAGCTCACCAACTTTAGTTGTGTGAGCTTATGGCATGGCTCGATCGGTCGGCATCTGCGTCGACGTCAGCGTACATGTCCAGTAATGTTAAAGCTTCTGTTTAGGTCACTTACTCGCCCTATTTCCATATCATGGCCTTTATAATGCTGCTATATGATGATTATTATCATTCTACCATGATTTAACCCCTCATACCCTGCATTTTAAACATTTTCTTAACATTTTTAGTTTTCTGTTTAGCTCGGAATTTCATGTTTAACTTAGTGTTTAGGTCAGCTGCTGTGCTCCTTCTCTTCCCATGGCACTTATATTCATCATACATGTTCCTCAGTATCATTGTTCCATGATTAACCCCTCATACTCTGCATTTTAAACATTTTTCTTGACATTTTTAGTTGCGTTTAGTTTTCTGTTTAGCTCAGAATTTCATATTTAACTTAGTGTTTAGGTCAGCTGCTGTGCTCCTTCTCTTCCCATGGCACTTATATTCATCATACATGTTCCTCAGTATCATTGTTCCACGATTAACCCCTCATACCCTGCATTTTAAACATTTTTCTTGACATTTTTAGTTGCGTTTTGTTTTCTGTTTAGCTCAGAATTTCATGTTTAACTTAGTGTTTATGTCAATTTCTGTGTTTTACTTTTAAGAGGTTGTGTTTAGGTCAGCTATGTCGCATGCTATGAGCCTGTTTGATACAGTTCTTGTGTTTGCCAAAGTTACTATCAAAGAGGAATGTTGGTGAGCTATAGGGCGACGGCGTCCTTCTTGTTCTGCTCATGAAGATCTGGCTTTGCATCAGGTAGTGATTGATCGGTTACTGACTTTGGGCTTATTGTATGCCTGTTGTTTAGTTTCCTGTTTTTCCTGTTGACGTTTTTCACTTGACAATGTTTTAATTTATAGTATTCTTATATTATAGTACAGCACAGTTTTAATATTTATAGTAGGATGCATGTATTAAATTATTCTGGTTGTGTAGCTTTAATTATTTATTGTTTGACCACACTTAGGCTCTATGGGGATGCCCTTGGGCTTATGAGGTTCCCTTTGGGAACTTAGGCATTTTCAAAATTTTTTTGAAAAATTTTGATTTCTTTTGAAACGATTTTGATTGCTGTATTTTAGTAGCCTTATTATGTATAAATTATTTTGTAGTTTAGCAGTGCAGTGGACTTTGTCTTTGGCTTAAATATTATTATGAATTCTTTTTGCCTTGGATTTACACGCTTGCTCTCTTGCTTATAGTCGCTATACTCCTTCAGATACATATGCTACTTGTGTAGTTTGGGATGCCAAACGTTGGAGGCGGATGTTGCATTATGTGCGCGTTGAAGTTCTGATGCCGGAACTTTCACCACAGGCTAATTCTAGCTTTTCAGTTTCTTTTTCAGAGGAACAAGTGGTACAGTGACACCCATCCAAAATGTGCTGCCGTAGTCGCACTCTGATGAGCTAACAGAGCTAGCTGCAAAAGTGCTCACGAATATCAAACAAGGAATAAGGCCTTTTATTTCTTTACAAGCAGCTAGCTCAGCCGGTGAAGTGGTTACCCTGTTAGTGGGAGCTGTAACACCGGATAAGTCGAGAAGAGTGTAGATTTGGTTAGAGCGAGCACCTCAAAATCAAAAGTTCACCCACCGAGAAACTTTTACTGAGTCAGAGCTAACGTCCCCATTGGCCGATTGAGGCACTCTGGCCACACTGCAGCCGGGGCCGGCGGCAGTTATGGCTTCTTCCATGTCTATTACCAAGCACATTAGACCACTCATTATCTATCCAACTTCGACATTCAAGCCATTCCGCGAAGACGCTCCCAGTCTTCCCCTCCGAAGTCTGGACATCTAGCTAGTGGTTCGTGGCATGATTATGCGGAGCATTCGGGACGTTGGGCGAAAAGATCTGGGGGTTGCTATCATCCCTAGATATGGATACCCAGTGGAGAAAAGATGACATTCTTTCCTTCCTGGGTCAGTCAGTTCATGTGTCGGAGGCCTTCGGCCACATTGACGACGCTTTATTCAGCCTAGCAAATTCAAGAAAGAAAAATCCTTTCTTATTGGCATCTTTTATTCACATACCGTTGCGTGGGCCTCATCAGTTAAAAACGGTTGGAGAAGATATTCAGAGAGCTCCTCTGTGTCTGGATGATCAGGCTTTAGATCTGGATATCTCATAACCCGCATCATTGAATGTCTGCTCAGATGTGATCGAATCTACAATTGACTCTAGTTGGGCACTTTTGGATGCTATGTCCTACGCAGATCATATCACCAGGGCTTTGGACCATTGTCTTGGTGAGAAAGAATTTGATGATATTAATTCGTCTCTCAGAGTTCTTTCAAGGGCAGTTATGTATGCCACACATCATTCCACCCATACAGTGGCTAATATGGAATTGATAAGAAATGATGGAGCCTTGGCATTGTCTTCATCGATAGATGGTCAGGTGAAAAGCTCTATAGGAGTCGCTCAGGTTTCTGGGTATACCTTGTATGACAACAAGTTATCCTTACTGTATGAAGAAGCTACCAAAAAAGCTACCAGCACTCTTTTGCTGTGGTCAGTTTCCCTGCAGCAGTCATCTGCTGGACATGGTAGGCGAGGGGGCTCCAGTTCGCAGTCAGTGAAGAAGAGCTCCTCGTGGGGTTCTAAGAAACCCTCTTATGGCTACTCAGGGAACCGTCAGTATAGCAAATCTGGAAAGGGGCATAAGTCTTACAAAGACTATAAGCCAGTCGCCCCTATGCCGACAGTGCACGGTGGTTCATGGGGAGGACGTGGTTTCTCATCCCGAAAGCGTTGCTGGTCATATAGGTGATGGTCTAAACCTCTATAGCTCTCCAGTTGGCGGAAGTTTATCAAACTTTGTGAGAAACTGGATGGACATAACGGAAGATCAGTGGGTAAGGAATGTCAGAAGATCAGTGGGTAAGGAATATAGTCAGAATGGATCTTCAGATATCATTCCGTTCAAAACAACCACTTACAAGAAGTCCACATTGGACAGATCTTATGGCAAATCCTGCAAAAAATGAGTCTCTTCTTGCAGAAATTCAATCTCTCGTAGTAAAGGAAGCAATAGAGGTTGTAGAAAATCCCAACTCACCGGATTTTACATTCACCTGTTTCTTGTGCTGAAATCAGATGGCTCGTTTCGACCGTTATAGACTTGAGCTGGATAAACAAACTGATTATTGCTCCAAAGTTTTATATGGAAACTGTTCAGTCGATAAAAGTGAGCATTCGAGTGAACGACTTTGCGGCAAGCATAGACCTAAAGGACACGTACTTTCACGTCATGGTTCATCCGGCTTTCAGAAAGTATCTGCGCTTTGCTGTTCAAGGGAAGGTTTATCAGTTAAGAGCAATGTGTTTCAGTCTGAACCTGGCACCTTGGGCGTTCACTCGGATAATGAACTCGGTAATGTCATACTTACGAGCTCATTCGGTTGTTGTAATGTCGGCGACATCTGGATGACATTCCTCAGAGATACGCTGACAAAGATGCACTTCAGAACGATGTGCAGAGTCTACTTCATTTATTCCGATGTCTCGGTTTCATAGTAAACGAAAAGTAGTCGGATTTAGCTCCATCCAAGTCCTTCATTCACTTAGGGATGAGCTTCGGGACTCACAGCAATCTGGTTCGCCTTTGATAACCCAGGCGAAATTAGTTAGTTGTTATGCTCGCTTTTGTCTAAACTTCCTCACAGTATCAGCGAAGGAGTTTATGCGACTGATCAGACTGTGTGGGACAGCGGCGGACTTGATTCTGCTAGGTCGCTTGTGCACACATCCTCTCCAGATTTTCTTTACTCAGACCTGGAGTGTCAAGTCGCATTCGCTCAAAGGCCAGATTGTTTCAACAGTTCTGATAAAACAAGATTGTTTCAACAGATCTGATAAAACAAAAGGTTCAGGTTTGGGCGGATCTCGAGTGGTTAATTCAAGGAGTTCCACTTCAAGTACCGGATCCGGTCTTTACTATTATGGATGCAAGTCTGACGGGTTGGGGTGTATCCCTGATTCCTGCAGACCTGATGTGCCAGTGTCTATGGGACTCTTCGTTCAAAGAGAGATGATGTCTATCTGGCTTGCACTGTATCACTGGATTGCTCACATTGTAAACGTCCATGTGCGGATTCTGTCGGACAATTCTACAGTAGTGACTTATCTCAGGAACCAGGGCGGCACTCATTCAATTCCTCTATACGATTCTCATATTTACTCTGAGTCATCATGTTCATCTCTCAGTCAGCCATATTCCGTGTCATCAGAACGTAGTAGCAGACTCGCTCTCAAGGAAAGGTCACCTGTTGCCATCGGAGTGGACTCTTAACAAATGAATATTCCAGCAGATTTCCTACCAGTGGGATCGTCCCATGATAAATCTCTTTGCCACAAACCTAAACAATCAGCTTTGGACGTTCGTGTCGACATGTCCGGATCACCGAGCGTTCACAGTAGATGCTCTATCGATATCGTGGAACGGGATAATAGGATATGCATATCCTCCAACTCCTCTGATTTAGCAGATTCTGTTAAAAATCAAACAGCCTCACTGCAAAATCTTGCTGTTCGCATCTCTGTCAGCTCAGAAACCTTGGATCAACCTGGTCAGGTGTCTGTTATGGGACATTCCCCAGAAGCTTCCTCCTCTCAAGGATCTTCTGCAATAGGGGAAGTCCCACGCACTGCATCACAACACGGAAGGTCTCAACCTTCACGTAATTCCGTTGTGCCATCCTTGCGTGGGAAGCAGTTTACAGGACAAGCAGTGGACACAATTTCTAACTGTAGGAGGACCTCCTCTTTGCTGAATTACGCAGCGAAATGGAGGGTTTTCTTTTGTTGGTGTACAGATCAGTCGGTGGACATTTATAATCCATCTATTCCTCAAATTGCCATTTTTCTGGTCTACCTGTTTGACGTATAAAAACTGCAGCCCGTCACAATTAAGGTCTATAGGTCTATGTTATCAGACACATATTCTCATCATGATAACTTGAATATTGGATCAGATACTTCTTTATCCAAGCTAGTTAGAAATTTCTCTATCAATAGACCTTGAACCCTCAGATTAATTTCCAAATGGAATTTGGCTTGGGTTCTCTTGAAGCTTCAAGAAGTTCCTTTTGAGCTGCTAGATGACGTAGAATTTTAATTCCTGACTTACAAAACAGCATTTCTCTCAGCTTTCGCTTCTGCCAGAAGAGTTGGTGAACTCCATGCATTATCTGTTGAAGATTCCCATTACCTTAGTGTGGATAATACTATTACTCTTACTACAGAAGTGCGATTCTTGGCTAAGAATCAGATTCCGGATAAATGGTCGGAGCCTATTGGCATTAAAGCCTTACAGTCCCCGGACCACTGCAGACCGCTGTTGTGTCCAGTGAGAGTGATGTACATTTATAAATGTCAATCTAGCTTTATTAGAAAAGGAAAAAAAAGGTTTCTACTTTTGCTTATACTTAACAGAAAGAATATTTCTGTTCATTCAATCACTCGATGGACTCAATTGGCAGTAAGAATCGCTTATGAGAATTTATCGGCAGATCAACATTCTGTCAATAAGATTTCAGTGTATGAGATTAGGGCACTATCTTCTTCTTGGGCTTATTCTAATAGTATTGGTATTACTGATTTAATGAAGGCAGCCTACTGGACACAACCATCTTCATTTACTAAGTTCTATCTTAGAAATTTAGAGTCTATCTCTGGTGGTCTTAGATCCTTGGGTCCTCTTTCTGTTGCGCAGAATGTCGTCCATTAATAATACATCTCAGTGATGTTGTAGACAGTTTGCGCGAGCACTGATGCCGTTCCTCTGCCTTCTTTGTTCTGAGAATTCTTCCTTCAGAACAAGGAGAAGGGGGGGGGGGGAGGGTCCCTTAATATCATCTGGTTTTATAGTGAAAAGCAAGGGAATACCTCCTCCAGCGTCGGTGCTGGGTAGTTTTAACGTGTAGCTCGGTGTAAAGCAACAATTATGTCTCATTTATGTATTCCATCTAAAGTGTACCTCAGTGTATTTGAAGCATCTGTATATGTCACATGTCAAATGAGCGTTAATATACAATCCTCAGACACTTTTAAATGAGTATAAGGCATCTCATTCTCTGGATTTTCCTTATAACTTCACTAAATTAGAATAAAGGGTTATGCTGGCATTAAATGGAGAAATTATTGAGTATTACACCAATATTTGATTGGTGTTACGTCATTCTCTTTTTTTTTATTAGGAAAAAGACATGTAATTCCTCTATCTTTTTCTATTCTCCTGTAGGAGCTATTCTTTATTGTGGAATAATAGAGATATTACATTCATCTAAGTCCTAGGTCCTCCAGCCTTTTTACGATTCAGCTAAGTCTGGGCCATTGGTTTTAGTATAAAAATATGGTAAATTTAAAGTAATTTGTATATTTTTTATACTTACCAATGGCCCAGATGGGGATGACCCTCCCATGAGTGGGCACTCATACCTCCCCGCTGATATATATATATAACATTAAGCAGGCACAACTAGAAAGAATGATGTTGGCGCCAATTTTGGTGACTTCTTGGTTACTGCGCATATGCAGTAAACAAAAGTATGGAGGACCAGATAGAACTTTGAATTTTTTTGGTTTTGTATGCAAATTTTGGGGGGTTCAAAATTTGTGTTAGGCCCTGGAAATTAATGAGTTTGCACCAGCTAAGTCTGGGCCATTGGAAAGTATAAAAAATATACAAATTACTTTAAATTTATCATTTTCAGTCTTTTAAACCTTAACTCTTAAGGGACAAAATCCGACTTTGATCACACTTTTTGCAACAGAACAGGTGCCCCTACATTCAGTCTTCGGGTTAACTCACAAGTTACCTTCTTTGCACCTTGGTAGTTGTTTTTAGGTAAGTCTTGGCTGCCTGTCAAACTGTAGCAAAAATATGTAAAAATCTCTGGGCCCTTAAGGGCTAAGGCCTGGAAAGGTTTCATACATTTTTGTAACATTATGAGTTTATGACAGTTTATGTTCTGTGACATTACAGTTGTGTCTAACCAATGTTGGTTGGTTAAAAGGCAGCCAAGACTTGTCAATAAACAACTGTGAAAGTACTTGGAATGTACCTTGCAAATTACCCTGAGACTGCATGTTGGACCAATGTGGAAGAAAAAACTGACCAAAATCAAGTAGGCAAGCCAGGAAATAAGCAATCAGTTGCAGAATGAGGTCCCCAGAGGGTGAATTTGTTAATGCTATCCCATACCGTTGGCTAGAATCCCCCACTTTATCCTCTGGGTACCTTTTTCTGTTTAGGCTTGAGACTTGGATTCAGATTTAGGTTCACAGAGGGTAGGCCTGTCTTGATTAATCAGGAAAATGACTAATTGTCAGAAACACCCATAATCTACTACAATTTCAAAGTCGACAATTATGGGTTTTCATCACTCATTTACTGATAAATTATTAGTTATTACTGTCCTCCTCATTGTGCTCATAAAAGTGTCAGAGACTTCTAGAATATCAAAATACATTGTAATTGTTATGGGAAAGAAGTATAAAGATACAGTGCACAACACCAGTCTGGCATTCTAGAAAATATGTGTGTACAGATAATTGCCCTTCTCAGTTTGCCAAGGAGTGCAATTGCATTCTTAAATCTCATTTCAGCTATTATTAGACTCTTGACCACCTCAGGTCCAAACCTGAGCCTAGGCTCAGGTTTGGGCCTGAGGTGGTCGGGAGTTTTGAATTTTCCTCAGAGAATAGTAGGCATGCAGCATGCCTGCAGGCCTAAAGAATGTCTGGCCTGAGGAAGTAATGACTTGTTTTCTGTATAGTTCTTCCTAGGGGTCACAGAGTATGATTAAGGTCGACTTTAATTGATTATTCTTCCTCAAAAGTCGATTTTATAATTATGCCATCCCTAACAAAGGGGAAATTTAGTTAAGCTACCCTGTGCAGGGTAGCATCACCACATTCCCCCTATTGGGACCTCATTCTGCAGATGACTGTCTGCTCATTACTAGGCTTGAAAGTATGTATTTATGGGCTAACAGGGCTGCACCCTTATAAATATGTTTTTCCGGTGAGCTTGTGTGAGCTCATTGCGAGCTTGTGGTAAGTCCACCCAAGCTAATGGTGAGCTCATTTTATACCCGTGAACTTGCAGCAGAAATCACAGAAGACCTCTATTGTGAGTTCCAGTGAGCTCACAGTTTGCTTACAATGGATTCAGGATGTCTATTGGGCAGAACACATCTTGTGATTTTGTTCCACTCAAGGTACAGATACAACTGTTAGAATTCAAATTTCTCTGGTGCATCATGCATGTGTGTTCTATAACCCAATATGCTTTTGACATATTAAATTTGTTCTGATGCTATGGTAAATGGTTTGGTGTGTGAAAATCTTATGCAGTTAACAGGATTATTCGATTAGGCAATATCCAATTAACGTCATCCCACTGTATGTGAAAATTGGGCATAATATGAATGTTTGGTTTTCATTTTCTTTCAGATCCATCTCTGACAACAGCATCCAATATATTTCCAAATGCCACCTTTTTGACCCCAGCCACTGTTACTAACTTGACACCTCCTTGGATGGGGGGTGGGAGTGGAGGTGGAGGTACAACCACAGATTCCATTTCCACACCCATCCCTGGTGGAGGACAGACCACATCTGAAACTGATAACCCTAACTTCACAGAGGGTGGAACATCGAAGAAAGAAGTAACAAACACTGTTATCTTTCTGACAAGCTTCATTGTTTTTCAGATAATTCCTTGAAAAAAGGTATGTTGTTGTAAATATGAGATATTTCAGTGTTCAAAGCTGTTATCAAGGCTTTGCGGCTTGGTGCTGGTAATATTATTAGTTATCCTTGTGTTTTCCAGGGTGTATGGGAATTTACATCGGTTTGGGAACTCATACACCCTGAGGCAAAGCCGAACGGACAGTAACAGATTTATTTCCAAGAATTTTGGTGTACTTAATACTTTAACCTACATTATTGGAAGAAACTGACAGAAAATTTGTGCTTTGTAAGTTTCTTAATAAAACCAGACAAATATGGATATCAATGGAACAGGCTCAATGAGCCAGTTCCAGTGACATCCATATCTGTAATATTCTATTGCACATAAATATTAAATTTCCTGTATTTTTATTTTTGTTCTGACATTACCGAACAGAAGGTATGAATTAATAATTAAAATTGGTACTTTTTTTTTAGCCATATAGCATTGTATATTCTTGTTTTTACACCATGGTTAATCATGGCATAAAATAGCTACTGTGGATTGCAGGTTAAACCGTAGCCAATCAAAACACAGTTTTTTGTTTCATCTGGAAATAAGATAAAAGCGACATTTTTAGCCCGACTGTTTACAGTGAGGGCTATAGTCATGACTTTTATCCATCTGTCCATCCATCTGTCCATCTGTTAATATTTAGAGTTTTGGTTAAAGTTTGTGGTTAAAGTTTTTTACTGAAGGTTCAAGAGTTTTTTTTGGTTTTTTCCTGTTTAGTCATGACTTTCTTCTATCTGTCTGTTAACATTTGGAGTTTTGGTTAAAGTTTGTGGTTAAAGTTTTTTAGTCAACCTTAAAGTTTTTACGGTTTTTTTTAGCTCACCGAAGGGAGCTCAACTTATCACTTGCCGTCAGTCGTCCGTCGTCGTCGTCGTCTGTCGTCGTGAACATTTTTCAAACGACTTCTCCTCTGAAACCGCAGGGTCGATTTGCTCGAAACTTGGTATGGATGTTTATTACCATATGTCAATTCAAGTTTGTCCAAATGAATTGGACATGCCCACTTGGGGCTCCATAGGGGGCATAACTCTTATAGCACCATATGAATTATAGAAAAATTATTAAAAAATCTTCTTCTCTAGAACCAGTGGGCAGAATCTTTTGATACTTGGTATGCAGCATCTTGGTATGGGTCTAATTCAAGTTTGTTCAAATCGGCCCCCTGGATTCATATTTGGGCTCACTATGGAAGCCCAAATTTGAACTTAGTGCATTTCAGGCAAATTTCTAAAAAAATCTTTTTCTCCATATCCAGCAGGCAGAATCTTTTGATATTTGGTATGCAACATTGTGGGGTGGATCTGATTCAAGTTTGTTCAAACCGGCCCCCTGGATTCATATTTGGGCTCACTATGGAAGCCCAAATTTGAACTTAGTGCATTTCAGGCAAATTTCTAAAAAAATCTTCTTCTCCAGATCCAGCAGGCAGAATCTTTTGATATTTGGTATGCAACATTGTGGGGTGGATCTGATTCAAGTTTGCTCAAATCGGCCCCCTGGATTCATATTTGGGCTCAGTATAGAAGCCCGAATTCGAACTTAGTGCATTTCAGGAAAATTTCTTAAAAAATCTTCTTCTCAAGATCCAGCAGGCAGAATCTTTTGATATTTGGTATGCAACATTGTGGGGTGGATCTGATTCAAGTTAGTTCAAATCGGCCTCCTGGATTCATATTTGGGCTTACTATAAAAGCTTGAATTCGAACTTAGTGCATTTCAGGCAAATTTCTTAAAAAATCTTCTTCTCCAGATCCAGCAGGCAGAATCTTTTGATATTTGGTATGCAACATTGTGGGGTGGATGTGATTCAAGTTTGTTCAAATCGGCCCCCTGGATTCATATTTGGGCTCAGTATAGAAGCCCGAATTCGAACTTAGTGCATTTCAGGCAAATTTCTTTAAAAATCTTCTTCTCAAGATCCAGCAGGCAGAATCTTTTGATATTTGGTATGCAACATTGTGGGGTGGATCTGATTCAAGTTAGTTCAAATCGGCCTCCTGGATTCATATTTGGGCTCCCTATAAAAGCTCGAATTCGAACTTAATGCATTTCAGGCAAATTTCTTAAAAAAATCTTCTTCTCCAGATCCAGCAGGCAGAATCTTTTGATATTTGGTATGCAACATTGTGGGGTGGATGTGATTCAAGTTTGTTCAAATCGGCCCCCTGGATTCATATTTGGGCTCAGTATAGAAGCCCGAATTCGAACTTAGTGCATTTCAGGCAAATTTCTTAAAAAATCTTCTCAAGATCCAGCAGGCAGAATCTTTTGATATTTGGTATGCAACATTGTGGGGTGGATCTGATTCAAGTTTGTTCAAATTGGCCCCCTGGATTCATATTTGGGCTCCCTATAAAAGCTCGAATTCGAACTTAATGCATTTCAGGCAAATTTCTTAAAAAAATCTTCTTCTCCAGATCCAGCAGGCAGTATCTTTTGATATTTGGTATGCAACATTGTGGGGTGGATCTGATTCAAGTTTGTTCAAATCGGACCCCTGGGTTCATATTTGGGCTAAGTATAGGAGCCTAATTTGAACTTAGTGCATATCAGGCAAATTTCTTTAAAAATCTTCTTCTCAAGATCCAGCAGGCAGAATCTTTTGATATTGGTATGCAGCATGCTTAGGGGGTGAGATTCAAGTTTGTTCAAGCCAAGTCCCTGGGTTGATATTTGGGCTCACTGTGGTAACCCAAATTATAACTTCGTTCAAAATGAGGAATTTTCTTTAAAAATCTTCTTCTTCAGATCCAGCAGTCGGAATGTTTTGATATTTGGTATGCAGCATCCTTAGGGGGGGTGAGATTCAAGTTTGTTCAAGCCATGTCCCTAGGTCCATATTTGGGATCTCTGTGGGAGCCCGAATGATAACTTAGTTCAAAATGAGGAATTTTCTTTAAAAATCTTCTTCTTCAGATCCAGCAGTCAGAATGTTTTGATATTTGGTATGCAGCATCCTTAGGGGGGTGAAATTCAAGTTTGTTCAAGCCTTGTTGCTAGGTTCATATTTGGGCTCACTGTGGGAGCTTGAATTGTAATTTAGTTCGAAATGAGGAATTTTCTTTAAAAATCTTCTTCAGATTCAGCAGTCGGAGTGTTTTGATATTTGGCATGCAGCATCCTTAGGGGGTGAGATTCAAGTTTGTTCAAGCCAAGTCCCGGGGTTCACATTTGGGCTCACTGTGGGATCCCGAATGATAACTTAGTTCAAAATGAGGAATTTTCTTTAAAAATCTTCTTCAGATCCAGCAGATGAATGCTTTTGATATTTGGTATGCAACATCCTTAGGGGGGTAAGATTCAAGTTTGTTCAAGCCATAAAATTTGTCTCTCATGATTTCATTCCTTTGTTGTGTTGATTAACCATGTCTAACTGAATGTGACCCCAAAATACTTCTTTGAACCACTTTGGCCGGTGAGCGATTAAGGCTCGTTGGGGCCTCTTGTATTTTAAATTGACATTACTATTGATTGTATCATTCTCGTTTTGTTTTTATTTTTTTTATGTTTTATGTTATTTTGGGAAATATTTAACCCTTTTTTCTATGTCAATTTAACTTACAACTTCCAGGTTAAAGTTTTGGTTAAAGTTTTTTTTTTTGGAGGGGGGGGGTGGGGGTTAATATTACACCTTAATTCTTCAAACAGTTTAGTAGAATGTCACTGTTTCTCATTTGGGACAATGTCTACTATCTAGAGAACATTTCTACAGTGATTTTCATTAATATCGGCATGATTTTAACCCCTTTTAAATATGTTTGTAGACTTACTTTCTTTGTATTTGAAATTAGACTTTGCCACATACTTTCTTACTCTAATTCTTGTATGGTCAATACAACTTAATGATTGCATTTACATCAATGATTTCTTTTATAGGTTTTAGGAATGTTTTAACCCTTTTTTGCCAATCAATTTTACTTAGTATTCCCAGCTTGAAGTTTCGCTTTAAAGTTCTGCTTTTCAAGGTTCTACCTTTCATTCTCCAAACACTCTGTTATGTTGTCTTCTTTTTTTCATTTCAGGCAAGGTCTACTGAAGCTGTACACAGTGGTTTCAAATAATATTGGCATTAATTTAACCCTTTTCACAATGCTTTTCGGAGGGGGGGGGGGGGGGGGGGGGGGGGGGGTGGGGCGGGGGGGGGGGAGGAGGCAGCCACTTAGGCACTTTTTTTTTCTTTCATCAAAAATGCTTTTTTACAGTTTTGGTTAAAGTTTGTGGTTAAAAACCCAGACAAACACCACCACCCTCTACCCCTCCCCCCCCCCCCCCCCCCCCCAATTAGGCATTTTTTAATATTTTTTTTCTTTCGTCCAATATGCATTTTGAGCTATTTACAGTCATTACATGCAGAACTTTTTTTAAACTCACATAAACACCCCCTTGCCCCCTCCCCCTTCCCCCCTCCCCCCCCCCCCCCGGGCCAATTAGGCACTTTTTTCTTTCGTCAAAAATGATTTTTTATAGTTTTGTTTAAAGATTGTGCATAAAAACCCAGACAAATACAACCCCCCATCCCCCCCCCCACCCCCCACCCCCCAACCCCACATGTGCCAGTTATTCTGAAGGATTTAGACTAACATGCGGGAAAAAAAATGGAATCCTCTAACACACCCCCACTCTCCCCCCACACCTCACTCTCCAACGCTCCCCACACCCCCTCCTCCTCACCCAGGGCCATTTAAGCAATATTTTTTCTTTGGTACAAAATGCATTTTTAGCCTGACTGTTTATAGTCAGGGCTATAGTCATGACTTTTGTTCGTCAATTTGTCTGTAAACAATTGGTTTCCAACCGATAACTCCAGTTTGGATTATTTGATTTCAACCAAAGTTGATATGTGTATTTTCCAGCTAGTAATACAGGCATGGTTTGAATATAGGTTCCACAACTCCCCCCCCCCCACCCCCCCCCCCCACCCCCCCCCCACCCCCACCCCCCACCCCACATACACACACGTGTCACTTTGGCAATTATTCCCAAAATGCATTTTGAAGGATTGGGAGTTATTACATGCAAAAAAGAAAACTGACTCCTATAGCCCTGCTTTATGTACTGCATCTTTATTCCTTTACCTAACACAAGTTGAAGTCAACATTACAAATTATTTTTCTGAAACATCAGATTTTTTCATTTTTTACTTCTAACCATGGCTTATTAGTCCTTATTAAGCTCATCAAGCTTGTTCCATTAATAGGTCATGAGGTATGTTTTGGAGTAGAGAAATGAAAAAATAAAATTTGAATAGCAAATTTTGTACATCATGAGTGCAGATACAGCAGATTCGTTAGGTAAACGATTAACAAAAAATGGCTTGGACTATTTTTTGTCTTAGCATTGCCTTTGCTGGTACAGTTGGGCTGCATGCGTGACATCACTCTAGTTACTTGTTGTGCTTGAAGATTATTCAGGGAAGCTTTTACCTGACATGAATAGCAGATGACACATGCTAAGAAATTTCTTGAATGAGCCATTAGAAAAAAAATCTTGTTTTATAGGCACCTCCCTTTTCATTAACCCTTAACCTAAAGTATTGGCCGCATCTGTCCGCATAATTTACAAATTAAGTAGTTGAAAAAAATATATTTTTACAAAATTTTCAACAAAGCCATATCATGTGACCCCTCATTGGAATGCGCTCGTTGAGCCTGTTCCAATGAGGGGTCACATGACATGGTTTTATTGGAAATTTTTTGAAAAATTTTAAAAGTCAGTAATACATTTTGATATCGTCACATTACACCAATCCTTAAATCCATGCACTGGTTACCAGTTTAGTGTCGCATCAAATATAAAGTACTAATGATGACACACAACATCATCCACGGAGATAGTGCCCCACCTACTTGAAACAGATTGTCAATTTACACAAACCGGTATGGAATCTTAAATCATCTTTGGAGAATCTTCTTGTCATTTCTCGAATAAAATCTACTGCAGGTAAAAGATTATTCACTTTTGCAGCTCCCTCACTATGGAATGCACTCCCTCAGAATTTAAGGAAAATGCCCAATATTGAAAGCAGAGTGTTTTGCTGGTAAATTCGCTATATAAGTAACTTATTTTTATTATTATTATTATTGCTCAATTTTCTGACCGCTAAATGCTTACTAGAAATATGACTCTGCAGCAGTTCCTAGTGAAGATGTGGCTACCTTTACAGGCAACCACATCTTTATTGAGTACCACTGCTAGGGTATTTTAATCCCAGCCAAACAGGTGTAATCATATTCTCAACAGTAAATTGATTGATGAAAGGCCTAAGAAAAGTTGGAAATGGGCCTTTAACCCTTTACCTAACGTAACGGCCAAAACTGGCCAGCGCTATTCTCAAAAATCGCCTATTAATTTTAATTATTTTTTCATTTTTTTGTCTCAAAAACATAGGTTATGACCCCTCATTAGAACGAGCTCGTCAAGCTCGTTCCAACGAGGGGTCATAACCTACGTTTTTGAGACAAAAAATGAAAAAAATTAGTTATTCAAGAATTATTTTTGCAAGTGTCCATGTTAGGTAAAGGGTTAACTGGTCGAGTGCTAGAAGTCTCTTTCATGGTCCTATTGAAATGTGCTGGAAGCCACTTTAGTACACAATTGTAACAAAACATGAACAAAATCTTTCTAAGGCCTAAAAAAATAAAAAAAATCTGTTTCTCAGGCCCTCCCGCATGGTCCTTTTGGCTGCTGCATGCTCTCTTTTTATAACCAATTTAAACCTAAAAAAAATAAAAATCAAATGGTTTATGTCTGATATTTTACCCAAGTTAAAAAATTTGATGAATTTGTCCCTTGGGTGCAAGAAGGCTTTGCAATGCTTTAGCATTGCAAAGCCTTCTTGCACTCAAGGGATGAAATACACCACCACCTGTGCTATTCTGTCGATTATGAGGCCTAAAACTTGAACCAAGAACATGAACTTTTGATGGCAAAGAAGTAATTACTGAAATAAAAAATAAAATAAAAAAACGCTCGCCCGCATGCAATTTTACAAATAATGGCCTGAGAAACAGAAGATCTACTTTGTGTGGCCTAAACTAAGCCTCTTTTGGTAGCAGAATATCTTTGAAAAAATACCCATGTTTTAAATCACCTTTGAAAAATAATTTAAAACTCAGCTAGTTAAGGGTTAAAGACCTGGAAATTTCTTAACCCTTTACCCAACCAATTGGTCACATCTGCCCGCTTAATATACAAATTCAGCTGCTGGAAAAATATTACTTTTCAAAAAATTTCAATCAAACCCAATCAAGTGACCCCTCTTTGGAACGAGCTCGTTTCAGTGAGGGGGTCACATGATATGATTTGGTTGAAATTTTTCTAAATTTTTTTAAAAATGATTTTTAAAATAAGAAATTTTTATATCGTCTGCATTGGATAAAGGGTTAAACTTTCTTGCTACATTATGATTGTCTGTCCTGTAACTTTGCAGTTGTTTCCAGACAAGTCGTGACTATCTAAAAAGGTAGCCAAGACTTGTCTATGAGCAACCATCAAATTACATGAAATGTACTATGCAAGTTTACCCAAATTGTGCATGTTGAGGTACCTATGCTAGGATTGTGAATATTAATGAAGGTCATAAAAACGCTTTTATAGGTTAACCTTCAAGTCCTCAGATTGATTTTACGTTAAAATAACTAGTGTATGTACTTGTACACAGCTGCAGAAATGACTTAACAAAACTTTAAAAAATAAAAATTAAATGGTTTATGTCTGATATTTTACCCAAGTTAATAAAATTGATAAATCCGTTCCTTGAATGGAACTTGCGCTCAAGGAATGAATACATCACCACCATTCTATTCTGTAAAATATTATAAGGCCTTAAATGTAAAACTAACCAAGAATATGAACTTTTGATGGCAAAGAAATAATTACAAAAATTAAAAAATGAAATAAAGAACGGCCTGCAATTTTACAAAAAAATGGGCTGAGAAGCAGGAGATCTACTTTGTGCCGCCTTACTGCATTATGTTCTGCTTCACTGGTAAAATAGGAGTCGGTCACCAACATATGGGTTGGAAGTGCTCTATAGTGGGCACCAAAGGTGTATTTTAAATATCATTCTTTAAATGTTTTCAAAAAACATTGAAGAAAACCATATCCTGTGACCCCTCATTGCTACGATCTCAATGACCTCATTCCAAAGAGGGTTCACATGATATGGTTTTGTTGAAATTTAAAAACAAAAAAATTTCAGCGGCTGAATTTGTATATTAAGAGGGCGGATGTGAGCGATTCGTTGGGTAAAGGGTTAACCCTTTACCTAACGTAACGGCCAAAACCGGCCAGCGCTATTCTCAAAAATCGCCAATTAATTTTCATTATTTTTTTCATTTTTTGTCTCAAAAACATAGGTTATAACCCCTCGTTGGAACGAGCTCGTCGAGCTCGTTCCAACGAGGGGTCATAACCTATGTTTTTGAGACAAAAAATGAAAAAATTTAGTTATTCAAGAATTTTTTTTGCATGTGTCGTCTGCTTTTCATGTTAGGTAAAGGGTTAAAGAGATTAAACAAATCTCGCACCCAACATGAAAAAATCATGGAATGTTCTGATTATTGATGTGCTTGTTTCTAATTAAAGTAACACTCATGAAACAAAAACATATCGTTTTCGTTTTTGTGTATTTGTAAGATTCCGGCGTGTATTTGTTGGCTTTAGGCGAATATTGACTTGAAAATCAAAAAGAAAAATGTGCTAAAACATAGAATTATGCCTAGTGCAAATAAATACCATGATGCCTCATTTGTCATATAATTGTTCAGGAATCTAATTGGATTCCCACAAATTTCTTTTACAGAATCCAATAGTTTGATAGGACCCACACACAGTGGGTTGATCATAGTTCAGCATGTTTCAGCCCAGTGTGCCAAAGATTTGACCATTAGACCTAAAAAAGTTAAAAATCTGTTTCTTATCAACCTACCTAACAATTGTTTACAACAGGCTTGCATTACAGTGGAAGTCCCTAACTCGGAAATATGCTCTCTATTTTGATCTTTCCCAAGCATTTTGGGAAAGAAAAGTTGTGTAAATGCACCAAGAAAAAATAAGCCAAAACTGGGTTGAGTGCTACTGGTGCACACCCAATAGGGGACACTCTTCTCTTAGTACAGATCCACAGCTTCCGGTACCAGTGCGCAGATGTGTAGCCAATGACCCATTCTTTCTTCCACCATCTTAGGAAGATGTGCTTTCGTTTGTTCTGATAAACAGTGATATTTCAACTCATTGACACCATGTTCCTGTGACTAGAATTATGGATCTGCTGATCTTATATTAACAGGGCTGTGTATTTTTATACTGTACCAATGACCCAGACTAAGCTGGTGCTAACTCTTAAAAATTCAGGGCCAAACACAAATTTTGCCTCCCCCAATCCCCCAAATTTGCATCAAAATCCCCAAAATCAATGTCCTATATGGTCCTCCATACTTTTGTCCACTGTGCATGTGCAGTGTCAAGGAAGTACCGAAATTGGTGCAAAATCTTCATTTTTTGTTTGGCCCTTCAATAAGTAACATCTCACTGATATCTGTGCTTATAACCTCAGTTAAAATGATGCCAGACACAAAATCATGAAGGAAATGGTGGATCCAATGATGAAATAAGAGGATGAGAGGAAGAAACAGTGGAAGGATGTGTTCAGGGCTGTAACTTATAACTTTTATGTAAAATTATTTCATGTTCCCTAATTTCGGGGCATGGGCCTGATGCTTTCATTCTTGCTATGAAATCTCCACTGTTTGTTCAGTGTTTCCTCTGTCCCTTTCCTTGATACCCCCCTTGCTAATCTCCCATACTTTTGGTATAATTTTGCCATGGCCAGTTGTCCGTCATCCGTCTGTCCATCAACAATTCAATACGGCTCGGGCTAGAGGCTATATTTATTACCCGATCTTTACGAAACTTCTTGGGTACCTTTGTTATGACTGTGGGACGAGAACGAGTGTTTTTGGGTCCAATCCGAAATTCAAGTTGGCCGCCATTTTGTACCGACAATGCAGAAATCTGTTTCTTGTACAGAACTTCCATATGAAAGTGCTGATTTAAATAATTTTTTGTATGAATGTTTAGTACCATGGGATACATCACATATAATACAGGTTTTTTTCTCGTATGTAAATTATGCAAATTAGACCAACTTGGATGTATTTAGTGTTACTTTCAGCACTGTAAGTGCAAATGCCAATACAGCTCGGGCTAGAGGACGTATTTATAAACCGATCTCTACGAAACTTCTTGGGTACCTTTGGTATCACCGTGGGACGTGAACGAGTGTTTTTGGGTGCGGTCCAAAATTCAAGATGGCCGATGGCAGCCATTTTGTACAAAATTAAGTGCAATCAGATTTTTGCACAGAACTTCCATATGAAAGTGCTGACTTGAATAATTTTTTGTGTGAATGTTTAGTACTATGGGATACATCACATATAATACAGGTTTTTTTTCTCGTGTAGAAATTATGCAAATTAGATGAACTTTGATTTTTTCTGTGCTACTTACACACAGTAAGTGCACATGTCAATACGGCTTGGGCTAGAGGCTGTATTTATCAACCGATCTTCACGAAACTTCTTGGGTGCCTCTGTTATCACCTTAGGATGAGAACGAGTGTTTCTGAGTGCAGTCCAAAATTCAAGATGGCTGCCAGTGGCCATTTCGTACCGAAATTAGGTATAATCAGTTTTTTGTACACAGCTTCTATACGGCTCAGTTTAGAGGCCGTATTTATGAACCGATCTTTACGAAACGTCTTGGGTACCTTTGTTATCACCGTGGGATGAGAACGAGTGTTTTGGGGTTTGGTCCAAAATTCAAGATGGCCACCAGCAACCAATGTGTACCAAAATTAGTGCAATCAGTCTTTTGTACAGAACTTCTGTATGAAAGTTCTGAGTTGAATAAATTTTTGTATGAATGTTTAGTAAAATGGAATACATCACATATAGTACGGGTTTTTTTCTCGTGCAGAAATTATGCAAATTAGATGAATTTTGATTTATCTAGTGCTATGTATTCACTGAAAGTGCACATGTCAATAAGTCTCGGGCTAGAGGCTGTATTTATCAACCGATCTTCACAAAACTTCTTGGGTACCTTTGTTATCACCTTGGGACGAGAACGAGTGTTTCTGAGTGCGGTCCAATATTCAAGATGGCTGCCAGTGGCCATTTTGTACCAAAATTAGGTCCAATCCATTTTTTGTCACAACTTCTATACAGCTCGTATTTATGAACTGATCTTCACGAAACTTTTTGGGTACCTTTGTTTTCACCTTGGGACAGGAATGAGTGTGTTTTGGGGTGCCTTTGTTATCACTGTGCTATGAGAACAAATATTTTGGGGTTCAGTCAGACCCACTCTGGGACTCAAAGATTTCTTTTCTATTTAGCATCTGACTTTCACCCACCTTTACAATAATTTACCTATACATTTGTTATGGACATTATTTATGTACAGACCGTTACAATACTTTATATGTACATTTGTTATCAGGTCATTACCTAGATGTTTGTCATTGCTGTGTCACATACTATACATGTACATGTCTTGACAAGTTGAGCTACAGTGTCATTGAAACTTTCATTTTATTGAAATTTCTTGGGAGTTTTAGCATAGTTACAGAATGTTTATTCTGTTATCCCCATGGTTACGTCCTCACCCTAGGGGTGTTTAGGAGTTTTGGTCATGCATCTACCATCCTATGTACTGCAGATTCTTCTGTGGAAGATTCTGTTTTACATCGGATAGTGTTTTAAAATTGGTTACTGATTTCAGGCCATATTTTCAGTGCCTGAAGTCTTGTTTCCGGTTTTTTATTGACAACGGTTACTTCTGACAGTGATTCCTTGTCTTCTGTAAGGTTCAACTTATTGCCAGATACATTAATATTGTCCATAAGTGTAACATTAATTTTTAGATATGTTTTAAAATTTTTGTCCACACTTAGGCTTTTTTGGGATCCAGTTGGGCTCATCGTTCCCTTTGGGAACTTGGGCTCATGTCAAAATTTTTTCGAAAATTTATTCTTTTGAATTATTTTTCGAAAAATTTTTCTTTTGATTTATTTTTCGAAATTTTTGTGATGGATTATATTATTATTATGTATCTTTGTATTTTCGAGGGTTAGTGCGAGTACTACGGCTGTTTAATATTTTTTAAATATGAAAGAATATTGTTCAAATTGTAAATCGAGGAAGTCTTCCTCTGATTCTCAGGCTCATTGTATTTGCTGTAGTCAATGTACTCGCACTAATTCTTGCTCAGTGTGTGCCAATTGGAATGACAAACGTTGGAGACGTGTGTCACTGTGTATTGTTAGTGGTGAGAGGTCCATGCCAGTCCTCTCGCCACAGGGTCACTCTAGTTTTTCAGCCCCTTTTTCAGAGGAACAAGAACAGGGTGATGTTTCCGTGATGTGTTCAGGAAGTGTGCTTCCGTCGTCGCATTCAAATGAAAAGCTAGCGGTAAAAGTGCTCAAGGAAATTCAACAAGTGCCTAGATCCTTAGTAGGATTGATGACCTTGTCGCCAGCTAGCTCGCCCGGTGATGCTATCACTCGTAGATCGGGTGATGTGACGCCGGGTTCGTCCGTTGCAGTCCAGGAGAGGAGAAGGGGTGTTGCGAGCACTATAATCTTGGATCACGCACACCCGGCGACGACGGATCGGAGGATGGAACAGAGGAAGCCAGTCAGTCCGGTAGCTAGCTCGTTCAGGTCTACCCGGACCACGAACGAGAGAGGCCCCTCTCTCTTACCACAACATCTGGGGCCAAATGTTGTCGTACATAACGTTCATCAGTCGGAGCATACGTCCACTCCTCCTGCTTGGGACGCTCCCTCGCATAGACAGCCCGGCACGGCTAGTCTATTGGCTTCCTCTTCCACACCCCAGCACACACAACCGCACCTTGGCTATGTGACCTCAGATATCCAGCCTGCTTCGCCGACCAAGGTTTCCACGTCGACCAGGTCACCCCATCCGGTAGCCAAGGACACAAGGCCTTACCAGTTGGGACGTTCGCATAAAAGAATTATGCAAGAGGCACCGTCCCAGGAGCTTCCAGCGGCAAAACAATGTAAGACCACAGTTTGTCAGGCCTCCGTGACAGACTTGCTATCGCAGATAGCACAACTTATCGCAGCATCCCAGCAACCTTCGGAAACTCTTTCAGATCAGGAACTGTCTGAGGAAGCTGGGTCGGTACGCTCCCCTGCAGTGTCAGATAGGGACGACTGAGAAAAGGAATCTGCGGAGCTGGATTTTTCCCTTTCAGAACAACATAAGGTGGCCGTATTTTTCATTCGGCAACACCTTCCAGAAGTTGTTCCTTCGGACCAGAGAGCTGCGACACAGACTTTTTCGGCTGGGCTAAGGACGTCGCGCCTGAATTCCCGGCCCAGTCCAGCAATGTCTCACGGACGTTTGAATTGCTGAATGACACTCTTTTTAGGATAGCCTCTAAGACTGGCAGATGCAGTTTCTTACAGTCTCATGCTCTACATCTGCCATAGAAATAAATTTGAAACGGCAGGACAGGGCATTCCGAGAGTTCCTCTGCGTTTAGACGACCAGGCAGAAGATTTGGAGTTGTCATTGCCGGCGTCTATGTCCATTCTCTCCAGTACGTTGGAGAAGACAATCTCATTTAACAGAGCCAGTTTAGATGCCTTATCTAATGCAGATCACCTTACCAGAGCGTTATCACAATGTCTCGATGGTAAAGAATTCCAGGATGTTCAAACTTCCTTGAGAGTTCTTTCGAGGGCAATCGCATATTCTACGTATAACTCTGCCCTTTCATTGGCAAATTTGGAGTTAGTCAAATGTGATGCTGCCCTGGCTTCATCCACGAGGGTGGATTCTAAGTTGAAAAACTCTCTTTCTTCGAGTCGCTCCTGTTTCAGGAGAGCTTCTCTTCGATGGTAAGCTTTCACTAATCTACGATCAGATTACCAAGAAAGCTTCGGACTCTCTGCTCTTTAAGTCTGTTTTGAAAAAAAACGGACTCAGCAGAGAGGAGTAAGTCAGGAACTTCTGGGGCGAGTACGTCCAGGGGAAGTTCCTACAGAGGATCTAAGAAATCCTCTACGTCTTACTCCAGAGACCGTCAGAGTAGCGACTCAGGTAGGGGACTTAATGCTGCCCGAGACTACCGGTCAGATGCCCCTAGGTCGACTGGTCGAAGGAGGACGTAGTTTCTCCTCCTGCAAGCCTTGCAGGTCCAGGAGGTGAAGGTCAGAACCTCTATTGCACTCCAGTGGGCGGAAGGCTGTCGAGATTCTTAACCAATTGGTTGTCAATTACGGACGACCCATGGGTTCAGGAGGTTATTTCGGAAGGTCTAAAAGTGTCCTTCAGAGAAAAACCTGCGGTGCACGAAGTCCACGATGGACTCGGCTTCCGTCAAACCTTCAGAAGAGAGATTCGCTTCTATCAGAGGTGCAATCTCTTCTGGAGAAGAACGCAATAGAGGTTGTAGAAAACCAGGAATCTCTCGGTTTTTATGGTCACCTGTTCCTGGTACCAAAACCAGACTGCTCGTTCCGTCCAGTTATAGATCTGAGCTGGATAAACAAGCTGATCGTGGCTCCAAAATTTTATATGGAGACCATTCGATCGGTGAGAGCGAGCATTCGAGTGAACAATTATGCTGCGAGCATAGATCTGAAGGATGCGTACTTTCACGTCATGGTACATCCGGCGTTCAGAAAGTACCTTCGCTTCGCTGTCCTAGGAGTCATTTATCAGTTCCGAGCAATGTGCTTCGGACTGAATCTAGCGCCCTGGGCCTTCACTCGAATAATGAACTCGGTAATGACTCATTTCTGAGCTCATTCTTTTGAGGTAACGTCGGCCTACTTGGACGACATTCTTCAGAGGTATGGCAACAGATTAATGCTTTAGAACGATGTTCAGAGTCTGCTTCAACTGCTCTGATGTCTCGGTTTCATAGTAAATGAAAAGAAGTCGGATCTAGTTCCGTCCAAGTCGTTCATTCACTTGGGAATGAGCTTCGAGACGCACAACAATCTGGTTCGTCTGCCGTTACCCAGAGTGAAATTAGTCAGTTGTTACGCTTGCTTTTGTCTACACTCAGATGTAGTAACAGTAAGAGAATTCATGCGTCTGATAGATTTGTAGGGAGCCGCCACGAACCTTATTCCGATGGGGCACCTATGCACTCGTCCACTCCAGATATTTTTTACTCAGAATTGGAGTGTGAAGATTCAATCGCTCGAAACGAACATTATCTTGTCGAACCAAGTAAAACAAGAGATTCAGACTTGGACAGATATTCAGTGGTTAACTCAGGGAGTTCCACTGCAACTGCCGGATCTGATTTTTACGATTATGACGGATGCGAGTCAAACAAGTTGGGGCGCGACTTTGTGCCCAACAGATTTGAGGTACCAGGGTCTTTGGGATCCGCAATTTCTGAACAGGCACATAAACATCAAAGAGATGATGTCAATTTGGCTTGAGCTACATCATTGGATGAACATTATTCAGAATTCACATGTTCACATTCTGTCCGACAATTCGACAGTAGTAGCGTATATTCGGAACCAGGGACAACTTAACGGAAAGAATCCTTCTGTTTGTCCTAGAGCATCAGGTTCTTCTGTCGGTTTGTCATATTCCGGGTCGTCTGAACGTTCTAGCAGATTCCCTTTCTCAGAAAGGTTGTATGTTGCCGACAGAATGGACTCTCAACAAACGAGTATTCAATCAGATCTGCTCCCAATGGGATCGTCTGATGATAGACTTGTTTGTGACGCATCTCCTCGAGCGTTCGCAGTAGACGCTCTCTCGATCTCTTGGGACGGGATGATAGGATACGTGTATCCTCCAGCTCCGTTGATTCAACAGATATTGCTAAAAATCAAGCAATCTCATTGCAGGATTCTGTTGGCAGCATCTCTGTCACCCCAGAGACCATGGATAAATCTACTCAGGTGTCTGTTATGGGACATTCCTCGGAAGCTTCCTCCACAGGAGGACCTTCTTTCGAAGGGGAAATCGTGCACACTGTATCACAACCCGCAAGGTCTCAACCTTCACGTATTTCCGTTGTGTGGTCCTTCTTGCACAGCAAGCAATGGACGCAATTTCTAACTGTAGGAGAACCTCTTCTTCGCTAAATTACTCTGCTAAGTGGAAGGTTTTCTCTCGTTGGTGTAGGGATCATTCTATTGATATCTATGTTCCCTCCATTCCAGACTTTGCTAACTTTTTGGTCTACAGCCAATAACTATTAAGGGTTATAGGTCTATGCTATCGGATACTTATGCTCATCATGATAGCTTACAAATTGGATCTAATGTCTCTTTATCTAAGTTAGTTAAAAACTTTTTGATAAATAGACCTAGAACCCTTAGGTTAATTTCTAAGTGGAATTTAGCTTGGGTTCTTCTGAAGCTGAAAGAAGCGCCATTTGAACCCCTGGATACGGTAGACTTCAAATATTTATCATATAAGATAGCTTTTCTCTTAGCCTTCTCTTCTGCTAGAAGAGTTAGTGAACTTCATGCTCTATCTGTTGATGATTCTCACTATCATAGTGTTGGTAATACTATTACTTTGACTACTAATGTTGGATCTTTGGCTAAGAATCAGGCTCCTACTCAGTACCCTGATCCTATTGTTATTAAGGCTCTTCCATCCTCAGACGCCCATAGGCCTTTGCTATGTCCAGTTAGAGCTATGCGTATTTACAAACGTAGATCTGAGTTTATCAGAAAGGGACGAAAACGTTTCTTTCTGTCTCTGCTGCCTAATAGAAGGGACATCTCGGTCCATTCTATTTCCAGGTGGATTCAATTGACTATTCGTACTGCTTATGAAAAATTATCTTCTCAGCAGTCTGTGCTTAAGATTTCAGTGCATGAAGTTAGAGTGCTGTCTGCATCTTGGGCTTATGCTAATAGTATTGCTATTACTGATTTGATGAAGGCTGCATACTGGTCTCAGCCTTCTGCATTCACAAATTTTTACCTCAGAAATATTGAGTCTATTTCTGGCAACCTTTGTTGTTTAGGTCCGTTATCTGTTGCTCAGAATGTCGTCCACTAAACAGTTGCAGCTATAGTTATGCAGGCTTTCTGTTCCAGCAGTGACTCTGTCCTGCTGCCCTCTTCATTCTGGAGTGATTGACCCAGAGCAAAGGGAAGGGGGTGGGGGAGGATGGTGTTCCCTTATATCACCTGCTTTATAGTGAAAAGCAAGGGAATACCTCCTCTGGAGTCAGTAATTCCGAGTCGGTGCTGGGATGGTTTTAAAGTGTAAGGCTAATGTCTCTCATTTATGTAATATTTTTCAAGTGTAGCGCGGTGTGAAGCATTTGTATATGTCACATGTCATACGAGCATTAATATTCAATCCTCGGACACTTTTAAATGAGTATAAAGAGTCTCATTCTCTGGACTATCTTTATTTATTGGCTTTCCTTTAAAAAATTAGTATAATGGGTTATACTGGATGTTAATAGAGATCATTGGTGTTATTGTGCTCAATTACGGATTGGTAATATGTCTTTCATTTTTCGTATAAACAAGAAAGGTATATGTAAATCCTGTTTCTCCTTTTCTCCTTGAGGGGATAATTCTGTTCATATGTAATTGAGCCTATTGGATTTTCCTCTATGTCCTAGGCCCTCCAGCCTTTTTAGCTCACCTGACTTTCAGTCAGGAGAGCTATAGTGATCACTCACCGTCCGGCATCCGGCGTCCGTGAACATGGTGTTTGCGTCTTCTCCTCCCAAACCGCTGAACCAATTTAATTGATATTTGAGATAATAGTTTGTTATGACATCGCAATTTGATTTTGTTCAAATCAATTTGCCTCGCCCCTTGGTAAGGCCGTGCCCAAAAAATGTGCCTAAATCTTAAAAAATCTTCTTCTCATGAACCAGCAGTAGCAGAGACTTGATAATGGTGTGCAGCTTCCTTTTGAGGTGTAGACTCAGATTTGTTCAAGAGAAGTTTGTGGGGCTATATTTGCCATTGTTATGGGAGGGGCAATAATTTTTGCCACTCCCCAAATTTCTATTTTCCAAACCGAGAGACAGATTTGAACCAAATTTGATATGTGGGCTTATTGGGTCATAAGTACTTAATTTATGCCCCAATTTTTTCCCCAGTCACCCCATGGGAACCGCAGGAGCTAAAAATAGAAAAAAATTAAAACGCCCATATCTCCAAAACTACACGGCACTGAGAATTCTTATTTGGTGTGAAGCTTCCTTAGGACCAACAGAATGGAATGGTAAAATAAATTGCTATCGTTTTTATCATGGGGTACTTTTTGGGGACTTTGAAAAAGTGCTGAGTCAGCATTTTTTAACACTGTGGGTAATGGGAAAAACATGTAAGACTACTTTCTCTCAAACCAGTGCTCCAAAGCTTTCAAATTTCACTTATAACATCTTTGGAAGATTGTTTCACGTGTTTATTGAAATCAATTCCCTGGGTCCATATTTGGGCTTTCTATGGGAGCCCAAATGTTTAAATTAGTGCAGTATGAGGAATATTCTTTAAAAATCTTCTTCAGATCTACCAATAAGAATCTTTTGATATTTGGTATGCAGCATCCTTAGGGGGGGGGGGGGGGGGGGGGGGGAGATTCAAGTTTGTTCAAGCCAAGTCCCTGGGTTCATATTGAGGCTGAAAATTTGGGCCCCGTTCTGGACTAAGAAATTTTGGACCAAAATCCAGAAATATTTTTTTTGTTTTTTTATGCATTTCGGTCAATTTTAAGACAAAAAAAAATAATTTTTTTTTTACAGTGAAAATTTGGGGTCCGGGTGGGACTTGGAAAATTTTGGACCAAAATCCGAAATTAGTTTTTTGGTTTTTTTTATGCGTCTTAAGAAGAAAAAAACATTTTAGGCTGAAAATATTTTGTTGGGGAAAAAAATCAGTTTTTTATGCATTTATCTCAATTTTGGGACGTAAAAGTGCAGGAACTGAAAATAGAAGGAAAATCCTGTGTATTGTGTGGACACAATCACTTCATCTAGTTGGTATATGCTTTTCTTAGGAGGGGCATATGCAGCTTATTCAACTCAAGTCCCTGGTTTGATATTTAGACTACCATGTCAGGTGAGTGCCCTCAGGCCCCCTGGGGCCTCTTGTTTCTATTCAGCTAAGTCATGGTCATTGGTACAGTATAAAAATATGATGACATACAGCCTCCTTTGCATGTGATCTCCAAGTCACCCATGCATCTTACTCACACGCATGCCTGTAACACGCTAACTTGGAATAGTTTGGCAGGACACTGTGTTGTACACAAGCCATTCCCTTCCTGAAAGGCAGCGCACTTCTCTTCAGACGGGGATGGCCCTCCCATGAGTTTGGAACTCATACCTCCCCGCTGATTATATAACATTTACCAGGCACTGGTTGTAAGAATGAAGATTTGGCGCCAATTTCGGTACTTCCTTGACACTGTGCATGCGCAGTGGACAAAAGTATGGAGGACCATATAGGACATTGATTTTTTGGATTTTGATGCAAATTTTGGGGATTGGGGGCAAAATTTGTCTTTGGCCCTGAATTTTTAAGAGTTAGCACCAGCTAAGTCTGGGTCATTGGTAAGTATAAAAAATATATAAATTACTATAATTTTTTTCATTTTTTGTATATTCTTGTTATTACATTCAACCACATTTTTGTTATATTTATATTCTATGTGTTCGCACGCGACTTTCGTGTACCGTGCGGTTTGGTTATTATTTTTCGGTTGACAATTTTGGCTATCCTTTTGGATATTATTGTTGGAGTTAGGTGTCAGTGGGGGGGGGGGGGGGGGGGGGGGGGGGGGGGGGCTGTATTGGCAGGATTTCTCCCCCCATTGAATTTTTGTTTTCTGGGTCCCTTTTGGCCATCTGGGTTCTGTTGTGTTCCCACTGGGCCTTTATTTTCTGCCACCTTCCTCTTGTTGTTGGGGGTGTTCTACTTTTTTCTGTTGAGTTCACCTTCTCTTCTACTTCTCTCACCTCTGCTATGCCCAGGACTGTTCTTAGTGGACAATGCCTTTTGCCGAAGCATGTGGATGATTCCCATGCTTCATGTTCCACATGTAATGGGTGTTCTTCTGATCGACCCTGTGGGCTCTGTGGGTCTTGGTCATCCACCTTTTGGGCTGCCATGAACCATGTAGTGCGTTCTCTTGGCTGTTCCTCCCACGCCCGCGGGAATGGGGAACGCTGTCGTTTGGGGCCTCCCAACACAATCACGTCTTGTGATAGTTATACCCCCTCCGTGGGGGATGCGCAGTCTTTTCCTGTAGTGAATATTACTGGGAGCTGTTTAGTTTTCTGGTGAAGAGATGCCTGGTTCCGGGAAAGTTGTCCCTCTCCAGTCGACATCTGAGGCTGTCACGAGGGTTGTGATTCCTCCCTTGGAGTTGAGCTCAGTTGCTCTCTCCACCTTTTCACCATTTTCAGCAGCTTTCGACGTATCTGCTGCTACTGCTGTTCCATCTGCAACGTCTATGGTCACCGTTTCAGCCGGCCTCAGCTTATCCCTGCAGGGGTTTGCAGGGATGTCTGGTACTTTTGACGTGTGATATCGGCCTCAGCCTTCCCTGACTTCAACTCGCCAAAGTTCAAAGATGCTACCAGCTGAACCCTCTGCTGTGGTCTCTCTGCCATCGAGCCCAGCAGGTTTTTCCTTGGTTTCATATGTTCATGGTAGGGTCACCATGATTCTGTTGCATTTCCATCCATGCACTCTGGTCCTTCGGCCAGTTTTACAGGGCGGACGCATTTTGTGCAGCCTGGACCTTCTGTCCCTCAGAGGTCCACCGCGACTGGCTGCAGATTCCCCTGGTGTTCCTATACCATGGGGGGCATAGGCTGGTGTGGGCTATGTGTCTTCCGACTCAGAGGATGGGTCAGACACACCTGACATCAAGAACCAGCAGTCTTCTGACTTGGGGGCAGCTCTTGACTTTGTGTTTGAGTTCCTTCCAGAACTCAAACCATCAGACCAGCTGGAGGTCTCAGTCAGGCCGCGATCATGGGTCGCACACCTACAGCCTTTGAAGCAACCTGCTTCTGGGCACCTTCGACCATACCAGTTGGCACAGGTGGTCAAAGCTTTTGACTCTTAAGCTGAGTTCCAAGGCTATGAAGACTTCGTTCTTCACCAGGCTGATACCTTTTTGCCTCCAGTGTGTTATCGTTCATACGATTCCGCCAATCTTTCGGTCTGCCAGACTTTGACGGTCTTGGATCAGCACTCCTCCTCCCTCGGGCTTTCCAAGCCCAAGTCGGCCATTATTCCTATGGCGACTCTGGAGTTATCTGTTGGGCTTATCGAGAGACATGCTGGGCTTGCTTTCTCTCTCGGATCATGTCTCTGCCTTGGCTGCTTATCTGCCTCCAGAAGAGTTTGACGACATACAGCCTCCTTTGCATGTGATCTCCAAGGTGCCCATGAATCTTACCCACATGCATGCCTGTAACACGGCTAACTTGGAATTAGTTCAGCAGGACACTGTGTTGGACACAAGCCATTCCCTTCCTGAAGGGCAGCGCACTTCTCATCGATCTGCTTCTTTGGTGGGTCCATGACTTTTCCATGGTTCCGTGACGATGGGCTGGGATGACATCCTGCTTTATTCCAAAGATCAGCTGCTTCTTCGCCAGCTTGATCAGCCTTCTGTCGGAGATCCGGGCCATTCTAAGCCTAACAAATGCCCTTCTGCTTTGTGAAGCCAAGGGCTGATCCTCGTGCTGCCGCTTCTTCTTCTTACTCATGTGATAAGGGTAAGCATCGGCAGACCCAAGGGAGGTCTCAGGATCCTTCATCTAGCTGAGGAGGTGGTTTCTCCTCTCATGGGCCTCGCTGGGCCCAAAATGAAGGTCTGCACCTCGATTTGTCCCAGGTTGGAGGAAGGATATCAGAGTTTGCAGACTGTTGGGCCATGATCACATCCGATCCTTGGGTGTTAGATGTTGTTCGGTCCGGGCTGCAGATATCCTTCTGGAGGCACCCCACTCTATCGAGAGTACCTCTTCCAACTCAAGTTCCTTCAGACGCTTCACGTCGGGAACTTTCGATCATGGAGATAGACAATCTCCTGTCAAAGGGGGTGATCGAGGTCATCAAGAATATTCATTTAGTGGGATTTTTTTCCCACCTGTTCTTGGTGCTGAAGGACGGTTATCGATCTGAGTATCCTGAACCAGTCTATCATTGCTGCCAAATTCAGCATGGAGACTTTCAGGTTGGTTCGCCGCTCCATTCACCAGAGAGATTTCGCTTCCAGAACGACCCGTGAGATGCTTACTTTTACGTTCCAATTCATCAGACATCGAGAAAGTATCTCAGGTTTGCTTTTCTGGGGCGAGTTTACCAGTTCAAGGCCATGCCTTTTGGCCTCAACCTGGCTCCTTGGGCCTTCACCCAACTGATGTCGCATGTGATAGCCTTCTTTCACACACAGTCCAGGGTGACTACTTCGGTGTATCTGGACGATATCCTCCAGAGTCACTCCAATGCTGCTCTTCTGGAGTCAGATGTTGACACACTGTTGAGCCTGCTCACGTCGCTAGGGTTCAGAGTCAACGAGAAGTCGGACCTGATCCCTTCTCAGTCATTTCGATTGACTTCTGTACTCAGCTGAATACGGTGGCGGTTCTCCAGGTGAGGGCTGTGATTCTCTCGGCGTTCACCCAGTCTGACCCAGTCCACTTTTGCGACAGCTTGGAGTATTCTCCGGCTGTTTGGTTTCTGCAGTTCGACGATGGATCTCATTCATCTAGGTCGGCTGCATGTCTGACTTCTCCAACACTTTCTGCTCAGTCGTTGAGGTCGAATGTCGATCCTCTGAATCTGGTGCTTCAGTTACCAGCATCTCTTCATCATCACCTTCTCCCCTCTGGATGGATGTTCAATGGATTATGCTGGGAGGTCCATTGGACTTGCCCACATCTGATCACTTTCTGACGGCAGATGCCAGCGATCTCGGATGGGGTGCGACATTGGATCCTGCTTGGTCTTTCCCTTCACAGTGTATGGGACCAGGATCAAGCAGGTCTTCACATCAATCAGAAGGAGCTTCTTGCTCTTCTTCTAATTTCCGGCAGTGGATCCCACACCTTTTGAATCGTCAGGTCCTTCTGTTGTCCGATAATTCGACAGTGGTCGCTTACATTCGGAACCAGGGCAGCACGCACTCGGTTCCCATGTTCGAATTTGCTCGAGATCTACTGCTCGCTCAGGATGTCAGCACTGGGTCGGTGGTTCATCACATTCCCGGTCATCTGAACATCCTAGCCGACTTCCTGTCCCGACGGGGCAGGGTCATTTCCACCGAATGGATGCTTCACAGGGCAGTGTTCCAGTCTCTTTGCGATCTCTGGGGTCCTCCCCCACATCGATCTTTTTGTGACCCATTGGAACCATCCGGTAGACACTTTTGTGTCCCCGTGTCCAGATCCTCTGGCTTTCACCATGGGCGCTATGTCACTCGATTGGAATGGTCTAGTTGGATATGCCCTCCCGCCGGTTCTGATTCTGCCTCAGGTTCTAGCCAAGATACGAACCTGCAGTTGTCGAATCATTCTGATCGCTCCCCTGTCACCTCAGCAGGTTTGGATCAATCAGCTTGGCTCTCTGTTGGTGGCGGTTCCGGCATGTCTTCCTCCATGTCGCGACCTTCTGTGCCAAGGTCACCTGAAGAGGTTTCACGTCAACCCGACTTCATTGTGCCTTCATGCATATCAGGTCCTGTCTCCTCTGTAGAGGTTTTTTCGAGATGAGCAGTGGAGTTTCTTCTTCAAGGCGGCACTCCACTGGTTTAGCCTATGTGGCTAAGTGGAAGGTCTTATGTGATGGTGTGCTGATCACTCTGTTGATTATGCCAATCCTTCAATATCACAGATTGCAGAGTTTCTTGTATATCTGTATGATTCTCAGGGTCCCCAACCTGTTACCATCAAAGGGTACAAGTCTGTGCTTTTGGAGACCTTTTCGTATTTGGGAAAGCATCGTATCGGTGCTAATCCGTACCTCTCCAAACTTATTCGGCATTTTTCTTTGAAAAGGCCTAGGATTTTGCAGCTTACCCCAAGATGGAACCTTTATCCCAGGTGGATATGCATTTTCTCACATACAAGATGGCTTTTCTGATGGCTTTTGCCTCAGCCAGAAGGGTTAGTGAGCTTCATGTTCTCTCGGTTGATCCGGCCTTTTTCAGGTCCTCTGCCAACAGTGCTACTTTTACCACTGATTGCTCCTTTCTGGCCAGGTATCAGATACCAGATACTACTCCACCTCCAATCTGTATCAGGGCTCCTCCTTCTGCTGAAGGTAATCACCCTTTGTTCTGTCCGGTTCGTGCCATTCACATTTATCTCAACCGGACCCAGTTCATTAGGAAAGGCAGGAAACGATTCTTTCTGTCTCTCATTCCTGATCGACAGAAGATCTCTCCTTAATCCATTTCTCGATGGATTTGTCTTGCTATTCTCACGTCCTATGCTCGTCTAGTGACCAACGATTGTAGTACCAATCGTATTTCTGCTTATGAGGTATGTGCCTTGTCTACCTCCTGGGCTCATGCTAACTCCGTCAAGTTGTCAGATGTTATGCAGGCAGCCTACTGGAGAAATGCTTCTACTTTCTCCACTTCTATCTGCGTCAGTTGCAGGAGCAGTCTGAGGACCTTTTTTCTTTGGGCCCTCTTCTGCTCAGGCTGTTGTCTGCCCTAGCCAAAAGGCTCCTTCCAAGGTCAGTTCCAGCCCTGTGCTGGGTTACTGTCCTTTCTGTCTGTGTGTCACACAGAGCCATACGCCTCATCTCTCATTGTCTTTTACTAATGTTTGTGATGCTATAGTTTTATAGGCCTGGGGAACTCTTCTTCTGTCCACGGTTCCAGTGCAGCTGGGTTATGTCGGGTTGATTATGTGATTCCCTCCTCCTATTGTCTATTTATCCTGTTGTAAACTATTGTAAGGTAGGAAATTTAAATTTAACAGTAAATTTCCTTTCTTATTATACCTACCCCAATTGTTTACGTGGAGGCCCTCCCGTCTTCTTATTCAGGTAAGAATCCTTCCTCCCTGCTGATCATGTAACTCCAATGTTGGCGGATTCAAAAGAATGAGTCATTGCTTACACGTCTGCGCACTGGTACCGGAAGCTGTGGATCTGTACTAGAAGAGCGTCCCCTGCTGGGTCTGCACCGGTAGCACTCAACCCAGTTTTGGCTTATTTTTTCTTGGTGCTTTTGCACCACTTTTCTTTCCGAAATTGCTTGGGAAAGATCAAAATAGAGAGTATACTTCCGAGTTAGGGACTTCCACTGTAAGGCAAGCCTGTTGTAAACAATTGTGGTAGGTATAATAAGACGAAATTTACTATAAAATTTAAATTTCTCAGGCCCTCCTGCATGTTACTTTTGACTGCCACATGCTCTCTTTTTATAACCAATGTAAACTAAAAAAAATAGAAATTAAATTGTTTATGTCTGATATTTTACCCAAGTTAATAAAATTTATAAATTTGTCCCTTTGGTGCAAGAAGCCTTCTTGCACTCAAGGATGAAATACACCATCATCCATGCTATTCTGTAGGTTATGAGGCCTAAAACATAAAACAAACCAAGAACGTGAGTTTTTGAAATAATTAGAAAAATAAAATAAAAATATGCTGCCTGCATGCAATTTTATGAAAAATAGCCTGAGATACAGAAGATCTACTTTGTGGGGGCCTCAACCATCAGCTCTTGGCAGTAGGGGCTAGAGGGTGTAGGAGATGAGTAATATATATTTCACCCTACAGCCCTGATATTCAGTACAGATGGTCGAGTTCATTTTTAATTCTCCAATCTCAATATTCTCAAAGGTAATATGTAACTTGTAACCCTGCATGCTATCTTGTTGGAGAGACATTGTCATACCTTAAACTTGTATTGGATCAAGTTTTTGTTTTATAAAATTGATAATCCTTTTTGACTTAGGCAAATTCCATTGGGAATTTGCAGTATTTTCATTGTAAATTATTTGGCCACAAGTTGTTCTCGTGAAATATTAGGCAGATTCAAGTTTGTTCAAATCGATTCCCTGGGTTAATATTTGGACTCAAATTTTAATTTAGTGCAATATGAAGGAATTTCCTTAAAAATCTTCTTCAGAACCATCAGTTACAATCTTTTGATATTTGGTATACAACATCCCCAGGGTGGTCGGATTAATGTTTGTAGACACCAGATCCCTGGGTTAATATTTGGTCTCCCTATGGGAGTTCGAATTTTAACTTAGTGCAATGTGAGTAAATTTCTTTTAAAATCTTCTTCAGATTCACCAATCAGAATCCTTTCATATTTGGTCAAAAACATCTCAAGGTGGATCAGATTCAAATTTGTTCAAATCAAGTCCCAGGGTTATTAATTTGGGCTTTCTATTGGAGCCCAAAGTTTAACTTAGGGCAATGTGAGGACATTTCTTCTTCAGATCCACCAGTCAGAAGTCTTTCATATTTGGTATATAACATCTCTTGGGGTGTCAGATTCAAGTTTGTTCGATCTGAGTCCTTAATATTTGGGCTTTGTATGGAGTGTATGGGGCAAGGGGAGGGAGCAGATTACTTTCAAGTTTATTCAAATCCATTCTTTAGTGTTTTTAGCTCACCAACTAAGTTGTGTGAGCTTTTATCATGACTCGAGTTGTGTCGGCGTCTGCATCAACACTCGGGTTAAAGTTGTTGTACGATTCCACTTTGACTTTCAGCCTTGTTGCTATGCACCTCATACTGTTTCTATGACTTACAATTACCCAAAAAGACCTTTATCCAGTGATATTTTTCCATCTGTACCCTATGGCCCAGACTTAAATATCAAGGGCCAAACACAAATTTTGCCCCCAATCCCCCAAATTTGCATGCAAAACCGAAAGTTAGAAGTCCTATCTGGCCCTCCATACATTTACTCTCTGCACATGCGCAGATGCCAGGAAGTAACCTGAATTGGAGCCAACATCATTCTTTGTAAAAGAGAGTATTACATTATAATTCAGCGGGGAGGTATGAGTGCCCACTCATGGGAGGGCCATCCCCGTCTGGGCCATAGGTAAGTATGGAAAAAATAGATATTCCTATGAATTTATAATATTTTTCCAACTGTACCCTATGGCCCAGACTTAGCTTTGTTTGGCCCTCTGTCAGATAACAACAAACTGACTTATGTGCTTTTAAATCTCAGTTTATAATGATGCCAGACATAAATCAATGGTTAATTTGGTGGATCCAAGGACACAACTAGATGAAGGAAGGAAGAAACGGTAATTTGAAACATTCAGGGCTATAATTTTATAATTTTTATAAAAATTAGTTCATGTTCCCCAATTTCGGGACATGGGCCTGACGTCATTATTGTTGATAATGATTTTTCCACAGTTTGTTAAGTATTCCTCCCCTACCCTCCCTTGATCCCCCCCCCCCCCCCCCCCCCCAAGTTAAACTCCCAAGCTTTTTGGCTTGTTTTATTGAATTTTTTTTTTATAAAATTTCTTGGGAGTTTAACGTGTTACACAGAATGTTTATTCTGTATATCCTCAGGGTTACGTCCTCACCCTTGGGGTGTTTAGGTATTTTGGTCATGCATCACACATCCAATGTATCATTTTTTCTTCTGATGAAGATCTTGCCTTACATCGGATAGTTAAAAAATCTGTTACTGACTTTGGGCTGTGTTGCCTGGGATCTCGTTTCCGGTTTTCATTCTGACGTTTTTTACATTAACAATGCTCTTTTTGTATACAAAGTTTCCTATTTATTATATGGTAGGTCTGTTGTAAGATACATTAAATATTCTGGTAGTGTAGCAGTTAATTTTTGGATAGAAAAATAGTTTTTGTCCACACTTGGGCTCTATCGGGATACATTTGGGCACTTCGTTCCCTTTGGGAACTTGGGCTCTTGTCAAAATTTTTCGTAAAAATTTTTTGTGTAAATTATTTTTCGATTTATATTTTGAATGTTTTTTGTTATGTATCTTTTTATAATATTTAATGTGGAGTTGGTGTGAGTACGATCGACTTAGTTTGCTTAATTATGAAAGCATATTGCTCAATAAGCAAGGCGAGGAAGTCTTCCTCTGATTTACATTCAAAATGTGTCGCATGGGACAACAAACATTGGAGACGGGTGTCACAGTACGCTGTTAGCGAGGGGCCACTGCCGGTCCTCTCGTGGTGAGAGGCCGCCTCCGTCGGTCCTCTTGTCAAAAAGTCGCTCTAGTTTTTCAGTTTCCATTTACAGAGGAACAAGAACATGGTGATGTTTACGTGACGCTGTCAGAAAGTGTGCTTCTGTCATAGCATATAGATAGTCAATCAGAGCTAGTGGCTAAAGTGCTCATGAATATTAGACAGGGCAATAAACCACACGGTGGTTTTAGCTCCCTGTCGCCAGCAAGCTTGACCGGTGAAGCGGTTACACCGTCCGAGGGTACCGTGACGCTGGGTGTGTCCGTTGCAGTCGAGGAGAGTAGAAAGGGTAGAGCGAGCACTATAAAATAATAACAGGCTCACCCAGCGACGATGGAGAGGAAGAAGCCGACAAGTTCAGCAAGAAGCTTGGCGAGGTCTGAAGGACCGCAAGCGAGAGAGTCCCCTCTCTCTTTCATAACAACATCTGGGGCCAGATGTTGTGGTTCGGAACATTCGTCAGTCAGAGCATACGTCCACGCCTCCCATCTGGGATGCTCCATTCAATTCACAGCCGAGGTCGGCTATAGTTACGGCTTCTTCTTCAGCGTCTACCAAGCACACACGACTGCACCTTTGCTACGTGACTTCTGATATCCAGCCTGCATCGCCGAGAAGGTCTACTCTTCATCAGAGAAGTCACACCATACAGTAGCCAAGGAGATGAGGCCTCATTCATTGGGACGTCCGCAGAAAAGAGCCATCTTGGACACACTGTCCCAGGAGCAGCCGGCGGCCAAGCAACTGAAGACCGCTGCTCCTCAGGCATCCATAATGGATTTGCTGTCGCAGATTGTGCAGCTCATCGCAGCATCTCAGCAAGTGCAGACGCAGCCACCGACAGTCTCAGAACCTGAGCTGTCGGATGCTGCTGGGTCGGTCTAGTCATCTGCGTGTTCAGATGCCACTGACCGTCATTTTCAGCTGATTCAGACAAATGATGAAAGGGATATGGAGGGGGATTACCCTTCCCTTTCGGAACAACACATGGTTGCAATGGATTTAATCCATCAACACTACCCTGAATTTGTTCCAGCGAATCAGAATGCTGCAACTACTTGCAAGAAACTGCTAGCGTTGTTGAACGCTGACTTCATCCGGAAAAAGAGGAGGAAATGTCTTTTCCGGTTAAGTATAGACAGGTGTTGCAGGCCTTTGGCCTTTTAGATGATGTCATATTCAACTTTCCAGTGGAAAGAAGTAAGGCGGTTTCTTGTCATCATCTTCCATAATTTTACCGATTAACGGAAAACAGGGAATATGTATTGAGAGTTCCTCTGCATTTGAATGAGCAGGCTAAGGACCTAGTTATGGTCTTACCATTGTCATTCACTATTCGCTCGGACACAATTGAGATGGTATTTCTTCATTCAGAGCGAATTTAGACTCACTGTCTTACGCAGATCACCTTTAAGAACTGTGATGCAACGTCTCTATGGAAAGGAATTTGAGGACGTTCGTACCTCATTTAGAGTCCTTTCCAGGGCTATTGTATTTATCACGTATAACTCTGTCCTAACAGTTACTAATTCGGAGCCCTTACGTCATCAGGATCCGTTTTTTCATGTCCTGGTATATCCGGCATTCAGAAAGTACCTACGGTTCGTCGTCCAAGGGTTAGTATTTCAGTTCCGAGTGATGTGCTTCGGTCTGAAGATAGCGCCCTGGACTGTCACTCAAATAATGAACTCGGTAATGTCTCACAACAATCTAGTTTGTCTGCCATTATCCAGAACGAAATTAGTCAGTTGTTATGCTTGCTTTTGTCTACTATCAGACGCATTAACTGCGAGAAATTTTATGCGACTGATGGGGTTGTGAGAGGGGCTACGCATCTTGTTTAGATGGGTCGCTTACGCACAAGTCGCCTCCAGTTATTCTTTACCCAGAACTGGAGTGTGAAAATGCATTCGCTCAAGATCAGTATTGTTTTAACGGATCTAGTAAACAAAAGGTCCATATTGGGGAAGATATTCAGTGGTTAACTCAAAGAGTTCCGCTGCAACTGCCAGATCCGGCTTTCACGATTATGACGGGTATGAGTCAATAGTTTGGGGCACGACCCTAAGTCCGACAGACTCGAAATGTCGGTGTCTTGGGACCCTCGGTTCCTGGAGAAACACATAAACATCAAAGAATGATGTCAATATTGTCAGTGCTACATCAATGTGGACACGCTTGTTCAGATATTGTTGGACAACTTGATAGTGGTAGCATACATCAGGAACCAGGGCAGCACCCATCCATTTCCGTTATGATAACTAATGGAGAAGAATTTTCATGTTCATCTCTCTATCTGTCATATACTGGATCGTCTGAACATACTAGCAGACTCGCTCCTCGGAAAGGTCGCCTATTTCATTTGTATTGGACGCTCAACATGTGAGTATTTGGACAGTTTGGCTACCAGTGCGATCGCCCCATGATAGTTCAGTTTGCGTCGCACCGGAACAATTAGTTACCGTCATTTGTGTCGCCATGCCCAGATCATTGAGCGCATGCAGTCGACACTCGGCAGAATTCATGGGATGAATGATAGGATACGCATATCCTCCAATTCATTTGATTCAAAGATTAAACAGTTTCGTTGTGAATCCTACTAGTAGCAGCTCTGTTGTCAGAGAAATCTTGGATCAGTATTCTCAACTGTCTGTTATGGGAAGCTCCTCAGAAGCTTCCTCCATGAGAGTCTTCTTTCAGGGGAAGTTTTATTCTTCACGTTCTTCTCTGCCCATAGTGGCATAATGGAGTCGATTAGACGTGAAGGAACTATCGCGGTTCCTATATTTTTTGATAACTGACACAGGAACGATTAAATAATGCAGGTGAGGAGATTTCGATATGACTTCGAATTCCCCCCCCCACTCCCCCCCCCCCCCCCCACACACACACACACAAACACTGCCTATGTGTTTAGAGGCAATTACTTGGCAAGACGTAGTTTTCTTCCCGCAAGCCTCATATAATTTAATACATACATACTATGCATTTGGATCGTCTTCTATGGCGACCTCATGGGCACATCTGCTTTTTAGGTGGATTAGTTTCCTGTGATTATTGTTGATTTGTTATATACGAGTGCTTATTTAAAAATCATCACAATTAAATTGCTACTCTTTAAGTACCTAGCAGGCTGCATAACCAGTTAACTGGTATTCAGATGATTACATGCTAAATATAAATGCTCTCGCGCATTATATTATTAGGCTAATGCTTTATTGTATTTTGTGGACCTTGAAATCATATTCTATTTCGGGGCGGTCCGTGTTGGAGTCTGTTAATCATACCTACTTTCATTTCTAGATCCAGGTTTCTATTATGTCAGTACTGAATTTGCATGTGTTTACGATCGTAGATATCAGATAGTACACGTTGGAGAGTGTTGTTACTGGAATTTATTGTACAGAGGCCACCTGTGGATAATCTAGGAAGTGTATTTTCTCTTCAGGATCGTTCAGTGTGGCTAGATTGGATATGTGTATGTTATATTTTTTATATCACTGTTTTTCAACGTATCTGTGTACGCCGTCTGCGGTGTATGTCATATAGCAGGCAATATTAATTACTAGGATCGTCGCTATAGCCTTAACTTCTGAAGTGGCATTAAGTACCATTTATTAATCATGAATTAATACCGGAGTGTATGTTCGACGATTATTTATATTGTTTTTTGGTACCGCTCTTATTGATTTCAGAGCTCTCTCCTCTTTCTTTTGAAGATTCCCTCAAAAGAAAGGGGGTGTGGGGGTGATTTTTACCTTTTCTCTGGCTTAAAAAGTATGTAACTATGAAGGAAGCTGTTTTATCCGTAATTATATCCTGCATACAGCTACAGTGTTATTGTATGGCATATGTTTGTGGAGGATTTTCACTCATTCTCAGATATGCCATCCTAATTTTGGGGGCTTAGTCCAGCCTAGCCTTAAAAATTAGGAACTTGGCACATTCTATGTACCATTGTCTTAATGCTTACAATAAGGAATTACTTAAATTGGGCTCCTTATTTAAAATATGTTTCCTCGTTTTCTGTATAGAGAGACATACATGTAATTCCTAATTATTCTAAGTTCCTTTCATCATGGATTGCAGGATTGGAATTATTTTTGAAGTCCTAGCTAGGCCCTTAACCTTTTTACGATTCAGCTAAGGCTGGGCCATAGGGTACAGTTGGAAAAATATTATAAATTCATAGGAATATCTATTTTTTCCATACTTACCTATGCCCCAGACGGGGATGGCCCTCCCATGAGTGGGCACTCATACCTCCCCGCTGAATTATTATGTAATACTCTCTTTTACAAAGAATGATGTTGGCTCCAATTCAGGTTACTTCCTGGTATCTGCGCATGCGCAGAGAGTAAATGTATGGAGGGCCAGATAGGACTTCTAATTTTTGGTTTTGCATGCAAAGTTTGGGGATTGGGGGGCAAAATTTGTGTTTGGCCCTCGATATTTTGGAGTTAGCACCAGCTAAGTCTGGGCCATAGGTAAGTATGGAAAATATAGAAATTACCATGAATTTATAATATTTTATCTATTTTTAGTGTTTTTGCAATGTTAGACTTTTTTGTCAGTGTGGACTTCAGATTTCTGATCTGTTTTGTTGTACATGACTGGAGGCTATCACTGGTATGCTGTGGCTTTTATATATGTGTTAAAAGCATTAATATAACATGACATTAACCCTTGGCCAGATATTTTTCGGAGATTTTGACTTTCTTAATGCAATGTTAGACTTTTTTTTCAGTGTGCATTTATAAAATTTCTGACCTGTTTTGCTGTACATGAGTGGTGGCTTTCATATTTCATATATGTGTTAATGCATCAATATAAGATGACATTAACCCTTGGCCAGACATTTTGTACTTTTTTAATGCAATGTTAGACTTTTTTGTCAGTGTGGACTTAGAAAATTTCTGACCTGTTTTGCAATGTTAGACTTTTTTGTCAGTGTGTTAAATGCATTAATATTTCTGACCTGTTTTGCTATACATGAGAGGAGGCTACCAATGGTATGCTGTGGCTTTTATATTTTGTATATGTGTTAAATGCATCAATATAACATGACATTAACCCTTGGCCGGACATTTTTCGGAGATTTTGGACTTTTTTAATGCAATGTTAGACATTTTTGTCAGTGTGCACTTAGAAAATTTCTGACCTGTTTTGCTGTACATGAGTGGTGACTTTCATATTTCATATATGTGTTAAATGCATCAATATAAGATGACATTAACCCTTGGCCAGACATTTTGTACTTTTTTAATGCAATGTTAGACTTTTTTGTCAGTGTGGACTAAGAAAATTTCTGACCTGTTTTGCAATGTTAGACTTTTTTGTCAGTGTGGACTTAGAAAATTTCTGACCTGTTTTGCTATACATGAGAGGAGGCTACCAGTGGTATGCTGTGGCTTCTATATTTTGTTATGTGTTAAATGCATCAATATAACATGACATTAACCCTTGGCCGGACATTTTTCGGAGATTTTGGACTTTTTTAATGCAATGTTCGACATTTTTATCAGTGTGCACTTAGAAAATTTCTGACCTGTTTTGCTGTACATGAGTGGTGGCTTTCATATTTCATATATGTGTTAAATGCATCAATATAAGATGACATTAACCCTTGGCCGGAAATTTTGGATTTTTTTAATGCAATGTTAGACTTTTTTGTCAGTGTGGACTTAGAAAATTTCTGACCTGTTTTGCTGTACATGAGTGGAGGTGAACACCGGTATGCTGTGGCTTTTATATTTCATATATGTGTTAAATGCATCAATATAAGGTCTTGTTACAGTTATTCAGGTGAAAATGTTGGTTTTTCAAGAAATGCACGGCTTCTAATTAACATGGCTGAGGATATTTTGCATTTAAATTACCTCCCCTATTCACAATGTATACAGTTTCTGGAAGCTCTGAATATGGCCTTTTCTGGAGACAACTGCACACAACAAAAATCTTACAATATCACTCAAATACACTCAGCTGAATGACACAGTTGATGGCTAAAACAATGGCTCAAAATGGTCACAATTTTCTCATTTTGGGATAAATTTCCAGTTTTCGTGCATCGATGGTGATAAAACGGTGTTATAGGAATTCTTCATTCCTCCACTGAGGATTTTACAGCATAAGCTGATCATTCTGACAAATAAAAAACATATGGGTTTCATATTCATTTTTACCTGCATCGTCAGCGGCAGAGCAGGTCTATTAACCGCTCGACTCCGTCCGTCCATCCATCAGCCCGTCCATCCGTTAGTCTGTCCATCCAAAACACTTCTTCCATCAAAGTTTTCTTGGCTTCTATGAAAGAGAATGATTTTATATTTGGTCTGCTGCTTCATAATGATGAGTTGTATCGTGTATTTAATTTTTAGATCTGCCGTGCAGCCATTGCATGCAGTGATGCGGGTCCAGACCCGGTATTGGTCTTGGCTTGTTTCAGAAGGCTTTCTCATAGCAAATTTACACAAAAAGTTTCCCATTTGTATTGTCAGGTCCCAAACAGGTCTAGGTTACTCATTGAACACTCCTGTGTGACCTTGACCCACAATTGAAATGTACTTGACAGTACACAGTTTTAATCAAGACCATTAGCAGATTATTTTGGCCATATCACCATTAATGAGAATTATTTACCAAATCCACGCCTCCACAAAATAAAACTAAAACTCAAAATAGCCATTTGGCTGAGGATATCCAATAATCTCGGAAATGACCTTTTAATAGGAAATGAGACCTAGGATTACATTAACCCTTGGCCATACATTTTTTGGAGATTTTGGACTTTTTTAATGCAATATTAGACTTTTTTGTCAGTGTGGACTTAGAAAATTTATGACCTGTTTTGCTATTCATCAGTGGAGGCGAATACCGGTATGCTGTGGCTTTTATATTTCACGTATGTGTTAAATGCATCAATATAAGATGACATTGACCCCTGGCTGGTGATTTTTCAGAGATTTTGGACTTTTTTAACCCTTAAGCCCCCATACAGCCCCAAACCGCCACTTTTATATTGCATTGAAGCAGGTGCTCCCTTGTGTAATCTTTTTTATCACTCTTGTGTGTAGACTGAATTTTCCCTGGCAGTGGTTCTACATCACTGCTGGCTGCCTGTATAGGCAGCCAGCAGTGATGTAGAACCACTGCCAAGTCATCAATAACTATGTAAGCAGAAAAAGGCCATAAATACTTTAAAATTAATCTGGGGACTTAAGGGTTAATGCAATGTTAGACTTTTTTGTCACTGTGGACTTAGAAAATTTCTTACCTGTTTTGCTATGACCGGACATTTTTTTGTAATAAGCCTAGGTTTATTGCCTGCCGTGCATTGGTGAGCTAATGGGGATGGACACACCCCTCTTGTTCCATAAAATTTTCCTTTCAAGCTGCAGTGACACAACAACCCTTAGAAGTTTGGCAGTGCGTGTCTGCAGTTGATAAAATTGAAAGCAGTTAGGAAGACCGATTATAATAATCATCTGACATAGACACTATAGTTATGAATAATTTCATGGCTTCATTCCTCTGTAGTATTGATGACCCATGACTGTAACTGAATGTGATGCAAAATACTGAACCACTTAGTCAGGTGAGTGATTAAGGCCCTTTGGGACCTCTTGTTTATTTATCTGCCGGTTAATGACACTTTTGAAGCCAGGGTCACCTCGTGTCAGACCGTTAAACTAATGGAGGTACCTGGAGAGAACCACTGAGCAGTGGCAAGCAACTTTCAGAATTCCCAATGTTCTAACTCCACATAAGCAGGGTTAGAATTGATTGAAGACAACTGTACCATCGACATGCAGTACACCTTAGTACACAGTTCCACCATGCCCACACATGAGCAATTAGAATTAATTACCTTGCCCAAGGACACAATGAAGTTACCCATGTCAGGGATTGAACCATGTAGCTTTTGGTTAAAGTTTAATGCCATAATCACTGAGCCTCCATGCTTCCTGCCTGCAAAATTTACAAATGAAGCAGTTGGGAAAAAAATATTTTTCAAAACTTTTCAACGAAACCATATGTGACCCATCATCAGAACAAGCTTGACACACACTTATTCCAATGAGGTATCACATAATATGGTTTTATTGAAATTTGTTGAAAACTTTGAAAAGAAACTAATCATAATTTTGATTTTGGGCCTAAAAAAATAAAAAATCTGTTTCTCAGGCCCTCCCGCATGGTCCTTTTGGCTGCCGCATGCTCTTTTTTTATAACCAATTTAAACTTGAAAAAAATTAAAATTAAATGGTTTATGTCGGATATTTTACCAAAGTTAAAAAAAATGATGAATTTGTCCCTTGAGTGCAAGAAGGCTTTGCAATGCTTTAGCATTGCAAAGCCTCCTTGCACTCAATGGATGAAGTACACCACCACCCATGCTATTCTGTGGATTATGAGGCCTAAAACTTGAACCAAGAACATGAACTTCTGATGGAAAAGAACTAATTACTGAAATAAAAAATAAAATAAAAAAACGCTCGCTCGCATGCAATTTCACAAATAATGGCCTGAGAAACAGAAGATCTACCTTGTGTGGCCTTGTATACATTGTGTGAGGGGATAACCACTCTACTATATGTTATATCTTTACAGGTATGTAACCTGGAAAAGTATATTTCCTGATGCTTTGAAGATGGACCATTTGTTCAAACAAAAATGTGATATTAATATGATGCTTTGAAGCTGGACTATACGTTCAAACAAAAATGTGATTATTGTTGTGTGATACTTTGAAGAAAACCTTTTACTCAAACTGAAATAAAGATACAAACATTTTAGTCATCTGTGATAGTTAAAACAAGCAGTCACAATTTATTCTTATTCTCTTGTGTTTTATACATGTTTTACTTTTTTTTTTAGTTTATTTAACCCTTTACCCAATGAATTGGCCACATCTGTCCATGTAATTGAGCAAATTCAGCAGCTGAAAAACTATTTTTCAAAAAAATTCAACAAAGCCATATCATGTGACCCCTCTTTGGAATGAGTTCATCTAACTTGTTCCAATGAGGGGGTCACATGATATGGTTTTGTTGAAATTTTTTGAAAAAGTTTAAAAAATTATATTTAAAGTAATAAATTTTGATATCGTCTGCGTTGGGTAAAGGGTTAAACCATTTTCTGAATAAGCCAATTTTGCACCATTAGTTTGTTGAGGTTACAAAATTATCATGTAACTTTATAATGGCAAGGCAGATTTGAGCTCCAACAATGCTGCCATCCTATCAGCTGATAATATACAAGTTTTGACTTTCGTTGAGGCTGATACAAGGAATGATCACAGTGAGAAAAGTATTTGCAGAGGCCATAGGCCTTGATGAATATTACTATTTTTCCACTATATCAATGGCCCAGACTAGCTTGTGCAACTCAATTTATTTCCAGGGCTAAACACAAATTTTGAATCCCCAACCCCCCAAAATTTGCCAAAAATTTTCAAAAAAGAGTAGACCAGTATGGTCCTGCATACTTTTGCGCAATGCGCAACTTGTTGTCAAGGACAAGAATAGGCTACCGCCATCTTGTCATACTGTTGTTTGGCCCATGTCAGATCAACATGTATCCTGACTTCTGTGCTATAAAATCCTAAAATATAATGAAGCCAGACACGATCAAGGAGTGGAAATGGTGGAATATTTTCAGCGGAAACTAGCTGAATAAGGATATTGAGTTTTGAACGTTCAGGGCTGTAATTTTAAAAGAAATTACAAAATTTTTTCTGTTCTCCCGTTTACGGGATACATACCTGATTAGTTCATTCTTTGTTATCAATTATTATGTGTTTGTTCAATGTTCCTCCTTTCTCCTCTTGAATCCCTTCATTAGATTTTTAAGAACATTTGGCTGTTTTGGAATTTTTGTTATGAATTAAAAATTCTTCTTCTTAAAAATCTTAGGTTAATTTGCGGAATATGGAATTTGCGTACCCCCTTTGTCGCATACCGGTTATTCTCGACATAGTCGGACGTGTCTGTTTTGCCGTTACCCTTCTCTGTAGGGAATCTTTTGTGGAAGTTTCTCTATTGTCAAGGGTATTCTTTGGATACCGGTGTCTGACATGGGCCTTCGTTGTGCCTGTGTTTGACTTGCGTTACCGGCTCCTATTCAGTTTTAATTATTTGCCCCTCTTTGAAGTAGCTATTCTCTACATCAATTAATGTTTTAGGATGATGTTTAGTTATTCTGACGGTTGCACTTTTTAATTTTGCGAGTTTATCCGCTCTTAGGCTTCGTCAGAGCTCAGTTTTCCCTTGGGTGTTAGTTTGGGCTTCAAAAAGTTTTTTGTTTTGTTGTTGCCTGTATTGCTGATTTAATTATTCTAGCTCATTCATCAATTTGTTTGTTTGATATTATTGTTGTATTATATTAGACAACTTTGCCTCGGTCGTGTGTATATTATGAAGCCCTCATGTTCGAAATGTAAGAGGAAGAAGTCCTCTCTTGATTCTCTTACTACATGTTTGTCTTGCACTCGTTGCTATAAAGTAGTTACCAGTGTAACATGCAGTTCTTGGGATTCAAAGTGCTGGAATTCCTTGTTTACATATGTGTGTGTTGGTGAAGCACTGATGTCGGTGCTTTCGCCTAAGGTTATTAAACATAATTCTGTTTCCATTTCAGAGGAACAAGAGCATGGTATTGGTCATGGTCTAACATCAAGTTCTGTGCTGCCGTCGTCTTCATATACAGAGCGTGTTGACTTACGAGGTATCGTAGAATACTCGGTACCTCGGGCAATCAGACGGTCAACTAGCTCGACCGATGTAACAGAGCCTCTCATCAGTGCTACCATACTGGGACAATCCGTTGCAGTCCAGGATAAGGAGGACAGAAGACAGTCCTCTGTACAGACGACGGCATGCAAGGGGAAGAAGCCAGTCAAATTGAAAGGCACATCAGTAGCGAAGCATACTTCTGTTTTGGGGTCAAAATAGAATGAATTGACTTTAACTGCCAGTTCTGCTGGTAGTCCGGTAGATAATGCTTTGGAGCCAGAATTTTCTGGTGTGCCTTTCTCTGCCAGTACAGCTGGCAGTTCACTTGACATAAGAGCTTCTTCTTCATTCGCTTCCAGGACTCAGCACAGTCGACAGCATGCTAGCCAGCAGGAACCAGAGGTGGAGATTCAACAGAGCCAAGATCTGGCTTTCTCTAAGGCTAGCATTTTGAGGCAGACATCTTTTTCTAAAAGACAGACACAGGGGGGCTCTGTGTCAAATCAGCTCCTGGAACCAAAACTGCGTAGAACGGGAGTGGACATAGCCTCAAATATGGAATTGCTGGGGCAAATTGCCCAGCTAATCGCAGACTCCCAGCAGCAGAAAGTGCGGCTGTCGTCGATCTCTGCGTCAGATGATTCGGACAGTGCTGGATCTGCAGAAAGGAGGGTTTCCTCAGACACTGAGTATACCGATAGTAGACCAGACCAGGAACCTCTAGATGGTAGTGTTGAGGGGCTTGATGAAGATGAGACCGACACTACGTCTTTGGCGGAGCAACATATGGAAACTATGAGGTTCCTACGGGATTTTTTGCCTGATTTAATTCTGTCTGGCCTGAGTTCTGCGCCTTCTAGAGCCAGGCCTCTGTCTTCTTTGGATAGGGAGATCATCAGGTTGAAGGAGAGTATCTTTCTGTATCCGACACAGTCGGTCCAAGCATTAGATGCTTTTGAGTGCGTTGACGATGCTATTGCAGGCTTGGCTCAGGCTAGAAGTTCTTTTCTTTCAGAAAGAAGGCTTGACCTACCGTTCAGAGGCAATACCTTCTTAAATAAAGTTGGCGAGCAAAAGATTCAGAGAGCTCCTCTGCGTTTGGACGATGGTGCAAGGGACTTAGGTATGTCTCTTACGCCATCGTGTAGCATCAGTTCTTTTGTACTTGATACCTGCATTGAATCTAGCAGAAGCATTTTGGACGCTATGTCGTATGCAGACCACATTTGCAGGGCATTGGCGGGCAATCTGGATTCTGCGAGCCTACAGGAGTTGTTATCTCCTTTGAGAGTGCTCTCTCGTGCCATAATGTACACAACATACCACTCCGCTCTTTCAGTAGCCAATTTAGAGTTGGTCAGGCACGATGCCGCCCTACAATCTACGTCATTTATTGATGACAGTGTTAAGAGCTCTCTAAGGGCCACTCCAGTTTCGGGCTCTTCACTATTTAATGGTCAGTTAAAGGCCGTATTTGAAGTTGCCTTTAAGAAATCACAAGTCAGCTTCTGTTGCGCTCAGCTTTGCAACCTCAGCCTTCCACAAGTAGCGCTCCACGGAGAGGTAGTTTTCCTATCTCCAAGAGAGGCTCAGCCCGTGGTGCTTCTAGGACTAATCGTCGTCATGGTGGCTCGAAGCAAGGGAGCGACTCTAAAAAGTGAATGATGCATTCGGTTAATTAAACGACATGCGGACCCCCACACCGATGTCAAAGAGGGGTGTGAGGGCTTCACGACGTTTGTCCTCATATAAGCCTCGTAAGTCCTACAAATGAAGAGTTTGACCTCTACTGTTCTCTGGTAGGCGGAAGGCTTTCAAAATTCGCAAGCAATTGGACAAATATTACACAGGATCTTCGGGTTCGAGACGTTGTAAAAAGTGGTCTACGTCTTTTGTTCCGGAGAAAGCCTCCATTGACACGGATTCCGTATTGTACGAGCCTTCCGCAAAATTTAACAAAGAGAGAGGCTTTGATTTCAGCAGTAGAGTCTCTTATTCAAAAGGAGGCAGTAGAGGTCGTAGAGAATCCCAATTCGAAGGGATTCTACAGTCATCTTTTTCTTGTGCCGAAGCCAGACGGCTCGTTCTGGCCGGTTATAGATCTCAGCTGGATAAACAAGCTAATAATTGCTCCAAAATTTTATATGGAAACAATTCGGTCAGTGAGAAACAGCATCCGATTGAACAATTACCCAGCAAGCAGAGACTTAAAGGACGTGTATTTTCACATCTTGATTCACCCGGTGTTTCGGAAATACCTACGTTTTGCAGTTCAAGGAAGGGTATACCAGTTCAGAGCATTGTATTTTGGCCTGAACCTTGCCCAGTGGGCGTTCACTCGGGTGATGAATGTGGTGATGAGCCACTTCAGAGCGTACTCGGCTTTGATGATGTTGGCATATCTGGATGACATTCTTCAAAGATACAGGAATGTTCATGCTCTTCAAAGTCTGCTATCACTGCTGCGCCACCTAGGGTTTATAATCAACGTCAACAAGTCGGATTTAATGTCGACGACGTCGTTTGTTTACGTGGGTATGAGTTTCGACACTCTCAACAATCGGGTCTTGTTTGCCCGTAGCAAGAGAAAAATTAGTTTCTCTTTACGCCAAATACTGCATAAATGCGCAAGACATTACTGCAGGAGAGTTTGTGCAGCTGTTAGGGCTTTGCGGCGCTGCCACGGAATTAATTCCGCTGGGACGTTTGCGCACCTGTCCTCTTCAAATTTATCTTATTCAAAATTGGTGCGTAAAGCGTCAGTCGTTGGACAGTCCGATTGCTTTAACACAATCAGTAAAGCATCATCTCCAAATCTGGGCGGATATCCAGTGGTTATCCCAAGGGATACCGCTTCAGATCCAGGATCCGTTGTTCTTAATTATGACTGACGCCAATCAGGAGGGTTGGGGAGTCTCTCTGATTCCGGGCGATCAAGTGTGTCGCAGTTTATGGGAGAGTCAGTTTCTAGAGTTCCATATAAACTACAAAGAAATGAGGGCGATTTGGTTAGCTCTAAATCACTGGTTCAGTCGAGTAATAAACTCTCATGTTCAAATTCTATCAGACAGTTCAACAGTAGGAGCCTATATTCGGAATCAAGGAGGTACTCATTCTGTCCAGTTGTTGAATCTCTCCGAAAAGATTCTTCTTCTCTCCCAGGAGAATCAGATTCTGATATCGATTCATCATATTCCAGGCCGTCTCAATGTAATGGCAGACTCTATCGAGAAAGGATCGCCTGCTACCTTCAGAATGGATGTTGAACAAATCCATCTTCAATCAGATTTGCTTCCAGTGGGAACATCCAATGATAGATCTTTTTGCCACAAGTCTGAACAATCAGTTACAGACTTTTGTGTCTCCATGCCCGGACCCTCAGGCTTACGCAGTAGACGCTCTGTCCATTTCATGGAACAGGATAATAGGGTATGCTTACCCTCCAGCTCCCCTCATTCAACAGATCTTGCTCCAAATAAAACAGTCCTCTTGCAAGATTCTACTGGTAGCATGTCTGTTGGCACACAGACTGTGGATAAATCTCCTCAGGGAGCTTCTGTGGGACATTCCACGGAAGTTACCGCCTCTCAGGGACCTTCTGCTGCAGGGGAAACTCAGCAGGCTTCATCACAATCCGGAAAGCCTCAGCCTTCACATTTTTCCATTGTGGGGTCCTTCCTGCTCGGAAAACATTTTTCCAGACAAGTAATGGATGCAATTTTTAACTGTAGGAGGACCTCCTCTTCATTAAATTATGAAGCGAAGTGGAAGGTTTTTGCTCGTTGGTGTGAAGCACAATCGATTGATTTTTTTAACCCAACTATTCCTCAAATAGCTAACTTTTTTATTTATCTTTTTGACGAAGTTAAGTTACAGCCAGTCAATATCAAGGGCTATAGGTCTATGCTTTCTGACACCTATGCACATCAAGGAAAATTAAACATTGGGTCAGACGTATCTTTAATCCTTTACCCAACGCAGATAGTATCAAAATTTATTATTTTAAATATCATTTTTTCAAATTTTTCAAAAAATTTCAACAAAACCATATCATGTGACCCCTCATTGGAACGAGCTCGATGAGCTCGTTCCAACGAGGGGTCACATGATATGGTTTTGTTGAAAGTTTTTGAAAAATAATATTTTTTCAACTGCTGAATTTGCACATTACACGGGCGGATGCGGGCGATTCGTTGGGTAAAGGGATAAATAAATTAATGAGGAACTTCTCAGTGAACAGACCTCGTACCTTGAGACTAGTCCCTAAGTGGAATTTAGCTTGGGTTCTTTTGAAACTTCAAGAAGCACCTTTTGAGCCATTAAATACTGTTGAGGTTAAATTTCTTTACTTATAAAACAGCCTTCCTTTTAGCATTGCATCAGCTAGAAGAGTTAGTGAGCATCATGCTTTATCTGTTGAAGACTCTCATTATTGTAGTGTTGGTGATTCTATTACTCTCACTATGAAAGTGGGGTTCTTAGCTAAGAGTCAGGTCCCGGACAGACGGCCTAATCCAATTCTTATAAAAGCATTACCGTCTCCAGATGGTCAAAGACCTTTGTTGTGTCCAGTAAGAACGCTTAGAATTTATAAACAGTGTTCAAGCTTTATTAGAAGAGGTAGAAAAAGGCTATTTCTCTCTCTTATTCCAAATAGAAGTGATATTTCTGTTCATTCCATTTCTAGATGGATTCAGTTGTCTATTTGAACAGCTTATAATGCTTTGTCTGCGAATCAGAGAATAGCTTATAAGATTTCAGCTCACGAAGTTAGAGCTTTGGCTTCCTCTTGGGCTTATGCTAGTAGTACTTCTTTGAAGGATTTGATGCAAGCAGCTTACTGGACTCAACAGACTACTTTTACCACTTTTTATCTTTGAAATTTAGAATCAATTTCGGATGATCTCAGATCTTTAGGACCTCTATCGGTAGCGCAGAATGTCACCCATTCAAATTAGGAATTCTGTTCGACATTTTGTTAGGTCTGCTCTAGCACTGTCACCACTCCGCTACCCTCTTCTTTTTGATGTGTAGTTACTTTCAAAACAAGGGGAGGGGGGGGAGAGATGGTATTCCCAATTGGTCATCTGGCTTTATAGTGAAAAGCGTGGGCATATCTCCTCCAATGATGGTGGCCTGGGGTCGGTGCTATGGTGGTTTTAATGTGTAGCTCGATGTGAAGCAATATCTATGTATTATATGCTTTTAATGTGAAGCTCGATGTGAAGCTTTATTGTATATGTCAAGACAAGCTTTACCATACAATACCCGGACACTTTTAATGGTTTATAAAGAGTCTCATTTCTCTGGACTTCTTTATATTTTGACATCCCTTATCAAATTAGCATAATGGGTTATGCTAGGTCTTAAATAGAGAAAAAACTGTATATTTTCGTTGCTCAAATTCATTGTGGTTACTTGTTTTCGTAAGTAGGAGCAATGAATATCAAGTACTAGGCCCGCCTGCCTGTTTACTATTCTCAGCTAGTCTGGGCCATTGGTATACTTGAAAAATATGAAAAATTTATACCAATTTTAATATTTTTAATACTTACCAATGGCCCAGATGGGGATGGCCCTCCCTTGAGTTGACACTCTTTCTTCCCCGCTGAGTTATATTAGTGTACTTATTAACATTTAACAGGCACAACAATAAAGAATGACAAGATGGCGGTGGCCTATTATTGTCCTTGACAAGTTGTGCATTGCGCAAAAGTATGGAGGACCACACTGGTCTTCTCTTTTTTGGAAGTTTTTGGCAAATTTTGGGGGGTTGGAAATTTGTTTTTGGCCCTGGCAATAAATTGGGTTGCACCAGCTAGTCTGGGCCATTGGTAAGTATTAAAAATATTAAAATTGGTATAAATTTTTCATTTTCAAGGATTGATAATTCCTTGTATCAACCTCAAGGAATTTTGATGATTGTTTTATTATTATGACAAAAAAATCGTTTGCAAATCCCTTGTTTTATTACATATTTTTGGAGGACAAACATCATATTCATATGCACCAAAATAAATTTAATTTCAACATATACATATAAGAAGCAATGTGCATTAACTTATTTGTTTATCCCTTTACCTAACGTAACGGCCAAAACCGGCCAGCGCTATTCTCAAAAATCGCCAATTAATTTTCATTATTTTTTTCATTTTTTGTCTCAAAAACATAGGTTATGACCCCTTGTTGGAACGAGCTCATCGAGCTCGTTCCAACGAGGGGTCATAACCTATGTTTTTGAAACAAAAAATGAAAAAAATTAGTTATTCAAGAATTATTTTTGCAAGTGTCGTCTGCTTTTCAGGTTAGGTAAAGGGTTATGTTACAGTTAATTGTTATATTTGAACAGTTCCCAAATATTGGAGCAAAGAAATTAGAGTATAAGGAGCAAGATGGAAATACCATTTATATTTTTATTGCAAACAGGTATTGGAAAACATAATATCATCCTACCTGCACTACATGTAGACAACAATGACAGAGCCGTGAAATATCAACTCGATTTCGATAAAAAAAATAGATCAGCAATACAGGAGTATATCAACACATCTGACGAGTGTTTTAGCCAATTAAATTACCAGATTTTTTCTGTCATAATAATAATCTGTTATAAGGAGAATAGTAACAGTTAGGATCATCTGTTTAATGCTTGATACAGCTTGGAAAACTCGTGATAATTGACAGGGTGCCATCGACAAGACTGTTTGGACAGGGCCCCTGCTGTTTTGTCGAGTTTTTTTTATGTGCAGGCAGATGGGTGGGTGTCACCTTCCTCGTTTCCGCGATAACTTCCAACAAATATCAATGGATTTGTTAATATTTGGTATGTGAGACTTTCTAAACAATATAGTGGAACAAGTTTCAAAACCGGTGTGCTTTGGCCTTACTGAGTGGAGTAGTGGCCCTTAATTTGTTAATTTTTGCCTGTTTTCAGCTTGTTAGCATGATAACTTGAATAAATATCGATGGATTTGGTCTGTATTTGGTATGTGAGACTTTCTTAACAATGTCTTGAATGAGTTTGAAAATTGGTATGGATTGGTCCTACTGAGCAGAATTATGGCCCTTAATTACCTGAGTTTTGACGATTCTCAGCTTGTTGGTACGATACCTTGAAAAAATATCAGTGAACAATGTACTGAATGAGTTTGAAAACTGGTTCAGTTCAGCCATACTGAGCAGAGTTATGGACCTTAATTAGTTGATATTTGCCTGTTTTCGGCTCGTAACCATGATAAATTGAAAAAATATCAATGGATTTGATTTTGTTATAATGACCAGCCTTACATGTGCGAAAAAACTCAACCCCCAAATCGGTGATGTCAAAACTATATCTGTCCAGTTATATTCACAAAAACTGTGATTCAAATAAATTTTATAATTTTTAAAAATGTTGCCCCCAAGACATAGCTTTTAACCTCTCATTGGAAGAAGCTCATTGAACATGTTCTAATGAGGAGTCTCAAGCTGTGTTTTTAAGGCAAAAAAATAAAATTCATCTTTTAGTTGAGTTAGGTATAATACTGCAAAGCCTCCAGTCATGTAACACACTCGTGGAGATCTCTTTCCATCATTGTGTTAGAAGTTAGCATTTCCTTAACAAAGGCAAAAATAAAACAAGCCTTTCCTTAACAAAGGCAAAAATAAAACAAGCCTTTATTATTATTTTGGAATAAATGACAGCCATGAAGATTAATAGTAAGGTGGAGTCCACTTAACTGGGTATCTCTTAACTGAATAACCCTGTTAATTTAATATAATTGGGGCACGGTGACGCCGTGTACTAAGGCATACTGCATGTCGACGGTGCATATGTCTTCAACCTCTGTAACCCTGCTTGAGCAGAGCTTGAACAGAGTTAAAATGTTGAGCTGACTGACAGTTACTCATCGATGCTTGGTGGTTCTCTCTGGGTACTCCGGCTTCCTCCACCCGTAAAACTGTCTCTGTCATGATTAGGATATAGGAAAGTGACACAATCCCTGTTAATTGAATACCCATGTTAATTGAATCATTTTCATTGGCAAAGTGGCTATTCAGTTAACAGGGTTCCACTGTATCTAAAGAGTGCATAGGTTCTCAGGCCATGTGTTTAGTAGCAATCAGTGGATTTAGTATGAGGTTTAGCCATCAGTACTGCTTAACCCTATACCTAACAGATTGGCTGCATCCCTGTGTAATATACAAATTGAGCAGTTGAAAAAATAATATTTTTCAAAACATTTCAACAAAACGATATCATGTGACCCTTCATTTGGAACAAGCTCGTTGAGTTCATTCCAGTGCAGAGTCACATGATATGGTTGTGTTGAAATTTTGGCCAAATTTGATAAAATAATATTTAAAATAATAAATTTTGATATCATCTCCATTGGATAATGGGTTATCTTGTAAAATGGAAGCTGGTACCAATGCCTAGGGTAGAAATCTACGAAAGTGAGCTCCGTAGATATAAACAATTGGCCAAACTGGACTGTGTACATGTGTTGCAGTCATGATATAGCCATAGATGCTGAAAGTGACCTTAAATGCTGATGAATCAATAAATGAATTTCTGTTTTCCCTCAAAAATTCATCCAGATTAGTCACAGAAAAATATATGTTTTTCAAGGAAAATTCATGGCAAATCTCTCATAGCTTTGTGTAAAATTATTGGAATAAATGTGTTTGTATTTTTTGCACATCTTTTATTCACTAGAAATTCTACAACCCTTTCCAGAGAGATCATGGTATTGTTTAACCCTTTACCCAATGTAACGGCAAAACCGGCAGCGCTATTCACAAATATCGCCAATTAATTTTTATTATTTTTTTCATTTTTTGCCTCCAAAACATGGGTTATGACCCCTCTTTGGAACAAGCTCGTCGAGCTCGTTCCAATGAGGGGTCATAACCTATGTTTTTGAGACAAGAAATGAAAAAAATTAGTTATTCAAAAATTTTGTTTGCAAGTGTCGTCTGCTTTTCAGGTTAGGTAAAGGGTTAACTATAGTCCTGCTGATTCAGTGGAGCCTATACTTAATCCGATATCTCTTTAACTGATAACTCTATTATATTGAATATAATATTCATTTTTCACACCTTTAGTACAAATCCCTGTTAAATAAATATGGGTTAAAGAGTAAAGTCCTGTTAATTGAATAAAAAATCTTGCAATAATTGTAGAAAAATTAGTCTGACAGTTACTGAATAGTCCATGTTTATAGACCTATTTGGCCTCTGAACATCGAATAGGGGCATTTAATCTATTATATCTTGTTTGACAGAGCTCCATGAGCTTTGTCAAACATTAGATATAATAGAATAAATGCTCAGGTTATCTGTAGAGTACAGAAAGTCATCAGTTCCCTGTTAATTGAATACTTTTGTTGATTGAATAATTTTCACTGGCAGAGTTGCTATTCAGTTATTCAACTGTATATATTTTTCACAGAAAGTTTATACAGGAATAATTTGTAAATTGTTATTGCTTTTTGTTCAGTGATTACCTATTCTACTATATATGAAAAGCCTATGACACAAATTTGAGCTTTACACACCAACTGTGGTGAACACGCCAGCAATGGGATTTCAGTAGTTAAAATTTACACCAATGGTTGAACTACATCCAAGTTGACCTTTGGTGACATCGATCTGAATGCGAACTTGTCTAAATTTATTGCACGTCGCCTTGTGAAGAGTGAAATGAGAAAGTGGCAATTTATTTATTACGTTTTTAAATGAGTTTACCCCATATGACACCAAAAATTAACAAACAGGCATTGTCTCATGTTAATAAAGCATCCATAACTTGAAAAAGTATGTTATTATGTTTTTAAAATGAAAAAGGCCATTTCATTTCGGCGATAAAATTGACAGCGGAAGTACCACCTACCGATGCTCATGTAAACAAAAACAGATTCGCATGTTTGTGTGCTTGCTGCTCAATAAAATCGAGAAAAAATAATAGCGACTCTTAATAATCTGACAATCATGGTATAAATAAAATATACCCATAGTAGCTTTGTGTACCAAATGTTCACCACTCATGGTGAAGTGGTGTTAACCACTCGCCGAAGGCACACGGTTAACACCACTTCATCACTTGCGGTGAACATTTGGTACACCAAGCTACTATGGGTATATTCTATATATTTATCATGACACTATCATATAGCTTGCTTGTTATGACTATGGAACACAAATTCATGGATCTTGATAAAGCAACAGATAAAATTTTGAATTCCGATTGTAAATTTGATAATGATTTTGAAGTAACCTATATTTGGGGTGTCCCAGCTTGACACGCTTCTGGCATATAACACAGGTGTGAATGGTGGAGGATATGGAATGGTGTGTATCCCTGCCTTTAGAGTTCTGAAGTCCTTCTCTGTAGACAAGATAGTATTTGGGTACATTTGGAGGCTCAATAGAACGTCAGTTTACACAAAATGTGGTATGTTACTTGCATCTGTGATCACATTGGGGGAGAGGGGGGTGGAGGGGGGGGGGGGGGGGTGAGCTGCTTGGAGTTAAATGCCCCCCCCCCCCCCCAACTCTCAGCTAGCTATACCACTGTTTATAAAGCTCCATGCAGAATACTGAGTTACATCTTCCTGCCTACACTTCTCCCAGACATGCTAGAGAGTTTGTGGGCAGCTGTTCCCTTTCATAATAGACTATTCCTTGACTAAGGGACATAAAATAGGCATCATATGTTTATACACCCATGCTTGGAGATTACTGGGGGTATACTGGATTACATGTGTCCATCGTTCTGTACATCCATCTGTCCAGAGCAATATCTTAGCAATGCGTTGATAGATTTCAATGAAAGTTGGTATGAGGGATCCTTGTGACAACTTGCTCCTACACATTATGAAAAATTTGCCTCCATATTTTTCACTAGAGTTCAGTCTTTACTTTGTCAATTTTTCATGATTTTTTTCCATCCGCAACGATATCTCCGCAATATGTGGATGGATATCAATGAAATTTGATATGAGGGATCCTTGTCACATGTTATAAAAAAGTGGCCCACATTTTTACAGAAGATATATGGTCCTTACTTTGTTTTAGATTCATTTATGCTTCATCAGTCCAGCACAGCAGTGGAGGTATAAATTGCCTTTGGCAATAGCTCTTGTTTTCTTGTCAAATGGCTCATACAGAGAGCATTAAAACATGTATGGTGTATGTACGCCTTCCTGTGTTATTTTTGAGAGAAAGCTAAAAAATTAAATTAACGTACAGAAAGTATAAACCTGAAAATTTATCACTCTGGAATGGGTTAAACTGTCTCATTTAATTTAAACGATAATCATTTTACAGGGTTCATACAGGTGCTGGAAGTCATTGAAAGTTCTTGCATTATACATCTCAGTTTTCAAGGCCTTAAACCTTGAACAACACTTGGTTTTTTTAACGACTTGAAAAATATTTACATTTATCACAATATCTGAATCTGTGCTTGTTTGTTATAGCCACTGGGGGTGTTTATCATTTTGAGGATCAAAATTCCTGCGTACTGGGGTGGTAAATGGCACTGGATTTATTCATTGGCACCTTCTTGTGTTACAGTGTTGCCATAGTGTCATGTAAATCATTACCAGAGCTTGGACCTAAATATGTTAGGAAGAAATGTATTTGGGTATGAGAAGGCAAATAAATCCTAAAAAAAACTAAAAATTTGTTTCTCAGGCCCTCCCACATGGTCTTTTGGCTGCCGCATGCTCTCTTTTTATAGAACCAATGTTAACTTTAAAAAAATAAAAATTAAATGGTTTATGTCTGATATTTTACCCAAGTTAAAAAAATTTAGAAATTTGTCCCTTGAATGCAGTACATTCAAAACAGGCATTTAATCTATTATATATTGTTTGACAGAGCTCACAGAGCTCAGTCAAACAAGATATAATAGAATAAATGCCAAGTTTATCTCTAGAATACAGGAAAGTGACAAAATCCCTGTTAATTGAATACTCCTGTTAATTGAATAGCTATTCAATTAACAGGGTTCCACTGTACTTAAAAAATGGTCTTTGAAAATGCTTAGATTTTGCTAATCTGTATGAACCCTGATTTAGATTTGAAAGTGTTTGTTTGTACATTTAACATATGTTTTATTTTATACATATACCTATTAATGTAAGTTGTTTATTAAGTATCACAAAAGTGCAATCTTATACAGGGCTTTTGCTTGGAGAAAATAAATGGGTTAAGAACCTGCAGGAACTAGAAAAAAATAAATGGATCTAGTGAAACTAATGTATCAATCATGCAACCATGATTTGCCCTGTCAAAAGAAATTTTCAAAATATATTATTCAGAACCTAAATTTCTTGGCATTTTGAGATTATCTGTGGTGGGTTTTGTCTAAAGAGATACAGTGGAGCCCACTTAATTGATATCTCTTAACTGAATAACCCTGTTAATTGAAACCATTTACCATACCGCCAGAACAAATTTGACCTGTTAATTGAATATAGGTTATAGAATAGACTCCTGTTAATTGAATAAAAAATCTTGCAACTTGTCGAGAAATTACCCTGACTCTCCCATCTTTTCCTTTGTTTATAGACCTATTTGGCCTCAGTACATACAATACGGGCATTTAATCTAGTATATCTTGTTTGACAGAGCTCATGGAGCTCTGTTAAACAAGATATAATAGAATAAATGCTATGTTTATCTCTTATATTCTTGCTAATTGAATAATTTTCATTGGCAAAGTGACTTATCAATTAACAGGATTCAACTGCACTTGTTACAGTTATTTACATCTGGGTCACTATCGACAAAATTCTAAACAAGCTGGAGAATAACTGCCAGAAAAGTTGTACAATGAATGAACAGTTTTTTCTTGCATTTAGTTGTTTTCAACTGCTGCTGCAGATTCAAACTGTTTTAGAGTGTTATGTTATGATGTGATATGGGTGGGTTCAACGTGCCACACAACAGTAGTCCTCGTGGGGAATCATCTTTGTAAATATTGCAAGAAATGAGTTTGTTCTATTCTATCAGAGATAATCTCCTGGGAAAAACATTCTTATACATGTAGTTAAGATATAATAGAATAAATGCTAGGTTTATCTCGAGAATACAGGAAAATGACACAATCCCTGTTAATTGAATACTCCTGTTAATTTAATAATTTTCACTGGCAAAGTGGCTATTCAATTAACCAGATTCCACTGTATTCCCACAGACTTTTCCCCCTGGGAACATGAAAAATAAATAGTACGACTATTCAAACTTTTTTAAAAATCTTGTTTCTCTGGAAATGTTTCTTGAAATTTTAACAGGGACTGGAGGCTTAAGGCCTAAGAATTTTAAACATTATTGCTACATTTCGGCAGTAGCTTTGCTGTTCTTTTAGGCAAAACTTGGATGCGTATATATACTGGCAGCAGAGACATGCCTAGAAACAACCGCCAAAGTACTTACAATGATGAAGGCTGCTCTTTTTACAGAATTTTTATGAGGTACATGTGGATGCCTAAGAAACCAATTTTTTTTTAATAGCTGAAGTATGAAGTACATGCTTTGAGGGCAGATTCGGCAGAAGTATGCTATCCTCCCTAAACAATTCTTAACCCTTTGAATGCTTGTGGTACCTTCCATGCCAGTTCAATGAAACAATTAGAATGGTCCATATTCATTATTTGGGTAGACCATCAATATTTTAAACGTGCAGGCTCAGGACTGCACGTTGAAATTATTGATTGGTCTGCCCCACAAATTATTGAACAGCCATCCTATTTAATGACGTTATGACGTATCATGTTCCTAGCCAGAAAAGTGGCCACACAGGTTTAAAGGGTTAACTAGATGCAGTGGATTGGAATATATGTCCAAAATGGGAACAACACTGATAGGGTCCCCAAAATAATGTCTGGGTCATCATAAAATGTCAGCTCAGACATCAGTTTCCAGAACAACCACAGGACTAAAAGTCAGCCTGTTTAAACCAAAAGGATGTATGGTCTGGAGGATAAAGATCCAATGTAGTTCAGTGTGTTTACATCAAGCTTAGGGTCACTCTGAAGTGCATCAGTAATTCGGAACTCCATATTTAGTCCAGTTCATTAAAGTGTTTACTGACTGGTTTATCATGCTTGTTTCTGATGTCCCTCATGTGTTCCAAAATTCAAATGTGGAGTGTACATTTGTTTCACCAACATACTGTATTTTGCATTTATTGCAGGTAAAGAGGTAAATCACATTTCTGCTTTTACACATTACCCAATGAATCGCCCACACCCGCCCACGTAATATGCAAATTCAGCAGCTCAAAAAATATTTTCGAAAAATGTCAACAAAACCATATCATGTGACCCCTCTATGGAACGAGCTTGTCGAGCTCGTTCCAAAGAGGGGTTACATGATATGGTTTTGTTGAAATATTTTTTAAAAATTTAAAAAATGATATTTAAAATAATAAAGTTTGAAATCGTCTGCGTTGGGTAAAGGGTTAACACCTTCTTGTGGTGGTACAAAAAGGGAGTGAGCACCAATCACCTCTGGCTTTCATGCCACTGAAGATAAACGTAACAGTTCAAAACTAGTTTGGCTCAATGCAGCTTGATATAGCAATATAATAACCTTTAAACTTAGGCTAACCTCCATGATATATAAAAATTAACCAGTTTCTAGAAAAAGCTGGGGAACATTGTCAACAAGGGGAATTGTTAGGTTAATAGATCCGGAGCCACCCTAGCAGAAGCCCTGCTATCTTCATTTAAATATATCTTTTAGAAGTCTTGTGTCATTTTTAAGAACGCTTTCCTGGAGAGCTTCTAAGAAACAATGATTGGATTTTTCATTTTAATGAAATGGGAGATAAGTTTGATTTAGATTTCATGAAAATAGCCTAATGGAATGCAATTATTTCCAGAGGAGTATATAGTGTGTCTTTTGTTAATCTGTTTTTCAATTTACTGTATTTTTTGTGCATTATTTTTTTTTTTAATTTAATAAAAACCAAGTTGGACAGGTGGATCAGTAATAATTTAATCCAACAGCCCTATAGCTTTCTATAGCAAAATGGGAAAATCCATTCTGCATTTGTAGGAACTTTCAGTAAAAGTTTAATCCAACAGGCCTATAGGCCTGTTGGATTAAACTTTTACTTAACCTCCCTACAATTGCAGAATGGATTTTCCCATTTTGCTATAGAAAGCAACAGTATCATAAAGCACAATAATATCCATGGCCATATAGTTGAAAAAGTAAAGCGACTCTTTAAGATCCCAATTTTTGTCTGCCCATCCAGAAAAATGTGCCTTAGTCATAACTCTATAATGGCTGGGTTGATGTTCACAAACTTCAAACAAGGGTACACACCAAAAGGAAGATGTGTTTTGCAACACCCCCAGGTCTGCTTGACAGAGGTCAAGGTCAAACGATTATGAAAAACATTGAACAGTCTTGTCTCTCCATCCAGAAAATTGTGTCTTTGTCAGAACTCTATAATGGCTGGGTGAATTTTCACAAAACATCACACATGAGTAACCAAAGGATACCGGGAAGGTGGGTTGTGCAGCACCAGCAAGTCCAGATGACAAAGGTCAAGGTCACACAATTATGAAAACTCAAATCTTATCAAAACTTCGTCTTGGCTATCAGTTTATGTGTTCAAGGCATAAGTGACCAGATGTCACAGTTTGTCTGGTCTGTCTCATACATTGCAGGAGAATGGTGGCTGATTGGTTACAGCATTAGACTTAAATCACAAGTTTGAAGGTTCAATCCTGATCAGGCCTTGAGATTACCCCTAATTCACACTGTTTACAGGTGTGCCCAAATTAGAGAAGGTGTGAAGACATCAAGAAAAATATCTAAACTCTCTGTGTTTCTTCTACATCTGAGAATGACTTTCATCATAATATGACCAAAGAAACACAAAGAAAAGCAGGGCAATAAAATATAACAGGATTATTTATTATTTATTGGAGTTTAAGGTCACATATTTCTGCACAATGGCTAATCATGATCATGACAGTTTTACGGGTGGAGGAAGCTGGAGTATCCAGAGAGAACCACCGGGCAACGGCGAGCAACTGTCAGCTCCCCAACATACTAACTCCACACAAGCAGGGTTAGCATTGGTTGAAGACAAGTGCACCATCGACGGGCAGTATGCCTTAGTACACAGCACCACCGTGCCCCCATGTGGGCAGTCGGGTGAAGTGTCTTGCCCAAGGACACAACGCGGTTGCCGCAGGTGGGATTCGAACCAAGGACCACTTGGCTTACAGCCTGCACCTCTACCTACTGAGCCACCACGCCCCTATAACAGGATAAGACTGTTATTTCTAGTTTTAATGTGGCCAAATTAGAGCAAAATGGTGTGCCCAAAATAAATGAATTTTAAAAGCCTGATCTGACCTGCTTCATCTGCATTGTGTCCTTATACCTGATGCTTAACCCCTTGAGTGGGATATTCCTGCCCAGGACACAAAATATCTTACCACTGAAATAAGTACAGTTGGGCACATTTAAACAAATTTCTCTCCTGTAAATTTAATGGACTTATTGACCGATGATGTCTTTAGTTAAATTTAGATAAATTTTTCATCAAATCTAGTCATGGCTGCTTCTGAGCAGCCATGACATAGATTTGATGAAAAATATTTTGAAAATACTCAGTGGGTGAAGAGTTAATCAGAATTGCCCAGGTGGGAGCACAGTTCTACAGTTTGCCAAGGTGAGCTGCACATTGATGACACACATTTCTTCAACAAATGCTATCCCTGTTTGTGGAGGGTTAGTAAATTAAAAAGTTTGACAGTTATTTGCTGCTTCTCAATGGTTCTCACCAGGTTCTCCAGCTTCCTTCATCTGTAAACATGACATGATATAAATAAATAAATCTCATACAAAAGACTCACTATATCGCTACATGTGTATCTGAAAGACACTCATTTTTTCTTTGTGTCATATTCATAATTGAAGAAATAGCTTATGACTCCCGAACGGAATAAGCTAACTGGCCTCATTCCAGTGCAGACTCATGAACTATTGATTTTGAAGAAAAATAAAATTTTAAAATATTGGAAGATTAATTTTACTTTTTATGAGAAAAATTTGTGATGTGAAGAGTCTACATGTTATATTATATATTTTATTTTTATTGTTGTTGTTCAATAAAGCATCAAAAACACAGTTCTCGTTTTTATGTATTATGTTTCAGACTAAAGTGCATTTTTAGCTCGCCTGACTTTCAGTCAGGGGAGCTATAGTGATCACTCACCATCTGTCGTCCGTGAACATGGTGTTTGTGTTTTCCCCTCCCAAACCACTGAACCGATTTAATTGAAACTTGAAATAATAGTTTGTTATGACTTCGCATTTTGATTTTGTTCAAATCAAGTTGCCTTGCCCCTCAGTAGGGCCACGCCCAAAAAGTGTGCTCAAATCTTAAAAAATCTTTTCATGAACCAGCAGTATCAGAGACTTGATATTTGGAGTGCATCTTCCTTTTGAAGTGTAGACTCAGATTTGTTGAAGAGAAGTTCGAGGAGCTATATTTGCCTTTGTTATGGGAGGGGCAAGATTTTTTGCCCCGCCCAAAATTTCCATTTTCCAAACCGAGAGGCTAATTTGAAACAAATTTGAAATGTGGGCTTATTTGGTCATAAGTACTTAATTTATGCCCAAAAAAAATATTCCTGTCGCTCCATGGGAACCGCAGGACCTAAAAATCGACAAAAATTAAAACGCCTATATCTCCAAAACTACATGGCACTGAGAATTTTTATTTGGTCTGAAGCAGCTTCCTGAGGAACAGCAGAAAGGAATGGTCCAAACAAAATTGCCATCGGTTTTATCTCGGGGTACTTTTTCGGGACTTTGAAAAAGTGCTGAGTCAGCATTTTTTAACACAGCGAGTAATGGAAAAAACATTTAAAACTCTTGTTCTCCAAAACCAGTGCACCAAAAGCTTTCAAATTTCACATATAACATCTTTGGTAGATTGTTTCACATGTAAATCAAATCCCTGGGTCCATATTTGGGCTCTCTATGGGAGCCCAAATGTTTAAATTAGTGCAGAATGAGGAATATTCTTTAAAAATCTTCTTCAGATCCACCAATAAGAATCTTTTGATATTTGGTATGCAGCATGCATAGTGGGGTGAGATTCAAGTTTGTGCAAGCCAAGTCCCTGGGTTCATATTTGGGCTCACGGTGGGAGCCCAAATTATAACTTAGTTCAAAATGGGGAATTTTATTTGAAAATCTTCTTCAGATACAACATGCGGAATGTTTTGATATTTGGTATTCAGCATCCTTAGGGGGTGAGATTCAAGTTTGTTCAAACCAAGTGCCTGGGTTCATATTTGGGCTCCAATTGGGAGCCCGAATTATAACTTAGTTCAATATGAGGAATATTCTTCAAAAATCTTCTTCACATCCACCAGTCAGAATCTTTTGATATTTGGTTTCCAACATCCTTATGGAGGTGAGATTCAAGCTTGTTCAAGCCAACTCCCTGGGTTAATATTTGGGCTCCATGTGGGAGCCCGAATTATTACTTAGTTCAATATGAGGAATATTCTTTAAAGATCTTTTTTTTTTTTAGATCCACTGGTCAGAATCTTTGGATATTTGGTGTAAGCTTTTCTTAGGAGGGGCAGATGTAACTTGTTCAAATCAATTCCCTGGGTTGATATTTAGGTTACCAGTCGGGTGAGCACCCTCAGGTTCCCTGGGGCCCTTGGTTTTGTTTCTTCTTGTCACTTTCCCAATATATATTTATTTTTAGCATCATTGGCAGTTTGCACTGCCTTTAATACAATCTGAATACTTCTGGGGCAGGGCCTCTATTAGCAAGCCTAAAAATAAGCAATCTGTCATTTGCAGAATGAGGTCCCACAAGGGGGAATTTGCTGATGCTATCCCACACAGTGCTCTAGAATCCCTCAATTTATCCTCTGGGTACCTCTTTCTGTTTAGGCCCAAGACCTTGATTCAGATTGAGGTTCACAGAGGTATGCATGTTGTTATTTACCCAGTCTCTTTGAGTAGTTGTAGACAAGTAATAGCCTGATAATGTCGTAGGCTGTGTAGCAAGCATTAACTTTTTTCAGCAAGTTAATCAGTTTTAAACACAGATGATATCTGTTGCATTTTGACTGCAAAAACACTGAAGAAAACATTGAATATATTCGCTAGATGTCTTTGATTGTCGGATCAAATTCAATTTGAATACAGTGATTGAATCGAATATCATTTTGAAAATCGAATATTCCAAGGGGAATACAATAAATAGATTCCGAATGTGTCTTAGAGGCTTTAATTTTTGCTCCCTCATAATCAAACCTGAAAATAAGCAGACTGTCATCTTCAAAATGAGGTCCCCAGAGGGTGAATTTGTGCAGGGTAGCATCACAAAATTTACCCTCTGTGAACCTCCGTCTGAATCAAGGTCTCAAGCCAAAACAGAAAGATTTATCTAGAGGATAAATTGGCCCAATGTATGGGATGGCATCAGCAAATTCACCCTCTGTGAACCTCAATTTTCAAATGACAGGTTGCTTGTATTCAGGCTTGCTCATAATAAAGTAATACACTTTGACATAGCAGTGGTGTCGATAGAAGTATTGACTGCCCGTATAGGTAGCCAAGACTTCACTAGAAACCATTGAAAAGGTACTGGTCTGTAGGGCGGCCTACAATCTGACGACTGAAACAGTCATCCACTGTGTTCTAATAATTATTGCATGGCATGTGGTTGACTATGCCTTGGGAACAGAATGGTTCAGTGGTTATGGCAGTGGACTACAAACAATGGCCACCTGTGTTGTGCCCTTGGGCAAGACACTTAATCTTGGTTGCCCACGTGGGTGCACATTGACACTATGTACTAAGTAAAGCATATTGCACATCAATGCTCATTGATTGTACACTTGTCTTTCACCAATGCTAACAACAGGGGAGTCTGACAGTTTCTTGCTGCTACTCAGTGGTTCTTTCTGGGTACTCTGGCTTCCTCCACCCATAAAACTGTCTGACACAAGGTGATCCTGGCTGTCAAAAAACTTGTTATTCCCCCTCCCTCAAAAACAATAGTGATCTTAAGGGAGATTAGTCCACACCCCTCTTGTGTGCTATTCTTCTTTGATGACCGCTAGTATGTAATAGTCATTTCCAAGTAGTGCTATATTTATAATATATCTTGTTTGACAGAGCTTATGATATAACAAGATATAATAGATTAAATGCTCCTGTTTGCCTAAATGGGAGCATGGTGGCACTGTGTACTAAGGCATACTGCACGTCAATGGTGCATTTGTTTTCAACCAATGCTAACCCTGCTTGTGTGGAGTTAGTACGTTGGGGAGTCTGACAGTTGCTCACCACTGTTCAGTGGTTCTCTCTGGGTACTCTAGTTTCCTCCACCTGTAAAACTACATGACACGAGGTGACCCTGGCTGTCAAAAGTGTCATTAAAACCCAATAAATAGAAATAAAAGATAAAATGTTTATTCTGGATATACTGAGGTTGAATTTGTCAAAATCCTGAAGTATTCATTTATTGGGGTCATAAATGTACCCTGACAATAACCCTTGTTTATTGATCTACTAGGCCTTGATCCTTTACCTAACGCAGCGCCAAAATCATCACTATTCACAAAAATGACCATTCAATTTGCATATATTTTTTTCCTTTTTTGTGTCAAAAACATAGCTTATGAACCCTCATTGGGACGAGCTTGTTGAGCTTGTTCCAATGATGGGTCATAATCTATGTTTTTGACACAAAAAATGAAAAAAATTAGTTATTCAAGAATATTGTTTGCAAGTGTTGTCTGTCTATTTTGTTAAGTAAAGGATTAATACATCTAATACAAACATTTAATCTATTATATCTTGTTTCAGGTTTGTCAAACAAGATATAATACAATAAATGCTTAGTTTGTCTCTAGAAAACAGGCAAGTGGCCAAATCTCTATTAATTAAACATTTCTGTAATTGAATAATATTCTCTGGCAAAGTAGTTTTTCAGTTAACAGGGATCTACTGTAATATTAAAGCTAGGGACACGGAGGCAGAGGGGGAGCTGTCTTTGGACCACAGCCCTTCCCAGGTTCGTCACTCATTTTTTTTTCCATGATTTATTCTCTAAAAAAAAGTGGAACTAAAATACACTCAAAATCCGTATTGGAAACTTTCAAAATTCAATGGGGCGACTTTGAGAAGAGGTGCCCCGATGGGAGGGGTACACCACCTCTCAAACTCCTCATCTTGGGATTTCAGCCTTCGAGACCTGTATGCTTCATCATGTCATGGCTGAGCTGCTAGTGTGAGTAAATGTCCTTTTCTCGGGATTTGAGACCCCCCCCCCCCCACACACACACACACACACTGAAGTGTTTCCGGTGCCCCAGGTTGACGCCCCTATGATCAGTTTATCAACACGAATTGCTATTCCCTTTAGAATGTTCTTACAAAAGACACCTGACCCCTGAAAAAGGTCATCAACAAAAATTCCCGAGACAAAAATGTTCCCAGGAAAGACTTTTTCTGAAAGATATCACCACACAAGACGTCCGCAGACAGCGGTTTCTTGGACAGAAAAAAGCCTCCAAGTTATAAAAAAAATGCTGGGAAACAAAATTGTTGCATTGATCCTCCATCCTTTTACTATATATTTACATTCTGAACTGTATGTTTTTTTCTTGAAAGTTATTGGTGTGTGTCAACAGGCACTCTGCAATAAATTGTGAGAAAGTAAGTTTATACACAATGTACAAGTTGAAATTGGTGTGACCATTGATAGGGGAAACTAAAAAATATACATAATTATGTTTCAACTGTTCCTTTTTTGATCAATGTATTGCACTAAACCAGAAGAAATAAAATAAATACCATATATAAAAATAATATGGGGGTCCTATTGTCCATGTTGATAAGAGGAGAGTTTTTGTCCATTTTTTATCAATGTGGACTTGACTGAACTCCAAACTCCAAGCGGTGTTGTTTCCCCTCACTTCGATCGATGGATCGAGCGTAGCGAGGGGAGACAACTCTGTTTGGCGTTTGAATTGAATCGTGATTGAAGATTTTATAGAGTTTTGTCTCCCTTTTCTAGGCATTATTATGCCCCTTAACTCTAAAGGGAGATTCGTGGAAATGTAGTGAAGCCGTCCATCTGTCTGTCCATCCGTCTGGTCGTTCAAACGTTTTGTGTTGTTTAATTCCAAAGCCATCGCTCGGACTTGGATCTTCTTTGGCATGCTGATAGACCTGCATGAGGGAACGGAAATGCATAAGGAAAGGATTCCGTCCAATAAACGTTCCTAGAGTTATGGCCCTTTTTCGGCTTAGAATTCTTTTCTGCTTTCACTCTTTCCACTAGGTAAATTTTTTTGCCCCAAGGATACTTTGAAATTGCTTACGGATCGGGGGCATTGCCCCGCGTTGCCCTTGTTTTTATAGGAATTTTCGTTTCACTAAATAACTTTTATTCAATTGGCAGGGGGGCGCGGTGGCTCAGTTGGTAGAGATGCAGGCTGCAAGTCGAGAGGTCCTCGGTTCGAATCCCACCTGCGGCAACCGCGTTGTGTCCTTGGGCAAGACACTTCACCCCATTGCCCACGTGGGGCACGGTGACGCTGTGTACTAAGGCGTACTGCACGTCGATGGTGCACCTGTCTTCAACCAATGCTAACCCTGCTTGTGTGGAGTTGGTATGTTGGGAAGCTGACAGTTGCTCGGTGGTTCTCTCCGGGTACTCCGGCTTCCTCCACCCGTAAAACTGCCACGGTCATGGTTAGCCATTGTGCAGAAATATGTGACCTTAAACATCAATAAATAAATAAATAAATATTCATTTGGCCTTACCTTCACACTATTTCCTACACGTCTTTACCATCGTTGGAATGTTTTTGTAATATTAACATGATTATTGTTCACGGTGTATCTAAAATGTTATTACCTTATTTCTTGCTTCTCTACTTTGGTCTTGGAGCTTTATAATCAAATGTCCTAGTGCTCTGGAGAAAGGAGAACATGTCTTCACTGATTTGCTGCCGGGTTGCTATGTAATCGGTCAGTTCTTTTAAAATTTTTGTCTAGTGTAGTTCGTATCTGATATTTAACCCTTTACCCAACGCAGACGATATCAAAACTTATTATTTTAAATACCATTTTTTTAAATTTTTCAAAAAATTACAACAAAACCATATCATGTGACCCCTCATTGGAACGAGCTCGACGAGCTCGTTCCAACGAGGGGTCACATGATATAGTTTTGTTGAAATATTTTGAAAAATAATATTTTTTCAACTGCTAAATTTGCATATTACTCGGGCGGATGCTGGCGATTCGATAAAGGGTTAATAAAGTACTCATGCAATATCCACTGCAAGTAACTGATGTGTATTATTTGTAAAGGACACCTGCAGATTGTATTTTACTTCAGTCAGCTGGTGTAGTTTATGAAAAACATAATGCTGTTCCAACCCATTATTTATCCGGCCATCTTTCTGCCTTCTGCCCTTCCTCCTCGCAACATCTTTGATGTTTTATTAAATTGTAGGAGACTGAAAATTTTGTCAGTCTTTAGAGGCAAATCTAAGAAGATTTTGAATATCTAATTAGGCCTTTTCGATCGGCCGTGGGCCAGGCAAGTTATATGGCACCAACCTCTAACTTCAAGAGGGTATCAAACCTGTTCAGGCATACTTGAAAGTTTTTTGAGTTATAAGCCTTCAATTCAGGGGTGGCTTCACCCACTAACATTTTGTCCAATAATGTCCAAAACATCTGAAAATAGTAAACAACATGTGCTTAGCTGCTTGTTGTTCTACGTGGCTTCCTTAATACCAAGGAACTTACTTTTGAGTATGCTATTGTCGAAGTCGGCAGCGGTGTAGTGACTGCCACACTAGTGTGTCATAGTACGCAATGTATTCTGGGTAAATGTATGGATTTAGTGGTGCCATCAGTACTCTAATGACCTAACATCACCCAGATTGTTTCTTGGGTATCTTGTATTTACACAACTGTGTAAGGATCCGGAACCTCTACTTATACTTCACCAGTCCCCACACTTTCAAAGTCGCTCCCCGTGTCCTGCTTATATTGCAAGACCATCAACACACTAAAAACTAAAATGTTAAAGCTGACACTTTCAAGGTGTTAAACCCATTCTAACTCTTAGGGTTTGATTTTAACACTCAAAGTGCAATGCTTTAAGCACTTAGACATTACAATCGTCAGACACCTGAAACTTGAATGGATGGCACTTCCCATGTGTCTAGCATTGGTGGTTCTTCCAGAATCGTCCATAATTTTATTTGCGCCTGGTGGGTGCTGTAGTGGTTACAAACCTAATGGTCCATATCCTAGTGGCTATATTTTCTTACATATCACAAGTGGTTATCAACGTCATTGAATTTTAAGTGATCGGCATGGCCAGGATCGTACGGTGCAGGGCTGGATGCTTAGGTTGCGTATGGTAGGGTTACAATCCATTTGGGTAGTAGGAATCGGTGGTTTTGTCAGATTCTGTGTCCTTTGGGATGGGTCACAAGGGAAAGGGATATGATCTAAGAAACGGACCACTGGGTGGATTGTCGGTCGAGTGGCCGCATTTCGTAGCATAGTAGTAATAACTGTGATCAAATCTAGCAAGATCGTCAAAGTGACTTCAGATAAAACAAATGGGACATAACCTATGTTTTTGAGACAAAAATGAAAAAAATAATGAAAATTAATTGGCGATTTTTGAGAATAGCGCTGGCCGGTTTTGGCCGTTACGTTGGGTAAAGGGTTAAAAACATATTTCTATTTTCTAGATAACGAATTTCGTTGTCCAAATCGTTCCACATTTTTGGAAACGAGCACAATGGAAACTTTTACAGGGGTAGAGTGTCTTTGTTCTACTTACACGCAGAAGCGTAGATTGGTGTTTCTGTGGGTCGGCTTACTGACATAGGCGAAGAAATCTCCAAATGAGGCTGGGGGATTGGACTTTGTCAAGTCGTAGATGAACAGAGCTCAGGGAGTTAAATGAGTCATTAAGCTTTAGGATACGATCTTTAATGAACAACGGATCAGTATGGGCATTAATTTTTTTATTATTGTTTATTCGTATGGTTCTTTTCTGCATTATCAGCAGGCCTAATCTATTGATCCCTCTTCAGTTATCCAGATTTGAATGCCATAAAGCAAGTGACTGTGTACAAGTGTGAAGTGAAGAGTCCTCAAGGAATTGTGTGGGAAATGGTATTAACTTTGTAGAGGGCAAAATCTGCACGTGCGATTTTTGAGTATATCTGTGTGATATGGGTTTTATACGATAGCTTTTCATCAATGTTGATGTCGAGAAATTTGTGTGACTTTTCGGTTTCTTCGACGCCTACCCTATTTATTTTTTTGTCTTTGATATAAGCACTCTGTTGTGTAGATTATGTTTTCTTTCTGTCTGTTTTAATTAATTAGATTCACCTATTTCTAATAGGTGGATCTATTGTTATTGCTAATTTTCTTCTTTTTTTTTTTATTTTTTTTTTTTTTTTTATTTTTTTATTTTTTTTTTTTTTATTTCACCGAATCTTGTCTGGCGGATTACGCGAAAACGGTCTGTACGATTTTGTTGAAATTCGGCACATCAATAAAGCATTATGCGAAGTTTCTCACCTGGGTCATGGCATTTCTGAAGTTTTTCGTTTTCTGCCAAAATCATACAAAATGTAGCCAAAATGTCACGTTTTGCCCCAATTCTCAAAAATGCTCTGGGCGATTGGGCCGAAACGTTCCTAGTATTTGAAGCATGTGCACTTGCATCTGTCTGCATAGGCAGTATTACCCACGTTGACCCTGTTTTGCCACAAACGTCACCCGAAAATGCATTTTTGGCGAAAAATGCCAACATTCACTTGCGATTTCTCAGCACTGCAATCACATTTTCTCAAATCACGTCCAGTGAGAAGATCGGGCATTCATCCAAGAACAATTTTGCTGTTATATGTTTTATTCATAGTTTTAGCTTTCACCCAGTTTTCGGGCCTTGAATCAGAGTACCCTAAAAGTCTACCTAAAATTCGCTCATTTTGAGTTCAGTTTTCTTCCACTTTGGAATGGAATATTGAAAAATAATTTACATGTCCGCATTCACAATTGCCTACCAATCATATTTTCTGTTGTAAGTTTGGTTGTAAAGTTCAACCCTATGCCCATTCTGGTTGCCTAAAAGTAGGTACCGTCCAAGAAAACTTCAATTTTTTAGAATTTGGTAACTTTAAGTGTCAATTTACTCCATAGCTAATTGATTGAGTGCTGAATGTTTTCTATAGCTGCATGCAGCTGTCAAAGTACAATAACTTTTGTTCTATATGTTATTATAAAAAGTTTAACCCTTGGCAGATTTGGGAGCTCCCATAAGGGTACTGTCGGAATAATTGCTGTTTTCGCTAACTTTCACATGCGATTTCTCAACACTCGAGACATATTTTCTCAAAGTTTTTTTCATGAGAAGATAGGGCGTACATCCTAGAACAATATTGCTGTTATATGTTTTATTCAAAGTTTTACTCTTCACCCAGTTTTCGGGCCTTGAATTGGAGTACCCACAAATTCGTTTTAAAAGTTGTTCACTTTGCTGGTATAATATTTCTCAAGCGTTGTTATCAGTAAGTGTCAAATATGATTGATAGACAACAGTTGTTTATTTGTGTAAGATGATTTTAACTGACCAGCATTCTCCAGATGCTGTTTTTCTTATTTAATAGAGAAAAAATGCACTTTTCAAAACACTCATTAACCCTCTTTTACTGGTTTTTATTCCAACAAACCAATATTGCTATAATGCTGTTGATTTCTAACTTAACCCTGCATGCGTGGTTACAGAGAATTAGATATGGATTTCCAGCAAATGTGGCTGGAATAATATGAAATACGGTCTGCCAGTGTGTATGCCAACCTACCTGCTAGACAGCAAGCACGCCCTGAATTCGATTTTAACCATTCACGAGTCATTTCTGTGTGAAAGAGTAGAGTTGGAAGAGTTGTCAGAAATGCCCACCTGCCCTGACTTCAACATTAACCATACAACAGTCATGCCAGTGTGAAAGAGAACCCTCCGTTAACCCTTTTGTTACTGATTTTTTAATTGCAACTGAATAGATAAATGTGTGGTGACACTATTTCCTAAGCAGTATTGCTATGATGCTGTTGATTTCTAACTCTAACTTAACCCCGTGTACATGGTTTCAGAGAAGTAGATATGGATTTTCAGCAATTATGGCTGGAATATTATGAAAGGCAGTCTGTCGGTCTATCTGCCTTGACAGCAGGCCTGTCCTGACTTCGATTTTAACCATTCACCTGTCATGCCTGTGTGAAAGAGTACAGTCGGAAGAGTTGCTAGAAATGCCTGCCTGCCTGCTTGCCTGTGTGCCAGCCCGAAAAAGCCTGCTAAACCGCCCGCCAGCCTACCTGCCTGCCCTGGCTTCGACATCAACCATACAACATTCATACCAGTGTGAAAGAGAACAGTAGGTTAACCCTCTTTTACTGATTTTTATTGCAACAGAATTGATAAATGTGTGCTCGCACTATTTCCTAAGCAATATTGCTGTTATGCTGTTGATTTCTAACTTAACCCTGTACTTGTGGTTTCAGAGAAGTAGATATGGATTTTCCAGCAATTATGGCTGGAATAATATGAAAATGCAGTTTATCAGTCTGTCTGCCTACCTACCTGCCTGACAGCAAGCATGCCCTGACTTCGAGTTTAACCGTTCACCTGGCATGTCTCTGTGAGAGTTCAGTTGAAAGAGTTGTTAAAACTACTTGCCTGCCTTCCCGAAAAAAAGCCTGTATACCCGCCAGCCTGCCTGCCTGCCCTGACTTTGACATTAACCATGCTACATTCATGCCAGTGTGAAAGAGCACAGTCTGCTGACTCTCTTTTACTGATTTTAGTTCCAACAGAATTTAACCCTGAGGTTAACCCTTGCAGAGTTGAGAGATCCCATAACGGTACAGTCGGAATAATTGTTGCTTTCGCCAACTTTCAAAGGTGATTTCTCAACACTGTAACCGTCCATTGGCCTTTCGGTGGTGCAACATGAAGCCGCAAATAGTTAAGGTTGAAAAGTTCATCAAATAAACAGATATAATGCCAAACTCAGTCGGTGACAGGTAAATAATGAATGGAAAAAAGCCGTTGAATTGAGAATAAAAGTCGTTGAATTGAGAATAAAAGTAGGGACGAATCATGCACTCGGTTTCCACCTGATCCGCGGTGTTTCCACGCGGTCTCGGCACTCGGCAAAGATACTAAGCTGTCGGCCAGGGAGAGTAGAACACACTCTGAGAATTTGAAGTTGCTGTATTGCACGGTCGGGACATAATTGGCGTATATCCAACAATGTATCTGTTCAATTTGAATGTTAAATTAGCCAGATGACGGCTTTTTCGCCACCGTGTCAAGTTGTCAGTTTCTGTCGGGACGGCCTAAAATAAGCAGTTTAACTCCACACTTTCTGTCGAATGTGAATGTGCGAATATTTAAAGCTGAACAATTCATCAAATCGACAGAAAATGATGCCAAACTCGACCGACTTGTGGTGGGTAAATAGTGAATGGAAACGGCATTGCATTGGGAATAGAGTAGGGACGAATCGCCCCCATAGTTTCCACGCGATCCACGTTGTTCCCACGCGGTCACGCCACTCGACAAAAGATACTAGTCTATCAAGCAAGGATAGTAGAACAACATCTGAAGATTTCGTGTATCTGCCTTCACTGGCCTGGACGCAGTGGGCATATGAGCGACACTGCTGTCTGGTCAATTTTAATGTCAAATTAGCCAAATTACCGCATTTTCACCATTAACCCATGCGCGATTTCTGTCCACTTTTCATTTTTGGCAATTTTCTAACTGTTACCAGCTCAGCGGGGTCCATTTGGCGCCGGTGTACACAAAGCATCTTTCTGTCACCAGCATCTCTTCACCAGTGACTGTGAATCAAAACGATTCAAGTGGAACTACCTCAGAGAGGGAACAGTGCCACAACCCCAGACATACACCCAGCGTCAGGTTGCAACGGTTAGAACAGTACCAAATTAAACCTGTCACCGCCACTCATCATAACGCTATATCTCAGCCAACTCTAGGCCGATTTCCATGAAATTTTCACTCATTTTTCCTAAATAGTTACGGCATGGTTTCACAGAGCGACATCAATTTTGCATTTTTGATTGTCAGGAGAGTGTATGTGCAGTGGGGGGGGGGGGGGGGGGGCGGAGTCCCACGACGGGCCCATGCTTGGTTTCGGGACTTTCTAATAATATGACTGAGTTTTGTGCGAACTTCATGAACAAACAACAACAACAAGCTCTGAAAGTTTGGAATCGCTGCTACGAAAACATTCGTCACAATCTACGATGCCACATACGCACATGTTGTTATTATTAAATATACACGATCTGTTCAACAGGTTTGCTATTTAGCCCTAACTTGGACATTAACCATACAGCATTCACACCAATGTGAAAGAGTATTGCCGAAAGAATTGTTAGACACTGTAGGGAGTTCTCTATCGGCTATGCACTTAATATAGCCTAAAAAACTACCAGCTCTATATCCAATCTTATTTCGTCGCTGCCTAAAAAGACAAGCGGAATAGGTGAATCTCTCGATTTCTTGAAATCGAAAAATCTAGAAGGAGGGGGTTGGACGGGTACGATGTGTTCAACAGGTTTGCTATTTAGCCCTAACTTGGACATTAACCATACAGCATTCACACCAATGTGAAAGAGTATTGCCGAAAGAATTGTTAGACACTGTAGGGAGTTCTCTATCGGCTATGCACTTAATATAGCCTAAAAAACTACCAGCTCTATATCCAATCTTATTTCGTCGCTGCCTAAAAAGACAAGCGGAATAGGTGAATCTCTCGATTTCTTGAAATCGAAAAATCTAGAAGGAGGGGGTTGGACGGGTACGATGTGTTCAACAGGTTTGCTATTTAGCCCTAACTTGGACATTAACCATACAGCATTCACACCAATGTGAAAGAATATTGCCGAAAGAATTGTTAGACACTGTAGGGAGTTCTCTATCGGCTATGCACTTAATATAGCCTAAAAAACTACCAGCTCTATATCCAATCTTATTTCGTCGCTGCCTAAAAAGACAAGCGGAATAGGTGAATCTCTCGATTTCTTGAAATCGAAAAATCTAGAAGGAGGGGGTTGGACGGGTACGATGTGTTCAACAGGTTTGCTATTTAGCCCTAACTTGGACATTAACCATACAGCATTCACACCAATGTGAAAGAGTATTGCCGAAAGAATTGTTAGACACTGTAGGGAGTTCTCTATCGGCTATGCACTTAATATAGCCTAAAAAACTACCAGCTCTATATCCAATCTTATTTCGTCGCTGCCTAAAAAGACAAGCGGAATAGGTGAATCTCTCGATTTCTTGAAATCGAAAAATCTAGAAGGAGGGGGTTGGACGGGTACGATGTGTTCAACAGGTTTGCTATTTAGCCCTAACTTGGACATTAACCATACAGCATTCACACCAATGTGAAAGAGTATTGCCGAAAGAATTGTTAGACACTGTAGGGAGTTCTCTATCGGCTATGCACTTAATATAGCCTAAAAAACTACCAGCTCTATATCCAATCTTATTTCGTCGCTGCCTAAAAAGACAAGCGGAATAGGTGAATCTCTCGATTTCTTGAAATCGAAAAATCTAGAAGGAGGGGGTTGGACGGGTACGATGTGTTCAACAGGTTTGCTATTTAGCCCTAACTTGGACATTAACCATACAGCATTCACACCAATGTGAAAGAGTATTGCCGAAAGAATTGTTAGACACTGTAGGGAGTTCTCTATCGGCTATGCACTTAATATAGCCTAAAAAACTACCAGCTCTATATCCAATCTTATTTCGTCGCTGCCTAAAAAGACAAGCGGAATAGGTGAATCTCTCGATTTCTTGAAATCGAAAAATCTAGAAGGAGGGGGTTGGACGGGTACGATGTGTTCAACAGGTTTGCTATTTAGCCCTAACTTGGACATTAACCATACAGCATTCACACCAATGTGAAAGAGTATTGCCGAAAGAATTGTTAGACACTGTAGGGAGTTCTCTATCGGCTATGCACTTAATATAGCCTAAAAAACTACCAGCTCTATATCCAATCTTATTTCGTCGCTGCCTAAAAAGACAAGCGGAATAGGTGAATCTCTCGATTTCTTGAAATCGAAAAATCTAGAAGGAGGGGGTTGGACGGGTACGATGTGTTCAACAGGTTTGCTATTTAGCCCTAACTTGGACATTAACCATACAGCATTCACACCAATGTGAAAGAGTATTGCCGAAAGAATTGTTAGACACTGTAGGGAGTTCTCTATCGGCTATGCACTTAATATAGCCTAAAAAACTACCAGCTCTATATCCAATCTTATTTCGTCGCTGCCTAAAAAGACAAGCGGAATAGGTGAATCTCTCGATTTCTTGAAATCGAAAAATCTAGAAGGAGGGGGTTGGACGGGTACGATGTGTTCAACAGGTTTGCTATTTAGCCCTAACTTGGACATTAACCATACAGCATTCACACCAATGTGAAAGAGTATTGCCGAAAGAATTGTTAGACACTGTAGGGAGTTCTCTATCGGCTATTCACTTAATATAGCCTAAAAAACTACCAGCTCTATATCCAATCTTATTTCGTCGCTGCCTAAAAAGACAAGCGGAATAGGTGAATCTCTCGATTTCTTGAAATCGAAAAATCTAGAAGGAGGGGGTTGGACGGGTACGATGTGTTCAACAGGTTTGCTATTTAGCCCTAACTTGGACATTAACCATACAGCATTCACACCAATGTGAAAGAGTATTGCCGAAAGAATTGTTAGACACTGTAGGGAGTTCTCTATCGGCTATGCACTTAATATAGCCTAAAAAACTACCAGCTCTATATCCAATCTTATTTCGTCGCTGCCTAAAAAGACAAGCGGAATAGGTGAATCTCTCGATTTCTTGAAATCGAAAAATCTAGTTTATATTTAGTTTTGTTAGCGTTTATGACCAGACGATTGGCAGAATCCCATTTGGATATTGTTTGCAATTCATTGTTTATGTAGGTGTTCAAATTATTCTCGCAGGCAATTCATGCGTATGCTGTACTGTCGTCCGCGAATGATAACAAGTTCATTATTGTTTTTGGCTAGGATTGTCTATTCGGTTGGAATGGTTTGACGCGCCGAAGGCGCGCAGTGACGCTTTGGGGCAAGCCCCTTTCGACCCTCTGTGACTGTATGTGATTTGGTAGGTTCATGTCGAGGCGTGGTGAAGGAGGAAGAGGTTCGGGTACTCGGTAGTTGTCCCTGGCAGGAGTTTCAGCTGTGTTGGGTTGATTTCTTTGACTGACCCCTCGGGTGAGGACCAGTGTGAGAGGTTGGATCCTCTCACAAAGGTACTACCTTCCCCGAGGGTGCTGGTGTTTTGTTTTTCGGGCACGTATAGTCTGCCACTTCGGAGATGGATGAATTAGCGACGGTGGGCCATCATTGGCAAGTATAGTCTGCCTCAGGCTTTCTTAGTTGGTTTTCAGGTTTGCGGTAGGACGTCTCTTTGGATAGCTGACGACAACAACAACGACCCCTTTCGGGGACCACCAGTAGAAATACCCGAACTTCCTTGGTTTGGGGGCAGGCCTGCATTGTGATCCTATTTGGCTGGGTCAGAAAATGCACTCTAGACGCTTACAAAAAGGGGCCGAGGCGGAACGCAGGACCAACACTCGCCTCCCTTGAGGTGGGTGACCACTTCTAGGGATGGAGTGGAGGATGTCCAGGATCCATGGAGTTTACTGTTTCCCTAGCGGTTATAGTTTCCATAGCGGTTATTGGGGGTGTTGGTCAATAAAACGAAATCATCTGTGTGTATCTGCTAAAAGAAGAAGGCAGAATTAGTATGACATATACAAATTAGGAAAAAGTTAGATAATTACCATTTTTCTCTTACCAGTTTTGATTTATTTTCGCGGTCAGTTATTAGAGGTATTAGTTGGGCAAGTGAAGACAGCCTTTCCTGGTAGAAGGTCACAGCTTTCGCCGTTTTCACTGCCTATTGGTTCACCTTCCCTTTACCACTTTTGTCGTTTCACGGGTTTTATAATCTGCATATTTTAGGTAATTTGAGGTAGTGAAGAATAGGATTACACACAGAGCCACACCCGGGTGTGTTACTTGCCTGTCTTGTCCTCGGTTAAAAGTCCTAGTTAGGGTGGTTTCGTTAGACGAAAGCAGAGGACAGGTTTACACACAATACCACACCCGAGGGTGTTACTTTCCTGTTTGCCTCCCCTTTGTGATCGGTTTATTTTTAAGTATTTTTTGAGGGAGCAAAGAACAGGCTTACACATAAAGCCACACCCAGAGGTGTTACTTTCCTGTCTTGCCCTCAGTTATGATTATTATTACATGGGTAGGTGAAGACAGCCCTTCCCGGTAGAAGGTCACAGCTTTCGCAGTTTTCACTACCTTTTAGTTCACCTTCCCTTACCAATTTAGTCGTTTCACTGGTTTTATAATTGGCCTACTTTAGATAATCTGAGGTAGCAAAGAACAGGCTTACACACAGAGCCACACCCAGAGGTGTTACTTTCCTGTCTTGCCCTCAGTTATAAGTCCTAGTTAGTATTTTCCCTTAAATAGCGAGGTTTCTGGGTTTTTGTCTGCTTTCGCAGATTGCCCGTAGTTCCGATATTAGTCGCCTGTCGGCTAACCGGTCGTGATTTTTCGCCACTAGGGAGGCAAGGCGTCGGCACTATCACGGAGTGTTTTGATAGGTATATCCCAAGGGGCACGGATGACGACTCTAAGCGCGTGATTTTGGACCTTCTGTAGTTTCCCCATATTTGTTTGATTGAGCTCAGTTAGGATGTTGGCCCCATACTCGAGTACTGGGCGCACAAAGGCTTTGTATAGATTAATTAGGGTACATTGATTGGCTCCACAGGAAGTTCCTTTTAGCATTTTAAGTAAATTAATACGTTTGGTTGCTTTACTGGCAATGTCGTTTGTGTGTTTATTAAAGGATAGGTTTTGATCGATGGTAATGCCAAGGAATTTCGCCTCTTTGCATTCTGGGAGGACTTTATCCATTAGCTTGAGGTCAAAGTCGCGGTTCTTTGTCTTGCGAGTAAAGGTGATTCGTTTGGTTTTCTTGGCGTTTAGCTTTATTCTCCATTTGACACACCAGTGTACTAGGTCTTCGAGAGCGCGTTGCAGAGGCTTTTGGAGTAGATTGCCCGTGTTATTAGAGTCCCAGAGGCCCTTACCATCCGCAAATTGTGAGACTTGAACGCGATTCTCGGTGAATTTGAGGTCGTTGACGTAGATGATGTACAGGAGGGGGCTGAGGACGGACCCGTTGGGGGTGCCTGCTTCTAGGGGGACACTGTCGGACATTTCATTGTTTACTCTGACTTTAATTTCACGATCATTCAGGAAGGAGGAGAGAAGTCTAAGCAGTTTCATTGGGAGTTTCATTTTAGATAATTTGAGGCGCATTCCGTTGTGCCATACAGAGTCGAATGCTTTTTTTTGACGTCTAGCAAAACGGCCGCGCCTATTTGTTGATTGTCAATCGCGGTTTTCATTTGGGTGACTTGGCGGTAGACATGCTCGATGCCTTCTTTGCGGTTTCTATACGCTCTTTGCCATTTATTGAAAAACTCGTTATCTTCTAGGTGCCCCCTCAGTCGATTGGTAAGGATTCATTCAATTACCTTACCAATGCAGCTGAGGTGGCTGGTTGGGCGGTAGCTGGCCGGATCGGAGGGGTCTTTGTCAGGTTTTGGTATCATGACACCAATGGCTATTTTCCAACATTTAGGAAAGTAGCCATGGGTGAGACATGCATTGAACAGTTTGTTGAGTTTGTTGATTAGGGAGTTTGGGCTTTGTTTTAGAATGTTGTAATTTAATTCATCCTCACCGGCGAGGAAGAATTTCTACATTTTTTATGATGTTGATGATTTCGTCATTGGTGATGGGGGTGACGAGGTCATCGTCATCTCCATCTTCTGGCTCGTTATCGAATTTGGGGTCACGGTAGACATCCGGATGTTCATTGATGAAGTCATCAATGTCGTTTATTATGGCGTCATCGTTGCCCGGGCCTTGATACGGGCGATGCGTTTTTCTGAGGAGGTCGGCAAATGTGTCGGCCCTGTCTTTGTCGGTGCGGGTGAAAGAGCCATCTTCCCTTTTAAGGGGTTTGGTTGCAGCTTTACGGGCTTTTGTTTTTTTGCCCAGTTAGGGTTTTGAAAGAGTCCCAGAATGTTTTGGCATCCTTGACCCCATTTAGGTTGGCTGTTGCCTTTTCCCAGTTGACTTGTTTTTCAGCTTGAATGGCTTTCCTAACCTCGCCATGGAGACGGTTGTACGTTTTTTTTTGAGGTCAGCTTTTCTTAAGGGGCCCGTTTCGGTTTTAAAGGCGCGAAGAGCATTCCGTTTGATTTTGATAAGTGAAAGTGTGTCGCCCGAGATAGTGCTTCTCCAGAGGCGTATTTCTTCTTTTGGGCATATTTTGTTAAGGGTAGAGTTGATTGTTTTTTTCAATGCCCTCTCATTGGGCTTCGAGTTCAGATGCATATGATGGGGAGGTGTTTGTGAGTTTGACATCAATGATGTCGCGGTAGAGGTTCCAATTGATTTCTCTAAAATTCCTGTGGAGAGTTGGGGATACCTGAGTGGGCCATTGCCTAGTTGGATTGAGGCATGGTTTGGGAGGTGGTCGCTGCCTAGGTCATCCTCGCCGACCGTGATCGTCGACATGAATTATCAGGGAGTCGCTGGCGATTATTAGGTCTAGGATTTCGGATGGGAATAGAGGATTGCTACTGATGAACTTGTTATGAACGACAACTCAGCTACTGATGTAGGTAGCTGAGTTGTCGTTCATAACAAATTCAGAAAAGTTGAGTTAATATATAGTAAAAAGGGGGATAAGTCCTAATATTGAACCCTGCGGTACGCCTGTGAACGTATATTTGTTCCGGATAATATTTGTTCCACCCACAACAAAATTTCCTATAACGAACGTTACCTGGTAAAAATATTATATAATATTTATTCCTAGCTCATAATTGTTGTACGTACCTATGAAAAGAAATAGGTTTCGATAAGTCGACAATAGGTAAGAATATGATAGGCCAACAGTAAACATAGGTGGTATCCACATTACCTAATCAACAGGTAATTTTTTTATTGCTATGAATACAGGTAATGTACTTCATTTCCTGAGTAGTTTTCAACTCACAGCAAATTGCATGAGTTATTCACTCCATTGAATCAATATACTACGAAAGCCCAGAAGGCTCATTCAAATTTCAAACTTCGAATTTCAAATTTCAAATTTCAAACTTCAAATTTCAAACTTCAAATTTCAAATTTCAAACTTCAAACTTCAAATTTCAATTTTCAGAATCCGTTTTTTTTCTTCCCGCCTTCAAAAGTACACTGACCAATCAGATATCGCCACCGACGTCTAGGTAACCAATCACGTTCATTCGGAGGAACTCGCCCAATTCCGTAGCTGACGATTCTGTATAATTTAATTGTTATCGCAGTATCAAACAGGTGCGGTCGACTGCCCAGCTTCGCAGGATTTTTTTTTCTTTTGGAGGAGGTATTATCATTTCGCCGATATAGGTAGGTTTATATTTTGTCGCGGGTAGCAATATTATTGGTACATCTTAATACTCAGTCTATCGAAGTAGCCGTTTTGAGTGTTTGTAGGGATTTTTGATATTCTGTTTGTGTTTGGTTGAGGACTATTAAAAATCCCTTTAAACACTCGAAAAGGCTACTTAGACAGGCTAAGTATCAAAATGTACCAATATTATTGCTACCCGTGACAAACTATCAACCTACCTATATCGGCGAAATGATAATATCTCCTCCAAATGAAAAAAGAAATCCTGCGCTTCTGGGAAGTCGATCTTCCCTGTTTGATACCACGATAACAACGAAATTATGCAGAATCGTCAGCTAGGAAATCGGGCGAGTTCCACCAAATGAACGTGATTGGCTACCTGGAAGTCTGTGGAGATATCTGATCGGTCAATGTAGTTTTGGAGGTCGGAAAAAAACGGATTTTGAAAATTGAAATTTGAAACTTGAAATTTGAAGTTTGAAATTTGGAGTTCGAAATTTGAAGTTTGAAATTTGAAGTTTGAAGTTTGAAATCTGACGTTTGAAATTTAAAGTTTGAAGTTTGAAATTTAAATGAGCCTTCCCAGCCTGTCAGCTGCAATTATTGATTTAATGTGCATCAGTTGCAAACTATCCATATTGATGCTTATCCTGTTCAGTACCAATTACTTCCTAGAAATGGAACGTTTCTGCTCGTCGTGGGATTCTAAGTGAACATACGGGGTTCAATCGTACATTGTGGATAAAGGAGGGGGGGGGGGTCGGGGTCTCCTTTATTCTCTTTCCATTATTCAAAGTAGAATGAAACAGAGAAAAACAGTCTACACTGTCACAACCTAGACCCCGTATGGAGGGTGATATGAGGTCATTTAATCCCTTGTTCGAATTACCGCGAATACAGACCAACGTAGAGGGTCGGAATCGGGGCGCGGGTCGAACTCGGCTCTCGGAGCTAAGAACTTTCCAAAACTCAGAAAATCATTCACTCCAAAAATTTTGCAGAAACACTTCTTTCACCCCTATATGAACCGAAATCTCTATCCACAACACACAAATGATGTCTAGATAGCGGTAGAATTCAAATACAGATGCACCAGAGTTTCGTGTCTGGCTCCGTATGCACACACCCCCTATCTACCCTGACCTGTACTATGTGGGGCATGCGAAATATATTTTCACCATATACCAAATCACAGTGTTTTCTCATTGACCACAATGCTTCTAATACCATGAAGATATTCGCAGGTGGATGTGTGTTTGTTGGGGGAAGGAGGAGGAGGGGTGGGTAGGATTGGGAGAAGGTTTTCCCTTTTGAATGATATACCCATCAGTTATATACATGTGACTGCCCGACTTCAAATTTAACGAGAGACACGCGATCGACCGCATTGACTAACAAATGTGTGTCATCAACATGTTATACTCATCATTATAGTGGTACAATGAAGGTCCCCGCCCATCTAAAATAATGTCATTCTGGCGATTCCAGTTTTGAGGATATTTTCTTACAAAACGTTGTGTTGAGTGGGGTTTTATCCCCACATTCACATAAATACCCATCCCCACCCATACATACACGTTACAGAATTTTTACACTTTCCATTAAGCTCCTGATTTTGAATTTTGAATTAATTCCGACAACAGTCCGACGGGCGCTTTTCTAGGATAAAATAAAGAGCAAGGAGAAGTTATTAATTACAGTGTTGAGCGGTGCTTATGCCATACATATTGGGTTAATATTGTGTTTTGATGACACATAGCTGAACATTTTTTCTCACTTATAATATTCCAATAAACGAAACAATATTATTTACAAAAAGTCTACGGTTGCATGGTGAACACCCCCACCACACATCAAGCCCACGGACTAAATCTCTTCATATAGCTAATAAGATGTATATGCGGATTGATTTTGCTAGAATTGCCATATAAAATCCCCGGTAGTGCATACTGAATTATTTTTAAGTAGACCGCCCGGACAGGGCGGTAATATCATACTAAAATGCCACAAAAATTTCAAAATCGGTGCACACGAGTCCTCAACCAAACAGAATATCAAAAATCCCTACAAACACTCAAAACGGCTACTTCGATAGACTGAGTATTAAGATGTACCAATAATATTGCTACCCGTGACAAAGTATAAACTTACCTATATCGGCGAAATGATAATACCTCCTCCAAATAAAAAATAAATCCTGCGCAACTGGGCAGTCGACCGCACCTGTTTGATACTACGATAACAATGAAATTATACAGAATCGTCAGCTACGGAATTGGGCGAGTTCCTCCGAATGAACGTGATTGGTTACCTAGACGTCGGTGGCGATATCTGATTGGTCAGTGTACTTTTGAAGGCGGGAAGAAAAAAAACGGATTCTGAAAATCGAAATTTGAAGTTTGAAATTTGAAATTTGAAGTTTGAAATTTGAAATTTGAAGTTTGAAATTTGAAATTTGAAGTTTGAAGTTTGAAATTTGAAGTTTGAAATTTGAATGAGCCTTCTGGGCTTTCGTAATATACACATGACTTAATGAACAGGCAATAAAATTATTGCTCTGAGTATAGGTAATGTACTTAATTACCTGCGTAATAATGAGTTGACTTGACGCATGGAACCCGCCAGCTTGAAAAATCCAATGAAATCTGGTTAAAAAATCACTAAATGTTTATTAAAAATGGTCACTGCCTCTGATAAAATGCCACAAAATCTACCTCAGTGTGGCCGCCGTGAACTGGTCATTTTTCATGGGTGTGCAATATTTCCACTGATGCATTAATATAGATTCTAAACACTAATTAAAGGAATAATCATCAAAAATTAAAAATTTGCTGAATTCAGATAATTTTTATTACCTGGAAAACGCATGCTATGACATCACTGCCCACGCGTTGGTTACGACCGGTCTATGGCGACTCTACTCTACCATAAACATGGAATTTCCAGTTATCACGATATGATAAACTTTTTTTAGTATTCATGGCACGATGCAGGCATAATTCTTTAAACATTCATCATTATAAATACTCTCTCATGAAACTCAGTTGTACAGTGAAGTCAGTTTTTTTCTGAAAACTGAAAACTTGATAAACCTGTCAGTTCTTTATTCAAAAATATTACCAACTTTCCAAATTAACTCTCAACCAGCTATTTATTTATTTATTTATTTATTTATTTATTTATTTATTTATTTATTTATTTATTCATTTATTGTGGTTTAACAACACTTTCAACAGCCTGGCTCGCCTCGTGGTGGACAGTTTCACAGGTTAATGTTAATGTTAATGGATGTTCTGCAAAACTTCGATCTGAGCTCGATTCGAAGTCGACTAACCCGCAGGGGGACGTCTTCTCCAAATTCAAGCCTGTCAGTGCAGATTCCATCAAAAAGTGCATTTTGGCTTGTAGTAAAAAGTCGTGTGCCTTGGACCCAATCCCCATCGACCTTTTGTATAAACACTTAACTGACTTAGTGCCGCTCATAACGGACATTGTAAACTTATCACTCAATCAAGGTGTTTTTCCATCGCATCTCAAGCACGCAGTTGTAACCCCGCTTTTGAAAAAACCGAACCTAGACCAAAATATACTTAAAAGCTACAGACCCGTCTCAAATATACCATTCATTGCTAAAATTATCGAAAAAGGTGGTCCTTGCACAACTGAAAGACCACTTAGTCCACAACAACCTCTTTGAAGTCTTTCAATCTGCCTATCGGCCGAATCATTCTACTGAAACGTCTCTGTTGCGCATCAGCAACGACTTGCTCGTGGCTGCTGACAACGGAAATGTTTCTATCCTTACATTGTTAGATATATCTGCCGCATTTGATACGATCGAACACGACATCCTTATCAGGTGACTTGGAGTTACATTCGGCATATCGGGTCCGCATTTAAGGTGGTTTCGATCATATTTATCAGACCGGACACAGTCTGTTGTAATTAAAGGTGTTCATTCACAGAGGATCCCCCTACGCTTTGGCGTGCCACAAGGTTCTATCCTTGGGCCAATTTTATATTCACTGTACACCCAGCCCATTGGTAAGGTCATCACAGGACACAATACCCAGTACCACATCTATGTCGATGACACACAGTTGTACAACAGCAACATTCCGCCAGATTTTCCCACTCACTGACCAACATGGAAGCTTGTGTTGGTTCTGTCCAGTCGTGGATGGAGTGTAACAAACTCAAAATGAATAGTGAAAAGACTGAGGTAATGAAGTGTGGTAAACCCAAAAAGTTGAAAAACATACCATGCGACAAAATTCGAATTTGTAATGAGAACATCAAGTTTGCTGGCAGAGCCAAGAATCTTGGTGTCATCATTGACGCCAGTCTGACAATGAAAGATCACATCAATCATCTATCCCGAATTTCATTCTTGGAACTTAGACGTGTAAGTCATATGAGATCATACTTGTCTCAAGCTACCAGAGCAAAACTAGCATGTTCCTTTATCTTGCAGCGTCTTGACTACTGCGACTCACTCTTCACTAACATCACCGAAGAATGCCTTGGCACCCTGTAGCGCATTCAAAACAATGCTGCACGGGTAGTTTTTGGTCATAAAAAGAGTTAACATGCCACCCCCATGCTGAAGACTTTACATTGGCTTCCTGTAAGGGCACGTATAGAGTTCAAGATAGCCACTCTTTGTTTTCGTAAATCAGACTCAACCCTCCCCCGTTATTTGGCATCTCTTTCCACGAGTATATCCCGTCCCGGGCTTTAAGATCTCATATTAAGTTATTACTAACTGAGAAAAGCTATAACCTTGAAACGTACGGCCGCGGTGCGTTTCAAATTATAGCACTCAAAATTTGAAATTCCCTTCCCCTGAATGTCCGTGATAGCGTCAATTTGGACTCTTTCAAAAAGAAACTCAAGTGTTTTTTGTACCAAAAATACCTCCAAATTGATATCAGTAATACAACAACTGTTGATGAATCCAGAGTACAGCACCCATCAAACTAATGTGTACAGCCAGAATACCATTTTCTGTATTTTTCATTACTTTCTGCATACCATATTTATACTAAATTTGTCAAATTCGAAATTTTTTAGTAGGTACGCCAAGCGCCTATGGCCCTTGGAGATTAGGCGCTCTATAAATATTCTTCTTCTTCTTATTATTATTATACATAACACAAGTTCCACCATAGAGATTAATGATATATCATTTTAACTAGGGTCCGGTAAATTTTCTTTTGACATTTGGAAAATATATATAATAAAAGTTCCAAAATGGAAATTCTGTTATTTAACCTCAGTTCTTCGAACAAATGATATATTACGGTATATGTCTAAAGTAAATCTTGCTATTATTTCAATTTCCACAATATTACATTATAAAATAGAACTATAAAATAGAACTTCTGTTATGTAACACAAATTGCGCTAAACATTGAAATTGTATAACAATTTTTCCAGGGTTATGGAACTTTTCTTATTACACTGGAAACAATATTATATAATGAAAGTTCCTAAATAGAACATTTATTACATAATGGAAGTTCCTCGGAACAACCATCGTGCCGGAACTTCTATTCCATCACATAAACCTGATAAGGTTCCATCTTTAAATTATGTTTAGATAATTATTAATTCATCTGTTTTATACTAAGATAAAAACTGAAAAGTACATGTGAATGTTTATCTCGGGGAAAAACATTAAGTGTCGTCTTTCAACCGAAACTTCGTGCTGTACGACTGTGGTGGCAACACTTCTCCATTTGTTGAACACATGATTTTAAACTGTCTGACTGAATCGCAGTGACCGGAGTTGGTACAAGCATTGGATTTGGTCGTTATTATTAGCTTTGAACCTTTGAGAATACCAGTTCGAATCTGGTTTGGACCGTTACGTAAATATTGTTCCCTACAAATAAACTCATCCAGTTTGTGCTCATTCACATATTTTTAAAAAATACAATCGAATGTTTGTATCCTAAAGGAGCAGTTTCTTGGTATTCTCATAAACATCAACCATACTATTGCCCCGTATCATCCCATAGTGAACTACTTATTTTTCTATAAAAGGGATTGCGCAAACTTAAAATATGACAATTCACAAAAGCTTCCCAAAGCCGTCTTAAAACGTCACTTCTTCCGAAGATATTAATCCAAATTTATAGAATCCTGATATCAGGAAATATAAAACTCTTTATCTAAACTCCGATAGCAGCATCGGTAGATGCGTTGGGAATCTGATAGTTGGTCGTCGAATCGTCGATGCTCGGTGGTTCTATCGGGGTATTCTGGCTTCCTCCAACCGTAAAACTGTCGCCGTCTCGATTAGCAATTGTGCATAAGTATGTGACCTTAAATCACCAATAAATAAATAAAGCCATGAATACAGGGCGCGTAGCCAACGGGTGATTGTCAGAATAAGGGGCACGGCAACCGAATTGACAATGTCCTGGATGTACTGATAACCATTCAGATTCCCACATACCTGAGTCACCATATCAAGTTTACAATCGTGAGGGGCATCCCCAGATAATTACTCATCCCCAACCATAAGGAAAAGTCGGTCTAATGTTCCTGGTCATGTAAGCAGTATTTCTATGCCTTCAAACTCTCACGCGACCATCTGTGACGTGAAGCAGGAACCTACTCTCGTCCTACCAATGGACTCTCCTTCGTGTCCTGATATTCCAATGTTGTCGTGCCATGCGCCACTCCAAACGTCGACTTTGATGCTGATCGGACAGAGCTGGACGCTTGATGACCCCCCCCCCCCCCCCTTCAGGACCTTCTTACTCGGTGCTTTGAGACGCTTTCGGGCAGTTCTGTTGCATAAAAACCCGTTGGCGAGCCAAAGGCGTTTCAAACCCCCACTTGAAGCAAAGGGTTCACGCCTAACGAGGCATGCCAGACTCCGGCTTTTAACATCGTCGGTTTGTTGATATTTTCGGACAAGTCTGCTGATGACAGAATGACTATAGCCAAGTTGCCTTCCAATAGCTTTGAGTGACATGCATGTTGCATGCATGCCAACGATTTGCTGTCTCAGTGCCTCTGACAATCTCCTCCTTGCCATGTCAACACTTACTCATAAAAGAAGTGACAAATTTTCTTTTTTTATACTCAGATAGTGCATTTGGGTGATAGTGTTTTTTGTGACATTCGTGGGTTGCATGCTTAACGTGAACGGTGGGGTGTTTTGCGAGTACGCTATCACTGAACCAGAGACATCATATTTCACTAGATGAAATGTACCGCAAGCCATTAAAACATACTACTCAGTAGCCACAATTTCACTGTCATGAAACATTTCAGGGGGTGCTTAATTAAGTTCCAGGTGTATATGTGGATTAACTGTTATTCCATTGACACTATCAAAGCATATCTCCGAGAAGACCATATCTTGATTGCATGGATGGATATGATACAGATGGAGTGTTTTATCAGTCAGGTCATGAGCCATTACAGTCGGGACACTGAGTCAGGCCTGTACCCCATCCCCAATTGGTCATCGTTGGGACGCACCAATAATAGCTGATTAGATTTTGGTTATTTTCTTCTGTCATCTAAAAGACCATATAATTTCCCCGCCCGCTCTTCGAAACAGAGAAACGATATGTACGGCGCCTACGCTAGAATGGGTTCAGACACCCATTGTTAGCGCTCTGCCGCAGAAAAGCGAAGGTGTGCCGATCGAGAACCTGATAGCCTGGCCGTATTAAAATCCAAGGATCCATACTAGGGAGCTCATAGATCGTTTTGAGTACAAGCATTTTTATGTCCTTGGCATATCACGGAGATCGGATCGAAGACTTGGGAATGATGTTAAAGTGGTATCCTACCAGCGCTGGTGGAGACCAATTACTGCAAAATAATATCAAGCTGGGGAATGAGTGATGATCAGTCTTTTCAGTGCTTAACTTTTAGTGTAAATCACGATCATTTTTCAGTTCGATATTATTTTGTAGTAATTTACTGTGAAGCACTGAGCCCCGTGCTTTCCAATAAATTACTGCAAAATAATATCAATCTGGGGCTTGAATGATGATCAGTGTTTTCAGTGCTTAACTTTTAGTGTAAATCACGATCATTTTTCAGTTCGATATTAGTTTGTAGTAATTTACTGTGAAGCACTGAACCGTGCTTTCCAATAAATTACTGCAAAATAATATCAAGCTGGGGCATGAGTGATGATCAGTCTTTTTCAGTGCTTAACTTTTAGTGTAAATCACGATCATTTTTCAGTTCGATATTATTTTGTAGTAATTTACTGTGAAGCACTGAGCCCCGTGCTTTCCAATAAATTACTGCAAAATAATATCAAGCTGAGACATGAGTGATGATCAGTCTTTTCAGTGCTTAACTTTTAGTGTAAATCACGATCATTTTTCAGTTCGATATTATTTTGTAGTAATTTACTGTGAAGCACTGAGCTGTGCTTTCCAAAAAATTACTGCAAAATAATATCAATCTGGGGCTTGAATGATGATCAGTGTTTTCAGTGCTTAACTTTTAGTGTAAATCACGATCATTTTTCAGTTCGATATTAGTTTGTAGTAATTTACTGTGAAGCACTGAACCGTGCTTTCCAATAAATTACTGCAAAATAATATCAAGCTGGGGCATGAGTGATGATCAGTCTTTTTCAGTGCTTAACTTTTAGTGTAAATCACGATAATTTTTCAGTTCGATATTATTTTGTAGTAATTTACTGTGAATCACTGAACCGTGCTTTCCAATAAATTACTGCAAAATAATATCAAGCTGGGGGCATGAGTAATGATCAGTCTTTTTCAGTGCTTAACTTTTAGTGTAAATCACGATAATTTTTCAGTTCGATATTATTTTGTAGTAATTTACTGTGAAGCACTGAGCCCCGTGCTGTCCAATAAATTACTGCAAAATAATATCAATCTGGAGCTTGAGTGATGAACAGTGTTTTCAGTGCTTAACTTTTCGACTAAATTGACAAGTGAATTGTTTTCTCCGGGCCGCGGGCGTTAATGAAATATTTTTCATTAACGCCCACAGCCTCTTCCCGGTTGTTGTAATAATAGTAATAACATGACTTTCTCTGGTATTTCTGGTCCATTAACAGCCCACAGGACCTGAATAAGGCCTATTATGTTATTGTTTTAGTATTGATTCACAATCATTTTTCAGTTCGATTTCGATCACATTTACAATGTCGAACTTTGTATGCATTTGTATGTAGATCTTGTTTGTTTTAGAAATGTATTTGTTTTCGGTGATAAAATAAAAAAAAACATAGCAGATTTTTGTGTTATTTTTATTGGGGGGGGGGGGGGGGGGTGGGCGAATTGTCCAAAAAAAAAAACAACAAAAAAACGGGGCGAACCAACCATCGGAGCGAATCGTCTAGGGGGCGAATCGTCCACTGGGGCGAATCGTCCTGTTCCCGTCAGGGGTAGTGGGGACTGAGGTACTTTGGGGTGACTTCCCGTCTATTATTATTATTATTATTATTATTATTATTATTATTATTAAATCAGTTTTATAAGCAGCACTGCAGTGATTTGACATTTGAACAATGCTCTTCGATAACTTTCAACCAGGTCTGCTTCTTTGCCATCTTATCGTCCTTCAGTCCGCTTTACACAGTAAGTCTATTATTTGTATTTCGTGAAAAACAATTTTTTTTTCGTCACACAAAATCATCACATCTTAGGAATTGGTGAATTTTAGAAGTGCCGGTACGAGTGTGCACGTGGTCACTTTTGTTGGGGAATTTCCACTTCAATTTGTACGCGCACTCCAACTTTGTTTTACAATCGTTTGTTTGCCCAGTACTTCATTGTAAGTTATGGTGTGTTGTTTGTGACAACACGGATGATGTTTTATAATGTGCTTCAACGTTGGCTGTGCTTAATTTATTCGGATCAAAGTTATGAAACTGAATTTGTTACAAACACTAGAAAGCCAACTATACTGTAATACAGTCAAGGTGCCAATAGCGGATCACATGTTTCCTTTTTCGTGTTATTTTGCTTCTGTTATTTTTTTTTAAATTTCAAGCGTGTTCTGTGGTAAGAACAATTCTTCCCCTACACGACTGACACCAACCTTTTTTAAGACTATAATGGATGGAAGACTTAATTGATTAGTCTTGTGTACCACCATCGGGTGCCAATAGCGGATACGTGATTCAATTTGATTCTACCTGTTGCTAGTGTTAGGCTGGACACTTTCTCTCCCTATTATTTACTGGTTTTGAACCGCAAAACATATTTCAGATTGTTTTCAGACAGGCTGGTAGCAAAAAAAATTATAGTATAGACTGGTGGCGCTAACGAATGGGGGGGAGGGGGGGGGGGAGGACGATGGCGCAAAGTGTTGTGCGTCGTCATGTATTGATCAGATATGTATCCTGTGCAAATTCAACAATTCGAGGCGTACAACTCACTAGTCGCGAGAGCCTGAAAATCCTAAATGGAGGCTGGTGGCACCAACAACGGGGGTGTACAGGGGTGGGGGTGCTCTTAGCTAGATTTCTAGCCTTGAACAAGCTTATTTTAATGATTTTGATATTTTATGTGCTCATTCTAGTGTTGGGTGTCGGATCCGACAAGTGTGGGAAATCCGATCCGACTGAGTTTCAATCAAATCCGAATCCGAAACTGAATCCGAACGCTCTCCTGAATCCGAACGAAATCGGCCCCTAAATCCGACCCGAATCCGAAAATCCGAATCCGACAATCATGTTTATTTTTAGTTATGAATCGTTAAGTCTCACACATACGCAGATTTGTGGAGCGAATTCTGCAAAGTTGCGAACATATGCAAGATTCTGCACCTTTCATTTGTGAAGGAACCTTCCATTAAATTTTATACAATTACCCATTATCCAACGTTTTGTGACAATACATTGAACACATGCACGACTGCACGTATCATAGATTCATAACGTATTACGTAATTTACGTTCCAAGAATAATATCAAATTTAGTAACTTTGGCAGTTGGCAGTAACACTCACCTCATAGAATATATCATATGACATCGATCAATTTTGTACAATCTTTGACGGAGAATAGTTGGGTAGGGGGGGCAGACCATCCATTCTCCGATGGGAAGTTTGGAAAATAACCTATATTACTTGGAGCCTTGGGCTATAGCGTACTAGAAATTTGCTGAGAAGTGATGAAGAGACGGGGTAGAATGTTGAATAAACGATAATGACCATCGACCAACAAGGGCGGTTCCAGGGTTTCTGAATAGAAGGGGTGCCCCACGTGCGAAGCGCCATGGTGTGATAATTTGAGATCGACTTACCCTATAACTGAGAGGGATTTAACGAAATCAGCCATTAACTTTCAGAAAATTAAGGCGGCGAAGGCGTCTGCAACTTCGTGGCCTAACCTAACCTATTCAAATTTCTTGGATATGTACGCGACTACGCATGTGTGATCTTGTTCAATTAGGGGGGGGGGGGCAATATTGCGATAAGTGCTGGTCGAGTGTGATTTGCAATTTTGAATGTTAATTGTTTATCAGCAGTCGGATTGGAGTGCGATTTGTTCGGATCCGACGTGTTGAAAAATCCAATCCGAGCCAGAATCCGATTGCCTATCATGAATCCGACCCGAAACCGAAACACAATTGAAAATCCGATCTGAATCCGAATCCGTTCGGATTCGGACCGGATCTGATTCGGATTATCGGACCCGACGCCCAACACTAGCTCATTCTCTCTCAGCTAGAAATTTATAGGCGATTTTTCAATCGGGCGTTCGTACGGTTTTTCGGTACGAACGGTTTTTGGGTGCATAAAAATGACTGAATTACCTTCTTTCACAAGCTTGTTCCAGTTTGCAGTTCAAGTTGGGTCACCTCTTAAACAATTCTGCACAAAAATATTGCCCAGTTCGATGTTTGTTATTCCAAAAATGTTCGATTTCGACATAGCCTAGCAAAATTCAACAAGATTTCCTAATTTCACATTGGGATTTACCATCACACCTTGACATCACAGTCAAATCCTAAACTCGGGAGCCACAAAGTGGGCCAATTTTAAGAACGACATTTGAATTGGGAGGGAACTAAAAGGCAACGTAATACAAAAATGTGAATTGGCCTAATTTTCACATAAATCCTTCAGACAAACAATATTTTTTTTTATTTGACACTCCCGACATCGGTTTGAGCTGTCAGAGCAAGTGACCTCAATCAAACTCAGAAGAAAACAATGAATAATGAACTCGCAAAAGTGTGAAGCACAGTGGTACGTTACAAACTATTTTTTTAATTCCCAAATAATATTTATTAGAAAATCATACTCGACACCCACATGATAATAGTATCATATGCCGCTATTTATAATATACTATGATCATTGGGGTGACCAGTATGATTTTCGAATAAAT